>CAKXYN010000116.1:1450000-2808333 GCA_935064755.1 Tragelaphus eurycerus | reverse complement strand
CAATTTTTGTTGCTGCTGCTGTTTTAGTCCCTAAGTCCTGTCCGACTCCTTTGTGGCTCCAAAGACTATAGCCCAACAGGCTCCTCTGTCCACGGGATTTCCCAGGCAGCAGTACCAGAATGGGTTGCCAGTATCTTCTCCAGAGGATCTTCTTGACCCAGGGATCAAACCCGTCTCCTGCATTGGGATGTGGATTTTTTTTTTTTTCCCCACTGAGCCACCTGGGAAGCCCTTTTACCCATTTTTACTTCTTCTCATAAGCTATGATGGCCTTGAAGCTATAAAAGGCAGTTTTACTGCTAGAAACAAATAAAATCAACAAAAAACACAAAATTACTTGAGAAGCAGGGTGTGTTAGTTCACTTTACTGCGTCAACTTGGCTGGGTCAGGGGATGCTGGGATAGCTGGTTAATCATTGTTTCTGGGTGTGTCTGACAGGGTGTTTCCGGATAAGGTTAGCATTTGGATCAGTGGACTCAATAAAGCAGGTGGCCCTCCCCGGTGTGGGTGGGTATTAGTCAGTCCTCTGGGGACCTGAATGGGGTCAAAGGTGGAGAGAGGAGGAATCCACCTCGACTTCTCCGTGCCTGACTTCTTCAGGCGAGATGCCAGTCTCCTGCCCTCTGATTGGACTTAAACCCTCAGGCTTTTGGACTCAGACAGGAGCCACACCACTGGTTTCTCTGAGTATTCAGCTTGCAGAGAGCAGATTACCGAGCTTCTCAGCCTCCATAATCCTGTGAGCTAATCTAGTCCTTAATAAATAGATTAGTCAATCAATTTCCTATTGGTTTGGTTTCCCTGGTGAACCCTGACTAATACAGAGTGATCATTTGCAGGAAAGGAAAGAGCCAAGTAGAGATTTTAAATGGGCCTATTGCCAGGATTCTTCTTGAATATCTCAAATCAATGAAAGAGAATTGTGTGAAAAGTGTGTTTGTGAATGCCTTTTCTGGGGAGATGGTCAGTAACTTTTGTCAGATCCTCTGGGTGGCTCATGATATTTGTTTGTTGGTTTCCATGCTGGGCCTCTGTTGCTGCGTGCGGGCTTTTCGTCGCAGCGGCTTCCCTTGAGGAGTGCGGGGTCTAGAGCGTACGTTCAGTAGTTGTGAGGCATGAACTTAGCCGCTCCATGGCATGTGGAATTTTCTCGGATCAGGGACCGAACTCACGTCCCTCTCACTGGCAGGTGGATTCTGACCCCTGGACCACCAGGGAAGTCCGTGATAGCTTTATTACTATGTATTACTGTGAACAAAAAGCACCAATTACTTTTCATATAGAATATATATAATGATGTCATTGATGCTTTCTGTTCATTAAAGATATATATGTTTAAATATATATATATATATATATATCTTTATACTTAAATGTGTAGATGTTGCACAGATACTCAGATTTTCATCCTCAAGTTTTAGACTTACACTTTTTCTAGGAAGAGGAGGACTCTTGTTTCTTGGAGTAACTGCACCTTACTCTTTTTTCATTAAGCCTGAATGCTCCTCTGGTAACGGATCATAGTGAAATTTCAAGATATATGTCATGTCCCTGGAGGTTTACAGACATGAACGGGACTCTTTAATTTGGATCTAGTTTTCTTTTTCCCCACCTTGGGCATCAAATTTTACAGCATTGAAAGAATATTTTAATCATTTGTCTTTATTCTTCTTGGAGACCTGGAAACTCTCTGCCCTCTGAATCTGACAGTCACACTTGACCTAATAGGGTATTCATTAATTAATGATTTAGTATCTTTCAGCCTTGGAATAAGAGCTTCCCAGGTGATGCTAGTGGTAAATAGCTCACTTACCAATGCAGGAGAGGCAAGAGATGTGGCTTCTATCCTTGGGTTGGGAAGATCCGCTGGAGGAGGAAAAGTCACCCCACTCCAGGATTCTTGTCTGGAGAATCCCATGGATAGAGGAGCTTGGCGAGCTCCAGTGCATGGGGTCACAAGAGTCAGACATGACTGATGCTACTTAGCACACATGCAACTTTGGAATAAACTTGGCTTCCATAGCTATGACTCCCATTTGGCACAAGCCCCTGATTTCTGTATCAGTCCTGAGTGTTTGCTGGTGAACATCTTTCACTGAAATCAGTGTACATGGGTTGCCTCTGACATTCAGAGCTTAATGCTCAGTGTCTTGCTCCCTGTGTGGCTGCCCACTGAGTTAATTTTCTTAATAATAAACAAGTATGGCCTCAGATAATCTGCAGGCCAGAAACTCCTAAAATATCCTAGGACTAGTAATTAAAGTTATAGTAAACCTCCCAAAAAGCTTTACCTAATCATCTCCTAGTCAGGGCAGCCCCGGGGTGATATTTTTACAGGGTTGTGGCATTATAATTTTGAAACCTACATAATTTTATCATCCTTTGAATAGTAGATGAAATTTCCACTGAGTCTCAAATAGTTCATTCATCCATCACTCACCAATGTATAGTGCTTTGATCTTGAACTCTGTGATTTGATTTATCAAATACCAAGCAAAGTATCTTATGTTATTGACCTTTAATTAAGGGGAAAAAAAAACTGTCTGAGGTAAAGTCTTACATATTCAATTTTATAAATATAGTAAGGTCCTTTACTTATCCAGTAGCAATATTCCCACTCCTCTTGTTTATATTGCTAGGAAACAAGGTCAGTTTTGAGTTGATTTTGAAAGTAGATTCCCTGGAGTCGTGGGCTTCCATGATAGCTCAGTTGGTTAAGAATCGGCCTGGAATGTAGGAGACTCCAGTTCGATTTCAGGGTCGAGAAGATCCTCTGGAGAAGGGGTAAGCTACCCACTCCAGTCTTCTGGCCTGGAGAATTCCATAGACTGTATAGTCCATGGGGTCGCAAAGAGTCAGATACGACCGAGCAACTTTCACTTACTTCCCTGGAGTCAGGCTGCATTGACAATCAGGATCCTTTCTTATAGACCTGGGATCCAGTTTTCTGAAGCTCATTTTCCTAACATGTGAACTGAGAAGAATAATAATGAGGGGTCACGAGCCACAGAGTAGCCGTGGTTTAAAATGAGAAAACATATGCCGCACACTTAAGGCGATGCCTGTCATGTCGTAAATGACTTTGGCATATTTCGTGTCTATATAATTGCTTTTTGTTAAAAGACAAGTTGAAAACTTGAGTTATAGAAATACGCAAACAACCATGCAAAACCTGTTGCACCTAAAATAATGCAATTTGGGTAACAAGGAGTGGAAAACCAACCCAACAAAAACCAGAGATTGGCTTGGATGACCTCTCAGTAACAACCCAATGGGCTAATAAGAAATGGTACCTCTATCTACATATACACACAGGTAATAAATATAAGCATATACACTTGGAGAAACAAAAATACACAAATAAAGTTTTGAATCACTTCTTTTTAGCCCAGGGCTTCCCTGATGGCTTAGCAGGTAATGAATTCGCTTGCAGTTTTGGAGATACAGGAGGCTCAGGTTCGATCCCTGGGTTAGGAAGAGCCCCTGGAGGAAGATATGACAACCCACTCCAGTGTTCTTGCTGGGAAAATCCCATGGACAGAGGAGCCTGGCGGGCTATAATCCACGGGGTCGCAAAGAGTTGGACACAGCTGAAGTGATGGAGCACACACACAGATACATGTATGCTGATCTATCTATATGGCCCTTTGTTTGAGCAAAATTGAGGCATCTCTTACCATTTTTCATTGTCACCCCAACTTATTCCTGATTAGAATCCTAAACCAAACTCCTGACTTTAAAAACATGAAGGAATATCACAGAACTGAGTGTTACGGCTGTTGACCCTCAAGTACCGTTTTCTGGTTCAAATAAAGAAATGAAGGAATGAATGACATAAAAATGTACTCCCTCCTTAGTGCTTGGAGATTCAATACTCCTTTCCTCCCCAGCCTCCAGGCAGATAAACCCTTTGAGCATGTGATGGTTTCCAATGTCATAGACCAGCCCACTGGCCAACTTTCCCTAAGGAAGTCAAGTAATTTAGGGTCAGCCCCTGAGGTAGTAATTAACATGCTCTAGTATCTGTTAGCTCTAGGCTCTGTTATCATATGATTTGTTTTCTGAGTGGCAGTATCCATATTCAATAAAATGAGCTACTGTGTAGTCCCTTTGAAGAAACTCATAAAACAGTGGGTTTAATTTGTCTGGGAAATGGAGACTAAAATAATGGTGCAGGTCCCCAGTGGAAAATGCGGCTGCGTTCTGCAGCCTTCCCACCAAAGCTCTTGGAAAATGGGCAGTGTTAACATAGTTCTCTGGAGTAGGGCCAGAAAGAAACAGTGGATGTTCTCTTGTAAAAACCCTGAAAGCAGCAAGCAACCCATAAACAGTACGCAGACCGAGTCTGAAAATGGACCGTTTTATGTCCCCTAATGGAAGGATAGCTTATTTGTTCATGGATTTATAGCAAAAATGTAATGTCATCAAGTGATTTATGGCCAGAGCACAGCAAGTGTCAATATACAGTGGTGGGTGGGAGCATCCCATCCTCAAACCAAGGACCTGACTCCCACCCCCCAACTCCCACCAGGAGGTTGCCTTTGCCGGAGGGTGGGGCAGGTATAGAAAAACCCAACTTGTTAGTGTTACTGGAAATGGGACGACAAGAGAGGCAAAGAATTATTGGAGTCATCCATCTTAGGGAAGGATTTAAAGAACATAAAATCTGTTTAGAACATAAAAGGATGATTGCAAACCAGACCATCTCTCTAATGCTTGACTCATCGGGTGACTAGTATCTGATGCTCCACAGGAAAACGGGACTGTTAACTACAAAATCCAGCCGCCCATGGAGGGAGCATTCATTTTTAATGAGAAAAGAATAGGAGACTGGCAGTATCATGTGATGATAAAGAAGCAAGGTGTTATTTTATTTTTAAATTTATATGCAGTAAAATTCACTGCGTTGGTTATACAGTTGTACAATATTTGATGAGTAAAGACCCATAGGAAAGTGAAAGTGAAAATCGCTCAGTCATGTGTGACCCTTTTCGACCCCATGGACTGTGTCCATGGAATTCTCCAGGCCAGAATACTGGAGTGGGTAGCCTTTCCCTTCTCCAAAAGACCCATATAACTATCACCAAAAATAAATACATAAATAAAACCAGTAGGTTCAGTGCTTCCACGGTGCAAACATTTCCTTTGCTCTGTACTTTTGTACTCATTTCCTCACCCTCCATTATTGCAATCATTGATACTGTCCCTATTTATTATAGTTTTGCTTTTTCCAGAATATCATTCAGATTAATCGTGTAGTATGTAGCCTTTATACCACATACTATATGCATTTGAGATTCGGCCTCGTCATTGTATCTATCAATAGTCCGTTCTTTTTTGATGACTGAGTGATAGTCCATTCTGTGGTTATGTCTGCTGCTGCTGCTAAGTCACTTCAGTCGTGTCCGACTCTGCGTGACCCCATAGACGTCAGCCCACCAGGCTCTCCTGCCCCTGGGATTCTCCAGGCAAGAAAACTGGAGTGGGTTGCCATTTCCTTCTCCAATGCATGAAAGCGAAAAAGTGAAAGTGAAGTCGCTCAGTCGTGTCCGACTCTTAGCGACCCCATGGACTGCAGCCCACCAGGCTCCTCCATCCATGGGATTTTCCAGGCAAGAGTACTGGAGTGGGGTGCCATTGCCTTACGTCACATTTTGTTAATAGGGATGGAGCTTTGTTAATATGTCGAGCTCCGATGAAACTCTTCTGATGAAAATGCAGAGGTGGCTTCATTGTGCATTTCTCAAAGCCCACGGGACTAGAAAACAGAGAGTGAACCTTCACACACACTGCGGGCTTCAGTAAATAACAGTGTAACAATGTCTGTTCATTAACCGTAATGAAAATGACATATTCGGGCAGATTTTTAAAAATAAAGCAAACTGCATGATGGGGTTGGAGGTTAAAGTATGTATGTGGAACTCTTTGTATTAATTGCTCAATTATTTTATAAATCCATATTCTGTAGATACAGCCTATTCATTATTTTTAAAACTTAAAAGCAGGCACTTAACAATAAAAATAAAGAGAGGACATTCAAGAGAATTAGGGGAATAAAATGGGCTTACTTTCAAAAGCCAAGGAAGAGAAAAAAAGAGAGAGAAGCAGAACAATTATGGTAAGAAAATGCATAGTATGAGGATTTAAGTATCTTCAAGCGTATCAGCAAACATTTTACCTACAAACAAAATGCACTCTTCTGAAAAAGAGCTGACTTTAAACTGGAATAATCAGGTAACCTCCTCATTATGCACTCTCTGAGAGGCAGGCATCAAGCATCCTGTCACGGGAAGATAGAAAACATGGGATAGAAAATGAAGACGCAGGTTTAAATGTAACTAGAAATTAACAATCAAAAGAAAGCTGGTATGTCACCATCAAATAGTAGAATTTTGGGTAAAAAGAGAGTCATGATTTAATGATAACAGAGCAATTTACCATGAAGTTAAAGAAATATTAACTCTATGCATGTGTAAAAATATAGGCTCAAATGTTTAAAACAGTTGCTGAAGAAAGACCAAGGAGAAACTTGATGTGCAAACAGGTATGCTTTTGTGCAGCAGTAACAGATCATTTGAAAGGTAGATGATAGCGAGTTCAGCACTGTAAATGACTGATGCAATTGCTTGTAGCCCAAGACACAATGCATTTATGAAATGCAAACGTTTTATAAATGGGGCATTTGTAAAACTGGACTGCATACTGTGTCCCAGGCATCTCTATGTCAGTCTCATTCAGATAGATATTTAATCAGGATGTCGGTCCATTAGAAAGAGAGTGATAGGTTTGACAACAGGTTTTAGAAACTAGAAGACATGTTTCTAAGTCATTCATGGTTCAGATAAAAATATATGCTGGTAAAATAAATACACTGGAGAAAATTTAAGAAATTAACAGTTGGGAAGGATATTGCTTCAGATCAGATCAGTCGCTCAGTTGTGTCCGACTCTTTTCGACCCCATGAACTGCAGCACGCCAGGCCTCCCTGTCCATCACCAACTGCCGGAGGTCACTCAGACTCACATCCATCGAGTCAGTGATGCCATCCAACCATCTCATCCTCTGTCGTCCCCTTCTCCTCCTGCCCTCAATCCCTCCCAGCATCAGAGTCTTTTCCAGTGAGTCAACTCTTTGCATGAGGTGGCCAAAACACTGGAGTTTCAGCTTCAGCATCATTCCTTCCAAAGAAATCCCAGGGCTGATCTCCTTCAGAATGGACTGGTTGGATCTCCTTGCGGTCCAAGGGACTCTCAAGAGTCTTCTCCAACACCACAGTTCAAAAGAATCAATTCTTCGGTGCTCAGCCTTCTTCACAGTCCAGCTCTCACATCCATACATGACCACAGGAAAGACCATAGCCTTGACTAGGCGAACCTTTGTTGGCAAGGTAATGTCTCTGCTTTTGAATATGCTATCTAGGTTGGTCATAACTTTCCTTCCAAGGAGTAAGCGTCTTTTAACTTCATGGCTGCAATCACCATCTGCAGTGATTTTGGAGCCCAGAAAAATAAAGTCTGACACTGTTTCCACTGTTTCTCCATCTATTTCCCATGTAGTGATGGGATCAGATGCCATGATCTTCGTTTTCTGAATGTTGAGCTTTAAGCCAACCTTTTCACTCTCCACTTTCACTTTCATCAAGAGGCTTTTTAGTTCCTCTTCACTTTCTGCCATAAGGGTGGTGTCATCTGCATATCTGAGGTTATTGATATTTCTCCCAGCAATCTTAATTCCAGCTTGTGTTTCTTCCAGTCCAGCATTTCTCATGATGTACTCTGCATATAAGTTAAATAAACAGGGTGACAATATACAGCCTTGATGTACTCCTTTTCCTATTTGGAACCAGTCTGTTGTTCCATGACCAGTTCTAACTGTTGCTGCTGACTAAAACTTCTCACACTGCTGATTAGGTTTGGCCAAACCTCTTTGTAGGCAATATGTAATAAAGGTGAAGATAGACTCACACTCTGAGCTAACAATACCACATTTACGTTCACACACAGAGAAAATTTCATCCATGTTTATGAAGATACTCTCACAAAGATAGATTATAAGTATTGTTCCTAATAGCAAAAATATAAAGCAATGGGATTTAATTTATAAATTAATATGTATATTGTAGTGTACTTATAAAATGAAAAAAATAGTAATTGTCAAAATTAATGAATTAGCTAAATCAAGTTTACTCTTTTGAACTTTGCAAGCCATGGTCTAAGTTGAGAATATTATGTCATATTTATATAGCAAGGGAAAATAGACATTTCCACATGTTCTTTATTGATGAAATTCAAAACATAGTAATAAAAATTGAGTGTATTTTTTTTTTGTAACTTAAGTATATTAACAAGAAGAATAGGATTCCCTTTATGGGGATAAAATTTCACCTAACTGAAACTTGAAAGTTAATGTTGTATAGCATCACATTGATTACAAATGGTCACAGGTGGGGAAAAAAAAAAAACTTAAATTTTGAGTCGCTCAGTCGTATCCGACTCTCTGCAACCCCATTAACTGCAGCCCACCAGGCTCCTCTGTCCATAAGATTTCCCAGGCACGAATACTGGAGTGGGTTGCCATTTCCTCCTCTAGGGGATCTTCCTGACCCAGAGATCAAACCCGAGTCTCCTGCTTTGCAGGCAGATTCTGTACTGTCTGAGCCACCAGGCTTGCACAAAATGGGAATGGACTACATTTGGGTCCACTGAGCCATGGTTTGCCAAATCTGATTTCGATCAATATGTCAGCATAGTATCAAGAATAAACAAGCATCTTGCTAAAGGAAGTATACACATACATGGTGCCATTTATGTAAACTATTTTAAAAATCAAAACCTTCCTATTATTCTTTATGGATATAGGTGTGTGGAAAAGTATGAACATGAACAGGAAAGACATATACCAGCTTTCAGGATGGAACTGAATGCAATCTTTCGGATTAAACTAATGAATCCAGCGTTTCTATCCTAGAACTCCTTTTGGGGCTTTAGACGTGGTGGCTCAGAGGATAAAGCGTCTGCCTGCCATGCAGGAGACCCGGGTTCGATCCCTGGGTCGGGAAGATCCCCTGGAGAAGGAAATGGCAGCCCACTCCAGTATTCTTGCCTGGAGAATCCCATGGGCAGAGGAGCCTGGTGGGCTACAGTCCATGGGGTCCCAAAGAGTCGGACACGACTGAGCGACTTCACTCTCACTCACTCTCTAAAAACGGAGTGCTGGTTGTAAGACGACTGGGCTCGGCCACAGAAATTTTGAATTGCGTGGATCCAAAACAAATGAGTCATTTCCCTCTTCCCTACCTCTTCCACAGCTTCCTGTTGAAGTGTTCTCTTTCTTGATGGTATTTATCCTAAGAAATACCACCTCCATCATCTAAAGCCTTTTTTAATCCACCCTTTCCTTTCCAAATAGGATTTATTTTCCAGATTCTGGTCCTTCTCACCACCGTTCTCTCTCTCTGACTCTCCTCTGCTTTCTCTCCCCTCTCCTCTATTACCATAAAAGCCTCAAAACTTTTCTCCAGGAGAGAAATGTTGTCAAAACCTAAATGGGTTCCACCTCCACTGTCTCCCCATTCTGGATGAGATTAAATATAAAGTCTCTAGCAGGTCTTAATGGAGAAGGCGATGGCACCCCACTCCAGTACTCTTGCCTGGAAAATCCCACGGATGGAGGAGCCTGGTGGGCTGCAGTCCATGGGGTCGCTAAGAGTCGGACACGACTGAGCGACTTCACTTTCACTTTTCACTTTCATGCATTGGAGAAGGAAATGGCAACCCACTCCAGTGTTCTTGCCTGGAGAATCCCGGGGATGGGGGAGCCTGATGGGCTGCCGTCTGTGGGGTTGCACGGAGTCGGACACGACTGGAGCGACTTAGCAGCAGCAGCAGCAGGTCTTAAAAGACTTACTTGAATTGGTTTCTTTTACTTTCAAGAGTTAAATTCTTCGCTTTTAATTTTTTTTTTAATTGAACTTCACACACAGTCTCTCCGTGTCCCCCACACCATTTTTTTGCTATATTTGTGATCTCTATACCCCGGTGACACACCTCTGTCAATAATACAGTTTAGGATTATTTTCAATACATTTTTGTTTGTTGTTGTTTACTAACTAATTCTTGTACAACTCTTTGCAACCCCATGGACTGTAGCCCACCAGGCTCCTCTGTCCATGGGTTTCTCCAGGCAAGACTACTGGAGCGGGTTGCCATTTTCTGCTCCAGAGGATCTTCCCAACCCAGGGACTGAACCCATGTCTTCTGCATTTATAACTAAGTCACCAGGAAAGCCCACATTTTTGCTAATTAAAATACAAACATCTGTATTTTTTTGCTTCAGTTGTGTCTGGCTCTTTGCAACCCTGTGGAATGTAGGCCACCAGGTTCCTCTTTTCCATGGGATTCTCCAGGCAAGAACACTGGAGTATTCCTCCTCCAGGGGATCCTCCCCACCCAAGGATCAAACCCGAGTCTCTTATGTCTCCTGCATTCCCAGGCAGGTAGTTTACCACTCGTGCCACCTGGGCAGTCCCGTTTATTTGCAAAGACCAGATTCAATACACTCAGAATGAAAAATATATATATAAACAGAATATGAGGAAATCTCTAAAAAGTTTATACTTTTAGTATTAACAGCTCACATATAAAAATCTTTTTGCTCTAATACATTAATATGAGCTAAACTACAAATCATGTGTTTCATGAGAGCAAAGCAATGGTGTCTATGGCCACCCATGAAAAGTTCTCTGCATCTGAACACAGATGCTCTGCAGGGGTCCTATGCATCTCTGAGTGGGCAGGTGCTCTCAGTCTCTTTGTGACAGAGCAGACCATCACCCAGTCAGACGTTGTACATGACCATTTCTCTCCAGGTGTTCCTCACTTTATCACACCTTACTTTATTGCAGCTTTTTGCAAACTGAAAGTTTGTGGCGACCTTGCACGGTCAGATGACGGTTAGCAGTTTTGAGTAATACTTTTCTTAAAAAAAGAAGTATGTACGCATTTATTGTTGGCTGCACAGAGCGTTCGCTGTTGCGCGCAGGCCTCCTCTAGTTGCAGCAGGCGGGGGCCGCTCTCCAGCTGAGGGGACGGGCTTCTCCGCTTGTGGAGCACGGGCTCTAGGGCCCCTGGGCTTCATGATTGCAGTTCTCAGGCCTAGTCGCCTCACGGCACGTGGGATCCTCCTGAGCCAGGGATCACACCGGTGTCCCTGACATTGGCAGGCAGATTCTCAACCACTGGACCACCAGGGACTCCCTAAAGTCCTTTTTAATTACGATAGGTACATTGTATTTTTAGACATAAGGTGTTGCAGACTTAATAGACTTTAGACATAACTTTTCTATGCACTAAGAAACCAGAAAAGTTCCTGTGACTCGCTGCATTGCAGTATTCTCTTCGTGGAGATTGTTTGGAACGAAACATGAGTGTCTCTGAGGTGTGCCATGATTGATGGCATCCATGCTCATGGCTTTCCATCCACACACTGCCTACTTAAACTTTTCCATCACAAGCCTAGCTCCCTCAAATAATTCTAGATAAACCCTCAAATAATTCTAGATAAACCCTGGCTTGATATCCCGCCTCTTTGTCCATTAGGCATCTCCTGTTCCCATGGCTCCTCCCTCACCTGTGACCGTGTCTGTAAAGGCAACTGTAACCATCCCTTTGTTGTGAAATCCATGGAGACTGTTTCTTCTTTTTTTAATTTCACAAGCCACATCCTATCCACCAATAAATCTTTTATTTTCCTCCACCTCCAAAACATCCTATTTCTACAATCTGGCAATCCCCTCACCATCACAGCAGTCTCTCTGGCCCTCCTCCCTATCAACCCTATTGTCTTACGGCAATAGCCAGCTAGGCAGTCCGTCTCCTCGCTGTCCCCCTGAAGTCTGCTGGTCACACCATATTAAGAGTTACTTGCATTTATAAGGCAGATCAGGTCTCTTCTCAGCCCAAAACCCCCTTGCACACCCTTGACCATACAGAGAACATGTGTTCTTTGCCCCATTCCTTTCTAGGGGTGCTACATCCCTTTTTGTCTATACAGGTCGTACTTAGATTTTGCACAGGGCTCTGTTGACGGTCCACACCTTCCTTTCCACAGCATTCCTTATTCACATACTCGGTGTGTCATCACTGGCCAGCTAGTGTGTGCACGTGTATGCAAGTGTCTTTTAACTCCTCTGTCTACTGCAGAACAGATCTCCCATGTCCCTGGGAGTCTGTCCACTGTGCGGGCTGCTGTGTCCTCAGAACAGAAAGTGGCTGGTAGGACTTCTGCTCTGTGGAACCCAGGCTCTTGCCTTAGGACGAGTGTTGCACAGGACCTGTGAGGGTCTACTCCACCTTCATGTCGCTGCTGTTTAGTTGCTCAGTTGCGTCCGACTCTTTGAGACGCCATGGACTGTAGCCTGCCAGGCTCCTCTGTCCATGGGATTCTCCAGGCAAGACTCGTGGAGTGGGTTGCCATTCCAACCTCCAGAGGATCTTCCTGACCCAAGGACTGAATCCAAGTATCCTGTACTGCAGGCAGATTTCTTACCACTGAGCCACCACGAACGCCCCCTGCCCTCCTGCCAATCTATATATTATAAGCAAGAGTGACACGTGATATGGGAAGACATTCGTATTCAGTCGCGTATTAAATATGAACAGACATTCACTTATTCATTTATAAATGAGAGGAGCCTGAGCATACAGTTTGTCTTCTTCCTGTTCTCCCGAGCATTGCGCTGCTCACCGCTGTTCTCCACTTTGGAGACCTCCCCTTCAACACACAAGTCTCCTCAGAGATGCCAAGTTCCTCTCTCAAACCCATGCTTCTACAAATGCTCTGCCCCCTCCACCCCTACAGGTAGCTCCCCTTGCTTCCTAACCTTGCAGACCAGCTTTGAAAGATAGAACAAAGTGTGAAAATTAGAACGGCAGGATTCAGTTCAACAGACTAATTTGAAACAGTGAACAGAATGTGAAACAGTTACAGCCAGCCGTATAGATCGCTGTTGCTGTGTGTGTGTGTGCACGGTGGCCTTCTCCTGGATACATAGGGTTCACACAATTTCTGAGCTGCCATAATAGCATAATAATTTTGAGCTACAAATTATTGTAGCTCAGAAGAAAATTCACAGACTGCTAGGGAAGGAGGACTGCTCCGTGGTGCAACATCTATTTGTTCTTTCTACACTCCTCTCACAAAAACACATAAACTTGGAATCAGAATCGGATTTGGGACAGCGGCTGTAACACTTGCCTCTCGAGCTCTTAAGGTTATTGTAGGAAAGCAATTGGCATGGTGGGTTATATTTCACTGTGTAGTTCACCCAATAAAATAGAATAAATATTGGATTGCTTTCTAAACATGTTAATAAACCTGTTTAAACTACTTTGTAAGTCATTTTAAAGATCATCCTCAAATTAAAAACTTTGAAAAGGCCAGCAGAGTCTTTGGTCATGTTAGCATCAAAGTACGGAGAAGGCAATGGCACCCCACTCCAGTACCCTTGCCTGGAAAATCCCATGGACTGAGGAGCCTGGTAGGCTGCAGTCCATGAGGTCGCGAAGAGTCAGACATGACTGGGAGACTTCACTTTCACTTTTCACTTTCATGCCTTGGAGAAGGAAATGGGAACCCAGTCCAGTGTTCTTGCCTGGAGAATCCCAGGGATGGGAGAGCCTGGTGGGCTGCTGTCTATGGGGTCGCACAGAGTCGGATACGACTGGAGCGACTTAGCAGCAGCAGCAGCATCACAGTAATGACTAGGGCTTCCAGGGTGGTTCAGATGTTAAAGAGTCCACCTGCAATGCAAGAGACCTGGGTTCAATCCCTGTGTGGAGAAGATCCCCTGGAGAAGGGAATGGCAACTCTCTCCAGTATTCTTGCCTGGAGAATTCCATGGACAAAGGAACTTGGTGGGCTACAGTCCGTAGAGTTGCAGAGTCAGACATTACTGAGTACCAAGCATGACAAATGACTCGGTTTGAACTATGAACTATTTTTTTTTTTTGGCCCCAAGCATTATGCATAAAACAATAATGACTCTTAAAACCTAAACTGCTAGTAGGAACGTATTGTCTTCTTCACAGAACTAAACACGACAAAGAAAATGCTGACAAGAGAGGTGTGTGGCAAGCCAAATACATTGCCAGCGCTCAAACATTAAAATGAAAGCAGTCCTATTTTTCTTTCTTACAATCACAACACTGTTTGACACCCATTACCGTAACCATTTGTTAAAACTGCATGACCAAAGTGGACTCACATTTCTCACACCTTTATCTGCTCCCTGGCAGGTGTGAGGAAAGGGTTAGAAGACAAGTGTGTGGCTAAAACCAAACTCATTTTGAATGTCAATTTTGAGAAGGAGAAAGCGTGTAAAAATGAAGCTTATTCATTAAATTGAAACCACCTTTCCCCCGTCCAATTAAAAACGTCTTCTACCCTCAATCTCTTCCAAAAGTGACCAGTTACAGCAGAGAGGTGGAGGTTGTACTTGTAGAGAAAAACAACACGGAATAAAGCATTAGAGCAAGAACATCACTGACGGGATAGGAACTGTGATGCTCTGCTGCAGGAAAGCAGAAGACACTCAGAAAGATGCCAGAAAGGTTGCCAAGGTCAACAGCTTCCCTTTTCTCCCCCTGCCCTTAGAGAAAGAGTCTTGGAAAAGGCAACCCACTCCAGTGTTCTTGCCTGGGAAATCCCATGGACAGAGGAGCCTGGCCGGCTACAGTCCGTGGGATTGCAGAGCCGGACATGACGCAGCAATCAAACAACAACAATGAAAGCTAGAGTCTGCCTCTAAATCGACTCCGCTCACTTCATTTTCAGATTTCATGGAATCAGTGCAAGTATATATGTCAGCATGACTCACATGACATTGTGTATTTAAATCGTGTCCTTAAAGAAATACACTATTTTCCTTCAACGTTTCTATCATTTACACTAAGTTACAACTAAACTACATGCTGAAAAGAAATCACCTGAAGCCAACACTGCATAAATATTAGCCTCAAAATACGTTTTTAAAATTAGGTCTATTTTTATTGTGGAATAGTCATTGCTGGAATTATAATGTGGGAGTTCTCACTTCTTGAATTTCGCTCTAAAATGTGCTGATTTTAGATTTCGATTTCCATGTGACCTAGGTCTTAAAACGTTTTTAAGGACTTCTTCAATGTCCAAGAATCATACCTGTCATTCTCGAGTTATCACACATCAGTGCATTTCGGCTCTGAGGAGGCTCTAGGCTACGTCACACTTGAGGTAGAAGTTTCCCCATATGGTGCCCAAGGGACAGGCACAAAATTAACATACTGGTCATCTGGTTGTCTGAATATATCCACATTTTAATACACTGTCTGGGACTTGAAATGATTACATCATTTCAAAATGCTGGCATGTGGACACAATCACATTTAATAACTGCATATCCACTGTGCATCTCAGTTATTTTCTCCCAGTGTCCAAAGCAAGGTAGCTGTGTGTGTGTGTGTGTGTGTGTGTGGTTCAGTCTTCATTAGAGAATGGAGGAACTCTTTGAACAAGTTGAAAAGAACTCAAAGAAGACAGGGACAGAAAAGGATTAAAAATGTACTCAGGACAGAAATAAGAGGGGTGCAATTATTTAGACAAAGAGAAAGACAATTATTTTAGAGTTATTCAAAGAAGAATAATTATTTTTCCATTGTTTACAACTTCAAAAATAAGTTGTGCCACTATACTATACTCACGTTGATACTAGACTTGTTGCCAGGGTAAATCATGATTGTGTTTATCTCTGTGTGCGTATGTAAAGATTGCGAAATTTGAGCATCATATATAGAATTCTCCTTCAAATCATGGATATGTTCCAATTTACCATTAAAACCTTCTCTCTTATCCCCATGGTCCAGAGAAGGTGTGACATGGAAATTTCTAGAAAATTTCCTCTGATAGAAGTCTGAGTGTAAACATAGTCAGAGCTTGGCTGTAAATAACCTTCTCGGCCTAGTACTCATATTGGAATTTTACGAGAGCCAGTACCCTCACTTGGAACCAAGAAGAACAAAAATCACATAAAAATATCAAGTTCTATGTTGCCATTGAATGTAAGATGAAGCTTCTAAAACTTTATAAAAATCTATGTATTTTTTCCCTAAGCATCAGTAGTTTGTTGCAGAAAGAGATCTTGAGTACATTCCAATGCATTTTGAAAACTGCATATCAGGGTGGATCGTTGAAACGCTGGTGCAGTTGAGCCAGGTTTGCCATAGTGCTTAGTCATGGTTGCTAAAGAAGACAGAAGTCTCAGCCTTTTAATTATTTTGTCTTTCACTTCTATTCCCTGAGCAATAGATATACTGATGCAGAAGCCAGCTAGTCCAGTGATTCAGTTTTTGCTCATTTCACTGGGGCCAAAGGAAATGCAAAAGATTAAGTGTTGAAAAGTAGCTGCTGGGTAATTCAGAAGGTGAATTTCGCTTTTCTGTCAGTTGGCTGATACCAAGCTAGTGATAATAAGACCTCTTTGGAGGAACATAAATGTCAGTTTTGCGTCAGCTTGTAACCTGAGGAATGTGTGAAAAGGCAGCGCACAGACCCGGCCCCTCCCTCAGTTTAAACTTGCTAAAGGGCCTTTTGATTAACTCCCCAGCTTTGTGGTTTCGGATCTGTTAGTGAGACCAGTGAATGTTGCTTTGTGGGTGTTCAGGCCACAAGGGAGCTTATCTGCAGACGCACATCTCCACCCCGTGGCTCTGGTCGACCCACCAGGCTGAGGCAGAAAGGGCCTCTTCCCTGGGCCATTCAGCCTCTCTCAGCACGTGTGCCTGAACGCACTGTGTTCACATCCTACCCAAAGAGGCGCTTTCTTATTTAATTTAAATTCTGTAAGGAAAAATCACGTTTCTTTCTCAACTCGATCATTCATCTAAATTATTCTTGACCCACCCTGGAAACATGAAATATGTAAATTAACTTGCACTTAAACTTCAAAGCCTTAGGAATGCGTGTCAAAAGGTAAATATAGGTTGAAATGAGAAATAATCCAGATTTAATTTTCAATTATTAACTTTTGCTTTTTCAATTATGGGAACTGATGAAATAAAGACAGAAACTAAGCTAGTAACTGAAGACGGATAGCAATAATAAATAAAATAAGTAAAATTTAAACATATAGATAGCAATAATAAGTAAAATAAGTGAAATTTAAAAATAAGATAGTGAAGGGTGGGAAGGAGTATGATTGGTAGAAAATTGCTGTGAACCTCAAGTTCAAGTTTGGGTTCTCTTTGTTATCATCATTATGGCCGTGGGGCACGTGGGATCTTAGTTCTCCGACCAGGGATCAACCCTATGCCCCCACAGTGGAATCAGAGAGTCTTAACCGTCGGACCGTCAGGGAAGTCCCTGGCTGTTCACTTCCAGATACTTACGTCTTAACCTATGACTAATGTTTTCATTATGGAAATTCAAATTGATGAAATCTATTTTGCTTCGATGTTCTGTGACCTTTCACTGGGAAGTCTTGTGAGAGGTTAACGAATTTTCAGAGCTAAATGGTTTAACTCATCCCTTCAGTTACCATTTATTGAGTTTACATATTCAGCTCAACTGTAGGGCTTCATTGTTTCTTCTAGGACCTAGACATTTTCCTCCATTGTCCAGTTTGTTCTGGAAGTCAAGAGCTTTCTGGCATATTTTCCAATGAAATCTTAATTCCTAAAATGATACCCTCTTCCACAAATTGCCACGTCTCCAACCATCAACCACTAAGATCCTTGTCTAATAATAAACACAAGAAAGGCAATGTTAGTAAAAAATGATATTGCAAGGGATAGGCTGGAAGATAAGTGGATAGAGATTCAGAAAGAATTCTTTATACATTGCACAGTATTAGCAACCTTCTTTTATTATTTATTTTTCCCACTGTCTCTTTAAAATGTTATTTTAAATCTTTACAAATATAAGCAAAATGTAAATCCCAGTTAAGGAATAGGACACAGAGTGTTTGATTTCTGCTCCCTCGCTTGTCCTTCTTGTATCTGTTGCTTCCAGGCCATTTCTCTAACTCGTTAGCACCTTTGACTGAACCCTAACCCATTGCAAGGGGTCAGAGAATGAAGTCAACTCAGCTATTTCTGCTCCTGCTAGGGTAGTATGGAGGGCAGGGTGCTGGTGGGGAAATTTCTAATAAGTACATACACGTGTGATTTGCGTTGTTGATGTTCAGCCGCTGAGTCATGTCCAACTCTCTGTGACCCCATAGACTGCAGCACGCCAGGCTTCCCTGGAATAAATAGGAAGACGTGCTTGTTTGTTGATATTACATGGTCTATGGGAGAAGTAATCTAGCACTTGTTGAACGCATATATGGAATTTCCATATGTGTCACCAAATTTGGATAAATCTCCCATTTCGTTACCATAATCGTCACTGCAATTCTCTGACAGAGAAATTGCCACTGTCCTCCAGAGGTCTTTTTCTGAGTTACAAGCCTTAAAATTTGTCAGTCATCTTGGATACCCCTCCCTTCCGTTGTCCCTGCCCTGCTGGATTGAAACCATAATCAATGCCTACTGGTTTTTGCCTTCTAAATATCTCTTATGAGAACCCGCTTCTTCCCCGATCCCTCATTATTATCCTAGACTATGCTACAATCCTGTCTTCTGAATGAGCAGAAAGCCTCCTATCACCTGCCCATCACCTGGACTCTCAGACCTGTGAGAAGAGAGACCAAGGTTGGTTTGCTCGGCAGCACCTAGTATAAAACCCAGCACTTAGGAAGAAAAATGAAAGTAGCAGTAGGTATGCAATACATTAAAAAATAGTAGGTAGACCAGATAAATATACTTCTAGCATTTTATTATCTGCTAACACCACACACACACACACACACACACACACACACACACTGTCCACGAGCACTTATTCTTGACCAGGGGTCCCCAGCCTCTGAAATCTGATGCCTGATGATCTGAGATGGAGCTGATATAATAAAGATAGGAACAAAGTGCACAATAAATGAAATGTCCTTGACTCATTCCAGAATCTTTCCCCCACCCCCACCGCAACCCCGGTCCATGGAAAAATCGTCTACCATGAAACCGGTCCCTGATGCCAAAACGCTTGTAGACCCCTGCTCTGGACTATGCAGCTAAGGACCACAGTGGGCAGGTCCTGAGCCCCCCAGTTCCAGATCCTACCTTACTTCAGGTCCAATAGAGAAGAGGCCCCTCCAGCTTTGGAGTTTTATTTGAAACTCTTATACTGACATAAAGTGAATGAAACAAGAAAGTCTTGTTCCAGCAGGATGTTCCTATACCAGGTGGTGGGTGCTTAGGACCCAGTGTTTGGGATCAGCCAGCACTGGGGTCAGATACAACGTCACTATTTCTCAGGAACATAGTTAGAGAGAAGTCACTTCAGCTCTCTGAGATTCCCTTCTCCCACTGATAAACTGAGGATAAAATGCATAACTTCCAAGGACTTTATGAGGGTTCGAGATGAGATTTATAAATTGCCAAGCATGGTGCCCAGCATAGAAGAGAGGACCAATGTGTTTTAGCTTGAATTTTCAAATGACAATTTTGTGAGCTATAAAATAATTTGTGCTGAGCTTCCTGGCAAAAAGAAGTTCTGTGATTATAGATCATTTTTAATGCTCCTAAAGGTTATTTGCATCTAGTCAAGAATCTGCTTCAGTATAACCAGGACATTGGCAGGACAGCTATTATTACTTGCATTTTTTTTTTAAACAAAGAACTAAAGACCCAGAGAGTTGTATGACTTGTAGAATGGGTTTATAATTAAAACTCATAGAATGGATTCATAATTAAAATTGGAAGAGGGCCTAGACTTTGGGAATTCTTCTCTATTTTTATTCCTACCCCTTGAAACAGTAAGGATTTAATTCATTCCAAAGAAGCTTGGATCATTGACATAAATTCTTCAATGTACCAAGGCTTTGGGAACCGTCAGAAACAAGAATATTTCAAAACATGAAAATATTCTACAGTTTTGCTGCTTAATTTGTCCAGCCTTTCTATTTGGGGCAGTATTTGATTCCACATGTGTTTCTGCATTAAAATCAGAATCAAGACAATGTGTAAAGGATGATAAGCATGTGAAAGTCGCCCAGTCGTGTCCAACTCTTTGAGACCCTATGGACTATAGAACACTGGAGTGGGCAGCCTTTCCCTTCTCCAGGGGATCTTCCCAACCCAGGTCTCCCGCATTGCAGGCAGATTCTTTACCAGCTGAGCCACCAGGGAAGCCCATGATGAGAAGATGCAGAGGGAAATGTGCTGTGCCGTCCAAGGCTCTGCTTCCTTATGTCCCAGCCAGGAATGAATCAGCTAAAATGTCCAGAAACCTCCGGGGGGGAAAGACCACCTTTAGAGGTGTACCCTTCAAGTGGAATCATGTGATAATGTATCTGCCTCCTAGAGATGAGATGATGGGCTTCCCTGGTGGCTCAGATGGTAAAGAATCTGCCTGCGATGCAGGACACCTGGGTTCAATCCCTGGGTTGAGAAGATCCCCTGGAGGAGGGCATGGCAACCCACTCCAGTATTCTTGCCTGGAGAATCCTCATGGACCAAGGAGCCTGGTGGGCTACAGTCCATGGGGTTGCAAAGAGTCAGACAAGACTAAGTGACTAAGCGCAGCACAGAGGTCTACCTAAGGAAGCTACGGAAGAAGCCTTTTGTCTTATAACAATGGCGAAACCAACCAGTCTTGCAGCAGGAGATTACTGAAGGGAGAGAATCTTAACCAAAAAATAGAAAGAAAGAAAGAAAGAAAAAGGCGAAAAAAGCTGGAGAGAAATGAGATCCAGAAAATATTTCTAGGTGGTAGCATGCTGAGGTCCAGATGGAAATTTAGCATTAATTTGGCTAACACTATTTCAGTCACAGCACATTTTCAACTATTTATTTTTGTACCGAGCCTCTCCTAGTAAGGTGGGTATCAAATGGAAAGATTTTTTTTTCTTTTTTTCCTAAGGTGGCATTTCAAATAATAATAATAATAATAAAATCCTGGACCAGTAACAATTTTTCCATTAGATACATAAGGAAACACAGCAGGGATCTTGCATGAGCTTATATTTTTTTGCTAATTTAATCTGTGCATATAAATGACATCTTTCCATTTCTTCTCTAAAGGAGGCTTGTTTTTCCATCCTCTTCACCGATTGGCTCCAACTCTGGGGTGCTTGTTTCTTTAGCGTTGATACCCAAACGCAAACGCAGTCCTTCTAACTTACACCACGGGGAAAAGAGAACTGGAGTAAGAAAGGCGGACTCTATCCACGCCACGGTTCCATACATAGAAAATTGATTTTCCGACCATACCAAATGATAAAGTCCATCTTTGATATATTCCTGTCTCACTGCTTTCCAGGTCTTAAGGCATCTGATCCCAGGTCAGCTCCCCTTGGAGTTTAATGCAGAACACAGTCCCTTCCCTTCAGAGATCCCATGCCACAGGGCATGGGTGTGTTTTCTTTGGCTGGGACAGCCCTTATGAAAGAAATTATTCTGCCGCCTAACTGACAGAGTTGGGCATAGGCTACTGAGAAATGGGGCCTCTCCCAGTGGCCCTTTGCCTGGAATTTGTCTTAAAAGCATGAAACTGAGCAGCATTTGTAGCAGACAGATGTGGGTAATATATGCACCACCTTTCCATCCCAGTGTCCGTTTGCATGAGAATGAGAAACTGCAGGATTTTTAAATGTGGCCCTAGGCGATGGTGAAGCTGTGAGCTCTTGGTGAGACCTGGTCCCAGGCTTGATTGGAAAGTCGACTGTGGATGGATCCCCTTGGCCAAATCAAGAAACAAACTCCCATGTTGCCGTGTCTGCTGGTGCAAATGTTCTGAAGATAATAACCTAAAGATTTTTAGCAGTTGTTGAACAATGCCTATGATATAAGCAGAAAGAGCAGTCAAATCCAGCTACTAGTCAACACTGGCTTGTCCTAAAGCTTTACCTGGAACCTGGGGATGCTCAGTGTACCCTGTGCCTTTATTCGCATAGCTCTTTTTGTTGTTTTTCAGTCACTAAGTTGTGTCTGACTATTTGTGACCCCATGGACCGCAGCACACCAGGCTCCTCTGTCCTCCACCATCTCCCGGAGTTTGCTCAGGTTCATGTCCATTGAGTTGGTGATGTCATCCAACCATCTCATCCTCTGTCTCCCCCTTCTCCCCATGCCCTCCCTCTTTCCCAGCATCAGGGTCTTTTCCAATGAGTTGGCTTTTTGCATCAGGTGGCCAAAGTATTGGAGCTTCAGCATCAGTCCTTCCAATGAATATTCAGGAATGATTTCCTTTAGGACTGACTTATTTGATCTCCTTGCAGTCCAGGGACTCTCAAGAGTCTTCTCCAACACCACAGTTCAAAAGCATCAGTCACACAGCACTATTGTCACGTATCACTAACACGAGGGCGCACTAACGCGGTCATGAATCGTAAACAAGAATCATTGAAGAGTCCCAGCGCCTGTTTCTTTGGTTCTGTTTGGGTTTTGGATGAACGTTTAGAAACAATTATAGTAAAACCATGATTTTAGTGAAAAGAGCCCCTTCTTGGGCCTTATGAGTTCTAATTTGGCTCTGCGCTCATTTTGAGCAAATTATTCTACTCAGGGGAGCAGCAGCCGGCCTGTATATGAAACGAGAGAGAGTGAGGATTTAAGTGACTTCCGGCTTACCTTTTCCCTCTAAAGCAGTATAGCGTCAGTGGTGCCAGAGTCGGCTGTTAACAGGGAGATGAGTGGAAAGCAGTGGAAAGCCAGCAGTTTGTACTCTTACTGTCCCAGGATGAGGGGTTCAAAAGAAATACACATTATTGAATACATTTTTAAAACACCGATTTATTTTTTTCTCCCTGGAACTCAAATTAGTGAGACTTGGGGTTAGGGTGACCTCTTTCCTAATGTATCTCCGACTGCTAGTCCCCTTCCTCTAAGCCAAGACTCTGCCTGCTCACCTGGAGAACGGTGGTGAGGTTGGGTCTCTGCTTACAGCAGAAGTCGGCAAACTGGCCCACAGGAGAAACCTCTGCAGATTCTTAGCAAGCGCTAAGAATGCCTTCCTTTATGCTTTTATTTTTTTAATATTTTTGATGCTTTGGTATTAATTTTTATATTTTAGTTGAAGTATAGTTAATTAATGGTATTATATTAGTATTAGGTGTGCAGCACAGTAACTCAGTATTTTCATAGATTAAACTCCATTTAAAGTTACTACCAAACAACAGCTATATTTGCCTGTGTTGTACAATATATCCTTTTTGCTCCTTTGTTTATTTTATTTATTTATTTATTTTTCTAGTCAGGTGAAGCAGTGGGAAAGGAGAAGGAACAAAGAAATCTGTAACTGGCTATGATCCATTAATTGCAAACACCACTGCACCCGGACCAGCTGCTCCTTTGTTTATAAATACTCTAGTTTTTATCTCTTAATCCCATGCCATTCCTCTATGCTTTTAAATGGTTGAAAATACATTGAAAGAACAAGATTCCATAACATGAAATGTACATGAAAGTAAATTTTCAGGGTCCAGATATAGTTTTATTGGAACAAGCACACCTTTGGGGTTTTTTTTTGTTTGTTTGTCTGTTTTTCACTATTATCTCTAGCTGCTTTCATGAAGTAATAATGGCAGAAGAACTGAGTGCTTACAACAGAGACTATCGCTTTCAAAGGTCAGAATATTTACTTTCTGATTTATTACAGAAAAATTTACCAATCTCTAGCTTTAAGGAAAGAGTATGAATAGTCAGAGACAGATTAATAGTGTTAAAAAAAAAACAAAAAGGAAAACCAAGACAAGGGACATAGAAAGGAAAATGATAATGATCACGGGATTGTAGTTGTGATAATTATAGTAATGTTAGCACTATCGCTCTAGGTCCAATACTACTTTTCAAAATACAGTGTGCGTGATTCCTAAGTCACGTCAGTCCTGTCCGACAACTTGCGACCCCATGGACTGCACCCCGCCAGGCTCCTCTGTCCATGGAGTTCTCTAGGCCAGAACACTGGAGTGAATTGCCATGTTCTCCTCCAGGTGATCCTCCCAACCCGGGGATGGAACCAAAATACAGCACATACATAATTTTATTTACTCAAGCCAAAAAAAAAAACCAAGTGAGGAAGTAACACAACTATGATATTTGCCATTTTATTGAAACATAGACCCACAAAGATTCAATATCTTACCCAGTCACACGGCTAGTCAGTCATATGGTGAGGATTAAAATCTAGGTTCCTTAAAATTTATCCTAGCACCCCCAGCTTGTACTATAGACAACCAAAGAAAAAGCTAGCTGAAGGGAAGGATCATTTGGGAAAAGTTAAATCAAAGTTCTCCTTAAAGACAAATTGTAATCTTCCACCTGAATCCAAGTAAGAGGCTGTTGGTAGGCCATGTTATCTTCTGTGTTGCTCTGTTAAAAGTGGCACAAACCCACAGAGACACAAATACCCATAAATATGCATGAAGTATTCACTGACTTTAGAAGATTTACCATCCTCCAAAAACATTTACACAAACTATTTAAACAATAATGTTTCCGGGTCGCAAAGAGTCAGACACGACTGAGCGACTGATCTGATCTGATCTGATCTGACTCAGTAACCACATTATTAAAATAGTATATTCTCTATATATATTTTATAAGATAATATATTATATATATCAAATACATTTTTTGGTTAAAATCAAATCTCATGCTGTAAAGAACAATATTGCAGCATAGAAAACTGAAATGTTAAGTCCATGAATCAAGGTGAATTGGAAGTGGTCAAACAGGAGATAACAAAAGTGAATATCGACATTTTAGGAATCAGTGAACTAAAATGGACAGGAATGGGCAAATTTAATTTAAATCTACTACCATGGGCAAGAAATAGAGTAGCCCTCACAGTCAACAAGAGTCCAAAATCAAATACTTGAGTACAATCTCAAAAACAACAGAATGATCTCTGTTTCTAAGGCAAACCATTCAATATCACAGTAATCCAAATCCATGTGTCAACCACTAATGCCAAAAAAGCTGAAGTTAAATGGTTCTTTGAAGATCTATAAGACCTTCTAGAACTAACATTAAAAAAAAAGTCCTTTTCATCATAGGGGACCGGAATGCAAAATCAAGAATTCAAGAGATACCAGGAGTAACAGGCAAGTTTGGCCTTGGAATACAAAATAAAGCAGGGCAAAGGCTAACAGAATTTTGCCAAGAGAACACACTGGTCATAGAAAACACCCTCTTCCTACAACATAAGAGACAATTCTCCACATGGTTATCACCAGATGGTCAACACCAAAATCAGACTGATTATATTCTTTGCAGCCAAAGATGGAGAAGCTCTATACAGTCAACAAAAACAAGACCTGGAGCTGACTGTGGCTCAGATCATGAACTCCTTATTGCCAAATTCAGACTTAAATTGAAGAAAGTAGAGAAAACCACCAGACCATTCAGGTACGACCTAATTCAAATCCCTTACAATTATACAGTGGAAGTGAGAAATAGATTTAAGGGACTAGATCTGATATATAGAGTGCCTGATGAACTATGGACGGAGGTTCGTGACATTGTACAGGAGACAGGGATCAAGACCATCCCCATGGAAAAGAAATGCAAAAAAGCAAAATGGCTGTCTGAGGAGGCCTTACCAATAGCTGAGAAAAGAAGAGAAGCTAAAGACAAAGGAGAAAGGAAAGATATAAGCATCTGAATGCAGAGTTCCAAAGAATAGCAAGGTGGGAAGAAAGCCTTCCTTAGCGATCAATGCAAAGAAATAGAGGAAAACAACAGAATGGGAAAGATTAGAGATCTCTTCAGGAAAATTAGAGATACCAAGGGAACATTTCATGCAAAGATGGGCAGAATAAAAGACAGAAACAGTATGGACCTAACAGAAGCAGAAGATATTAAGAAGAGATGGCAAGAATACACAGAAGAACTGTACAAAAAAGATCTTAATGAACCCAAATAATCATGATGGTGAGATCACTCACCTAGAGCTAGAAATCCTGGAATGAGAAGTCAAGTGGGCCTTGGGAAGCATCACTACAAACAAAGCTAATAGAGATAATGGAATTCCAGTTGAGCTATTTCAAATCCTAAAATATGATGCTGTGAAAGTGCTGCAGTAAAGATGCCTGAAAATTGGGAAAACTCAGTGGACACAGGACTGAAAAAGGTCAATTTTCATTCCAATCCCTAAGAAAGGCAATGCCAAAGAATGCTCAAACTACCGCACAATTCCACTCATCTCACACACTAGCAAAGTAATGCTCCAAATTCTCCAAACTAGGCTTCTACAGTATGTGAACTGAGAAGTTCCAAATGTTCAAGCTGGATTTAGAAAAGGAAGAGGAACCAGAAATCAAATTGCCAGTATCTGTTGGATCATACATAAAGTAAGAGAATTCCAGAAAAAACATCTACTTCTTCTTCATTGATGACACTAAAGCCTTGACTATGTGGATCACCACAAACTGTGGAAAATTCTTCAAGAGATGGGGATACCAGACCACTGACCTGCCTCCTGAGAAATCTGTATGCAAGTCTAGAAGCAACAGTTAGAATCAGACATGGAACAATGGATTGGTTCCAAATTGGGAAAGGAGTACGTTAAGGCTGTATATTGTCACCCAGCTTATTTAACTTATATGCAGAGTAGTACATCACGAGAAATGCTGGGCTGGAGGAAGCACAAGCTGGAATCAAGATTGCCAGGAGAAATATCAATAACCTCAGATGTGCAGATGACACCACTCTTAGGGCAGAAAGTGAAGAGGGGCTAAAGAAGGTGAAAGAGGAGAGGGAAAAAACTGGCTTAAAAGTTAGCATTCAATAAACTAAAATCATGGCATCCAGTTCCATTACTTCATAGCAAATTGATGGGGAAACAATAGAAACAGTGACAGACTTTATTTTGGGGGGCTCAGAAATCACTGCAGATCGTGACTGCAGCCATGAAATTAAAAGATGCTTGATTCTTGGAAGAAAAGCTACGACAAACCTGGAGAGTGTATAAAAAAGCAGAGATATTACTTTGCCGACAAAGGTCCATCTAGTCAAAGCTAAGGTTTTTCCAGTAGTCACGTATGGATGTGAGAGTTGGACCATAGAGAAAGCTGAGTGCAGAAGAATTGATGCTTTTGAACTGTGGTGTTAGAGAAGACTCTTGAGAGTCCCTTGGACTGCAAGGAGATCAAATAAGTCAATCCTAAAGGAAATCAGTCCTAAATATTCATTGGAAGCACTAATGCTGAAGCTGAAGCTCCAATACTTTGGCCACCTGATGCACAGAACTGACCCATTGGAAAAGACCCTGATGCTGGGAAAGATTGAGGGCAGAAGGGGACGACAGAGGACAAGATGGTTACATGGCAGCACCGTCTGAATCGACATGAGTTTGAGCAAGCTTCGGGAGATGGTGAAGGGCAGGAAATCCTGGTATACTGCAGTCCATGGGGTTGCAAAGAGTCCGATATGAATGAGCAACTGAACAACAACATATATAAGGTAGTAATTTCATTATTAAAATAGTATATAAAATATATATTACATGTTATATTATAGAAATGTTTATTGTATAATGTATAGATATTATTTTATATATTAATACAACACCTATTATATATTATTCTTTATATATAATGTATACATATTTTATATATAATTTGTATTATCTAAATATAGTATTATATATACCATTATGAGTGTGTTAGTCGCTCAGTCATGTCTGACTCTTTATGATCGCATGGATTGGGGCCTGCCAGTCTCCTCTGTCCATGGGATTTTCCAGGCAAGAATAGTGAAGTGGGTTGCCATTCCCTTCTCCAGGGGATCTTCCTGAACCAGGGATTGAACCTCGGTCTGCATTGTGGGCAGACTCTGCCATCAGGGCCACTTCAGTTCAGTTCAGTCCGGTCGCTCAGTCGTGTCCCACTCTGCGACCGCAGCACGCCAGGCCTCCCTGTCCATCACCACCTCCCAGAGTCCACCCAAACCCATGTCCATTGAGTCAGTGATGCCATCCAACCATCTCACCCTCTGTCGTCCCCTTCTCTTCCTGCCCCCAATCTTTCCCAGCATCAGGGTCTTTTCAAATGAGTCAGCTCTTCGCATCAGGCGGCCAAAGGATCAGGATTTCAGCTTCAACGTCAGTCCTTCCAATGAGCCACTATTGCTGCTCATACCATTATACCCTGTATATAATATACTTAAATATAGGTGTTTATATATAATTTATATTTTTACATATGCTGCTGCTGCTGCTAAGTCGCTTCAGTCGTGTCTGACTCTGTGCGACCCCACAGACGGCAGCACACCAGGCTCCCCCATCCCTGGGATTCTCCAGGCAAGAACACTGGAGTGGGTTGCCATTTCCTTCTCCAATGCATGAAAGTGAAAAGTGAAAGTGAAGTCACTCAGTCGTGTCCGACTCTTAGCGACCCCATGGACTGCAGCCTACCAGGCTCCTCCATCCATGGGATTTTCCAGGCAAGAGTACTAGAGTGGGTTGCCATTGCCTTTTCCAAATATATATGTATAAATTTATACATAAAAATTAACATAAAAATTTAATGTATATAAATTTATACATAAATATATATGTATATATTTTTACATATAATATAATACAAAAAATACAATAAATCTAGGTCTCAATAGTTTTTTCCTGGAAAAGCTGACTAAAGACCAAATTAAAAAAAGAAAAACTACTGAGATAACTTCTCTAGCTAGTAAACTCTGCTAATGCCCCAAACTGTGGCCCCAATCCCCACATTTTGTGACAAAGTCGCCAGCAAATGAAGCCGCTCTCCCCAACCAGACTCAAAGTCAGAGCAGCTGAGCCGATTTAGTGGCACAGGAAGAGACAGACACATGTGCAAGCGGACTCTGGGAGTCAATTCGATTACACAGTGGAGACTTTTGTGATAAAGGGGACTTAGTTTTACAGCTTAGCTGGGCAGGGGTGGGGAGAAAAACCAAAGGAGAAAAAATTACCCTGGGTCTCCCTGGTTAAGTTATTTTGCAGATTTATTGAAACGTGCGCGTGGTAGAAAATGACTTCCAGACCAGAAGTCAGGATTCTGGCTAAGCCATCAGGCTGCGGCCGCCGGCTGGCTGTCCTGTGCAAACACGTCCCCGAGCTCGGAGGTGAGGTGAGGTAACTGTTTACAGGCGGGAACGCTTGACAGTGTTAATTGCAGGATGCCTCAGGCCCCAGCTGGCATGGGTCCCTGGATCCTCCACTCTGATTAGAAATTTGTGAACTCTAACACATCCTGCCAGGTACAGTCACAATCGGGTCAAGCCGTTTCTACCAAGTTTACTTGCTAGAAATATAATGGAAACACACACACACCCAAAGTAGCTTGCAGTAGCCAATGCTGAGTCTACGCATGCCTATCTGATTAACGTTTTTTTTTTTTTTTTTTTTTAAGATCAGGACATTCAAAATGATCAAGCCCTTCTTCATGGGAGATATAGCAGTTAGTGGTATTTGCTCCTGGCTCTTCATCAAATATGCTTTCCCTGCGGTTAGTGTTTGCCATGGAACACAACAACTTGCCTACTGAGAGCTGGGAATGCTTTGTTCAGTGTTGATGTGCTGATGAGATTAAACAGTTTCAATAAATCCTTGGCTTCCTAGTATGTAGCCCCAAAGCCATCCAACAGCTACTAGCAGCCAACCCAGCCTGTAAGAATCCCCCCAAAAGCCCATGAATTTTGTTTAATTCACTTCACCAGTTTGATTGAATTCGTAGGTGGTTTAGTGGGGCTGGGTGGAGACAGCCACAAGTTGAATTCATGATGAAACACCATAAATGTCCATTTAACGGAGCCAGTGGAGAAAATCCAGTGGTGACTGCTGTTTTCTGAAAGGCGGCTCAACAGGGCAGGAACCAGATAGACTTGGGATGCCTTTCTGGCTTCCCCAGACCCGGAACAACGTCTTCCTCCACTGGAATCTCCCAGCCTTTCCGATAATACCGTTTGGTGAGTCAGCTGTTACCCATGTATAAGTACTTTGGGTTATTTTGCTTTCCCTATTAATTTATAATTTTGGGGAAGTAAGAGACTGTGATGCATTCTTGTATTACATTCAGCAAAATGTCATCCACAGACTAGCTCCTCTAGAAATACGTAACAAATGAATTTTAAAAATCGGTAACTGATAGGCCAAGCATCTCCATTTCTCTGGGCTCCACTGTCGCTATTCATTTGTTCCACACATGCTCAGAATAGATGCATCCTGTGTTTCAGGCATGGTCTCTGTCACCAAGGGAACACAAATGCAGAAAGACACACTCCCTGCCCCCAAGTAGTGTCGGGGAAGCCTACTGTGAGGACAAGTATTTTAATACAATACAGAATATACAGTCTATTAATGTATCCTGTTCAGTTCAGTTCAGTGGCTCAGTCGTGTCCAACTCTGCAACCCCATGAATCACAGCACGCCAGGCCTCCCTGTCCATCACCACCTCCCAGAGTCCACCCAATCCCATGTCCATTGAGTCAGTGATGCCATCCAGCCATCTCATCCTCTGTTGTCCCCTTCTCTTCCTGCCCACAATCCCTCCCAGCATCAGGGTCTTTTCCAATGAGTCAGCTCTTCGCATGAGGTGGCCAATGTGTTGGAGATTCAGCCTCAGCATCAGTCCTTCCAATGTACACCCAGGACTGGTCTCCTTTAGGATGGACTGGTTGGATCTCCTTGCAGTCCAAGGGACTCGCAAAAGTCTTCTCTAGCACCACAGTTCAAAAGCATCAATTCTTCACCACTCAGCTTTCTTCACAGTACAACTCTCACATCCATACATGACCACTGGAAAAACCATAGCCTTGACTAGATGGACCTTTGTTGGCAAAGTAATGTCTCTTCTTTTTAATGTGCTATCTAGGTTGGTCATCACTTTCCTTCCAAGGAGTAAGCGTCTTTTAATCTCATGGCTGCAGTCACCATCTGCAGTGATTTTGGAGCCCCCAAAAATAAAGTCTGACACTGTTTCCACTGTTTCCCCATCTATTTGCCATGAAGTGATGGGACCAGATGCCATCATCTTAGTTTTCTGCATGTTAAGCTTTAAGCCAACTTTTTCACTCTCCTCTTTCACTTTCATCAAGAGGCTTTTTAGTTCCTCTTCACTTTCTGTCATAAGGGTGGTGTCATTTGCATATCTGAGGTTATTGATATTTCTCCTGGCAATCATGATTCCAGCTTGTGCTTCTTCCAGCCCAGAGTTTCTCATGATGTACTCTGCATATAAGTTAAATAAGCAGGGTGACAATATACAGCCTTGACATACTCCTTTTCCTATTTGGAACCAGTCTGCTGTTCCATGTCCAGTTCTAACTGTTGCTTCCTGACCTGCATATAGGTTTCTCAGGAGGCAGGTCAGGTGGTCTGGTATTCCTATCTCTTTCAGAATTTTCCAATTTATTATGATCCACACAGTCAAAGGCTTTGGCATAGTCAATAAAACAGAAATAGATGTTTTTCTGGAACTCTTTTGCTTTTTCGTTTAGAAAGGTCCAAACAAAAGCTATGATGGACTCAAAGGAGAGACTTTGTTATTTTGTCTATTAATTTACTCTACGTGTCTTTTTGAACAAATAAGTTTATTTATTTATCTTCTGAGTTGTGCTGGGTCTTCCTTGCTGCTCAAGGGCTTTCTCTGCTTTTGGCACGTGGGGGCTCCTCTCTAGCTGTAGCTTGCGGGCTCCTCACCACGGTGGCCTCTCTGTTGCAGAGCACAGGCTCCAGGCACACGGGCATCCGGAGTTACAGCCCATGGGCTCAGTGATTGCAGCTCACGGGCCCTAGAGCCCTTGCTCCACAGCACGTGGGATCTTCCCCGACCAGGGACCAAACCCGCGTCCCCTGCATCCACAGATGTCTTAAGTACATCGTGAATTCAGGCAGGCACAGAGGAAGCATCCAGAAGTGATGCTACCAGTGATCACCTATGCAGGTCCTAGTACATAGGTGACCGCTAGGGTTACAACAACTGTTACCGTCAGCACGTCACAAATAGTAGTTCGTTAAGCCCTCACACAAAGAGAGGAGGTACATATTACTACCACCCCTATTTGCCACAGGAGAAAATGGAGGAAACGAGAAGCTCAGTAACTTACTGGCTCTGTGTAGGAAACACGAAGTCACACATCAGATAGTCTCCTTTTTTGTGGCTTAATCCCAGGTAAGGCGCACGCCTACAGACAGCTGTACGTGGAGCAGTGCGGTGTGAGCCTACATGGGCATCTTAGGTACAACTTTGAAATCAACGCAAATGAAGTGTGTTCTAAACTGGGCAGTTCTGTCAGGTCAGGGAAGTGAGTACAGAATCAAGGATTTGTAAATGTGACCATAAAATAGTAGAAGCCAGCTCCTCTTATTTAAAATAACTTATTATTAGAGAAGCATTCAATGTAAGACAAATTACGTTGGTGTAACACAAATCCATCCCATCTATAACTAGAGTAAAACTTAATTGTTGGTATAATGTCAACTATACTTATGTAACGGGCTTCCCTGATGGCTCCGGTGGCAAAGAATCTGCCTGTAGTGCAGAAAAGCTGGGTTCAGTTGCTTGGTTGGGAAGAGCCCCTGTAGAAAGAAATGGCAACCCACTCCAGTATGGTTGCCTGGAGAGTTCCATGGACAGAGGAGCCTGGTGAGCTGCAGTGCACAGGGCTGCTCAGAGTCTGACATGACTGAGCGATTAACACACACACTTATATAATAAGACATGGAAGGAAAGGCTTCATAATTAGGGTACAAGGTAAATTCTGTAACACTAGGGACTTCCCTCGTGGTCCAGTGGCTTAGACTCTGCCCTCCCAATGCAGGCAGCCTGGCTTCAGTCCGTGGTCAGGAAACTAGATCCCACATGTGGCAACTAAGACCCGTGCCATCAAAATAAAATAGATTAAAAAAAAATCTGTAACATATATAATTTTCACAGAAAATATTTTATCAGTATTTCATCTGGGACTGAAGCATGATGTTTGCAAATGCATTTATTTAGTTCACGAGAAGAATAATTTCCTTCCTCAGTAGCTTTTTAGCTATTCTGTGCTAAGTCCTAGATGAAATGTCAGTAAAATATTTTCTGAGAAACCTATTTATACTACAGAATTTTTATTCTTACCTATTGGGCTTCCCAGGCGGCGCTGGTGATAAAGAACCTGCCCGCTGACTCAGCAGACATAAGATGTGGGTTCGATCCCTGAGTTGGGACAATCCCCAGAGGATGGCATGGCAATCCACTCCAGTACTCTTGCCTGGGGAATCCCATGGACAGAGGAGCCTGCGGGGGCTACAGTCCAGGGGGTGACAGACTCAGACGCGCCTGACACAGTGTAGCACACACACAACACGAAGAATCGCAACACGCAGATACGTTGGATCAACTTCAAGAATCTCACAAAAATATATCTCTGCTATGAAGTGGAATAAAATAACCAAGCTGAATTAATTTTATTTGTAATGCACACTTTCAGCATGGTGCATATTCCACAAAGTAGAAACTTGAGACAAACTCTTGTTGAGTATATGTTTTGAGTCCAGTGTAATAAATACAGAGAAAATTGCCTAGATTTGTGAAAGTTATTTTCCTCATTTCAACCAGGGGATTTATTCTTTACAATGATAATATGGTGTTAAAAGCTTGATTGCAAAACGACCTTGCTCTGGGAGCAGCTCCTGGGCTGCCTTTGCGGTTTCTGCTGATATAAATTTGATATTTTACAAATGCAGAATATGAAATATATTCCCAACATGTGTTTCATACACTTATAATACAACCAAATGAAAACCAGTGTAGGCTCAGAAGGTTTCTTGGCTGTGCGTTTAATGCACTACATTTAGAACACGTTAAATGTTATTATGCAAATAATTGAGAAACATTTCACACAGTTTCATGCCCTGAATTTTGCATGTTGAACTCCTGCTCATTTCTTTAGCTACAGAGGACTTTATGGACTGACACACACATGTTTCCCTTAGAACTGGGAGGATATGATAAGTGTTTCTTTTTAGAAACAAATTTTTAGGTAAACTTTGGCGTTATTTCAGACCTAATTTTGCCTACAGCCTATCACTGAATAGATGAAGAGAGCTTTTTCTAAAAGTGAATTATTGGGAAAACATAGATAAGATTTCTTCTTTCACAATTTAAAATGACATCTTTTGTTCAACTTTGTCTTTCTCTCTTCTGTTTTCTTGGTGAATAGGTAACTTTGCTTGCCTTGAATCACATCAGTATTTTCTCACTGATAAGCTGTAAATATTAAATTATTCAAATCGAACTCCTTGAATATTGTATGCTGAGTGTGGTAGGTTTTTAATGAGATCCTCTGTTTCAGTTTAAACAAATTGGAAGCTTCTCAATTCCTACGGAAATACCCAGGAATGAATAGCCCTGAGGGTTCGTTCTTCTCTCCCTGTTTAACTCAAAAAGTGCCTGGTATATAAAGATTTAGAAAGTCTGAAGCTATTCAACAGTTGTTTAAAAATCATTTTTCAATGTTAATCTTTTAGTTTGTGAGCAGAATATAGCAATTATTAATAGATCATTTAGAAACTACTTAATATGGTTTATTCATTGATCAAACAACACATAACATTATTATTTGAAAATGAACTGCCATCACCAAAGTACATCGCAGACCTACGTATATTTCAGTAATACCATTTCCTCTGCTGCAGTGGTTCTCAAAGTGGGGTCCCTCAACCAGCACCAGAAGCAGCTCTTGGAAACTTGTCAGAAATGCAAACACACAGGTGCTTCTCCAGACCTGATGGAATGAAACCCGAGAACCCACTGGTCTGTGCCTTCGCAAACTTTCCAGATGATTCTGAAACACGTCAAGTTTGAGAACTGCTGTTCTAAAAGGATCCATGCATTGCCTTGGATACTGGCATGATGATATATGTCTATACACGCACATGTGCATATAAACACACACTTCCTAGAAACCAAAGAAACATGACAACTTTTTCACTTTCATTTCAGTAAAGATATGACCACTTATTTTCCATTTATCTTCAGCAAAGATAAGAGAATCAAGTACCTCAAGAGTAGAAAGTTCATTTTCCAGCCAACTCATAAATACTACCCCAGCCTCTTAAAATGTTAGAGAGAAATTCAGGAAAAGGTAGGGGCTGCTAATTATTTTGTCACCATGGTTAAGATCAAAAAGTAGGAAAAAAAAAACTCATTTTCTCAAATGTAAAATTGGTCAATTTAGTACACACAAATAATCTGGGCATAGATATATATAGTTTGACTTGTGGAAAAAATAACTTGATTTTATTTCTAAAGGTCCTGTAGGATAAAGCACAGCCCAAGTCTACTTAAATGTTCCTGTACATTTATCTGATAGTCGTCAAGGGCAGTGTAATGAAGTACAGCATTTAGTTTAAGCGATGAGGTTCTGAATCTGACTGTGACTGGTCGTCAGTCTTGTGACTTGTAGCAAGTAACACAAACTGCTAGTTTCTTTGTTTTCTCAACTGTAAAATGGAAAAAATCCTGTGATCTATCCAGTAGTACTGTTTGGAAAAAATTAAGCAAAAATGACTCTCTAATGCCTGACATGTAGCCCCTATTCAGTACATGTTAGGTATTCTTCAGCTGCATATTCATCGCATGTCTTTAGATCACATCCTCACCCTTGCTTTATTTTCTTGATTAATGACATTACTTTTGGAAACATACAGTGTAAAGTTTCCTTTGCACTGAATTTTCAATAAATTATGAGCTTTCAAAGTAATGATATGCATTTACCTTGGTTCCCCCCCACTTAAGAAAACTCCCTCAACATTTATATTAATGGGTCTTTTCAGTAGTTATGAGTCTGGACTACGCTCTTCCAAAGAAGTTTCCTCATAAATTAGCATTAATTGATGTCCAGTTTTTTTGGAAAATGTTAGCACACATTATTTACGGCACGTTCTGTTCGTGTGGCGCCTCTTAACGTGAAAAAAAAAAAAAGAGGTTTCAAAGGAGGTTCAAACTCCGTTTCCTTTGCTTGCAAAACGGTGAAAGCAAGCAGCGTTTTGTGCATTTGGCAAACTCTCAGCAGTATTTCTCCTTTGAAGGGCACACCGGCCATCTGAAGTCAAGGGTAAATTCATGGTGGCTCTTGGTGCCACGGTTCTTTCCATGGTCACTTGGAGCCTGGCGTGCTGCAGGCTGCATGCAACCCAGAGACGCTGTCCTCCAGCATCAGGAGCAGTGCCCTGCAGCCAAAATGAAGCCACATTTCACAGAGAGATTGCGTGACTTCTACCGACCCTAGGTTGTGAGCAAAATGCCAAATGCGTAAATGTAAAAAAAAATGTGTCCACTTTTACTGTTTGTTATGCATCTACGTGTGTGTGCACTTGGGATGTTTGTACTCCCGCAGATATCTATATCAACCAGAGAAAAGCAAGATTCCATAAAAATAAGGTTAGAGTTTGGATACTTTTTTTTTTTTTTTTTAACTCTGTAGGGAGAACATGACATAAGGCTATCAGCCGAAATGTTCCTAAAAGTTGGAAAGTTTTTTCGTTGTGTTAAACATCTTGAACTAATGTGTAATGACTAAAGGTTTGCACAAACGTGTTAGAAAGACACTCTTTAGAGATACGTGCCATGAGTGGTTGAACTCTAGCACATAATAAATCCTCAATAAATTGTGTCTATTATTTTTGCCAGTGTTAAATAGTCAGTGATTTGTTTTCTTTCTTTTTCCAGCTTACTGTGTGTGTGCTGATTTGGGGTAACAAAAGACTTAAATAAAGAAGACTCTCCCACTTACAGATAAAATCTGGTTTTTGCTAGAATAAAATCTGAAATTAGTCAATTCTTTCATAGCCAGTTATGTAAATATAAATCTATATTGGATACTATTTAGGAGAAAAGCAGGCAGTTGATGGTACTTCCATAAAAATTGAGAGCGACATAATAAACCTATGAGGTTATTTGTATCAAATATAAGCACCCACAAATACAGAAGACAAGGAAAGAAATAATATTTTAAGTTCCATTGTAAGCCCAATTTTTGAATAATATATTTACAGATATAACCCTTTCTCTAAAGAATTTATTCTTTTATTGAGATCATAGGGAAACTGAGAGAGATAGAAACAATGAACAGGCGCATCTGTAATTGGTGGATCAGCTGTATTCCTAACTACAGAGACACAGAGGCCCTCCCTCCCGCCTCCCACCACACCCACCCCGCCCGGTGGTCGCAGAGCGCCGGCCGAGCGCCCTGGGTCCACAGCAGATCCCCGGCGGCTGTCCATTTGACAGGTGGTGATGCATATGTTAGTCTCTCGATTCACCCCACCCTCTCCTTCCTGCACCGTGTCCACAGTCTGCTCTCTATTTCTGTTTCTCCACTGCTGCCTTGCAAATAAATAGGTTCCTCGGTACCATCTTTCTAGATGCCATATGTATTTGTTAATACGCAATATTTGTTTTTCTCTAACTTACTTCACTCGGAGGGGATGTGTGTCTACCTATGGCTGATTCACACTGACCTACGGAAGAAGCCAATATAAAATTGTAAGGCAATTATCCTCCAATTAAAAATAAATTAAATTTTAAATAATCCAAAAGGAAATGGACAAAAACATATGGACAGGCAGTTCTCAGAGAAAAGATAATCAATGACACATAAATGAAAAGCTGCATAATTTCACCCATAATAATAGAAACGTAAATTGAAATGCATTGAAATACCAGAAAAAGGGCAGAAATGCGGGGAAAGAAGAGTAGATTCTGCAGTCTCCAGTTCCTCAAGATCTGAATCAAGAGACAGGCTGGTCCAGGAAGCAGGGCCTTCTTAGAGAGATTACTCAGGATCAGATCAGAACAGATCAGTCGCTCAGTCGTGTCCGACTCTTTGCGACCCCATGAACTGCAGCACGCCAGGATGGTCTCAAAGTCAAGGAGAAAAAAAAAAAAAAAAAAACTACTGCTAACAGAGAGCAAATGAAGCATGACTGTCGTGGAGAGGGAAGACGATGCTTGAGCTGAAAACGACATGATGCTAGAAGCAGATATGCCCAGCCAGCAAGGCGGATGGTGGGGAAGGCGGGGCCGAGGAGCGGACCAAAATGGTGACGGAGGCAGAGGCTCTTCATGCAGCGTTCAGAACCTGAATTAAGAAGGACAGGAGAAGGCAATGGCGCCCCACTCCAGTACTCTTGCTTGGAAAATCCCATGGATGGAGGTGCCTGATAGGCTGCAGTCCATGGGGTCGCTAAGAGTCGGACACGACTGAGCGACTTCACTTTCACATTTCACTTTCATGCATTGGAGAAGGAAATGGCAACCCACTCCGGTGTTCTTGCCTGGAGAATCCCAGGGATGGGGGAGCCTGGCGGGCTGCCGTCTGTGGGGTCGCACAGAGACGGACACGACTGAAGCGACTTAGCAGCAGCAGTGCATAGATATGGGAGAAGGCAATGGCACCCCACTCCAGCACTCTTGCCTGGAAAATCCCTTGGACGGAGGAGCCTGGTGAGCTGCAGTCCATGGGGTCGCTAAGAGTCGGACAAGACTGAGCGACTTCAATTTCACTTTCACTTTAGCGTATCTAAGCACTTCCCAGCCATTTCAGCGGTGAAGAATCCTGGATCCTTGGGAAGATCCCCTGGAAGAAAGCATGCCAAATGGAGTCGTCCAGTATCCTTGCCTGGAGAACCCCAGGGAGAGGATAAAGACAGGCTTTAAGGCACAGTACAAACGGAGGGAAACAGTTTAGTTGGTGAAAAAGATACTGTCCACAGGGCAGATTGTATCAGACCATCAGATGGCCTCAGAGCATGGAATCAAACAGAGACTTTGCAGGCATGAAGATTTCCATGAGATACTGACTTTGTTATCTGCTAATATTTTCCCCAGGAATTTGGAAGCCATGTAACATTCTTGACCTTCTCTTTTTCAGCTCTGGGATACGATTAATACCACAAACTTTTGTGAAATACTTCTGAGGTGTACCAATGACAGTAGGATTTGTTCTTATTAAACAGTGCCTATTCCAGAGGAGCCTGGTGGGCTGCAGGCCATGGGTCACAAAGACTAGGACACTGCTAAGTAACTGACACTTTCACTTTTATTGTTATTATTCAGTCCAGATTTTTATTCAGTGCTTGAATCCTCCAGGCAGCGTACACACATTTGCCTGGAGAATTTACATTGCATTAATAATTAATGCTTCAATCAGATCAGATCAGATCAGATCAGTCGCTCAGTCGTGTCCGACTCTTTGCGACCCCATGAACCGCAGCACGCCAGGCCTCCCTGTCCATCACCAGCTCCCGGAGGTCACTCAGACTCGCATCCATCGAGTCAGTGATGCCATCCAGCCATCTCATCCTCTGTCGTCCCCTTCTCCTCCTGCCCTCAATCCCTCCCAGCATCAGAGTCTACTCCAATGAGTCAACTCTTCGCATGAGGTGGCCAAAATACTGGAGTTTCAGCTTTAGCATCATTCCTTCCAAAGAAATTCCAGGATTGATCTCCTTCAGAATGGACTGGTTGGATCTTCTTGCAGTCCAAGGGACTCTCAAGAGTCTTCTCCAACACCACAGTTCAAAAGCATCAATTCTTGGGCGCTCAGCCTTCTTCACAGTCCAGCTCTCACATCCATACATGACCACAGGAAAGACCATAGCCTTGACTAGGCGAACCTTTGTTGGTAAAGTAATGTCTCTGCTTTTGAATATGCTATCTAGGTTGGTCATAACTTTCCTTCCAAGGAGCAAGCGTCTTTTAATTTCATGGCTGCAGTCACCATCTGCAGTGATTTTGGAGCCCAGAAAAACAAAGTCTGACACTGTTTCCACTGTTTCCCCATCTATTTCCCATGCAGTGATGGGACCAGATGCCATACGGAATGAAGCAGGGCAAAGACTAATAGAGTTTTGCCAAGAAAATTCACTGGTCATAGCAAATACCCTCTTCCAACAACACAAGAGAAGACTCTATACATGGACATCACCAGATGGTCAACACCGAAATCAGATCGATTATATTCTTTGCAGCCAAAGATGGAGAAGCTCTATACAATCAGCAAAAACAAGACCAGGAGCTGACTGTGGCTCGGACCATGAACTCCTTATTGCCAAATTCAGACTGAAATTGAAGAAAGTAGAGAAAACTACTAGACCATTCAGGTATGACCTAAATCAAATCCCTTATGATTATACAGTGGAAGTGAGAAATAGATTTAAGGGCCTAGATCTGATAGATAGAGTGCCTGATGAACTATGGAATGCTTCAATAGTAATTGGAATATTCATTGATAGTAATTAGAATTGAATAGTAACAGACATTGTTTTTACCACTAGAAGAGCCCAATCTACCTATTAAAAATTTTTCTGCTAAATTAAAATATCTTCATCCAGTAACCTTTCCACATTGGTTTTGTTTAGTCATTAATAAATAATCCTAAAAAAAATCTAAAATTTTACATAAGAGCATGTCCATATTGGTTTACAAAATAGTAAAGGTTTTGCTCAAGGCTTTGCTGCTCTTTCTTATCCAGGTTAAATATCAATTTTCTTATTACTTATAGGGAACTCAGTGGTGTCTCTCTGTCTCTGAGAGAGTATTTTTCCATGTGAGGAAGGGAGTTTTGAAACAAACTTGGTGTGATTAGACCAATATAGAATAAATCTCAAGGGTTATCTCTCTAGCCCCTAGATATTATTCTTCTACTATAAAGAAAGCTGAGTGCTAAAGAATTGATGCCTTTGAACTGTGGTGTTGGAGAAGGCTCTTGAGAGTCCCTTGGACTGCAAGGAGATCCAACCAGTCCGTCCTAAAGGAAATTAGTCCTGGGTGTTCTTTGGAAGGACTGATGTTTAAGCTGAAATTCCAAAATCTTGGCCATCTGATGTGAAGAGCTGAACGGACTCACTGGAAAAGACCCTCATGCTGGGAAGGATTGGGGGCTGGAGGAGAAGGGGATGACAGAGGATGAGATGGCTGAATGACATCACCGACTCAATGGACATGGGTTTGGGTGGACTCTGGGAGTTGGTGATGGACAGGGAGGCCTGGCGTGCTGCAGTTCATGGGGTTGCAAAGAGTCGGACACTGAGCGACTGAACTGAACTGAACTGAAAGGATAGTCTAAGTCACATTAGCTTTTTTGTTTTGTTTCTAGTCACATTAGCTTTTGAAATGGCTTCCCCAATGGCTGGGCAGATAAAGATCCGCCTGCTGTGCCAGAGACACAGGAGATGGGGCTTCTATCCCTGGGTCAGGAAGATCCCCTGGAGGAGGGCATGACAACCCACTCCAGTATTCTTGCCTGGAGAATCCTATGGACAGAGGGGCCTGGCGGGCTGCAGTCCTTGGCGTCGCAAAGAGTCAGATGCAAATGAGCACACAGATAACAGAGAAGCGGGCAGTGGGGACCAGAGGGATAGGGTGAGGGTCAGGCAAAGTGGGTCAAGTGGATTTACTCTGTGGTGGCAGATAGGAACTAAACTTTTGGTGGTGAGTCTGCTGTGGGGCTTCTCTTGTGGCTCATCTGGTAAAGAATCCACCTGCAGTGCAGGAGACCTGGGTTCAATCCCTAGTTTGAGAAGAAGATCCCCTGGAGAAGGGATAGGCTACCCACTCCAATATTCTCGGGCTTCCCTGGTGGCTTAGCTGGTAAAGAATCTGCCTGCAATGGTGGGGGACCTGGGTTCGATACCTGGTTTAGAACGATCCCCTGGAGGTGGGAAAGACAACCCACTCCAGTATTCTGGCCTGGAGAATTCCATGGACTGTGTAGTCCTTGGGGGTCTCAAAGAGTTGGACACGACTGAAAGACTTTGACTGCTGTAGGGCAACACAGAAGTAGAAACATAATGTTGTACGCAGGAAACTTACAGAATGTTACAAACCAGTGTACCTCTATAAAAATAAATTCTAAGCGCTGTTGTTTATATACTTTTGGTTTTTTAATTTATTTTCTCCGTGTTTCTGCTGCCTTTTCATTTCTGTCTCTATTTTCCCTTTCAGATTTGTGACTAGCCACGTAAAAGAAATTTAGCAATTTCACATTTTAGTAAACTGTGTTTCAACAGTAAACAAGCAGAAGTGACCACATGGGTGTCATGTTCCCAATAAATATTAGAGTCTGACGTAGGTTGGTTTCTTTCTTTTTTTTTTTTTTTTTTCCTGATTGCTTTGGGAACTGTGAGGCTCTAGCCATCAGTCTAAACTAGATTCTTTGACTTATTCATGAAATGTTCTGCACTCAACTCTGACCAGGAGGCTTGTACTTACTATTAAATGGTATTACCACAGCTTGAAGCAGAGATCTGTGTCATTCACCCTGCCTGAAGGCAGTGAGGACGTCCATTCCAATTAACTATATTCTCCATTTTTAAAAAGGGTGAAGGATGCTGATAAAGTTGAGTGTGCATGCTAAGTCACTTCATTTGTGTCCAATTCTTTGCTACTCTATGGACTATAGCCCACCAGGTTCCTCTGTCCATGCGATTCTCCAGCCAAGAATACTGGAGTGGGCTGCCATGCCCTCCTACAGGGGATCTTCCTGACCCAGGAATCAAAGCCACGACTCTTGTGTGTTCTGCATCCAGCTTTTCACCACTAGTGCCACGTAGGAAGGCTGATAAAACAGAATATATACAGTCAGTTCCTCAGAAATTGTTACCCTGCTTAAAGATAAAGGTACTTTGAAAAAAATATAGATCTGGATCTACCTCAAAGAATTTCAGAAAAGATTCATATTAAAGAGGCATTCATCTGCTAATAGTAGCATTTATGTATTTTGTAATTGCGATTGCTCTACCAAAAGCCAAAAGCAAATCACAGATGAACAGTTACGTCACCAAAGAGACGCTACAGGTGCAGGTCCGGTGAATCTGAAGCGGAGCAGGACCCCGCAGTCCCTGCACCCACCCCGTGTCCCCCACCCGCCTTTTGTCCATGGAAAAGCTTCAACCAGAGAGTAAGTTTAATCAGAGAAGTGAGAACATGCGGAGACAAAGGGACACAGTCAAACGAGACCAAATAATAATAGTTTAGTCATTAAGCAAAGTCAAGGACATTTAGTCCCTCCTCAAGGATTGTAGATAATATTCTGAGCCATATCCTGTGAGCTGTTTTATATTATTGGAAACCAGGCCAGGTGGAAGAAGTTAACTACATGATGACCAGACTGTAGCCATGACATCAGCTGCCACAGTTCCGAGAACTGGCCTCAAGGAAGCGGGAACAAACTGATCCTGGAACTGAAAATTAACCATTCTTGAAACAATCAAGATGACGCTGGTCAGACCGCTGATGGCCAGTTTCAAGATGACCATCAGACCTGTGTGCACTGTTTCTGCATTCAGCCCCATCCCTGGGTTTATAGCAGCTACTGCCCACTGATTGTCAGTTTGTGTGTGCATCTGGGGGGTCAGGGGGTGGGGAGTGGGAATTGGCCTTTGGACAGGAGTCCAATATCCACCCCACCCCCAGTTGCAGACATCCAAAATAAAGCAGACTTGCCTCTCCACCAACCTGGTCTCCTTACTGGCTTTTTAGTGGCAAGCAGTCAGACCCTACTTTTGGTCACAAATATATAGTTTAAATTCATAGTCCATGTAATCCATTACAGTTTTTCTGGACCCAAATTTTTGACACCTCTCTTTTCAAGAGAACTATTTCCCACGCCATGGAATAGCCCAATTGCTTGGAATCATACTCAAGCCACAATGTCTAATCTAGCAAAAATGCAGAAGAAAAACTGACATTTTCCAAGTGTTCAGAGAAGACAGACTCCAACAAAATTTCACTGATATTTATGATTACTCATCAGTCGGTGCTCCCTAAATAGCCTGCTTCTAAAACCTCTGAAAGTAATTTCCCTTGGATTCAATTGTTTTTTTTTTTTTTTTTTTCAAAAAAGAACTGAACTACAGATCAGATGGAACTCTGAAAATAAACTAGGTAAAAAAAAAAATCCACACAATTACAGGGAAATTAAAGAGGGAGAAGTAACTGGAAATTTCAATCATAAATCACATTTTCAAATGGATGTTGAATTACTTTTAGGAATATGCAATTTCAGGAACAGACATCTAGTCATTTACCCCCCAAGCAGCAGTACCACCAGGTATGCTTAAATAGATAAAACATCCTTTTAAATATACTAGTACATATCAGATATACAGGAGTAAATTATTTTTTAAGAATACTTGAGTTTTCCTTTTTAATTATCTAAACTTTTTATCCCATAAACATCTGGTTTCAAGATGACCCCAAACCCAATCCAATCCATTTGCATAATACTGAATTCCACACGAGTTAAAAACATTAGTAAAATTTCACCATACTTACATTTTTGTTCAAAAAAAAAAAAGGGCAATATTACTATGAGCAGTATTCAGTGGGCACACACGTTTATGTGAATAAAGCAAGTATCTTTAGGGATCTTATAGGAGGAGAAGAGGAAGCACTCACGGACCCTTGGGCTACGGACACGTAAGATGTCACTTTCATGATTCCTCTCTCCTTGCCTGGTGTTTTTCCTCACTGCAGGTGTTAATTGCCAGCGAGGTAAAGCTTCCTGCAGAGTCTTTACTGGTGTTTAATAGTCTATGCTTGTTTATAACTGAGAAGGTGATGGCACCCCACTCTTGCCTGGAAAATCCCATGGACAGAGGAGCCTGGTGGGCTGCAGTCCATGAGGTCGCTAAGAGTCAGACAGGACTTGAGCAACACTTTCACTTTTCACTTTTGTGTATTGGAGAAGGAAATGCAACCCATTCCAGTGTTCTTGCCTGGAGAATCCCAGGGATGGGGGAGCCTGATGGGCTGCTGTCCATGGGGTTGCACAGAGTCGGACACGACTGAAGTGACTTAGCAGCAGCAGCAAGAAACAAATTGTTTATAAATGGGGGATAATAATAGTACATTTTTTCATAGTTCTGCAGATCAAATGAGATCATGCATTAAAGTACTTGGAACAATGTATGCGTGCTTGCTCGTTTCAGTCATGTCCACCTCTCTTCAACCCTATAGACTGTAGCCCCCCAGGCTCCTCTGTCCATGGGATTCTCCAGGCAAGAATACTGGAGTGGGTTGCCATGCCCTCCTCCAGGGGATCTTCCCAACCCAGGGATCAAACCAGTATCTCTTTTGTCTCCTGTACTGGCAGGTGGGTTCTTTATCACTAGCTGCACCCACCACAACTTAAGTCCTTAAGGACTTAATTATTGTTTTTCCCAAGGCAAATAGTCTAGAGCAAATGCGGTAATATTTATTGTAATATTTGTTTCATTCATCTGACGCTCATACTTTGCAAACTACTGCACTCTGAAGTACGAGCTTCAAAATTTTATACAACAAACAGTTTTATCCAGTTTTATATAATACATATTTTATGGCAGTTTTCCATTTAGCAGAGGAGAAAAAATTTCTGTAAACATCTATAGGAAATAACTGTGGACTCTGTGACCGGACCTGCCAATCACAGTTCCAGCCAAAAGTTCTGGTGCCACATTTATATCATTTAAAGACACGTTTAAGGTCATGGGTTTCGCTGGGCATAGCACAGGTGTTCACAGAGCCCCTGCATCAGCCAGGCAGCCTGTGTGGTGCTGGAGATATAGTGTGAATTAGAAGGAGTCGGCACTTGCTCACTCCGAGGAAAGGAGACAGATCAGTAAGCAAAGAATCACACCACACCGACAGACAGACTGGAATCAGGATGTGTTCCAGGGAGCATGGAGTGATTTCTTCCTGCGAGGAGGGGATGCGATCAGATTTCAGAGCTGAAGTGACATGAGCTGGTCTGGAGGAGGGTGTGACGGCATCCCACGCAGGTGACCCTGGCACATGAGGGCAGGTAAAGAAGTCACCGGTTTCATAACCCTGCTGGCAGAAGGATGGGGAGGGGTGCAGGAGACAGCCATCCGAACTGATGACTTGAAATTCATATCCCAACTTTCTGCAGGTGCACCGAATTGATGACGGATGCCTGATAGAGTAGTGATGCCCAGGAGTCCAATGGGACCAAAGCCTTCACTCGACTAGACACTCAGTGGGCAAGGTCATTTCCATTTGTCTTCTCTGATCTGATTCAATCCCTTAGAAATCTTGGTTGAAAATAGCAATTGTTATAAACAAAATTGTTCGAAGTTACTCACTTTTCAAAGGAAGAGCCCTATGTACCTTCCTTTTAAGCCACTTTATTTTTGGCAAGAATTTTAGAAGAGCTCTCCTTTAAGAAGGGTTTTCCTTCCTAGAGGCACAATACTCAGACATGAGGAAATATCAGTGAAGAAGACAAAATAAACATGTAATTCATAGGAGCCTGGAGACAACTGGAATATATTGAAGACTGTCATGGGTCTGTGTGTGTGTGTGTGTTTGCGTGTGTGTGTGTGTGTGTGTCTGTGTCTGTGTTAGAGAGACAGAGGAGGAAAGGGGGAGGTGCAGAGATGGAGAGATAGGCCCCAGGGAGGAAGGGAAGGGGAAGAAGGAAAGAAAATCTGCAGGACTTCCGGTCTGGGGTGTGGATCATCAGGAAAGCTAAGCCCGTCCTCTCAAGGAATTGAGGGTTGGCAAATGACCATCGCTCTAGGTTTTCCTCTGTGGTCTGTCTCAGATTGAACCTCTTCTACCCGCGTGTCTCTCGTTGTGATATAGCCCACTGCTCTTGCTGTTTCCACACGGGGCAGGTGGCACCGGAAGGGCTGAGATGGGATTAGAAACTGAATAAGCCACCCAGCCCATTCTCAGGCCAAGCAGCTCCAAGTTCAGCACAACTGTTTGAATGCAGTAAGCTTGATTTCGGTCCTTTTTTTTTTTTTTTTTTTTAACATTTTTAAAGATGATGCTTATTCTCGGCTGTGCTGGGTCGCCGGTGCTTTGCACAGGCCTTCTCTGGCTATGGTGAGCCATTGACTCTCTAGTCCTGGAGCTCAGGCTCTCATTTCAGTGACTTCTCTTATCTCAAAGCATGGGCTCGAGGGCCCTAGGGCTTCAGGGGCTGCGGCTCCAGCACTTATTTGCCCTGCAGCATGTGGGATCTTCCCAGACCAGGGCTCCAACCTGTGTCCTCTGCACTGGCGGGTGGATTCTTTATCACTGGGCCAATAGGGAATCCTGTCTCAGTCTTACTGCTAAGGTAACTAAGTGCTTTGAAAGAAGTTTTGGGGAGACACTTGGCATAATGTCGGTGACAAAAACACCTAAAAGCCTATGAGGATAAAGCTCCACTTTTCACCTCTTTGGAGAGAATTCTCTTTCCTCACAGAAAAGAATCTATTCCAGGACACAGAGAGGGCACCTTGAACCTGGGCAGACCATTCTCCTGGGTCATAAGAGGGAGGAAGACTAGTGGCAATGAATCCCACAACTGGAAGATTGTGCTTAACTGGGCAGGTTAATGACATTAATCTCTGTTTCGTGAGGAAGAGCCCTTCAACAAACAAGCCACGTAGGAAGCAGCATGGCTTGGTAGAGAGAGTGTTTGGCATCCATGAAGCCCAGTTTTATTCTTCAGCTCTGCTATCCGAGCAGTCACCTCACCACAATGACATACTTTAAAGATCAGATAAAATTCATGGCCTCTGTGTGTACCTGGCACACGACAGGTCCAAAATCCTAAGTATTTGTCACACAGACAATAAAAAATTCATAATGCACCGTGAACTGAAGTTCAATGCAAAGTTGCTGTTTGGTGGTGGAAAGTCAAGGACAGAGGCAGGCGAAGCAGAGAGAGCGGTGTTCGTGTGAAAAGCTGTTGCTACTTGGTCGGTCATGATGCTCAGTGCTCAGAAGGCCAGGCAAAAGGCGCTCGGCCTTCCTGATGGTCCAGCTCTCACATCCATACCTGATGACTGGAAAAACCGGAGCTTTGACGATAGGGACCTTTGTTGGCAAAGCGATGTCTCTGCTTTTTAATACATTGTCCAAGCTTGTCAAGTCCTATTTCCCTTTCATCTATACACCCATTGGCAACGCTTGCTGGTTTTAAGATGCCCCTCCTGTCCTTATATGCCCATCGTATGCACAAATGCAAGAATATATCATCTGTTATGTGACCCAGACTTGACAGGGGGGCAAATAAAAAACATTCCCATTTGTTTGGTTTAAAAGATTTAGGCTTTTTTCTTTTATTTATTTTATTTCAAGAGGAAAGCAGCAAATTCAGGCAGACAGTAGCTGTGTCTTTTGGCAGGAGAGACAATCTAATAAAGGCATCACCTTTCAAAAGGGGCGGGGAGGGGGAGGGGAGGAAGGAGAACCCATCTGAGACAGAGGTAACGTCATTTCAGCCCCAAATAGATTTCACTCTGCGTCTGTGTGTTTTGGACTCGCACAGCTTACAATGGTTTTTATCCTCAGTTCATGCCACCGGAGTTGGAATTCATAACACACATGTCAAGACCAGGCAGTGAGTGACAGTTCTGACTCTGCTAATACCCCGTAGTAGGTCTTCTACCGCGGTCAGAAGTTAAGATTTATTTTGACAAGCTTTCTGCTGGTTTTGCAGACGCGAAGTTTTATAATGGGGTTATCTCAGGACTATATATGTATATCTGGCATAGATTATCAGAATCCATAGCAAAATGGTAGACAGCCCTCTCCCTTGCACACTGGACCCCACAGAGCGTAAAACTTGGTTTTAATTAAATTGTTACCATCTTTAATGGGTAGGATCTGGATTATGTTTCTGAGACAAAACCAGCCAAGAAGTGATCACGAAGGTTAACTTCACAATTAAGGAAGTTCCTTGATTAAAAAAAAAAAACTTTACATTTTCCTGAAGTGAAGTGATAGTGACTTAGTCGTGTCCAACTCTTTGCAACCCCATGGACTGTAGCCCGCCAGGCTCCTCTGTCTATAGAATTCTCCAGGCAGGAATACTGGAGCGGGTTGCCATTGCTTTCTCCAGGGGACCTTCCTGACCTGCACACAGAATCCCGGTCTCTCGCACGGCAGGCAGGCTCTTGCCATCTGAGCCACCAGGCAAACCCAGGTGTTGCCAGTTGCTTACCTCCAAAAGAGGCTCTTGGCATCCTTTTCAAAAGGAGAATTTACACAGCCTTTTGGATTAAGGCCTGTGAGATTTTTCAACAATAAGTAAAGGAGGGTGATATTTGTCCAAGTGATGATCTAAAGAGGCTTCCCTAGTAGAATATATGGGGTTTTATCACTGTTATCAGTAGGATTCCATGTTGAGAATGGGGATCAGGAGCCATGTCTGCCACAATGAGTGAAGAAATAGCATTTCATCTCTGAGGAGTATGTTTCTGTTTTTAAAAAAATCGCGGCGAGGGCTTTTGATTTCAATTCAGTTACGCCCGTAACATAAGGTTGTGTAATCCTCAGGTGACAGATGTGACTGGTATCGGAGGCAAAGTGAACACTAGCGTTAGGAGTGCTCTAGAAAGGGGGCGGATGGGGGGAGCGGGTACGCAACAGGGAGGCGATATATGTATCCTTGTGGCTGATGTGCATTGTTGGCAAAACCCAACACAACATCGCAAAGCAATTTTCCTCCAATTAAAAAAAAAAAAGTGCTCTGGGAGCCTGAAAGAATAATGCTCAGTGTTCAGAATGTGAAGATGTGCTGTTGTAAAGTCAAAATCCTTAGACTGTTCAATTTACCCGTGTATGATTGCAGTTGTGTTATTGCTGTTGTGTAGTCACTAAGTCCGGGGAAGGCAATGGCATCCCACCCCAGTACTTTTGCCTGGAAAATCCCATGGGTGGAGGAGCCTGGTGGGCTGCAGTCCATGGGGTCACTAAGAGTCGGACACGACTGAGCGACTTCACTTTCACTTTTCACTTTCATGCATTGGAAAAGGAAATGGCAACCCACTCCAGTGTTCTTGCCTGGAGAATCCCAGGGATGGGGGAGCCTGGTGAGCTTCCATCTTTGGGGTCGCACAGAGTCGGACACGACTGAAGCGACTTAGCAGCAGCAGCAGCAGCAGTCACTAAGTCGCATCCAGCTCTTTGCAATCCCACGGACTGTAGCCCACCAGGCTTCTTTGTCCATGGGATTTTCCAGGCAAGAACACTGGCATGGGTTGCCATGTCCTCCTCCAGGGGATCTTCCCGACCCAGGGATGGAACCTGTGTCTCCTGCACTGACAGGCAGATTCTTTACCACTGAGCCACCAGGGATGCCTAGAGTCTATTGCATAAATCCTAAGCCATCATACTCATTCACTGAGCGATTTTCCACCATTTTACCAGGCCAATTAGACTTCACCTCTTGCCACCAGGATTACAGGTACCATTTGTCCATTATACTGCAAGCTCAATATAGTTTGTCCATTGTCCCCTCTGTCGGATATTACTTGAAAATAAACAGTGTAATTTCATCCGATCATAACCAGCTAACTACTGACTAACAAGTTCTCCTTTGTTATCCCTATATAATAATATACTTGGACATTAAAGTGTGAGTAGCCGATAGTCAATACAAAAATTGTGGTTCTCCAAAGGATAAGTGAAGCTTGATTGCTTACATCACCAAATTCAAATAGACATTATGATTTTAATTCGTTCTTCTGTTGTCTCAGGCTTGAGGGTTCACATAAGCTAAGGTTTCTGTAACAAGGCTTCCATGACGTAAGAACTGAAATATGCCTGGTGTTCTTTTCTTCATTGCCTTTGTCAGCCACAGTCAGACTTTCCTATCAATTTCTAAAGCATCTGAACTCAGATAAACTACAATTCATTTCCTTAAAAGGAGCTTCCGCTTTATTAAGCTATGATGCGGTCCTAGTGTTGTCTTTCAGACTAATGAGAAATTTAGAGTTTCTATTAACTCATTGGAAAGACACAAACATTTAACTTTTTTTTTTTCAAACAAAAAAGAGTTGCATGAGTGTTCAGTTACTAAATCGTGTCTGACTCTTTGTGACCCCATGGACTGTATCCGGCCAGGCTCCTCTGTCCATGAGATTTCCCAGGCAAGAACACAGGAGTGGGTTGCCATTTCTTCCTTCAGGGGATCTTCGCGACCCAGGGATCAAACCTCCGTCCCCTGGCACTCTTGCTTTGCAGGCAGATTCTTTACCACTTGAACCCAAAGGGTATTGAAGCTGTACACTATTTTTAAAATGCTCTTTGTAGCATACACATGAAAAAGACCGTGATAACCAAACGTGGTAACGCATGGAGAGCACCCGCAGGGTTACTGACGTTTGGGCATGGCTCAACAAACTAAGGCCATGGCACCCCACCCCAGTACTTTTGCCTGGAAAATCCCATGGACAGAGGATCCTGGTAGGCTCCAGTCCATGGGGTCGCTAAGAGTCGGACACGACTGAGCGACTTCACTTTCACTTTTCACTGTCATGAACTGGAGAAGGAAATGGCAACCCACTCCAGTGTTCTTGCCTGGAGAATCCCAGGGACGGGGGAGCCTGGTGAGCTTCCGTCTATGGGGTCGCACAGAGTCGGACACGACTGAAGCGACTTAGCAGCAGCAGCAGCAACAAACTAAATGTTAGGATAAATCGTAACTGGACTGGATCCTCTTGTTGGCTTCTGAAGCCTCAGGTAGAGCATATATATAAAGGTGACCCCTTTGTCTTCCCCAGATCGGATCAGATCAGTCACTCAGTCGTGTCCAACTCTTTGCGACCCCATGAACCGCAGCACGCCAGGCCTCCCTGTCCATCACCAGCTCCTGGAGGTCACTCAGACTCACACCCATCAAGTCAGTGATGCCATCCAGCCATCTCATCCTCTGTCGTCCCCTTCTCCTCCTGCCCCCAATCCCTTCCAGCATCAGAGTCTTCTCCAATGAGTCAACTCTTCGCATGAGGTGGCCAAAATACTGGAGTTTCAGCTTTAGCATCATTCCTTCCAAAGAAATTCCAGGATTGATCTCCTTCAGAATGGACTGGTTGGATCTTCTTGCAGTCCAAGGGACTCTCAAGAGTCTTCTCCAACACCACACTTCAAAAGCATCAATCCTTCCCCAGATCACACTGCAATTCTTTGAGGATTTAAGGATATACAGGAAAGGTCCCATGCGGACAAATCTGTCATTAACCACTTTGAATTTCTTGTCACAAAATGTAGCTTTGGAGGCAAACTAAGTGGGGAAAAAAAAAAAAAAACAAACAGTCATGTGAGACCTTCCAACATAGCTTATAGCCATAGATTATCATCTAGAATGGAAAACTGTGGTAAAGTGACATCCATTTGGTCTTCCAGGTGGCACTATTGGTAAGGAACCCGCCTGCCATTGCCAGAGATGTAAGAGATGCGGGTTCAATCTCTGGGTCAGGAAGATCCCCTGGAGGAGGGCATGGCAACCCACTCCAGTGTGCTTGCCTGGAGAATCCCATGAGCAGAGGAATCTGGTGGGCTACGGTCCACAGGGTCGCAAAGAGTCAGACCCAACTGAAGCAACTTAGCAGGCACGCATGCAACATACATTTACCATATTAGCCACTTAAACATGTTCAGCTCAGTGGCACTAAGTTCATTCACAACGTTGCTCAACCATCACCACCATCCATCCCCAGATCTCTTGTCATCTTGCAAAACTGGAACCTGGTTCCCACCGGATCCTAAGTCCCCACCTCCTCACTCCCTCTGCTCACAACACCACTCTCACTCTCTTTCTCTATGAATTTGACTGCTGAGTGCCTCGTATGACTGGACAACTATAGGAGTCATCCTGTTGCGGACTGATTTATTAATTCCGCTTAGCGTCGTGTCCCCCAGGTTTATTTATGTTGTGTATAGTATGTCTGAATTCACTTCCTCTTTAAGGCTGAACGGTACTCCATTGTACGCATAGATCACATTTTGTTCGTACATTTATTCATTGATGGAGATGAGCTGTTTTCCTCTTTCAGCTATTGTCAATAATGCTGCTAAAGAAAAAGGGTGTACAAATAGCTAGTCAAGATCCTGCTTTCAATTTTAATTCTTTTGTTTATATACCGAGAAGTGGAATGGCTGGATCATAGGGTAATTCTGTTTTAATTTGCAGATGAATTTCCACTGCTATTTTCTATAGCAGCTGCACTATACACACACACACAGACACACACACACAGACACACACACACACGCAGACACACACACACATATCTCATGCATGCTATGTATACCATGTATTTTTTGATCGAACACTTAAGTCTTTGATTCATTTTGACTTTTATACGTGGTTTAAGGTCAGAACTTTTAAATCAAGAATTTAAATTGACATCTGAAATCACTTAATTCGCCATTGGATTTAAATATCATTTGGTGTAATATTTGAACTAATCATTAAATTCCTTTTAAAATAATCATAAAATATTTTTTCAGGCTGGCCTATCTCCTACGTTTCCTTCAAAATTCCACTGAAGTGTTCCACTCTGGAAGAATTCCAAGACGCCTTCCTCCTCAACATATACTTATCTCAAGTGGTCTTAAATGACTCATTTCTGAGCTTTTCTGCTGCAGCCACCATAATTGATGATATTTTTAATTCACTTTGCCTCCAAGAAACTGTTAATCCTTCAAGCACAAATTGTATCCTGGTATTCGCACGTTCCTGGGTTTTCCTGATGGCTGAGTTGATAAAGAATCTGCCTGCAATGCAGGAGAACCAGGTTCCATCCCTGGGTCAGGAAGATCCCCTGGGGAAGGAAATGGCAACGGAAAAGCCATAGACGGAGGGCCTGTAGCCTGGTGGGCTGCAGTCCACAGAGTTGCAAATAGACACAACTGAGCAAGTAGGAATACTGGAGTGAGTTGCCCTGCCCTTCTGCAGGGGATCTTCCCAACCCAGGGATGGAACCCGTGTGTCTTAGGTCTCCTGCATTGGCAGGCAGGTTCAAAGGGCAGGGCAACCCACTCCAGTATTCTTGCCTGGAGAATCCCATGGACAGAGGAGCCTGGTGGGCTGCAGTCCATTAGGTTGCAAAGAGTCAGACAGGACTGAGGAACGACTCACAGCACGCACAGAGCCACCTGGGAAGCCCCGCCAGATCCTTTATCACCCTTTTCATTCAAAGATGAATTTGTATATTGAAAACTTGGGGGTTGGGGCAGTGGGAAGTCATTTCCTTTGGAGTTTTTGATGAAAAAAAATAGAGGAACACACGTAACATTCCCTGAAAATCACACAAACTATTTGGAATCATGACTTTGGGAAATTATCCCTCAATCAGGGTCATGACAAACTACATGGAAGACACATACACAGTTATTCTAAGTTTGAAAATATATCCAATTAATATTTTGCAGTTTGCAAAATTTTCTCTATACACAAAAGTGAAAGTGTTAGTCTCTCAGTCATGTCCAACTCTTTGTGACCCCATGACCGTAGCCTGCCAGTCTCCTCTGTCTATGGGATTCTCCAGGCAAAAATACTGGAGTGGGTTGCCATTTCCTCCTCCAGGGGATCTTCCTGACCCAGGGATCAAACCCAGGTCTTTTGCATTGCAGGTGAACTCTTTACCATCTGAACCCCCAGGGAAGCCCTCTCTATAGAGACCAATTCCTCACCTTGTCCATCTTCTCTCAAGCCAGTCACCTTCTATATCCATGCAAGCTTCTTTAGAACCATCTGTCGCTCTTTCTAAGGAGCCAGCTCATTTGCTTAATACAATTTGATAAGATTTTTGAAAACACAGATACGAAGTCTCCCTAGCCTTCTAGACTGTTGAAACCTAAAGTGTATCATAATATCCCATTCTTCATTTTGTATTTTATCTCTTTTAGTAGTCATTCTGTGTATGTGTATATGTGTGTGTGTGTGTGTGTGTGTGTATATATATATATATTTTTTTACCCCCTCTGTCTTTGCTTTTTGTAAATAAGATGTACAAGTTAAAAAAACTCCAATTGGACTGAATCCAGCAGTCATATTTTATCCAGAGTTTTGTATCCGACTACTTTGGGAGGAAAAAAAAATGTCAACAAGCTCTAAGTCCTCAATGACAAATGCGGACTTCATCTCCAAATCATGTATGGGTGACATTTGCATGCGGATTTCTCTGCTACCCTAATGGTTAAATTTCAAAGCACATCTTTCCTTTTATCTTCAGCTGAATGAGACATCAAAATAAGGGCCAGATAAAGGCGGAAGTCCTTTGTCTGAAACTGCCCAGGCCTGGCCAGCTGTGATGAAAACTGTCTGAAGTTTCACAGGCTTCTTGTCTGGCCTGAAAGCTGGCGTTTGCCTCTTTTATTTTGGAAGTTTTAAAGGAATAGTGCATCTTAGCACACAATGTCCTGCGGGACAATGGGAGGCCTGTTCCTGGCGGCGTCTGAACCTAGAAGTTAGATTAAATCATTTATTAGATAATAAGCCACTGATCGCACAGGGGATACATGCTGTCTTTCATTGTAATCGTGTTGATTTCTAAGGTCAGCCTGGTGTTTGGTGAAATCACGAGGGGAAGACTCAGTGAGACTGTGTGCCCGCTCACTGGGGACTCTAACCCTTCATGTGTATTTGGTTTCCTACCGTCTCAGTTGAAGTGAGACGATCAAGCATTTTGCTCTAGTTTGTATATTTTTGAATACATACTTTGTCGGTATAGGATCGTATCTGATAACAGGAGTGAGGGCCAAACAGACCAAACGCGCTGCATCCAATTACATTTGGTCAATTTCAACTAGGAAATCAGGGCCCTTCCCTCTGAGCAGCAAGCAGATGTCACCGTTGCTGCTGTCTAGTCCCTCAGTCGAGTCTGACTCTTTGCAGACCCATGCACCACAGCCCACGAGGCTCCTCTGTCCATGAGATTTCCCAGGCAAGAATACTGGAGTAGGTTGCGATTTCCTCCTTCACGGGATCTTCCCCACCCAGGGATCGAACCCCTGGCGTCTCCTGCATTGGCAGGTGGATTCTTTAACACTGAGCCATCAGGGAAGCCCAAATCAATTAAAGAAAAATCAGACAGTTATGGCAGAGAATTGTATTGATACCATTAACATTACAAAGCATTTCCTTAGTTTTTCTATTTTTTTCACTTCACGTAAAGAACTCCTTAATTTGGGAGAGAGAATAAATATGCACAAATGTAAAAACATCCTGTAGTTCTCTGAGCCTGTAGCACTATTTATATTGTTTAGTTATGACCAACCTAGACAGCATATTAAAAAGCAGAGTCACTACTTTGCCAACAAAGGTCCATCTAGTCAAAGCTATGGTTTTGCCAGTAGTCATGTATGGATGTGAGAGTTGGACTATAAAGAAAGCTGAGCACCAAAGAACTGATGATTTTGAACTGTGGTGTTGGAGAAGACTCTTGAGAGCCCATTGGACTGCAGGGAGATCCAACCAGTCCATCCTAAAGGAGATCAGTCCTGAATATTCATTGAAAGGACTGATGCGGAAGCTGAAACTCCAATACTTTGGCCACCTGATGGGAAGAGTTGACTTATTGGAAAAGACTCTGATGCTGGGAAAGATTGAAGGCAGGAGGAGAAGGGGACGACAGAGGATGAGATGGTTGGATGGCATCACTGACTCAATGGACATGAGTTTGGACAGGGAAGCCTGGCGTGCTGCAGTCCATGGGGTCACAAAGAGTTGGACATGACTGAGCAACTAAACAGAACTGAACTGAAGTGTTCTTTTAGATAACAACAAATGCTTTTTTCAGAATATCTTATTTTATGAAATGGTATAAGCAGAGTACATAAAACATCAAAAGTTTCTTGAATCCAAAAGCAGTCAGGGAAACTTGATAATTATCCATACAAGCTTCAGAACTCTTGGGGGATCTAGCCCCTCAAGGGTTGTTGATAAAATCTGGTTGACTCATCTCCTCGGGCTCTTCTAACTTTTGCTTCCTGCCTGGAAGTCTGATCTGCTGGCCTGGCCTCCAGAGATCTGCTGCCTCTGCTCCTGCACATCACACACCTGTCACTCTCACCCGCTCACCCTTCCAGGACCTCCGCTGTGCTTTTTCACCTCGGTGTCGTCACTCAGGAAGGGCCACAGCTGCAGCGTTCATCAGCTCCCCCTTCCGTCTGCGGCCATGCCGCCTGTTCTCCGAGTCCAACTCAATCGCCTGGTCTTCTGTGAAGTTTTCCATAACACCTCTGTCCTCTCTGTTACCTTGTTGCAGACTCGCTTGTGGTTCTTCCACAGCAGTGACTTTATGCTGCCCTCTGGGTAGATCTAGACAGTATGTGTCTTAACTATGAAAGTGAATGTGCTCCTCATTCAGTCGTGTCTGACTCTTTGCCCCTCTGTCCATGGAATTCTCTAGGCAGGAATACTGGAGTGGGGAGCTGTTCCCTTGTCCAAGGAATTTTCCTGACACAAGGATGGAACCTGCATCTCCTGAGTCAGCAGGCAGATTCTTCAGCACTGCACCATCTGGAAAGCACTTAACACCTTATACCGCTGCGGAAAATATCCATGCAAAGCATATTAGGAAATAACATGAATTCCATCTCCATGTCCATTCTGTGGTTCCCTGCGTGACGACTTTAACTCTACTGAAGAGGAAGACATCCCTGGGTTGAAACGGTAGCGTCATCACTTACCACTGTATGAGGGCATGTGTACTAAGTCACTTCTGTCCTGTCCAACGCTTTGTGACTCTGTAGACTAGCCCTCCCGGTTCCTCTGTCCTTGGGATTTCCCAGGCAAAAATACTGGAACGGGTTGCCATTTCCTCCTCCAGGGGATCTTCCCCACCCAGGGATCAAAGCTGCCTCTCCTGCATTGGCAGACAGGTTCTTTACCACTGAGCCACCTGGGAAGCCTACCACTGTATAACTTTGGGCAAATTAATTTCAGCCAGAAGTCTCTTTGCCTTGGATGTCTCATCAGAGAAATGGGGATAATCATTTAAACCACCTCCTAGGGATTTTCGAGGATTGAATGATTAAAATTTTCTAAGCGCAGTAAGTGTTTAGCAACTGCTGTTGTGACTAGCATCAGCGTTCCTTTTCTTAATCAAACAGTGAACAAAAATGTGTCGAGAAGCGATGTTCAGAGAGCCGCGTTCAATGGTCGGATATAAGACCTTTCACTCCTCTTTTTTTAGCTGAGCAAAACTTGTCCTCAGTTCTGCAGCCAAAGTGCTGGGGGATGGACAGAGCTCCTAGCATGTTTTTATGGACAACTGCAGTCCACCGTGGGCTGTGTTTTATTTGTGGCTCTACGTGGCCAAGGACTCAGTGTTGTACCGCCGGCCCCTGCTTCTCTCGCTCTGCTGTCTCTTATTATGTGCCTGGTTTTGGAGCTTCAGTTTCCAGAAGAACATACAGAATGAATGGGCTGAGGAGGGAGAGAAGAGAGAAAGCCAGAGCAATCGAAAGAGACTCTCGGTCAGCGTAGACACCACTTCTCTGCCTGAGGCTGGGGGAGGGGGGTGTAAACCCCGTTGGCATTTCCCGTGGCCTCTCCTGTCCCACGGTCTGTCTCCTCAGACGACACAACTGGCCGACGCTCAGGTCCGTCTGACTCCCACTTACTGAAAATTCCTTCCAGGCTCAGGCCTCAGGTCGTCCGTCAGTCTCAGTTTATGAGGTCAGGCATGTCCATCTTTCCTGTCTTTACACCATTTCTTTTAGTGGGCGGTTGGGAGAAGCTTTGTCCAGGCCTTCTAGACAGAGCCCATTTTTGAACCAGAGACTTTGTTCACCGAATTGCCAACTTTGTTTGGCTCCTGCTTTCATTCAACCTAAAAATTTGGATGTGAACATTCTCCAGAAATAACTCCTCCTTAAGTAAATAGGGTGTGTTATTGCATAAGAAGCCCATAGAATTTTAAACTAAGAATTCTAAGGTTTCCAGAACCCGGTTACCCTCACATAGAGTTTTCTTTTTTGGGGGGGTAAGTGATTCGTGACCACCCCCCAAGTGAAAACAAACTCTAAGATGTCAAAGGTGATAGCTGGGTATTATTTTTGTTTAAGAATTTTGAATGTTATAGCTAGATGACTCTTGTAGCACAAGGGATATTATTAAATATTTGCACATCTATGATTATATATTTTTTCTTTCCTTTTTTTTTTTTTTTTTTTTTTTTGAGGAAGGGAGTGGGTCTATAGAGACAGAAAGATATATCTCCCTGACTGAATCATAAAAAAACTCTAAAATTCTGAACTTGTGCAATTTTTAGTTTCTGAATCTGTCACTAGTCAGGGACTCATTTTTGTGTGTGGCTGGCTGTTGTTTATGAAGAAGTTATATTTTGTGACATTTTGACTTTGCTGAGTGTTATTTGACAGGTTTCTTTGGACTGCTGTTTATATTGACCCTCTACTTATCAAGCTATCCAGGCAGCTTATATAGAAAAAAAGCACACATTTGTGAAAAACACTCATAAGTCAGTTAACCCTTAGAGAAAAGCAGACCCCCAGAAAATTCCGATGTGCACGCGAGCTAAGTTGCTTCACTTGTGTGTGACTCTGCAACCCTATGGACTGAAACCCGCCAGGCTCCTTTTTCCCATGGTTTCTCCAGCCAAGAATACTGGAGTGTGTGGCCATGCCCACCTCCAGGGGATCTTCTTGACCCAGCAATCGAACCCGAGTCTCTTGTGTCTCCTGCACTGGCAGGCAGGTTCTTTACCACTAGTGCTGCCTGGGAAGCCTGATAGTTCCAACATATGCCATTGAAATAAGTGGTAGCATGTAGATTCCTGTCTCTTGAGCAGACTGCTTGGTGGTTCTGGCTGCCAGTATTTCCCCAGCTGCAGACTGATAAACCTGAGGAAATAGATTTATTATTTGTTAAATCTGACGCTTGGAACCTCAGCCATTTTCAGGTAGACAAACAAATGCTGATGGATTTGTGAGTCCAGCCAAATTCAGAGAGTGATTTAGATGTATACATGGGATTTCCTCTCAGTCCAGTGGTTAGCACTCTGTGCTTTCACTGTCGAGGGCCTTGGTTCAATCCTGGGTCCAGGGACTACAATCCTGTAAGCCGCATGGCCCGCCCCCCGCCTCAAAAAAAATCAACCACATATAAAGTTGACTGAAACCATCATCATTGGGCTTCCCTGGTGGCTCAGACAGTAAAGAATTTGCCTGCATTTCGGGAAACTTGGGATCAGTCCCTGGGTTGGGGAGATCCCCTGGAGAAGGAAATGGCAGCCCACTCCAGTATTCTTGCCTGGATATTCCCATGGACAGAGGAGCCTGGCGGGCTACAGTCCATGGGGTCTCAAAGAGTCGGACACAATGGAGCACACACACAAATATCTTGACTAAAGTATTCAAATTCTTATTCCTCGATATTATCATATCTTCTTGGACTTATCCTAATTTCCATGAGATAAGGCACAGCTTTGTAAATGTTTGTAGATGATATTTTGGCCTGCAAACATTTTTTGGGGGAGTGGGGGATGATGGTCATATTTTCCAAACTAAAAGAAATGGCATATACAGTTGACATATTTGTCAACTGTATTTTGGGGAAAAATAGGAAGGATTCTGAAACAGGAATTTGTTGGGAAGTCTATACCATGTACTGACCATAACTACAGGGTTGATCAGGGAGACCAGAGATCAGAGCAATGAACTGACCGACAGACTCCTTAACTATCATATTATTTGCATTGGTTTCTGCTTAGACTCTGGCGATCAGACTTATAGCTCCTGGAAGAACTATTGTTTAAGGTGGATTCAATGTTAGAACAAAAATCAATTTTTTAAACAGTTTTTGAGCTGTTGAAATACCTAAAACTCTTGCTCTTTCTTTTTTAAATAACACATCTGATGAGATAGTTACCATGTCTCTATTGTGTTTTACGTAATAGGCTAAGTACTAGGAGTTTGGTGATGGATAAAACAGACACCATTCTTTACCTAAAGAAGGCAGATCAAAACTCAGAATTCAAAATGTGGTTTCTACTGAATGCGCGTTGCTTTATCATCATTATAATGTCAGAAAAGTGTAAGTCAAGCCACTCTAAGTTGGGGACCATCTATACATAATAACACAATGAAACAGTGATTTTTATCCTATCTTGATCCAAAAAGTGAAATCGTTTCTCTTGTAAAACGGTGGTGGGGGAAGGGGAATGGAAATTTAATGTGGCCCATAGTAGTCTAGCAAGGTCAATGTTCTTCTATAGGAAACCAATACTGGCTAGAAAAGTTAGCGCAGCGATTACATCTGACTCTCTCGCTGCTTTCATTTGTGTTTCTAGGATTGAGATGGCTGTCTGGTACTTTTGTCATGGACGTTAGGGGGTAATTTTTTTTTTTTTTTTTCCATGTGCCTCTTCTATAAGCCTGGGGAGGAGAATATTTCACCTAAGTGAGGACTAAAGTTCAAGTAGGACAAAGTATAAATCACAAAATATGCAGTGACTTAATTGATGAGTGAGGTCATCTTTTAGTTCTATGTCAGAATAAGCTCAGAATATTAAATCCTGTATAACAATGTTTTAACAGCTCCATCTCGTAATAATAAAGCCAGGCCAAGAACGATGATGTGAGAGAGTGTTCATCTCTTATTTTATCATGAATATTTTAATTTCTATTAGAGCTTATCATGCAGAGTGCATAGTTAACTGAAAAGTGCAGATTATCAATGGAGCTCATTGAAGTTAATAATTTTCGTTGACTCTTTGCGATGCTGGAATCAAAGTTGTTAATTACGAACTAAGTTGGCCAAATTGTTTTCCCTCTTTTTCTTTTCTTTCCCCCATTGTCTGCTCTCTAGAATAAAAATAAGCATGAATTAGGCAACAGATCCAAGAAGAGAAATAGAGAAAGGACTTAGATATTTCAGAAAATATTGTCCAAGATTTTGAAGAGTAAACAAATTATCATTGTAATTCTTTTTTTTTTCTCTTCTTAATTCTTGAGTGAATAGTAAATGTATCATAAACAGAAGCCCTCTTAAAATAGAAACCATAAAATTAGAGATAGACGTCAATAGAGCTTAGCTGTAATTTTTCAGAAATTTATTTCCGTCACTTTTTATGTTCCATGTCTATGCCATATTAGATGCTCTCATTTTAGGGTAAATATATTTTTGTAATTTCCCACATAACCTGTTCCAAATAGTTATGATGTATAGGTCTGGATATCTTACTGCCTTCCTTAATTCCCTTTCAGATTTTCAAACAGTGTTTATAATTCATCACATTTTTTTTCTGTTCCTTGTTTGCTCCGCTCCTTTGCTTTTAATGCCCCTTCCTTAGATGTCTCAGCCAAGAACTGCATCTTATTGACAGGGACGTAACTCTCATGAATCTACGCTGGTTTTCCAGCCCATTAGTACCCTCCACCAGGCAAGTGTTGGAGCGCTGGAAATGAGGAAGCAGAGCTTTGGTTTACATATGCTGACGAGAACAACTCAGTTGCACCCGTTATGAGAGCAACCACTCGGCTCCTGATGAGTGAACAGGTCATCCGGGAAGAAACAGAAACACAGAGAAACGGGCTCTCCGTGGGAGCAGGGCAGTGAGGTGCTGACAGCTTAATGAATGACTTGTCTGTGTCAGGAGGACACCTTCCAATGCCAAGAGCAAATATTTGGAAGAATATGCAATGCAGGAAATGTACGTATGCTCTATATATCAGACACTTAGATTGCCTGTATCACTAACACATGGGCAGAGCTTGAGAAATTTTATTTTATAATGTGCAACATCACCCTTGTCAGATACACTTTGAGATCCAGGGATTAATGGAGCCTGACACTCAGGGTAAAATGGGAATTCTACTGGATGTCCTGAGGCCGTGGGGACCTCGGGGAGAGGAGTTCAACATGGAATATTACCCCTATTTTTTACAGTTCTGACTCTAAGCTCACTTCTAATTTAATCACATATAGCTCCAGGCATCATGTCAGATGCAACGGGTAACTAGATAATTTTGTTAAACGCCTTCAGGTTAAAATTAAGTAGAGAAACCATGACCGAGGAGCCAAACAATCAGACCAACAAGAGGTTCGCCTCCTCTTTCTGAACTGAAAAACTGTCTACAGCATAATTGAAGGCCATACAATGGATGAATTTTGTAAAAAAAAAAAAAAGATATGCATGGACTGACTTCAGAGTTATAACTCAGATAACTAAAACAAATATTTGTTTATTATTCATCAATCTCTCACCTTGGTTGTGCTGGGTCTCAGTTGCAGCATGCGGACCTTTCCTTGTGGTGTGCAGGCTTCTCTCTAGTTGTGGCTCATGGGCTTAGCTGACCCGAGGCTAAGCCCGAGGGTCTTAGCTTCCCTACCAGGGATCGAACCCATGTCCTGTGCATTCCAAGGCAGACTCTTAACCAGTGGACTTCCAAAATAAATCATCACAGATAGATGACTGTCTGATACATAGGTTTTCAAATAGATTCCAACACACTCATTCACTGTCGCACTCTTGCTGGTGGATACGTTTGTTCCCACAATACACAAAACATGGACACACAGAATTATACTCATCCACTGCAGAGACCACTCCAGGATTCTGGCTGGGAGAATTCCATGGACTACAGTCCATGCGACCGCAAAGAGTCGGACAGGACTGAGTGACTTTCACTTTCACTTTTCCCCCCTTTCACTGCAGAGACTGATGGCCGTTTGAGAATCTAATAAGTTGAAAGTGTATACACAGGCGGTTAGACCTTGTGATGTTTGTGTGTGTTTATTCACTCAGTCGTGCTGACTCTTTGCAACCCTGTGGACTGCATAGCCTACCAGGCTCCTCTGTCCATGGAATTCTCCAGGCAAGAGTACTGGAGTGGGTTGCCGTTTCCTCCTCCAGGGGATCTTCTCAACCCAGGGATTGAACCCAGGTCTCCTGCATTGCAGGTGGATTCTTTACCCACTAAACCATCGGGGAAGCCCCAGCCCCTGTGACATTTCCTATTTAAATAGTGAATTAGGGGTTGGGCAACCTGTACGCCCACAAAATCTGGAGGTTTCCATGCTGAAAATTTCACGAATGCTGACTCGTTAGCCAGATCACACCATGCAGATGGCTCCCTCTCTTCTCCTCATGTGTTCATTCCCACTGGTTCCTCACTGGGTCCCCAGGTCAAGGCTCAGCACTAGGTGACTTGCTGCGTGTTCTAACTCATGGCATACTATCTTCAGAAATATGCTGGCCCAAATCCTAAAAGGCAGTCTCCAGACTGCTGTTCTTGAGTTTCCATTCCTTCTCTGGCAACTCTCCCAATAACAAGGGCTTCACAGAGACTTGCTAAGCCACAGAACAATTCTGTAGAAATAAAGGGTCCAAGCCAGTGACTACTCTGAGAAGCTGGCACCACGGAAGGCCCCCCCCAGCTCTGAGCTCTGCCTTCGCTGCCCTGCCAGCTCTCCACATCTGGTGCAAACGACTTGGCCGAGGCGGCCGGTTGGTATCTGGCTTTCAGGTCATCAGAGCAGCATCACTCAGCCTCCTGAACTGATCCAATTAGATCAGGGTTCGAAACACCATTGAAACACAGCTACTCTGACTTGTGGCAGAATAATGCGTCCCTGTAGTTCTGGCCAAGCGGTCTCCTAAAAGGTTTATTTTCCTTAGTCAGTGTTTTAATATGTGACTTAAGGAACGTGTGTGTAAAAGTGAGCACATAATTAAGCATAAAGGGGATTTTATGTGAAGCGTTTGTTCCTGCCTCTTTCACTGTGACCTTCATCTTTCTACAAGACAGAGCCCGGCCCGCAGTGCGCGGCGCCGCCAGGCTGGCGCCCCGGGGACTCCTCCACCCTCTATTGCCTGCGCCTCACCTGCCCGCCCCTGAACACGGACAGTTATTTATAAACGCTTGTTGTTTCGTCGTGTCCTGCGCTTTGCGACCACATGGACTGTAGCCTGCCAGGCTCTCTGTCCTCCACCATCTCCCAGTTTTCTCAAACTCATGCCCACTGAGTTGATGATGCTATTTAACCATCTTATCCTCTGCCACCCGCTTCTGCCCGTTTATAAATACTGTCCCCTTAAATGAATTCCTTCATTTCCATCCCCTCTGCTTTCATCCCAGGTCACATTTTCATGATCGGTGAGGTGTCCCATATTGTATATGGTGCTTCAACTAAGTGTACTTAGAAACTCTGCTTAGAGAAAAATGTGCTGAAAGTCTCTGTTCTTTTGCAGTTAAGTTGGATGAGGATTTAAGCAACAGATATGTGTATATGCTCATATGTGTGTGTGTGTGTACACACGCAGATCCTATGTCAGATGAGTGTGTAAGAGGATGGATCTCCCATAACCCAAATGTGCTGGCTTTAATAATATGGCATCTGCTTGGACTTAAAATGGACTGGTAATGTGAGACACCCTGAAGCAGATCCCCTACAATGTTCCCATCTGGAAACAGCTGTAAATTACTCTCTATGTTGTGCCTGCTCTGGTTTGTCTTTGAACATTCTGGAAAGACTTGTTAAAAGAATATTTATGTGTGTGTGCATGCTAAGTCACTTCAGTCATGTCCAGCTCATCAGGCCCCTCTGTCCATGGGATTCTCCAGGCAAGAACACTAGAGTAGGGTGCCGTGCCCTCCTCGAGGGGATATTCCCCACCCAGGGGTTGAATCCCTATCTCTTGTGTCTCCTGCATTGGCAGGTGGGTTCTTTACTGCTGGGGCCACCTGGGAAGCCCCATTTAATAATATGCGTGTGTATATATGCATATACATATATATTTAATTGATAGAAACTTAAGCTAGAGGAGACAGTTTGTTTTCATGGTGGGAGTTTCTGAGCTTGATATATTCTGCCTCATCTCTGAAAACTCTGGTGGTAAACAGGCTTTGTTTTTTGTATTGATTTTGATTTTTTTTTCTTCCCCCTTAGCCCTTTTCCTTTTCAAAAAGTATATTTGGCCACTGATCAGTTTCTCCTTTTCTATCAGTCTCTGCTTTGATGCAGTGAGCCTTATATTATGGTTTAATTATAAAAAGGGGGCCCGCCACCCACACACATCCCTGCCCATCACAGGAGCACACACCCCAGACTAGCAGGAGTCCGCTGAACACATCTCCCCTTTGCTAGGACACGGACTCCTACCTGGTATAAAACCACAGGTGACTTGGCAGGGTGCGCTCTCTCAACCCTAGAACCTGACCTTCTACCACAGAAAGCAGTTAGGCCTCCTCTCTTCTTCCACTTCCTTTCGTTTCAAAGCTGGTTTGTGCCCAACGCACGTGGCAGAATCTCCAGCACATCCAGTGTTCAGCCAGGAGACTTGTATGGTTCCTATCATGAGTCACGAGCCTTCAGTCACCTCTCGCCTCCTGTACTCATGCCCCTATCTTGATGCACGTGACTCTGTCTATCTCTATCAGGTTCCTTTCAACGCCACCACTCACCTCGCATCCTACTCCCACACCACACAGCCCGGAACCCGCGGTCCATCCATCCCCTTTGCCCTGGATCTTCAAGCTTTTGGAGAGAGAGACTCTAGTTTTTCTTAAATAGAAGCCTGGCAAAGTTTCTCTCTTATGCGCACCTTTCTCTCAGGCCTCGCGGGCCGTGGGGCTGAGAACCTCGGTGGCCAGTGCCTCAGTCCTCGCCGGTCACCAGGCCACCTGTGTTCCTGCAGTCACCCCTGCCCCCGCGTCCCAGCTCCCCTAAACCTTCCCGTCTTCCCCAAGCTGGCTCTCTCCCCGTCTCACCAGGTGTCCCGGCACTGGCTCAGGAACTTCCGCTTCCTGCCCTGATGCCCACAGAGTGAACGGCACCCGTGTCCCTTCTCCAAGCCCTTGAAGGGGGAGCCCTCCTGCCGCCATCAGACAGCTGCCCCCATCCTTACTCTTCAGCCCCCTTCCTCCTGAGTTGCAGACCTCAGGGGCCCGGCTTCATCCATGGAATGCCCCGCTCCCCAACAGTCTCTCCTCTCTCTTGGCCCTTCTGCTTCTCTTGGCTTCTAAATAAATCAAACGACAAAGCACATGGTGAAACCAAGTTTCTCTGACTCTCTGGTCTGCAATAATCTGATCCAGAAATCTAGCATTCTTACTCCATTCCTCTGTTCTTTTAATCCATACCTTCCATTCTGAAGGAGATCAGCCCTGGGATTTCTTTGGAAGGAATGATGCTAAAGCTGAAACTCCAGTATTTTGGCCACCTCATGCGAAGAGTTGACTCATTGGAAAAGACTCTGATGCTGGGAGGGATTGGGGGCAGGAGGAGAAGGGGACGACGGAGGATGAGATGGCTGGATGGCATCACTGACTCGATGAACGTGAGTCTGGGTGAACTCCGAGAGCTGGTGATGGATAGGGAGGCCTAGCGTGCTGCAGTTCATGGGGTCGCAAAGAGTCGGACACAACTGAGCAACTGATCCGATCTGATCTGATCAATTAATTATCCAGTTGTACAAACCAGTACTTCTCAAAGTTGTTATGACCCAACACGGGACTGTGCTCAGAAGCAGAAACCCTCCAGTGGTCAGAGGTGTGGACGGTCTGTCTGCCCTTCTAGGGGGCCCCCAAGGCCCCTGCCACTGCTGTGCGTGGACCACACTTTCTGCACCAGGACTACAGGGGTCTCCAAAGTCCTCCGTGAGATCTCAAAAGCAAATTGAAAAAAAAAAAAAAAAGATCATTTTTCATTCCGTTCAGTTTTATCTCTCAGTTGTATCCGACTCTCTGCAACTGCATGGCCTGCAGCAGGCCAGTCCTCCCCGTCCATCACCAGCTCCCGGAGTTCACTCAGACTCATGTCCGCTGAGTCGGTGATGCCATCCAGCCATCTCATCTTCTGTTGACCCCTTCTCCTCCCACCTTCAATCTTTCCCAGCATCAGGGTCTTTTCAAATGAGTCAGTTCTTCTCATCAGGTGGCCAAAGTATTGGAGTTTCAGCTTCAGTGTCAGTCCTTCTAATCAATATTTGGGACTGGTTTCCTTTAGGATGGACTGGTTGGCGAAGAAAGCAATGGCATCCCACTCCAGTACTCTTGCCTGGAAAATCCCATGGACAGAGGAGCCTGGTAGGCTGCAGTCCATAGGGTCGCTAAGAGTCAGACATGACTGAGCAACTTCACTTTGACTTGTCATCTTCATGCATTGGAGAAGGAAATGGCAACCTACTCCAGTGTTCTTGCCAGGAGAATCCCAGGGACGGGGGAGCCTGGTGGGCTGCCATCTCTGGGGTCACCCAGAGTTGGACTCGACTGAAGCAACTTAGCAGCAGCAGCAGGACTGGTTGGATCTCCTTGCAGTCCAAGGGACTCTCAAGAGTCTTTTCCAACATCACAGTTCAAAGGCATCAATTCTTCGGCACTCAGCTTTCTTCACAGTCCAACTCTCACATCCAAACATGACTACTGGAAAAACCATAGCTTTGACTAGATGGACCTTTGCTGGCAAAGTCATGTCTCTGCTTTTTAATATGCTGTCTAGGTTAGTCAGAACTTTTCTTCCAAGGAGTAAGCATCTTTCAATTTCATGGCTGCAGTCACCACCTGCAGTGATTTTGGAGCCCCCAAAATAAAGTCTGTCACTGTTTCCACTGTTTCCCCCTCTATTTCCCATGAAGTCATGGGACTGGATGCCACGATCTTAGTTTTCTGAATGTTGAGTTTTAAGCCAGCTTTTTCACTGGCCTCTTTCACCTTCATCAAGAGGCTCTTTAGTTCTTCACTGTTTATATCCCATCAATTTGTTTGTTTATCATAGATTATAGCCAATCAATTTCACCTGATGTGAGAGGACAATCTAATCCTAACATTAATAATTTAATCACTGTCTTGTATTGATCATCGAGCAGGCTCTATGATTAGACTTATGTACTTATCTTCTGACAGCCTTCCCTGGTGGCTCAGATGGTACAAAACCTGCCTGCAATGCAGGAGACCAGGATGCGGTCGCTGGGTCGAGAAGATTCCCTGGAGGAGGAAATGGCAACCCCTCCAGTATTCTCTCCTGGGAAATCCCTGGACAGAGGAGCTTAGCAGGCTACAGTCCGTGGGGCCACAAAGAGTCGGACTCGACTGAGCGGCTGACGCTTTCACTTTTTCACTTTGCCTGCCTTGTGGCATCGATCCTTACAATTCGTATGAAAGTAGAGATGAGCAAACTGGAGTTTACAAAGATTAAAATAATAAGATAAAGGGGTTAAATAACTTGCCGTGGGCCAAACTGATAAAAATGAAAACATGGTTTTGCATATAATTATTGTAATAACAGTCTCTGCTTCTTAACATATTGTAAATTCATTCTCCAAGTCTCTGTTTATTTTCTATACTATTTTATGTGACAAAATAACTCTGTTGGCTTTATACAGAGAAAAATATTTTTAATTTCTTGACAGAATAGGAATGAGGAAGCATAACATTTAATTAAGTCAGTGTGCTTATAAATGAAAATGAAATTTGGTTCTGAAGTCAGGCTGGTTAGGTTTGAATCATGGCTTTGCCTTCTAACATGTGACCAAGTTTCTTAATCTTTCAATTTTCTCATAAAAGGCAGGGAAATAGTAAAAATTTTCTCTTTTGTAGTAAAGATAAAAAGAGATAAAACTTCTAAAATGCCTATAAAATAAACTAACACATGGCAAGTGATTAATGCAAGGCAGTGGTTATTATTATTATTATTTTGGAAAAAAATTGTTCCTGGAATAGTGACTTTGATTACCCTACTGAGACTGAAATACATGATTCAGCCAAATGATGTATCAATTTGGTTTGTTAGTTCTGTCCACAGACCAAGTCTGCAAAATCCCCTGGTACTTGAAATTCTACAGACCAACTTCTCCCCCATCTCTAATCCCTTCCAAGAAGATAGAGCAGCTAATGAATTAGCTTGATCTATCTCCTTAAGCTTTACTGTCATCAGCAAATTACCCCTAAGAATATTATAAATGGACTTTACAAATTAGAAATCATGTCCTTAAATTACTTCCTTCCTCTCTCTATTCTCTTATTTCAGAAACTAGCAAATCTACAATCAATCAACTTAGCTCTGTCAGAGAAAATTTAATCCGGCATTTCTTATCCAGAACTGTGTACAAAAAACTCCTTCAGTGAGACTTGTAGTTGTGTTTGCTAGGATTAGCCAATGGCCGCAACTACAAGAGTTATTTAAAGAAAAGTAAAAACTTGGTCATTCTACCATCAGAGGAATTGCAAGGTTAGGATTAGTGAGATTTTAAATTCCTGCGATACTTGTTGATTTCATTTGGAGACCTGCCTGAATTGATGTAATTGACTGACTGACATTTCTTTTTCTACCTCACTGTATAAAGAAGATATGTATATGCACAAAAACATTTTTAAATACTTAGACATGAAACTTGGCAATAATTCTATCAACCAAAGCAGAACAATGATTTTTTTTTATACTGACACATGAAACAAGCTCATATTTTCTTTTGACAAACGACAGATTTGCAAAGCTGGGGGTTGTCAAGGAAGATGTGAAATTAGGAAGTTTAATCATTTTCATTAAAGGTCTCTCCTACTATTATGGAGGGGCAGGTAGTGTCGAAACAGTAAACCCGTGTTTCTTTATAGGAATACCACTTCTGAATGAATGCCGGAATTTAATTCTACTTCATTTTAGCCATCATCTACAATTTGGGATAAAAATCAACGTAGCAAAGGAATGTATAATTACCATTGTCATTTTATTATAATGAAAATGTGGTTTGCATTACTGTTTTGGCAGCGTGCATTTTGTTTATAGATTTCTTGCTTCACTCAAGGCTGCCTACAGCAATATCTGCATAAGAAACACAGCGCTTAAGGCTCTGCCATGGCCTCTGTCTGCTCCCTGGTTCAGATTTCAAATGTTTCTGCCCCTGTAAGTTTCCTCTGCATGAAAACCGTTACAAGTGGAGGCTAAATCTGCTTCAATACGGAGGGAAGAACACGTACATATACTATATTCCTTTCCAAAAGCCCCTATAAAATAATTTAAGGGACTAGAGAAGAAAAAACTTAAATCTCACAAAAATAAGCAGAATGTGTCCTGAGAGAACAGTGTTACAATGTCAGGGCATAAAAATAAGATAGGGTCGTGATAACTGACTTAGCAAGATCAAAAAAGCTGAATTCTAATTAGATATTAGAAAATCTATGAAGCAACCTCATATGTAGTACAGAAATCCCCCTGCCAGACCTAGAACTGGAGCAAAAGAAGTTCTTCGGATGAGAGCAGAAGGTCACTAAGTCATGTCTGAACCTCTTGTGACCCCATGGACTGTGCCAAGCTCCTTTGTCCATGGGATTCTCCAGGCAGTACTGAAGTAGATTGCCATTTCCTACTCCAGGGCATCTTCCTGACCCAGGGATCAAACCCACATCTCTTGTGCTTTCTGCACTGGCAGACGGGTGGGTTCTTTACCACTGTGACACTTGGGAAGCCCCCCAAAAAATATGCTATGGGCCAGATATGGCCCAGTGTTGGACTGTAGTTTGCCAGCTGGTGATATGGAAGATCACGAATGACGTTTACCTGCCACTACAACCAGTCCTTCAAAAGTAAAAACAGCAGATGTCTTCTGCCTATAAACTATAGAGAAGAGAAACTGCAAGCATCTATCTGTAAATGCACAGAATCGTAAAGAAACAGAATCAAAGAGAGCTCCCATCCTAGATGAGAGAGAGAGACAAAGAGAGAAGTCACTCAGTGGTGTCCAGCTCTTTGTGATCCCGTGGACTGAAGCCTACCAGTCTCCTCCGCCCATGGGATTTTCCAGGCAAGCGTACTGGAGTGGGGTGCCATCTCCTCCTCCATCCTAGGTGAGCAGTTATCAAAAGTTGCTTCCTTCCTAGGGCCGCTGTCCATGACTAGGTGCGTGCTGGTAGAGGACTGTGTCTGCCAGAGGCAGAGGTCCCTTCTAGAGTAAGGAGAAGCCGAAAGCCAGTTTAGCAGTCAGGCAGCCTAGCTCAGAGTAAAGTTCACAGTCAAGTTTCCCCGTTGATCGTCAACCCCACTAGGCAATTCATCATCCTATTTACATACTAAATGGAGAGAGCCAAGCAAACCTGTTGACCATTTTGTATTCAGATTGACCTCATGCATCTCAAACATCCAGGCTGTTTAGGTAACCCTGCGTAGAGTCAACCAGGCCGTTGCCTCTTCATCACAGCACAAGACACAAGTAAACCCGGCTTCCATCTTGACAGTGTTTCAAGTAATCACAAACTCCCATTCCCGGCATGGGTGGCTGTGAGACAGCTGAATGTTGTCCGTTCTGTAAATTCTCCAGATCTCCACATTTCCCTCCTGGGAGGAGCAGCTCAATGAGAGACAGGAGAGGGAGAGGCCGGGGAGTGAGACCCCTGTACTTTTGAACTCCAGAGGCAACTCAGGAGAACAGTTGCTAGAGTCACTTCTTATTTCACCCCGGTGGCTTTTCTGGAAGAGAGACAGTGCTGTGGTCTCCTGCAGGAGAAGGCAAACATCTGGACTTGATCTTTCCCAGTTTAGGAAAGAACGGCTGTCAGGAGTTGGCAGGCACTCATGAGAGTGTAACGGAGGATGAGCTTCACCTCAAGTTTGCTGAAAGGTTTTTTTTTTTTTTTGTATACACACACATATGTTCACATCCACATACATACACGCATACACACACACATACATATATATATATATGAAGATGGCTATAAAGAGTTCTCTGTGTGTGTTCGTCACTCAATCGTGTCTAACTCTTTGCAGTCCAGTGGACATTAGCCCATCAGACTCCTCTGTCCTTGGGATTCTCCAGGCAAGAATACTGGAGCGAGTTGCCAGTCCATTCTCCAGGGGGTCTTCCCAACCCAGGGATCCAACCCACGTCTCCTGCATTGCAGGCAGATTCTTTATCGTCTGAGCCACCAGGGAAGCCCATTTAGAGGTCTAGATAGAAATACAGATAGGCTTTTTGTTAAATATATTTCTTTAGCTTGGTAAGTAGAAACAGTTATTTAGCCATAGAAACAAACTGAGGACAAATCCACACTTACATGCTGATGGTCATTTGCAATATTGAGATTATCCCTTACTGTGCCTTGTCCCACAGAGATCACACCAGTGACTGAAATTGTCCCTTGCTAGGACAGAAGTGCAGGTGTCTCAGGTGGCTCAACGGTAAGGAATCGTCCTGCCAATTCAGGACACACAGGTTTGATCCCTGGATAAGGAAGCTCCCCTGGAGGAGGAAATGGCAACCCACTCCACTGTTCTTGCCTGGTGAATCCAGCAGACAGAGGAGCCTGGCAGGCTACATACAGTCCGTGGGGTTTCAAAGAGTCTAACAGGACTTCGAGACTAAACAACAGCAACAAGGATAAAAATACTTGTTAGGCTTCTTCTCTTTTAATTAAAAAAAAAAAAAAATTTATAGTAGGTCCTTGTTGGTTATCAGTGTTAAATATCAGATCAGATCAGATCAGTCGCTCAGTCGTGTCCGACCCTTTGTGGGTCGGACCCTTTGTGTTAAATATAGCAGTGCATATATGTCAATCCCAAGATCTCAGTATATCCTTTACCCCCTTCATCCTTCCCTGAAAATGTTTCTCCCTGATGAGAGCTTGTTGACTCTCACATGCACTGGTGTGGTGTTTGCTAGTTTGTAGGAATGGAATATGGTTTATAAGGAATCATAGGCCAGAAGCTATTCCCTACTCATTTATGAAAGAGCAGCTAGTTTTGACCTAGATATTGCTTCCCAAGGATGCCCACACCTGCTCCCCAGGGGAGAAGGCTGCTCTATCCGGGTAATGCTCAGCCGCGAGCTAGTCTTATCTTCACACCCACCATCCAGGGCCTGCAAGACGAGGACCATCGACAGCGCCGGGCACTGGGAAAGCCAGCTTCCCCTTCCCGCTGATAACAGGGAGATGCATGAATCGGCCTTTTAAACCACCCGCACGGTGTCCAGCCAGGGCTTATCTTCAGCCTTAAGGAAGGAAAAACTGAAGTTGGCTGAAAGCATCGCTTTCTTCTCTCCTCTCTTGATATCCTACAAGTCACCAGGGGAGCCGAATATTGTGAAATCCTGTCATGAAACTGCAGGCTGATAAACTGAAAAATAAAAACAGATGTGGGACCGGGAAGGCTTTGGGACGTTTGTTTCTTGCTTTGGGCCGGTTCAAGGGCTGGTACTCTAACCCTACTCCCACTCGGAAAAATCTAATATATCCTCTGCTTCTGACAATCACAATCCTTGGATAGCTCACATCTTTGGATAATCGCTTCTCCCACACTGAAGTCAAAATAAAGTGATGAGAAAATTCAAAATAAAAATAATAAGTGACATGTATTGCATGTGTCTGTGCCAAACACTCTGCAGGCAATATTTCATTTAAACAGAGAAGGGGCAGAAAACAAGCACTGCAGAGCCAGGAGACGTGGAGTCAGTCAGAGCCTAGCTCTCACTCTTGCTGGCTGAGAAGACTGAAGCAGGTTCCTCTACTCAGCTTTTTCTGTGTTTTCGTCTCTGCGGTGGGGGGTGATATGTACACTTCCCTCTTTAGTAGTTGATGTTGGTAAACCTCTTGGAACAGTGTCTGCACCGACCTCCATAAATGTAAACTATTAATCTTATTATTAGCCAGTTTGCAGACAAAGGTCTGTATAGTTAAAGCTATGATTTTTCCAGTAGTCATGTACTGATATGAGAGCTGGATCATAAAGAAGGCCGAGTGTCCAAGAATTGAAGCTTTTGAATTGTGGTGCTATAGAAGACTCTTGAAAGTCCCTTGAACAGGAAGGAAATCAAACCAATCAATCCTAAAGGAAATCAACCCTGCATATTCAATGAAAGGGCTGATGCTAAAGCTGAAGCTCCAGTACTTTGGCCACCTGATGCAAAGAGCCGACTCACTGGAAAAGACCGTGATGCTAGGAGAGATTGAGGGCAGGAGAAGTGGGTGACAGAGGATGAGATGGTTGGATGGTATCACTGGATTAAGGGACATGAGTTTGAGCAAACTCTGGGAGATAGTGGAGGACAAGAAAGCACAGCCTGTTGCAGTCCACGCAGTCAGAAAGACTTGGACACGACTTAGCAACTTTAACAACAATCTTATTATAATGCAACAAAGTAGGTAGTCTCATTAATCAATCCTCATGTTTCACAAGAAAAGCTGAATCGCAGTGAGATTAAGCCATACGTGAAACACTACTCAGAACTGAAGTCCCTGTCTGCAGAACTCCAGCCACTGAGGATGACACCATACAGAACTTTCAGGGCAAAGTCAGAGGGAGACCCCGCCAACCCAGGAGCATCACAGTGATTTCTATGTATGTCTGGGTGAAGTAGATAAGCCAGACCCCAATCTCTGAATTTGCAGACCTGCACCTGATTCTACAGATTTTTCTCAACTTTCTACTGGCTCCACGAAGGCACAACTGCTGTTACCATCTCATGATGTGAGGAAGAAATGGGCTGGCTTTGCTGCTGTAGGTACCCTGAGAGTAAAAGAAAAGCTCATCTCATGGACAGACTAACTCTGCTTCACCAGAGACTCATCCCACAGGACTCTACTGGCTACGAGTTATTAAAGACCCAGCTCACAGTGGATGAGCTATAAAGGGTTCGTTATCTCCATGTGACAAGAATTCCCAAGAGAGGATGCGTCCTCTGGCTGGGTGGCTCCGTGACTCAAGGATTTCCATGCTTTTGCTCCCCTACTCTTCGCATGATGCTGTTGATTGGTCACGAAGTCATGTCTGACTCTTTACGATCTCACCACGGATTGTACCTTCCAGGCTCCTCCTTCCATGAGATTTCTCGAGGCAAGAATACTGGAGTGGGTTGCTACTTCCTTCTCCAGGGCATCTTCCTGACCCGGGATCAAACCCATGTCTCCTGCATGGGCAGGTGGATGCACTGCCACTGAGGCCTGGGGTGTCCCTTCATAGCATATTTGCCTTTAATCCCAGCCTTGTCTTCTCCGTACAGTGTTAGGATGGCGGGAACATCAGACTGATTTTTTTTTTTTTTAATTGGAGTATAACTGCTTTACAATGTCATGTTAGTTTCTGCTGCACAACGAGATGAATCAGCTGTAAGTGTACATACATCCCTTCCCTCTCAGGCCTCCCTCCCACCCGCAGCCCACCCGCTCGGTCATCACAGAGCACCCAGGGAAGCTGAACTCCCTGTGCTCCTCAGCATCTTCCCACTAGCTGTTTTACACATGGTAATGCATGCCTGTCAATCACAGCCTCCCTCACAGACAGCTTAGACTCGCCACTCTTTTCTGATCAAGGGTAGAAGACAGTGACCTACACAGCTTTCAGAGGGGACCTCTCTTTCTGTTTTCCTCCATCTTTGCACTCATTAATGACGGCAGAGTGGAAATCTGGGAGCAGCCTGGACCCCATATGCAAGGGTATACCACTTTGACACTAAATTGCTTGCTATTACATAAAAGAAAATGAGATTTTTAAAAAATCTCATTTAAGCAACCACTCCTTTCATTCTCTTCTGCTTGCATCGCCATCGATATTGTAATGACCAGCTCCCTGCCAGTTTCCCAGTAACTGACATTCGACACCGCAGCTGGAGTGATGGTTCGAGGGTCACCAGCGTGTTCTCCTGGCAAGGCAGCCACAGTTTTCATCACACTGATGCATCTTCTAGCCCCTGCCTACATTCCATCCATGTCACACTCTGCTATCCTGTACTTACCCCATCCCAGAAACCCCCAACTTCTGTTTCCTAAAGGGAGAAACAAAGCAACCATCAAAATCCTGTCCTAACTTTAGGACTCGAAGCTTCCTATTTTTTGTACAGTCACCTTTTGGATCCTCAGCTCATGCTTGTGCTCAGATGCTCAGTCTAGTCTTTTTGCAACACCATGGACTGTAGCCTGCCATGCTCCAGAATCCATGGGATTCTCCAGGAAAGAATACTGGAGTGGGGTGCCAGGCCCTCCTCCAGGGGATCTTCCCAACCCGGATGGAACCCACATCTCTTATGCCTCTTGCATCGGGAGGAAGATTCTTTACCACTAGCGCCACCTGGGAAGTCCCAGGACCTTCAGCTACCAGCTTCTAAGTGAGGTCTTTCCTGACCCTCCTTTCTAAAGGACACCTCATCACCTCTCATTGCCTTGTTTCATTGGCTCAAGACTCTTAATGGTATCTGAATTTTTTTCTAGTTATTTATTTGATTACTTATTTATTTTATGCTTTCCATCATTAGACTGGAAGCACCAGAAAAGTCAAGACCTTAAACACTTAGATGAGATTTGCAAAAGCACAGCTTATTGTAGTTTGTATATTCTCCAGCTTTTCACTTAATTTTCTGAATCTATTTTCATGCTATTCCATAAGCATTCAGATTGCTTGAGGCTGTGTGTTCATTGGAATCTTATTACATAAATGATTTTGTGTTCCTCTTTTATGCGTTTGAAGGTTTCCAATAGACCATGCTTAAGTCACTGTAGTAATCAGAAACTAAGGGAATTTTAAAATAAAATCATAAAGAAACTTAGAAGGATTAGTGGGGGGAAGCAGCTAATTGGGAGAATAAACATCCAAAATGATGTCTAATTTGGTTGAAAATAACCAGGATCTACTGCCTGACGCTGGTAAAAGATTACTGAAGTTCTTGACTCCTGTCTTAATTTGCAGTCTGACCTGAGGGAGACTGTTAAAGTTCTCATAAGTCGGGTGGACACTTTCTAATAAATGCCTTGCAGATCTTAAGGTACAACAGTTTCAAGTCTCCAGCACTGGAGAACTCTTCGGAATGTTTTCAGTTACCTTTCAAAATTAAAAACAGCTCTGCCTGGGGTGCACTTGTTTTGTTTGAGTGTGAAAGCAGTCTCAAAAAGAGCTTGTGTGAAGGCATACTAATAATTTGGGAAGTGCAAATGAAAAATTGGTTTTGTGTTTATCTGCATAATGATACTCTATCAACTGATTTTTTAAAAATATGTCTTTTCAGATGTATTTAAAATACCATTTTAAGCATGTTTCTTTTCTTCATTCACTCAGTCGACAACTGCTTTGTGTCCACATGCTGCGTGATTGGCAACACAGGAGTTAAAGCTTCAATATTTGGATGATGAGCGGATAAAGGGATGTTCAAAATAGAACCAGAAAAGTATTTCCTTGGAAATTTTGCATGCCTGCATTAAGTCACATCATTCAATAGATGCAGCTTTCTAGTGTTTCAAGCCTGTTTTCACTCTTTTTTTCCTCTAAGCAGATTTAACCTTGGAGACCAAATAATGATATCCTTCCTAAAAGAAAAAAAAAATGTTTCCTCAAATTACTTCAGCGGACTTCCGCTGATGTTTTATTTTCAATAAACCTGGAGGCAAATAGCCACTTCTGAACTCTGCACTTTGCCCTGTGAGTTTCACAACCTGGCGGAAGGTCAACACCAGAGGCACCATGTTAGCAAAAATGAAAATGATATGCAGAAATTGTTATTTATACAAGTCCCTGATTTTGTTTACTGAGTTTATTTGTCTTTTGATTAAAAGCAAATGTTCAAGCTCTCTGTAGGGACCTGGTGTTCTAGGTGATTAAATCCTTTAAAAAAAAAAAAAAAAGCTGCAAAGGGTAAGAATTAACTGAGAAAGGCAGATCCCTTGCAGGAATTCCTTTGGTATTAAATAGCAGAAGATAATGACCAGGCTCTGTAAATATGTGGGACAGAAAAGGGATGAGATCACAAAAGACGTGCTTTCCTTATTAAGTTCTTCAGAAAAAGGTATCATTCAAAACAATTGGTATAATATACCCAAATTAATAAAAATGATCATCCTTTTGAGTTATTCTACTACTTGAAATTTACCAAAGTGAAATAATAAAAAAAGTAAATACAGATATGTCTTTTCTGATTATGACACTCTATTCCTTACTGAAATAGCAGTATTAAAAGTTTAAAAGTATTAAAAAGTATTAAAGTTTTAAAAGTATTAAAAATTATAATTGGAAACTAAATGAATAATGATCATATTAATTTATTATACAAAATAAACCCACTTAAAGTATTTTATAGGATATTTCATTAACTGAGAAAATTGCCAATAAATTTCATGTATGTGAACAGAGCAAGCTGCTAAAACTATATATCCAATGTGACTGACCATTTATAAAATCTACAAATTACATGTAAATGAATATATATGAATTAATTGGCCTATTTATCTGGTGTTGCATGTACAGATAATTTTCATTTTTCTTGCTATATGTTTTTATTTTAACTTTTTCTCAAAGAATATATGTTGCTTTTATAATGAAGCTGCTGCTGCTACTGCTGCTAAGTCGCTTCAGTCGTGTCCGACTCTGTGCAACCCCATAGACGGCAGTCCACCAGGCTCCCCCGTCCCTGGGATCCTCCAGGCAAGAACACTGGAGTGGGTTGCCATTTCCTTCTCCAATGCATGAAGGTGAAAAGTGAAAGTGAAGCCGCTCAGTCATGTCTGACTCTTAGCGACCCCATGGACTGCAGTCTACCAGGATCCTCCATCCTTGGAATTTTCCAGGCAAGAGTACTGGAGTGGGGTGCCATTGCTTTCTTCGTATAATGAAACAATGGTTGTTAAAACTGGAGCTTAGCTGTTTATATTTTTTTTTCCAGACACAAAAGGAACACCTGTTGAATTTATCAAGATCTTCCATATTTTATTATGTCCAAAGAAGCGGACAACAATGGATTCCTTACTCTTTTGTTTCTCCTTTTTTGGAATTTCTCACTACTGAGAGAGAAAACTTTAACTGCTAAATTAAAAACTATTAATAAATACCTATGATATATTCAGCTTTGACTGTAGATATGGCTAGGAAAATTTAGAAGTTAATAATTCTTGTCCTCAAGGAGTTTACTATCTTGCTGGGGAAAACAGACTTAGCTATTTGAAGTATTTACAGAATAATTAATGGACAATTTGTGTGGTCCCAATCAACTGTGTGGTCAATTTCCTGAAATTTTCCTCTTCTCAGATGAAGTTAAAGCTTAAGAGAGTGGCAGGGATCTTGTGGAATTAATAACAAGAACATATACAGTGAAGCCACAATTAAGTTTATTACTTTGTATTGAGCGCAGCTCAAATGAAGTTCTTTAAAACATGCACATGGAATCTGTGCATCCTTTATTTGGTTTTAAATGTTAGGGAATTAAAAACATCCGATTACATCATTTAACATAAGTTTATGAATTCCAATGGAAATAAAATACTAAATTAAATAAGAATCCAATCTCATACTATAATCAATTTAAGCACAATCCACTGTCAAATGTTTGGCGATTTATTTGTATCCAAGATAGGAATATGGGAATATTGACTCAGTGCAAAGAATGTCCTCTCTAATTGACTCTTCTGTGTTATGCCCTCGTGTCCTAGGATTGTATATTGTCTTCATGCAAGTTCTAACTTAAAAATGAAAGGAGACAAAAATAAAAACAAAAACACTGAAAAGTGGAAAAAATAGAGACAAAATAACAATCAGTGACAAAAGCCTCAATATCTGTAAGTAATTAAATATCACGTTGTTTCCTTGGAATTTAGCAGGCAAGAGATCACGTTTCACTCCATTAACTTGTTCTTTTTACTGCCCACCATTGGAAACAAAGAATGAAAACCAGTTCCCAGATTCACATCTTGATAAACTCATGGCATCCTTACCAGTAAGATATTCTAACATCATCCATTTTTTTTTTTTTTTTTTGATCAAAGGTTGCATCATCCCTGGTAATAATGGGGAAAGAATGTTTCAAAAATACAATGATGTTAAAATGTAACTTGCACTTCACATAGAAACAACCCTGGGTTGATCAGCCCTACAACTGGAGTATAATAGAGAGTCACTGTCTTATGACAATTTCAGGATAAGACATCACACTGTTATTTTGCATCAGATTTCAAAGGGAATGATAATGCTCATACTCAGCCATCTGCTGTAACTAAATCAGTGTCTTTATTACCTTAGTTGTCAGATTTTGCTTTCAGTTTACATTTATGCAGGTAAGTTTCACTACCCCAATCTTAATGACAAGAAGAAAAGGGAAAGGTTTGGTTTTATGTTTCTATTTTTCTGTGCAATTAAAACCCTGCGCTGGAGGCAGCTTTACGTCACCTCTGCTTACACAGAAGTCACTTCCTATATGAAACCATACGTCAGTTGCAATATTAAAATTAACTTCATTTGTTTTTAATGAAATGGGCAACTAGATATACCCGCAAGTGACATTAACGAGTCACTTAAGCATTAGATGGCCGGGCTGTCCAGAGAAAAACTTTTCATCTTCCTTTCTGAATGCCTCATTTTTATATACCAGAATACAACATGCCTTCCCTTCTAGAAACTGGCCCCAAAGATCTCCCGTTGTCTAAAGAAGCTTCTATAATTTATTTTTATTCCACTTATCATTTCTCCAATGCCAGAATGAGTTTTAGAGTAAGACAAAAGAAAAAAAAAAAAAAGAAAGAAACAGAGCATTGGAAACAAATCATACAAGCAAGCTCAAGGAGAGTGCCGGGTAGCATGTATGTATCGCAAGGTCCCAACAAGTACTGTTTTCCAGCATCGCCTGCTTCTCCATTACCAGTAAAGAGAGTTGCTTATAAAATAAACCACACACACAGACGGAACTCACAATTGGAACATTTAAATGATTATTTGCTTCTCTTTCTACCAGCTTGTAAAACATTATTTTCTTATTCTTCCTTAAATGGCCTGTGCTAATTACACACCGTGACCTCTGCCCTCCAAGTGCCTTCATTTATGGCTGCGCATTCCTTTCCAGGGCAGCTCAGGGTCTGGTTTACAGGATGCTGCTACCAGGCCCTCCCCTCCCGACTTCTGCTCCCCCAGGTCAGGAGCCCAGCTCACCAACACAGCCCAGCAAAAGCATTTGTTTTTCAACAGAGATACATAATTCACTGGAATCCCGAGGAATAAATACAAAATTATGTAACTGACACCTCCCTTTGAAATATCAAGCATATTCAGAAATACGTTCATCTTGTGTTTCTTTCCTAAAAGAGAGTGAGGACAAAGAAGCATTTTAACCTGGAAATAAGGAGCTAAATTACCATTGTGGAGTCATTTCTTGAGGGATCATGTACATGACTTTGAGTTGACTTTTTAAGCAGTTGGAAGTTTATAAACGGTTTTGAAACTTCCAGTCTCGGTCTTGCGTGATTAGAAACTGGCGAGGAGTCAGAAGATAGACGTAAGATCCCCTGTCAATCTAAATTCATCCGAGGAAACATTTTTAAGATGAGGTTGCACTTGCCCTTCATTTTATTCAGGTCTAATACAAAGCTGGAACTCAGTTATCATGAATTTGGCCAATCATTGAACTCATCACCACCTGATTTATATTAAGTATCTGAATAGTAGGATCGATTTACACAAATTGACCTAACAAGTAAAAATCGCTGGGGCTTCCCAGGTGGTGCTAGGGTTAAAAAATCCTCCTGCCAGTTCAGGAGATGCAAGAGAGGCACGCTAGACCCCTGTGTCTGGAGGATCCCCTGAAGAAGGAAATGGTAACCCACTGCAACATTCTTGCCTGGGAAATCCCATGGACAGAGGAGCCTGGCAGACTACAATCCATGGGGTCATAGAGAGTCAGGCATGACTGAGCACCCATTAAAACAGAACTAACTCTACAACTCGGAGAAGGCAATGGTACTCCACACCAGTGTTCTTGCCTGGAGAATCCCAGGGATGGGGGACCCTGGTGGGCTGCCGTCTATGGGGTCGCACAGAGTCAGACACAACTGAAGTGACTTAGCAGAACTCTACAACTGAATCATTTAGGAGCCAAGGCAACAGTTCCATGTACAGGGACATATACTTTAAACGATTATTATTGTTACTGAAAGTTCTGGTAACTTTACCCCAATTCTTTATTTATCTCGAATGAAAGTATTTAAGAAAGTTGAACTTGTTGGTTAATTACTTATGACCTTTAATCCATACCCAGTAGCTGGATATGTCTATAGTGACCCTAAGTAAAAATTTCAGTTGGTTGCTAAATGATTAACATTTTTCTTTTCCACTGCAAATATGCTCGAGAAAGAAGCAAATTTAAAAGAAGAGAGAGTGGGATCCTTCTGTGCTCATGTGTGGCGGGGGTGGTAGAGGTTCAGTCTCTCAGTCGTGTCTGACTCTTTGTGACCCCGTGGACTGTAGCCCACGGGGCTCCTTTGTCCATGGGCTTTCTCAGGCAAGAATACTGGAGTGGTTATCCATTTCCTTCTCCAGGGATCTTCCTGACCCAGGGATCAAACCTAGGTATCTTGGATTACAGGCAGATGTTAGCATGTAAACCTATGCAATGTCTGTCATTTTAATAAAATCTCTATTACAGCCAATACGTCTGTTAAGAACACTAGAATGCAATAACTTACTTGAAGTCAAATTTGATTAATCAAACTGCTTTTTAGAAGAAAGAATACAATTCAAATTAAATCATTTTCAATTAAGAATGTCAAAATCTAGATTTACACAAGTGATAAAAAGGAACTAAATCATTCATTTATGAAAGGGTCACTGGTTATTTCATTAAATCGTAAATACTTAATATATTTAAATATGCATATGTGTGTATTCATATAAATAACTTATAATAATTTGATTTACAAGTAATTCTTCCACAGAGAGCATTATAAACTTATCCAATATCTTCCCTGTGGTATTTGCCTTTGTGTTCGATGCTTTTTTTTTTAAATTTTTTTCCGGCTGCACTACACAGCTTCTGGGGTTTTAGTTCCCCAACTAGGGATTGAACCTGGGCCCTCGGGAGTGAAAAACACCACGTCCTAACCACTGGACCACCAGGGAATTCCCACGTTAAGTGCTTTTTCCGCAGATAACATTTCAACATATGATGACTTCTCTCTATAGATGGAGGAATCTTTATTCCTCATCCCCGGTAAGGATGACAAGCACTAAAATTCTGGGGTACTGTTCTTCCTGGGATTGCTTGGGCTCTTTCTTCCCACGCGTGGACCAGCAATATGGACTCTCGGAAAAGAGGCCATTTACTCGCCCAGTTGTCAGCGCATCTGGAAGCCTTGTCAAAACAATATAATTTTACTTTGTAACTTTTTGACATTGGTATTTATTGCACCTGTCTGTGGGCATGATTTATGACCTGTCTGGTGACTATTTCTCCTCCAGTTGGAGTTTACAGTATAAGATAAGTGAAGCATTTAAAGGTCCGTGTGTGCCTTGGGATGGGAAAGGGACATTTTGTATGCCTCCCTCCCTAACTCTCTGCTTCCCCTGATGTCATCATCACCCCCAAAACGGCCACCGTGCTACCCCATCTACTCAGGTCTTCAGAGAAAGAAAGAGGAGGCTGATGGCAGAAGACTACATTTTCCACAGTGCCTTTCGCCGGGGAACAGTGGCAAGAAAGCTCATGGTCCGGGAGACATCCAATTGAAAACACGCGCTTGCTGAAAGGAGAGCCCAGTTATCTTGTATCTCTGTCATGGTGTCCTGGCTGAGACTCATCAGGGTTTCTATCGATCACCAGAAAACACTTCCCATTGGCAAAACTGCACTTATTTTAAGAGCAGCCATTCTAATTAAGTGGGCTGCAATCAAGAAAACTTTCTTGAGTATCCCCTCTGGGTCTTGGTATTAGTTTATGATTGTTTAGCAATTCCCCTTAGTCTCATAAAGTGCACCCTCCAGATATGTTTTTGTTCTATGGTTTCATAATAAAATGTAAGCCCTTCAATCTCTACCCTCCAAAGTTTATATGAATGTGATTTATTTGGAGAAAATTCTATAATTACTAATAAAATTTAACATTTTCTCCCCAAATGTTTGAAATGGGGGGATAGCATCTATTTCTTTGTCTGCTCAGACCTGCAGATTTTCTCTTTCCTGGATTCTGGCGGAAAGCAATATTGTCTTAAAAGAGCATTATATGTAATTTACGTAATTGTACAAGTGTGAACTTTTTGTACTTAAAAATTAAGGGAAAATTGAAATTAAAAATATTTACATGATGCTTTAAAAGATAATATACAATGCCATAGGTAATTCTAAGTCAGTAATGTTTTGTGCAGGCTTCACAGGTGGTAAAGAATCTGCCTGGCACTGAAGGAGATGTAGGACAGGAGGGTTCAATCCCTGGATTGGGAAGATCCCCTGGAGAAGGAAATGGCAACCCACTCCAGTATTCTTGCCTGGAGAATCCCGTGGGCAGAGGAGCCTGGTGGGCTGCAGTCCATGGGGCCGCCTAGAGTTAGACACACCTGAGCACATACACACAATGCTTTTGTGCACTTCTGAGATTTACCTAAGGACTCACAATTGAGGGAGATGAATGATCACCTTATGGTGTGTGTGTGTGTGTGTTATATATATATATATATATATATATATATATATATATACACGAACTGGGGGTTAGCTGGGATTCCCTGGAGACTCAGATGGTAAAGAATCTGCCTGCAATGAGGGAAACCCTGGTTCCATCCCTGGGTCAGGAAGATCCTCTGGAGAAGGAAATGGCTATCTACTCCAGTATTCTTGCCTGGGAAATCCCATGAAAAGAGGAGCGTGGTGGGGTACACACAGTTTATGGGGTTGCAAAGAGTCAGACCCAACTGCACAACGAACACAAAGATCAAATGGGGTCAGTTAAATATGTATAACTTGCAGTTTACACATTGTTAATCTATCTCACAAGCTCATTCAGTTTGATTCCCAGGTTTTCTTCTGGAAACTTGCGCCAAGACTACTTATCATCTTCTCTCTGTGCGGTTGTATTTAATTCCATGAAAATTTAGGCAACATCTTCCTTTTTAGAAGATCAGAGACTTTGTTTCTTGACAAATGCCTTTAAGACAGGGGCACAATCATGAACTCTAATGCACATGTCGCTACGATGGAGTTTATGCTAGCCATCCACTGTCAGCTCTGACAATTTCTTGCCAGTCCAGCCCCAATTCGGGGAAAACTGAGAAGTTCCTTCCCTTCAGTGATACAGTTTCCTCCTTGCACCTACTCATCCCTAACAAATTAGAGTCTGCCAGCGTGTTACCAAGTCAGTGACGTCAGCACTGGCAGGACATGAAATCGAGATTAGTAATGGCCCCATGACATCACCCCCTTGTTCCTATCGAACAGATGGTTTCTGTATATTGTGCAATTTTAGATCATTATTCATGGCTTGGGTCAGGATAATTCAGGAAGCCAAAAAACTGCCAAGAAAAATTGACCTGGAACCAGTTCAAAGACTCAGAATTATTTTATTGATTAGATACCCGAGTTTACGTCTTTCAGAAGGACACCGTGGACCATCAATACATGCTAATACCTGAGTCATTTCAGCATGCCCGATGTTTTGGACTTCAAAACAAGATCTTCTTTGAAGGGTTAACTGTAAAGATGTGTGATAATAAGAGGTCTCGGGAACTCGGTTGGGTACAGCTGAACGGGGGCCAGAAACTACGGACTGAGCAAGTGGTGTGTTTGAGCTGGATGGTTATTTATTTTCACCTTATACTTGTTGACTTCACATCCGCCCTTCAGCTCAGCTCAGAGACAGTGAAGAGGTATGTTTTAAACAAGCCAGACAGGAAGTTATTTTGAGAGGCCTGGTCCAAGCATTATACCAGAACAAGAAGATAAAGCACAGATTTGGCTGGCTGGCCAAGAACATCAGGAAGAAAGTCATGTTTAAAACAAAAATCAAATCTAAATGTGTCCAGAGAAAGAGACCACAAACTCATATATTCTTTCTCTAAGAAACTGGAGGAATTTTATCCTAAAGTCTCAGCTATTTTTGGAAGATAAACCCTGTTATATTATCACGGCCACAGAACAAATCTCTTGCATGGGTCATTGCAACTTTTTTCCTTTTAAAAAAAAAAGAAAAATTAGTGCTATTCACAAACCTCTATAGACTCGTGCCAACCATGCTTCCTGTCTGTGTACTGTGCCAGTCTCTGATCATGTTACTATCATGCTCAAAATTATTGACTCTTGTTGCCACCCACATGAGTACAAATTTTATACTAAGAAAATACGATCTTGTTGTATTTTAAATCTCATTTCCGGGTCCTATTAGATGAAGATTGTGGTGGCATTAGAAACGTGTGGAAAAAAAAGCATGCAATTTCCTGTGGTAATGATGAAAATATACCTCCTCTACTTATGTGAAGGAAGCCTCAATCATAGACAATAGTGGGTTCAGAAATGTCCAAGTTTTACTACAACACGACACTTTACCTTATATAACCATAATGGACTCCAGTCACAACATACTGCCCACCTGCTTTTGTCAAATAATCAAGCAGTTTAATCATTTTGGTAGTTCATCGCCTACCCACCTGCATCCCCACACACAGGCATATACACGGCCATGTAAGTAATAGCAGGTTACACTGAACTGACTTCAGTTCCACAAGGAAGTCTGAGAGAGAAGCACATATTTTACACAGTGGTGGTGACTGGGGAGGGAGAGTGTAGACATTCTAGCAGCTTCTTCTGGTGCTTTTTTTCTTTTCAGAGGCTGACCCAGCTTCCAGGGGGATTGAGCACATGCTTATGATTCAGTGTTCTTTTTCTTTTTTTCAATTATGGGAGAAAGGACATACTCTGAGCTGGTTTCCTCCTCAGCAGGACCCCTCTCCAAAACACGACTATCACATTTACCGCCAGAAGCGATCCCAAGGTCTGTGTTTCCTGGGATGTTCTGTTCATCGCTGTGGAGCACAGGTTGTTTTGTGTGCTTATAACTGCCCTTCTCACATTTTAGAACATCATTTTCTGGAAGGGGAAGATTGTTCCTTCTGTGTGATTCCATATGGACTAGGCCCTTGCCATGCATGTCTACTCTGCAATGATTTGTAAACTCATGCGACCTGATGGCTCAGTCGTAAAGAATTGCCCTGCCAATGCGGAGACAAAGGAGCCGCGGATTCGATCCCGGCGTCAGGAAGATCCCCTGGAGAAGGAAATGGCAACCCCCTCCAGTGTTCTTGCCTGGAGAATCCCAGGGACAGGGGAGCCTGGTGAGCTTCCGTCTATGGGGTCGCACAGAGTCGGACACGACTGAAGCGACTTAGCAGCAGCAGCAGCAGAGCACATATGTGCTCACAATGTGATAAATGCTGTTTTTCTAACGTCCTGATTTCCCACTCACAGCAATACCAGTTAGGCCTTCAAAATGCAACGAGTACAGCATGGATCCTGATTTTCCTCCTTTGCTCCTGCAAAGTATATCGTGTAGGGTGCTGGAGACGCACTGGAGAAATGAAACATACCCTTTAAGTGGTAACTTGGTTTAGCAAATAAACAGACAAGAAAGAAAGAGAAGTGTATCAAAGAAATCCATGTGGGAATGACTTCTTCAGGATCCCTTGTTCAAGATGCTCTAAAAAGGTAAAATTCTATGCCTTTGAGTGAACAGATAGCTGTGTTTACATATAATGTTCACCAAGTACCAACTGATAAAGACTTCTAGTTCCTGCTTACTGTTAAAAGTCTCATTTCGAAGCTTAAAAAAAGAAAAGGCTAAATGGAGACGTTTTTATGTCACTGAATAAATAAATACAAACTGTAATACTTTCCTCCAGGAGCCAAAGAAAGCTCCTTGCATTTTGAAAAAAGCCTTGTTAGAAGCACTCATTCAAATGATCAAAGTCGACAAGAATTTTTTTACAGGAGTCTTCTCAGAGATATCTTACTTTTTTTAGCATTTTAGCCAGGTTAACTTTATAAAGAGATCAGGAAACAAACAAAAAAAAACCAAAACCTAAATACCCCCAAAAGCTACCCCCCACCCCACCCCCATTCATACCAAATGCAGCCCAAACACTTCTGCAGCCCCCAGGAGCCTCCATACAATAAGGGCTCCTGAGATGTGCCAGACCCTCTCCCTCCTTCCCAGATGGTGGAGTTCGCTACCCTCACATTTGGCTTTTAATGGACAAGCAAGGAAGCCTGCCAATAAAGCCTTGGAGCAAGCTAGGAAAACAAACAAACAAAAGCCATCACGCCCTGGACATGGAGGCCAGTGACAGGTATGATTGATCAGGTGTCCAGCTGGAAGCTGTCATCACCAGGTTGAGGGAAACAGGCAGAGCCTGGCAGGTTTCACGGGCCAAAGATTATCACGGGGTATTAGGCAGGTAGTGTTCTTAGCAAACAAAGGAGAGGACCGGAGCTGGCTTTCCCTGGCAGGGAGCCTACCACGTGACTCGCCTCGCATCCTTGAAGCTGAGCATGTTCTATCTCCTCTTGGAAAGTTTTCCGAGAGAACTGTACTGCAGGCCACCTTGTACTTTTGTCTGTATGCTCTTGTCCTAAGACAGACTGAATACGTTTTTATCGCTAAAAGAAGTGTACATGTTAGCAAACAATAACTTCAGCAGCAAAATAGTCCATGGGGAGGTAAACATTAACAAATTCTACTTATGGAGTGGTTTCCTTGCTGCTTAGATGAGGACAATAGAAACCCTGTCAACGTTCTACTGGCTTCCCTGGGGCATTGTCTTCAGAATCAGCTGAGGACTTCCTTGTGGCTCGTGGTTGAGAATCCGCCTGCCAGTGCAGGGGATGTGGGCTGGATCCCTGGTCCGGGAAGATCCCATGCACCAAGGAGCAACTAAGCCGCGTGCCACAACTACTGAACCTCTGTTCTAGAGTCTGTGCTCCACCGCAAGAGAGCCCCCGCAAGGTGAGAAGCCTGTGCCCTGCAACAAAGAGCAGCCCCCACTCACCACCGCTGGAAAATGCCCATGTGCAGCAACAAAGACCCAGCACAGGCAATAATAAAGCACATTTCAAAATTTGGAAAAGAAAGGTCAACTGAAATCATACCCTACTTACGTGTGTGTGTGTGTTAGTTGCTCAGTCACGTTTGACTCTTTGCAACCCCATGGACTGTTGCCCACCAGGCTCCTCTACCCATAGGATTTTCCAGGCAAGAATACTGGAGTAGGTTGCCATTTCCTTGTCCAGGGGATCTTCATGACTGAGGGATTGAACCCAGGTCTCCTGCACTGCTGGCAGATTCTTTACCATTTGAGCCACCAGCAAAGTCCTTCATACCCTACTTGCTTGACTTTAACATGCCATAGATTATAATAAGGCATGTAGAAAGCTTTTCAATAAAGAGCATCCTTTTGCACACTAAGTAAGCATACTGATTTTGAGATTCATCTTATTATTTGAGAAATATTAAAATGTGAATTTAGAAAGATGGTAACGATAACCCTGTTTACGAGACAGCAAAAGAGACACTGATGTATAGAACAGACTTTTGGACTCTGGGACCGGGAGAGGGTGGGATGATTTGGGAGAATAGCATTGAAATGTGTATAATATCATATCTGAAACGAGTTGCCAGTCCAGGTACGATGCCCGATAATGGATGCCTGGGGCTGGTGCACTGGGACGACCCAGAGGGATGGTATGAGGAGGGAGGAGGGAGGAAGGTTCAGGATGGGGAGCACGTGTATACTGGTGGCGGATCCATCTCGATGTATGGCAAAAGCAATACAATATTGTAAAGTTAAGCAAAATAAAATTAAATTTAAAAAATAAATAAAAAAATAAAATGTGAATAAAATTGCAATCAAAGAAATAGTGTAGATATGAAAACATTTTATAAACCGCCAAGTGCTGGAAACATCCACTAAGTTGGATTCTAATTAAAATATGTTAATGATATGAAATTAATACCCTGCCTGTTATAAAGGCAATAACTTTGAATTAACATAAAGTCTTCAACTACACTGATGGAACTTGAATTCACATATACTAAAAATTAAATTAATGGAATAGAAATTTCCTGCCAAATTGTATTTCATTTGAACACAAGAAAACATCAGTTTGACAAATAAGTCCTGAAAACTTCAATCTGATTCCATTTCATTTCCATAAACACATATATTTTGTGAATAAATTATAAAATCTGTGCTGTAATATTTGATCCCTGTTACTGGTAAGCACACAATTTATATTTACAAATACAGCATTTGTTTCCAAATATTCAGTATCAAGAAAGTGAAAGTGAAGTCACTCAGTCGTGTCTGACTCTTTGAGACCCCATGGACTGTAGCCTACCAGGCTCCTCCCTCCATGGGATTCTCCAGGCAAGAGTACTGGAGTGGGGTGCCATTGCCTTCTCCAGGGGATCTTCCTGACCCTGGGATCGAACCCGGGTCTCCTGCATTCCAGGCAGACGCTTTAACCTCTGAGACACCAGGGAAGCCCCATTCAGTATCAAGAGAAGATATCAAATGACACAGCATAATTGGCAGAAATGTTGATTTTTATTTTGAAAAAATTGTAGAGTTTTAGCAGTTTAGCTGTAGATAAAATGAATTGTTTCCCCATATTTGTATGATCCAAGATTCACATAAATATTGTAAATTCTGTAACAGATTTTATGGAGTTATTAAAATTTTCTATTATTAGTAAATTTACCAAGAATCAAAGAATGACATTTATACTGGCTGATCATTCATTTCACTGTTATGACAAAACTTGATAAAATGTTTTCCTTATCGGTAGCTTGAGAATCAGCTCAAGCTCATGTAGTACTTAGCACACCCTACCAAGAAGACCCATGGGTTTGGGACAGGGAACCCTAGATAAGTACTTCCTTAACTGCCTCTGCCGGGTATGCATGCAGCAATGCTGAAAGATGCTTGTTTTAAGTTTTGTGTCTGTCATCTTAAGGTATACACAGAAATTATGCTGGAGAAGGCTTTTGAGAATCCCTTGGACAGCAAGGAAATCAAACCAGTCAATCCTAAAGGAAATCAACCCTGACTACTCATTGGAAGGGCTGATACTAAAGTTCCAGTACTTGGGCCACCTGATGCAAAGAGCCAATTCACTGGAAAAGACCCTGATGCTGGGAAAGACTGAAGGCAGGAGGAGAAGGGGACGGTAGAGGGTGAGATGGTTGGATGGCATCATTGACTCAATGGACGTGAGTTTGAGCAAACTCCAGGAGATGGTGAAGGACAAGGAAACCTGGAGTGCTGCAGTTAATGGAATTGCAAAGCATCAGACACAACTAAGCGACTGAACAACAGCAGAAATTATTGGAAGTGTGAGATGAAGGAACAGATCATCAGTAGCTTTTCCATGTGGCCAGATTCTGGTTCTTGCTGGAATATTTTGGTAAAATATTGGTAAATGGCAGGCCATGAGAATATAGGCTTTTCCATAGATTAGTGGTGTCCAAATTTGCACCTTCTCAGTTTCACCTAAGGCAGATGAAACACACTCAGAGTTGCTAGTCCACCCTTGGAGATCCTGAAATTCAGGAGAGAGTCCCAGGGGAATGTGTTTTGAAAGCATCTCAGGTGATTCTAATCAGAGCTGGAGACCGCCACCATACCATTCAAATGAAATTTCTAGACTCATTAATCATGTAACAGTGCTGAAAAATGTTATTTTCTTAGCAGGAGAATTTTTTTTCCCCCTCCTTTAGGTTGGAAGAATATTTGATAAACCAGTGGGCAAGGTCGGGAAAATGCTCAAGGGAGCATTGTCTAAGGTACAAAAGATGGCCTTTAGCTTTATTTCAAGCTTTCGTCTTACCAGATGGGGTACGTAGACTCAGGGTAGGAGATGAATTATTTATTACACACGAAAGAGGAGAATTTCTGAAAGGTGGAAGATCCCCTGGAGGAGGCCATGGCAACCCCCTCCAGTATTCTTGCCTAGAGAACGCCATGGACAGAGGAGCCTGGCGGGCTATGGTCTGCTGCTGCTGCTACTGCTGCTAAGTCGCTTCAGTCGTGTTCGACTCCGCATGACCCCATAGACGTCAGCCCACCAGGCTCTCCTGCCCCTGGGATTCTCCAGGCAAGAAAACTGGAGTGGGTTGCCATTTCCTTCTCCAATGCATGAAAGCGAAAAAGTGAAAGTGAAGTCGCTCAGTCGTGTCCGACTCTTAGCGACCCCATGGACTGCAGCCCACCAGGCTCCTCCATCCATGGGATTTTCCAGGCAAGAGTACTGGAGTGGGGTGCCATTGCCTTGGTCCCAAAGAGTCGGACACGACTGAAGTGAATAAGCACACGTGCGTCTGCAAATGGAAAGAAAACAAGGGCAAAGGCGGAGGGTTCTCCGGTCACCGAGTTCAGAACCTGCTGCCTAAATTTTTCCTACTTGTGTTTATTAATTATATTCATCATCATCTCTGATACCACACGTAGATAACCAAAGGCTGTCACATGATAATATATCAATAATATTATAAGTCATAATAATACATGTCGTATATAATAATATATATTAGAGTCTAAAGATCTAATTTGGAAGTCATCATCAGAGGTTACATTAATATCAACTCTCTGCCTCTGAGCAACTAAGCGCGAGCACCGCAGCTGTGCTCCGGGGCCAGGAGCGGCACGTGCTGACCCCGCGTGCGGTGGCCACGGCGGCCCAGGGGCCTGGAGCCCGAACTCTGCAACAGCAGAGGCCGGGGCACCGCAGCTCGAGGGCAGCCCCTGCTCTGCGCAACTAGAGACAGTTGACCCAGCAACGAAGACCCCCGCACAGCCAAGAATGAACAAATAAAAATTATTTTAAAAATATCAGCTCTCTTCTTTACAACTAGAGTCCTCAGGGGATCAAATCTAATGACTAGCAAGGCCCAGGGGTCCTCAGACTTGGTGACCACTGACCATGGCCATGTGCAGCCAAGACAGAATAAAACAGAAGCCTTCCCCCGAGATAATTTGCTGGAGCCGTCACATGTCGTTTTCAATTTCGCGTTGAATCGCAACTCTCCAACATAGGCCCAGACGATGATGCATTTTTGGAAACGTCAGAAGACATTCCACAAGGAATGACTTCATACTTGATTGTCTTCAGGAAGCTAGAGTTAATGGTTGTTTAATAAGGATTATTTAAATGATACAACTGACCCCCTTCTCCTATTGCTAATTTCCTTCCTTTCCCCTCCCCCCACCCTCAGTGACTCGTACTGTGCTTTTAACCATTTAATTGTACTTGGAAAGTAAGTTCGAAACATACTTTTCAAGCTTTCAATCCATACACTGCTAACTGGATTTTAGGTTCTAAAAACGATAAACTAGTTTATTGAAAGCATAATCCTTATGGAGTGAAGAATAATAAAGGCTTTCATGCTTTTGTTGACCAGCAGGCTCTATGAGGGGAAGGGATGCTGCTGAAATGGACTGTGCCCCTGAATCTTGTCATCCACACACTCTACTTGAAAATCAATGCTGGTGTCAGGCAGAACATGAGTGCACAAGATCCTTGTTTTTAAGACAAGGCATGGAGCAAAATATTGTCAAAATAGGCTTTTCCAAGGTGTATTTATTTTTATTTTTAATGGAACTAAATTATTGCCAGCTGTGCAACATTCTCACCGTGCCCATTACCTTTTAATGAATCTTACAATAAGATGATTAATTCTGCACACTTGGAGGCTCTGGGCTGGATGTTGTTGATCAAGCAATTACACTAATCCACTTCTGCTTATTTTTTTGGAAGCCCGATGGTGAAGGTAAAATTTCCCCCTTTTGGAATAATCTCTCTGTAATTATTAGGCACGTGTGAAAGGAGTTTTACACACGTTTCTAAGGACTCCCATTGTTATTAATAACCAATGTTAAGCTGCAAACAACAATCAACCTGTCTTATTCCAGCTGATAAAGTTCATGACATCTCTTGGTTTCTTTGCTCAGCGTAGCCTTTGACATCATTGCACTGGCATTAAGACATGATCACGATGTTTTCTATGGTATAAATGAAATAAAAAGACTATAGAAAACAAGCCACTATTTGGCTTAGATAGCCAAGCATGCGCAGCTCCTGTTAAAATGATGAAAGGAAAGAAAGAAGAAAAATAAAGGTTCCAGAGTGTGCAGTGGAAAATATTACAAGGAGTATGGGTGAGAGCAGGGAGGTCTGTGTAGGTTGTTGGTGATGAATGTGGGTCTCAGAACCATTAATTGATTGGCTTTTTTTATTTAATTTTTATTTTGTATGGAAATATAGTTGTTTAAGGGTTCCTTGGTACTCAGAGAGTAAAGAATCCAGCTGCCAATGCAGGAAACACAAGAGACATGGCTTCAGTCCCTGGGTCGGGAAGATGCCCTGGAGAAGGAAATGGACCCACTCCAGCCTTCCTGCCCGGAGAAGCCCATGGACAGAGGAGCCTGGCGGGCTACAGTCTGTGGGGTCACGAAGAGTCAGACAGGACTGAGCGACCAACACTTTCACTTTCTTACTTGTTTTACAGGGCTGTGTTAGTTTCAAGTTTATAGCAAAGTGATTCATACATGTATATTCTTTTTCAGATTCTTTTCCGGTATGGGTTATCATAGAGTATTGGGCAATGTTTTGATGAGATTTCTTGATTAGGACAGGCAACAAACGTGGCCTCAACCTCATGTGGAGAGTCCCTGGGTCATAAGAAATTATCTCACAGTGGAGATGAATAGCGTCAGCATTTTCACACTGCACAAGCAAAGAGTGAGAATCATAAACCAGTGGACTAAGACAACTGAATTATATGATGGTGCTTTTAGCCCGTGCTTTTCTTTTTTTTTTCTGTAGACGACCAAAGGTGTGTGAAGTCTCTCACTCCTCCATGGACCTCACTGCGTCAGGCTGAGCTGTAGGGAAGATCCAATAGTCAATCATTTTTGACTAATGAAAATGGCAATCTGTGTGGTTCAAAATAAGAAGTACACCAAGCAAGTCTGTAACACGAGTTTCTTTCTTCCTTACTTGATTCTTTTTGTTGTTCTCAGTTAATGTTATAGGATAAAATATATTAATTTTTTAAAAAGGAATTGGCATATTGTTGCTTTGCAATGTTGTGTTAGTTTTTGCTGTACAACGAAGGGAATGCGCCGTATGTACACATACACGCCCTTCCTCTGGGACCTCCCTCCCCCCATCCCACCCCTGAAGTCATCATGGAGCCCCGGGCCGAGCTTCCTGTGCCTTACAGAAGCTTCCCGCTAGCCGTCTATCTTACACGTGGTGGTGAATACACATCGGTATATTCGCTGCCCTCTCCATCCTCCCAGCCTCTCCTCCCCCCTTCGTGTCCATGAGTCCACTCTCTGTGTCTGCATCTCTGTTCCGACCCTGCAAATAGGTCCCATCTGTACCACTTCCCTATCTTCAGCACACAGGCTTTAGTACACGTTGTTTTTCTCTTTATGACGTCCTTCTCTCTGTAGGACAGTCTCCAGGTTCAGGAGGGTCCCTGAGTGGACTTTTACCCCCTTCCGAGGACAGAGCACACTGCCCTGAACCACTCTTTCCTCTAGAGAAGATTCAGGACTCCTTTGGAGGAAAGTGGGGGAAGATGAAGACGGAGAGCCCTGCAGGTGTGACGGCTGGAGGTCTCGTTCCAGTGGAGTGGAAAAGTGGAACGACAGCTGCCCTGGGAAAGGGAAGTGCGTTATTGAAGCAGAAGCACTCTTGATGGCAGGTCATTTTTCCGAGGATTATCTGTTCATTCCATTCCCTTAAAAACCAGCGGTGAAGGATTTGAATTTTACTAGCTTCAAAGAACACACTTATCAAATTTGAAGGGAATTAAACTGCATAGGCATGAAATTATTTTCTTCTGTCTCTCTTGTATAATTTTAAATAATGTAAAATCAAATTTTACCTTGTATTATTTATATTATACACGTATGTCACTGCATGAATTAAACATTCAACAATACATATTACAACATAGGACTTAAAACTCAAAATCATGCATGGTCCTAATTATTGGTGATTTACAGGTTGTTATGTAAAATTTATATATTTTGAAATTGCTTTCGGTGGCTCGGACTGAGCCCTCGTGACACATCTTTGAGACCAAGCTGCATGGAGCACGCATGGCTTTACGAGCTTTCTATTTTCCTTACAAGAAAATGTCGAGCTTATTTAGTCATTATGCTTCTCACATAAATACCTTCTTAACCATCTTACAGCTATGAGAGCTTTAAAATCTGTCTTGTATAAATGTGGCCCAGATTGGAAAATTTCTTATGTAGCCAGACTGATTTCTCCTGATATTATTGGTGTGTCCTTTCCTTATTCTTCAATATGTTTTTCAAATTTGAATTTATCTATTTCCTGATTTATTTTTACCTATGAAATTATGACGCTGTTTGTACACAATAATGTCATGTCTGTATATGAAAAAGAAAATGACGCTAATTTTAACTTGAAACTTTGTAGACTAAAGAGGGCTATAAAACCCGGCGCAGGCCATGAAGCTTCTGTACCTTTGGCTGATTCCGTTAATAACAGACTATTATTATATTCAAACATTTTTTACACACACTTGTGCAGCCAAACCCAAAGCAAAACATCTAAGAATTCAAATCTGCCTTACGTTGCCTCATCCATAGATCATATAAGGATATGAGAGAGTGTGTGTGTGACATAAATAAAAATACCAGAAAAATCACCCTTCTTAAAGACTTAGGATTCTATATTTCACATCTAACCCTCAAGCTTGTTTGGCAGTTGAAAGCGTATTCTTTATTTTCTTTTTAAAAATAATTGTTATGCTTTTGTTTATCTTCGGCTGTGCTGGGTCTGTTGCTGCGGGCTCTTCTCCAGTTGCACGAAGCGAGGGCTGCTCTCCAGCTGGGGTGCGCGGGCTTCCCATTGCCGGGGCGTCCATTGTTGCGGAGCATGTGCTCTAGACACACGGGCTCGGCGCAGGCTTAGCTGCCTGTGGGATCTTAGCTGGCCGATCGGGGATCAGAGCCCGCGTCCCCTGTATCGGCTGGCAGGTCCTTAACCCCTGGACCACAAGGGAAGCCCCGTCAGCGTGTGTTCTTTCCTCTCCCACCACAGTTCACTTCGGACTGTATCTGGTTTTCCACGCTCCAGCAGATCCCCAGCACCGGCTGGGGGTCTTGCATTTGGATTCAGCTCTGATGCTGTCTCCCTGGACTTAGTGTCAGAACCCATCAGCTAAGCCCTCAGTCCACCAAGCCACCCCCGCTTCAGACTGCTGTCAGAATCCGAATCATTCTCACCTATTATTTTTCGTTTCCTCCATGTTTCTGAGGTCGTGCAGCAAACGCGTTTCACTCTGGACTGGCTGATGACTGGCTGGCCTACTTCTGTTTTGTGGCTACAAAATCAGACTTCGAAAATACTGGCATTTTAACTCCATGAAGATTATTTTATTGAATGCACTGGAAGCAGTATATTGGCTTTTTTTTTTTTTTTTTTTGGTCTGTATTTTCAGGAAGGAAAGGTGAATTCCTAGGAGAATTAGGAAGAGAATAGTATTCCCTTCCTGAATGCAATTCAAAGAGCTTGCTGAATCATTGCAGTCATGTTAGAACCTGTGACACCCCCATCAGCCATGGGAAGGTGTTGAAGGGCTCGGAAAGGGGTGATGGACTTGAAAGGGTCCTCCCCATCTGGCAATTCCCCCAATGACCAACCTGAAAGCAGGCTGGGAAGGCAGAAGGCTCCGGTGATACTTGCCCAGTAGGATTTTCCACCCACGTTCAGGAAATCGGTGAGACAGCAGTCTCAGGGTGGCAGCCTCCGGGCCAGGAGGCTAGAAAACACGCTCCTTCCTCCCTTACTGCCTCACAACCCCCGAGCATGTCTCTTAGTTTGTTTTTGTAAGGAAATAATTAAAGATACAGACTTTTTTAAAAAAAGCATTGACCTGTCTCTTTTTACACATTTAAAAAAAACAACTTTCTTATGATACAATTATTTCAATTATTTCTTTTATTGCATTAGACAAAAATATCAATCGGGACAATAATGAGGAAATTGGTGTACCTTCCCGCAGGAGGAATATTGAAGGCAGTTTCTGCCAGTCTCATGGCGTGATTAGGAGATTTTTATTCCTGTGGTTAAGAGGTCCAAGGCTACTTTACACCAGACTACATTTCTGAGGCCAATCTTAAGCTATGTATACACATGGGAAAAAAAACATGAATTCTATAGTTCCCTTATCTCTGACCACTGCCCCTCCTCCTTCTGTTTACTTTCAACACAGAAAATGCTGAGAATATTGAAAGGCCATATAATCTGTATCATAAATTTTTTATTAGGCATTTTGTTCTTTCTATTGTTTAGTCAAACTCTACAAACAGTAACTGCTTGTTGATTAGAAACTATTGTGGAATACAACCATATAGCAAAGTGTTCCTCCTCAATAGAGTCTCCAATTTTGACATAAACGGTGGGCATTGAGAATATTAGTCTAGTACACATAATGCTGGTCCATGCGGCTTTGCTACTGCTACTGCTAAGTCACTTCAGTCGTGTTCGACTCTGTGCGACCCCACAGACGGCAGCCCACCAGGCTCCCCCGTCCCTGGGATTCTCCAGGCAAGAACACTGGAGTGGGTTGCCATTGCCTTCTCCAATGCATGAAAGTGAAAAGTGAAAGTGAAGATGCTCAGTCATATTCGACCCTCAGCGACCCCATAGACTGCAGCCTTCCAGGCTCCTCCATCCATAGGATTTTCCAGGCAAGAGTACTGGAGTGGGGTGCCATTGCCTTTAGAGGAAAAAAATAAAAGTCTACAGATTTCACACTGAGATTAAATTTTACCTTAATTAGGAAGAAAAAAAAACAGAAGTTTTACATTTTCTATGTTCATTTCCTTATAACCACTGATCTCAAAGAATACTAAAAATATGATGTTTTGGTTGCATTTTCTATCACAGAGGGGATTTTTGTTTGCTTTGTTTTCCCCAAAATATACTTTCATTATAATACCATATATCAGTCCATCATTTTAGGAAACATGAATAAAATAGTTTCCCTAGTTTTATTTTTCTGATGAGAAACCTACAGTCTTTCAAATGGTTAGTTCCCTAAATGTAATTTTTCTTTTCATTTTCCCCTCTCTGGCTTCTTTCAAAAATTTTAGTAGTTTTTATCTGTTTGATTATGATGTGTCTGTGTCAGGGTGTGGACTTTTTTTTTTTAGCTAATTCTGTTTGAGATTTCCTGAGCCTCTTGATTTTGAAAATTTACATCTTTTTCAAAATTTGCAGAGTATTCAGCCATTGTTTCTTCATTTTTCTGTGCCACATTCTCTCTAGAACGCTGACGTCATGACTCAGACTTTTGGAATTATCCCCCAGATATCTGAGGCTCTGTTCTTTTTTTTTTTTTTTTCAATTTTTTTCTTTATTGTTCAGAATGGATAATTTCTATTGATATATATTCATGTGATCTTTCCACTGTTATTTCCATTTTGCTATAGATTTAAACATTTTTTTAATAACTTTACTTTTAAGATTCTAATTTTTTATGTGGCTCTTTTTAATATCTTCTGTATCCCTGCTGAGACTTTTCATTCATTTCAAGGGCATTTTATCTCACTTGCTAAAGCCTTTATTATGCTAGTTGTTATGAACTGTCTGATAATTCCAACATTAGCATCATCTGTTTATTCCCCTGCAAGTCACTGATATCTTCCTGGTTCTTCACAATAATATAATGGTGGATTGCATCTTTAACTTTTTAAATATTACAATATGAGCTTGTGGAACTTCTAGAAACCCTATGGATTGTTTTCACAGACAATCAGTTCAGTTAATAACATAAGTAATGACATATCTTTCAATATCCATTCAGTTTTTTAAACCATATGGTACGATTCTAATGTTTTCCATATGTGTACTCACCAAAGAGAAATATGAACATTTCTGATCTTGTCCTGCAGGTCCCTTGTTGTTGAGTTGTTCAGTTACTAAGTCGTGTCCTATTCTTTATGCTCCCATGGACTGTGCCCACCAGGCTCCTCTGTCCATGGGATGTTCCAGGCAAGAATACTGGAGCGGGCTGCCATTTCCTCCCCCAGGAGATCTTTCTGACCCAGAGATCGAACCTGCGTCTCCTGTGTCTCCTTCATCAGCAGGCGGATTCTTTACCACTGAGCCACCCGGGAAGCCCCCTACAGGTCCCTAAGCCTCTGTTAATGCTTTTCTTTATTTTGATTATGTTCATTTGGTGTGCAGCATCAAATCATTCAGTTGCAGAACCCTGCTCCTGACTAGCCCACCGCTCATCCTCATCCCCAAGACAGAGCAAAAAGTGGAAGGAGTAACAGTGAGTACTGTCAGACCCTCAGGAATGACGTGGCTATAAAAAAAGCCTGGGGAGAGTTTTCCCTGGTGTTCTGGTGGTTAAGAATCCTCCTGCCCACGCAGGGGACAGGCGTTCGATCCCTGGTCCAGGAAGATTCACGTGTCATGGAGCAACTTGGCCCAGGGCACCACAACAACTGAGCCCCAGTGCAGCAAGTACTGGAGGCCCACCACCACGAGCCCACGCTCCACAAGAGGAGTCACTGCAGCAAGGAACCTGCCCACCACAGCTGGACAACACCTCCCACTGGCTGCAGCTGGAGAAAGCCCACACAGCAGTGGAGGCCCAGCGCAGCAGAGAGCAAACACAAGTGTCTGGGAGAGTGAGACTCAGCCATGTTTTGTATCTAACAGCTTTGCCAAGCAGAGATACATGCCTCCCATTGTAAAGTACGCTGTGCTGAATTTCACCGCCAGAAAGTGTCCCGAGCCCCTCCTGTGAGTCCAGCTTTGTTTTGTGGGTGCACAGGTGAACAGCACAAGCAAGACCATGGCCCTCCTGGGGAAGACCAACAGCAGGCAAGTGACAAATGGTCGCGGTTGTTTTCTAAAGTCAGAAATGAAAGGAAGAACCTAAGATGATGATAAAATCAGAAGTAACTGAAAGAGGTCAAGTGAAGAGATTCAGCGAGATCCTTTTGAGAAAGTGACTACTGAGCAGAAATGCGAAGCATGAAGACAAGCTATATTCTGTATCATTTCGTAAAAGCATCAAGCTGATTCTTCATACTGAATCTCAATCTATGAGTTTTTCTGGGATGAGGCTGCAGAAAGAAGCAGAGTGATCATTAAATTTCTGTCTTTTTAAGAAACCTATAGATTAAAAAGTAGGTGATTAATTTGCTCAGATCTTAACTACTAACTGTTGTGGGTGTCTGCATTCACAGTGATGGGGGGCAGGAAGTTATGGGACTTGAAGTCTATTAGTAAATAGTCACATAAATAGGGCTTCCCTGGTGGCTCAGACAGTAAAGAATCCACCTGCAACGCAGGAGACCTGGGTTCGACTCCTGAGTCGGGAGGAGGGCATGGCTACCCACTCCAGTATCCTTGCCTGGAGAATCTCATGGACAGAGGAGCCCGGCAGGGTCCATGGGGTCACAAAGTGTCAGACGTAATTGAATGACTAACAGTTGAATAACTTTCACAGTAAATAGCAGCTCACACCCCAAGGCTGTTCCTTTCTTTTTCTCCTTCTGCTGCTCTGAAATCTGAAAACAAATGAACTATGTCTCACTGTTTGAAAAGGACTTAGTCAGCATTTTATTTCCAGTAATCTGTATATTCTCTTGAAACAGTGTATTGTATATGTATTCATGTGATGTGTATGTAAGAATTCATGTTATAATTCTCCTCTAGGAAAAAGAAAGCATGGACTGTACTAAAATATCTACACATAATTATACACACACAGAGACATACCTATTATTGCTAAGATCGAGTCAGTTCTTAGGCAAATCTATATTTAACTTTTCCAGCAGGCCTCTGCTATAATAAAATCGTCAAGCCATTTTTCCTTAACAATGACTGACTACAGCTATAAATCCCTAAACTGGTCAATAACCTATAACCCAGCGCCTCTCGAAATGGAATGTGGGATGTTTTATGCTCCCCCTGAGAACAGCTTGTATATAAAGTCCCCAGGAGCGTGCACGCCAGCCAGGACACCTTTCTGGAGCAGGACCAGGGCACGATGGTGCAGGCTTCTTCCTTCTGTCCTCCCCTCCCCCACCTGCAATGTCAGAGACGGCGCTCCTTGGAAGGCTTGAATCACACCCAACTTAACATATTAGGTGCTAGCTTAGCACACGCAGCACTAAACCACACCACAGCTCATTAACCTTTAGACTATAAAAAAGCAAAAAAAAAAAAAAAAACCCTTGCAAAAATGTCAGCTTAACTTTCAATTTCAAGAACAGGGGTCCAGGGTTAACAAAGAAGCAAAATATATAACATGCGATCGATCGTGTGGTCATTATGAAGAATCATTTACTTCATAATTATTTGTTTAAGGCCATAAGGTAAAACAGACTAAAAAATTAGCTTCTAATTGTATATTCCGTTTCAAATACATTAGACGGTGTTTTTCATAAATATTCTAGATTGACATATTCAGGGTAAAGTTAAATATAAGATTCTTTTACGATATACTGAAACCTTTCCTCAAAGAAACAAAGTGCTGAAAACACCCTTTTTCCACTCTTGTTCTTGTTTAGTTGCTAGGTCATGTTTGACTTTTGTGACCCCATGGACTGTAGCCCTCCAGGCTTCTCTATCCATGGAATTTTCCAGGCAAGAGGACTGGACTGGGTTGCCATGCCCTCCTCCCGGGGATCTTCCAGACCCAGGGATTGAACCCGCCTTCCTGTGTCTCCTGCACTGCAGGCGGATACTTTGCTGGCCAAGCCACTGGGGAAGCCCAACCCCTCTAACATGAAAAAAGAAGCTTTGTATGTGAGCAGCCACAATATATATATTGTCCTGGAAGTGCAAATATCGATGGGTAAGGGTCAAGCATCCAGACGCTTTTTCCTTATCACTTGTGGTCTGTGCCAGCTGGATGTGCAGACCACGGACAGGAGAAGACAGGTCCTCCAGCAGAATAAAGTGCAGCTCAGCGGCTCTGACTGGCAATGCCCAAACGCCTTAACCACGAGCAGAATGTCTAAGCCTCAGGACAGGATGGTTCTGGGGGCCCTGATTTGCCAGGAATTTTCAGATGTCTGGAAATATGAAAGCTACCAGAAAGTCAGGGCTAGTCACACTGGCTTAGACTCTCTGTGTGTGTACAGTATATGTGTGATGATATAATAATACATTATATTGTATATTACATTGTAATATACAGTGTAATTGTATATTACATTGTAATTGCATATTACATTTTATACATTATTACATATATTACATACATACATTACATACAATATAATACATATATTACATTGTATATATTATAGTATATATGTGATAATGTAATAATACATTATATTGTATATTACATTGTATACAGTGTAATAAGGGAACAAACTGTATTTTATTAATACATTATATATAGTATAATAATACATTATATCTTGTCATTAATATATGATATATAATGTAATAATATGTTATATTTTATTATACTGTAATATAATAATGTAATAATACATTATATTTTAGTATTAATGCATTATATATAATGTAATAGTATAATTTATTATGGGGGGGTTGGTCGGTTACTACCCATGTATTAGGCATGGTGTTTATTCTTAAGGTTACAAAGAAAAAGATTTGCCAGCAAAGGAAAAAGTTTGCCTCAAGTAATTCTCAATATAGTTGGGAAAGTGACTGTTAGAAGGATAGGCTTCTGCATGTATTGTTATGACAGCCTCAGATTCATGGTCGGTATGAGACGTCTTCTCAGAAACTAAAGCACCTGGTGTGAATCTTTTGAAAAGATCCAGTGGGTCAGACTCTTTCCCTTCCTCAGCACCCGCCATGAGTCAGACTCTAGGCTGAATGTGGGGGTTCAGTGATAAACACAATCCATATAGTTCCTGCCCAGAGGACCCTAATGTCTCCTGAGGATGTGACATGCTGTCAATCAGAGAAAACCTTGAACTGTGGACAGCAAGATGAACCAAAGGACGACTTCAGCACAGGGAAGGGCCCGCATGGGAAGGCTGGGCAGCCTGCATAGTTTGGGGTTGATGGTAAACCCAAGGCACGAAATGGAGAGATACCCTGCATTCTTGAGAATTATTCTGTTCCATGAGCAAGTAGATCAGACCAAGGGTCAGGAGATCTTGGTTCTGTGTCCGGGGAGGGGTCATGGGAAAGTCCCTGCAGCCTTAGGAGTTCAGGCATTAAAGGAGGGTATTGAAAGGGATTCATGGCTTTCAAATCAAAGGCCCATGCTTGGAAAGCTATCCCCTCCCCAACTCAAGTTCACAGGTCTGGATAATTCCAAGAATTGATGCTGATCGTCATAATGCTCTCATTCTCGTTTCACTGCGATGGTTTAGGAGTGGGCAGCTGGCCAAGGAGACATGAGGTTTTTAGGGGGACTTTTTAGAAGACTTCTGAGATAGGATTTCTTAATTTGAAGGTGACACCTGTAGAGAAGATCTATGTATTGGAGAAGGTATGTAGCCAGACTAGCTGATTGTGAAAGACCTCTCAAAAGATCATCACTTAGGACTGTCCAGGTGGCTCAACAGGTAAAGAGTCGGCCGGCCAGTGCGGGAGACACAGGCTCAGCTCCTGAGTTGGGAAGATCCCACACGCTGCGGAGCAGCTGAGCTGCGCCCCACAGCTCCTGAGCCTGTGCTCTGGAGCCCAGGAGCTGCAGCCACTGAAGCCTGCACACGCTAGACCTCATGCACCACAAGACAAACCACTGCAGTGAGAAACTCACACATCAGAGTAAGGATCTCCATTCACGGCAACTAGAGAAAAGCTCTCTCAGCAACGAAGGCCCGGCACATTCAAAAATACACATGAAAAGAAAAAAAACAACACAGTCCTTGGGGCAACTGAATCGTGGACAGATTTTTCTATGAAAGTATAAAAATCTGACCACTGTTGTTGAATTACTATTATAGAAGTAATCCAGCTCATTAAAAAAAATGAAACCAGGAAATCAAATCAGTCCCTTGTTACTGCCTTCAATAACTTTGAGGTCTACAGATAAAGTGCTTTTTCTCACAAGAAACAAAACATGTGCTGGCTTTCTTAAGCACGGAGGGTACAAGATTAGAGGTTGAGCAATTGATGGGAAATTAGAGAAACAGGCTTGGAAGACAGACTGGAAGGACGCTACATCAGGACTTCAAGAAGCAGGAAGCCGTCCAGCGATCTTTTAGGAGAGACATTCTGGCAGGAATGCTGTGGCTACAGGACACCAACCCCGATACTTCTGCATGTGAATTTTAACCTTTTCCTCTATTTTGTCTTCTTGCTCAAGATTTAGATCCTGGACAAGAGAGTCAAATTGATTAAACCTTGAGATCCGGGGTTCACATGCTGCTCCCAGGGAGGCGGTTAAGCAGAGGGAGGCTCTGGTCCTTACTGATACTGTAAAATGGGAAAGACGAAGCTTGGCATACTGAAAAGTTAGTGTGTGTGTTTACCGCTCAGTTCGGTAATGAAATATCTATAGATGGTACAGAACCTACTTGCACTGTGGGAGGCCTGGGTTCAACCCCTGAGTTAGGAGGATCGATCCCCTGGAGGAGGAAATAGCAACCCACTCCAGTATTCTTGGCTGGCAAATCTCCATGGATAGAGGAGCCTGGCGGGCTGCAGTCCATGGAGTTGCAAAGAATGGGAAATGACTGAGCAACTAACACTTTAAACACACTGTCAGTTCAGTTCTGTCGCTCAGTTGTGTTCAACTCTTTGCGACCTCATGAATCACAGCACGCCAGAACTCCTCGTCCATCACCAACTCCCGGATTTCACTCAAACTCATGTCTATCTGATCAGTGATGCCATCCAACCATCTCATCCTCTGTCATCCGCTTCTCCTCCTGCCCCCAATCCCTCCCAGCATCAGAGTCTTCTCCAATGAGTCAACTCTTCACATGAGGTGGCCAAAGTACTGGAGTTTCAGCTTTAGCATCATTCCTTCCAAAGAACACCCAGGACTGATCTCCTTTAGAATGGACTGGTTGGATCTCTTTGCAGTCCAAAGGACTCTCAAGAGTCTTCTCCAACACCACAGTTCAGAAGCATCAGTTCTTCGGCACTCAGCTTATATGTAATGATGATATACTTTATATATTTGTAAATCAAAAGGCAGCACACGATATAATTGAGACAATAGGAGAAATAGAAGGAACCGTATACCTACTGTGGCCAAAGTCTGCTGCACGTCTTATCATTTCAACTTAAATTTCAAAAATCTCCATGGAAGACACTCTTCTTACCTTCCTGATAACTCACAATTCAGGGGAATAAGTGCAGTCACTCACTTGAAATTAGTAAGGGTAGTGCTTGAAGTCTGTCTTAATGGTCACTAAACTCAGCTACTATGAGAACCCAGGAGGAAGAGATTAAGTTCCATCAACAGGCTGGCTTGGGGGATGACCTTTGCTTTAGACCTTGAGTGTTGGGTAACTTCTGATCGTCAATATTAGGGATAGAGAATCCCAGAAAGAGGAAAGAGCAGGAGCAAGAGTAGAGAGGGGTGTCCAATTTGGCAGCATTGGGATAGGAAATTGAGAAGGCAGGTCAAATTCATATCTTGGGATGCTGTGAAGTTCAACCTAAGAAAGAAATCTGGTCTTGAGTCTGACTGTACTTGGGACTCATCAGATATTTTTGACTATGGTGAGGAATAGTGTCAAAACTCTGTGCTTCAGGAGCATTAATTTTATAACGTTTTATTAAGTTATGTGTCAGTATATGCTTTTCTTATTAAAAGAATGTGGCCAAGCTTTTCATTCTTTACAAAAGACACAAAACAGTGTCCTTCTTTGTCCTGGGTGTTCAAATAACCCTTCAGTGAAACTATTCCTGTCCATATAGATAGCCACCTTTAAACTTATATTGAGATAAAAACATTACACATCTAGCAATAGTTGCTTTTTTTGAATAGACAATATTTTATTTAAATTCACATTGGTACTAGAACACATAAAAAATCGCAAAGGGTGCTCTGAGTTCAAGGTGCATCCCAGTATTTCATGAAGAGTATCAGAAATGAAACCTAGGAACAGCAAATGATTTAACAATATCAAATTATAAATGTATGTCAAAGCCAATAAAAGTCAAATTTAGCTCTCCAGACTCCCGAGTCCCAGCTCAGCCTTCCACATTCCACTGCACAATTGCTGTCTTCCCTCCTGCTGCTGTGGAACAAAAACAGACTCAAAGAAACTTCGGTAAATGGTGAGCATCCAGTGAGTAAGACATGTCTGTAATTTAAGAAGAATTCTTCTGATTTATCTGGCACTTTATGCACCCAACTTTGATAAAAGTTGACAAGGCCACATCATCTTATAAACATCCAAGTTGAGCTGTCTCCAAAAGTCAAGTCTTGAAGCCTGACTTCTCGAATGTAACATGGTCAGAAGATCACCATTTAGAGATCTAATCCCAACGACAGATGAAAATCATATGAAATTAGATGATTTAAATCTTCCTATATAGAAAGGGCAAAAGAAGATTTATTTTTGAACCATCCGGTTTCTCTCTAAAAAACATTCAGCATAAGTGCCGAGAGAGCATATTAGGGTTTCCTTTGGAAATTACCTAGAAGATCAGTCATCATTTTTTATAACACTTACTCCACTTTGATTTTTCTTTAACAACCAAAGGAGAAATCTAATCTTGCTTATTTTTTCTTCACTGTAGCTAAATACATCGCATAGCTTTTTGGAAAGGGTTAAATAATTTCCTCCTCTTCTGGACAGTTTTTTTTTTTTTTTTTTTTTTGTGTGTGAGGTTCCCCACTACCCACAGCTCTGTCCAAAAGGAAATTAAAATGAAATACATCAGGCATGCTGGGACTTCACACTTCAGAGACTTACAAAGCAACATGGCCTGTTTAAATTGATTGTCACTTTAACTGCCCACGGCTACTCTTCAGGAAGGGGGCTTACGGTTTTACTGTTCTTAACGGGACCATATCCCTTTTCCAACGGCTTAATTTAGGTTGTGCTGAAATTCCTATTAAAATCAAGAGTCATTAATATTTCATTAAAAATACCCATGATGTCAGAAGCGGCCATCGCAGGCCTGCCAAGTTACAAAGAAAACTCTCCTTTCCCCCTGGGGTTGTACTAACATCCTGATACCCAAACCTACATTTACATTTTTCCATCAACCTGAACAAAAAACAAAAATGAGAGAAGAAATATATCAGGTGACTGCCGGCGTCCGGTGCCTCCAATGTTTTGATGTCTTCAGATTGTGCCCTGAACTCCGGATGGTCAGATCATAAAACCTGACATCAAGGATGTAAAATTATCAACAAATCAGCAGGCTGACCATTTAGATATCTTACTTTTGCACCAAAATTAAAGCATTTGACAAATAGATATGGGGTCTTTGTGTGTCAAAAGCACTAAGAAGATTTTCGTTAAGAGTCCTAAAGTCAGACTGCCTTGGAATCACAGACTTGCCGAACGAAGGCACGTATAAAGCTTCAGTCATGGCTAAAACTCATTATTATACATCAGTCAATTGCTTGAAGCCAACTCACTGGAAAAGACCCTGATCCTGGGAAAGATGGAAGGCAAAAAGAGAAGGAGGTGGCAGGGATGAGGTGGTTGGATAACACCACCGACTCAATGGACATGAGTTGGAGCAAACTCCAGGAGATGTGAAGGGCTGGGAAGCCTGGTGTGCTGCAGTCCGTGGGGTCACAGAGTCAGACATGACTTCGCAAACCGAACAACACCAACCAGTCTGTTTGCAGACTCTTCTCTTTCTTCCATCTCACTTTCCCAGAGCTAGCAGCAAAATAATTGGTTTAATGTAGTTTTATAATATATTGAGTCTGAAATCTATTTTAAAAAATTTATAGTGTTCATTCTTGCTTCTAAAATAAGTAAGTGATACAGGTAATAGGAGTAGTATTAGTCACTGCCGTCTATGGGGTCACACAGAGTCGGACACAACTGAAGTGACTTAGCATAGCATAGCATTAGTCACTCAGTCGTGTCCTTACTAGTCTTTGTGACCCCATGGACTCTAGCCCACCGGGCTCCTCTGTCCGTGGGGTTCTCCAGGCAAGAATACTGGAGTGGGTTGCCATTTCCTTCTCCAGGGGATCTTCCTGACCTAGAGGTAGAACCCAGGTCGACTTCATTGCAGGCAGATTCTTTAACATCTGACTCCCCAGGGAAGCCCTCTTCTTTTCTAATAAGAAATTTTTATTTATATTGTTTACCTGATACTTCTGGATTCCTTTTCCATATTTAGGGTTGGGTGGCATATATTGGTCTATTTCAATTAATTTTTTTCCAGTGAATTACACTTAGACATCTTCAGACTCAGGTCTTTCACTCAGGGAGTGTATCTTATTCCCTATTTGATAATTGCTGCTAGATTTCTCTTCCTCTAGGACTCAGATCACCTCTCATTCTATCTCCCCTCTCTCCTATCTACGACGCTTACTTAATGCAGCGCACTTAAGCCATTCTTACGTGGATTTTCTTCTAAGGCAGCCAAACCGCGTAGGAATGGATGGAGGAGATGTACATTGTCAATACCACTTCAGCAACAGAAAGTGTATGACAAGTTAGCGTTTCCAGCAGCGGCGTTTATCTGTGCGCGCTTGGGGAAGCGGCCTCGCCGGGCGGGGAAAGCTATCAGCCGGCAGCGTTCTGCTCTGCTCGCCTTCACCCCCCACACAACGTGTCCACGGCTGATACCCTCTCCCGAGCCGCTGCCTGAAATATCGCTGACAAGCTCTGCCGGACGGAGAAGCGGCTCCATTGTCCACTGGATGCTCCGCCTGCTGTATCTCGTTCACAGATTCTCCCAAGTGTTTCTGGTGTGGGCACAAAAGGAAACCCGGCTTGGAGCACTCGGCATCAATCCCGAGTCTTATCTTGGCCCGAAGTCTCAGATTCATCCTCCCTGCCTTTTGTATGTTAGGATTTTTTACCAAGATGTCTTCCATTTAATTTCTCTTAAGTTATTTATTAGAAGGAAGCATTAGTGTCTGGCTGTAATCTCATCATGACTTTATTCAAAAAAAGAAAAAAAAAACTTGAGGAATTTTTAGCATGTGGATAGAATCTTATTTTCTATCTCTCACCATAAAGCAGGGTTTCTCCGCTTTAAAATCATTGTTATAGTAAATAACAACAATAAAGCATGTTATTCCTGCTTTAATTAATATTATACATATAATGTAATGTATATATGCATATATATAATACTAATGTATATTAATATATTATGTATATATATCTAATTCCATTGGATGTTTCAGTCTAAGATTTGTAACTGGCATCATTTAGACCCTTTGCTCAAATTACTGACATTAAAAACTCTTGACCCTTGACAATATGGAGTAATCATGTTTTTTTAAATTAAGATTGTGTCTCAGACAAAGAAGAAGGGTGAGTTGGACATAAATGCATGTTGTTCAAAGGCCTTCCTACTGCATTTTCACTTTTAACTTTTGTAACATTTTAATTTCTAGTTTAGATCTTCGGGTACATGGCTCGGACTCTCCCTCCAGAGTCAAACCTTGGACGGCTCAGTTGCGTTTCAGGCTGTTGACTGACAGCTGTGCCCTCCCGCGTGTTGCTCAGGGCGTCTACTCTCCACGGGGGGCGGGGTGTGCGGGGCAACTAAGCCCACGCGCTCTACGCACTCTGGAGCCTGTGCTCCGCAGCAAGAGACGCCACCGGAAAGGAAGCCACGTATCACAGCTAGAGAGGAGATCGCACTTGACCGACTAGACAAAAGTCCATGCTGCAACGAAGACCCAGTGCAACCAAAAATAAATAAAATGGTTTAAAAGAATAATTAGCACATCTCAAGCAGAGAAGTAAAGAAAGCCTAAGAATGGCAGCTTGTATTAGGTGAAGAGGGCATTGGTGCGGACAAGGGAGAAGGGCGTGAAAGGCTGATGGGGGAAGTGTCAGGGTGTGTGTGCTGGGGGCAGGGGGTTGTGATAGTATGGTCTTAGGATCTGTGCTTGAATGCTAAGAAAAACTAGTGACAGGTATCCAGCAGGTCTTTTGGAACACTGGCAAATAGAAATATTAATAGGTATGAAGAGTTTGAAGCAGAGATAAAATTGTTAACTGTAGGAAATTAAAAACATTATATAAGTACTGAATTACATCTATAACAATGCCATTTCTTTCTCCAGGGGATCTTCCCAGCCCAGGGATTGAAACCAGGTCTCCAGCATTATAGACAGATGCTTTACCATCTGAGCCACCAGGGAAGTCATAACATAATGCAAATACTGATAATAGATTAAACCCCCAAATTGTGGTAATATTATATTGATATGATGTGAGAAGGAAAAACATGGGTGAATATGCAACAAAGCCAGACTCTCATCTATTGTTACAGGAGCTTGATAATGCTTCAGATTGATAAAATGGCAACCCACTCCAGTGGTCTTGCCTGGAAGAGTCCTCGGACAGAGGAGCCTGGTGGGCTGCAGTCCATGGAGTTACGAAGAGTTGGACACGACTGAGCTACTGAGAATGCATGCAAAATTGATAGATATGTATTAATACCAATTTACATGAATTATAAAATAGTCTTACAGACAGAGAGATGTTAATAGGTAGGTAGGTGAAGGTAAACATCAAAGAAAATAGAAAATGTTTGCCTCTTGGCAGCAAGGTTCTAGGGGGAAATGCTGATTTTTCTTATAAGCATTTGGTGCCATGTGATCACTTAGATTCTTGTTGTCATTTCTTCACCCCTTCATCATAGCAATATCATCATATAACTGCTGAGCCTTCATATGAAAGAGGAACTCTCCACACCCACTACCACGGGGCCTGGACATGTGACCTTGTGGCTTGCTTTTGCCAATGGAATGATAGCAAGTGTGAAATGTACACCAAGGCTTATAACACATGTTTATGGTCTGGCCTGCCCACATGTGCCCTAAGATCCACCAAGAGTAGAAGGGGAACCTGCTGGTACAGAAGAATGGGCAGACCTGTGGGGTCAACGTGAACCCATCTGGCCGTACAGAGCCAAACCCCACTGGCTCCCTGTGCATCCAGAGCCCACCTGTGAGCAAGTCTTGACTGGTAGCTGTTATAAGCCACTGAGAGATGTGATTAGTGGGATAAGCTGCTGAGACCTTTGAAACTGGCTGATTAATCAAACATTAATGAATACACTTATGAAAGTGTTAGTTGCTCAGTCATGTCTAACTCTTCGCAACCCCATGGAATGTAGCCCACCAGGCTCCTCTGTCCATGGGATTTTCCAGTCAAGAGTACTGGAGTTGGTAGCCGTTCCCTTCTCTAGGGGATCTTCCTAACCTAGGGGTGGAATGCGGGTCTCCTGCACTGCAGGCAGATTCTTTATCATCTGAGCCACCACGGAAGCTGATATGGTATGGTGTTAATTTACAATGAGTAAATTATAAAAACAAATTCTAAACTAATTAAAATAATAGTAATAACAAAAACGAACTCCATGGGAAAGTAAGGATCCGATACACTGCCATCTCTCCCTCTCTTCTACCTGCTTACTCCAAGATGGCAAAACCAGCACACATTTTTCTCTGCCCAGGAGTAAGCACAGGTGACTCAGTGGTGAGCAGTCTGTTCATCACCACCTTCCAGAAGGCTGGAATCAAGTAAAGAATCTGCCTGCAATGTGGGAGACGCGGGTTCAATCCCTGGATCCAGAAGATCCCCTGGAGAAGGAAATGGCAACTCCATTTGCCTGGAAAATTCCATGGACAGTGGAGCCTGGCTGACTATACAGTCCATGGGGTCACAGAGAGTTGGACATGACTGAGTAAATGACACACACAAATCAGCACCCCGTGCTTGACTCTATCTTCTCCTCCTTTCCAGAAAGCTACTGTTTTTCTGACCCCCTGACCTTCACCTCCAAGGATTCCTCAATCCCTCAGCTCGGGAGCGCCTCGGTTTCTCTGTTCCTGAACCCTGTTATCAGCTTTCATCCTGTGCTCCCTCCCAGATCCGCTGTCGAAAAGCAAGTTGATGCGGTGAGCTCAGAGCAGCGTGAGATCTCAGGGTTGAAGGGGTCAAGGGAAGATTCATGGGCACAAATCAGAGCGGGAATGAGTGGGCTTAGTGGGGAAGATCAGCCTTGGATCCATAAAGCAGAGGACACACGGGGTTTCCTTTCTAGCTTGTGAAATAGAAAATCACTTTTAAGATCCCCAAAGGGAAATCAGTGGCTTCCTCCCCCATGGAGAAACTTTCCTGTCTTCACAGGAACAACATAAATAACACTTCTATTATAAGAAAGGACCAGACTCTTATTAAGACCCATAAATCAACAGTTATTTTATTTTCACAAAGCGACCTCCAGATGTAATGTTAAAGTGAAAGCATATTTTAAGTGACCTATGGGTGGATATAATTTATATTTCTGTGTATAAATATGGCCCTCAGATATCTTCTTACGTTTGAATAATTATTGGCGGGAATACACTATTTTGCTATGGATAAAAAAAAACCCAGCTATAATGGGTAAAATATGAGGCCTTAAATTACTATCAATTCATGTGAGTATTGTACCGCGGTGTTGAAAAGCGTGAGTCAGAGAGACCAGCATCAAATTCCACCCTGAAGTTCGTGTAAATTGTATGATCATGTTTGTCTGTCTGTTTACCGCTGTAAAGTGTGTGTCTCCACAGGTGCCGAGCACGTAGCTTGAGGTCACTGTTTGTTTAAAAACAGGAGTCAGTGGGCACCCTGGAGATACGATCCCTGAAGTCCAGGAGGGAATGGCCTTCCCCAAGTTCAGACAATTTGTGGTCCCCGAAGGGATAAAACCAGCGCACCACCTCCCGACTGAACATTCTTTCCATCAGACTCAGTATGACTTTGCACGTTGGTGCCCAAGCAGTTGAAACAAAACTCAAGTTACTAAATAAAAGATGGGAATTAAATCAATGGACTCTGAGATGTTCTTTCCTAGGACACGTACACCCTGGGGAAGTGTGTCTCAGGAGCATCTGAGATCAGGGTTTGTGCGTTTCTAGACCCCTTTTGCTCCCTTGATGCTAAGTCGCTTCAGTCGTGTCCGACTCTGTGTGACCCCATAGACAGCAGCCCACCAGGCTCCCCCATCCCTGGGATTCTCCAGGCAAGAACACTGGAGTGGGTTGCCATTTCCTCCTCCAATGCATGAAAGTGAAAAGTGAAAGTGAAGTCACTCAGTTGTGTCTGACCCTCAGCGACCCCATGGACTGCAGCCCACCAGGCTCCTCCGTCCATGGGATTTGCCAGGCAAGAGTACTGGAGTGGGGTGCTAGCCTGCTTTTCTCCTGTGACAGCTTCATCCTTCCACCTGTAGAGGGATTACCTTTCTCCTTTCAGGAGAAATAATCACTTTTATTACCTCATCTGATAGTACTTATAATAGTGAATTTTATGTGTCAACCTGCGTGGGTTATGAGATGCTCAGATTTTTTAATTCATTTAATTGAAGCCTTCAGGTGTCCTTTTTCCCCCCCCCCCCCACAATTTCTTTTATTCTGGAAAAACAAAAACATCTTCCTCCTTCCCTCTTTCTTTCTTCTTTATTGAGCTATAGTTAATGTATAGGGCTTCCCTGGTGGCTCACTGGTAAACAGCATGCCTGCCAGTGTAGGAGATGTGGGTTCAATCCCAGGGTCAGGCAGATCCCTTGGAGAAGGAAATGGCTCCCCACTTAAGTACTCTTGTCTGGGAAATTCCATGGACAGAGGAGCCTGTTGGGCTACAGTCCATGGAGTCACAAAGAATCAAACATGTATTAGCGACAAGATAACAACAAATAATTACTTTACAAAGTGGTATTAGTTTCAAGTTCAGATATTTGTTTAAACAACATTTCTGAGTGTGTCTATGAGGATGGTTCTAGATGAAATTCAGGTTTGAATAGATAGGCTGAATAGAGTAGATAACCCTCCCCAACATGGATGGCCTCATCCAATCCTTCAAAAGTATGAACAGAACATAAAAGGCTGAATAAAGAAAAATTCACTCTCTCTGCTTGACCGTCCTAGTGCTCATACGTCAGTCAGCTCCGGTCTCCAGGCTCAGGTTGAGGTTGGAACTTTACCATCAGCTCCCGTGGATCTGCAGCTTCTTAATTGAAGATCTTGGGACCTCTCAGCCTCCCCAGTCATGTGAGTCAACAGCTCCTCCTAATAATTCTCACTTTATCTGTCTGTCCGTCTGTCTGTCTATATAACGATCTATGCTAATGGCGCTGCTTTTCTGAACAATCAATATCAGTACAATATCCTGTTCTTCTGGAACTTTGTTCACCTGGAGGATTACTGTCTGATGACTATTTTCTGCTGACAAAGAAAGCATCCCGTTGGCCAGGCTTGGGCGGCGCGACCACCCCAGGACCAGCTGCTGCTGAAAGGCATGACCACAGGTACTCTCATGGCAGTGCCTGTGACAGTCACGGGGGACAGGAATTGTCTGTTTCTAGAAAAGGGGATTAGAAGACTCAATTCTAAAGTGTTACTACAGTGTGATGTTGCTTTTTGATCATCCATATTTTTTGATTCATACTCTCCAAGAGTTAATGCTATCTATGGAATGCTCCTAGGAAAGATAGTCATTCCTGTTTCAGTTTTACTCAATATTTTAATTTTTTTCAAAATAAAAAGACCTATTTGCTTACCACCTAAAGGGATAAAAAAAACATTTATTAACTGTAACAACAAATCTTCAATTAAATTATGCAAAACTAGCTACAGGACCAACTTGATATTTCATAGATGGTGATGGTTTGGCTGGGTTTTTTTTTTTTTTCTTGTTTATTTCACATCCTTGCTCATCACTAACCTTGCAATTTCCAATTATGAGGAGAAGTTTTCATTGAAAAATACTCAAAAATCTACTGCAAAATGATTAAACTGTGGCCATCATATATCCACATTGTGTGTGCGTGCTCAGGCGTATCCGACTCTCTGCAGCCCTGTGGCTTGGGCTCTTCTGCCCACGGAAGTTTCCAAGCAAGACTGCTGGAGTGTGCTGCCATTCCCTTCTCCAGGGATCAAGCCCTTGTCTCTGCCTCTCCTGCAGTGACTGGCAGACTCTATCACTAGGGATCAAGCCATCACTAGGGATCAAGCCCTTGTCTCTACCTCTCCTGCAGTGGCTGGCAGACTCTATCACCAGGGATCAAGCCCTTGTCTTTGCCTCTCCTGCAGTGACTGGCAGGCTCTATCACCAGGGATCAAGCCCTTGTCTTTGCCTCTCCTGCAGTGGCTGGCAGACTCTATCACTAGGGATCAAGCCCTTGTCTTTGCCTCTCCTGCAGTGGCTGGCAGACTCTATCGCCAGTGCCACCTGGGCATCCCTGAGGCTTCCCGGCTTCCCTTATGGCTCAGACAGTAAAGAACCCACCTGCCACTGCAGAAAACCTGGGGTCGATCCCTGGGTCAGGAAGATCCCCTGGAGAACGGAATGGCTACCCACTCCAGGAATCCCATGGACAGAGGAGCCTGGGAGGCTACAGTCCATGGGGTCTCAGAGTATGGGACACGATTGAGCAACTTTCACTTCACATGTCTTCAAATCACTCAAGACCCATGCCTGAACACTTTCTCAGCCTCCACATCATTCCAGGAATTTCCCAGAATGACCATGTCTTTAAAAATGAAAATATCACATCTCTTCAGGGAGGAGAAAAACTGTTAAGCCAGTTATTTGTCATAATAAAAAGAAGAAACAAAAAGTGTTTGTTCAAAGACTATATTTGGTATCTGTTTATGTTTATATGATCTAAAATAATCTAAGAGCAACATTAAGAGTATCTTCAAAAGGAAATATCATAGACCTCTTTCCACACAAACAGGATAAGGTACATGCCTTATAACTGCAGATTCAAATACTTAATTACCACCTAATTCCTGTAGACTAAAATAATGGCTGTATGGCCCGCACAGTTACTGCTGCAAGATTTAGAACATATTTTACTTCACGAATACGGTTGGGAGTTGTAAAACAGCATCCACATAAATCAGTTTCTTTAGAAAGAAAGACTACATTTTATCCAGGCATTTTTAAGCCTCTGAATGCAAAGTGTTAGGGAAAAGTACATCCATTTATACCTACACTTACACATATTCCAGCAGGAAATATGCAGTGTGTGCAGAGTCAATCCTAGCAAATAAAGTTTATATTGATGTTTTGCCAGTCTGATCTTGTGTGGCAAAGTCAATTGAAGGGGGGAAGCTGTGTCTCCAGGGCTCATTAGCTTCCAGAAAATTCCCCATTCTCTCTTTCTCTGAATTTTCTCTAAGGAGCAGATCTTTCCTTGATCCAGCAAAAAATTAGGACATGAAGCGTATTCTGTTCCTCAGATGTGGGGTGAAGTGGTGTCAACGAGTCACTGGTGTCAGAGTCTTGTGACCTTGTGGATTGTAGCCCACCAGGCTACTCTGTCCATGGGATTTCCCAGGCAAGAATTCTGAAGTGGGTTGTCATTTCCTAATCCAGGGGGTCTTCCTGACCCAGGGATCGAACCTGCATCTCTTGTGTCTCCTGTATTGGCAGGCCAGCTCCCGCAAGTGCCGCCTGCCAAGTCCATAGGAGGTGATTCTTAACCCTGAACTCTGTGCCTGACGCCACCCTCTTTCTAAAGACTTGACAATTGGATGTTCCAAAGCCTCACCCATGGTATCCAAAAAATTTATTATGTTTTTGCATCAGACCTTTCTCCTCTTATATCTGTAAAAAGCAGTTGTTCCAGTGTGTTCTTACCCGACCTCTAATGCCACTAATATTTTACATCAACATGATAAGAATGTTCTTCCTTGGATCATTTTCACTGTCTTCTGGAATAACTCAGAAGGTCCATTTACCTCTTTCTATATCCATCAAATTCTCAAGTCTCTTAAGAGGTTGCCAACTGAGCTCAGAGGCCAGGCACACCGCCTCCTTGGCTTGGAACACACGGGTTCCATGCTATGGCGACACCTGACAGTTATTCATTAGGCTTGGTGACAGCTCCAGATTCTTTTTTATGTGTCTGCAGGACACCCAAACACACTTGCCAATGGAATTTTTAGAAAAAGTCTTCAATGTCCCCATCAGTATGCAAATTTAACTCAATAACTATGTTAACTAGGCCATATAGATTTGCACGGAGGAAAACTTTCCATAGCAAAAATATTTCACCCTGAAGCCCCAGTCTGCCATCTCACAAATATGTAAACAGGTATAAGAAGAAACGTGGGAAAGTGGGGAACGTGAACTGAAAGAAAGTCCATCTTTTCCCTAAACCCAAAGGAAAGTTACCCTATTACTTACTTACTCCTTGTTTTGTTCACCAAAATGTATTTGAAACTGCTAATGGTGAGAATTAAGGTAATGAAAGCCATCTTTTATCATAATTGTTTCTTGGGCTGTAATAAATCAAACGTGTTCATAATAAGTGGGCTTTTAGTTTACTGCAAAATAATAACCATCAGACTGGTGATATTTAATTCATTAAAAGAAAGAACGTTGAGAATGAATAACATCAACAAACGTGTAACCAGGAACTGCATGGAAGTAGAGATAGAAAGAGTAGGCATAAAATAACTGTATACACACACACACACACACACACATTTCAAAATGCATGAAGCAAAAACTGATAGGAGAAAGAGAGAAAGCTACGATTATAACTAGAGACTTAACCATTCCTCTCTCAGGATTTAATAATAAACAGATCACCTAAAAGGGCATAGAAGACCTGAACAGCGTCATCATCCAACTTGACCTTAACTGGCATCTAGAGACCATTCTACCTGGTACACAGAATACACATTCAAATGCACAAGGATGATTCACCATGGTAGGCTACAGTTTTCACCAATAAACACACTCAGTGGTTTAGAAGGGATACACACTACTATACATAAAACAGGTAATGCACAAGGCCTACCGTACGGCACAGGAAGTCCTACTCAATGCTCTGTAATAACTTACATGAGAGAAGAATCTGAAAGAGAATGGGTATATGTATATGCAGATCAGCCCAAGCGCTGAAAGCGGTAAAGAGTCCGCCTGCCGATGCAGTAGAAGCAAGAGACGTGGGTTTGATCCCACGGTCGGGAAGATCCCCTGGAAAAGAGCATGGCAACCCACTCCAGAATATTGCCTGGAGAACCCCATGGACAGAGGAGTCTGGAGGGCTACAGTCCATAGTTTTGGAAAGAGTCGCACACAGCTAAGCATGCACACATCACCTCATGTATATGCAAAACTGAAATACTTTGCTGTACGCCTGAAACTAACACAGCATTGTAAATCAACTATATCCTGATATAAAATAATTTTTTAAAGTGTTGAAATCATACAAAGCATGATTTCTCCCCATAACACAATCCAACTAAAAATCAGTAAGTGGAAAGATATCTGGGAAATCCCAAAACAGGGAGTTAAAAAACACACCTAAAGAACGGATAGGTCAAAGAAAAATCAAAAGGCCGCTGAATCTTTAGCTGAATGAAAACGAAAGGGAATGCAGGCCATCCGTGGGAGGCCGTGGTAACAGGGCTGGACCTGCTTCTGTGGTTCCCACGTTGAGCCTGGCATCACCTTAGCCCTTTATGATTTTCCCTTTCTGCCCTTTGATTTTTTGGCAACTGCTCTGAAATCCTTACACAAAATCTTAAAGGTGCAAGGAACCTGAGACCCCAGAGAGAAACTCATAAATATTGGAGGCCACAAATACCAGACTCTGACCCCCAAGAAATAATGCCAAAGCTAATTGCACCTATTTCTTCAGAGGGTACCCAGGCAGGGTTGATACACGGTTGCCTGCAAATGGCGAGATCAGTAAGATATTTTAGAAACAGTGAGTCAGACAAAGACAAATATCATATGATATCACTTATATGTAGAATCTAAAAAAAAAAAAAAATACAAATTATTTACAAAACAGAGACTCAGAGAATGAATTTATGGCTGCCAGCAGGATGGGAGTGGGGATAGATGGAGAGTTTGGGACTGCCATGCACACACTTCTGTATTTAAAATAAAACATCTTGGATGAATTGAGAGATGGGCACTGATGTATATACACTATTGATACTGTGTATAAAACAGAAAACCATCGAGACCCTACTGAATAGCACAGGGAACTCAGTTCTCTGTGCTGATCTAAATTGGAAGGAAATTCAAAAAGAGGGGAGGTATGTGTAAGTATGGCTGATTCACTTCGCTGTATCATAGAAGCTAACAGCATTGTAAAGCAACTGCTGCTGCTGCTAAGTCACTTTAGTCGTGTCCGACTCTGTGTGACCGCATGGACGGCAGCCTACCCACGCTCCCCCGTCCCTGGGATTCTCCAGGCAAAAACAATGGAGTGGGTTACCATTTCCTTCTCCATGTAAAGCAGCTATACCCCAGTAAATTAAAAAAAAAAAAAAAAATAGTAAATCTGATGGAGTACAAAAATAAAAAGTCTTTCCGTTAAAAAAAAAAAATGCACTAATTTTGAGGAAAGATGAAAACAAAGAATTGGTTTTGTCTTTCCCCCCAAAAGAAATAATCTGTCTCCTTTCCTTTTTTAAATCTTTTCCGTGTTTCTGATCCCATTGATTGGGATCAATTCCACAAATAAATCTGCAGGCAAGCCATCCCCTCAGGCTGTGTTCTTTGGTAGAACTCAGGATAAACAAAGGTTGTAAATGTTTTCCTTTGGATAATCCTCTCACATATTGTTACTCTTTGCCATTACAAGTAATACTGTGGTGTACATCATTATATATATGTCTTGGCCACACGTGCATGTATATGATTGGATTACTGAAACTAGTATATGGGGGCTCACACGTCTTAAATATGGATCAATAATGCATATATTCCTTTCAACAGTTGTAGCTATATTCTCACCAAAGTTCCAGAGGTCGCTTGTTATTTATTGTGAATGATCTTTCCTTCCAATACTTGTGTAGATTCCTGGGCCACAAAGCAAAGTTCACTGTGTCATAACCCCAATATTAGCTTGGTATCCATTGGAAATACATTCATGAATTCAGTGGCTATGCAGAAATAAATGCTGTTTCTGCAAAGGGAACAGGAAGTATGCAAAATCCAAGTGGTCTAACCTTTTAGAATTCCATCAGAACAGAGCAGGCTGGTTAGTGAATGTGCACAGTTCAGTAGTCGGCCAAAGTATCTAGAAACTTTTTAAGTTTCCAATATTCATATAATTGGAACAGTCATTCAGCAATTCTGAACATAGCAAGTAATATAGAAAACAAGTAAAAATAGCTTTGGAATTCTGTACTTTCTTAAGAGGTAGTCTCATCGTTCATCATCTGACTGTTTATTTTAAGAATTTATATGGGAGCATAGTAATACCGTAGTAGTATTTTCACAATATACTTGATGGGTGGGTAATTCCATAAGAAAAATAAAGGCCATAAATATTGAAATTTATGAAGGCTCAATTGCTCCAAACTTTTCTATTGCAGAAAAGTAGTTAAAATCTTAGTTGCTGACTTTCCCCCGGGATAAAATTTTTACTGGAAAGGTGGTTGGACTATGGAAACATTTCACAGCTGCAGGTATAATACTGTGTCTGTTGTCAGACTCACCATTTCATTGGTTTATTTCTGGAGGATTATTTAGATGGCTGTGGTCTTATATCCAAGCCCCAATGAAAGAAAGGAGAGGAAAAAAAGAAAGGAGAAGGAGGCTATGAAGTGTGCCTTCTCACAGCAGAATGGTGATTTGTTATGCGTTTGTCTGAGTTAAATATAGCAGCTAGTCATCTTGCACAGCCTATATTATATTCTGCTTGCTCAAAAAAGAAACATTTGTTTGGATAGTCAAAGCAGTCTCAATAAAAATCACAGCTCCCTTCTCCATGCCAACGTTTATTTAAGGTAGATTTGCAGTGGTTTTGATACACATTTCTCTAATTAATCAATAGGAATTGAAGGTTGTTTGACTCTTTAAGGTCATCATCATTTACTCAGATTTGTTACGATTTAACGATGCTGACTTTGCACATGACATTCCTACCTGGGTAGCAATTATTTGGAAGGAGAAGGAGGCTGACTGTCCACTCCCCTGGGTTAGTCATCAATTGGTGGGCTGAGGGCAAAAATTAATTAGGTATTATAAAAGCACTCCTTCATTATATTAAATGGCTCACTGAAGGCAAACAACATTACCTGTATTAACTCTGAGACTTCACAGATTAAACAAATTGAATTGAATTCATTGCAAGTGATTTTCAGGTCCCAAGCTGAGACCGCTATAATGTTCAAGGGCAATCAAGGAAGCCTAGGACTTCAATTTATGTTGCTGTTTCTAGTTGCTCCAAAAATCTGTTACATCCCAAGGTCTTTTATGATTTGACTGAAAATAACATGTTGTCATCCATTTGCAACTGCCGTATGTGTGAGATTAAAGTTAAGAGAATCAGGTCATTCTTTTTTTTTTTTTTTTTCTTCTGAACAGAGAAAAGTTTTTTGCTGGGCCAAGCAAGGGGAACAGGTGACTCGTGCTAAAAAAATACCGTGGGGTCTCTGAGAATCAGATATCAATGTATATTGATTGTTGCAAAATATTTGGTCATTTAAATCTTTGGTGGCAGAATCCAAAAGGCTTACTGAGTTCAGTAACAAGGATTCAGTGCAAGGATATGGTTTATTCCTGCACGTGAGTATTTACCGTATGTTTCAGGAGGAAGATAAAGGATGTCATGGACTGAATTGTCATACTTCTCCTTAGATACTGCTTATTGCTTTTGCTCACAAATTAAAAACAGCATGGAATATATTTATGTCTAACACCATATCTGTGCTATTAATAAGAAAAATGATCACTTTTTCTAGTGTAAATTTGTGGAAAATTCAATAAAACTCTTAGTCAGCTACCCCATTTTCTGTTGTTTTTTTTTTTAAGTAAGTTGTTGTTCATTTTGTTTATTATTATAGAAGAAATTTATAAAACAGACTATCATATTCATTATAAAAAATGCAAAATAATGAAGTAAACGTAAATCATTTATGACTCTACCATTTAAAGACCACTGCTGTGTACAAGGAGAAGGCAATGGCACCCCACTCTAGTACTCGTGCCTGGCAAATCCCATGGACGGAGGAGCCTGGTAGGCTGTAGTCCATGAGGTGGCTAAGAGTCGGACAAGACTGAGCGACTTGACTTTCACTTTTCACTTTCATGTGTTGGAGAAGGAAATGGCAACCCACTCCAGTGTTCTTGCCTGGAGAATCCCAGGGACGGGGGAGCCTGGTGGGCTGCCGTCTATGGGGTCGCACAGAGTCAGACACTACTAAAGTGACTTAGCAGCAGCTGTGTACAAGACTCTATACACTCACACACACACACACACACATGCAGACTTAGCTTTTGCAAAATTTCATGTTTATTTAAATGTTGATTTCACATGATATAAAAAGATATTGGTTTGTTTCTCTTATGAGTATGTCATTACTCAAATAGTTTCAAAAATTATCTCATAATTAATTTCAAAATCTTCCTTTCTACATACTTCTGTTTTTACATTCTTAAAGTCCAGTGAGCCTGCTAAGATGATAGATTTTGGTGTTATTCAGACACAAGCAAATGTTTATTTACTCTGTGACCATCTTCAAGTTATAGATCTGTTAAGTCTTCTAGCCTCAGTTTTACACTTGCAGAAGGGGATCTCTCCTCCCTAAAAATGCCATCATTTTTATGGCATTAATCCTGTTAACATTGTACATATGCATTTGACATTTTATCTGGAATGTGGTAATAAAGTAAGCTGCTATTAATTTTATCTGTAATTTGCAACAGAAGTCATCCACGTGATTTCCAAGGTGTCAGCATTCAATGCTAATAAGCTTCAAGGTCACAAAAAGCTTCCCACACTATTTCTTGCAGGTATGGAAATCTGTAGGGGAGTAGGGACAAATCACGACTGGACCACGCCGATGAACACTCTTTAATTTTTACACCTTTATAAACTCCCCCACAGGGAAGGCAATGGCACCCCACCCCAGTACTTTTGCCTGGAAAATCCCATGGACGGAGAATCCTGGTAGGCTCCAGTCCATGGGGTCCCTAAGAGTCGGACACGACTGAGCGATTTCACTTTCACTTTTCACTTTCATGCATTGGAGAAGGAAATGGCAACCCACTCCAGTGTTCTTGCCTGGAGAATCCCAGGGACGGGGGAGCCTGGTGAGCTTCCGTCTATGGGGTCGCACAGAGTCGGACACGACTGAAGTGACTTAGCAGCAGCAGCAGCAGCAGCAAACTCCCCCATGCCTGAAGGAGGGAATGGCAACCCACTCCAGTATTCTTCCCTGGAGAAGCCCGTGGACAAAGGAGCCTGGTGAGCTACAGTCCATTGGGGTTGCACAGAGTCAGACACGACTGAAGCGACTTAGCACGCACACATGCAAATCCCCCTATCCCGTAAATATTTTCCTTTAATAAAAGTTTCATCTGTCTTTAAGCAGCCCACGATTTTTGTTGGTAATTCCTGGATTATCCACCTTTCCCAGTCTGATATATTCACCACTGAGAGCTGTCTCTACCCATAGCAAAATATAGCAGTCCCGGTTCATAGAGATGAAATTACATTATAATGCCATACGTTATTTATGTTATTTTATTTTATATTGGAGTCTACTTGGTTTACAATGCTGTGTCAGTTTCAGGTGGTCAGCAAAGTGATTCTGTTATGTGTGTGTGTGTATGTATATGTATATGTACATGTACATACATATATATATCCATTCTTTTCTAGATTCTTTTCCCATATAAGTTATTGCAGATTATTGAGTAGGGTTCCCTGTGCTACACAGTAGGTCTTTGTGGATTACCTATTTTATATATAGTGTGTATATGTTAATCCCAAACTTCTAATTTCTCTTTCTGCCACCTTTCCCCTTTGATAACCATAGATTTGTTTTCTCAGTCATGCAATACATTTTAAATGAAGGCTTCTTATAGACCTATGACCCAAATATGCTTAATTACCATCTCTTTAAATAAACTATAGCTGTTCTGTTCCAAAAGTAATGTGTCTGACTATGAGATTTCTATCTCCAAAGAAGTGATGGGGAAAATTTTTTAAAACTAATGTGGCAGCCCCAAACGTTATATTTCTATTATTACCTGTGCTTGATTTTAAGGCAGTTGAAGCCACCAATTGGAAAGGCAAGTATTTTAAAAATATTCAGCCATTCTTTGTCCTAGTTATTTCACTTCCTGGAAATAATCATGAATATGTACAGATAGATATTACCCGCTAGAATGCACAACATACACATTTTTATGTAATCGAAGATTCAGGCAACCTACATCTTCAATGTTAGTCATTCCAAAGTGTCCAAGTCTTTGTGACCCCATGAACTGTAGCCCGCCAGGCTCCTCTGTCCACGAGTTTCCCTAGGCAAGAATACTGGAGTGGGTTGCCATGCCCTTCTCCAGGGGATCTTCCCAACCCAGGAATTGAACCCAGGTGTCCTGCATTTCAGGAAGATTCTTTACCGTCTGAGCCACCATGGAAGCCCCACACCTTCAATAATACTGGACAAGCTGTGTAATAGTTTATGATTTTGTGGAATTTAGTAAATTAATGATACTATCAGAAAAGATCTCACAAGAAAGGAATGATAATAATAGTTGCAAACACAATGTGCTTCAAGGCCTGATTTTGTATAAACAGAAATGAAGATGCATATAAGTGTCCCAGGAACTCATTCTTTTATAATCTCCATTTTTCATATTTATGGTAGTATTTAATTACTGTGCATAACTTTTATAATAAGTAACTGTCTGTGCTAAGTTTCTTTAGTCGTGTCCAAGTTTGCAACCGAGTGGACTGTAGCCTCCAGGCTCCTCTGTCCTTGGGACTCTCCAGGCAAGAATACTGGAGTGGGTTGCCATTTCCTTCTCCAGGGGATCTTCCTGACCCAGGAATCTGACTCGTGTCTCTTATGTTTCCTGCATCGACAGGTGAGCTCTGTATCACTCGCACCACCTGTATGGGGGTTATTTTCTTTAATGCACAAGGGTTTGTAAATTCAACTTACAATTGCCAAATAAGCTTGGTTTTCTTCGTAAGCACATTGCATAGACCATGTCATTGTCAATGGTAATATTTATGGACGCCTTGGAATCTGTCTCTCTATCATTTGCAAATGTGACAAGAACCATAGGAGTTCAACATTCTTTTGCTACGTGGATAAAGGACAGTCTTGTTCCATGGCAAAAACTTCCCTCCTTTGTATGATGAGCAGAATAATGACTCCCCCAAAATGCTTATGTGGACTCCCAGAACCTGTGGGTATGTGCCTGACGTGGCAAAGGGACTTCACATGTGTGATTAAACTCAAGGCGTTGAGATGAAGAGATTCTCTTGGATTAAGTGGGCAGAGTGTAGTCACCATGGTCCTTACAGGTTAAGAGGGAGGCAGGAGAGAGTGAAAGGAGATGTGTCGATGGAAACAGAAGTCGGATCAACTGAGAGAGGCCACGGCCCCTGGACAGTAAGCGGCGTCTTAGAGAATGCAAGCAGCCTTCATAAGGAGGGCAGCCTCACCAGCTCCTTGAATTTGGAACTTCTGACCTCCAGAACACACAGAGAATCAAGTAGTGTGGTTTTTAAGACACCAAGTTTGTGGCGCTTTGTTATAGCAGTGATAAAAAACAAAACAAAACATATACACTCCAGAAGTCAGAATTTGCTTCTGAATTCCTTGGCCATTCCAGCGTAGACCTGGGTCACACATTTGGAAAGACCTGTCTGATTTCTTTCTCTTTAACTCTCCAATGATGGTTTCAAGATAGTGCCCGAAACATGGGCATTCATCATCTCAGTGATTTTTAAAAAGTCAAATATTGAGTGTTCTAACAAAGAAGCCATAGATATTTCCATCTGCAAACCAGACTGAGAGAGACCCTAGGGTTTGCCTCGTGGTCCGGTGGCTAAGAATCCGCCTGCCAGTGCAGGGGACGTGGGTTCCCTCACCAGTCAGGGAGGTAAGATCCTACACGCCGGGAGCAACTAAGCCCATACACCACAGTGGCTGAAGCCCTCACGCCCCAGAGCCTTTGCTCCACAGGAAGAGAAACCGCTGCAAAGGGAAGCTCAACACCGCAGCTAGAGTAGGGCCATGCGCAGCTGCCAGACCCAGCGCAGCCAAAAATAAGTCAATAAATTTTATAAAGAGGGGCTCTTGACTTCCAGAAGGAACATGAGCAAGAAAGCAACCCCCGACTCTGGGCCCATGGCTTCATCCCTTTCAGCCAGGGGCTCCCCGAGTCTTAGCCAGCTGTGTGCCAGCAGCTAAAAGCACCTACGGTCAGAGCAGGTGAAAATGTGGTTATAAGCTGTGTGATGACAGTTTCCACACACTGTGAAGAGAACCATGCCACTCATGCGTATCTGCTGCACACGGGGTGATGTTTGCTTTGTCTGTTGCTTCCCTAGAACTTGGCACAATTTCTAAATGGCGCTCGATATGTCCTAGGATAACTCTCGTTTTTCTCTTTAAACATAGTTCTAATGACCAGTTGAAAGCATATTCAATGAAGAAATCTTGGGGAAAAAATCTTAGTCTTGTGGCAGAAACAAATAGCCTGTAATACTGTTAAAAATCTGCATTCTTTCTCTGTCTCCTCTCTTTTCTTTCTTTTTCTACTTATGCATATGTTTTTTCCAGTAGTCATGTACACATGTGAGAGTAGGATCATAAAGAAGGCTAAATGTCAAAGAATTGATGCTTTCAAACTGTGGTACTGGGGAAGACCCTTGAGAGTCCCATGGACAGCAAGGAGATCAAACCAGTCAATCCTAAAGGAAATCAGTCCTGGGTGTTCACTGGAAGGACTGATGCTGAAGCTCCGATACTCTGGCCACCTGATGTGAAGAGCCAACTCTTTTGAAAAAGACCCTGATGTTGGGAAAGGTTGAGGGCAGGAGGAGAAGAGGGTGACAGAGGGCGCGATGGTTGATCACATCACTGATTCAATGGACATGAATCTGAGCAAACTCCAGGAGATTGTGGAGGACAGAGGGGCCTTGGATGCTGCAGTCCATGGAGTCGCAAATGGTCTGACATGAATGAGTGAATGACTGAGCAACAGCAAAAATGTTCACATAAAGCAAAAAATGAAATAGCATTGTTATCTCTCTGTGATGGGGGCACACTGTGCTCTAGACTATTCTGAATTCTGTGATTATTATTTCATCACTAAGCATGATCTGCTCAGTCTCTGGTTCTCCAACTCCAGCTTGGATCAGAATCACCTGAAAACCTTGTTAAAATACACATTGCTGCTGCTGCTGTTGCTAAGTTGCTTCAGTCGTGTCCGACTCTGTGTGACCCCACAGATGGCAGCCCACCAGGCTCCCCCGTCCCTGGGATTCTCCAGGCAAGAACACTGGAGTGGGTTGCCATTTCCTTCTCCAATGCATGAAAGTGAAAAGTGAAAGTGAAGTCATTCAGTTGTGTCCGACTCTTAGCCACCTCATGGACTACAGCCTTCCAGGCTCCTCCGTCCATGGAATTTTCCAGGCAAGAGTACTCACATTACTGAACTCCAAACCTAAAGTTTCCAATTTGATAGGTCTGGGAAAAGGCACCTAGAATCTGCACACTGACAAATTCCCAAGTGACGTGGTTATTGTTGATCCAGAGACCGCATTTTGAAAATTACAACTTTTCTATAGAAGAATATTAGCTGACATTGGAAGATGTTTTATATGTAGGTTCTGTCTTCCGTGTTCAATTATTACTTATTTACTTGTTTTGAAACTTTGTCTCCTCAGTACATTTGGAGGATTATAGGATTACATACAATGTTTAGTAGGAACGGAAGACTGGTTCTTCTTCCAAAAATTAAGGATGCACCATTTTTGCCCCAGCTTTATGGCTATATCTGGTATTGGTGACATATAAATAATCGAGATAATTTGGGTCAGAGTCCCAATGAACTTTGCCTCTTTAAACTGAAATTCTATATATGGTGGTGATTGTTTTTCAAAAAAAATTTTTTAATGTATTTGTTTAAAACTTTGTTGGAGTATAGTTGATTTACAATGTTGTACTAGTTTCAGATGTATAGCAAAATGACTCAGTTATATATATATATATATTTCTTCTTCTTTGTATCCTATACACCTATACACATATTTCTTCTTTTTCAGATTCTTTTCCCATATAGATTATTCCAAAATATTGAGTAGAGTTCCCTATGCTAGACAGTAGGTCCTTTTCAAAATATTCTTTTAAATAAAAAGTTTTCAATGACATGTGTCTCCCAGGTAGTTCTTCAAACAGTTCTTTTTGTTGTTGTTAATTGAACATTTTCAAAAAATAGATCAACTGAAGGGATTGGTTGGCAGCCTCGGAATGCAGGAATCTAAGCTGAGCCGTTCCTGCCACCCACATGTAAACAGGCTTTCTTGTCACGTGTTGGCTTAGTGTTTGGGGCACTGACTTATTTCATTTTATTGACATTTCTCTCGTGAAAAACGCATGAGACAGCTTTTCTTCTTCCAGAACCTGGCGCACTTATCTCTCTGGGTGCAGTGAGGATTTGTGTGTGAGCACATAGAAAGCCTTCTTACAGCCCGAGTCAAGTACAGAACAAGAACTACCCTGACTGCCCAAAGGAAAGAAACGTAACACAGATATGCTTGGCACCAGCGTCAGCTTTGCCCTCTGCTCTTCCCGCAGCATTCCTGTGCCCCACCTCGTGTGGTGGGAGCTGTTCTGTCAGCTGAAACTCAGAAAGGAGAAACTTACGGTCCTGGTCCCTGGTGGCTCAGACGATAAAGAATCTGCCTGCAATGCAGAAGACCCGGGTTCCATTCTGGGTTTGGAAGAGTCCCTGGAGAAGGTAATGGCTACCCACTCTAGTATTCTTGCCTGGAGAATCCCTTCAAAGAGGAGGCTGGCGGGCTACAGTCCATGGCAGACACAACTCAGCAATTTAACACCAGCACCATCCATAAACTCGTCTATGCATTGTGAATTTATCAATAGGCTCTATCTTAGAACATCATGAATATTAAATCAAGTTGGGTGAGCTGCTTAAAAATGCTCACCTTTACTGGGTGAAATAATTATGTGAAATGAAATCAAATTCATGAGATCCACAGCATAGAGAATACTGTGATGGCAGGTGGTACTTCTGAAACTTGACAACTATAACAAATTTGTTGAAGGCGGTGAAAATGTGCAGCAGTGACTCGAGGGCCTCAGTACAGAGGAAAACACGATATGCCAACCAAAATGTCTAGTATATAGACTGGTGCTTAGTTGCTGAATCATGTCCTTCTGCTTTGTGACCCATATTCCCCCAGGCTCCTCTGCCCATGGGATTTCCCAGGCAAGAATACTGAAGTGGGTTGCCATCTCCTTCTCCAGGAATCAAACTCTCATCTCCTGCTTGGCATAAGATTTACCAAGATAACAATGACAGAATTATTACTGCTTGACCTATTTTAGAGCAAACTCTAAATCAGGCACAATATCAGGGATAATATCAGTCAGGGAGATACTAGGTAAATAAAATTCCGGAGAGATGGCTGACTCGACTGTTACGAAACTAGGAAGACCTTATTTTTGACTGTTCAATGAAAATTTAGCTCACCTAATTTCCAGTCAATTTGGCAAAGTGAAGACCCATTAAACCGAGAGGAGGTCCTGGAGATTTTATGTATATAGCAGAATTCTCAATACTTAACCTCAAGTCTCTTCTCTTGTTAGTCAACCAAACAATAACCCAGGTTAGTTACTACTGTGAAGAAATGTGCAAGTGTAACTAAAGATAATAATCAGTTGATCTTAAAAAGTGATAATCTTAGATTACAGTAAGTCCCCCAGATATGAATGAGTTCTATTCCAAGAGCAAGTTCCTAAGTCCAGTTTGCTCATAAGTCCAGCAAAGTTAGCCTAGGTACTCAACTAATACCTTTGGCTCTATTGTACTGCATTGTAATAGGTTTATAATAGTTTTCACACAAATAATACATAAAAAACACAAAATAATACATTTTTAATCTTGCAGTACAGTACCTTGAAAAGCACAAAATAATACAACGTTTTTCATCTTGCAGTACAGTACCTTGGAAAGCTCTAGTAGAGCACAACAGCTAACACAGAGTGGCTGGTATCATCAAGTAAATAGGCAAGAAGAGCCACTGGCTGGAGCAGGGAGAGGAGGTGGGAGATGGAGAGCTGAAGGACTGTCAGCAACGGGAGATGGAGGGCAGGCTGCAATTTCACCCATGCCTGATGGTGGAACGCATGTTGGAATCTTTGAGAGCTTGCAACTTGGAGGTCCGTTTGTAGGGGACTTACTGTCTCTGATTGTTCAGTCGCTAGATCATGTCCAGCTCTTTTCGACCTCATGGACTTTAGCACTCGGTACACCAGGCTTCCCTGTCCTTGTAATCAGATGAGCCCTTTCAGCCAAAGAGGATGGCAGAAGAGCCAAGCAGAGAAATATGGCAGAAGGGGGAGCAGAGTGATCGAAAGTAGGCAGGAATTGACCCAGGCTGGAGGGGAGCCATGCCCAGGAGCAAAGGCCAGCCCTCGCTGAAAGCCAGTAATGGGATGGAGACCTCAGACCATCACCCACCAGGAACCTGAGTGAGCTCCGAGCAAGAATCTTCCGACAGCAGCCCTCTAAGAGCTGAGACCGCTGACACCTGGATTTCGGACTTCAGAAACGGAACAGAGGAACCAGAAGAGTCAGTCTGGACTTCTGAAGGATGGAAGATGAGATGATAAATGTTTTAGAAGGCTGAGTTTGTGGTGATCTGTTACAGCAGAAACAGAAACTTGAGTTTGAACAGTGATTTTTCCTTTTCTCTTTTTCTCATGGAAAAGAGATGCTCAGATAAAGGCAGCAACTCATCCCTCCCATCAGGTCCAGCACTTCCAACCCAAACACTTTCATGTCCAACACTGCCTCCACTCCACCATCACTTCTAACATCAAAGGCTCTTCCATCATCTCTGATATGCCGTTAACACCTTCATCTCCCATAATTATATCACCGTAACCTCTTCACTACCGTCTACACCAGCACCACTCCGCCCAGCATCCATGCCTCTGATTCGCCGCCGGGACCACCACCACCCTCCCCCACGCCCTCATCTACACTGCACCTCCACCACCCATCCCAGCACCAAAACCACCATTATTTTTCTTTCTAAGCACGGCAACAACTCCATCTCCACCACCTCCATCACCACCATTTCTCAGCAAAGAAACTACCAGGAACTGCTGTGGTCCTCAACTCACATTTGCCTCTGCACGGGCTCTGAAAATGATGCCAGGGCTTGCACGTTGCTCTCTTATTATTTGATCGAAAGGAGCCTAATATCGGCAAGCTTCTCCTCTGACCCTTTATCTTATGATGTAAATATCAGGGAAATCGAGGAGAGGGTATACCCCTGCGAGTCATGTTGTGTCATTTCTGAAAGTCATCATGAGTGTGAGGAGTTTGACTTGAAAACTTGGATCCTCCTACAGGTTCGCCTAGTCAAGGCTATGGTCTTTCCTGTGGTCATGTATGGATGTGAGAGCTGGACTGTGAAGAAGGCTGAGCACTGAAGAATTGATGCTTTTGAACTGTGGTGTTGGAGAAGACTCCTGAGAGTGCCTTGGACTGCAAGGAGATCCAACCAGTCCATTCTGAAGGAGATCAATCCTGGAATTTCTTTAGAAGGAATGATACTAAAGCTGAAACTCCAGTATTTTGGCCACCTCATGCGAAGAGGTGACTCATTGGAGAAGACTCTGATGCTGGGAGGGATTGAGGGCCGGAGGAGAAGGGGACAACAGAGGATGAGATGACTGGATGGCATCACTGATTTGATGCGTGTGAGTCTGGGTGACCTCCGGGAGCTGGTGATGGACAGGGAGGCCTGGCGTGCTGCGGTTCATGGGGTTGCAAAGAGTCGGACACGACTGAGCGACTGATCTGATCTGATCTGATCTGACACACCCTGATTAAGCCAACGTTAACAAGAACACAGATAGCAGACTCGTGGACTCAGCAGAGGAAGGGGAGGGCGGAGGAATGGAAACTGCAGCACTGACATATTTACTCTCGCGTGTGAAATGGAGAGCTAGTGGGAAGGCGCTGTGTGACACGGAGCTTGGCTCGGTACCGTGATGACCTAGGGTTAGTGGGATGGGGGTCTCTAGAAGGAGGGGATATATATCCTTAAAGCCGATTCATGTTGTTGTATAACCAGTCAATTCCGATCGGTTGTATACCAGAAACCAACACAACATTGCAGAGCAAATATCCTCCAATTAGAAATAAATTTTAAAATGTAGATTATGCAAATATAATCATGCTGACCGTGTCAGCGGAGTATTTTTATCTACTCAGTACAGCCCTGAATAGACTTGTACTGAGCGGCTTCTTGCCCAACTGTCCTGGTAACCAAATGTGAGCATTTCTGATATTGTTGGCAAGGCTAAGTGGTTCAGTAGGTGGTCATGGAAATAAATGATGTTCACTGGACGAGGCTGGGATTAAGTCCATGATCTTATTCTCATAAACACAATGCGCTAACCAACTGTTGCTCATTCAAAGCCTCTTCCAGATTTCCTTTGCCCACCATGACGGACTTGGCTGGAGACCTGTTTTCACGCTTGGTTAAGTTGGTGAAAGTTGGCCAAGTCAATGTCTCACCACTGACCTTAGCATTATGGCTTTTCCCTGCCCAAGGCTGTCATCCCCAGTAAAAATATTCAGAGACTCTTTTGTCATTTTCACACTGTTGGTCTACCCCTTATGAGGTAGTGTCTCCAAGGTCAGAATTAAACACATATTAAACTGAAAAGTACATCAGGTGGAATCCACACTGTGAAATCATCCTCTTGGTTAATAAATGTCTCTGGAAGATTGATTCTGCTTTCTTTAGAGGCAAGACAGAAATAGATACTTTGTCTCTGCCACTGGTCTTTATACTACTTTAAAAAGTATAAACTCCTGCTCTGACTCTTTCAGTTATTAAATACTTAATATAAACATATCAAAAGTTACATACGTAAATATAACATATATTTTTTCCTTCCACTCCAGGCATAGCTTATAGACTTCCAACCACATGAACTACCATTCTTTGTTTTTTTTTTTTTTAAAAAAAAACATTACTGTGAATGCAAATATTTGGAATGTTAAATGTGAGCTGCAATTAGTTTCACTTTGAATGGTTCTACACCCGGGAAGAAGCTTGTACTTGCCAGAAAATAACCTTCAAAAAAATGTCCATGTCTCTAAGGGAAATGGGGCCATCTGTCCATAAATACACCTATTATCCCTGTTTAAAAATAAATACCCTAAATACTGCTTTGCCGCAACTCAAATCCTATCATTAGCAAGCAATCCCTGTAAAGAGGCATTTCATTAAATTAATACATGTGAGAAGGCATTAGGCATGTACTATACTTTAGGGAGGAAAAAAATACATAAATAAATGAGTGGGGAGGGATATTTTGCATCACATGTTGCATAGCCCAACGTTTTTCCCAATATGAAAATAACTTTTACCACTTGGGTGATGAAAAACTGGACCTAAGTCTACATGGCCAGACCCTAAACACTTGTGCTCAGCACATGGGTGGCAAAACCAGAAACAAAACAAACAGTGGCTGCTTGAGTTTTAAAGAAAGGTGGCACATGGACTAAATCAGGACAATGATTTAAAACAAGGCAAACATATAAATAATAATTAGGCCTAATTGTGTAAGGAAATAGATAATTGGCTCTAAATAGGCTTGCCGTTTTGAAAAAAATAAAATAAAAATATGAGCAGGTATCATTGAGCCTTTACCTTAATTTCCATTTGAAAGTATTTGTCAGTCACATTGACTTTTTATTGTATCTTTCCCCTTATTTTTTGCCTGTCAGTGGATGGTTACTTTCAACACAAAATTTCAAGTTTTGTCATGGTAAATATTATTATTATTATTTTGCTAAAAGATGTTCAATTATTTATTTCCCTAAAATTGCTTTTTCTTTCCTTCCTGAGGCTGTAATTAGCTAGACTGAAGACCTCATGTACCAACTAACCTTCATATTTTTCCTCTGTGATTGCTGCTGCTGCTAAGTCACGTCAGTCGTGTCTGACTCTGTGCGACCCCATAGACGGCGGCCCACCAGGCTCCCCTGTCCCTGGGATTCTCCAGGCAAGAACACTGGAGTGGGTTGCCATTTCCTTCTCCAATGCGTGAAAGTGAAAGTGAAGTCGCTCAGTCACGTCTGACTCTTCGCGACCCCATGGACTGCAGCCCACCAGGCTCCTCCATCCATGGGATTTTCCAGGCAAGAGTACTGGAGTGGGGTGCCATCGCCTTCTCTGTCCTCTGTGACTGCTGATCATTTAAAAAGTTTCTACTCTCTGACCCGTGCCTCTAAGTGATCTTTTCATTCTATTTATTTTCAAGAAGTGTGATTCATGATTATTTGCAAAACTATTTTTCTCTTTCTTATTTCTTCCATCCTGTTCTTACAAATGGATTCAGTACATTACATCCTCTTGTAAATATAACTTTATAAATTGTGTATTTTTAAAGTTTTAATCTAATCCCTGAATTGTATCCATTTCCACTGAGTTATTCTTCACCTCTTTTTTTTTTAACCTCTGTGTTTTAGGTGTTTAGGCTTTCTTCCAGTGTCTGATGAAAAGTACTTTTCATATATAGAAAAGGATAAAACATTGAAAAGCTGAGTGGAAGCTCAGTGTTTGTGACTGGGACTCTATCAACTGGTGGGTTTCGTTTTAAGATGACTGGTGGGGCTTGGCTGTATTGTTGTGCTCTCTCAGTCGTGTCCAATTCTTGCGACCCTGTAGACTGTAGCCCTCCAGGTTCCTCTGTCCATGGGATTCTCCAGGCTAGAATACTGGAGTGGGTTGCCATGCCCTCTTCCAGGGGATCTTTCCGACTCAGGGATCCAACCTAGTCCCCGATATTGCCGGCGAATTCTTTACAACTGACCCACCAGGGAAGCCCCTCTGCTGTTTTGTTGGGGACCTTCGAACAGTATATTGATGCCTTTCTCTCTCTCCTCTCCTCTCTCTCCCTTCTTCTCTCCCCTTTTCTTTCTATCTCTCTCTGTCTCCCCTTCCTCTCTCTGAGTGTGTGGGTACGGGGTGCGGTGGGTGGGGAGCAGTTCCCTGGAAAGAATCTAAAACTTCCCCATCTGTGTTAGCAGGTACACAGTCTGCTATCACATGTGCTGGAGTTAAGAGTCAGAAAGGGGCAACAGTCTGATTGTCTGATCCATGAACTGTCCCTTGACCTTCCTGTTTCAGGCTCATCACTCCGAACCAACCTTCCACTGTGGCTGTCCCCGTGATCTGCAGGTGTCTGATGAAGCTTCTCTCTCTCATCTAGGTAGCTGGCTGTTTTTATACATGTGCCTAAGTGCTAAGTCAATTCAGTCGTGTCTGACTCTTTGCACCTCTATGGACTGTAGCCTGCCAGGCTCTTCTGTCTATGGGATTCTCCAGGGAAGAATACTGGAGTGAGTTGCCATGTCCTCCTCCAGGGGATCTTCCAGACCCAGGGATGGAACTGGTGTCTCCTGTCTTTGGCATTGGCAGGTAGGTTCTTTACCACTGAGCCACCTGGGAAGCCCGTTTGCTATACATACCTGTATGTAATTCTCCTATTTTTACCCTGTTGCTCTATCTTCTTTGATATTGTGTGACTCCAATTTCAGAGTCTTTCTGCAGTGCTCTGACATGAATTAAATTGACCCTCATTCATAACTTCTTCTGCAAACCTCTCTAATTAGCACCTGCATTTCTGTTATTTTCCCTATCTACTGTCTGTGGAAAGCCCTCCTGATTTCTTGTTCATTGTAGATGTATGTATTAGTTATCTATTGCTGTGTAACAAAGGACCTTAAACTCAGCTGATGAAAGTCATATCTCATAGGTTCTGAGGCTCACGAATCTGGGAGAGGCTTGGTTGGGTGGTGCTAGTTTAGGATCTACTGTGAGACTGCTGTCAAGCTTTCATCTGGCGCTGCTCTAATCTAAAGACTCAAACAGGTTGAAAATCCATTCCAAGAGCACTCATGTAGTGGTGGCTACACTCACTATTGGTCAGAAGGTTACAGAAGTCTCTCTGTTGGATTGTTCATCAGAATGAGAGATGAGAGAGAAAGTGCTAGGAGATGGGGAGAAGGATGGAGAGTCAGAGAGGAAAGCAATGTTCTTTTATAACCTAATATCACAGGTGACCTACCTGGACAGCATATTAAAAAGCAGAGACATGACTTTGCCAACAAAGGTCCGTCTAATCAAAGCTATGGTTTTTCCAGTAGTCATGCATGGATGTTAGAGTTGGACCATAAAAAATGTTGGGCACTGAATAATTGATGCTTTTCAACTATGATTTGGAGAAGAGTCTTGAGAGTCCTTGGACTGTGAGGAGATCCAACCAGTCAGTCCTAAAGGAGATCAGTCTTGGATGTTCATTGGAAGGACTGAAGCTGAAACTCCAATACTTTGGCCACCTGATGTGAAGAACTGACTCATTGAAAAAGACCCTGATGCTGGAAAAGATTAAAGGCAGGAGGAGAAGGGGATGACAGAGGATGAGATGGTTAGATGGCATCACCGACTCAATGGACATGAGTTTGAGCAAGTTCCAGGAGTTGGTAATGGACAGGGAAGCCTGGCTTGCTGCAGTCCAAGGATCACAAAGAGTTGGACACGACTGAGCAACTGAACTGAACTGATCACGGGTCATACACTTCACTTTTGCCATAAAGAAGGCTGAACAATGAAGAATTGATGTTTTCAAATTGTGGTGCTAAAGAAGACTCTTGAAAGTCCTTGGACTGCAAAGAGATCCAACCAGTCAATCCTAAAGGAAATCAGTCCTGAATATTCATTGGAAGGACTGATGCTGAAGCTGAAACTCCAATATTTTGGCCACCTGATGTGAAGAACTGACTCATTGGAAAAGGTCCTGATGCTGGGAAAGATTGAAGGCAGGAGGAGAAGGGGACGACAGAGAATGAGATGGTTGGATGGCATCACTGACCCAATGGACATGAGTTTGAGCAAGCTCTGGTAGTTGGTAATGGACAGGGAAGCCTGACATGCTGCAGTTCATGGGTCACAGAGTTGGACTTGGCTGAGAGACTGAACTGAACTGGTCACAGGTCACAGACTTCACTTTTGCCATAAAGAAGACTGAACACCAAAGAATCGATGCTTTCAAATAAGAATCGATGCTTTCAAATTGTGGTGCTGAAGAAGACTTTTGAGAGTTTCTTGGACAGAAGGAGTTCAAACCAGTCAATCCTAAAGGAAATCAACCCTGAACATTCATCAGAAAGACAAATGCTGAAGCTCCAATACTTTGGCAACCTGATGCAAAAAGCCCACTCACTGGAAAAGACCTAGGTGCTAGGAAGGACTGAAGGCAAAAGGAGAAGGGGGCCTCAGAGAATGAGATGGTTAGACAGCACCACTAACTCCATGGATATGAATCTGAGCAAACTCCAGGAGACAGTGGAGCATAGAGGAGCTGGGCATGCTGCAGTCCACAGGGGTCACAAAGAGTCAGACATGACTTAGCAATGGAACAAGAACAACAAATCGGTCACAGAGACCATCCTTGGAGCAACGTGGGGAGACTGTCCGTGTTGTGAATACAGGAAGCAGGCATGGTTGTTGGAAACTATGTTGTTGCCTCAACTCCACAACTGATGTCTTTTTTATTCCTTTACTCTCCTTTGTGCAGTTTTGTGGGTAAGAAGTTATAAATACGTGGGTTCAACTCATCACATGTAACCAAAAATAAACTAGTTTTTCAAAGCGGGAGATATTATTATGATTATAACTGAGGGAGATACGGAGGATGAGCCTTTGGTGGGTAAAATTGCCACACTGCCTTGTTTTATATTTGGGTCCATCTCTGCAGAGGGTTGGACGGGACTTAGCGACTAACCCTCCATCACCGCCACCACCACCACAATGGAAAAAAAAAGTTTTAAAAACCTTGAAATACCAAGCAGTCAAAAATATAACCGAATTTATTCCCTGCCAATTAAATTACTCATAGAAATCTGACAGTTAGCGCTACAGCCTACCTGCTACCCTGAAACCCTGACTAACACAGATGAAATTCTACCTGCAATTTCTATTAAAGGAATGCTGGGCATTCAAACCGAATTTTCTGGGACTCACTGTTTTCTGCATTTTTTACTTTTCATGTTGTTAAGAAGAAAGCTTTGGCCAGAGGCAATGGTCTGGCATGAGAACCTGATCTACAGACGCTTTTCTCAATGGTATGAAGAGAATATGTTCTTAATAATGCAAACATTGCAAATTGATTGGGTAAGTCAGCCTTTTTTAAGGTTGGGACTAAGAATAATCGGAGGTATAATATTTGATGAAACCCATTTGTAACCATTTTGCTTTTAGCAGTGGATGGGTGACTAATGTAATAAATGCAAAATCTCTGTTTGGTTTTTATACAGTCTCACCACAATGACAACCGCTCTACTATCAAACCATCAACCCTTCCTCTTTCAGTTTTCACGCATCACATTTCCATTGATTTTCAAGAAGAATTACATTCAGTATGGGTTTCTGAATGGCAAAATATCTATAATGGTGTTTTATAGTGAATAGCTTTTACTATTTTATGCTGCAGCTGGAGAGAGACATTTATGGAGAAAGTAACAGATCAATCTAGTTATTAGTGAAACTGATCTATGTGTTTGTCATGGGAGACTTTGTATTTATTTATAATATTGACATCTATCACTGCATGATTATCCCTGCATAAAAGGTAAAAAGACAGGTGGATTTGGTCCACTTCCACTCAACTTTATTATTATACTTTGTTGTCATTTAGTCCTTAAGTCGTGTCTGACTCTGCGATCCCACGGACTGTAGCCCACCAGGCTCCTCTGTCCGTGGGACTCTGCAAAGCAGTAACACTGGAGTGGGCTGCCATGCCCTCTTCCAGGGGATCTTCTCAACCCAGGGATCGAACCCACATATGCTGCATTGGCAGGCAACTTCTAAACCACTGAGCCACCAGGGAAGCCCCATTATTATTATTACACCACTGTTCTTAATAAAATAGCATTATTTATAGCATTCCATAGCTATATACTATTTTATAGATAGAGAGCATACTTTTATACACAGGGATGTTATATCAATATAAACATTGACCTACATGAACTAGATGGCCTTCCCAAGGTGGTCATGGTAAAGAACCTGCCTGCCAATGCAAGAGATGCAGATTTGATCCCTGGGTCAGGAAGATCCCCTGAAGAAAGAGATGGCTACCCTCTCCAGTATTCCTACCTGGAGAGTCCCATGGACAGAGGAACCTGGTGCACTACAGTCCATGGGTTCACGAGGTGTTGGACACAACTGAGCGTCTGAGTACGTGTGACAGATACAGACAGCTCAGTCACGTGTCTAGGTGTAAAGAGGTTTCTAGACTTACAATGAATGCATTTCTTCCAGGTAATTTCCAATTGTCCGCAGTTGGTCGTGGCTTGCTAATATGATGACTTAAATAGTTTCAAGAAAAAGGAAAATATAGCCTAGAATAAAGAAATTGCTTTTCATCTTTAAATTTCAAAATACAAACTCAGCAATGTCAGTCAGCTGAAAATGCTGATGATTTGCAAGAAAGTGAATCTTGAAAGAGCAGAGTGTCTTTTAGTTATTCTACACACATCAAGGGCAAAAGATAGTGTTGTCCTTGTGGTTATGTTACTGACTTTTGTGACCTTTAAATAGACTTATTATAAAGCCAATGGGGACCCACACCAGTACTCTGGCCTGCGAAATCCCATGGATGGAGGAGCCTAGTAGGCTGCAGTCCTTAGGGTCGCGAAGAGTCGGACAGGACTGAGCAACTTCACTTTCACTTTCATGCATTGGAGAAGGAAATGGCAACCCACTCCAGTGTTCTTACCTGGAGAATCCCAGGGATGGGGGAGTCTGGTACGCTGCCGTCTATGGGGTCGTACAGAGTCAGACACGTCTGAGGCAACTTAGCAGCAGCAGCATTAGAAACTGAGGACAAATCTTCGGCAGAAGACTCCAAAATATGCTGAGACAGGACCTGGACCCCTGGCCATCCCTAATTGACACCGTAAAAGTAACCCCACCGGCACACTGAAGAGCTTCCATTTTAACTAAATTCCTGTAAGAATTAATCTATCATATTTCTTCTCTTTATTTTTCTATTGTCTATTCAATCTTCACTGATAAATTGTTAAAAGCAAATTCAGATCAGATCAGATCAGTCGCTCAGTCGTGTCCAACTCTTTGCGACCCCATGAACCGCAGCACGCCAGGCCTCCCTGTCCATCACCAGCTCCCGGAGGTCACTCAGACTCGCATCCATCGAGTCAGTGATGCCATCCAGCCATCTCATCCTCTGTCGTCCCCTTCTCCTCCTGCCCTCAATCCCTCCCAGCATCAGAGTCTTCTCCAATGAGTCAACTCTTCGCATGAGGTGGCCAAAATACTGGAGTTTCAGCTTTAGCATCATTCCTTCCAAAGAAATTCCAGGATTGATCTCCTTCAGAATGGACCGGTTGGATCTTCTTGCAGTCCAAGGGACTCTCAAGAGTCTTCTCCAACACCACAGTTCAAAAGCATCAATTCTTCAGTGCTCAGCCTTCTTCACAGTCCAGCTCTCACATCCATACATGACCACAGGAAAGACCATAGCCTTGACTAGGCGAACCTTTGTTGGCAAAGTAATGTCTCTGCTTTTGAATATGCTATCTAGGTTGGTCATAACTTTCCTTCCAAGGAGTAAGCGTCTTTTAATTTCATGGCTGCAGTCACCATCTGCAGTGATTTTGGAGCCCAGAAAAACAAAGTCTGACACTGTTTCCACTGTTTCCCCATCTATTTCCCATGCAGTGATGGGACCAGATGCCATGATCTTCGTTTTCTGAATGTTGAGCTTTAAGCCAACCTTTTCACTCTCCACTTTCACTTTCATCAAGAGGCTTTTGAGTTCCTCTTCACTTTCTGCCATAAGGGTGGTGTCATCTGCATATCTGAGGTTATTGATATTTCTCCCGGCAATCTTGATTCCAACTTGTGTTTCTTCCAGTCCAGCATTTCTCATGATGTACTCTGCATATAAGTTAAATAAACATGGTGACAATATGCAGCCTTGACGTACTCCTTTTCCTATTTGGAACCAGTCTGTTGTTCCATGACCAGTTCTAACTGTTGCTTCCTGACCTGCATACAGATTTCTTAAGAGGCAGATCAGGTGGTCTGGTATTCCCATCTCTTTCAGAATTTCCCATAGTTTATTGTGATCCACACAGTCAAAGGCTTTGGCATAGTCAATCAAGCAGAAATAGATGTTTTTCTGGAACTCTCTTGCTTTTTCCATGATCCAGCGGATGTTGGCAATTTGATCTCTGGTTCCTCTGCCTTTTCTAAAACCAGCTTGAACATCAGGAAGTTCACGGTTCACATATTGCTGAAGCCTGGCTTGGAGAATTTTGAGCATTACTTTACTAGCGTGTGAGATGAGTGCAATTGTGCGGTAGTTTGAGCACTCCTTGGCATTGCCTTTCTTTGGGATTGGGATGAAAACTGACCTTTTCCAATCTTGTGGCCACTGCTGAGTTTTCCAAATTTGCTGGCATATTGAGTGTAGCACTTTCACAGCATCACCATTCAGGACTTGGAATAGCTCCACTGGAATTCCATCACCTCTACTAGCTTTGTTCATAGTGATGCTTTCTAAGGCCCATTTGACTTCACATTCCAAGATGTCTGGCTCTAGGTCAGTGATCACATCATCATGATTATCTAGGTCTTGAAGCTCTTTTTTGTACAGTTCTTCTGTGTATTCTTGCCACCTCTTCTTAATATCTTCTGCTTCTGTTAGGTCCACACCATCTCTGTCCTTTATCGTGCCCAACTTTGCATGAAATGTTCCTTTGGTATCTCTGATTTTCTTGAAGAGATCCCTAGTCTTTCCCATTCTGTTGTTTTCCTCTATTTCTTTGCATTGATCACTGAAGAAGGCTTTCTTATCTCTTCTTGCTATTCTTTGGAACTCTGCATTTAGATGTTTATATCTTTCCTTTTCTCCTTTGCTTTTCGCTTCTCTTCTTTTCACAGCTATTTGTAAGGCCTCCTGAGACAGCCATTTTGCTTTTTTGCATTTCTTTTCCATGGGGATGGTCTTGATCCCTGTCTCCTGTACAATGTCACGAACCTCATTCCATAGTTCATCAGGCACTCTATCTATCAGATCTAGGCCCTTAAATCTATTTCTCACTTCCACTGTATAATCATAAGGGATTTGATTTAGGTCATACCTGAATGGTCTAGTAGTTTTCTCTACTTTCTTCAATTTCAGTCTGAATTTGGCAATAAGGAGTTCATGGTCCGAGCCACAGTCAGCTCCTGGTTTTGTTTTTGCTGATTGTATAGAGCTTCTCCATCTTTGGCTGCAAAGAATATAATTGATCTGATTTCGGTGTTGACCATCTGGTGATGTCCATGTATAGAGTCTTCTCTTGTGTTGTTGGAAGAGGGTATTTGCTATGACCAGTGCATTTTCTTGGCAAAACTCTATTAGTCTTTGCCCTGCTTCATTCTGTATTCCAAGGCCAAATTTGCCTGTTACTCCAGGTGTTTCTTGACTTCCTACTTTTGCATTCCAGTCCCCTATAATGAAAAGGACATCTTTTTTGGGTGTTAGTTCTAAAAGGTCTTGTAGGTCTTCATAGAACCTTTCAACTTCAGCTTCTTTGGCATTACTGGTTGGGGCATAGATTTGGATTACTGTGACATTGAATGGTTTACCTTGGAAACGAACAGAAATCATTCTGTCATTTTTGAGATTGCATCCAAGTACTGCATTTCGAACTCTTTTGTTGACCATGATGGCCACTCCATTTCTTCTGAGGGATTCCTGCCCACAGTAGTAGATATAATGGTCATCCGAGTTAAATTCACCCATTCCAGTCCATTTTAGTTCGCTAATTCCTAGAATGTCAACATTCACTCTTGCCATCTCTTGTTTGACCACTTCCAATTTGCCTTGATTCATGGACCTGACATTCCAGGTTCCTATGCAATATTGCTCTTTACAGCATTGGACTTTGCTTCTATCACCAGACACATCCACAGCTGGGTATTCTTTTTGTTTTGGCTCCATCCTTTCATTCTTTCTGGAGTTATTTCTCCACTGATCTCCAGTAGCATATTGGGCCCCTACTGACCTGGGGAGTTTCTCTTTCAGTATCCTATCATTTTGTTTTTTCATACTGTTCATGGGGTTCTCAAGGCAAGAATACTGAAGTGGTTTGCCATTCCCTTCTCCAGCGGACCACACCGTGCAGCAGCATATTGTCAGAGGGGCATACCTGTTTCAGACACGTCCTCACTTTAAGAGAAGATCTGTGCAAAGGATTTGGAGAGGAAGGGTTATTGTCAGGTTACAGGGCAGTTCTATTTTTAAATTTTTTGAGGACTCTCCTTACTGTTTTCCACAGTGGCTGTGCAACTCTATATTCACATCCATTGTTCATGAAGGTCCCTTTTCTTCATGCCCTTGTTAACACTATCATCTGACCCCGGGATTCCCACTTCTGGGTGAGACAATGAAAGAAATGACATCCGTGCCTCAAAGAGACACCGGCAGCCCATCTTCATCGCCACGTTATTCACACCGGTCAAGATACAGAAACACTCTATGTTCATCAGTGAGTAATGCATAAAGTGGGCTATCTTATCCATATATATGCATAAGAAAGTGGGATGTTATTCAGTAACAAGGAAGTCATGTCATCTCCAAAAATATGATCACCTTGGAAAACAGACAAAGAAAGACAAAGACAAATACTCCATGATCTCATTAACATGTAGAATCTAAAACCATCAAAGTTTTTAAATGTTTGGACAATGATTGCCAGGGACTTGGAGGTGGAGTTAAGGAAATAGGGAAAATGTTGGTCAAAGGTCCAAACTTTCAGTTATAAAATGCGTAAGTTCTGGGATTCTCCTGGTCGTCCAGCCCTTAAGACGTCACCTTTCAATGCGGAGGGTGTGGGTTCAATCCCTAGTCCAGGAGCTAAGTTCCTGCATGCTTCATGGCCAAAACACCAAAACAAAAAACAGAAGCAATATTGCAACAAATTCAATAGTCTTCAAATGGTCCACACTTTAAAAAATGTACAAGTTCTAAAGATCCAATATGCCCCATGGTGACTATAGCTATTAATACTGTATTATATACTTGAAATTTGCTAAGAGGGTAAATCTTATTTGCTTTCACCACACAGAAATGGGTTTATATTTGAGATGATGAATGTGTTAATTTCCTCAGCTGTGGTAATCATTTCACAACACACACATACATCAAACTGTCATGCTGTACACATTTGCTGTTATTCAGTCACTGAGTCATGTCCAACTCTTTTGTGACCCCATGGACTGTAGCCCACCAGGCTCCTCTGTCCATGGGATTTTCCAGGCAAGAGTACTGGAGTGGGTTGCCATTTCCTTCTCCAGGGGATCTTCCTGACCCAGGGATCTAACCCATGTCTCCTGCATTGGCGGGTGGATTCTTTACCATCTGAGCTGCCTGGGAAGCCTGCTCTATACCTTAGATATACACAATTTTCCTTTGTCCATTATACCTCAATAAAGCTAGATATAAAATGGAGCATCTATTTACAGATGGGGTGGGAAGAGGGACAGGGACCATTGAGGGGTGCTGAAACATTGATGGGTGAGTGATACTATTCAGGGGTTCCCACCTCCAAGCTTGAAAGGGCAAAGCAAGAGCAAGCCACTGCCTGTAACCTGGCTGGCACAGTAGCCCCAGCAGAGGGGCCATCCCGACGGAGCTGTGGCCAAAGGTAGGGGACACAGATATGTATCACCAATATTGCAGCCCAGCCAAGAGCAATCAGAGAAATAAACCCGCCTGTCTGTATCTTTACACTCTTTTTCTCCTGTCTGTGCTGCCTAGTGACCCAATCCAACCGAAGCTAAAGACCCAGGGAACTCAGGAAAAGCCACACTGTGAGGTCGGATCCGGGTGGAGAAAGAGAAATAAGGGCCGAGCGTGGAGTCTAGTCGCAGACAGAATCCCCAGCAGAGCAACTGGATTCTGGGTGTGGAAAATTCCTTCCTATTTTAAGAGTAAGAGCAGCTGAGAATTGCTCATTCACAAAGCCAGAAATAGACGACTCATTGAGTAATTTCTCGGGCATGACAGCACCCACTCGGACCGGGATGCGTTCCTTGGCATTTTGTGTTGTGGCCTTTTAATGGATGGGTGTACCTCGGGAGGCGCGCACAAATTGCCTTTGGTCTGCGTGGCCAATGAAACGTCTAACCAGAGGCTGGCAAAACTCAGCATATTAGTTTCTGGAAAATGGACAGATTTTTAAATTATGCTCATTCAAAGTTTCAAATGTTGTTGCTTAATGTGTCCGTGTGTCTTCAAAGACGCAAAAACATTGACAGATTCTCTATATTATCTTTTCCCTTCCAATTATTGAATCCGTATTTACAAGCAAAGGGAAGCATCGTATTTGAATACAAGCATTTATCAGAATGCGTATTTTTGTTTATTCACCTTTGTGCTTCAATAGTCTTATAGGAGGTAATTTTAATGTCATCAGAAAATAAAAGAACGCAACCTCATGTTAATACAACTTACATTTAAAGAATAAAACTACATGTATTTGTGTGTCTTACTGATGATTAGGGTAGTTTTATGCCTAAATAGGTGAATGAAAGATTAATAGTTCAAAAAGACAAACTAAAAGTAATTTAATTTTCTGCTTGGTTTCCTGAATGATAGTAATATACTCACTACCTTTTACAACAGTACTTTTGTTAAAAAAAAAAAACAAAACCAACTTGGGGTCCCCAAGTTACATAAAATAGTGGTTAGATCAGAGAGAGAGAGATCAGTCGCTCAGTCATGTCCAACTCTTTGCGACCCCATGAACTGCAGCACGCCAGGCCTCCCTGTCCATCACCAACTCCCAGAGGTCACTCAGACTCACATCCATCGAGTCAGTGATGCCATCCAGCCATCTCATCCTCTGTCGTCCCCTTCTCCTCCTGCCCCCAATCCCTCCCAGCATCAGAGTCTTTTCCAATGAGTCAATTCTTCGCATGAGGTGGCCAAAATACTGGAGTTTCAGCTTTAGCATCATTCCTTCCAAAGAAATCCCAGGGCTGATCTCCTTCAGAATGGACTGGTTCGATCTCCTTGCAGTCCAAGGGACTCTCAAGAGTCTTCTCCAACACCACAGTTCAAAAGCATCAATTCTTCGGCGCTCAGCCTTCTTCACAGTCCAGCTCTCACATCCATACATGACCACAGGAAAGACCATAGCCTTGACTAGGTGAACCTTTGTTGGCAAAATCATGTCTCTGCTTTTGAATATGCTATCTAGGTTGGTCATAACTTTCCTTCCAAGGAGTAAGCGTCTTTTAATTTCATGGCTGCAGTCACCATCTGCAGTGATTTTGGAGCCCAGAAAAATAAAGTCTGACACTGTTTCCACTGTTTCCCCATCTAGCAGAAAGCAGTTCTAGGTTAAGTATGTCAATCCATTATTTCACAGGTACGTCACAGGTTCTGCTTTACCTTCTTTTGGGGACATGTCCTTGTTGTTGCTTAGTCATGCAGTCGTGTCTGACTCATTCTGCAACCCCACGGACAGTAGCATGCCAAACTTCTCTGACCATGGGATTCTCCAGGCAAGAATGCTGGAGTGAGTTGCCATTTCTTTCTCCAGGGAATCTTCCAGACCCAAAGGTTGAGCCAAGGTCTCCTGCATTGCAGGTGGAGCCCAGAAACATGTCTAACATCTTACTAATAGACCAAGCCATGTTATAGCAAATGTTTGTCTTGCTGATACTTAAAGGCATATGATTTGAGCCGTACAAAGTTTTGATATATGTAGTAACAAAATTTGACATATAGTTACAGGCCAGTGTACTTGTATCACTCCCCAGGAATTTCCCTGAGTTGATAGGTAGCTAAACTATCAGAATGTTGAGTTGGCTCGTGGCTTCAGCAGCAAGAGGCTGTGAAGTTCTGGATCATCCTTGTCATTCTTGTTTCAAAGTTCCCCAGACAATTTTAAGTTCTAAAATGCTAATGTGTATCCACAGCTAAACATAAAGCCTCTCCAATCCTCACATTATTCAACTTTTGTGTGCCACAATTTAAACAGTAAGAGCTGATGCCTACCCTACACAAGTCACGTGTATGTGTCTACTAGTGATTTCTCCGGGGGAAGGCAATGGCACCCCACCCCAGTACTTTTGCCTGGAAAATCCCATGGACGGAGGAGCCTGGTAGGCTCCAGTCCGTGGGGTCGCTAAGAGTTGGACACGACTGAGCGACTTCACTTTGACTTTTCACTTTCATGCATTGGAGAAGGAAATGGCAACCCACTCCAGTGTTCTTGCCTGGAGAATCCCAGGGACAGGGGAGCCTGGTGAGCTTCCGTCTATGGGGTCGCACAGAGTCGGACACAACTGAAGCGACTTAGCAGCAGCAGCAGCAGCAGTGATCTCTCCCCATGATTTCAATCATTTTAACATCTTTTCTGTGAAAGAGCTAACTCGACCCTGATTCTGTACTAAAATATAATATCTATGACCATTTTGAAAAAAGTATTTGAATGCCACGGAGATTTGTTTAAAATCCTATAAAAATAATTGCCTCTTATTAAAAACATTGAAGGAGTTTGACTGTTTGGGCACAGATGAAGTAAGGGAGCTGAAATCCTGTAACAGAGTGAGGAGTCAATAAAATGTTATCTCAAACTAACAGAGTCTGGCAACTTCTGTTTTCTTTTTGCAAATTCTGTCTGTGGCATTACTGCAATTAGGCCAAATAGATGTCCTCTGCAATAATGTCATGATGGTACCATGACAGATGGCATGCCACTGGGGCCAGTGTCTGGGAAAGAGCATGAAATTTCAACTCTGTCTCCCTGTGTCTACTAAGGCTAAGGGCTCAGTAGTCTTTATTTCCTTTCTTCTTTCTTTCTTTCTTTTTTTTTTTAAACATATGCCACAATCATCCAGGTCAGGGGTTGGCAAAACTTTTCTGTAAAGCGTCAGACTGTAAATATTCTTGGCTTTGCAGCCAGATGGTCCCTTTAGGACCAGCGCAAAGCAGATGCTTTGCCCTGCTGTTGCAGGGTGAAAGCCGCCATAGGCAATCCATAAATAAATAAGCCTAGAGCAGTTTTTCAATAAAACTTTATTTAAAAAAAAAACAAAACAGGAAAAGGATCAAAATTACCTGGAGACTGTAGTTCGCCAGTTGTTGGTACCTCATCACTCTTCTCCAAAGTGTTGAGAATACAGATAACTAGCTTTTTCATGGAGTTAAAAATTGCTCTTAACTGTCTTTGAAAACTACAGTAAGTAGAATATGACTATGTGTTTGTGCTAAGTCATTTCAGTCGTATCCGACTCTCTGTGACCCCATGGACTGTAGCCTCCCAGGCTCCTCTGTCCATGGGATTCCCCAGGCAAGAATACTGGAGTGGGTTGCTATGCCCTCCCTTGTAATAGAGTGCTGCTACTGCTAAGTCGCTTCAGTCATGTCCGACTCTGTATGACCCCATAGATGGCAGCCCACTAGGCCCCGCTGTCCCTGGGATTCTCCAGGCAAGAACATTGGAGTGGGTTGCCATTGCCTTCTCCATTGTGTGAAAGTGAAAAGTGAAAGTGAAGTCGCTCAGTCGTGTCCGACTCGTAGCGACCCCATGGACTGCAGCCTACCAGGCTCCTCCATCCATGGGATTTTTTAGGCAAGAGTACTGGAGTGGCTTGCCATTGCCTTCTCTGTGTAATAGAGTGAGGAGTCAATAAAATGTTATCTCAAACTAACAGAGTCTGGCAACTTCTCTTCTCTTTTTGCAAATTTTGTCTTCCCAAAGCTCCTTCTCAGAGGACCTTCCCAACCTATGGGTTGAACCCACCTCACCTATGTCTCTTGCATTGGCAGGCGGGTTCTTTACCACTGGCCTGGGAAGCCCCAGATTACGCCTGTACAGAGGCATATGAGCTCTTAGGAAGAGGTCTACAAAGTGCTTCATTAGCACCTGCCCAGAGGAAGAAATTCTAGCAAAGCTTTCCAGCTGTATCCATGTGGGCTCCTGCTAAGCTTCACCAACATCCTTACACATTTTAAACATCTGATAGTTTCTGGGTGTCTTACATCTTAATAATCTCCCCTTATATAATTTTTTATCCTGTCCCAAATACCCATCCTGCTTGCATCATAGCAAAATAAGATATTTTGATTTAGGACATATTTATGGTTTTATACCTGGCCTTCAAGATGTGTTTCCAACAGTGCATGCTTATGGTGTCTTAATATAAGAAATACTTAACTCTTATGCTATATTTACTCTTTTCTGACAGGTCTATTTTTCATGTATTTGAAAAGAGTCTGGAAATGAAAAATCCCAATTCAGCTAACAACAAATGGTATCATCTTGTGCTATCTGCTGAGTGTGTCTGACATGTGATGCTTTCATTTGTGAGATGGGAATAATAAATTATTTTTCTGAAATGTAAGTGAATTTTCATGTAAATAGCTAGAAAAGTTATTTTCATGCAGTAGCTTAAATAAATTGGGCTTCCTTGGTGACTCAGATGGTAAAGAATCCACCTGCCAGTGCAGGAAACAAGGGTTCAATCCCTGGGTCAGGTAGGTCCCCTGGAGAAAGAAATGGCAACCCATTCCAGTATTCTTGCCTGGAAAATCCCATGGGCAAAGGAGCCTGAGTTGGACATGCCTTAGTGACTAAACCACCACCACACTACCAACATATTTAATTTGCTAAATAAAGATGGACATATCATCTGACCACATCACCATGTGACATCATTTCATTCCGTATTTAGAAAAATATAAAGGCAGAAATATATGGCATCAAGCCCCTAGAGAATCAAATTCAATAGAAGTCATGTCATGAAGAATCATGAGCAAAATTAGGGACACAAATTAGTGGTAAGACTATTGATTATGAGCAGGTAAGCTGGCTCCTGATAGAACGTTCTATGGGGAAAGGTGTTATGAGTCTTTCTCTGACTAACATGTCTATTAACTCAGAAACACCTAAAACGAAGACTTTCCATATCACAAATGCTCTCACAGTAAACCGTTGTTCACCTATAGGAACACTTCGAGAACTCCGCCCCATTACCATCTGCAGAGATAAACAGAGGCAGGTGACTCAGAGCCTTTCTCAGCGTCATGTGTGAATCACTACCTTCTGTACTGTGGCGGGCAAGTCACAGCACGTTTGGCTGAAAGTTTGGGCAGTGGCCGTCTGTACCACAGCGTGTCCCATTCACAGTTTTGACAAGGAATTTCCTCTGGGGTTACTGGATTGTTTTGTCCTAATGCATTGCAGTTTACTCTCTCTCTCTCTTTTTTTTTTTTTGGCATTTACGTTTTGTAGGTAATTTTGAGCTGGAGCGTCTTGAAACCATTTGATGGTGGAAGAAAATTGCTTGGAGCACTACGAAAATATCATTGAGACCATGTGGTTTTTTAAAACCCTTTTGCACTGTACTCTGCTTCCCAATCATTTCCAGCTGTGTCTAGCCACTAAGCGTACCTTCACAGCCTGATGTTTTAGAATAAAAGAGTTGTGAAGTGCCATTATTCGTTTATTTGTTCAAACGAATGGCCAATGTCAGATTCAGATAGGAGTGCATTCAGTTCTACGTAGAGGTATCACCACTCCATCTTGGGCAACTGCATGCCTCCTTGTTTTTCCTGACTTAATATTTCTGACAAGAGTAGGAAGTGAAGCTAGGAATAGGTCTTCGTTCTTATCCCATTCATGGGGTCTTTGCAAATATAGATGAGGATTGAAAAAAAAAAGGATGCTTTGTAAAAATGAAAATCCATAGTTAAATAAAGTATATTAACTCCCTGTGGGTGTCCTTGCTTTTCCAAGCCATTAATAGCATCAAGTTGCCAAGGAGTTACGTAATGAATGGATCGCCTACCTGACTGACAACATACATGTGTTCAGCAGTTATTTGCGTTGTTTGCCATTCCATCTACTTTCTTTTAAAGTATTCTAAAATTAGAGTATCTAACCTATTTCATAGTGCATTGCACCCTTCTCCCCTCCATACCGGAACTGGCCAAACATAACCTTCATTCAATCAACTTCTGATAAAGGGAAGCTTGTTCAGGACACAGACGAAATGTACAAGTATCAAGAGTACAGAATGGCTACCTGCGCCCAGGACTGGTGTTGAGAGTATTTAAGAGCTGGTAGAGCGTGGGCATGGAGAAGGCAATGGCACCCCACTCTAGTACTCTTGCCTGGAAAATTCCATGGACGGAGGAGCCTGGTGGGCTGCAGTCTATGGGGTTGCTAAGAGTCGGACACGACTGAGCGACTTCACTTTCACTTTTCACTTTCATGCATTGGAGAAGGAAACGGCAACCCACTCCAGTGTTCTTGCCTGGAGAACCCCAGGGACTGGGGAGCTTGGTGGGCTGCCGCCTATGGGGTTGCACAGAGTCGGACACCACTGAAGCGACTTAGCAGCAGCAGCGGCAGAACGTGGGCAACAGCCAATCAGAAACAGACGCTCTTCCAATCAGAATGGGCACCAGCCGCTCTATCCAATCAGAATGGGCACCAGCCGCAGCACCAGCCCAACAGGTGCTTCCCAGCTGCCAGGCAATCTTGCTGGTTCCCACAGGAGGTCGGCAGCTGCTCCCAGTCCAATGAGATTAGCAAAGACAGAGAATATGTAATGGTGTCCCTTCTCTGGGACTTGTTTTTGTCAACATCCCCTTGTATTCCATTTAGTTGTATTTTACCTAAAGATATGAAGGCATTCCCGTAAAACCAAGACCTTTTAATGTCAATTCTAAAAAGAATCTGAGTCATAAATGGATGCTGTGTAATATCCCGAGGGGAGAAGATGTTCCCTATGCTCAACGTGCAACAGATTCAGGTATTTAGAGGAAGAATCGGGGCGGGGGGTGGGGTGCGGAATCTTTAAAATGATCAGCTTCACTTGGAATTCGGTCTTCAAAGCAACTTCATCACTTTGTCTAAAGTTGGTTTCAAAAGCGATGCCTGTGTGCTCTGTCACTTTGGTCCTGTCCGACTCTGCGACCCCATGGACCGTTGCCCACCAGGCTCCTTTGTCCATTGAATTCTCCAGGCAAGAATGCTGGAGTGGGTAGCCTATCCTTTCTACAGGGGATCTTCCTGACCCAGGGAGAAGCAAGTGAATTCACTCTAGCAAGTGAATTCTTTACCGCTTGAGCCACCTGGGAAGCCCCTTCAAAAGCAACACACACCTATAAAATGTACAGGTTAAAACTGCATTCTGAAGACATTTAAAAATTATCAACACTTCTGCCCAGCTCCCGTAGTGAAAATAATAGATGTCGATCCACATTAAAAAAAAAAAAAATGCCCCCCATTAAGTACGTGAGTACATGCACACCGGTATTTATTTTTATCACATATGAGTGAAGCCTACACATAATTCTGTATGTTATTTCTCTAAATTTAGTTTCAGTTTTAACAGAAAATTCTATATGATGCAGAAAATAGCATCCATCCCTGATGATAAATTTAGTAACCAGAAGTTGGCAGAATATTAATAGATGCTAGAAGTCCTTGCTCTCTGGCAACCACTAAAAACATGTTCTCCGTTATAAACATTTGAACAAGGTTTAAATTTGGTAGATTATTTATAAAATGAGAGCTTTCCAGACATTCCTCCCTGACAGCCTTGGAGAATGGTCATCTCTTCCATCTTCTGGATCCTTCAAGATGTATGATGTGCTATAAGCATGCCTCTTAGATGCCAGAAATGCTAGGAAAGCATAAGCACATCTTCTTTCTGGTTGGGCATGCCACAAATCACAGTCAAACGACCCCTTCACTCACCTTTCTGCCTGTGCATCTCACAAATTTTATTCAGCATCTGCACCGAGTCAGAGAATCTTGATGCTACTTCGATAAAAACAAATGTGGCCTGTCTTCCAGAAACATGGACTCTAGTGTGTGTGCATGCTTAGTTGTATCCGACTTTTCGGGAACCCCTGGCCTGTATCTGGCCAGGCTCCTCTGTTCATGGGATTTTTCCAGGCAAGAGTACTGGAGTGGGTTGCCATTTCCTTGGGAATTTCCTGGATTGTGTCTTTGATTTACATGCCTTCGATTATCCCTTCCTAAGTTCTCAGGTCTGCATCTCTTTGCCACTCTCATCTTAGTCTTCATTTAAAGATGCAAATTACATCTATACAATTTTTTTAATTTTATACTTAATTCACATGAAAATATACTTCAGGGAGCTTTCACATTTACCATTCCAATATCTTCATAAGGATTTGATGATATAGGGACATATATCTAATCCTGGAATTCTAGCTGCTAAGAGCTTGGCTGTTAAGGCAGGAAGTGTGATCATGAATTGTTATGATAGTTTATACGTGATATGTGTATGTGTGCTCAGTCGTGTCTGACTCTTTGCGACCCAAGGACTGTAGTAGACCAGGCTCCTCTGTCCATGGGATTCTCCCAGCAAGAATACTGGAGTGGGTTGCCATTTCCTTCTCCAGGGGATCTTCCTGACCCAGGGATTGAACCCATGTCCTTTGCATCTCCTGCACTGGCAGACAGATTCTTTACCACAGTGCCGCCTGGAAGCTCTTATACACAATAAGTGTATATGTTTAGACTCACACACATAAACCACTCTGTTATATAATATGTGTACATAGTACATACCACACCCATATATGTGACTGACTACAATACAAAGTTGCTGTTTTAGCATTACAACTCAGAACTTACGTCATGCAAAAGGATTTGAAAGCAATCACGTTTTCCACAAAGAATACGTCCATTTATTCCATTTCATTTCAGAGCTCCCAACTGTTTAAAATAAAATTAAACACAGCAAAAATTGCTGTCAGATCCTCCAGAGAGGCCCCTGATTCTTTTCTTTTGGGTTACGCTGCACAGTTTCAACAAGCACTTTTCAAAAAAAATGGGCAGTATGGAAACTTTGAACTCGGTGGAAGACAGACACAGAATATCTCAAGCACTCTAATTGTTTTTCTGGGAAATTTAGTAATTACAGAGAACTTCTGTTTATTTTAGTGGCTTCTTATCACCACATGCAACTCACTAATGATCACATTTTCTCCAGGGACCTCCATGACGTCACCAAGTAGCCCCAGTGCTTCCTGATACTTGAAAATTCTGCCCCAGTCCATTTTCAGCATTGCTGAGGACTGTGGGTTCCTGGGAAAGTCTCACAAAGCTCCCTTATCTGCACACATGTAGATACATGTTCTATAGACACACAATATACAGCATTAAAAGCGTGTCATATAGAGTAGAGCATAAAGCATGTATTTTCTATGTTGCTGTTCAGTCGCTCAGCCATGACTTTGTGACCCCATGGACTGTAACCTGCCAAGCCCCAAAGGCCGTGGGATTTTTCTGGGCAAGAATATTGGAGTGGGTTGCCATTCCTCCTCTGGGGTATCTTCCCAACCCAGGGATCAAATCCAGGTCTCCTGCATTGCAGGCAGATTCTTTACCACTGAGCCACCAGGGAAGCCTGGGTTTTCTATATATATATATACGATTTGCAATGCAGTAGTGCAGTGGGGTGAATTTTGGTCTTGTTTGAAATCACTGTAGGGTCTGGAAAGCCTGAGAGATTGCTTCTCCAGGGTGGTTGATGGGAATGGTGAGCACGCCCCCTAAAAATGACATCAAGCCGTCGACATTGCACTGTGCTTGGCAAAAGTCTGGCAGGAAACAAGGGGACCATGACTTGTGAGGATACATCACAGAAGCACTGTTGACAATATCCAAGTGATGGAAACCACCCAGATGTCCATACAGCGGAACGGACACAAAAGAAGTGGTACATAAACCGCAATGGAAGACTCCTCGGCCCCAAAGAGGAACCAAATTGTGCCATTGGCAGCAACGTGCGTGAACCTGGAGATTATCACACCAGTGACGCTAGTCAGACAGAGAAAGACAAATAGGCGATATTGCTCATATGGGGAATCTAAAAAAAAAAAGCATACAAATACAAACTTACAAAGCAGGAACAGACCCACAGACTTTGAAAATAAACTTCAAGGTTACCAACAGTGGGGGCGAAGGATAAGCTAGGAGTTTGGGATGAACAGCTACACACTGTTATATATAAAATAGATCATCAACAAGGACCTACTGTACAGCACGGGGAACTCAATAATCTGTAATAGCCCACGTGGAAAAAGAAAAAGAATGGATACTATAGGGAAATGTATAACTGAGTCACTTTGCTGTATACTCGAAACCAACGCAGCATTGTAAATCAACTCTAATATAAAATTAAACATCAATGGCAACATAATTCTCCTAAGTGGCCACATAATTCTAAAAAAACAGGGGAGTGAGAGAGGCAATTCCTAGGCAGGTTGATAAGAAGTCTGGGTCCCCGAGGACGAGAGAGGGGTCTGGAATTCTCAAGGAGGAGGAAAGGACAAATGTCTTTTTTTTTTTCCCTACATTCCTTAGTCTTAGTCACATAAAATGTTTTTTTCTTTAAGCCCAGAACTGATGATGACACAACAAACAACTCAGTTTAAACTCTGTCTGAAGGATTAGATAACAACAGTGTATCCTGCTTGAGGACCGTTTCTCCTTTCTGAAAACACTCTGGCTAACTCTGTTATCTTGAAATGTAAATTATGGGAGTGGGTCTAGTAAGATCTTTACAACCTTGAGACATTCTTTGGAGTTATTGTAATAACTGATTTTAAAAGTACATAGCTCCCTTGCTTAAGACGAGCAAGCGGGGCACTCTCCATCCCCCTTCCGATGTCTGTGTCAGAAGCTTTCTCTGCCCCTTTTCACTGTAATAAAACTCCCTAGTGAATGAATGAATGGGGAAGCAAAGACTGAATAAGGTCACTGAATCCGTGAGTGAGTGCCGTCTGACTCTATGCTGGTTTATCAGGTGATCCGAGCAGGGAAGATACCCAGGAGCTGAATCTTAGGAAGCATCCCTTGTCAGAACGTTTCTAAATAATGATCTGTCATCTTTCTCTGGGGGCATTTTCACCAGCTATTCCTGCCGTTCAGAGTTTGATTCCAAGAGAATGGTATCTGTTACAATCGACTCTTGGCCGGAGGCGTGATGGATGAAGAGAGGTTTGGCGGCCCGGGGAATGGAGACACATTTTAACTACATTTAAATCACAGGACATACTTGAGCACTTATTCCTTGACTTTGAAAGGGTACCCGTAGATTCCCTTTAAGTAGATGAAAACTGCTCTTTGAAAAGCAGGCATCAATTTCCTATTCACCTATCCGGGGATCTAACGCTTCCCAGGGGCTCTTCCCAGGCTTTTACCTCCGTACCTGCCTGCCGGGGTGTATTTTCCCTCAAATGATGAGACGATGGACCCAGCACCCCATCCAGAAGCAACCTGGGGTGAGACGTCCTTTGAGGTGGCAACTGAGGAACTTTGACCCCGGGGCACCACGTACCCCTACGCCCAGCGTTAGTGATTTTTCTCATTTCCACTGAAAGTGCTGGCTCGCTTGCGACGGGAATATCAAGTGTTACCACGGCTGCCGCAGCTGCGATCCATTATTTCCAGTGGCAGTGGAAATCCATTGAGAGATCTCCCGGGAGATTGTGCAAAATGCGGTGGTGGGTTGGATATTAACCCTTGCCACCGCGGGAGCTAAGACTTCCGGCAAAGCCCGAATTTTACTGGTCAGCTGCTGCCAAGTTTGAGAAAAAAAAACAGACTTCATCCCCGGCAAGCTCCATTCTGAGATGGAGAGCCAGGGCCTCCTAATGCAAGGCCAGGCCCCTTGGAAGACCTTTGTCTGCCTTTGACAGTTTCACACCCCACCGAGTCTGTTTCTTAGGAGTCTAGAAAGCTTTCTAGGAGGGGAAACCTCTGATGAGGAATGCAGCACAGATCTGACCAACCGAGCGCCTTTTTCTTTTACAGTTCAATACGTACATTAAAAAAAAAAAAAAAAGCTATATTACATTACCAGGCACACTTACATTTTATTCAATATTTCTACAGCTTTTCCCCCCTTCCTTTAATTTGAAATGTCTATTATTTGTTTTATTTACTTTTAGGGAGATTGGTATCCTAGACCCCTATTTACAGTATTCTCTGTGAATGATAAAAGTCTTGAAATGCACACAGAAATAACAAATGCAAAAATGACTCCACAGACTATTTTTGTTCAGTCGCTAAGTCATGTCCAACTCTCTGTGACCCCATGGAATGAGGCATGCCAAGCTTCCCTACCCTTCACCATCTCCCAGAGTTTGCTCAAACACATGTCCATTGAATCAGTGATGCCATCCAGCCATCTCACCCTCCGTTGTCCCCTTCTCCTCCTGCCCTCAATGTTTCCCAGCATCAGGATCTTTCCCATTGAATCAGCTCTTTGCATCAGCTTCAACAATAGTTTTTCCAATGAATATTCAGGTTTGATTTCCTGTAGGACTGTCTGGTTTGGTCTCCTTGCTCAAACTATTCACAAGGTTAAATAGTTTCAGGCTTGTGATGCTCACATTATAATTCTATGAATTTATATGTCAGGTGATCCTGTTGGTTGAAGTTAGATAATTCCATTTTGACATAATTTCTGCACGTTAATTACCAGACATTGTTATATGATCTGAAAAGTGGGCTCAAAGCAAGGGATCTCAGCTTTGGCACTGTGATTGGGGCTGGATAATTCTTTGTTGTTGACTCTGAGGGCTATGCCATTTCTTCTAAGGGATTCTTGCCCACAGGAGTAGATATAATGGTTATTTGAATTAAATTCACCCATTCTTATCCATTTTAGTTCACTGATTCTTAAGATGTCAATGTTCACTCTTGCCATCTCCTGCTTGACCACATCCAGTTTGCCTTGATTCGTGGACCTAACATTCCAGGTTCCTATGCAATATTGCTCTCTTTACAGCATCAGACTTTACTCTCAGCACCAGACACAGCCACATCTGAGCGTCGGTTCCACTCTGGCCCCACTGCTTCATTCTTCTGGAGCTACCACTGATTACCCTCTGCTCTTCCCCAGTATCATACTGGACACCTTCTGACCTGGGGGCTCATCTTCCGGTGTCATATCTCTTTGCCTCTTCGTGCTGTTCATGGATTTCTCAAGGCAAGAACACTGCAGTGGGTGGCCTTCCCTCCTCCAGTGGACGTCATTTTGTCAGAACCCTTCACTGTGGCCCATCTGATTGGGTGGCCCTGCACGGCATGGCTCATAGCTTCACTGAGTTATGAAAGCCCTTTTATCACAACAAGGCTGGGATCCATGAAGAGGGTCGTCCTGTTCCTTGTAGGAGGCTTTGCAGCATCCTTGTCCTCCACCCACTAGAGGCCCAAGATACTCCTTCTCCCAGCTGTGACAATCAAACATGTCTCCAGAGATTGCCAACTGCCACTTGGGAGTTGGTTTAGAAGAAATGGTTCGAAGGAAAGAGCATAACACACTTCTTTTAAAAATCTAGAAACAATATCCTTAGAGCCTAAGATATTCTGCTAAGTCACTTCAGTTGTGTCCGACTCTGTGCAGCTCCATAGACGGCAGCCCACCAGGCTCCCCCCGTCCCTGGGATTCTCCAGGCAAGAACACTGGAGTGGGTTGCCATTTCCTTCTCCAATGCATTAAAGTGAAACGTGAAAGCGAAGTCGCTGAGTCGTGTCCGACTCTTAGCGACCCCATGGACTGCAGCCTACCAGGCTCCTCCGTCCATGGGATTTGCCAGGCAAGAGTACTGGAGTAGGGTGCCAACGCCTTCTCTGAGGATATTCTACTCTTAGGATCTATTAAGTGATCCCTGATCACAAATCCTAAACTGTTCTGGTTTCTGCTCAGTCTTCACTCTGCCCTTGTTTTCCCCTTTGCTGCTGCTGCTAAGTCGCTTCAGTCGTGTCTGACTCTGTGCGACCCCATAGATGGCAGCCCACCAGGCTCCCCCGTTCCTGGGATTCTCCAGGCAAGAGTACTGGAGTGGGGTGCCTTTGCCTTCTCCGTTGCCTTCTCCATTGTTTTCCCCTTTGGTGGACTTCAAAGAAAAACAGCCTCAACCCCTTTCTTTACCTATAGACTATTCAAATCTTCAGGAAAACTAGCGGTAAAGAATCTGCCAGCCAATGCAGGAGACAGAAGAGATGCAGGTTCAATCACTGGGTTGGGAAGATCCCTAGAGGAGGGCATGGCAACCCACTCCAGTGCTCTTGCCTGGAGAATCCCATGGACAGAGGAGCCTGGAGGGCTGCCATCCAAGGGATTGCAAAAAGTCAGATGCAAATGAAGTGACTTAGCACCGCACAGCAGGCTTCATCTTAGGTCCCAGCTGAGGGCTAACTCCATCTCAGACTCAGGCTCTCTCTTGTACTCTATTGTCCAGGGAAGAAGCACCAGGTGGGAGCAGGTAGAGAATATGGATTACCCAAGAATCGCCCATAAATCACTACCCTTTCCTCATAGGATAGAAGCAGAACAAAGCCATATCAGACATCTGGTCTACCCCGCAGTTTACAGCAGGAGAGCTGGTCCCTATTCTTGTTAATCAGAAAAGCATTCTCACACACTGACCTTTTTTTTTTTTTTTTTTTTAACATGTTTGTCACCAGTTTTATTTACAAAGTATTAGGAGAACAAAAATTTCATATTAAATCACAGTTAACTGCTTCTCTGAAAAGTAGTATAAATTTCTCCCTTTGGAGAGAGGCTTTCATCTGAGATGCTTAATGCATATAATGGATTGTAAGATATAAAAATCTCTCTTATCAGATGATACTAAACGACAACTATGATCTCCCTTTGGAAGAGGGAAGAACGGAGACTGACAATTCCTGTTTGAGGGAAAACTCACCTTGGTTCCATCCCACCATCCGTCTCTGCACGTCTCTTGCCCATCAAGCTGAAGTTACTCTTACCAGCTAGCACCGTTTCTACCCAATTTTAGATTTAGCTTGCTCTCAGACTAGAGGCCCTGAAACTGCTTTCTCAAAGATCCTGTATTCCCACAAGAACAGAACATTGTTAAACAGCAATTTCAGCTGAAAGTTAACAAGGTTTTAAGGTAGTTAAAAAACTGTGAAAGCCTGACTCCCAGTGTGAAATACAAAACCTGTGAAATTCAAATATGCAGGAACGCTTTCATTTACTCAGGGCTGTGATTAAGGCTGAAAATGTTTTCTTTGTTTAAAAAAGAAATCCAAAGGCCAGAGTGTAAAGAAATGCAAGATTCTGCAAGTTGTTATTTATTTTTCTCAGGCTAATTATGAGATGAAAATAGTCTAGTGTATATATAGCTGGGTGTTTTCACTTGTATACGCTCTGTATATACTCTTTGTATTTCCCTGTCTGTATATGTGTATATATATATGTGTATATATGCTCATATACATGTGTATACATATGCATGTATATTATACTTATATAGGATATATTTATATATTAAATATAGTTTAGGCAATCTCTTAGAAACACATATGAAAAGACTTCAGTAGGTTAAACACACATGACCTGGTGGTGGAGTGGGCAATGTGTACATCAAAAAACAAGTTTCAGTCCTCCTCTGGCTGTGGGAACATGGTCTAGAAACTTTATCAATATTGTGATAAATATTTATCAATATTTCAGCCACTTCTAAGTTTTCTCATATATAATGTTAGAATATGAATGCCCTTATAATTTCTACTTACTCCCCAAATTATAAGAAAAATCCTTTTAAAACTGCAAGGTATGTAAAATACATAGAAATAGATATTTATAGAGGGAACTAACTCTTTCCCACCAAAAGCAGACTCTTCCTTAACATTAATGTGTCGTCTTCCAGCCAAGTACAATTTTTGTTTGATGTTGCTTGAGTTTCTAAGTCGTGTCCGGCCTTCAAACCCACGTCTGCTGCATTGGCAGGTGGATTCTTTACCACTGCCCCAGCTGGGAAGCCCAAGCTTTGTGTAACTAGCATTTAAAATTAGTTGCTAAAAGTATACTTCTGAATGATCTAATGAAGTATCCATCTGAACCACCAGGGAAGACAGAAAACATACATACTATATACGTACTATATGTGAAATATAAATATTGATACGTGTGAAAGATGTATATTGACATAGATGAAATGTATCTGCAGTTCACATGCACACATGTGGGAAAAAATGAGCACTCAGCGTATATGTGGGAGGTAGAATTATGGGTCATTTTAAAATTATTTTATATTGGTATTTATATTTTCTGAATGGTCTGCAATCAATGGTTATTATTTTACAGCTGGAAAATAAATTGATGTTTTTTAAAAATGCTATAATCTTAAAAATTACGAAGAAAAATATTTAATTAGAACATAAAAATATCGGGATTTGAGGTGCTAATTCTAGAACAGATTGAAGTATGAAAGTAATATATATATATATTTCCATCTCCAAGTGTGTTTTGAAGTGTTTAAGTGAAAATTCAAGTTGGGAAGAAAGAACATGCACACACACAAGTAGGATCCTGGCAAACGAAGGGCGTAAAGTGGAAAAATCTTAAAATCTTTCTCAAAATCAGAAGCTTCGGGATATGTTGTTTTCCCAAAGAGCTTAATTTCTTTTATAGGTATCCAAGCCATGACAAAAAGGTTTCATTTTCTACTTTAATAGATATGTTTGATTCAAAAATTGAGGACTTTAAGGTATACGGAGACTCACACATGTAAAATTATGATTTCTCTATCTATTTAGGGGAGGTAAAATATTTGCATTTTTACCCTCACTTCATTGGCAAAAATAAGTAAATCTTTTCTGTTTTCAAAAATTGTGTAAATATGACATAAAAATATACAACTGTCACTGGAAAATATTGATAAAAAAACAATCCAATGACGTTTCTTTGAATTCTAGAGATAATAAACACAAATTGTCTCATTTGAAAGACTTTTATTTGCCATCTAGTTTTTTGTTTAACGGTAATTTTTATAGGCTTAATGTTAAATTGCAGACTCTATGGGAATATTGCCCTTACTGGTCTCTGATTTTTTTTTCTTTAATCACTAATGAATCTAAAAAGTAGAGGTGGGAGGAGGGGCCACATATGGTGTCAATACACTTTAATTAAGTGCAATAATTCCTCTTTTCCTGAGGTAGCTGTGCTAAGACACATTTCTCTTTGGAGATTTACATTCCGGGGAATCTAGTTTTCAGGAGCACGTTGATCTGTGGAATTCCACTGCCCTCTGTCGGATCACTGTGAAAGTTCAGCCAGACTGCCTTCTAAGGTCAGAAATTTGGGGTTCAGTGTCTTAGTCTTTGAAATTCCCAACTTTTACTATAAATCTTCTGACCATACAATATTTTGAAAAAATGTGGAGTTAAAGACTGATGAGCTTCCTAACCTGCAGCTTCACTCAAAAACATATCTTGGAAAGCAGCTTAGAGTTTTATCTTTTTACGAGTAAATAGTACTTATAAAAGCTTTTGCCTACTAGGAATGAAACACTTTTCAAAATTGTCTTTAAAATCGGGCAAGTGGAAAATATAGTAATTTAGGAAAACTAATACCACAGTATTTAAAAAAAATTTTTTAGCAATCATAGAGACTGAATTCTTTGAAAAATTACAATTTATTAAAACCTGCAATTCATTTTTGAGTAGCTTCCAATGATAAATTTCCCAACATTGACCCTTATTCCAGGGAGGAACTTTGGAGATGAACGCCTCTGATCTGCACAGCAGATGCTGTTCTGCACGCTTCTAGCGCAAATCCTCCACAAATATACAACAAGAAGTGACCTGGAACAGTCACCTTGGAAAGGAGGGAAGAAGTGGCCAGAGGTGGACGTGAAAGGGCGCAGAGCTATCTGGCTGGAAGTATTGTTACTGATTGGATGTCAGCTTCTAATTCGTTGGGTGGTGCTTTTCAGCCAAAATCTGAAAATCTCCCCTCCCTTTTCAACATCTGGTTTAGCCATTCCTGGAGAGACAAAACAGCCCTTTCTCTCTCATCCCATCTATTAAAATGTACCTAGGTCCTGAGACAGAAATGAATGACCGTGTCAGTACTGAATAGTTCCACTCCAGTATTCTGCTAGAAATAAGTCTAATGTCCTAAAGCCAAAATATTACAGCAGGACGCTCTTCAACAGTGCAATTGATGGAAAATTAACTTGGTTTCCTGCTTTGTCCCATGAAGTCATTTGTCACATCAAAATACATGAAATATTGTCATCAGTTCAATTTATTTATTTAAAGAACAAAATAATAATTGAAGCCCCATATTTGATCCCATCATGGCTGTTAAATATTTTAATTTATAATAAATTATTTTTAACTATTTTTCTGTAAAGTATTTTCAAACAGTGCTTATCATATTAAATACATAAGGGGACCTGAGTTTGAATTTATTTATAGTGCTTAAATATTGCAATATAAGTTTAATCGTTTATGATGACTTGTATTTTAATAATAAAGACTTCTTTAAAAGCTTAGTTATTATACGCCTCTTTGTGTAAAATTTCCTAAAATATTTAAAACTCTTTCAATAATATGAAATCTTGGTCTGAAAAACTAGCTTCACATCTAGTGGAACTATTTTATTCCCCCATTTAACTGAAATACAACAAAGAAGAAAAAGAGTGAGAATATATTTAGCAAAAATGTATTTACCTCCGTAAGTTGTTAGTACACTTGAAGCTACACAAGAATATGATTGACATATCATATACAAGTATTGTCATTGTTACAGGAAAAAGATACTGATGTATTTAGTTTTAAAGAAAAGGCTAACTCCTAAGTTGTGAGTGATAATATAGACTATTCTGTGTCCCCTACAAGCATACACCTTTCATATATATGGTTAATAAGATTGATATGTAAATTGAGACACTGTCAATAATATTATGTAAGTATAAAAATGTCTAACCTCATGTGCAATTTTAAATATTTATTATGACATAAGGATTGATAGCTACTACAAAGCTGATAAAACTGATTTAAATACAAAAATATTATTGTTCAAAAATGTGTGAAATCAGAATTCATGAATATTCTAAAAATATTTTTACTGAAATTTACCTAAATCACTTTTGTTTAAATATCCAACTTGCTGTCAAATGGTAAAGCATTTTATTTGGTCCCTGTTATAAAACAGAATAAGAGAAAATCCACTGATAAAAGGTTTCCAAGATCTCTAATAATTATTAAAGAAAGAAGATAAATAAATCATATCTTTTTTCTATGATTAACCTAGAAGTTGTCTTTGGGCAAGTGTTTTTTGTTTTTTTTTTTTTTTCCTTACACCTAACTTAGTAATCTATGAACTGTAATGATATATTCTAACTATATAGTCAAGACTTCACAGCCTGGGGAGGAGCAGAAACTCCAGCATGTCTAACTTTTCACCACCCTGTAGAATACTGCTTCATGGAACAGTGAATTTCTAAGAAATTTTGATCAAGCTGTGACTCGGAAGAGCTAGGTTAGAATGTAAGAGTTTTTAGTTTCTCCTCCTAGTTTGTCATTCTCCTGTTCTAGAGATATGTCTAAATATAATCCTGAACTTCACCCTATGTCCTGATGGTACTTGATAATAACTCATTGTCTACCATGTTGCTGATCCATTCCTTTCAGGAGTTCTAGGATATAAAAGTAGAGTGTGACCAATTCCTGTAAAAACTGGGGAATTTCTATGCTGGGCTGTCCCTAAAGCTGACACAGGTCATTTTCTTTCTTGCCCTATTTGTCCATCTTGGTTTTGTGAGCGCATGGATTCTCCACTTTAAAACTACTGGCACCCCACCCCAGTACTTTTGCCTGGAGAATCCCATGGACGGAGAATCTCAGTCCATGAGGTCGCTGAGAGTTGGACACGACTGAGTGACTTCACTTTCACTTTTCACTTTCATACATTGGAGAAGGAAATGGCAACCCACTCCAGTGTTCTTGCCTGGAGAATCCCAGGGACGGGGGAGCCTGGTGAGCTTCCGTCTATGGGGTCGCACAGAGTCGGACACGACTGAAGCGACTTAGCAGCAGCAGCAGTGCTATCTAGGTCCATGCTGTTTCCAATTAAAATTGAACGCAAACAGATAATGAGAAGGGCTTCCCTGGTAGCTCAGCAGTAAAGAACTTGCCTACAAGGCAGGAGACGCAGGTTTGAGCCCTGGGTCGGGAAGACCCCCTGAGAAGGGAATGGCAACCCACTCCAGTATTCTTGCCTGGAAAATCCCATGGACAGAGGACCCTGGCAGCCTACAGTCTATGGAGTTGCAAGAATCAGACGTGGCTTAGTGACTAAGCCACCACCAGATAATGAGAACATAATACTAAAAATGCTCTTCCTCCATCTCAGTCAAAAGAGATGATGAATTTTCTAGAGGAACTTTCTGAAACCAATTCTTTCAAGCCAGGCACTGCATTTGGCCCTTGATAAGCATCATCTCATATGAACTTGTTAATAGTTCAGCAAGCCATTATCATTAGTTCCATTTCACACATGAAGAAACTGAGGTTTCAGCAGAGGACGTGACTTGCCAAGGAAAGTACAGCAGAACTGAGACACAGCCTTTTCCCACCACAACCTCTTTACTGCCCTTATCTTCCTCTATTTTTCCCATTTTCTCATCAAAATCCATTCCCCCTCCCCATCAAAAAGCCTCAATCAGTTGTTTTACTGAGAGTACTTTAGACCTTTCAGATAATGCTTATACCCCTTATATAGAGAGGAAATACAAATTTAGTAGGAAAAGAGTGTATTCTTAGAAGTAGGATTCCAAGAACAAATGTGTTAGGCCAGATTAAACATGGATGCCTTCCAAATTTATGTCTTCATTCAGCCCTCTGTATTGGCATCAATGTCTCTGGATCATAATGAGTTATCATGAGTCTTGTCATCTTTCTTAATTCGTGACAAGTCTACTGTTCAAAAAATAATAATAATAAACCTTCTTATGAGCACCATATTCACCTATATTGCTCTGGTATCCTTAGAAATCTTAGCATCACCCTGAATCATTTCTGGATACTGAGTGTAAATGAGTTAGTTTGACCACTCCATTTTTTTATTTGAGCTACGTATAACCACTAGTGAAATCATACACTTTTACCAGCTTTTCTTAGAGCCCCAGGTGTGGTGAAGTTATGGATATAGAAATCTGATGGAAAGTGATTTCTAGTGGGCTATGCTAGTGACTCAACAGATAAAGAATCTGTCTGCAATACAGGAGACGTGGGTTCAATCCCTGGATTGGGAAGATCCCCTGGAGAAGGAAATGGCAACCCACTCCAGTATTCTTGTCTGGAAAATCCCATGGATAGAGGAGCCTGGTGGGCTGCCATCCATGGGGTCCCAAAGAGTCGGCCACAACTGAGCACGTGTTCCTGTACACGGGGACCTGGAGTCAGTGCCTCAGCTTCCTGTTTCTGGGACACCACCTTTTGCTCTTTGGTGCTCTCTGATCAGTTTGGGATGACCGGGGGTTACTAAGTGATCCAGTGCTTGCCTTTCAGCCCCAGAGATGCCCCCAAGGCCTCTGATAGATTCCCCTGAGGCAGAGCTGGAGGGCAATGCTCTTCCACCCTCAAAACACATACCATTTAAATAGTTAAATCTACATATCATGGCAGACTATCATTATGCCAACTTTAATTTTTAAATTGGCCATTACTTGAAAGGGCAGATAATTTTGTTTGCTGGGGATTAGTGGTGGGCATGGGGTGATGTCAAACAGCAAACTCAAATTTACAGGAGTTGGGTAGAGCTCATCCTAATAGCCCACTGCCCTTTTTACACAGGATATGTTGAAGACCATTAACAGAACTTTTTAGCCTAAAAAAGTTTTTTTATTATAAAATATCTTCTTGTTGGTGTATGGCAAAAAACCACCACAATACTGTAATTATCCTCCAATTAAAATAATTTTTTAAAAAAAATGATCATAGCAGTATTCAAATATATATATGTATATCTTCCTGGGACTTCCCTGGAGGGCCACTGGTTGAGAATTGTCTTTCAATAGAGGGTGCAAATTTGATCCCTGCTCGGGGAGCCCCAGAGGCCTTGCAGCCAAAAACCAAAACACAAAACAGAAGCGATGCTGTAACAATTCAATAAAGACTTTAAAGATAGTCAACAACAACAAAAACATCTTTTTTTAAAAATAAAATGTCTTCTTATTGGATAATATCTCAAAAATACTTAGGATTTAACAGTATGTTGGGCAATTTATAAAACCGTAATTATTTAGGATTCATTTGCTCTGTTTCATTCTTTACGATACCAGGCACTCAAAGTTGCCATTTCTAACTTGCCCTATTTTATTGTACTATTTGCTTCTAAACTATCTTTCTCTATAAAGAAACGACAAAACTGAAGTTAAAATATTGTTTTCAGGCTCATAACCCCCCAAAAAAGAGAGCTTAATCTAATTATAAAAAAGAGCTTAATCTAATTTTACTATCAATAGCAGTGAAACACATGTCTTGCTAGTACACTTTTTTGGGCAAATATATCTTGTGCCTAACATTACTTTCTGTCTAGTTCCAACGCTGACAGACTCAATCGTTTGCTTGGGAGATTTCTTACGAATTTATATCATTGGTTATAAGTAGGACATGGAAATAAGAACAAAGAGCAGAATAATCTATCAATCTTTACAAACAGAAGAGATGATGACTTTCAGAAAAGCTCTCCTATGGTATTGACAGCTTATATCACATGTTCTACCACTGGTAGCTCAGAGGCAGCATATGTGAACAAGACATAGTAAATCACATTAAAGACAAAAACTGTGAGATGCTTTTGTGAACTCTCAAAGAGATTAGCAAGACCCTGTCTGCTCCAAGGAGCACTACGCTTCATCAGAACCAGCTAACTTATTTCCCCAAGATTGCTAAGCACACTTTACTATTTGTAAAGAAAGATTCTCAGACAAGGGAATCTCCTTTTCCAAATGGTTGCCATGGTTTTATTGTGTTTGCTTTCTGTTTTCCTGGCACATGGATTAAATTATCAGAGTGAAGAGGAAATGGAGATGGTAACAATCCAATAATGCTCTTCGGTGAAGAGCGTTTAACATTCAGAAACCATCGACGTTTAATTTCTGCCTCATTAGAACCAGGAGAGCAGGGAGCTGATTTAGGAATGCTGCAGCTTGTTCTGAAACATCAGGGTGTTTTTCTTGAAACAGAAGGTAGTAATCAATGAGAAGTATTCAGTGTGGTTCAGTTCCTATAATACTTTCCTGGTGTTAGTCTAACCACTATTGCTTTGCACCTTTTTTTTTTTTTTTTTAAACTCTTTAAGGTCACATCTGTTAGGGCACATAATGGTTTTTAATCACACTTTTCTAAATGACTAGAACACAAGTATGTGAGGGGAGCAGCACTTAAACCGAAGCCTGATCCCTGTTGTAGGATATTTGGGTCGTGATTTTCTGGAGGATTGAATGCAAAATGGCAGAGACCTCTGCCGAACTCATGCCAGTTGATATACAGCTGAACAATCAAATGCAGGCCCACCCCCTCCTCCGAGTAAGTCTCCTTTCCCAGAGGAGGATCACGGAGAACACACTCTCAATTTGGGGGAAGCAAGGAAGGCTAGAATCATATATTATCTTTACAGACCCTTCTGTTCAATTCCGAACGCCTCTAATGCACCTCAAATCCACTCCGGATCAGTTTCAACCAAATTATAATACGTATTCACAGGATGGTGCTTTTTTCCCCCCAAATTTGAATTAGGTGCTAAAAACAAGTTTTTCTTCTTTTTTCAATTTACATTTAACTGGAGTCACTGATGATGTGCTACTGATTTTTGCTGTAAAGCTTGGAGCAAAACCCTCTACTATATGGTCCACTTAAATCATCGACTATAGATATATTTAAAGAAACCACCTTTGCTTTCAGCAGTCCTTTATGTTCTAGGCACATGAACAAAAAGAAGAAGTGTTATCTATTTAGAGATCCATTTTATTCAATAAGTAACACTAGGCAGTAAGAAGATAGCAGTTACAATCAGTAAGAACCCCATTCTCATGGAGCTTCTACTCTAAATATTCTGATGGACCAGAAAATGAAAATCAACTAGCTGATTTTGGATGCTGATAAATGCCATGGAGTTGGACCGTGAAGAAGGCTGAGTGCCGAAGAACTGATGCTTTCCAGCTGTGGTGACTCTTGAGAGTCCCCTTAGCAAGGAGGTCAAACCAGTCAATTCTAAAGGTAATCAACTCTGAATATACATTGGAAGGACTGATGCTGAAGCTGAAGCTCAATACTTTGGCCACCTGATGTGAAGAGTCAACTCATTGGAAAAGACCATGATGCTGGGAAAGATTGAGGGCAGGAGGAAGAGGGGACTGCAGAGGATGAGATGGTTAGATAGCATCACCGACTCAATGGACATGAGCAGACTCCAGGAGATGGTGAAGGACAGGGAAGCCTGGTGTGATGCAGTCCATGGGGGTCACAAAGAGTTGGACACTACTGAGCAACTGAATAGCAACAAAATTAATGTTTAAATTTTCAAAAATTGTCCCAAATAATTGGGTTCTGATTCAATGCTTTGATCATTTATTTGTGACCTATTATTTGGAAGACATGTACTATTTGGGGCAATAGTGATTCTAAGATGAGAGTCATCCTCAGGAATTAAAAAGGGGAGAGAAAAGTCAGCTATCAGAAGATAGTGTTAGCTGCTCAATCGTGTCCGACTCTTTGCAACCCCATGGACTGTAGCCCACCAGGCTCCTCTGCTATGGGATTTCCCAGGCAAGAATACTGGAGTGGGCTGCCATCTCCTACTCCAGGGATAGATCCAACCCATGGATCCAACCTGGGTCTCCAAAGGCAGTGTTATAAATACACTTAGTAAGGTAAGGGTGTGTGAGTATCTGAGAAGCAGGTGGGGCTCCTGAAGTGAAGAGCTCAGAGAAGGCCCTCCTACCAGCCTGAAGGTCAGAAGTGGGAAGGATGCAGGAAGGGGTCTCACTGGAGGAAACTGAGCTGAGTTGGATGGAGAACACAGAGTCACACGGACGGACTTGCTGCAAACAGAGTGAATGGGGAAGGAGAAGGGAGATGCGGGCAGAGGAAACGGCAGAAGCAAGGACATACAGGGGAGATGACAGAGTGCTTACGAACACGCCAGGTCGGCCAAAAAATTCCTTTGGGCTTTTCCATAGCATCTTAAGGAAAACCCAATAAGACTCTTCAACCAGTCCAATGTATACAGACATAATATGAGGCTTCCCTGGTGGCTCAGATGGAAAAGACCCTGCCAGAAAGGCAGGAGACCCAGGTTCGATCCCTGGGTTGGGAAGATCCCCTGGAGATGGGAATGGCCACCCACTCCAGTATTCTTGGGAGAATCCCACGGACAGAGGAGCCTGGTAGGCTACAGTCCATGGGACTAACACTACTAACAATTGCACTCATATATATATATATACTTATTAAAGAGATAAGTAGAACAATTTGTTTTCATATTCTCTTCAATCCAATGCACATATTCAAAACCAAAAGCCATTCTTTTTAGGATTATGTATTTTTACACTTGGATAAGCTTTTTCCGAGATGTATGGCTTCAGCCAGATTGTCTTTCCATTATTTATTTCTGTGGCTATTTGCATACCTAGCAGAGATTAAGCAGGAGAAATAAATAAAATGGAGCAGGTCTTTCTCCTGATTCCTACTTAACCGATCGACATGGCAGGAATTTTAATCAGCAGTTTAAATCAGATTATAAAGTAACCTGATAGATATTCCAATCAACTAAAAGACAAAAGATCCTCGGCCATCCTTAAACAAAATGTTCTCTCAAGAGTAACTTTGTTCCTAAGAAATAGTAAGTAACCCAGCCAAAAAATGCAGTAACTCATATTAACTACCACCAAACAACTCAAGTTTGAAGGGTTCACTCTTTTTCATAGTCTTGTGAACATCTGTAAAACCTCATACCCAGTTATAAGACTTCTTTGTCTTAAGGAAAACACCTACTTGTTTCGGTGTTACAACAATTAAATTGATTGGAAACATGTACACTGATTCTTATCATTTTCTTTAAATCTACTGCAGAATCCCTTGCTTTGGGTAGCATCTTCTGCCGCTGGCAGACCCTATACTGGCTTTAATTACTGACCCACATCTACAATGATGACTCTGCAATCTTTTTTTTTTTTAACTTTGAAGGTGAAAATCACTAATAACAGGAAGAAATGGATGGAAGCCATCAGCCAGTAAGTGGTTCTGCTTCTTAAAAGTTATGCAGCCTGTTTGACGTGACCCTATCTATTGCTTCATCAAAATAACTCAAAGTTTCAGCCAAAACAAAATAATCCTGCTTATCATTTGCCACGTGAAAACATCCACAAGCATCTGACTTATAAATTCTGACAAAGGAAGAAACGGAATGAATTTATTTAAAACTACGAATTTGCTTTTGAGATGAAGCCACATTATTTGTACGAAGGAAGCAGACAGAAAAGCTACGGGGCTTCTCTAACAGGAAATCAGGCGTAGGTCCATGTGAATGGAGTTTCTTAAAGACAACTGACAGGTTAATGATACTAAGAATTGTGCCAGTAGCTGCGTTTAATTCCAGAATCTTATGGGTGCATTTTCAACTGATATCCTTTAAATAACCTGTAATTTTTCAGTGTGAAAATCTCTATTATAACAGGGAAAATTGAGGAAGACACTTATTAAAGAGAAGCAGCAGCACATGTGGTATTATTTTTACAGCCTTTCCGTGTGTTGATATAAAGTAATACATTTGAGTCAAACATCATCTGGGTGAGTAGTTAAAGTGAAATCCGATAGGACTTTGCAATGCGACCGTGGGCTGTACAATTAGCAAAATGATTAGCCAGGCTAATATCAACAGACCCATTGCCCTGTCAATTTGACATTATATCTCTACACAGATTTCAGCCTTTGCTTAGGACTTCTGACCATGATCCCTATAACTTTTGAAGAAGTGCCATCTACTGGGTTTCTATTGGAGGAAAACAGCTGTTTCTTCTATAACATAAAAATACTTCAACAGTTTTTCAAAATTTGGAAGATTTTGCCTTAATATATGTGTGTGTATATATATGTGTATGTATATATATGTGTGTGTATATATGTGTGTGTGTGTGTGTATGTGTGTGTGTGTATATGTGTGTGTGTGTGTGTGCTAACTCTCTCTCTATAGTTATATTGTCAGGACTTCTCTGGTAGTCCAGAGGTTAAGATTCTACATTCCCAGTGCAGAGGGCCTGGGTTCAAATCCCTGGTCAGGGAACTAAATTCAGCATGCCACAACTAATTATATATATATACATATGTGTGTGTGTATATATATATATACACACATATATATATATATAAAATTATATGGAAGAATTGATGCTTTCAAGCTGTGGTGCTGGAGAAGACTCTTGAGAGTCCCTTGGACAGCAAGGAGATCAAATAAGTCAATCCTAAAGGAAATCAAACCTGAATATTTATTGGAAGAACTGATGCTAAAGCTGAAGCTCCAATACTTTGGCCAACTGATGCGAAGAGCTGACTCATTGGAAAAGACCCTGATGCTGGGAAAGATTGAAGGAGGGAGGAGAAGGGGGATACAGAGGATGAGATGGTTGGATGGCATCATTGACTCAATGAACATAAGTTTGAGCAGACTCCAGGAGATCGTGAAGGACAGGGAAGCCTGGCGTGCTGCAGTCCATGGGGTTGCAAAGAGTCAAACATGACTTAGCAACTGAACAAGAGCATCAATAAGCATGCTATCCGGAGATAAATACTTTTAAATGTGTACTGATACATACACATGTATATATACGCACATATTATTACATACCTATATAAATATGTAAATATAAAAATTTAGGAAATAAATAAATGTTTAGTATACAAATTAATTGCTGTATCTAACTTCTGTCAAAAATATGTGTATGTAAGAGCTGCTTTTTATAATTAGTGGGAATTTTTGTAAAGAGTACAGACTCATTGAGATATTTCAAAATTATATTTTAATATATAACACACTCTGACTTTTAAACATATTTTTAAATAATGATTTTATTAGGAATCTTTACTCAGTTATATCAGCAAAACTGTTTTTTCTGGATTTTAATGTTGTGGAGTGTATACAGTTGAACATAAGAATGCTTCAGTGTTATTTTTTCTTACAATGGTTCTTCTTTGAGCTTAATAAATTAAATAGACTATCTTTAATAGAGATGTGTGCAAAATTACGTATAAAATGTCTTCTAAGAAGAGCTTATATAATAAGAATTTGGCTATGTTGAGCAACTACTTTGGAAATTGACCAAGTTAAATGAGACTTCACTATTATGATCTCTCAAGCCTACTTGCAGTGTCCACGTGAATATAATAGACTATATATTTTTTTCTCCCTAAGATCTTCTCAGGATGGAGATATATTCCACCACTTTGGTAGCTGTACCAAATCCAAATCATTTTGCTTTTATTTCTATAATTGCTTTTATATCCTTGATTAGTATTTATCATTTTAAATATAAATTTATTTATTTTAATTGGAGGCTAATTGCAATATTGTATTAGAGTATTTATCATTTTTTAACTTAATTGACATCCCACAAGTAGATGCTGTAAAGTATTTTTGCCCTTTCAGATGAAATATTACTTTTTCATGTTGCTTACGAAGAGCATGTTTTTTTTGCACCATTTTTTCCTGATCCAAACTTAGTTCCTGATCCAAACAAACTTAATTGTTCTCTGCTAGTAAATGTGCTCTCAAGTCCAATTAAACTCAAGTTAAATGAATAAATTTCACAATTTTTAAGCAATAGAAAGAGTAACAGTTTTTATCTGTATTTATCAAAACCAATCTTGTGCAAATTCCACTTGAATCGGGTATATAAGCTGTTTGTTAGCTGATCTTTTTTAATTAAAGATCTGTTTGCAATATGTAAAGTCACATAAAGCTACATATAAGTCCTTTTTAAATAATATTTTCCCAAAAGTAGTTTTCATTTGAACTGTTCCAGCAAAGATGACTCTGTAAGTCACAGTCTGCTAAGACAGGGTTCAAAATGTACTCTAGACAATGCACAGAAAAGAAAGGCCCTGAATTCATGCCCTGGGTCTTATTTATAGGACAACATGATATATTTCATTGTTAGGTAACAAAAATCTATATTGTTTAAAATGTCTGTAATGTGAGTTCTTTTTTTTTGTCCCCCCTAAAGTGACATTGACTGAAATCTCTCCATAAAGAGAATTAGCCTGTTGCTTCTAGTTCAAATGCATACCCCCTCCATTTCCTCTAATTTTATACAATGTAAATAAATACTCTGTGCTGTTCAGAGGCTACTGGAAAACGCTGAATGCCTGTCATGTGTTCTAAATAAGGCCCTCTTGAATAAAGAATTACCTCTGAGCTAGGAAAAGCCATAGTCGCTAAGCAGAAAGGTCAACAAGAGCAAGTGGGCTTTTTCCTGTATTTGTCTGTGAGAATAAACATATGGAAGAAAATGTCCTTCTATAAAAGAATTCAAACAAAGCAAAAGTCTTCAGAAAATAGATTGCTGTGGAAAGTTTATTTAAACTTAAGACTCCCGCATGGAATTAGCCATGTTAGACGGCATTGAACTGAATGAATAATTCCATTCCAATATGATCCACTTTCCTTTAATTTCTGTGAGTAATGTTTGGAATATTTGTGCCCAGTAGAATACGAGACATTTCAACATCAGCAAATTGAGCATGAGAAATCAGACCCCAAAGAAATGGACCCACAACTTCGGTGCTAATCAGACATGTACAGACTCAGATCAAAGAACCGGGGAAGGGTAATATCTGCAGTTGAAAAAAGAAAAAAGGATTTCAGATGTCTAGCATTCATTAGAATCTCATGAATTCTGTGATTCAAAATTTATATTTCAAAATTTGTTTTGATATAGAACATTTTATGATTTTCTAGTGTTTCATAGTATTTCACAGGCATATGAAAAGCAAAACGAACAGCTAGATTATTAGCTTGAGAATATCTAAATTTGTAACTCTAAGAGATTGCAACCAACTTCTTTCCCAAGAGGACGTACTTTATCTTTCTACTGATCTATTCTAAGCAATCTGTATTACTTTGTTCCTAACAAATAATTCTTTGCGGGTTTTGACCAACCTTTGTAATAAAGGATGGTGCAAAAAAACATGCTCTTCATAAGCAACATAAATAAGGCTCTCTGGGTCAACTTTCTCCATGTACACATAACAAATTAATTATAGTTTAGACATGTTGAAAACTTTCAGTAGTATTAAAAAAATTAAACCCGAAAGGTAACATAATGAATGCTAGAATGTAGAATGATACAAATTTGTTTAAAAAGCTGGCTTTTGTAAGCTGCTATATAGACACTATATTTAATAAAGAACGTGGAAAAGGAAAAAAAAATACCTTTCTCTCCTTCTTTTTCTCCAAGGTGCTCCTTTACTTAAGGATCTAGAAGAATCTAGACTAGCTACAAATAGTCAGAAAATAGGGTATCCTGTTTAGGACAGATAGCAACACATCTAAAAGTTACAGCCACCACAGTTAAGAAGGATCCGTCCTAGGAGATGCAACAACATATTACTAAGCTAGTGCTTATATTGGTCTTTATAAGCTTATATTGCTTATATTGGAATCTGTTACAATATGTTTCATGGTTTTGTTTTTTGGCCCTGAGGCATGTGGGATCTTAACTCTGTGCACTAGCAGATGAAATCTGAACCGCTAGATCACCAGAGAAGTCCCACTGAACTATATTGTTTTAAAACGTGTGATACTCACACAAGAATACATGTATCAGTGAATCATGTGAAAGGGATATCGCACATGTCATCCATGTGGATATCAGAATTTAGTTACTCTGTTAGGGGTGGAGTAACATGTATCAGTGATTCATGTGAAAGGGCTATCTCACATGTCATCCATGTGGATATCAGAATTTAGTTACTCTGTTAGGGGTGGAGTAACAAAACCTGTAGAAAAATAAATGACTAGCCAATAATTGTACGGGATTTGGAACATTTTGAACAACATACTCTCGGAGCATCACACATGTACCATAACCGAAATAAGTAGAACTCAAACCTGGGTATGTGCTACTATAAATAAAAGACTGAAGCATGAACACATACAGTTATAGTATAAAAGTACAGTTAAGATATAGAGGTGGTCTAGAGGAGAAAGTAAAATAAAATGGGTCAGATAAAAAGTCTCATAAATCCACGGATGCCCCAGCTGTCCTACTTCTGAACAATAACTATTTTCAACCATACAGAGAAGACTGGTGATTGGAGAAGGGGAGGGGCGTCTTCCCGGTAGAAGGGAGAGTTGTGAAGGCAGGAAGGTATAAATGAGCATGATGTCCTTAAGCCCCTACAAGTTGTGTGTTAAGAGATGATGGGCTTCCCTGGTGGCCCAGTGGTATAGAATCCACCTGCCAACGCAGGAAACACGCATCCGATCCCTGATCAGGGAAGATCCCACATGCCTTGGAACAGCTCAGCCTGTGAGCCACAACTATTGAGCCTGTGGTCTATAGCCCACGAGCCACAACTCCTGAAGCCCACGTGCCTAGAGTCTGTGCTCCGCAGCAGGAGAAGCCTCTGCTCCGCAGTTCTCTGCAGCTAGACAAAGGTCCACTCAGGAGCGAAGACCCAGCACAGCCCAAAATAAATAGGTAAAGAAAAAGAGATGATAACATGTCAGGGCACGGGAAAGATTAATGGTAGAAGATAACATTGGAAATCACCCAAGGCACTGTCTACAATACTCATGCTCTGGTGGGACTTTCTGCTTCAGCTGCCTTTCCGATCTGTTGAAGAGTTTCCAACCGACTACAGACGTGTTCATGTTTCAGTTGGTTAAAGATATTGATGGTGGAAGCACGCACGAAGGTTTCCTCAGGGATGCTACTGGGGGCTGGGGTGCCAGCCAGGACGTGGTCGTCTGTGAGAATGACGTCAACAACCTGGGCTAAACATGCAGAGGAAGTAAAGGCAGTGGCTGTCTCTAGAGAATGGTAAGAGATGTGCTTATGAAATTTCCCGGCCCTTCATTTACATCCATCGTGCGTTTTAGGACTTACATCTCCCTCAAGTGTGATTTTATACTATAAACCGTTCAAGAATTTGACCACATCCTTAAGGTATTAACATTTGCTCCAAGGCTCCTCTTGTTGAATGGAAAAGTCAATATCGTTTAACAACTTTAAAAAACGAAAGTGAAAATAACATAAGCTTTTATAGAAAACATCTTAGTTTCCAGCTATTATATTTTCCTTTGATGGGGAAGGAATTCAGAATGCTGTTCCCTAGAAGAAAGGTTTCATCTTCTGAAGCATTTATCGGTTTTCAGCTGTAAATGTGAATACATTTGAAGTATCATTTATCGTGGCTGTAACCTTGGAGAGATTTTTGCCCTGCTTCCTAAGGTAGATATAAATCTGCATGTTGGATTATTACTCTTTTCCTATCTTAAGTGGTTTGGCGATTAATGTAAAGCCAGGCTCAGTATTGGTTTCTTCACATCCTCCCTTAATTTCTTCATTGTGTTGGACGCTGTACTGGGAAGATTTCCATTAGTCTGAGATATTTAAGGTTTACCGATATCCCAGAGTGAAAATCAGCGTCTTCAATAAATACGTCATCTCTCAATTTGACTGGTATGTCACAGAACTCATCTCTTCAGCGAGAATGAAACATGGAAATAATGTTGGTAACACAGATACGGCCCAAGAGTATTTGTCATTTATCTAAACTAGACAGAATCTGTATGAAGCTGGCAGGGGCTATATTAGTAATCGCTTTTCTCTCTGTCTTGAAGCCTGGCCTAGGCAGAAGTCGAGTGGTTGAAGTAGAAAAGAGGTTTAACTTTATTTGATTGCTTTTGATGATGAGAAAAGGAGCTTGGATATTCCAAAACATGGCACCCATTTCATCAGGTATGATCTCTATGCTAATCGAACGAGCATGGAGACTCAGTTTTGATGAAACACAGTTGTCTGACCTTTGGCCCAGAATGAGAAGTCAAACAAGATGGATGAGGCCTTCATCTGTAGAGTTCACTGATGCGTTTCTGAGTGTGGGCCTTCCCCCGGACGAATGGAACATTAAGAACTGTGGTTAACTTGGGATGAAAATTTGGAGTGGCTACTGCTTGGAATAAGATGACTTTCTTATGTCTTCATAGAATCGCTCAATGGGCTGTATCCCATGAGGTCATATCAAAGACTCACAACAGTTAAAACTAAATAGTCAATTGAAGTCTGTCTTTTTATCAAAAACATTATTTCTTAAAGCTCCATCTGCTCCCCTCTCTCTAGCCTAACTTGTTAGCATAGGATATTTGGCTCTGGGTTTAAAACCAGAAATGGAAAGTTGTTTTGGTTTTCCTTAATAAAGTCTTCACAAATTTGATTTTAAACTTATGGAAGAGGGTTTTCCATGAAACCCCTTTTTCCATTTAAGAAGGGCAACAGATCTGGCTGCAGAGTCATCTGTAATTAAAAACAAAAATTCTCTAGTTTTTCCACTTGCTCATATATATAGGTTATGCTTGATGGTTGCATTTTAGAACTGTTCTTGATGAGCTGCATTTAGTATAATAAGTAAATTTGGGGGTCTTGGCATGAAGGTGAAGTGAGGACTTGGTTCCTTTAAAAGTTGAAATTGTAGTGACCTCTACATGATAGATCTCCCTCGTGGCTCAGACGGTAAAGAATCTGCCTGCAGTATAGAAGACACAGGTTCACCCCTGGGTCGGGAAGATGCCCTCCAGTATTCTTGCCTGGATAATCCCATGGACAGAGGAGCCTGGTGGGCTAGAGTCCATGGGGTCACAGAGAGTTGGACACAACTGAGCAACTGACACTTTCTCTTTTCTTTTCTGTGTGATGCCTGGTGCCTGCTGGTATATATACTCACAAGAGATTTGAAGAGAAACATCACATATTACATAATGCTTTCCTGTTGCTTTGTTCTTCTTCATTTTCATGGCAGATTTTAATGAGAAGAGCCTGTGGTTTGGTAGAAAGCTCTGCTGGGTTCAGGAATGAGATGTTGCTGCTTCTAATTCCTTATTTGTGTTCATTTGCATACTTTTCATACAAAGGTCTGTGAAATCAAAGCTCTGGTTTTTCCAGTAGTCATGTACAAATGTGAGGCTTGGATCATAAAGAAGGCTGAGCGCCAAAGAACTGATACCTCCAAACTGTGGTGCTGGAGAAGACCCTTGAGAGTCCCTTGGAAGCAAAGAGATCAAACCAGTCAATCTTAAAGGAAATCAGCTCTAAATATTCACTGGAAGGACTGAAGCTGACGCTCCAATACTTTGGCCACCTGATGTGAAGAACCGACTCATTGACAAAGGCCTTGATGCTGGGAAAGGCTGAGGGCAGGAGGAGAAGGGGACTTCAGTTCATGGGGTCACAAAAGAGTCAGACAACATAAGGCAGTGATTGTTACTGAACTTCCTAGACAGTCATTGGAGGGACAATAAGTAAAGGTCCAATCTGACCAGAAAATCTAGGAAATAAAGTATCAGTATCTTCTGTCAAGACAGGGGGAAAAAAAAGATCCACTGATTTTCACAATATTAGTTGACTTACTGAAGTAAAAGGTGTCTTTCAACATACAACATGGATAGTGTCAAGCTTGAAAAATGTATGAGGAGTCCAGAAATTCAAGCACTCAACACTGTTTTATTCTGAAGAACAAAATTAGAAATCCCCATTAATATACTCTTTGCAAGCTGGAGAATACATAAAAAATACACAGAGTAGAATTTCATAATGAATTTATGATGTTTTCTTTTGCTATCCATTTTGGCTCTCTCTAAGAGTCACAAATGTGAACAGAGGCTGTTATGGAGCTTAGAAGATGAAGCAGAAAAAGAAACAGGAGGAGAAGAAGAAAAATGATACCTGCAAAATACTGTACCAGCTTAAAGTAGATCATTTTAATGACCAAATGGGAAAAATGGAGTCCAGTAATAAACTATTACACGTTTAGAAAATAGCTAAGAAAAGTGGTGTTCATGTAGCAAGAAGGAGTGTTTTGTTGTTGTTGTTTTTCTGTGGACCATTTTAAAGTTTTTATTGAATTTGTTATACCATTGCTTCTATTTTGTGTTTTAGTATTTTGACTGTGAGGCATGTGGGATCTTCACTCCCTGACCAGGGATTGAACCCATATCCCCTGCATTGGAAGGTGAAGTCTTAACCACTGGACCACCACGGAAGTCCCAGGAATAAGTTTTTCTGAATTTTTATATCACATTACTAGAGGAAGGAGGACTCGTGTGTGTGTGTGTGTGTTTGTGTGTGTGTGTTGGTCGCTTCAGTCATGTCTGACTCTTTGTGACCCTGTGAACTTAGCCCACCAGGCTCCTCTGTCAGTGGAATTCTCCAGGCAAGAACACTGGAGTGGTTTGCCATTTCCTTCTCCAGGGGATCTTCCCGACCCACGGATTTACAGATGGGTTCTTTACCACTGAATCCCCGATACATATGTATGAACATATACACATCAGAGACTGCCATCTATATATAATTCTTACTCATGTTTTATTTTAGAAAATAGAAGCTTTCCAAATAATTGTATGCTGTTCCAGTCTATTATTTCTTTTTGCTCTTCTGCCTTCATCAGATACTTGGGTTTCTTCCTTTTTGCACTAGCTTCAACTTTACTCTCAGGAGTGGGGGATATGACCAGATCTCTCATATCTCTGCCATTATTTGGGTACGAAATATATTACATTCCTTTTTAGGCTTCCCCATTGGCTCAGTATTGGAGAAGGAAATGGCAACCCACTCCAGTATTCTTGCCTGGAGAATCCCAGGGACGGGGGAGCCTGGTGGGCTGCCGTCTATGGGGTCGCACAGCGTCGGACACGACTGAAGCGACTTAGCAGCAGCAGTAGCAGTTGGCTCAGCGGTAAAGAATCTGCCTGCCGTGCAGGAGACGCAGGTTTGATCCCTGGGTCAGAAAGAGCCCCTGGAGGAGGACATTGCCACCACTCCAGTATACTTGCGTGGGAAATCCTGGGGACAGAGGAGCCTGGCAGGCTACAGTCCATACGGTCACAAAGAGTAAGTCACAGAGTGCACGACAGAGCACACACACAGATTCCTTTTTACAAGATTTTCAGTGAATACTTTCTTTGGTATTTTTTATGTACAGTTTGAAAGTTAAAGTGGTATGTGAAAATATATGTCATTTTTACACCATCCTTTGAAATGCAGAGAGGGAACGCTCATTGCCTCTTAGAATTACCTTTTAGTCCGTATTTTACGGGGCGAATCACTGGTGAGTGCTTTCAGACTGCCATGTAGTGCGTACTGAGTCCATATTGGGACCCAAGTGCTACACCAACGTGCCAAGGAAGCCTGTGAATGCTAACATATAGGTAGGAGGAAGAAAACACAAACTATACGTTGGAAACGGCTCAAACATATCACAACCCCCAAAAACATTTACCATAAATACACATCTATAATACCTTCCATGCTTAGTCACTCCGTTGTGTCCAACTCTTCTGCATTCTCATGGACTGTAGCCCACCAGATTCCTCTGCCCATGGGGTTTTTCAGAAAAGAATACTAGAGTGGGTGGCCATGCCCTCCAACAGCGGATCTTCCCAACCCTAGGATCGAAGCTGCAACTCCTGAATTTCAGGCATATTCTTTACCACTGAGCAACCAGGGAAGCCCTACCTATTTTTGGCTACCGATTTTTGATAGCTTATTCATAATACATCAAAATTCTAAAAAATAGTTTCTGTAAGGGGAATGAAAATATAGTTCATGCATTCCTTTATTATGGTTGATTTTTTTTCAGATAGATTATAGAAGTTTCTTTATGCCTCACAACTTATTGTTGACATCCTGTTATTTTTTTAAAGCTTTTATTGAGGTATAGTTGATTTACAATGTCATGTTAGTTACAGCTGTACAGCAAAGTGAATCAGTTATACATACACGTTCCTGTAATTTTTAGCTAATTTGTCAAATTGTAGAAATCATCTGTCAAATTTTTTCTACATGAGGGCCATGAAGTATGAAAGAATTTTCCACATATAGCCTCTGTGGAAAGTAGAAGCATTTACCCTCATTACAGGAGATGCAAGTGATGCAGGTTCCATTCCTAAGAGAACTGGGAACAATCTCTGGGTTGGGAAAATCCCTTGGAGGAGGAAATGGCAACCCGCTCTAGCATTCTTGCCTGGAGAATTCCATGAACAGAGGAGCTTGGCAGGCTACAGTCCATGGGGTCACGAAGAATCAGACATGAGTGAGCATGGGGTCCTGAAGAATCAGACATGAGTGAGCACACACACACCAACATCCTCTCATTTCTGGGCACCCAGGGTTCATTCCTATCTTCATCTGACCTCTGGTCCCACGTCTTTATTGTGATCCCTGATGAGTTACAGTGTTTGGCAGACACTTTGTTGGGGCCATCACTATAGCCTGGCACCTAGAACCTTGTAAATATACATGTGAGTGGCTGTGCACTCTACCGATACATCCAATAAGCTAAAATTAAGTGGGCATTCATCCCAGATTTCCCTTCTCCTTAGCCAGATCCACCAAATGCCCTTGATCATTCAGTGCCACTCATCAGGGGAACGGAGTCTGCGGTAGAGTGGAAATTGGAGAAAGGAAAGATCAATGTCATAAGCAAATGCAGTTAAAATAATTTATTTCTGAAAACTACAAAAGCATATGACCAGGCACGTCTCTGTGTTACTGAGAGGCCCTGAACCCAAGCTTCTTCAGCTCTGAGATACAACCACCTCTGGCAAAGTTAACACTGAACAATGGTGGAAAAGGGAGCAGGAAAGAGTAAAGGAGTAGGGCTGGAGGAACACTCGAGTGAATTCATGATAAGCCCGTACCACTGCAGAAAATGAAGATTTTATGCTCAGGACATCAGACAACAACTCAAAGGTGTTACTCTGAGAGGCAGAAAGACCTGGAAGGACGGTTTATGGACCCAGTTACAGCGAAAAGGTAGTTGCTCAGTCATGTCCAACTCTTTGCCACCCCATGGACTGTAAGCCCCCCGGGCTCTTCTGCCCATGGAATTCTTCAGGCGAGAATACTGGAGTGGGCGGCCATGCCCTTCTTCAGGGGCTGTCTTCCTGACCCAGAGATCAAACCCACGTCTCCTGTGCTGCAAGCAGATTCTTTACCATCTAAGCCACCAGGAGACAGATCAGCAAATAAAAGTTGGAACCCTGCTTTGGGTGGAGAAGACAAGGGGTTTGAAAAAAAAAGAGTAGCTTAGTTTTAGAAACGCTGTGCTTTGATTCTTCATGGGAACCAAGGACAGATGTTTGATACACAATTAAAACAGGCAAGTCAAACACGAAGTGTGTTTATAGATATGGAAGTCATCCTGTAGACGAAATGGAAGAGAAACCCCAGAAAAGACAGTGGTGGGGGAACAAATGAAGGTCAGAATCTAGACAGAAACCAAAATCTGAAAGACAAACGAGACAGACACTGCAGGCATCATCACAGACGTGTAATTCCAGACCTCTGAGAGATAATGTGTGTCAGAAAGAGGCATATACTCTAAATGAGTGATATATATGAGGAGCATCAGCCGCAGTTCAGCCTGTTTTCCCTTTTCCCAAATACACACACACACACACACACGGGAATTTTTCATGTTTAAAAGGAAGTGGAATATGTGGCTCGAGGCCATCTGTGACTAGAACTATTTCAGTGACATTTTTTTAGGCGACCCTAGGAAAGAAGATTACTGATGTTTCTACAAGATTACTCCATTTCTACAAAATGGCAGAAAAGGAAACCAACACAGCACTGTAAAACAATTATCCTCCAATTAAAAAATTAGTTTTAAAAAGTGCTAGGAATTAGGGAGGGATGTTAGGCGCAAAGGGTTTCCACTTGGCGGTAGGTGGGTCTCAAAGACGAGTCTCAAGCCCTCTGGGGTGCAGATAGACCTGCATAAGTGAAAATACGGGCTGATTGGTTTTTAGTTGTTGGATCCTTAGCTGCAAACGTCCACCCTGCTTCCCTGGGGTCTGCGAGTGGAAACCTTTAAACCTCTTAGGTCCCAGCTCTGTCCTGCCCTCCTTGGCTTCGTGAACAGTAATAGCCTCCTCACTTTCTTCTCCTCCCCTCAACAGTCTTTGCTCCCTTTAAACTGATTCTCCATGGAGACATTAAGGTGAACCAACTAAAATGACTGTTTACCACCTAAAATGCATCAGGAGCTTCCCCTCAGATATGGTTTCCATAAGAAGAAAGAAAAACACTGGCTTCTCCCCAGCTCTCTAGTCTCAATCCCCACCAGTCCTCGCCTCAGATGTATCCTCCAGGAACATTGCACTCTCTCTCTCTTTATACACAGTATGCAATTTCTCATGTCTGTGTTTTGATTTCTTTCCTGACTTTTCTTTTTTTTTTTTTTTGCAGGAATGCCTTTGTCCTGTCGTCTGGCTAATTCCTACAGTTTTTTCAAATAGTCCATGAGACATCTCCCATAAGATCCTCCTGTTGCTTAGATTTTTATCTAACTCCCTTTGTCCTTCCCCATGGTTTTTCTAATAGTCCATCCACATCTTCATATTCCACTTAACACATTTAGAATAATAATCCTTTTGAATCTTTGTCTTCCTCCATGCTTTCTGTAGGAGCAAAATTCATGCATTATTCTATGCTTTTTAATTCCACATTGTCTAGTGAAGTATATAACACATGATAAACACTCCATAAATACTTGCTTTATTAATCAATAAAAAACCTTATCTAGTCAGGGAAAAAATGCATAATTCACATATTCACATTTATTATCTAATTTTTGAGGGGTCCACATTCACAGAATATCATTAGACATGATATTAGACAGGATCATTAGACATTTCTTGCTTTCATTTGAAATTGCATGACATTTCCCAAACAGAAGCTTTTTTTTTTTAATACTAAAAACTACCTATTGTATTGGCCATCATGGATGACTTTAATTGCTTTTATGATTAGGAGGCCAATACTCTGCCTGTATTTTCAAGCATAAAGTGTATCACTGAGCTTTATAAGACTCCAATTTTAATAAGTGTATGCTAACCTCCTGAGAGCCCTCCAGGAGAACTTCCTGCTTTTCCATTGCCAATTCTAAGTAGATGAAAAATACATATAGAACATTCTTCAGGCCACTGTTGGAAGGAGTCTTATTCTACTGAAGGAAAGAATACCTATGTCTGAATAAAGTGGATTCAGTGGAATGAAATAGATTCTAAATGCTTCATGCCTGAGCATCAGGCACCTCCAACCTTTCACAGCCAGAATAGAGCAAGAGTGACTTCCTGAAATTCACAAAGCACCACAGACAGCACTGTCTGGTGGGGGGCAAACGTCAGAAAAGAAATTCTCAAAAGCATGGTTTCAGGAGAGCCAGCTTCCTTCAAGGAAGGACTCCGAGGAAAGAAACGAAATCGCGAGAAGGCAGTGAAACAGACAGAAGATTTGGGAGTCCGCTGGTGGGCTCTGCCACCCGTGAACATAAACATTAGTGGCTAAATCAGGAGGAAAAAGTGAAGGGTGCAACTTCACTGACTTCAATCGCAATATCCCATACTGTGAGGAGGTACATATTCCTCACGAAATACAAGAGGCATTAGGAATTCCCCGGTGGCTCAGTCGTAAAGAATTTGCCTGCAGTGCAGGAGACTCAGATTCAGTCCTTGGGTCTGGAAGATGCCCTGGAGAAGGAAATAGCGACCCACTCCATTTTTGGTTGGCAAGTATTCTTGCCTGGAGAATCCCATGGACAGAAGAGACGGTTGGGCTACAGTCTATGGGGTCACAAAGAGACAGACACAATTTAGTGGCTAAATAACAACAACAACAAAATTGGGAGGATTAGAAACTGCTGTACCTCTCCCAGTAAGACGAAAATGAACATCTGTTGTAGAATTACGATGAGTTCCTGGAAGGAGGCTGTGACTTGCTTAAAGGGAGAAATAGAAAGGCTCGGTTTTGAGCAAAGTCTTCTCCTAGGATTGAAGTTCCCCAAAGATACTTCATGAGGTCCTTTTCCAACTTCTTCTTGTAGTTCTGCGTTTTAAAGTTTTGCCTGAAGATTCAATCCAGTGAGTTTTAAGTAGTACAATGAATTGGAAAATAAAGGAAAGAAAGTTAATCCTGGATGTTCTCATGGAACATTCATGTACTAAAATCATGTGATTATATAGCCGAAGCAAAAACAGTGTACAGAAAACGGTGAAATTCACTTGAAAATCAATCTGTACTAAAATCATGTGATTATATAGCCGAAGCAAAAACAGTGTACAGAAAACGGTGAAATTCACTTGAAAATCAATTCTGCACATTTCACTTCACATGCCATGCGTATCTTAGCAAACATGTAATGATGTTCAAAAGTTTATAGTCTCTAGTTTTCCAGATATAATTCGGATGAGGGGTACGTTCACAGATGAGAATGTGATCAAATGATAATTTAGAGAAAGTGAAATTGAAATTCTCAGACTTTCTCAGCTCTCCTAAGACTTTCTAAGGCTTTAAGAGACTTAGATCAGCAATGTATCCTGCATCTTTCAACTGCATAAGGAGCCTCTCTTCAGTGTGTCTCTTATCCTCTATGTATCTTTCCACCGCATTTGTTAAAGAGGGCTAATAACTTTGTCCTCCTTTTATATTATTATTGTAAAGATCATATAGTTATGACTACAAGTATTATTATTTTCTACCAAGAATTTTCAGCACATTCAGTCCAAGAAAATGTGAGAAAGTAATCCAGAAGTGCTAAAGAGTATAACATTTCAAAAGCTCATATGCCATTTTAGGAAGACTCTCATGATTCTGAATTCAGGTGATTTTAAATAGCTTTGTATTAATGTTCCTAAGCAATTATATAACGTATTGTTTCAACTGGACACAGCTTGTGGTAGTGTATTTTGGTGTAGTGTACTTACAAAGTGTACTTTTTCCATTGATTATAGTTTGGTTTCAAATGTGACCCACGGCTTCTCAGGGCGCACTAGTGGTAAGGCAACCACTTGTTAATGCAGAGATGCCTGAGACGAGGGTTAGCCCCTGAGGAGGAAATGGCAGCCCACTCCAGTACTGTTTCCTGGAGAATCCCATGGGCAGAGGAGCCTGGCGGGTTACTGTCCACTGGGTCACAAAGAGTCGGACAAGACTGAAGCTATTTTATGTACCCGTTGGAGAAGACTCTTGAGAGCCTCTTGGACTGCAGGGAGATCCAACCAGTTCAACTTAAAGGAGATCAACCCTGAATATTCATTGGAAGGACTGATGCTGAAGCTGAAACTCCAATACTTTGGCCACCTGATGAGAAGAACTGACTCATTGGAAAAGACCCTGATGCTGGGAAAGACTGAAGTCAACAGAGGATGAAATGGTTGGATGGCATCACCAATTCGATGGATATGAGTTTGAGTAGGCTCTGGGAGTTGGTGGTGGACAGGGAAGTCTGGCATGCTACAGTCCATGGGATCGCACAGAGTTGGAAATGACTGAGTGACTGAACTGAACTGATATATCAGATCAGATCAGTTGCTCAGTCATCATACTGAGTGATACTTCATTAGGTCCTTTTCCAAATTCTTCTTGGAGTTCTGTGTTTTAAAGTTTTGCCTGAAGATTCAATCCAGTGAGTTTTAAGTAGTACAATAAATTGGAAAATAAAAAAGAAAGTTAATCCTGGATGTTCTCATGGAACATTCATGTATTAAAATCATGGGATTATATAGCCGAAGCATTATAATCCATTCAGGTATGACCTAAATCAAATCCCTTATGATTATACAGTGGAAGTGAGAAATAGATTTAAGGACCTAGATCTGATAGATAGAGTGCCTGATGAACTATGGACAGAGGTTCGTGACATTGTAGAGGAGACAGGGATCAAGACCATCCCCATGGAAAAGAAATGCAAAAAAGCAAAATGGCTGTTTGGGGAGGGCTTACAAACAGCTGCAAAAAGAAGAGAAGCAAAAAGCAAAGGAGAAAAGGAAAGATATAAACATCTGAATGCAGAGTTCCAAAGAATAGCAAGAAGAGATAAGAAAGCCTTCGTCAGTGATCAATGCAAAGAAATAGAGGAAAAGAACTGATATATACATAAATATATATATGCGTGTATATATATATGTGTATACATATATATACATACACACATACACACACATATATATAGATAAGAGAGATAGCATTTCAGCATTTTATGAGTTGAGTTTTAAACAGCAGGGAAAAGCTATCAGTTCATGCAAATACAACATAATTGTCATGTGCAGATATTTGGTTTCCAAAATATTTATCATAAGATCTGGAGAAATTTATGTTAAACTGCATAATAGGTGCACAGATCTTATTTTCCAAGAACACTGGGGATGACAAAAGCAACTAAGGTCTGGACCAAAATTATGCTATTTTCTAACTTAAATTGTAGGATTCAATTTCTTCTCAGATATAATTTGGAAAGTTTAAATCCTAGTTTTTAGATTTAAATTCTAAAGATGGCATCATACTTCATAAAGTTATCCTTAGTCTCGTGTGTGTGCGTGTGGGTGAATAAAAACATACATTTCACTACTTACTCTCGATCCATCCATAGATTCTCAGCTAGATTTACAAAACCCAAGGTTGCTTTGTCAAGTGTCACTTCATTTAACATCAGATCAGATCAGATCAGTAGCTCAGTTGTGTCCAACTCCTTGCAACTTCATGGACTATAGCCCACCAGGATCCTCTGTCTCTGGGATTTTCCAGGCTGGGATACAGGAGTGGGTTGCCATTTCCTTCTCCACTTCTAATGTTACCATATCTTAATACCCTCATGTATTTGTCAACCTAAAACCCTAACACTGGTATATAACTATTTACTAAACACCAGACTTTATTTGAATGCCATCACTGTTCACGTTTTTTCCTGTTTCAAGGTCCAATTCATGATACCACGCTGCATTCAGTTGCCGTGTCTTCTTATTTTCTGATAGTTTCTCAGTCTTTTATTTATTTATTTTTTTGCTTTCCATGACCTTGACATCTTTGAGAAAGACTGATAAGGAATTTTTTAGATTATCCAAGGACTTTGTTGGATAGGAGCTTCTATCATTTGTACCTACACCAGGCACTCTTGAACCTTTTCCTATGTTGCCGAATTGCAGATTTTCCAGGTCTTGCTCCTGAAAGTGCTGAATGCAGACACAAGAGTGAAATGAATGCAGTTGAAAATTGAAAGTGTATGACTTGAGGTTACATTGCTTGCAAAACTTCAGAAGCCTATGCATGCCAAGAAAAGAATGTGAAGCCCCGCACTTCCATTTCTAAAGAGAAGTGAAGCCAATCCCTATAAGACATATGTCTTTATTTACTCAAACATAAATCAAATGGTCCAGGAACTTGTGCAAGTAAATCGGATTCCATTTGTATGTTTTTCCTGACACATAAATCTAGCTGCATGCAGAATGGCATGAATAATGCAGGAACTGAGCTCCCAGAGTGAATAATCTTTCATTGAAAACCTGGGGTTGATGGCTTACCTTACAGAATCGGTCTTTGGCACCATGGAGACCATGGTGTGTGTGTATCTGTTTTTCTCCTATTGGAGTTCAGTGTTCTGATACACGTGAAAGTTGCGTTATGCCAGTGGTCAGTTTCCTCACTTAACGCTTTAAATGATAACAATAATCAGCCTTCAGTTCAGTTCAGTTCAGTTCAGTCACTCAGTCGTGTCCGACTCTTTGCGACCCCATGAATCGCAGCACGCCAGGCCTCCCTGTCCATCACCAACTCCCGGAGTTCACCCAAACTCACGTCCATCGAGTCGGTGATGCCATCTAGCCATCTCATCCTCTGTCATCCTCTTCTCATCTGCCCCCAATCTCTCCCAGCATCAGAGTCTTCTCCAATGAATCAACTCTTCGCATGAGGTGGCCAAAATACTGGAGTTTCAGCTTCAGCATCATTCCCTTCTAAAGAAATCCCAGGGCTGATCTCCTTCAGAACGGACTGGTTGGATCTCCTTGCAGTCCAAGGGACTCTCAACAGTCTTCTCCAGCAGCACAGCCTAAAAGCATCAATTCTTCAGCGCTCAGCTTTCTTCACAGTCCAACTCTCACATCCATACATGACCACAGGAAAAACCCTAGCCTTGACTCAGACCCAGGCAAATTGTAGGTTTTCAATAGGCTTTGTCTGAGAAAAATATGTATACACACAGTCAAAAACAGCTTTGAAGCACTTAATATTTGTACTCTATTCCAGCTGATGGATATTCAAGGATCAATAAGACACACAGCCTTAAGCTTATAAAGTTTATATTTTGTCAAAGAAACCAGGTACCAAACAAATGACTTGATTTCATGTAGTAGATGCTAAAAATGAGGAGTATAGGAAGCTAATGTGCCTTTTACCCTCAAATGATTTACGCCATAAACACAAAGATAAGATTTGGATACATATATAAAATACAATTTATAACATGAAAAAGATACAATTAGTTAAGTGTCTTGGAAATTCGGGAATAGGTGATTTTTATTAATTAATTTTTAAAAGTGTAGCTGATCTCAATTTTTATTTATTTATTTATTTTAAATCTTTATTTTTTATTGTTTGACTATACTGCTTGAACTGTAGGATCTTAGTTCTCTGACCAGGGATTGAACCCAGGCCCCCTGTACCGGATGCATGGTGTCTTAGCCGTTGGACTGGCAGGGAAGTCCATATTAATTTATTTTAGCATTCCTTATTCTTGAATGAAAATCATGTTATGAGCTCACAAAAAAGGCTTCAAAGGATGCGGAGATTTCAAAAAAAATACACTATCATCTACCTCTGTCTCTAGATTGGACGTTAATTTAAAAAATGCATGTTTTGTCTTACTGATCTCTTTGTTTGCTTTTTTAAGCTGGCATTGTCAATCATAACCTTGAGAAATCTCAGTACTTCCAGTACAAAAAGAGACAGAGACGCAGCAGTCAGAAGAGCAGTAACAGAGATGGTTTCGCATCTTAGCTTAGGAAAGTGTGGCTCAGCAGAAGTCCCCCAGCGTCATCAGTCACTAAGAAATCCAGGGAGAGACGAGCTCCCGCACTGGGGACATCGGAATTGGCAACAAATGATGAGTTCAAAGGCCACAAGACTCACTACTCTTTCTGAGATTTTCTCCTTATCTTTTAATAACCACTGCCCAGATCTCTGTAGAAGGCAATGGCACCCCACTCCAGTACTCTTGCCTGGAAAATCCCATGGATGGAGGAGCCTGGTGGGCTGCAGTCCTTGGGGTCGCTAAGAGTCGGACACGACTGAGCGACTTCACTTTCACTTTTTCGCTTTCATGCATTGGAGAAGGAAATGGCAACCCACTCCAGTTTTCTTGCCTGGAGCATCCCAGGGGCAGGAGAGCCTGGTGGGCTGACGTCTATGGGGTCACGCGGAGTCGGACACGACTGAAGTGACTTAGCAGCAGCAGCAGCAGCAGCCCAGATCTCTGCATGAGTGACACGAATTCTCTGCAAATGGACGTGAATTTGAGCAAACTCCAGGAGACAGTGGAGGACAGAGGAGCCTGACAAGCTGCAGTCCCTGGGGTTTCAAAGAGTCAGACACGATTTAGCAACTGGTTAAGACAGCTAACTTCAGATAGCTGAGAGCTACAAGCTTCTGGTTCATTTTCAGAGTTTGGTAAAAGTTTATCCTGACAACGGTTGCTGGTGTTCTTGCAGCTTCTGTGAAGGAGGGAGTTTCTGAAGGTTTTTTCACTGCTGCCTCTCGCATCTTCATTTTTGAGATCTTGACCTATTTATCCATTTGAGGCTCCTGCATTTAATCTGCCATCCATCTACAATCTGCAACTGTAATCATGTCATCTGCAATGGCTTTTGCATCAATCCCTTTCCCTGTCTTATTTATAGCCCTCATTACTTTTGTTATTTATTACTGAGCCCAGGGGTGACCAGGGAATGGTGTGCATACCCCAGGGGATGCTCAGAATCATCTCAGGGGCACAACAAGAAGCCTCACTCTAAAATTTATTTCATCTTTATATTTCTACGTACATGTGTGTTTTATGGTTTACATCATATATTGAAGCAATTTTATATATATGAATTATATATATATAATTATATATACATATATATACACATACATATATATGTATATACATACATATATATATGTATATACATACATATATATGTATGTATGTCTATATCTGCATGTCTATGTACGTGTTAGGGGCTTCCCAGGTGACTCAGTGGTAAAGAATCTGCCTGCCAATGCAGGAGATGCAGAAGACCTAGGTTTGATCCCTCAGTCAGGAAGATCCCCTAAAGGAGGAAGTGACAACCCACTCCATTATTCTTGCCTGGAAAGTCCTATGGACAGAAGAGCCTGGAGGGCTATAGTTCGTGCGGTTGCAAAGAGGTGGGCAGAGTGCACACCCACATGTATACGTTTTGTGTGTGTATACACACACACACACACACACACACACACACGAGCCACAAGGGAAGTCCAATACAAGAAAGTAGACCTGTTTGGGGTGTGTGCTCATGTCTTTAACTCTCATCATGGGTACAACAGCAAACAAGATTACGGACAGTAGCTTGGACCATCAGCTCAGCCCCGGATATTCTGACACAGTGAGTCTCTCCCCTTTCTTCTATTCAATATCCCATATGAATTATGTGTTAAAAGCACAAATCTGTGCTGTTTTGAGAGTATTGCTCAAATTGGATTGGCCAAAACGTTTGTTTGGGGTTTGTGTGCTATCTTATGGAAAAACCTGAAGGATGTTTTTGGCCAGCCTGATAGCACACGCTTCCCAAGCTGACGGGCAACTCGATCATGCAGCTCTCGTCTCTGGCCACTCTGGACCACCCATCACACCAAACCTTTTGCCACCTTTGGGAACCTGCTTTTCCACATCTGGAATGACTGCGTTCCCTATCCAGAGAACCAACCTCCCACCACGCTCAAAGCACAAGTCGGAGGCCATTCTCTCCCACAGATATTTCAGGCTAGTGCAGCCAGAATAAATGGCCCTACCCTTTCTAGTCCTATGGTAATCAATGTTATTTTACAGGAAGCATCCACAGTTTCTCGTTTGATAGTTTTTGAATAATTTAAATATGATTCTTTTGTATTTACCCTCCATTACCAGCCCAGATCAATGCAAAGAAATAGAGGAAAACAACAGAATGGGAAAGACTAGAGATCTCTTCAAGAAAATTAGACATACCAAGGGAACGTTTCATGCAAAGATGGGCTCGATAAAGGACAGAAATGGTATGGACCAAACAGAAGCAGAAGATATTAAGAGGTGGGAAGAATACACAGAAAAAGTGTACAAAAAAGATCTTCATGACCCAGATAATCACGATGGTGTGATCACTGACCTAGAGCCAGACATCCTGGAATGTGAAGTCAAGTGGGCCTTAGAAAGCATCACTACGAACAAAGCTAGTGGAGGTGATGGAATTCCAGTGGAGCTATTCCAGATCCTGAAAGATGATGCTGTGAAAGTGCTGCACTCAATATGCCAGCAAATTTGGAAAACTCAGCAGTGGCCACAGGACTGGAAAAGGTCAGTTTTAATTCCAATCCCAAAGAAAGGCAATGCCAAAGAATGCTCAAAGTACCACACAATTGCATTCATCTCACACCCTAGTAAAGTAATGCTCAAAATTCTCCAAGCCAGGCTTCAGTAATACGTGAACCGTGAACTTCCTGATGTTTAAGCTGGTTTTAGAAAAGACAGAGGAACCAAAGATCAAATTGCCAACATCTGCTGAATCATCAAAAAACAAGAGCGTTCCAGAAAAACATCTACTTCTTCCTCACTGATGACGCTAAAACCTTTGGCCATGTGGATCACAATAAACTGTGGAAAATTCTGAAAGAGATGGGAATACCAGACCACCTGATCTGCCTCTTGAGAAATCTGTATGCAGGTCAGGAAGCAACAGTTAGAACTGGACATGGAACAACAGACTGGTTCCAAATAGGAAAAGGAGTACGTCAAGGCTGTATATTGTCACCCTGCTTATTTAGCTTACATGCAGAGTACACATGAGAAACGCTGGGCTGGAAGAAACATAAGCTGGAATCAAGATTACCGGGAGAAATATCAATAACCTCAGATATGCAGATGACACCACCCTTATGGCAGAAAGCAAAGAAGAACTAAAGAGCCTCCTGATGAAAGTGAAAGAGGAGAGTGAAAAAGTTGGCTTAAAGCTCAACATTCAGAAAACAAAGATCATGGCATCCAGTCCCATCACTTCATGGGAAACAGTGGGAACAGTGTCAGACTTTATTTTTTGGGGCTCCAAAATCACTGCAGATGGTGACTACAGCCATGAAATTAAAAGACGCTTACTCCTTGGAAGGAAAGTTATGACCAACCTAGATAGCATATTCAAAAGCAGAGACATTACTTTGCCAACAAAGGTTTGTCTAGTCAAGGCTATGGTTTTTCCTGTGGTCATGTATGGAAGTGAGAGTTGGACTGTGAAGAAGGCTGAGCACCGAAGAATTGATGCTTTTGAACTGTGGTGTTGGTTAAGACTCTTGAGAGTCCCTTGTTCTGCAAGGAGATCCAACCAGTCCATTCTGAAGGAGATCAGCCCTGGGATTTCTTTGGAAGGAATGCTGCTAAAGCTGAAACTCCAGTACTTTGGCAACCTCATGCAAAGAGCTGACTCATTGGAAAAGACTCTGATGCTGGGAGGGATTGGGGGCAGGAGGAGAAGGGGACGATAAAAGACGAGATGGCTGGATGGCATCACTGACTCAACGGACGTGGGTCTGGGTGAACTCCGGGAGTTGGTGATGGACAGGGAGGCCTGGCGTGCTGCAATTCATGGGGTCGCAAAGAGTTGGACACGACTGAGCGACTGAACTGAACTGAACCAGCCCAGAGACAAGAAAATATTATTTAAGCATATAGTTGAATAATCAACTTTCTCTGTTCACTTTATTTATCTTTCAACATTATTGAAAAAAATCAAACCAGATTTTTATTCGTTTAAAAAATCTATTTCAGCTATGTTTCTTGTAGGAATTTATGTGTGTGTGTGTGTGTGTTATTTGCTCAGTCATGTCCAACTCTTTGTGACCTCATTGACTGTAGCCCTTCAGGCTCCTCTGTCCATGGGATTCTCCTGGCCAGAATACTGGAGTGGGTTGCCATTACCTTCTCCAGGGGATCTTCCCAACTCAGGAATCAACCTGGTCTCCTGCTTTGCAGGCAGATTTTTTACCATCTGAGACACACCAGGGAAGCCTATGTATATGTGTGTATGTGTGTGTGTGTGTGTGTGTGTATGTAAACCAATGCATATGGATTGAACAATTAACTAATAGTAAGGAAAATCTGTGAGAATTCTGCTTTCACATATGGTAGGAATGATGAAAACAAAAAACCTCAAAGTTGACACCCTTAAGTTTGCCATTTTGAAACTGGCCCACCTCAACTTTATTTTCAATCTATACTTAATCTCCAGGGAAAAATAGACCACCATTTTTTGAAATGTGGCAGTGACCATACTGGGCTTTCCTGGGGGCTCAGTGTTAAAAGAGTTCACCTGCTAATGCAAGAGACGCTGGTTCAGTCCCTGGGTGGGGAAGATCCCCTGGAGAAGGAAATAGCAGCCCACTCCAGTGTTCTCGCCTGGAGAATCCCATGGGCAGAGGAGCCTGGCAGGCTACAGTCCATGGTGTTGCAATAGAGTCAGACACGACTGAGCGACTGAAGAATAACAACGCTGAACGTATCACACAACTGAAATCAGGTCCGTAGGATGATGTGGGCGTGTCACTGTAAGACTTCTCTGGCCTTATGTCACTAACTTTAAAAATGATTTCTCATATGGTGTCGCTAAAGCACCTTTCACTCCCTCAGAATCTTAGTTATTATGCCAACCAGATGGTTACTTTGGGCGTTCTTTGCAACATACCATAAAATAAAGACGGGATTAATAAATTCAAAACTGTGCAGGAAACTTTCAAGTGTTCTTTGGCTTTAACCTCTTTGTATGAATAGAAATGTACAGAGATAACCCCATTTTAATGCTTCAACATCTGGTCGGTTATCCGTGTAAACTAAGATAAATTAGTGCAGCACAGGAATATAATTGGTGTGATTGGATGATGTCACACTCAACAGCGAATTCTCTTTATAGAGTTTAAAAGGTAATTAAAAGGTTATTTTTTTTTTTTGAGGTTTAGTCACATTTAATCTGATGTGAAGTCAGTGTGCTCCAGGTCACAGGCAGGCCAGGCTCAAGTGAAGTCACAGAAAAAGAAAGTGAAGATGGAGTTGGAGATTAAGTTAATTAGGATTTCTTAAGATAATATTTAATTTCACGAAGGATTTTCAGGCTATGCAAGTGTTTCCTCACAATACAAGCTACATGAAACTCGCACATTTTCAGACTCAGTCCCTGCACTTGGGCCAACGGGGTCTTATGAAAGTCACAACCTCAGAAAGACAGAATTAGTACCAGTTCTCCTAAGAGTCTACAGAGCATTAGTGGCATGCAAATGGATTTGATTAATAATGAAATGTCAGGTGGTATCTCTGTACGCACACAATATAATGTTTTTCGAAAGGTCCCTTTTCTTGATCTCATTTTGCTTGGAAATTGTGATTTGGTGCTGAACTGCATTTGATAAGAAACGACACCTAAAGAATAGAAGAACAGACGTGTGTGTCTTGGTGTGTGGGCGTGTGAGAACTTGAGGAAGAAAAACAAAGACTAAGGAACCAGTCTCCAAAAGGCCGCGAGTGCACGTAAAACTAGGTCTTATTTCTAGCTTTGAAATCCTGAAGAAGAACAAGTCCTTGGAAGCGAAGGCTTGGAATGTCAGTAGCTTACGGCTGGTGATATGGGGATTTTCAACTTTGGCGGTTATACATTCTTTGAATAGCAGTGTTATATTTTTAAAGGGCAAGGGTGAATGACAATGATATTTCTAGCAAGAAAGGAATTAGAATTTTATGTCAAGAACTCCTTTTTTTTTTTTTTACATGTCAAACATTCCTGGAAAACTCTTAGAATTTATTATTGCTCCATTTTTACAACTGTAAAACTGAGGCACAGGTTGGGCTACCTGCTGGTAATAGAGCTAGTAATAGAATTCAGACCCTGTGAATCAGTCTCCAGGCTTAGGCACTGGACCACTTCCCCTCCGTCTTTGAGTTCAAAACTAGAGCCAGTATGGAGAACAGTACGGAGGTTCCTTAAAAAACTAAAAATAGAACTGCCGTGTGACCCAGCAGTCCACTCCTGGGCATATACCCTGAGAAAAACCTAATTCAAAAAGACACATGCACCCCAATATTCACTGCAGTACTATTCACAATAGGACATGGAAGCCACCTAAATGCCCATCAACAGAGGAATAAATAAAGAAGATATGGTACATATCCACAATGGAATGCTACTCAGCCATAAAAAGGAACAAAACTGGGTCATTTGTAGAGACGTGGATGGACCTAAAGTCTGTCATACAGAGTGAAGTCAGCCAGAACAACAAATACCGTGTCTAACCCATACATGTGGAATACAGGAAATGGCACAGATGGGCCTGTTTGGAGGGCAGCAGCAGAGACACAGACGTAGAAAATGGACATATGGACACTGGAGCAGGGGGAAGGGAGTGTGTGCTGAGTTGAGAAAGTCGCATTGACGTATCCACACTGCTGCTGCTGCTGCTGCTAAGTCGCTTCAGCCGTGTCCGACTCTGTGCGACCCTGTAGACGGCAGCCTACCAGGCTCCTCTGTCCATGGGATTCTTCAGGCAAGAATGCTAGAGTGGGTTGCCATTTTCTCCTCCCATACACATGCTATCATGTGTAAAATAGATGGCTAGTGGGAGGCTGCTGTAGAGGTCATGGAGCCCAGCTCGGTGCTCTGTGATGGCCTAGAGATGAGGATGTGGGGGGAAGGGTCCTAGAGCGAGGGGCTATATAAGAGAGACAGAAAAGAAAGATAGAAAGGAGGGAGAGAAGGAATCAGGAAAGAAAGAGACAATGAAAAAGAAACCAAGAACAGTAACAGTGACAACTCAGTGACATCGTTTTGTGACATTAAGGCAGTTGGAACGCACTGTCAGGAGACAGGGTGCCACCGAAAGACCTGTGCGAGGAGGAATGGCAGGGTGACATCACCATATTTATGTTTTGGAGCAGTTACCTGGTTGGTGATTTGATGATGGGCTTGAAGATTATGTGACTGTTTGCAAGGGGTGCATCTGAAATGTTTTTACAGTATTTTACAAAAGAAAGACAGTCGTCAAAGTGATAGAGGTCTACAAATTTAAGAAATCATTAAAAGATCAATCAGTAGGAAGTGATCAGATTTAAGGTCTAAGGTTTGGCCTTCTCGTAGGAGGCTGTGAACCTTCCCTAATAGTACGACACTCTTAGAAGTCTCAGATCAAAGGTGAGGTATTCATTTACTCTTTTTATCTTAACTCTAATTAATAGCATACTTTGCCAATGTTGAAAGAGTAGACTTGGAATCTGAAACCTTTTCACCAAAGGAAAAGATATTTTTCTTTCCTTTTTTCGAGAAAAATATTCTCAACTATTGAGTCTGTCCTATGAAGGGCTTTCCAGCTGGCTCAGTGGTAAATAACTTGCATGCCAATGCAGGAGACTTGCGTTTGATCCCTGGGTCAGGAAGATCCCCTAGAGGAGAAAATGGCAATGCACTCCGTTATTCTTGCCTGGAGAATCCCACAGACAGAGGAGCCTGAGGGCTACAGTCCATGGGGTCGCAGAGTCAGACAGGACTGATCACGCACGCATGCATGTACTGTGGAGAAAGATCCTCCACACTGTAAATCCACAGCAAGTTTAGGAAATTTGTCATCAGTCTCTGTAGCCTTCAAAGAGACCAGGCTGGATTGATGTTTAATAAGCCTGCAAAGAAAAGTTCTTCCTGAACCATCTAATGCTTGGGTTGGGAGCTGGCAGGACCAAAGGTCTGCATATGAAAATCCTCTGTATTTTATTTTACTCACAAGTGATAGCAAACATCTTGAAAACAAATATCTTTCAAAGAAATCTTAAGGAACAAAATGTATTTTGTTTCAGATATGTGGAATAAATCTTGTAAATTCTACATGGTTTCCTGTGTAAGAAGAATATAGAAAATGTCAAAAAAATGGTTTTTGTAGGCATTTCCTTCAAGAGCAGAATTTCAAATACTTGAAAAGATTTTTTTTTGTTTTAATTTTTAAAACTTGCACAAATATGTGTGCCAGAAACTTTTTTCATTAGAATCATATTAAGGTATACTGAGAATGTATTGTGTTAGGATTGTTGGCTTATTCTAATATCTATCAGATCAGATCAGATCAGTCGCTCAGTCGTGTCCAACTCTTTGCTACCCCATGAATCGCAGCACGCCAGGCCTTCCTGTCCATAACCAACTCCCAGAGGTCACTGAGACTCACATCCATCGAGTCAGTGATGCCATCCAGCCATCTCATCCTCTGTCTTCCCCTTCTCCTCCTGCCCCCAATCCCTCCCAGCATCAGAGTCTTCTCCAATGAGTCAACTCTTTGCATGAGGTGGCCAAAGTACTGGAGTTTCAGCTTTAGCATCATTCCTTCCAAAGAAATCCCAGGGCTGATCTCCTTCAGAATTGACTGGTTGGATCTCTTTGCAGTCCAAGGGACTCTCAGGAGTCTTATCCAACACCACAGTTCAAAAGCATCAATTCTTCGGTGCTCAGCCTTCTTCACAGTCCAGCTCTCACATCCATATATGACCACAGGAAAAACCGTAGCCTTGACTAGGCTATCAAGATCTTCACGACCCAGATAATCATGATGGTGTGATCACTGACCTAGAGCCAGACATCCTGGAATGTAAAGTCAAGTGGGCCTTAGAAAGCATCACTACACACAAAGCTAGTGGAGGTGATGGAATTCCAGTTGAGCTATTCCAAATCCTGAAAGATGATGCTGTGAAAGTGCTGCACTCAATATGCCAGCAAATTTGGAAAACTCAGCAGTGGCCACAAAATTGGAACAGGTCAGTTTTCATCCCAATCCCAAAGAAAGGCAATGCCAAAGAATGCTCAAACTATCGCACAATTGCACTCATCTCACACGCTAGTAAAGTAATGCTCAAAATTCTCCAAGCCAGGCTTCAGCAATATATAAACCGTGAACTTCCTGATGCTCAAGCTGGTTTTAGAAAAGGCAGAGGAACCAGAGATCAAATTGCCAACATCTGCTGGATCATGGAAAAAACAAGAGAGTTCTAGAAAAACATCTATTTCTGCTTTATTGACTATGCCAAAGCCTTTGACTGTGTAGATCACAATAAACTGGAAAATTCTGAAAGAGATGGAATACCAGACCACCTGATCTGCCTCTTGAGAAATCTGTATGCAGGTCAGGAAGCAACAGTTAGAACTGGACATGGAACAACAGACTAGTTCCAAATAGGAAAAGGAGTACGTCAAGGCTGTATATTGTCACCCTGTTTATTTAACTTCTATGCAGAGTACATCATGAGAAACGCTGGACTGGAAGAAACACAAGTTGGAATCAAGATTGCTGGGAGAAATATCAAGAACCTCAGATATGCAGATGACACCACCCTTATGGCAGAAAGTGAAGAGGAACTAAAAAGCCTCTTGATGAAGGTGAAAGTGGAGAGTGATAAAGTTGACTTAAAGCTCAACATTCAGAAAACGAAGATCATGGCATCCGGTCCCATCACTTCATGGGAAATAGATAGGGAAACAGTGGAAACAGTGTCAGCCTTTATATTTCTGGGCTCCAAAATCAGTGCAGATGGTGACTGCAGCCATGAAATTAAAAGATGCTTACTCCTTGGAAGGAAAGTTATGACCAACCTAGATAGCATATTCAAAAGCAGAGACATTACTTTGCCAACAAAGGTTCACCTAGTCAAGGCTATGGTCTTTCCTGTGGTCATGTATGGATGTGAGAGCTGGACTGTGAAGAAGGCTGAGCACCGAAGAATTGATGCTTTTGAACTGTGGTGTTGGTTAAGACTCTTGAGAGTCCCTTGTACTGCAAGGAGATCCAACCAGTCCATTCTGAAGGAGATCAGCCCTGGGATTTCTTTGGAAGGAATGATGCTGAAGCTGAAACTCCAGTATTTTGGCCACCTCATGCGAAGAGTTGACTCATTGGAGAAGACTCTGATGCTGGGAGGGATTGGGGGCAGGAGGAGAAGGGGACGACAGAGGATGAGATGGCTGGATGGCATCACTGACTTTTTGGATGTGAGTCTCAGTGACCTCCGGGAGTTGGTGATGGACAGGGAGGCCTGGCGTGCTGCGATTCATGGGGTCGCAAAGAGTCAGACATGACTGAGCGACTGATCTGATCTGACTACGCGAACCTTTGTTGGCAAAGTAATGTCTCTGCTTTTGAATATGTGATCTAGGTTGGTCAAAACTTTCCTTCCAAGGAGTAAACGTTTTTTAATTTCATGGCTGCAGTCACCATCTGCACTGATTTTGGAGCCCAGAAAAATAAAGTCTGACACTGTTTCCACTGTTTCCCTATCTATTTCCCATGAAGTGATGGGACCGGATGCCATGATCTTCGTTTTCTGAATGTTGAGCTTTAAGTCAACTTTTTCACTCTCCACTTTCACCTTCATCAAGAGGCTTTTTAGTTCCTCTTCACTTTCTGCCATAAGGGTGGTGTCATCTGCATATCTGAGGTTCTTGATATTTCTCCCAGCAATCTTGATTCCAACTTGTGTTTCTTCCAGTCCAGCGTTTCTCATGATGTACTCTGCATAGAAGTTAAATAAACAGGGTGACAATATACAGCCTTGACGTACTCCTTTTCCTATTTGGAACTAGTCTGTTGTTCCATGTCCAGTTCTAACTGTTGCTTCCTGACCTGCATACAGATTTCTCAAGAGGCAGATCAGGTGGTCTGGTATTCCCATCTCTTTCAGAATTTTCTACAGTTTATTGTGATCCACACAGTAATGTAATAATGTATGTAATATAGATATATCATCTAACAGAGATACATTCCCAAGCTGACAAGGTCAATAATAACTAGGTGAACTCACAGATTCTACAAGTTAAATTTTATAAATATTTCTTGGAGTAGGGCATTTATAATCATATCCTATGTTTCTATATGTAATATATTGTAATTGAATTTTTTAAAGGTGATATACATCACTATATTTAAAATGAATGACTCAGAAGGACCTACTATGTAATATTTAAAATGAATGATTCAGAAGGACCTACTGTGTAACATGGGTAATTCTACTCAGTATTATATGGCAGCCTGGATGGGAGGGAAATTTGGGGGAGATCTTTGGGAGATACCTGCATATGTAAGGCTGAGTCCCTTCACTTTTCACCTGAAATTATCATGTTGTTAATCGACTATGAAGAAAGTGAATGCGTTAGTCACTCAGTTATACCCAACTCTTTGTGACCCCATGGACTGCGCCAGGCTCCTCTGTCCATGGGATTTTCCAGGTTATACTGGAGTGGGTAACCACTCCCTTTTCCAGGGGATCTTCCCGACCTAGGGATCAAACCTGGGTTTCCAGCATTGCGGGCATATTCTTTACCATCTGAGCCATCAGTGAAGCCCATTAATCAACTATTCTCCAATACAAAATAAAAAGTTTAAAAAAAAGGTAAGAAGTGTGATATAAGATATATGAAAATTAAACAGTATACCTCCAAACCTTTTCTAATGCAAACAGGCATATATTAAATACACATCATAATTTCATCATCGTATGAATTTATCATATGAGCATTGAGAATTCATTTTTATAATCAGGTATTTGAGGTGAAGAAGTCTGGGATGTTTTTCAGTGTATTCCAGGGCTTCTCAGCCTCAGCTCTATTCATTTGGGGACCAGGAAATTCACTACTGTAAGGTCCGTCCTGTGCATTGCAGGATGGTTAGCAGCCTTTCTGAATTCTAAATACTACCATCTCTAGACATTGCCAGGCAGCCCCTCAGAGGCTAAACCATCCTCACATGGGAACCCAGGGTAACTCTTCATTTCTTTCTCCTGTGACAATCTGCAACAGATATCAAACTTTTCAACCCAAACCCAAAACATGTCCCATAACATGAGAATGAGAAGCTTAGGTGTGAGAAAAAACATACATCATTTATTCCACATTCACTTTATATCAGGGGCTTTGCAAACATAGATTGCATTATTCAATAATTAGATTTTTTCCACCCCACTTTTTTGTTTTCTTTTCTTATTTTTTTAAATTTAAGTATAGTTGATTTACAGTGTTGTTAATTCCTGTTGCATAGCAAAGTGATTTCATTTTATATATATATATATATTTAGGCCTTAGAAAGCATCACTAGGAACAAAGCTAGTGGAGGTGATGGAATTCCAGTGGAGCTATTCCAAGTCCTGAATGATGATGCTGTGAAAGTGCTACACTCAATATGCCAGCAAATTTGGAAAACTCAGCAGTGGCCACAAGATTGGAAAAGGTCAGTTTTCATCCCAATCCCAAAGAAAGGCAATGCCAAGGAGTGCTCAAACTACCAAACAATTGCACTCATCTCACACGCTAGTAAAGTAATGCTCAAAATTCTTCAAGCCAGGCTTCAGCAATATGTGAACCGTGAACTTCCTGATGTTCAAGCTGGTTTTAGAAAAGGCAGAGGAACCAGAGATCAAATTGCCAACATCCGCTGGATCATGGAAAAAGCAAGAGAGTTCCAGAAAAACATCTATTTCTGCTTTATTGACTATGCCAAAGCCTTTGACTGTGTGGATCACAATAAACTATGGGAAATTCTGAAAGAGATGGGAATACCAGACCACCTGATCTGCCTCTTAAGAAATCTGTATGCAGGTCAGGAAGCAACAGTTAGAACTGGTCATGGAACAACAGACTGGTTCCAAATAGGAAAAGGAGTACGTCAAGGCTGCATATTGTCACCATGTTTATTTAACTTATATGCAGAGTACATCATGAGAAATGCTGGACTGGAAGAAACAGAAGTTGGAATCAAGATTGCCGGGAGAAATATCAATAACCTCAGATATGCAGATGACACCACTTTTATGGCAGAAAGTGAAGAGGGGCTAAAAAGCCTCTTGATGAAAGTGAAAGTGGAGAGTGAAAAGGTTGGCTTAAAGCTCAACATTCAGAAAACGAAGATCATGGCATCTGGTCCCATCACTGCATGGAAAATAGATGGGGAAACAGTGGAAACAGTGTCAGACTTTGTTTTTCTGGGCTCCAAAATCAGTGCAGATGGTGACTGCAGCCATGAAATTAAAAGACGCTTACTCCTTCGAAGGAAAGTTATGACCAACCTAGATAGCATATTCAAAAGCAGAGACATCACTTTGCCAACAAAGGTTCGCCTAGTCAAGGCTATGGTCTTTCCTGTGGTCATGTATGGATGTGAGAGCTGGACTGTGAAGAAGGCTGAGCGCCGAAGAATTGATGCTTTTGAACTGTGGTGTTGGAGAAGACTCTTGAGAGTCCCTTGGACTGCAAGAAGATCCAACCAGTCCATTCTGAAGGAGATCAATCCTGGAATTTCTTTAGAAGGAATGATGCTAAAGCTGAAACTCCAGTATTTTGGCCACCTCATGCAAAGAGTTGACTCATTGGAGAAGACTCTGATGCTGGGAGGGATTGGGGGCAGGAGGAGAAGGGGACGACAGAGGATGAGATGGCTGGATGGCATCACTGACTCGATGGATGCGAGTCTGAGTGACCTCCGGGAGCTGGTAATGGACAGGGAGGCCTGGCGTGCTGCGGTTCATGGGGTCGCAAAGAGTCGGACACGACTGAGTGACTGATCTGATCTGATCTGATATATTTATATATTCTTTTCCAGAATGTTTTATCATAGGATTTTTTTAAATTGGAGTATAAAGTGAAAGTAAAGTCACTCAGTCGTGTCCGACTCTTTGCGACCCCAGGGACTGTAGCCCGCCAGGCTCCTCCATCCATGGAATTTTCCAGGCAAGAGGACTGGAGTGGGTTGCCATTTCCTTCTCCAGGAGATCTTCCCAACTCAGGGATTGAACCTGGGTCTCCCGAGTTATAGGCAAGACGCATTAGTGCTTGAGCCACCACTCGATGGAGGATAGTTGCTTTACAGCACTGTGTGAGCGTCTGCTGTGCAACAGAATCAGCCATGTGGAGGCACACACCCCTCCCTCTTGAGCCCCCCTGCTAACCGCCCCCACGCCACCCCCTAGGTCTGCACAGAGCGCTGCGCTGAGCTCTCTGTGTGCACAGCAGCTCTCACCAGCTGCATCTGACACCTGCCAGTGTATACCCGTCGATACTACTCTCTCAATTTATCCCACCCTCCACTTCCCCTGCTGTGGCCACAGATCCCTTCTCTCTGTCTGTGCATCTTTTCCTGCCCTGGAAATAGGTTCATTGGTACCATCTGCTCCACTTTTCAAGAGACTAAGTGAAGTCTCTCAGCAAGGTCTGAGAACTAGCCCTGGGTCACACTGCTACTAAACTGTTGTTTGAATTCAGCTGTTTCTGGCTCTGAAATCTGGTCTTCTAACTCTACTACCTGGAAGAATGGAATCATTGGGGTATGGATGCAGCTGTTTCCCCGCCCCCCACCTTTACTCCTTTCCAAGTCTGTTAATCTTAGATTAAATTAGGTTAAGCTACCTCTGCTGGGTTCTTGAGTCAAAATCGACCAGCTGTATTCCTTACCAGCTGTCTGAGCAGAGACACACCACTTAGATGAGATGACTTGCGAAGTCCCTATGAAGTCCCTGGAAGGGTCTTCCCAGGTGGTGCTAGCAGTAAAGAACCTTCCTGCCAATGCGGGAGATGGAAGAGACACGACAGGGTTCTATCCCAGAGTTGGGAAGGTTCTCTGGGAGGGCCTAGCAACCCACTCCTGTGTTCTCGCCTGGAGAATCCCAGGGACGGGGGAGCCTGGTGGGCTACACAGTCCATAGGGTCACAGAGTTGGACATGACTCAAGTGACTTAGTATGTGTCAGATGTGTGATCTTGAAAGAAGTCAGAGCCGTTATTTCTGCTATAAAACAAAAGGTTTATGGTGTATGTATCCTTGATACACAAGTAAATATATATTTTGCAATCCAACAGTGTAGTTTAGTTTATGGAGAGTAAAAGACACTTTAAAAAACCCACATACATAAACAACATCCAATTCCATAACAAATATGGGTGGGAGATTTAATAATGATCATCAAATTATTCAAAAGGGCTATCCTTAATTTTGTAAAAATATTCGCAGTGTGAATTTTTGGTTAACTCAGGACTGTCTGCATTTTCCAGAAGCCAAAATATCACAACCATAGGAGTATTTTAAATGTCTATGGTAACACATTAGCGGCTTAGGAACTAAAACTTTATAATTAAAAGTTCCAAGGAAAGTGGTTTGTTCTAATTTTAACAAAAAGATACTGATGTTGAGTAGCATGTGATTTTTCCCCAAATATCTACCATCCAGCTATCTGCAAAAAAAGAAAAAAAAAAGAAATATAAATTAAAGCTCTTTATAATTTTTGTTTCATCCTAATATATTTTCTGTCTTTAAAATAATAACCATGGTATTGAGTGGCATGTTGTGGGAGGTGTAATAAAATAATTAGTTTAATGTGCTACTTTGGAGGTGTAATAAAATAATTAATTAAATGTGCTACTTTAACTGATTTGTACAAAGACAAATCTATGCCATCTTTATTATTCAAATAATTTGGAAAATTTATATAAATCAGAATTGCCTAACTGAATTAGGGCCGCTAGTCCCACCTTACTGGATAATGTTGAAATTTACATATCTAATTTGACCCAAGTATCACAGAAAAGAACCCTGCCTTCCTTGATAATTCCAGCTTTCATCTCATCTAACGATTCATCCTACAGATTTGTTATTGACTGAGCATGGATGAAAGACGTAGGTTTGAGGATAGATCAGGAAACTCATAATAAAATGAACAGACCAGAAAAGTGAGTCTGTTTACAGATAAATGGCACTGATTTGGAATGGGATGTAGACAGCTCTGCAACTTTGCTCTAAAATTATTTTACTTACACTTGAAAACATAACCTGCCACCACCTTAAAACGCCTACTGCAGAGCTCCTTAAAAGTTAAAAACAAAACACCAGGCACTGCATTTGTTTATCAACACATTAGGCAGAGGGCGAAAACGTCCTGAATTTTTTATAATTATCCACATGATTCCACAAGCATGCCAGAATTTCCTTCCCACTCCCGAGTCAGTGGTGGATGGAATTTAGCTAGCACCCTTCTGGCTTTGCCGTAAAGACATTCATATAAGCCACGGGACGTGTTTGTTAGTTCTGAAAATAAATAAAAAAACACTGGCTTGTTTGAAATTCTGTTTGTATCATCCAACCGGTACCGCTTAGAAACATGTTTGTCTTTGAAGGCAAAAAAAAAGAAAAAGAATTGATTATAAAAGATGTGTTTGGGGCCAGATTATCAGAAATAAACGTGAGGAAGTCATCTGAGGGCTGTATGTGAACCTGTAAACAAAGCGCCTGTGTATGGGCCTATGGTCCTTGTGTTTAAATAAAATAATAAACAGATGTTGGGAAAACATTCTGATCTTGGGTTGGCATCCAATGGAAAGATAAAAGGGGAGAAACAAACAACAGAAAAAAGGATATTAAGACCTGAACAGTACACTCTTTAGTCTCACATGAGGCCAGGCTAAAAAAATACTTTGTGCAAACGATTCTAATTTCCCACTAAATACTTAGGAAAACAGTCAAACCAACAACAATAAAAAAAGTAAATGAAAATGCTTATCCCTTAAAATTTAGACAGACAGCAGGACCATTATAAGGATCCATAAGGAATTTCCATGAAATTCAAATTCTGTGTGTCTACATGGAGAATTACAAATAAGTCTAACAAAATAGAGCAAATCCACAGGCTTGCAAGGAGGAGACAGATTCTGTCCTCCGCACTCTTCTCCTTCTGATTTGTACTGTGCTGTGTCGTGCTTAGGCCCTCAGTTGTGTCTGACTCTTTGCGATCCCATGAACTGAAGCCCGCCGGGCTCCTCTGTCCATGGGATTCTCCAGGCCAGAACACTGGAGTGGGTTCAATTCCGTCCTCCAGGGCATCTTCCCAACCCAGGGATCGAACCCAGGTCTCCTGCATTGCAGGTGGATTCTTTACCATCTGAGTCACCAGGGAAGTTCTCTGCTGCTGCTAAGCTGCTGCTAAGTTACTTCAGTCATGTCCAACTCTATGCGACCCCAGAGACGTCAGCCCACTAGGCTCCCCCGTCCCTGGGATTCTCCAGGCAAGAACACTGGAGTGGGTTCCATTTCCCCTCCAGGGGATCTTCCCAACCCAGGGATCGAACCCAGGTCTCCTGCATTGCAGGTGGATTCTTTCCCATCTGAGCCACCAGGGAAGCCCTCTAAGTATCTCCAATTCATTACTGAATAATTAAACTTTTTCATGAAGTTTTATGTAGAGATCATCAGTGCTAAAGATTCTATTTCAAGCAAAGTGGAAATGTTATAGAGGTGTTTTTTTTTTTTTTTTTTTTAGATTTGTTATTAACATTTGGAGTAGAAATCTAAATGTTTTGCAAGGATTTGTATGGTAGAGAAGAATATGTATACATGACATGTGTATGTGTGTGAAATTGTTAGTCACTTGGTTGTATGCAACTCTTTCAGACCTCATGGAATGTAGCCTGCCAGGCTCCTCTGTCCATGGATTTCTCCAGGCAAGAATACTGGGGTGGGTAGCTATTCCCTTGTATACATATATTATATTTGTTGTTATTGTGATTTGGTTGCTAAGTTGTAACCAACTCTCTTGCAGCTCCATGGACTGTAACCCACCAGGCTCCTCTGTGCATAGAATTCTCCAGGCAAGAATACTGGAGTGTGTTGCCATCTCCTCCTCCAGGAGATCTTCCTGACCAGGGACCAACCCATATATTCTGCACTGGCAGGCAGGTTCTTTACCACTGATCCACCAGGGAAGCCCCATATACATATATAAATAAATACAAATATGTACATCCCTATGGTGGCTGGCTGCCAAGAATTACAGAAATATTTACCTAAGTCTACTCAGTAAGGCCCTCATTCTGCCAGAGCTCAGAGTGCTTAGTTATTAAGAAAAGATGGTGGATGAAAAACTCAATGCCAATGGCCTGTCTATCACCACTGGAGGCTGTGAACTGGACCACCTCCAGTGCGTGCTGCAATGTATCAAACCATCTATAGACAAGTTTCAAGACAATCTCATGAAACATTGTCTCCTATACCTGCCAGGTGAGCAGGAAAACCATCAGTTGCAGGAAAACGAGAGCCAGCAGAGAACACCATTAGAAAGCTGAACACTCCCAACTTCTTCCCCTTTTCCCTCCACAAATTCGTATTAACAGGAATGCATACTTGGACTTGGGACTCAGCGTCCGTATATTGATGGCGTATTGCCGTTGCCTTCAAGATGTTCACTCATGACCTGATGCTGCCTCTTCTCTTCTCTTTTCTCCTCTCCTTCATTCAGCCTTTGCTCTGAAAAGAAACAGTACAAAGCATCATCTTCAGATAAATCCCTTTGTCCTGCCTTCATATCTTGGTTTGGTTATCTCTCCATATGTCGTTGTTGTTCAGTCACTAAGTCATGTCTAACTCTTTGCCACCCCATGGACTGCAGCACACCAGGCCTCCCTGTCTATCACCAACTCCCGGAATTTACCCAAACTCATGTCCATTGAGTCGGTGAAGCCACCCAACCATCTCATCCCCGGTTGCCCAATTCTCTTTTTGCTTTCAATCTTTCCCAGCATCAGGGTCTTTTCCAATGAGCTGGTGCTTCACATCAGGTGGCCAGAGTATTGGAGCTTCAACTTGAGCATCAATACTTCCAGTGAATATTCAAGGTTGATTTCCTTTAGGATTGATGTCTCCATAAAATCCCTCTCTTAAGTCCTAAGATATTGAATGAGGCCCCCTAGGTGCCAGGTTGTGCTCTTGTTTGAGGAAGATGGGAGTCCTGTTCCAGAAGGCTAACATCAACCCTTCTTTTAACTGAAATCCTCTTTGTTTCATTTCTCTTCTTTCTCTTGTTTGGAAAGTGGGAGATGTTTCCTCACAACTTCAATGCTTACATATTCACAGAGAAAGTGAAAGCATAACCAATCAAAAAGCATAAACAAAGAGAGTCTATTTCAGCTTTGTTTGTAGATGTCTCAGGATAGATTTATTTTGCTTTGGACTGAATCAAGTGCTCATCGCTGGCCCGGACAACTCTGTGGATTTCTAAGGGCAGGACACACGTTTGCTGTCGCTGGGGAAGTCCCATGAAGTCTAGCAAGCTTGCAGTGGGTTATTATTTGGGAGAAGAACATGTGGAAGAGTAAATGCATGCATGCATGAACGAATGAATGGCTTCAGGGTACATGTAATCTAATAGGGGAGGAACATAGGAAATTCATCATACTAGGAAGCAAGGAAGAGTGAAATTCTTAAATCTTTCACTATTTTTGGAGTTCCATTTACAATAGGAAGTAGTAGTTTGTAAGAGACTGTTGCACCCATCAAAACACCAGATTGACTAAAACTCATTCTTTACTTTTGGGGGCTTCCCAAGTGGTACTAGTGGTAAAGAACCCACCTGCCAATGCTGGAAACATAAGAGACACTGGTTCGATCCCTGGGTCAGGAAGAACCCCTGGAGGAGGAAGTGGCAACTCACTCCAGTATCCTTGCCTGGAAAATCCCATGGACAAAGGATCCCGTAGTCTATGGGGTCACAAAGCGCTGGACACACCTTAGTGACTGAACAACAGCGTAAAAAGATATAAAACACAGCTTAGAGAATATGGACATGAACACTGTGTTATAACAATTAAACTTGCTAAGAGACTAGCAATTATTCTCACCACATAAAAAAGAAATGATAATCACATGACTTGGGAGAAGTGATAACTGTGGCCACAATGACAACTGGGTCACAATATAAAAATGCAACAGATCAACAGGTTGTACACCTTAAATGTTATATGTCAAACAAAGCTAAATTTAAAAAATACTATTCATCGTAGTGCGCTCAGGAGACTTCCTGGAAGGAGAGTTCTTGATCCAAGAGCATGGACAGTTTCAAAGCTTGGTAAGATCAGATCAGATCAGTCGCTCAGCCATGTCTGACTCTTTGTGATCCCATGAATCGCAGCACGCCAGGCCTCCGTGTCCATCACCAACTCCCGGAGGTCACTCGGACTCACATCCATCGAGTCAGTGATGCCATCCAGCCATCTCATCCTCTGTTGTCCCCTTCTCCTCCTGCCCCCAATCCCTCCCAGCATCAGAGTCTTCTCCAATGAGTCAACTCTTCGCATGAGGTGGCCAAAGTACTGGAGTTTCAGCTTCAGCATCATTCCCTCCAAAGAAATCCCAGGTCTGATCTCCTCCCACTCACGTTTCTCCTACTGCTTTTTAGAATTCCTGGGTTTCCTTTGTGGGGGTTGAGGACAGGAATCAATAGCTTTGTGTGAGGGTGGTTTTCTTCACGATTTAATTGTTCCCAGGGTTGCCTGTCTCTTCACAGACATTTCCTCACCATGCTAACCCATCGTTACCCCAACATAACGTGTTTGTGTTCTGTTCTTGTCTTGTGTGTGTGCGTGTCTGCAAATCTCAAACCAAGTTCCTGTCACTTAGTTCGGGTGTTTTACGATTTACAAAATCATGTCCTGTGAGCCTTAACTCAAGCCTCCTAAGCGTGCTGTGCAAGATTTCTTGTTTAGCCACTCACTCGTGTCCAGCTCTCTGCGACCACATGGACCGCAGCTGGACAGGCTCCTCTGTCCATGCGATCTTCCAGGCAAGAATAATGGAGTGGGTTGCCATTTCTTTCTCCAAGGGATCTTCCCAATCCAGGGATCAAACCCCGTCTCCTAAATTGCAAGGTGTACTCTTTACTGCTGAACCACCGGAGAAGCCGTACTTTGCAAGATTAGGTTGGTATTATTCTCATTTTCACAAGGAAAAGGGGAGAGACATGTTCCATTTCTTGCATCTGGTTCTGAAACCAACAGGTAACACAGTCAGAATTTGGATGCCTTCTCTTCCACCTCCCATTCTCGGACTTTTCCTGCTACTCTGAGACCCAAAGATTAAGCAAGTCATGGGGAATCTTATTCCATATCTTCTGTAATAAAACAGCAACACAGGTCCTCACTTTCCAAAGGAAGAATAATATTACATCAGATGTTAATTTCAATGTAGTAAAAATCAGTTGACCTTCAGGACAGTAGGGTTGGGGGTCACCTTTCTCTGCGTCTTTCTGTTTCTAAAAGCTAAACTACATCAGCTTTTTCTTAGCACTGTGTTTGTGATTCTTGAGGAAAACCTGAAATCAAAACCAATTTTTTTTTCATCGAGTGCTCCTTTCTGGGGAGATTTTCTTTCGAATTATGAAAAGAAAATCTTTCTACCATACGTATAAACAAAACCTGCTTTTGTCACTAGCACCCTGTAGAAACCAGAGATGAAACATTAAATTACTCTGAGCACATGGCCACTTGCCAGTAATTATTCAGTATGAGGTTTAACCAAGTTTATCTAGACTACGAGGACCATGTATACAGAGCTAAAGGGAAGGACATGGTTAAAGTAATTATCTGGCATATTCCCACCATGCAGACAGTCAGTCTGGCTCATTTGGACCAAGGAATAATAACCCAGCACATTCTTCTGGCCAAAAGGAGTTATTTGGCAAATCACCTCGATGTGCCCCAACAGATGAATGTTAAATCTACAAGATGCCAAGAGAAAGAAAACACGACTGCCCTTGGGTATCAGAAAGCCCGCAGACAGGAGGGTGTAAGGGGAGGGTTGAGACGAAGGGAACGGGGTGGGTTTCAGGACACTGGCGTTTAATTCTGAGACCCTTTCTGGGGCTTGCGAATTATACAATTCTAGAATCTCTTCATCTGGTTTCTTTGAGTAACTCATTCGTCCTTCCCATGAAACATCCTGTCTTTTCTCAGATGTTGATTTTTTTGTTTGTTTGTTTCCTTTCTGGGGTGTGAAGAACAGACTTGCCTTTATCATCCGAGTGCTATGGTTTATCTGGTAGTCGATCCAATGCATTACATAATCCCATCTTGAAATTTTCCTTTGTGATGAGTATAGGGATAGAAAGGAGACATTGACTGAGAAGCACCAGGCTTGTTTCCTTGTTAAGCACAATACAGATCTTAAAATCCTGTGCAGATAACCCACGGCCTTCTATGTTTTCCCCTTTGCCCAATTTTCCCGTGGGGGTTTCTTAAATGAAACGAACTGCCCTACTATCACACGGAGGTGCTCTCTATGGAGAATAGCATTATTCATTCTAAAAATTAGATTTTTCATTTTTTAATACCAAAGTAGAAATGATGACATAAACAAGATTTCTGAGCAACTCAGTTAGATTTTCCCTTTGTTGTTTATTCTGGCAGAGCAGATTGAGCACAGCGACAGACACGGGAGGCAGTTCACTCGGGTTCAAATCGCACCTTAACCGCTTACCAGCTCACTGACCTTACTCCCTGTGTTGTCCTAACTTTCTCATTTTCATGAGTGATTATAGCAGCGTCTAACAAAAAAGAACCTTAGGAGAAATAGATTGATGTCTATACAGCCTGGCTTCACTGGTAGCTCAGATGGTAAAGAATCAACCGGCAATGCAGGAAACTTCGGTTCGATCCCTGGGTTGGGAATATCCCATGGAGAAGGGAATGTCTACCCACTCCAGTACTCTTGCCTGGAGGATTCCATGGACAGAGGAGCCTGGCAGGCTACTGTCCATAGCTTCACTAAGTGTTAGACTTGACTGAACGACTAATACTTTCACTTTTGTCATAGACAGCTTAGCATGAAAATGTGTCAACATGTAGTAACTATTAAAGACAGTAGCATCTAATGATCAAATGTGTCTGGTATACTCAGATCCACTGTAGGGTCTTAAGCAAATCTCTTACTTAATTAACCAGGATATAGTACTGATCTCGTATGTAGTTAGATGTTGTGCGGATTCGGTGAGTGCATTTGTGTAAACTGTGATTAGAACATTGTGGCCTGGGACAACGTCTCAGCAAAACCAACTCTTACAAATATTATTTATCCATGCATGACGAAACGATGTTCCAAGATCAATGAAAAACGAGGTAAAAAGCATGAAACGCTACATTAAAGGGGGCTTGTTTAATCATAGATTATTTAGAAAGCAGTGGTACACTCAAATATATAGTCAAATAAAACATAAATCTAAACGTCTCAAGGAAGAAAAAATGGTCAGCAGATGCACTGTCAACTCTGCTCTGGAGTGAAATGTCAAAGACATGTGCTGGTCAGCTACAACCTCCACATTCCGCCTCCAGAAGCCAATCATAGGTTGAGGATATAGAACGTACTCAGAGACCCGCCAAAGTCCACTTTTCTCACTTTTGTTAATAGTGAGAAACGTGCCAACGTGTGTCCTGAGACACAGACGCTGTGTTTACATCAACCCGGGTGAGGCAGGGGCACCCGAAATGGCTTAGCTCAAACCTAAACTAGCACTAAGTCTGCTTTTTCCCTTTAAACTCGTTGCTTTTTGAGTTTCCTTAACTGTCTCTTCATCTTTGCTTAGTAACCAGAGATGTTGGAGTCAGGAATACATACACTTTTTAAAACTTAAAATTAATTATTGAGGCAACTCAAGCCATAATAAGTTTATAGAGCAACGTTTGTCCCATAGGAAAGCTTAATAGATGTTGACTAAAATAATAGGTGTAATTGGGCTTTTGACCGTTTTTGAAAAGTGGGGACATTTTATGATTTCCCGAAATTGGGTGAATGGAATTGGTGGGCTGATACACAAAATCTCTCGTTTCTTTTATTGTTGTACACTGAGCCACAGAAGGAATAGAATGTTAGAATTTTGATTCCACAGAACAGCAGAGAAGGGCAAAACCTAGTTTCAGTGTCTGTGCAGAGGAAGAACAGGTGAATTAATTACAGCTGCCACACATCGTTGGGAACGAACACGTGCTGAGGATGATGTACACACAGGAAGGAAATATATGCTAACAGACGCTACTTCTTTTGGGGTGATTTTCATGCATATCCAAAGTATGTTCTCCTCTTGGGTTCATATGTTGTGTTTTAAGTGAGATATTGACTAAAAAGTGTTCCCTCCTTCCAATTCGTGTCTTAAGCATAAAGTTTATCCTGCAATAGTACGTGTGGGCCAGCATCTATCCAGTTATTTGAGATGTGAAATTAAAAGGCTAAATACACATGTTTAAGTCACAATAATGCTAAGAATATAAAACTGAAAAGTCTTCTCTATTTGAATTGTGGTAGTAGAGAATATTTGCAGAGTCCTGTGGACTGCAAGATCAAACCAGTCCATCCTAAAGGAAATCAACCTGAATACTCAGTGGAAGACTGATGCTGAAGCTCCAATGCTTTGGCCACCTGATGCGAAGAGCTGACTCTTTGGAAAAGACCCTGATGTTGGGAAAAACTGAAGGCAGAAGGGGAAGAGGGCAGCAGGCAATGAGGTGGCGCATGGCATCATCAACTCAGTGGATATGAACGTAAGCAAATTCCAGAGGAGCCTGGCACAGTGCCGTCCGTGGGGTCACAAACCCCAGATATGACTTAGTGACTGAACAACAAAGTCCCAACTATGTGCTTTAAAAACTCCCTTAATCTTTTCAACAAACTTGAACTCCAGGCTCCAACTATGATGCCCAGCTTGCTTAACCTCTCTTCGCAGAATAAGAACAGAACTTAAAAGCGGTACTTTCTGTCCCAGTGCAGCTCAGCTCTTGAATTGGTTCTGCTTTTCCCTGTTTCCGACTGGCATCTATGTCTTTATCTCTCAATGACTAATCATTACATTTGACTAAAGAAATATAGAATCCCTAAGGCAGGACTCCTTTACACCTTGAAGGATACAAACCCACACAAATAAACTTGTTTTGTCAACAGGCAATTCACAGAACTGTTTAATTTTGTTTGGTTTGTTGTATTTTCGCTATCTTTACCCACCAGTGATTTGCCAAAGGAGTTGTGGACCAACAACTATCGTAGTTTTAAGCAGAAGGAAGGGAAGGAAATTCAAAAAGAGAAGCATGTAGACACTCCCTATCCCTCTATTTCTAAATTTCGCTCCAGCAGAGTTTTAAACCGGTTGGTCTAAAGCAAATATTTAAGTGTTAAAAAAAATCCTGTAACCATTTTTAATGCAATTTACGTTTCTTATTAGCCCCTCTGATTTAAAACCTTTGTAATTGGCTCCTTAGAATCACCTTGGTACAATCTGAAGGCAACACTCAGCAGTTACAGAATAGAAAAGGAAAGAAAGAGGAATTGTAAAGAAGTGTATTTATAACCTTGGTCATCGGTATCCTAAGAACGTTTCTGTTTTAATAATTAATTTGCTTATCAGTTCAGAAATGTTGAAATGACTTTTGGAATCCCAGGCTCTAAGGCTGTTGGCACCCTGCACGTTTCCTGACGGCAGTTTCCTTAACTTTCCATTTAATTTTTTTTTTCTTTTCCCTGAAACTAAAATCATTTAATGAAATCTGACACGTCAAGGCCACTGACTGATCTTCTGAACAGAAGGTATGCAAAGGTGGCCAATTCCTTTAAATTACAGCCCCTGTCCAAGTTGCAAGCCATCATTTCCAGGCAGACAAAGTGCAAAGGAGTCAGAAATGCTGAGACATAACTAATACCAAGGGAAAAAAAGAAGAATATGAAAACCCTGAAGGAAAAATAAGTTCAACATGCAGAAGAGACCGTCAGGAGGTAGGGGGAGGAAAAAAGCCCACGTGCAATTTTTTTCCCACTTACTCTGTTTCCTTTATGGTCCCTAGTTCAGGGCCGCCGGTAGGAGATTGATACATTTATTAATTCTCCATGCAGAAAGACAAACAGTGGACTCAGTCCGGTGGGGTTGAGACGTCTGGCCTCAGGTTCCCTACGGAATCTTCCAACCTTGGCTAATGGTCTCTGACCACACAGATCCATTTAAAGAATACCGTATCCATTTTCGAAAATCTCATTTAGACTCATACATAAAATAAAATCATCCTGTCATAATGTCTTGGTTTTCTCTGGTTCTTCATTTTATTTCTTTTGATTAATTTAAAATACAGAGCCAAGCAAAGACAAAGGAAAAAGAAAAGTAATTTAAAGAATGTTCAAATCGTCTTTGTCATATGATTTTTCTTTTTAAATTGTGAGAACATAGTGAAAATAACAGTTTCTTTCTGCATAAAGTGGTATTTATGACCTCACCCTTAGAAACTATGTAAGTAAATATTCGTGGAGAAATATTTTCACCTATTTTACATGTTTATTAATGTAAGATCTGACTGTGAGGAAACTGTAAATTATGGAATGTGTTTTATTAGGGTAAATACTGGTGTTTTGGTTTTTTTTTTAAGCAGAGCAAAAAGAATCCTTTTTTGTCCTCCTTTGGAGTGGAGCCTTGCCATTTTTCCCTTCGAGAACTCATCTTGGATGCTAAATGCTTAATGAGTCTTAATAAATGTCTTCATATTAGATGAAGTGTTCATGTAGCATTTCTTTTCTCTATAGTTCCTTTTATAAGTCTGACTGATAGCAGCAGCTACGGGAGACAAAAAAATGATCTGAGGTTATTTCAACTTTAACTTTTGTTCTGAAAGTAGGTAACTTTAGCTCAAATGCTTGAGGCTCCTTTATTTAAATTTCTGAAATTTCCTCAGGACAAGATAAGATGAACTATTCCTTTGTATTACAGAGCCCCCAGATTTTGTGAAAAAAAAAATTAAAATATTATTAGGAATGAAAAATCACTCTTTGAAAAATCAATTTGCATATAAACCTGAAAAATAAACAAGATTTAAGTTTGTGTTCTGGATAATGAATTGGCAAGGGTGTTATTTTACTAAAGTGTTCGGTTATGTCTGTTTATGTTATTAAGTGGGATGAGATAAAGTGCATATTCAACTCTTCTTTCAAAGGACAAAATACATCATTTTAACTAATTAGGTCCATTTATCTTACCTTTATATTTCTTCAGGTTGGTTCCTGAAATAGACCATGAAACCAACCTATTTATAAAATTTGTTAAAAAAAAATAAAAAATTGTTGGACAGAATATCTAATGTAAGTTTTCAGTTGGCTACATTAAATGTAAAATTATAAAACTGAAATTTTACATGTAAATTTATTTTATTTTTGTAATATTATAAAAGTTCCTATTTTGCTAAAAAATATTTGTGCAAGGCAAATTAAAATATCTGGAAGACAGGTAAGATTATATTTACATATATGTACACAAGCCTAATATAAAATATGAGTACATATAGACATACATAAATATAATTTTATATATAATTGTATAAACATATACATTTATATAGTTATTTGTATGATGTAAATACATATTCATAAAAACTCTTTGTGATGTTATCCACCCTAAAATATAAATCTGCAAGAGTGCTGTTTTGATTGTGAGTCATTAGAATTTAAAAATAGCTACTTAAAAAGCAAATAAATATAAAATTTTTAATGTTTGAATTCCAACATTGCTCTATGTACCAAAAAGTTGAAGGTATATACAAAGATTTTAGTGGAATAAAAAGCAAATATAGATGATGTTTTCAAATGAAATCTAACTGGTATGTGTGCACGTGTATAACTGAATCACTTTACTGCACAGCAGAAATTAACACAACATTGTAAAGAAACTATAGTCCAATAAAATAAAAAATTTTTTTCAAGTATTGAAGTCTTCAGAAAAGGGGGAGAATTCAAGCAGAAAAACTGAAGCATGTAAGCAAGGCGGTAACATAGAAAAAAATGAATTTCAAGGGTTTTGAGAACAGATGGACTTCTGTCCACGCTCAGATCTGCCAATGAGCCCTAACACAATTATATGTACAAGAGTTATTCTGTCTGTGATCTTCATGTAATTATGTGTCAATGTTGTAACGATACTTAACCCACAGGTTTATAAAGGGGACATAAGGTGGTGAATGAAAGGCATCTCGCCTAGCCTAACCCCCAAGTGGTAGGAGTTGAATGTTTGTTGGTGTCCCACTGTCCCCTGCCTCCAGCTTCTGCTTTGCATGAAACAAGTAGAGACATTTTCTAGGTTGCGCTATTACAGCAATAGTGGTAAGAAGTGAAAGGAAGCAGCCAGGTAAAACCCCAGTTCAGTCAAGGTAGAGGGACTCAGTTTGGGTCATGACAACAATATGAACCTGAGGAAATGAAAGGGCACAGATTTTTCAAATCAGGCTGATACCATTCTATAGGATAAGTAGTATAGTCTTGGCTTTCTTCAGCCTCATTATCTTGACTTGTAAAGATCCTGCTTCAAAGAGCAGTGATGAGTGATAAATACAATCACAGAGCATTGTTACTGAAACATCTAAATCTAGGTATCTTCCCTGGTGGCTCAGACGGTAAAGCGTCTGCCTACAATGCAGGAGATCCGGGCTCAATCCCTGGGTCAGGAAGATCTCCTGGAGAAGGCGATGGCACCCCACTCCAGTACTCTTGCCTGGAAAATCCCATGGATGGAGGAGCCTGGTAGGCTACAGTCCATGGGGTCGCAGAGTCGGACACGACTGAGCTACTTCCTTTTCACTTTCTTTCACTAGTTTCTGTCCTCTCTTACTATACAGGACATGTTATCATGGTTGCAGTCCATAAAGTTGGCATGCATTGGCTGACAGACCATAAAAATAAAAAAAATTAAAATTAAAAAAAAGAACACATTTCTCGGTCAGGTAAGCAGTCTATAGTCAATCACAACTTCCTCATGCAAAGGAGGATCAAGATGGATCATGGGCTTATAAAGCTGAAAAGAAAGCTACTAGGTGCTGCCAACCGGGCAAAGTCTTTCTTCTTAATGGAAGACTTCTGTCTAGAGCTATTGAGAAAAGAGCAGACAAGATGAGCTTGCATGTCATGGGGAACTCAGTGTCCTGAAGAACTTTGGCCAGATATGACAAAACCAGGTTAATTGACTCGACAGCTATTGACTGACACAGGCTGTACAGGAGAGATGAGTGGGTACTTCGGCACTCTTGGCCAAGAGGAAGCGTTGCTACTGAATTACAAGTGGAGACCCTGTTGTCTGCTTCCCTTTTATATCTCTGAACTGAGATTTTATGTAGAATCTTGATGTTCTTCCATTCTCAGGGAAACCACCAGGGCTGTCTCTCTCTAGCATTTTCTTCAAGCCTCACTGTTCTCCGTGAGGTATAGCCAACCAGCATGGCCCTTCTTGTGCCTCAGAATCTATTTTCAAACTATTAGGAGAATCTGGAAAAATATTTCCTGTCTTCTGTGCATCTTTGCATATATGGACTTGCTTGAAATGAATGCCGTGCATGTTTAGTAACCACCAGTGAACTCAAGGCATCTTTCCATCCACATGGCTATAACAGCCCGCGGATACCTTTGTGCCTTGAGGCCCCTTGCTCTGCTGAGTTGAACACAAGAGCCACCTGTACCATGTTCCTTGGTCTTGGAGTCGCATGACCTCTTCTGGGTCAGGGAATGTTGGCGCTCTTTCAGGCACAACCCCCCAGCATCCCTCACCCTGCTATGTTCGTTCTGCTGCCCTCCTGGTCCTGATGCTTGGAAATGATCTTTTCACAGGCTATTCATTCTAGTCTTTCCACAGCCTATTTCCTCTGACCAGACATTGCAGTTTTCCTGCTGAATATTCCTCAAGTCCGTGTGGTAAAGTTAAGTTCAGGGCAAGACCTTCATAAGCACCTCATTGAATATTGCAAACCTGTTTCCCCTTTCCTTGCATGTATCGCTCCGTATCAGTTACTCTGTGGTAACCTGTTCTGTAGTCTGTATAGTCAAAGCTATGGTTTTTCCACTAGTCATGTACAGATGTGAGAGCTGGACCATCAAAGAACCTGAGCGCCAAAAAATTGATGTTGAACTTTGTTACTGGAGAAGACTCTTGAGACTCCCTTAGGTGGCAAGGAGATCAAACCAGTCAATTGTAAAGGAAATCAACCCTGAATATTCATTGGATGCTGAAGCTCCAACCCTTTGGCCACCTGATGTGAAGGATCGACTCATTGGAAAAGATCCTCATGCTGGGAAAGACTGAGGGCAGGAGGAGAAGGGGATGACAAAGGATGAGATGGTTGGATGGCATCACCAACTCAATGGACATGAGTTTGAGCAAGTTCCGGGAGGTGGTGATGGACAGTGAAGCCTGGCATGCTACAGTCCATGGGGTCACAAAGAGTCAGACATGACTTAGCATCTGAACAGCAAAAACAACAAACCATAATCAACCTCATCAATGAAATACCATTCCTTTAGAAATGCATGTTGGGTCCTATAGCCCTAATATGAGTAAATATAACTGATGTGTTTTCACAGTAACAATCAAAATTATTACAACTTTCCACACTGAGTTTGTTTCAAGTTTTCAGCATCAGGATAAAATCTACATTTGAAAAGAATAAATAAATCCTGGAGATCACATTCACTGAGATTGCTCATTGAAGTACAAGAAATAAAGGTGTTGCATGACTGCAACATGTTCTGAATAGAAAAATAATTAGAGGAATACTATCTTGATATCCTCAAATCTGAAAACGCAGCAACAGAATCAAAATATGATCTGAAAAGGCAGAAAATCACGGCCATTTTAAGTGTCCAAAAGTGTGGAGATGCTGAAGTCAGTGAGGACTCCAACAACCCTTACCTGCGTGCCATCTCAAGCGTGCTCACCGAACTTGCCAGGGTTTAGAACTTGGCAGGGAAATCCTTATAAAAATAAAAGTGATCCACTTTAAATTCACTGAGACTGGAACCTCTATAAGTTATGTTCTTGTCTGGAGGCCAGATCAGGGTGGCAAGGAAAATATTTGGAGCTGGTCCTGGCACACAACTTTTGACATTTAGGTGAAACTCGCTGAGAAGAGAGTCATGTTAGTTTATCCTGAATCTGAAGCCTCATTATGTTAGAGACAGAAGTGCTCGTTTCTGCAGCCCTATGTTTGGTCTTTAAGCCAAATGTACATGTGACTGTGGTCCTAGGGCAGAGCAGTAGGGTGCTCTGCAGAGAATAAGAGAGCTTATTCTTACTGCTGCACCTAGAGTAATGGTCACCTTTCACTCTTCTGAGGCCTTGAGTCAAAAAAAAAAATACATGTATAAAATGGTTAAAACATACACCATATATATACACAATAACATATTATATACTTACATATATAATATATATTATATACTTACATATATAATATATATTATATATATAAATACATGTATAAAATGGTTAAAACATATACCATATGTATATGCACATATGACATATTATACACTTACATATATAATATATATATATGATCTTTACATTTCTGAAACTATTTGAATGTTTTCACTACACCTAAGCAATAGTATTCCAGTACTCTTGCCTGGAAAATCCCATGGGCGGAGGAGCCTGGTAGGCTGCAGTCCATGGGGTCGCTAAGAATCAGACACGACTGAGCGACTTCACTTTCACTCTTCACTTTCATGCATTGGAGAAGGAAATGGCAACCCATTGCAGTGTTCTTGCCTGGAGAATCCCAGGGACGGGGGAGCCTGGTGGGCTGCCGTCTATGGGGACACACAGAGTTGGACACGACTGAAGTGACTTAGCAGCAGCAGCAGCAAGCAATAGTATAACTGAACAGAAAATCACTGGACTTCTTTCTCTACTCCTTGAACAGCTTTAAAATGCACCCCATTAACCACCCTTCTCCCCCCAAAATTTACCTCTGTAAAGAAATCTTTGGATTTATGTCCACTTCCTATTATATACATATATATAATATGTATATTATATTATACATATAATTTATTGACTATACCAAAGCCTTTGACTGTGTGGATCACAAAAAAAATGTGGAAAATTCTTAAAGAGATGAGAATACCAGATCATCTTGCCTCCCTCCTGAGAAATCTGTGTGTAGGTCAAGAAGCAGCAGTTAGAACTGGACATGGAACAACAAACTCGTTCCAAATCAGGAAAGGAGCACGCCAAGGTTGTATATTGTCACCCTGCTTATGTGACTTGTATGCAGAGTGCATTATGTGAAATGCTGGGCTGGATGAAACACAAGCTGGAATCAAGATATCCAGGAGAAATATCAATAATCTCAGATATGCAGATGACACCACCCTTATGGCAGAAAGTGAAGAGGAACTCAAGAGCCTCTTGATGAAAGTGAAAGAGGAGAGTGAAAAAGTTGGCTTAAGACTCAACATTCAAAAAACGAAGATCATGGCATCCAGTCCCATCACTTCATGGGAAATAGATGAAGAAACAGGGGAAAGAGTGAGAGACTTTATTTTGGGGGCTCCAAAATCACTGCAGATGGTGACTGCAGCCATGAAATTAAAAGACACTTGCTCTGCGGAAGAAAAGCTATGACCAACCCAGACAGCATATTAAAAAGCAGAGACATTACTTTACCAACAAAAGTCTGTCTAGTCAAAGCTATGCTTTTTCCAGTAGTCATGTATGGATGTGAGAGCTGGACTGTAAAGAAAGCTGAGCGCCAAAGAATTGATGCTTTCGAACTGTGGTGTTGGAGAAGACTCTTGAGAGTCCCTTGGACTGCAAGGAGATCCAACCAGTCCATCCTAAAGGAAATCATTCTTGAATGTTCATTGGAAGGACTGATGCTAAAGCTGAAACTCCAATACTTGGGCCACCTGATGTAAAGAATTGACTCATTTGAAAAGACCCTGATGCTGGGAAGGATTGAAGGCGGGAGGAGAAGGGAACGACAGAAGATGAGATGGTTGGATGGCATCACTGACTCAATGGACATGAGTCTGAGCAAGCTCTGGGAGTTGGTGATGGACAGGGAAGCTTGGTATGCTGCAGTCCATGGGGTCACAAAGAGTTGGACATGACTGAGAGACTGAACTGAACTGAACTGATAAAATATATATATATATATATATATACACACACACATACATAAGTGTGTGTGTTCTCAGTCACTTCAATTGTGTCTGACTCTTTGTGACACCATGGGCTGTAGCCCACCAGGCTCCTGTGCCCATGGCATTTCCCAGGCAAGAATACTGGAGTGGGTTGCCATGCCCGCCTCCAGGAGATCTTCCAGACCCAGGGATCAAACACATGTCTCTTTCGTCTCCTGCATTTACAGGTGGATTCTTTACCACTAGTGCCACCCGGGAAGCCCCTAGTGCTGGGCTTTTCAGATTTCCTACCAGAGCTCGAATTCGCAATCCACTGAAAAATGGGAGGATGTTCATTTACACTTGTGTGTGTGCCTTTTCCTGGGGTGGACATTTGTCGTTTCGTCCTTTACAAAGTACAGACATCCCAGTCACCAGGAGGTGGGGCCAAGAGAAGGATCTCCTTTAAGCTAAGAAGTGGGCAGAGGTCCTAGGTTTAGAGAGTCAGGAATTCCACTGGGAATCTTTGCACATTAGGTCACGCTTTCAGGGACAGTTTCAAGAGGGCTTATTCCCATTGATGAAAGTGAAGTGAAGTCGCTCAGTCATGTCCGACTCTTTGCTACCCCGTGGAGTATAGCCCACCAGGCTCTTCTGTCTATGAGATTTTCCAGGCAAGAATACTGGAGTGGGTTGCCATCTCCTTCATCCAGGGGATCTTCCCAACCCAGGGATCGAACCCAGCTCTCCCACATTGCAGGCAGATGCTTTAACCTCTGAGCCACCAGAGAAGCTACAACGTACTTAAGACCCCTCTGTTGGTCAGGGTGTTAGAATCCCTGATTCCAACCAAGCTGGCAAGCTTCCCAGGACAATGGTTCTTGTGAAAGCATGCAAGTCATCCTTCCAGAGTGTGATATGTCTGCCTCTGCCTAAACCCTGTCCTACCTTCTCCCTGCCGTTCATGACAGCTGACGAAAAGCCTTGCAATAAATTCCCTGTCCGCTTAATCAGAGCTGGATTTTCGTGTTTGAAAGTGAACAGTCAGGTTAGTCCAGCAGAGTATGAATGTCTCCTTCTCTGTGTTTCATGAGGACAGAACTGTTTATATTCTGCTATGAAAAAAAACTGTATGAATTTTAATAAGCATTAATTTTCTTCTTCTTCCAGAAAATATCCTGATTTTGCATATTCTTTGATTACTTCTATGCCCTCTTACAGTGTCATAATGAAATTAACATTGTATTTTAGTGGTTTCATTTTTCATCCTTTCTCTATCATAAATTTCCCATCATTGGATTATTTGTTTCCTTCAAGAAAGGTAATTAGGTATATACATTATCTGAGCCTTTGTAATTCTGAAATGCATTTCTAAAATATTTAAATGTTTACATTATGCCTAAGCAATATTTAACTGAATAAATAATTATCAGACTTCTTTCTTTACTTCTTAAACATCTTTATAATGCATTTCATTAACCCCAAAAATTTAGTTCTGGGAAAAGAAATTTAATTTCAACTAGTTTTTTGTTTTCATTTATTGGTAATCTTTTGCTTGTAGCATATTTCCCCGTCTATATTTCAGCTTAAAATATTTATATACATTTATCCATGTATTTTGCCGCTTTAACTTTTCATTGTCTCTTCTTAGAATTTGCTATAACCCTTTAATATGAAAAAGCACATTCATTTTCAGCTTGGAGATTGGTTTTCTGTTGCCGTTTGTGGTTTTTTTCGTGGGGCTTTTGTCTGTCTTGCTCTGGCTTTTCCTCTTGCTTTGCACGCTCTGCGCTTCTGTCACTGAGGTTCTTGCCTCTGTTCTCCTCATGGCTGTCGTTCCCCTTCATTTTCTAGTTTTCATTCCTTCATCCTTTTTTTTCAAATTCTGAGAGAGTATCCTTTCAGCTATTCTTGGCTTCATTTCTCTGCAGAATCTCTTTTTTCATATTTTCACTTAGCTACTTGTTCCTTTTCCAGTATCCAGGAGGCTTTTTTCCAGCTCAACGTATCTTTTCAAGATCACCGTCTCTAGGATAAGAAATACAAAGGATTTTGTTTGTTTCTTTTTGTTGTTGTTGTTTTTCTTTCTCCTACTGTAAGCCTGAATCTGTGAAAATGTTAGGAATCACGACAGTTTTAGAAATACCAAGGCTGCAACTTTAACGGAAAGTTACTAAGTTGTTAGTCTCCAAACATCAGATTCCAGCTATTTCGTTAAGTGTGACCTTTTCCCTGTCTCTTATCCTGAAAACAAGGAATTAGTGAATTATTTATTTTGCATAGTCCTTGTAATTGCCATCCATTGGTGTCACTGATCAAAAAATGACTTCCACAAATAAACATTTGCCTATGTTCTTGCTTTTGAATATACTAAAAAGATGAAATGAATCCATTTAAAAAAAAACCTGGTTCTAAGGTCAGCTACACAATTATTTATTTTACATTGGAATTCCAAGGCTATCCTATGGAATCATCTGAAACATTAAGTTGCTTTTATGTATTACATAACTTGTAAGAACCAGTACAGATTACTCCACAAAACGAATTGGTGTCAAGGGCTTATTATCTTTACATATCTCAAAATTTTCATAATTAAAAGTGTTTGGTCATTAGTAGAAATAAGGATATCATTTCAGGAATGTTGAGGATTCTTCTCACTGGTCTGAAGCTCCTTATTGATGAGAGATTTTTGAGTGAAAGGTACTTATTCATGTGGCCTTCCCTGGAAACTTGAAGTCATTATTAGCCATCCTAGAGATCAGATTAGATTCCAAGTGCATCTCCTCCAGATGAGTTGATCTTTTTTTTTTTTTTTTTAGTTGGAGTGTAATTGCTTTATAATGTTGTGTTAGTTTCTGTTGTACGACAAAGCGTATCAGCCATAGGTCCACATACACACCGTCCCTTTTTGTCTTCCCTCCCACCCTTCACTGTAGAGCGCCAGGCTGAGATTCCTGTGCGCTCCAGTGTCTTCCCACAAGCTGTTTTACGCGTGGCCGCGTGTGCACGTGAATGTTACTCTCCCAGTTCACTCCACTCTTCCCCTCCCGATGGGCACAGGTCCACTTTCTACATCTGCATCGCTATTCCTGCCCTGAAAATAGGTTCAACGTCACTCGTTATCAGAGAAACACAGATGAGAACTGTGATGAGGTATCACCTCACACCAGTCTGAAATGCTGTGACCAAAAACATCTACTAACGTTAAATACTGGAGAGGATGTGAAGGAAAGGGAATGCTCCCGTACTCTTGGTGGGAATCTAAGTTGACACAGCTGCTATGGAGAACAGTATGGAGGTTCCTTAAAAAACTGGAAACAGAACCAGCATATGACCCAGCACTCCCACTGCTGGGCACACACCCAAAGAAAAGCATGGTTCAAAAAGACACATGTGCCCCAGTACTCACTGCAGTACTATTTGCAACAGCAAGACACGGAGGCGATCTAGAAGTCCGTCAGCAGATGGAGGGTGTGGCACATAATCACAGTGGAATACTACTCAGCCATAAAAAGGGATGAGAATGGGTCATTTGTAGAGACGTGGACAGACCTAGAGTCTGTCTGAAATAAGTCAGAAACAGATGAGTTGATCTTACAACACAAAGTCCGAGAATTAAACTGAAAACACTAACCAACTCAATTTTTTATTTGAATCTACTAGAGAAATATCAATAACCTCAGATATGCAGATGACACCACCCTTATGGGAGAAAGTGAAGAGGAACTAAAAAGCCTCTTGATGAAAGTGAAAGAGGAGCGTGAAAAAGTTGGCTTAAAGCTCAACATTCAGAAAACGAAGATCATGGCATCTGGCCCCATCACTTCATGGGAAATAGATGGGGAAACAGTGGAAACAGTGTTAGACTTAATTTTTTGGGGCTCCAAAATCACTGCAGATGGTGATTGCAGCCATGAAATTAAAAGACGCTTACTCCTTGGAAGAAAAGTTATGACCAATCTAGATATATTCAAAAGCAGAGACATTACTTTGCCAACAAAGGTCCATCTAGTCAAGGCTATGGTTTTTCCAGTGGTCATGTATGGATGTGAGAGTTGGACAGTGAAGAAAGCTAAGTGACAGAGAATTGATGCTTTTGAACTGTGGTGTTGGAGAAGACTCTTGAGAGTCCCTTGGACTGCAAGGAGATTCAACCAGTCCATTCTGAAGGAGATCAGTCCTGGATGTTCTTTGAAAGGACTGATGCTGAAGCTGAAACTCCAATACTTTGGCCACCTCATGTGAAGAGCTGACTCATTGGAAAAGTCTCTGATGCTGGGAGGGATTGGGGGCAGGAAGAGAAGGGGATGACAGAGGATGAGAAGACTGGATGGCATCGCCGACTTGATGGACATGAGTTTGAGTGAACTCCAGGAGTTGGTGATGGACAGGGAAGCCTGGCATGCTGCGATTCATGGTGTCGCAGAGTAGGACATCACTGAGCAATTGAACTGAACTGAACTGACCCAAGTTCTGTAATTGCTTGTTTGAACATTATGGTCCCACTAACACTCACTGCTTGATTCTGTCTGAATTACTTGCATAGCCTTCTTGTCATCTGCTCCATCTTCCTGTCAATATCGAAATGTTGGATTTGGCCTATGTCGCTTGTCTTTGGCTTTATTAAGTCATTCCAATGACTTCTATTAAAGAGCCTCCTGAATCACCACCATGTTTTATTTCCCTTAAAACTATGGTCAGAGGAGACTGATTTCAAAACACAGCTTACAGAAGAATATCTGTAGAGATAGGCTATACAAAAATGACTAGCGAGAGAAGCCGAAAGCAACGGGCCCCAGTGTGCGGCTCACAGTCATTTAAATTCCTTTTAACCTAAGTTACTTGTATGGAAAGTGATGTTTTATCCAATCCCCAAACCACACATGTTTAAGTAAGTTATGAATTTCTATTATTTTTGTATTCATACAGATTCTTCAGGACACTAGGAAAACACTAGAAAAAACATACACCGAGTCACCAGTATTTAGGTGGGACATTTTCGTGTTGGCAACTCTTTTTCTCACTTCTTCCCCATAGGATATAGAGACATAAAGTATGTTACATTGTTTCTGGGAATTCACATGCTAAATATTCTTTATCCCAGAAGCTCTGAACCACTCATCCCATGTTAAGCACATATTCATCTTTCTCTGGACCTTCCACCTGTGTACCCATCTGAACTATCCAAATTCTATGATGATGCAGCGAAGATATTCTCATTATTGTTCTGTTTCCCTATCACCCCTGGCCTGATTCGAGAAGTTTGCCGAAGGTCTTTTTTTTTTTTCCTTAACATCACTATTCCCAGAGCCATCAGATCATCAGTAGTTCGGGGTTCAAATTGGCAATCAGACTCAGGAGATGTCACAGGCTCCAGTCAGTGCCGAATGAATGAGAACACTCATATTTAGTTTCAGAGAACAGATAGAGACCACAACCGCAGAGCCCGCATGGTAACAGCTCAACGGTGGCCGTGCTTCCCACGGTCCCAGTTCCCCTCAACGGAGGATGGGAAGAAAGCCATCTGTGCCAGGCTTCTCCAGTTTCACACGTTTTAAGTCCTGCGGCTCCCTGGGCCTTGGGGGTACCTCACCAGTCCCCGCCTACAGCTCCATCCGGTCAACATCTGTCCGCTGGTACTTGATGAACAACCTGGACAAGGAAGCAGATGAGCCTCCTCTTCAAGGAACACAGTCACCTCGGCTCCTTCATCTTGGAAGCTGAAGTCAATGCAGCAAGGGTGGTTTATCACGGGTCAAATTTTCAGGGATCTAGCAATTAGCCCTTTTCTTCCAGAAACATCCCCCTACAGTCTCTTGATCCCTATCTCTTAAACACTGAGATCGCTTGTAGATTATCTTCGGTTCTCTCTCTTGGTCATCCTTCTCCTTTTCATCTCTGTAAGGGCCATTGGTTCACACATTTGCCCCGTGGTTCTGCTTCCTTTTAATGGCTTTGATGTCCTCTTTTTCAATCCTTTCTGCCAAGAAGTGTGCCGTCAGTCGCTCAGTCGTGTCTGACTCTTTGAGACCCCGTGAACTGTAGCCCACCAGGCCCCTCTGTCCATGGGCTTCTCCAGGAGAGAACACTGGAGTGGGCTGCCTTTCTCTGTCCTTGACCCACTCTCCCATGGTTCCAGACCTGGACTCCCTTCCAGCTCCCTCAGCTCTGTGGTTCCCCTTCTAGGCAGCAGTGGGCCTGCAAGTGTCAACACTACGCCAATCCCAGCCCGGCCCAGGGAGTAGAAAGCGGCTCCACCTGAAATTCCCCGGTGGGCCCACTGCCCAGGGGTCTTGCTCACAGCACGTGCATCTCCTCAGGCCTTCAGCAGTATGTGAACAGGACACTGAGTCCCCGGAAACCCACTCTGGCACGTGTGGTCAGGCTACTACCCCATGTCCGTGGGAATACCTCACACTCCCCAGGTTGGCCTGGAGTTTCAGTGGTCCACATACACGAAAAGAAGCATTAGTCGCTCAGTCATGTCCAACTCTTCGTGACCCCACGGACTGTGTAGATCACCAGACTCCTCTGTCCACGGGCATTTCTAGGCAAGAATACCGGAGTGGGTTGCCATTCCTTCTCCAGGGGATCTTCCTGACTCGGGGATTGAACCCTCCTATCCCATGTCTCCTGCATTGAAGGCAGATTATTTACCTTCTGAGCCACCAAGGAAGGAGGATCCACGTACATAGATAAATCCATTTTAATTGGGGCCATGTGACCCACTGATAATCCTAAGGGTGTTTCTCTCATCCCTGGGATGGTTAAACCCTCTGGCTGCTTCCTGAAGGTTGTGGACCCAGGGTGGATGGCACCTTCCCCATCAAGCAAACAAAAGAGCAAATATCCCAAACACAGGGTAAAGCTCCCATGAACAGGGGAGTCAGTGTCCTGTTCACACACTGCTGAAGACCTGAGGAGATGCACAGGCTGTGTTTTAGGTAAAACTAAAACACAGGCAGAAATGTACAGGCCTCAGGCAAGCAGGGTGAGTCGTCCATTGTAGACGTTCCTCATTCCATGAGACATTTGTCTAGACCGGGCGCATCTGGACTCACCATGGGTTGTTAGGTTGTGTGTGGACACTAAATCCCTGCCTCCTTGCCAGCGTCCAGGGGATGTGGGAAGGGACAAGGATCATCGGATAGATTTGGAAGAGGTCAACTTTGCATTTTCAGGGATGCTAACTTGAGAAACAGGAGGCTCTAGGGCTCCAGATGTCTGGGGAATTTGCAGATTAGCAGCCCCGCCGCTTTCCCTAGAGAGCTAGCTCATGGCTGGGCTGCAGAGAGGGTCATTCAGGTCAACTTGCCATTACCCTCAGCTTCCTACTGTGGAAGCTGTGATACCCTCTCCACGCACCTGACCACCATCATAAATACCATCATCATTACCAGTCCTGGGCCCTGAGAAGTGCCGTCTGCAATTCATCCTGGCATTCTAACTGAATATGATGCAACCTCTACCTCTGAGACCAAGCGGTGGAGAAGCCTCAATAGCTTTCCAGAAACTTTATTAGTTGCTGAGCCATCGAGTATGTTAATGATTGTAGTTTCAGGATGATGGAAATTGGTGACAAAATATTTTTGTATGCAATGAGGATTTGTTCCCCACTCAAGTTATACCCCAATATAGAAATCTGAAATGTTATTGTAGCAACAGTCACTCAGAAATGTTATTTGCCAGTTAAAATTTGCAAAGAGTTGGACACAGCTGAGCCACTGAGCACAGCGTGTCTATCTCTGCACTGATTAATTCATATTCCACAAAACACTGGAAGAGACTTTGGTGATATTTTTCTGCTTGTTCTCAACTCACATGTACTTAATAAGCTAAGTTTGCACTAAGATTTATCAGTCTAATTCCTCTTATGTTTAGTCCATTCTAACTTTGTCAAATTGCTTTTATATAAATCGTACTTTTATGTCTTTCCAACTATCCTAGGGGTCAAAACAAGCCAATTATTGCTTCCACTGTGCACGTAAGAAAACCAATATTCTGCAGTCACAGATCTGGGAGCTAGGGTCAAATAGTCGTGTGACAGATTCAACGTACCCACCGCCCCGATTTCCACATTCTGTGTCTTGTGGGCTATTCACACATGGCAGCTGCTTTTTACTAAACAGAAAACTATGACAGACAGATGGCCATAATTTTGAATTTCTAAAGAGTAACACCAGTGATTTTAAAGAGCTCCAGCAAATACACATGGATAGCAAAAAAGGCCAGACCTGATTTCAGAAATGGGACGAAAGGGAAGAAATTCTGCAGGGCACTCAGGTTTAGTCTGTGCTGCACTTTAGTTCTGCCATTGTTTAATTTTCTTAGTCAAAGCCATTCATCTTCCACGGGGATCAAATGCGCTGGGTGGTAAAACAACGGATGTGCGATTCGTTGGGAGCAAGGGAGCGGCGTCGGGGTGAAGGGGGAAGAGTTTGGGAATGCAGGCTTGGGACCCTGACTGCCTCAACCTCACCACAGGGCTCAAGGGAAAAGACTGTTTTTCATACAAAGTAAAAAAGAGAAATGCAGGCTTCCTCTTAGGCAGTGTGTGTACTCGGGACTCCAAGAAAGGAAATTCATCTGCTTTCTTACCCGAAGAACCCCTATCCATTTGAAAGCCAGATATTTCTCTTCTCCTCCCAAGATAACATGAATATGCGTTATCAATGCCTCTTTCTAGAAGCATGGTTCACAGCCACTTCTGGAATAGCCAGTGATGAGAGAATTTAGGAGTAAAAAAATCACAAAATTGATTTTAATTTACCTACCCCCACCCCCACCATACACATTCACACATCATTCCATTATATTTTTTAAAGATGTTTTTTAATGTAGATCACTTTTTAAAGTCTTTATTAAATTTGTTACCATATTTCTTGTTTTATGTTTTGTTTTTTTGAGGCGGGAGGCCTCTGGGGTCTTAGCTCCCAGACCAGGAATCAAACCCACACCACCTGTGGTGGAAGGTGTAGTCTGAACTACTGAATTGCCAGGGACTATCCCCTCTCCTGAGTGTTACTAAAATTACTGGAAACTTCTGGGTTCTACCTAATGCTGATTTCCTATTTGAAGATGACCTGCATGATGGTTGAGTATAAAAAACCTTTGCTTGCTCTCCTTTTCAAAAAGGAGGCAGGGTTTTCAAATAACTTAGGCGAGCTCTTCCAAGTGCGTACTTCTTCCCCGTCAGAAGGTTATGAAACAGCGTTAGGTTTTCTTCTGGTACAACATCAACAGGGACCTTGCTTGGGTCTTCACAGGTCAATAAATTGATCTCCAATCCCAATAAATGCACCCAGACACAATTTGAAGACATTGGGAGATGGAATCTGAAATCTGTTTTTTCCTTGCAGAGACAGAATTACCTGGGAAAAACAATTGTAAACCAGGTGAGACCAAGATATGATCAGTTAGCAAGTTATGATCTACAGATCCTATGTAAGATGAAAGATTTCATGGTCCAGACATCTTGCGGATGCTTTAAACAGCTCTGAGTAACTTTCCGGGAAAAAAAAAAAAAGTTGGCAAACAGGACAGGAACAGATGCTAGTTTTAAGGTGGGAAGAATCTTTGTATGGAGACTAACTGTTAGGTATCACAAAAAACGTGAATTTACAACTGCAGTATATGTGTATCATAATCCTTTGTTTCCTCACATAATTGTGGAAATTCTAGTAAAGAGCATTTGGAGATGGAAATGTGCTGTGTTGGGCTGGAATAGAAAGTCCGTTTTTCTTTTTTTAACAAGCTTCCACCCAACTAAAACGTATAAGTGTCCAAAACCGTAGCCCTTGTTCAATTATTATTGATGTTGTTTATTCCACTCCTAAAAATGGAAATAGATGAAATGTCTTAAATTAGGATTCATTGGGTTGGATCACTTAGGCAAGATTTTCTTTCAGCCAATGAGCTAAAAACCCTCTCAGCTACTGCCTGTTACATCTTTACCACTCATTCCAATTCTCAGACTGCCAAGATGTCGGTGGAAATCCTTGATATGAAATAAAAATATAAAAAAACAATAAGTATAAAAGGACTCTGTGTGTTCATGTTTATAGTAGGTTATGGATGTACTACAGGGCTTTTTGCAAATTGGTCTACTTAAATGAAATGTGTGCTTTCGTTTGTACAAATAGAGTTGACTTACAAGATGAATTAAGTATGATTAAGAAACTTGTAGTGAGTGTAAGGACCTTAAGGTTTCCTTTTTTTTTTTTTCCAGAATATTTTCTCTACCCATGGAAACATTTTCTTCAGGATGTCACAGCTAAATATTTTTTTAAAGTGGCCAAAGAATTCCATCTACTGATACAATGAAGTATTTATACCAACACGTCTAAACTTAAGTAAGATGCCAGAACACGACTCAGTTATCGATATATGATTAGAGGACCTTAGACCAGCTGATGATTTGCTTTTGTCAGGCTGAGGGAGAACTATCCATTTTAGAAATAAATTATACTTTGATGAAGCTGGCTAAATGAATGGATAACCAGAGGGACAGACACAGGATTTTAAACTGGTAGTAAGTGGACACTGGTGAAAATAGAAACCGCATTTATTGCTGAAGATTTAGGGCTATCTCACAACACCAACTGTGTCCAAACTTCCTGACATCTGCTTAAGATTTTTCTATTATCTTAGTGAACTTACGGGGTTTGTTTCATGTTCTTTCCAACATTAAGTGAAGCCTGTTTTCCTATCTGTGCTATCAGGTCATAAACCAGCATCACTGTCCCCAGGAGTTCCAACACAAATTAGGTGTGCCTGCCATTATCAAGAGACTCACTACCAAAACCTGTAGCTAGATTAAAAAGAAGAATTTCACCAGTGGTTGCCGAGGGGGAAAGGGAGTGGAGGAGGGAAGGACTGGAAGCTGGGGATAAGATGCAAACTCTTATATGCAGGATGGATACATGACAAGGTCTATAGGGAACTGTGTTCAACATCTCGAGATAAACCATAATAGAAAAGAATAGGAATATATGCGTGTGTGTGTGCATGACTGAATCACTTCGCTATAGAGCAGAAATTAACACAACATTGTAAATCAACTATACTTCAATAACTTTTTAAAAAGAACTTCAAAAATTAAATACTTCTTTTTAAAATTATGAGTTCAAATGGCCCATATATATGCTGATATCTGAAAATTATCCAACATAAGCTGTATTGAAATGAAACTACCAGTGTTTGAAAACTTGAATATAAATGTATATGTGCTGATATGCCTAAGGTTTTTATTGACACACACACAAAGTACAATCAGCCTATAGCATGAAAGCACTCACTAACTGTGTCTCGTCACATTTCCAAACCTGGGCGTAGAGTGGATTTCCATGTCTCTCTGATAAATAATCTGAACATGTTGATACACCTTCTGGCAACATAGTTTAAGAATCACTTTGTCTCTATAATCTGAATGTTTCCAGGAAAAGCCATTTTTCTTTATATAAAATGTCCAGATAATTGTCTCCATTTCCTATTGGTGAAATATACTTGGTTGAAGCAAAAGCGAGTCTGTTAACTGGAGTAGCGCGCACGAGAGAAGCTGAGTAGCTAACCTTTTTCACATGTGGTGACCACAATTACATTTCATACTGGAGCTTGTTTGCTTTCTTAGCCTGCTCCAAATGGATTCCACGGTAGCTGGGAACTTGCAAAAGTATTGCCAGTTATAACGAGAGGAAAAAATATATTGAGTTTAACTTCATTACAGCAACAGCACTTGTATCAACAGGACCTGGCATAAAATGGGAAAGTTGCCGAAATTCATCAAGCGACTTCAGTGTTTAGAATAAGTGGTGGCGACCCTTGCTGTTTCTGATTCCAGATCGTCTATGGATCCTGCTTCTGTGGTCTTCTGGGTCTGCAAGCCGTCAAGGTGGAGACTGAAGGCTAAGCAGGCGTGGGCCCCGGGGCGAGAAGAACCAGCAGAGCCAGGCTGCAGCAGGCCAGGCCCAGGACGTGGGAGCCGGCAGGAAGAAACAGTAAGTCCAAGCGGACAGGCACAGCTCAGCAACAAAGAGACTGATAAGGGAGCACTAGTGAGCAGGTCGAATCAGCCTATAATTCAGGAGAGCACCCCTGAGCCGGGAAGATCCCCTGGAGGAGGGAGTGGCTACCCACTCCAGTATTCTTGCCTGGAAAATTCCATGGACAGAGGAGCCTGGCGGGCTACAGTCCACGAGGTCACCAAGAGTTGGACACACCGAGAAGCTAACATACACCTACAGGAAGCAGAACGCAGCACCCGGTCTAGTTCAGAACACTGAATTCATGCCTGCCTTTATTCCCCAAACCTTCATTCTGTCTTGCAATTTATTTATTATTTGTTGTTAAGTTGTCCTTGTGTATAAGTTGTGTCAGGCAGATTCTTTACTACTGAACTATCAGGGGAGCACATTTATTATTTATTCTCTTTTATTATGATTAAAACACTGAGCTAAGTATTGGTAAAGGCTGGAACAGAGTTTCTCAGACTTGGCATTACTGACATTTGGGACCGGACAGCTCTTTTTTGGGGGGTGAGGAAGTGCTGTTAGTAATCCACCCTGAGATGTTTAGCAGCTTTCCTGGCCTCTGCACACTAGAGTCATTAGCAACCTCAAGCCTCAAAAATGTCTCTGGATGTTTTATGTCCCCTGGGGGCAAAAATCTCCCCCGCTGAGTCACTGGACTAGAGGAATTGAGAATATTCTCCCTGCCGCAGAGTCTTCACAGGCATGAGAACTTGACCTTTGGAACTCTTTCACATTGATGCTCGTTTGTAATTCTGGGCTCATATCATATCCAGAATGCTACCTGACACAAACCTGAGAATTCTTTTTCTCTGGGATCCTCAGTAGTTATTCCAAAAAATTTGATCAGATAAGCACGTACAACATTTATAAATTCTGTCTCCAGCTCAACTTGCATTGGGAAATTGCTGGACTGGATGCTTTCAGCATATTGCCTGACCTGTGAGAGGAAAGTCACACACTTGAAATAAGCAGAGGACATGGAAAGCTGAACTTCTGGGTGCAAAGCTGAACTTCTGGGTGCTGACTCTGTAGGAAGCAGAGCTTCCAGAAAGGTGAGAAATGACTTGAGTCATTCTAAAAGAAGAGTGTAGGAAGAGAATTTGACTCAAGAAGATCCATGAGACCAAATACACTTTGGCAAGGAGAGAGAACTTGAGAAATACACACACTGGTGGATAAGGAGAAATAGCCATAGAAATAGATGCTTTGTGGATCCCCAGAAAGCGAGCGTGCAAGGTCATCCAAAGACCTGCCCTGCACTTGATCTTGACTCAGAAACTCCCTGAAGGAAACAAAACTCCCCGAAGGAAACATTGCATTCAGGACGCTGACTGCTTCCATTGAAGTCCAGCCACCGTGTCAGTCTCTAGACAGAATATGCAAGCAGTTTAGTTCAAACCACTGTGATAGTGCTCGATCTGAAGTCAGGTCCATGGCAGAAGGGAAACTGGAGTCCGACGGTGTTGGCCTCCCTGGATGAGTCACGCGAGAGGCCCCCAGTTCGAGGCTAACAATATCTGACGCGTGAGGTAAATAGTCTGCAGTCTGTTGCGCCGAGCAAGGCTGCAAGCTGAGAAAGGCGTCCATGGGCTGGAACCCCAGGAGCAGAGCGCTCGGCGCTGATGAACGTAAGAGCTGACCCACTGTGAGCGTGGTGCCTACCCAAAGAAGCCAGCGCGGAAAGCTGTAAAACACAGCATTAAAGGAGCTCTGGGCTCCAGCAGACCTCCCCGGGTTGGGGGTGGAGCTGGAGGCGAGGTGGGCTCATTTGTTTTTATTTGCCGGTTTCACTCCAGAAGGCGATGTTTAGTTTTGCCTCCAGGACTGCTGCAGGGGAGGAGATATGGCCCATGAAGCCCCGGTGGACCTCACCAGGCAGAACCGCGAGGAGCCATTTGTCAGAGCTCCAGACGTGGGCGAACACGTCCGCAGATGCCCCGAGTTTGTTGTTATTAAAAGCGGGTTTCAGGCTGATGAAAGCTCCCCGGCTGGTAGCCTCTGAAACCTGGAGCTGAACAGCAGGGAAGATACAGCAAGGACACACTCGAGTACAAAGATAGCCCCCTTCCTTCCAGGCGCTGCCTCCAGCAGAGCCCGTCTCTGGCAATGGGGCGCCGATTGCCTGATTGGCTGATCCTAGGGCAAGAGAAGGGGTTCCAACCCCGGGAGACATTCATGCCAGACCCTGATTCCTATAAAAAGACCACTGCTTGCCCGTTACCCCTAGTGTGTCTAATGAGGAACAAGACACAGAGGAGCTGGACGGCTCATACCTGGGGAAATAAATACAATGGGAGTCGTGAGGCCAAGTCAATGGTGAATGTAAATACAGTGTTTCCAGCAAGACAAAGGGGTCCTTCTTCATCATCAAAGCTGACAGCTTCCAATGGGACTCAGATGATTCAGCTGATCTTTCCTTACATTATCTTGATAGCAGACTGTAGTTCTTTAGTAAGTAGTGACAGATGTCATCTGTTCTCAAAAAAGGCTTATTGATCAGTGGTTTTTATTTCCAAGGCTTCTGAAAAATACCTTTAGATTCAGACAATAGCAAAGGCTTCATCTGCATGTCTTTGCTTCTCTCCAAGGCTTCTGAGGTAGAGAATCTTCTCTTCCCAGTGGCAGAGAATCCTCCTGCCAATGCAGGAAATGCCAGAGGCATGGGTTCAAACCCTAGGTCGGGAAGATCTCCTGGAGTAGGAAATGGCAACCCACACCAGTATTCTTGTCTGGGAAATCCCATGGGCAAAGGAGCGTTGTAGGCTACAGTAAACAGGGTTGCAAGAGTGGGACACGACTGAGCGACTAAGCATGGACCCTCTTCTCCAAACCGGAAACTTGGGTCTCAATATCATTTCCTGGCTTTTAAAGCTTCTTCTTTTTAGTATCTTTCTCCTTAAAGTGACTTTCCTTTAGATTTAATTTTCTGTGTAACAATTTTGTGTGATGCTCATATTGCTTGACTTCTGGTGAGACACATATGAAAGATCACAAAAGTCCTGATTACTTTTCTAGGAGGCTGTGGTTTATATTATGTGTATGCCTTCTGTCACAGCTTATGCATTTGATGATGAATGATGGATTGCATCCACGGGAGGACTGTGTGGGACCTGCATTCTGGAAGCTCCCCAAAGAGTGAAGACCCATAGTGCGTTTGACTGTCACTCTGTCCTTTCTGTCTGTCCTTTGTGTCTGTCTGTCTTCTCATGTGCAGACATTCCACTGCCCCAACACACGGACATAAAAGCAAAGTGAGTGATCATTTCTGTTAAAGTTTCCTTTGTCTCATTCCCCTTGTCGTGATGGGACCCAGAACATGCAGGCTATGAGGACAAGGTTTGGTCTGCTTGTCCAAACAGACAGACAGAAAGGGAGACATTGTAGAAAAGGTGACCCCAACAGGGACAATGAAGAAATTAAAGAAGACTGGGACTTCATGGTGGTCCAGCGGTGAAGAGCCCACACTCCCAGTGCAGGGGGCCTGGGTCTGATCCCTGGTCAGGGAACTGGATCTCGCCCAAGTCCCAGCTGAGACTTCACAAGCCACCAACTGTAGATCAAGGATCCCATGCACTGCAGTGGAGACCAATGATCCCACTCGACACAACTAAGCCCCAGTCCTGCCAAATAAATAAGTACAAATATTTAAAATAAAGAAGCCACTTTGTAAGTGATGCCTACTTAAACAATTCCTAGTAATTAGCTTCTTAAAAAAATACTGTCTGTTATATTTCTGGAGCGCCTGTTGTTTTGCTTTTAGTCTAGTTTTTTGGAAAATCTTGAAGACAGTCCCGTGTATAGACAAACATTTTAACTAAACTGTGATAGAATATTTCTAGAAGGAGCTTGTTATTTTGCTTTTAATCTAACTTTTTGGAAAGCCTTGAATAAAGTCCAATGCTACTACTGCTGCTGCTAAGTCACTTCAGTTGTGTGTGCGACCCCATAGACGGCAGCCCACCAGGTTTCCCCGTCCCTGGGATTCTCCAGACAAGAACACTGGAGTGGGTTGCCATTTCCTTCTCCAATGCATGAAAGTGAAAAGTAAAAGTGAAGTCGCTCAGTCATGTCCGACTCTAGCAACCCCATGGACTGCAGCCTACCAGGCTTCTCCGTCCATGGGATTTTCCAAGCAAAAGTACTGGAGTGGGGTGCCATTGCCTTCTCTGATAAAGTCCAATACACCGATATATATTTGAGCCAGTACAACTTTTAAACACTGTCTTCTAGAAGGTATGACCAGACGTCTATGCTTTAATGAGAGTGAATTAAGTGGGTTCTCCCAACAGCAGATGAGATCAGTTGCATGTGGAAGATTGGAAGTTTTAATAAGAGAGAGAAATAGAGGTCAAGTTTCAGAAGTCAGCTAAGTCTAGATCCGAGGAGAAAGAGCATCTGTGCTAAAGGGCTTGTGCGTGCCTGCGTGTAGCTCCAGCCACATCTCACTCTTTGCTGCGCCATGGACCACAGCCCACCAGGCTCCGCTGTCCAGGGAATCCTCCAGGCAAGAACACTAGTGTGGGTTGCCAAACCTTCCTCCAGGGGACCTTCCCGACCCCGGGATCTAACCCGCATCTCTTGTGGCTCCTTCGTTGTAGGTGGGTTCTTTACTTGCTTAGTCGCCAGGCAAGCCCCTGTGCTAAAGGTCTCAGTCACCAGCAAAGGCTTGTGCAGCAAGCGCACACTGTTCCTCTTGATCGCCCCAAATCCTAGCTTCTTACACACTCAGTCTCTTCTGGGCTTTAGTCTTTCAGGCATTGTCGGTGATTCACTCAGTCTGTGAAAGGCCATAGATGGGAGAAGAAATGAGAAAAAAACAGGGAAACCTCTACTCAGAGAGAATTTTACTTACTAACCTTAGCGATCAGCTTCAACTACTGAGTAAGTAAGGCCTTGGAAACATTAATTTTCTAACATGTCCGAAATCCTGATAAGCTTAGCAAAGGTGAAATGTCAGCCAAGTTGAGCTGCAAAGAAGTTGATAATTAGAGTTTTTTTTTCACTTTTATCTAATTCTCAGCGTATTTAAAAGATATTCACACATTCACTTTGTTGAGAAAAGCAAGGTTAAATTACTTCTAGACATTTATCTGGATTCTCAGTATCAAAATATTGGTAGCCCTTCCATTCTTGCTAACACTGTTCCTAGTCATCATGAGTAATCTTAAGAAAGACATGAGAGTTGACTTTTAGGTTTTATCTAGATTATTTCACTTGTTCATTTACTTGGTTCATTCAGAAGTAGTTGCTGACCACCAGCTATGAACTTGGGTTACACCCTTCACTGGAGTACAGTGGTGACCAGACATGATGGCCATTTTAAAGGCACTTGCAATCTGATGGGAAGCTTATGATCTCCACTCACCACCTATCATTTCGTTTCTGGAACTCCATGCAGCAGTATTTATAGATATGAACAGATGGTACTTTTCCTAAACATGTAAGATTTTGCAAGTTATTGTTCTGAGTCAAAGAAAATGTAAATGACACTATACTATTTCTCCTGTTTGCACCACCAGCATCATACTTTGCAGATATTTGTAAAAATACTGTTTTTATTGGGATATAATGGCTCAACAATGCTGTGTCAGTTTCTGCTCTATAACAGTGTGAATCAGCTCTACGTAGACATATATCCCTTCCCTCTTGAACTTCCCTCCCGTTACCCCTCTCCCCCCTCTAGGTCATCACAGCACCGAGCTGAGCTCCCGTTCCCCCTCTCATCCCTCTAGGTCATCACAGCACCGAGCTGAGCACCCGTTCCTTCTCACCCCGCTAGGTCATCACAGCACCGAGCTGAGCTCCCGTTCCCCCACTCACCCCGCTAGGTCATCACAGCACCGAGCTGAGCTCCCGTTCCCCCACTCACCCCGCTAGGTCATCACAGCACCGAGCTGAGCTCCCGTTCCCCTTCTCACCCCGCTAGGTCATCACAGCACCGAGCTGAGCTCCCGGTGTGACACAGCAGCTTCCCACTAGCTCTCTATTTACACATGCTAGTATATGTGTCAATCAAAAATATTATTTTGTATGAAAAAGATGTAATTTTTTAAAAGTATACCACCTACCTCGAGCACTTACAACAAGACTAACTTCACAAAATAAAAAATATTAACCCAAAAATCCATTGAGTGCTGAATATGTGATTCAAACAAAATGCTACACAGAAATGAAGAAGAAGGAGTAAACCACAGGTGAAAAATCAAGAATCCTGTGAATAATATGGTTCTTAAGGTGGAGCCAGGGGATCTCCCAGGATGTAGCAAGTAGCAGGGGTGGGGCATGGCAGGGTGGAGGTGGACTTGAGCGAGGACAAAGGTGAATACAGGGGATGAGATGCAAAGTAGGAAGTCAAGAGACACCTGGAGTAACAGGAAAATTCAGCCTTGGAGTGCAGAAAGAAGCAGGTCAAAGGCTAACAGAGTTTTGCCAAGAGAATGCACCAGTCATAGCAAACACCCTCTTCCAACAACACAAGAGAAGACTCTACACATGGACATCACCAGATGGCCAACACCGAAATCAGCTTGATTATATTCTTTGCAGCCAAAAATGGAGAAGCCCTATACAGTCAGCAAAAACAAGACCGGAACTGACTGTGGCTCAGATCATGAACTCTTTATTGACAAATTCAGACTTAAATGAAGAAAGTATGGAAAACCACTAGACCATCCAGATAGCCCTTAAATCAAATCCCTTATGATTATACAGTAGAAGTGAGAAATAGATTCAAGGGATTAGATCTGATAGACAGAGTGCCTGAAGAACTATGGATAGAGGTTCGTGACATTGTACAGGAGGCAGTGATCAAGACCATCCCCAGGGAAAAGAAATGCAAAAGGTAAAATGGTTGTCTGAGTAGGCCTTACAAATAGCTGAGAAAGAAGAGAAGCTAAAGGCAAAGGAGAAAAGGAAAGATATATCCATCTGAATGCAGAGTTCCAAAGAATAGCAAGGAGATAAAAGAAAGCCTTCCTCAGTGATCAGTGCAAAAAAATAGAGGAAAACAACAGAGTGGGAAAAACTAGAGATCTCTTCAAGAAAATTAGAGATACTGAGGGAACATTTCATGCAAAGATGAGCACAATAAAGGACAGAAATGGTATGGACCTAATAGAAACAGAAGATGTAAGAAGGGGTGGAAAGAATACACGGAAGAACTGTACCAAAAAGATATTTATGACCCAGATAATCATGATGGTGTGACCACTCACCTAGAGCCAGACATCCTGGAATGTGAAGTCAAGTGGGCCTTAGGAATCATCTCTACGAACAAAGCTAGTGGAGATGATGGAATACCAGTCAAGCTAATTCAAATCCTAAAAGATGATGCTGTGAAAGTGCTGCACTCAATATGCCAGCAAATCTGGAAAACTCAGCAGTGGCCACATGACTGGAAAAGGTCAGTTTTCATTCCAATGTCAAAGAAAGGCAATGCCAAAGAATGTTCAAACTACCGCACAATTGCATTCATCTCAGACACTAGCAAAGTAATGCTCAAAATTCTCCAAGCCAGGCTTCAACAGTACATGAATGGTGAACTTCCAGATGTTCAAACTGGATTTAGAAAAAGCAGAAGAACCAAAAATCAAATTTCCAACATCCAGTGTATCATTGAAAAAGCAAGAGAGTTCCAGAAAAACATCTACTTCTGTTTTATTGACTATACCAAAGCCTTTGACTGTGTGAATCACCACAGATTGTGGAAAATTCTGAAAGAGATGGGAACACCAGACCACTTGACCTACCTCCTGAGAAATCTGTATGCAGGTCAAGAGGCAACAGTTAGAACTGGACATGGAACAACAGACTGGTTCCAAATCAGGAAAGGAGTACGTCAAGGCTGTATATTGTCACCCTGCTTATTTAAATTATATTTAGAGTACATATTGTGAAATGCTGGACTGGATGAAGCACAAGCTGGAATTGAGATTGCTGGGAGAAATATCAAGAACCTCCGATATGCAGATGACACCACCCTTACGGCAAAAAGTGAAGAAGAACTAAAGAGCCTCTTGATGAAAGTGAAAGAGGAGAGTGAAAAAGTTGGTTTAAAACTCAACATTCATAAAAGTAAGATTATGGCATCGGGTCTCATCACTTCATGGGAAATAGACGGGGAAACAGTGGAAACAGTGTCAGACTCCAAAATCACTGTAGATGGTGACTGCAGCCATGAAATTAAAAGATACTTGCTCTGTGAGAAATAAGTTATGACCAAACTAGATAGCATATTAAAAAGCAAAGATGTTACTTCACCAACAAAGGTACCTCTAGGGCATGGGGTCGCTAGAGTCGGACACGACTGAGTGACTTCACTTTTACTTTTCATTTTCATGCATTGGAGAAGGAAATGGCAACCCACTCCAGTGTTCTTGGCCTGGAAAATCCCAGGGACGGGGGAGCCTGGTGGGCTGCTGTCTATGGGGTCACACAGAGTCGGACACGACTGAAGCGACTTAGCAGCAGCAGCAGCAGCAGGGAAAGCTATGGTACTATGGATGTGAGAGTTGGACTATAAAGAAAGCTGAGCACTGGAGAACTGATGCTTTTGAACTCTGGTGCTGGAGAAGACTCTTGAGAGTCCCTTGGATTGAAAGGCGATCTGACCAGTCCATCCTAAAGGAAATCAGTCCTGAATATTCATTGGAAGGACTGATGTTGAAGCTGAAACTCCAATACTCTGGCCACCTGATACGAAGAACTGACTCATTGGAAAAGACCTTGATGCTGGGAAAGATTGAAGGCAGGAGGAGAAGGGGATGGCAGAGGATGAGATGGTTGGATAGCATCACCAATTCAATGGCCATGAGTTTGAGTAAACCCCTGTCCCTGTGATGGACAGGGAGGCCTGGCATGCTGCAGTCCATGGGGTTGCAAAGAGTTGGACATGACTGAGCGACTGAACTGAACTGCATTGTGAAAAAATACCACACTAATAGAGGAAAATGAATAGGTCAGTTTAACTGAGGTAAGGCTTTCTTGGAAGGAATGATGCTAAAGCTGAAACTCCAGTACTTTGGCCACCTCATGCGAAGAGCTGACTTATTGGAAAAGACTCTGATGCTGGGAGGGATTGGGGGCAGGAGGAGAAGGGGACGACAGAGGATGAGATGGCTGGATGGCATCACTGACTCGATGGACGTGAGTTTGAGTGAACTCTGGGAGTTAGTGATGGATAGGGAGGCCTGGCATGCTGCAATTCATGGGGTCACAAAGAGTTGGACATGACTGAGCAACTGAACTGAACTGAACTGACGGCTTCTGAGAGAGGGAAATAACCGGGATATAGATATAAATAGAGAAGATAGATATATGCATTAAGTCCCTATGATATCGATGGAGGAGAGATCTGATACAGAGGACACTGCCAGCAACATATAACTTTCGTACAGTTTAGAAGAAACATTTAGCTCTGCCAATGTATGTCAGTTGGGCAAAGCAATTGTTGGAAAAAAATAAACTAACACATAAATCTGAAAGACATAAATCTCAAATTGATCACAGTAATTAAAGAAGTCACCCATAGAAAATTTACCTCTTTCATTTAGTTAAATTAAAATTTCTGAGAAACACATGAGCATTAAATGAAACTGAGTTCTCTCGGCTTTTTTTCCTGCTACTTCCTGCAATTAGACTCTACAAAAGGAAACGAGTTACACGCTAGTTAGGGAAATTCCCATTTGATTTATTTATGTTGATGAACGCTTTATTTTTATTTACATGTCTCTGATCTTAACAGGGTGGGTCTCACAGGTCAGTGCTATGATAATAATCTATCAGAAAGATAGAAGTCTCTTGAAGTTTAAACAAATCTATGTGTGTCACTTTTGTGCTGAGTTTTCTCTTTTGAGTGAATTCCTTTATTCACAAGTATAAGAATATTTAGTTAGCAAGGAAGCAATCAGACAAAGAACTTCTCTTTGCTATGAAATTCATCAACAAAAGTCAAGGTTTTAAGGATCCCAAAACATGAATTCTTGTAAAAATATTTAATAACTTTTCAATGTTATCAAGATGATGATGACGATTTATGGTACAAAGCATACATCTCTAATTCAAGAATCCTTAACCAGGATGGCATAAAGTCATACTTACAATAGAAGTGGCCAGTGAAGAATAGTCACTATAGAGCTGATATAATTTCATGTGCCCTGAACGCGAAGTAAGAGAAAGAGCGTAGAACGCTTATTCAGCCAACAAACTCTTCTGAGTGAATGGAACTAGTTCCTCCTAATGGAATTAAACTCACATTCTAAAAATGCAAAAGCTAAGACCTGCACCTTACCCTAAACGACCTGCACTTCCTTAGAACAGGAGGAAGAATAAAGTGACCAGCGTGGGAGAAACACAGTGAGACGGGGTTATTTCGGCCACCGGGTAAAGGAGGAATGAACTCCTTTGCACGATATAAACGTGAGGAAAGGGACTGCTGGATCTTGGTGGTCTGGGTGGGCTCCATGTATCTGGTATCCATTAAGACCCAAAATTTACTCGAACCTATGGATTAATTCTCCTGCAGGAACTGAGGAAGCCGAGAGCAGCTGAGAGTTAATCAGGCACTGATCTCGCCCAATCCCTCTAATCAAACCCAGCTGTGATTTCAAACCTTTGCACCGAGGTTCCCCGGGGCACTTCTGCTCAAGCCCTGGAGTGAGCACCCTCAACTCTGGAAGGGCAAGGGAGAAGTTAGTAAAATAAAACTTCATGCCTTCAATCAAGGCAACTGAAGAACAGGACTGACAGGGATGGTCCCCTTAATCATTTCTGTATTACTCTTCCCTCTTCCCAGCTGCCTGCCCCAGGAAAGCAGAGGCGTTTCTTCCGAATGTTTGCTGGGAATCTTTCCTTCAAAAGAGGAATGCAATTGGGAACAGTTGGCTCTCTGTCCCTTGGGGAATCTCTACTTTGTCTCATGAAAAGTGACTAGGTATAGTGCCTAACCACATTTTTAAAGAATTTTATTGATCTGACAATAGAATTTGAGTTTTTATAATACAGATCACCCAGAATAAGGTGAACATTATCAACCTAGGTGTAAAGAAGTCAAAACATATTTGGTGTAAACATACCCGAACCCAGTCAGTTAATAAAATTTATTTAAATACTTTATCAACAAAGGCATATCTGTAATGATGCTTTCCAAAAGGTTAGTGTTTGTTGATGTTATAAAGGACATGGATTTGAGCACACTTTGGGAGATGGTGGAAGGCAGAGGAGCCTGGCATGCTGGGGTCCACGGGTGACAAAAGTCGGACACGAGTTACTGGCTGAACAACAGCAGCAAGCATACGATAGTGTGACAAAGAAGCTGGTGTCGCTTTCTAGCTCTCCTTCTTCTTGTCTACCACATCCATAAGGCCTGGTATCTTATCTCCTCTTTCGCAATCGGTTCTCTTCCCAATAATTCAGCTCAGAAACTTGTCCCTTCCTCTCTGTTGACAATCATGAAACTACCTATATGTCTCCTTCTCCAAGTAATATAGCATTTCTGGACTTCTCTCTCTGCTTTAGAGTTACCCTTGGGTTGGGAAGATCCCCTGGAGAAGGGAAAGGCTACCCACTCTAGTCTTCTGGCCTGGAGAATTCCATGGACTGTCGCAAAGAGTCAGACACGACTGAGCGACTTTCACTTTCGCTTTTCACGCTTGTCATTTGGGGCATACTTTGGAGTTGAGACTTTGGTGCAGACAGCAGAATCCGAACATCTCTTACTGTCTCTTACTTTCAGCAATGAGAAATCGTATTTTGCCTGTTAGACTAGACTTCCTTCTATCATTAAAATCTCTTAGAACTCACCAAAACATCATGCAGGCAGACACTGAATCCCCTCACCCTCCACTACAATTCAGGATAAAACCATAAAACGAAATCATGGTGGATAAAGCAATGTCTGAGCTGATTATAAAAAAAGCTTATTGATTGTGTGAATAGATCTGAACTTCTCTGTGAGGTGGTGATTTGGGCAGAAATGTTTAAGCTCCATCTTTAACTTAGCCTACAAGTGTAATAACTAAAGAAGGAGGCAAAGAATTGAGAAGGGAGCATCAGTGTCTAATTTAGAAGGAAGGTAAGACCGCCATCCATGTAGAGCAATTTCAAAGAACTACTTGATCATAGAAAAATAATAAAAGATAGATCGGTGAACCCATAATTCACTGACTGTAAGGCAGCTGATTAAATTGAAATTACATGAACGATAGGACTCCAGTGGAACCACATCAAAACCTCCTATCTCAGAGCTGCAAAGTTTGTGGGGGCAAAGGCAGGATGTGGGACCACTGGCCAGCCACAAACTCAGATCCTTGCCAATATGTTGGCAAGTTCTATAGCAAGAGAGAATTGGGAGGGAGGGGACGATCCCCCAGAAAACTGACTCCTGGTTTTCATTTGATGCCAGCAGAGCTGGTAGGTCAAGCAAGGGGTTGGCTGCACCTGTTCTTAATCACAGATGCCTGGCCTGACAGATAATGAGGGCTGCCCCAAGAATCTTTGATCACTGCGACAAAAAAAAAAAAAAAAAAAAAGTATAGAATTCCCCACTACTTTACAAGTAGAGACACATGGGGATGAGCAAAGCAAAAAGCAACCAAATATGTGGGGAGGGAAAGCAGTATGAAACACAACTTTCTAAGTAAGGATGACAGACTGAACGCATTGTGTTTGTCTAATTTTCTTCCCCAAACCCTACAGATATGACAATAAAGCTATTTGAAAATAGGGACCCCGCGGTCATAGTAAGAATGAAGGACACGGGTGCTGCCAGAATTTTCAGAAATTGAGAACTTTCTTCTTTTTTAATCTTTATTGGAGCACAGTTGCTTCCCAATGTTGTGTTAGTTTCTGCTGTCCAGAAAAGTGAATCAGCTCTGCGTACACACATATCCCCACTTTTTTGGATTTTCTTCCCATTTTGGTCATCACAGATGGCTGGGTGGAGTTCCTTGTGCTTTACAGTAGGTTCTCATTAGTTACCTATTTTATAGATATGGGGATGGTGAGAAAGTTCGAGTTTTTCCATAAGATGTTACAGAAAAACCCAAAGGAACCTTGTGGTCAACGACATGATGTTAATAGCATGTGGGTCAGCCGCAGCCTTCCGACTCATCCCAGCCCCCTTCCCCTGCCGGGCGCCATGCATCTGCTCTCTCTGTCTGTGACTCTGTTTCTGCTTTGCCAGTAAGTTGATCTCTGCCCCTTTTCTAGATTCCACATATAAGTGATGTGATGTGGTATTTTGTTTTTCTCTTTCTGACACGGGGTGCAATTTAGATGCAAAGGCCACATCCAAAGTCGGGTTGATGGGCCTTTCTTCCTGGCTCTGGGGAAGCTGGTTGCAAGGTGAGACCTGGGGAAGGCAGGGAACATGAGTGGGCTGCACAGCAAGAACAGTCCGGGTTATCAGGGAGACAGCTACCTGGGCCAATGCCGTCCTGGCCTCCAGGAAAGGGCAGCAGGCGGCTGCTGTGCTTGTTCCCGGCGGGAGCCCTGGAAGCTGCACTCTCGTTAAGCAGAAGTATCTGGGGACACAGCTTATGGTACAGATTTGGACCCAGAAGAAGTCCAGAGCAGAGGCTTAGCTATTCTCCCTCACAACAGATCCACAGGAGCATGTCTCCATCCAGAGGCAAATTACACCGAAGAGGCCTAACGCAGAGCGCATTAGTGTCCAGTTGCAGCTGTAACAAATCACTACGCAGGTCGTGGCTTAAAATAACACCAGTTCATTATCTTGCAGTCCTGGGGGTCAGGTGTCTTCAACAGGACTCACTAGTGTACAGTCGAAGCGGCAGCAGACTGTGCTCTCTTTGGAGTCTCTGTGGGAGGTTCTGTTTCTGGAGGCGGACTGCATGCTTGGGCTCCTGGCCCCTTCTTCCTCCCTCAAAGCCACCAGCAGAGCATCAAGTCTGTCTCTCACTCCAACGTTCCAGCCTATCTCTGGTTTACAAAGACTCTGTGATTGTATTGAATCCCACCCAAGTCACTCTGGAGAATCTACCCATCCCAAAGTCTTTCATCGAATCACGTCGTCAGAGCCCACTCTGCCAAGCTGTTTGCTGCTGTGCAGTCACTAAGTCGTGTCCGATCCTTTGTGACCCCCGAGGACTGCAGTGCACCAGGCTTCCCTGTCCTGTACTACCTCCTGGAGGGTGCGGCCGGGTTAGGTAACATATTCTCAGGTTCCAAGGATTAGGACCCAGACACCTTTGTCAGGAGAGGCGTTGTTCTGTGGTCCTTAATGGGGGTTTAGAAACCGCCTGAGTTCGCTTCATCCATACAGTGGAAATGGAAATCTGACTGTGGATAAGACTCACGATCTTTCTGATTAACATGATCTACCCAGCTGCAAAAGAAGCTCAGCTGAGCGGCCCATGCAGATAGAGCTCGTCACTCACATGTTACTGGTTAACAGTTTCAGAGGAAAGAGCATTAACTGTGTGCTGTGAGTTGTGTTGTTGTGTGTGCTCAGTTGTGTCCGATTCTTTGCAACCCCGTGGACTGTAGCCCCCCAGGCTCCTCTGTCCATGGGACTTCCCAGGCAAGAATATTGGAGTGGGTTGCCATTTCCTCCACCAGGGGATCTTCCCAACCCAGGGATCGAACCCACATCTCCAGTGTCTCCTGTATTGGCAGGCAGATTCTTTACCACTGCACCACCTGGGAAGCCCTATATGTTGTAAGGTTAATAGATGAATGTATTGAAGGCCTACTATAACCAGGAAGAGGGGATAAACTGGAGAAATGTAAATATCAGGTCTCAGTATCATGTAACTTACATTCTGTTGGGATAGACGAAAGAAAACGATTTGTTCGTTTGTTCCTTCCATGACATTTATTGAGCATCCTCCTTGTGCTTATAACTGTCCTGAATATAACAGGGAATGAGATAGAAAAGTTCCTGCCCTCATGGGATTACATCCTAGTATGGGGAGACAGACATATGCTTTAGTGTATAGGCACAACAGCAACCCATTCCATATTCTTGCCTGGGAAATCCTGGGGACAGAGCAGCCTGGCAGGCTACAGTAAATGGGGTCATGAAGAGTCGGACATGACTTAGTGACTAAACAACAAATTGGTGATAGGAAGAAAAACGAAGCAGTATAATAGGGATTTTTCACCTTACCATATAATTTTTAGACCAATCTGGAGAATTTTGACAGCAATAGGAAATATTATTAGTCCTGATGTCATGACCATGACAAGAATAATCTGGGATGTCCCTGGTGGTCCAGTGGCTAAGACCCCCACCCTCCCAATGCCGAGGGCCTGAGCTCAATTCCTGGTCAGAAAACTAAATCCCACAGGCCACAAATCCCCACGAGCCACCCAGCACAGCCAGATTAAATGTGAAACAAAAGTTTACTTTCAAAAAAAGAAGAACCTGAGATTATCCCAGGCAAAATGGGACGAATACTCGCTCTAGATGTGTGTGTGTGTGTGTGTGTGTGTGTGTGAACCTGTGTGTGTAGTAAGACAGCAGTGTGTTTCTAGATTTCACAGTTGGAGAAGGTCTCACTGACGCTCTGGCTGCTTTTCTATAAGAGTGAAGGCTGCTTTACATTCAGGAAAAGCCTTCCCAAAGAGGGGACGTTTGGGTTGAATCTGAACGGCAGGAGGAGACCAGCCATGTGCACATCAAGAAAAACAGTTCCATGAGGTTTTACATCTAGTTGTGACTAGTAAGGGGCGCTTCCCTGGTGCGCCAGCAGTCAGGAAACCGCCTCCCAATGCAGAAAATGTGAGAGACGCACACTCAGTCCCCGAGTCGGGAAGCTCCCCAGAGGAGGGTGTGGCCACCGGCTGCAGTCTGCTTGCCTGGAGAATCCCATGGACAAAGGAGTCTGGTGGGCTACGGTCCATAGCATTGCAAAAGAGACTGGCAATACTGAGCAAGTTAGCACACAGGCACACATAACTAAGCTTCTCTCTAGGACTAACTTCATATGGGCAATGATAAAGTCTAGATGAAATGCAAAAAATAATTACTAGGAGACACTGAAGAATGACCAAAACCAGACAAAGATGAGTGAGATCTGACAAACCAACACGATATTGTAAAGTAAAAAAAAATAATAATAAAAATAAAAAATAAATAAAAAATAAAATTTAATTATGAAAAAAAGTCTTCCATATTCATTGCTTCTAGCTGAAAGCATGATCTTTCTGGGTCATTCTGCGGTTGAGAGGGGGTGGCTAAAACTTCCTTAGAAAACTCATAACAATTCTGGTTCGAAGATCTGAAGGACAGAGTTGGGGTGGTTTTATAAGAATACAGAATCCAAATGTAAACTAAATGTGCCATGATTTAGAGCAACAGGAGGAATGCAAAAAATATATAATTAACTTGTTCTGGTTCCCTAGAATATTGCTCTTTCCTTCTTCTCTTAGAAGAATAGAAAGTTCTTGGGAGGACCTAGAGGCAGTCATAGAGAGTGAAGTCAGAAAGAGAAAACAAATATCGTACATTAACCCGTGTATGTGCAAGCTAGAAAAAAAAATCAGTATAGATGATCTTATTTGCAAAGCAGGAATAGACGCATATACAGAAATCAAATATATGGATACCAAGAGGGAAAGGGGGTTGTGGGATGAACTGGGAGACAGGGATTAACATATATACACCGTTGATTCTATATATAATACATAATTAATAAGAACCTAGTGCATAGCACAAAGAACTCTACTCACACTCTGTGGTGACCTTAATGGGAAGGAAATCCAAAAAGGAGGGGATGTGTAGGTACAACTGATTCACTTTGCGTTACAGTAGAAATGGATACAACATAGTAAAGCAACTTTACTTCAATAAAACTTTTAAAAAAATGAATCTGATGAATTAAAAAAAAAAAATAGAAAGTTCTGAGTGCCCAGATAAAGATCACAGTTCCCAGATCCCCTGCAATTACGCGTGGTCATGTTACTTATTCCTGATTAATGGGGTGTAAGTAGGCTCAGCAGTGACAATGTCAGAAAGTGTCCTTAAAAAGTCACAGCCATGGACCCCTCCAAACCCCTGTCTCCTTCTTACCGGATGAAAAATTAATAACACAAACAGCCACGCTTGAGAATGAGCTGCTCCACCAACCTCTGGATAGTTTTTCTTTAAGAGACATATGCTCCTATTTGTTATCACACTATTACTGAGAGATCTTCTGCTGTTCACGAATAAACTTCAGATGTGTTCATTTATTCTTAGATTATTTTCATGTGTGCTTTCGTTAACTGCATTATAAATGTCAAGGACAACATTTGCATTATTCTTGTGACAATTAATAATTCTTCTCCAAGGACACTGTGGTTATGAAGATGCTGTGTTCAAGAGAACCATGATGTTTTTACAGAAGATGCTTCAATGATTTTACAAACATGTGAGTCAGCATTTTAAAAATATACACGATTTACAAGCTAACCACCTTTAACACTGTGTCAAAAAAGGAGTGTGATATACAAAATGTTTGCTATGAAACATGATTATTTGTGCTGTAGATTGAATGCACCCTGGTAAAAATCCTCTAATAAAATATCTATTGTGTGATGTTTTCCTGAAATTGTAGAGTAGTGATTTAAATCTGCAACCCTATATTATTTGGTTTAATAAACCAAGCTGCCCTGGATAGTGTAAAGCCAAATAAAAACACAGGAGTAACAGCAGATTGGTATATAAGTACAATTGCCAAGGCCATTTATAAGCCATGAGTTCAGAGATGTCCCCGTTAATCAAAGTGACCTCATAACTTCCACTGAATGATTCAGTAATAATAACAAGTTATAAACATCAAATTTATTAAATAAATACATTAATAAAATAATTGGTTCACATATTAAGATTTCAAGTAATTATCTGTAATTATATTTTTTCCTGTGAAAAATCTGAAAATCATGGTGGCAACACAGGAAAATGTCTTAAGTAAATGTATTCATTTTTTGCTTGATAAAAAAATTTTAATGTTGAGCAGTAAAGATTAACTTTGTTTTTTAAGAGAAAAATCTTATCTTCAATGTTATAGTATTCATATGTTTCATGTTATACAATGTTGTAAATCAACTATACTCCTATATAGAAGAAAAATTAAATTTAAAAATGTTTACATGTTAAACATCAAAATTTAACTTCTTTTAAATGTACCTGAAATGAGTAGAAAAGCGGGTGTACACGTGAATGTAAGTATATTAAATCATGTTGATTATGCCAAATCTATAAAATATAGGGTAGTTATATTATATTACTTGTAACACGAATAAAAAGTAATTTGGATGATTTAGTTAACCTACTAAACATATAATATCTGTCTGCAAGGTTTTCTAAAAAGTTGCCAAAAGCTAGTTATGTCACTTATGGAATTCTATAATTATCTTCCAGATCTCCTTTCAAATAGCCTCTGGCTTCATGATTCACGACGACCGTTTTTATTTTCTACAAATGCTTATTAATAGTAGCCAAGGCATCTTTTCTCTTTACCCATCAAAATCTCAAAGAAATCAGAGTTATCAATAATGGACAGTCATCTCATTGAAATTTATGGACTTGCCTCTCAATGGTAACAAAGTCTTTTTTAAATTGTTGGCAACTAGCTGCACTTTTAGCTAAAGGGAGTTAAAGCCATTACCCTAAATTACTTCCTCTTGGAAAGGCAGCAGCCTTGCATTTTACATCATTTAAATCATGCCATGCAGCTGGAGAAGACTCTGGAGAGACCCTTGGACAGTAAGAAGATCAAACTAGTCAATCCTAAAGGAAATCAACCCTGAATATTCACTGAAAGGACTGATGCCGAAGCTGAAGCTCCAATACTTTGGCCACCTGATGCCAAGAGCTGACAAGATTGAGGGCAGGAGAAGTGGGTGACAGAGGACGAGAAGGTTGGATGGACTGATGTAATGGAAATGGTTTGAGCAAGCTCCTGGAGTTAGTGGAGGACAGGGAAGCCGGGCGTGCTGCAGTCCATGGGGTTGCAAAAAGTCAGACACAACTTAGCAACTGAATAACAATATTTTTCTAGTTAAACATGGCCAGAGCACTTTGGATCAATAGTTCTGCCTCCAAGAAGATTATCTTTAGTGGTTTATGATGATTTAACCTCTCAATTCCGCTCATCAGAAAAGAAAAAATAATCTGTTTCTGTTCATTTTAAGGCTCTTTCCTACTTGAGCATTCTTTTTGTATGTTAGAGAGCTACAGAATAACCAAAGTATAGAACTAATAATTAGTTGAAAAGTGTTACATTTACAGAGTATAAGGTTGCAAGAGCCTACTTGGAATGAAAGTTCAATGACCATTTTGAGCAACATACGGTTTAGTCTGAAAATTCCAGTCACTCTCCAGGTTGACAATTCTAGTTATTCATAAGAAGAAAACCGAGCAAAATCAATTATTGCATCGATATTGAGTTGTAAATGTGTGGGTCTTTGATTAACAAAGAAGACAAATCCACATTTTATAATAGGACAATACATAGCTACATGGGTTTATTCAGATTTGCTTTAATAATACTTTAATTAATTTGAGGCACTTTGGAGAAAAAAAAAAATTTAACAACCATCTTGTTTAGTTGAAGACATAGAAAATAAAATCCAAATTTTTTAAATGAAAATTTTCAGGTCCTCACTTTTTTAGGCTAATATATGAATTGGTCTGTAATGCCGAATGAGTTAACATAGTGTTTTACTGAAATGCATTGTTGTTCAGTCATTAAGTCATGTCCGACTCTTTGTGACCCCATGGACTTCCGCACACCAGGCTCCCCTGTCCTCCACTATCTCCAGGAGTTCGCTCAAATTCACATCCATTGAGTCGTTGATGCCATCCAACCATGTCATCCTCTGCCGCCCGCTTCTCCGTTTGCCTTCTGTTATACAACAATGTTTTGTTAGATTTTGAATTTTGTATGAATGGCCTTTAAATAATCAACTGAAATGTATGCAGTTTGAATATTTAAAGGTCATTCATACAAAATTCAAGGGCTTCCCTGGTGGCTCAGATGGTAAAGGATTTGCCTGCAATGCAGGAGACCTGGCTTTGACCCCTGAGTTGGGAAGGCGCCCCTGGAGAAGGAAATGGCAACCCACTCCAGTATTCTTGCCTGGAGAATCCCATGGACCGAGAAGCCTGTTGGGCTACAGTCCATGCATGGGGTCACAAACTGTCAGGCACAAGTGAGTGACTAACTTTCCAGTATTCTTGCCTAGAAAATCCCACGGACACAGGAGCCTGGTCAGTTACCGTCCACGGGGTTGCAAAGAGTCAGACATGACTGAGCGACTGATACACACAAAATTCAAATCAACAGAAATGTATACGGCTTGATTATTTAAAGACCATTCATAACAAAATCCAAATCTGACAAAACACTCTTTTATCTCTGAGGGACATTGGCTAAATAGCTATGATCACAATACAAGAAAAACAATTTTAAAATGCTCCATGTAACTGTAACTGCATTCCATTTAGGCAATATAATGTTATTATTTTAAAGTGATGGTGAGAAATGGGAAAACCTTGAAGGTAAATGGAAGCTGATTATGGCTCTACATCTTATAAACACATTGTATTTATTAAGTCCCCACGGTTCGCATAAGCAGACCTAAGCAGGATTAGGGTTATTCTTTTTCCATGCTGCCCAAGTAATTTGTTTTCTATACCAGAATGTAGTTACTTTGGGAGATGATCTCCATTTGTGAATCGACGGAGTTCAAAAGCACTTCAGACCTGCCCAGAGGGCTGATAGAAGTAAATCTATTCTTAAATGAAAGAATCATCCTACTTCTTGTATAAGATGAGTGCTTTAAGTGAGTGATATTTATTCCAACGTTGCAAAATACGCCTTTAACTTTTTTAAAAAAAAAGTTTCCTTGAGAATGAAAAAGTCTGCTTTCATTTATTTCAAGCAACTGCAAGATAATGGAGCAGAAAGTAAAGTTTAACGCTGGCCCTGTAGTGTCTTGGAGAGAATCGTTTTTCACCAAACACCACATGTAGCAGCGAAACATCCTCAAAATGTAAAACATCTTGATTTTTTTTTAATAACCCCTGGTGGTATGTTTTTACTTTAGCAATAATTGTATTTTCTTTTTTGCACATTTTATTTAACAACATCGCAGTGCCAGATAATCGGTTCCATGTGTTCAGCGCACTAGCAAAGTGCCTAACGGAGAAACAATTAACTTTATTGGGCTCCTGTATTGGCAGACGCAGTCTTGCACCCTTACTGGTTCATGGTTCTGAGCCACATCGGAGCTGCAAAGAATCTGGTGTCCTGAGTAATCACACAGCGACCTGAATTGAGAGCCAAGTTGTCATTAAAAAATGATGATCACACACTGGAAACAGAAGTTAAAGTCCATGAAAAGACAAGAAGATAGAGTTCACTTCAGTTACCAAAAAGAAAAAAAAAGTGCAGTGATCAGTCCAGCATGTAGCCAGTGGTTGATGAACGAGTCTGGACTTTTGCAAAAGAGGAACTTGCAGCATTGTTTAAAGCAAAAAAGAGCTCGGTGACTATAGACAAGTCTAGCTCTTTGAGTTACAGGCATTGAGACAACGATGAAATGCAGTTAAGCGCAAGGAGTAACAAAGTTAGGTTTTATCAAACATTAACACTTTTACCGGAGAGTCCATAAAATTCTAATTGCCTTCTTCTGCAGCAAGCAGCCCCACGAGGTTCTCTATGTAGAAAGCAGCTCTCATTCCACGTGCTGTGAGAAAATAACCCTGCTGGCATAGCTGCTGCCGACTGGTCCAGAAAGTGGGGCTTAGGGCATGCTCTTGACGGAGAAGTCAGACATCCGGTAGGACAGCCACGTGGCCGTGACTCAGCCCAAAACTCTGCCTAGCTTTGGACAAACTGACCGAAGCAAAGTCTCCCTTACGAGAAGTGGCACTGGGTGACAATACTCAGGAGGGGACATCCTTGGCTTCAGTTAATATTCTAAATAGATCTAAGCTCTGAGTCTGGTTCTCCATGAAGCACATGACACACCTCAGGCTTGGAAGTGCTGGCAACCAGAGTATACAATACCCTGACATCTTGGGCACCCATGTATAAGCTCTCATTCTTGGAGGTACGCTGGAGAGGTCTCTTCTTTTGGGTCTACCTAATATGGCAACATACTCCAGTATTTTTGCCTGGAGAACCCCAGGGAAAGTACAAAAAGACAAAAATATATGAGTCTGGAAGATGGCCCCCCCAGGTCAGAAGGTGTCTAATATTTCACTAGAGAAGTGTGGAGAAACAGCTCCAGAAAGAATGAAGCAGAGGGGCCAAAGTGGAAAGGATGCTGAGTTGTGGGTGTGTCTGAGGGTGAAATTAAAGTCTGATGCTGTAAAAAGCAATATTGCATAGGAACCTGGAACGTTAGGTGGCTGACTCACTGGAGAAAAGCCTGATGCTGGGAAAGACTGAAGGCAGGAGGAGAAGGGGCTGGCACAGGATGAGATGGTTGGATGGCATCACCGACTCGATGGACGTGAGTTTGAGCAAACTCCGGGAGATGGTGGAGGACAGAGGAGCCTGGTGTGCTGCAGTCCATGGGCCCACAGAGAGTCGAACGTGACTTAGCGACTAACAACAATAAATACACCCTATGATTTCAACACATTCACCTGCGAGGCGCGGAAGGAAAAGAGGCTCTTAAATGAAATGTAAGACGGGACTGGAGAATCTGGTAGAGGAAAACATTCTGAGTGATTGGAAGCAGCAGAAAATAAAAAGCAACCCCAGAGAACTGGAGTTGAATGAAAAAATTTAGCATGTGAAAGAGGAATAAAGAGGAGGTGAAGACACATTTCTTTATACTTTTGTTGTGGATTACTCCCCGAAAGAACACAATCAGCCCAGGTACCATATTACATACCATTTTTTTTTTAATCATGAATTTAGTTTTTTAAAGGATACTTGTAACCTATACTGGGCTTCCCCAGGGACTCAGCAGACACAGGTTTGATCCCTGGGTCAGAAAGATCCCCTGGAGGAGGAAATGGCAACTCACTCCAGTGTTCTTGCATGGGAAATCCCAGGGACAGAGGAGCCTGGCGGGCTACAGTCCACGGGGCTGCACGGAGTTGGACGGGATTGAGCATGCTCACAGACAACCTATATAAAAGTATGAACCCACTGAACTCTGGTCTGCTTCAAGATGATCCAAGGGTTCTTGCTGCTAAAGCGGAATTAACGTTCTTTCCCTGTGTTAAGAAAAACAAACCACCGATGGATGAAATTGTTTCGATGTTTTCGATGTCAGATTTTTCAATGAATAAGTCTTGCACAGCAATGTGCTATCTTATCTCTGTTAGAACTGAATGTGTTGGAAGCACACTCACTGTATGATTATGTCTGTAATTCTTCATCATGTTGACCACATCAGTATGCCACAATATTTCACAAAAGAGATTTCTAAGTATGTGTCAAACAAAGGAGTATAAGGCTCAGATGTATAAGAGCCTCAAGAGAGAACCTACTCAGAATCATATGGGTGGGAAAAAAAGCAGATACGTGGCTGGTAGTCTTGCCAACACAGCTTGGGAATACAGGTCATGTTCCTTCCGGGTTTATCACAGAAAATGCCTCAGTACAGCCCGGGTATCAGAGCTCAGACATCCCTGTTGAACACAGGACTATCTTAGAGGTGGTCTTCCTTCTGGAGCGCCCTCCAGCCTGGCTGAGCCATTCTCCATGATGCAGTGCAGCCTGAGGTCTTCCTCCCTTCTCTCTTCCTTCAGAGATGTCAGACCTGGGTTTGCTTACTTTTCACTTTCGTGCACTGGAGAAGGAAATGACAAACCACTCCAGTGTTCTTGCCTGGAGAATCCCAAGGACAGGAGAGCCTGGTGGGCTGCCATCTATGGGGTCGCACAGAGTCGGACACGACTGAAGTGACTCAGCAGCAGCAGCAGCAGCAGTCCTTCTCCATCTTATCCTTCAGAAGTATTTCTTCAGGAAATGTTATGTTACTAATTCCATCTTGATGTCTGTTTCTTGGAGATATCTTGATGTCTGTTTCTTGGAGATCTCAGTTGATACTCTGGTGCTCAGTTACGCTGTTTCACAGTTTTAAGAGTTATCCATCTGAATAATGAAGATGTGGTATATGTACAATGGAATATTCAGTTCAGTCGCTCAGTCATGTCAGACTCTTTGTGACCCAATGGACGGCAGTACGCCGGGCTTCCCTGTCCATCACCAACCCCTTGAGTTTACTGAAACTCATGTCCATCAAGTTGATGATGCCATCCAACCCATCTCATCCTCTGTCATACCCTTCTCTTACTGCTTTCAATTTTTCCCAGCATCAGGGTGTTTTCAAGTGAGTCAGTTCTTTACATCAGGTGACCAAAGTATTGGAGTTTCAGCTTCAGCATCAGTCCTTCCAGTGAATATTCAGGACTAATTTCCTTTAGAATGGACTGGTTGGATCTCCTTGCAGTCCAAGGGACTCTCAGAAGTCTTCTCCAACACCACAGTTCAAAAGCATCAATTCTTCAGCGCTCAGCTTTCTTTAGAGTCAAACTCTCACATCCATACATGACTACTGGAAAAACCATAGCTTTCCCTAGAGGGAACTTGATTAGCAAAGTAATGTCTCTGCTTTTTAATATGCTGTCTAGGTTGGTCATAGCTTTTCTTCCAAGGAGCAAGTGTCTTTTAATTTCAAGGCTACAGTCACCATCTGCAGTGATTTTGAAACCCCCAAAATAAAGTCTCTCACTGTTTCCATTGTTTCCCCATCTGTTTGCCATGAAGTGATGGCAATGGAATATTGCTCAGGCATTAATAAGAATGAAATAATGCCATTTTCAGCAACATGGATGGACTGAGAAACAGTCATGCTGAGTGAAGTAAGACAGAGAAGGAGGAATATTGTATAACACCCCTTACCTGTGGAATCTAAAAAAAAAATTACATAAATGAACTTATAAAACAGAAAGGGACTCATAGAGAATTAACTTATGGGGAGGATGGCAGGGAAGGGGTAGTTAGGGTGTTTGGGATGGAATGTACACACTGCTCTATTTAAAATGGATAATCATCAAAGACGTCCCATATAGCACAATGTGATGGGGCAGCCTTGATGGGAGGGGGTTGGGGGAGAATGGGTACCTGTATATGGCTGGGTTGCTTTGCTGTGCCCCTGAAACTATCACAACACTGTTAACGGGCTATGTGCCTGTTCGGTCACTCAGTTGTGTCGGACTCTTTGTGACCCCATGGACTGCAGCCCTCCAGGCTTCTCTGTCCATGGAGATTCTCCAGGCAAGAATACTGGAGTGGGTTGCTATGCCCTCCTCCAGGGGATCTTCCCAACCCAGGGATCAAACCCAGGTCTCCCACACTGTAGGCAGATTCTTTACCATCTGAGCCACCAGGGAAGCCCAAGAATACTGGAGTGTGTAGCCTATCCCTTCTCCAGGGGATCTTCCCAACCCAGGGATCAAACCAGGGTCTCCTGTATCACAGGCAGATTCTTTACCAGCTGAACTATGACTATACATCAATATAAAATACAAAGTTAAAAAGAAATGTGTGTTGACTATTTAAAACAGAATTATCCACTTGCAGCACAAGTAAAAACAGATGATATTATCTATATTACTGAATAAACTGTCACATTAAAACAACTGGAAAAAAAATCTAATGTCACAGTAAGTACAAAGGGATGGTGCCAGCTAATTTACAACTTGTAAATAAAATTTCTTAGAAGCGATACAGAGGAATTTTTATTTGGAGTTGCAGGGTTGGACATACATTATAAGAACTACAGTATATAATTGAAGTAAAATGCTCCCTATTATATAGCAAAGTAAGTAAGATATAACTTTCAAACCTCAACAGTCTGCTAACAAGGAAGTCTTCATTGTCTGTGTCATATAGTCTTTTAATGAGAATAATCAGAGTTTTTAATGTCATTTATGTTTTCCAACATCACCAGAGTTATAGCTACATATATAGTTACATATATGAACATGTATATATACACATGTTTATATATATATAAATTGAATCCATTTTCACTTCATGTGAATATCAAGTATAGCCACATATTCAGAAGTAGCATGGTTTATAAACAATTAAATTCAGTTAAATGTGTGTATCACCCATCTCTGCTATGAAGCAGAGTCACTCAAGTCTCATATCACTGTGTTCAGAAATTAAGTGCTTAGAGTGGGTCCTGCATCATAGAATTGGTCCTTTTCTTCAGCCACTAATATAACTTTTTTTTGAAAGTGGATCTCATTAAGCATAACCGATCTCTCCAACTACCTCACCCTATATCTGGAAAAACGATCTTACCCAGACTTCTGTGATCTTCTAAACGGATGAAACATGCACTGAATCTTTCTGCAAATGAAATGCCTGAACTAATTAAGCTAAAAAATATTATTAAATACTCTTGGTCTTCTCCTCCAGCCACCCAGAAGACGTTCAGATTTCCAGCAGCCCCGGGAAAACAAGAATCTTTTCTTATTTTCAGGGTTGTGTAAGAAGGGAAATTGACTTCATATTATATTTTGCACTTCATTGGTTTTGCCTCCCCTGTTGAGAGACCCTGTTAGGACTAAAGAAAAGACATCACTTTTATGAACTGCCTATAATTCTGCATCTTTGTTGGGTTATGGAAAAGTCTGCCACTATAGAAAGCTTGTTTTCAGAGTGCTCAGTGAGGCCTGCCCAACAGAGGCCAGCTCAGTAAATCATATCTGACAGCCTTTTGTTAAAGGACTCTCTCGGCTCCTACTGTGCCCCTCTGTATCGGCCCTAGTACATAATGCCCACGCCATACCCACCACTACTGGACCCTCTTTAGCCGTTTACATGTGATGATTTTATGGTGCTGGCCAGAACTTACTTACTGTAGTCCTGACTACCCTAACTACAGACCCCACTTTTAAAAATAATTTAGAGAATCTCAGAGATCATTAAAAAAAAAAAAAAAAGTGCTCTGAAGTGATGATATTATTGTAATCATGTTTAGTGTCTTGCTGATTAGAGTGAAATGGAGGGAGATAAAATTTGAACAGTACTGCTTTCCAGACACTGTGTCCACTAACTATTGATGAAAATAAAATGATGCAAAAAACGATGCACACATTAAAAAAATTGGCATATAATTGTGTTACAATGTTGTGTACGTGTCGGCTGTACGGCAACATGAATTAGCTATGCCAATGCATGCCAAGTTGCCTCCGTGGTGTCCGACTCTTTGTGAACCCATGGACAGTAACCCACCAGGTTCCTCCGTCTGTGGAGTTTCCAGGCAAGAATACTGCAGTGGGTGGCTGTGCCCTCCTCCAGTGGATCTTCCTGACTCGGGGAGGGCACTATGATTATACATGTGTCCCGTCCCTCTTGGTGGAGAAGGCAATGGCAAGCCACTCCAGTACTCTTGCCTAGAAAATCCCATGGATGGAGGAGCCTGGTGGGCTGCATTCCATGGGGTCGCTACCAGTCAGTTGCAACTGAGCAACTTCACTTTCACTTTTCACTTTCACACAGTGGAGAAGGAAATGGCAACCCACTCCAGTGTTCCTGCCTGGAGAATCCCAGGGACGGGGAAGCCTAGTGGGCTGCCGGCTATGGGGTCGCACAGAGTCGGACATGACTGAAGCGACTTAGCAGCAGCAGCAGCAGCGTCCCTCTTGGACACAGGGGTGTGTATATTTCAACCCTACTCTCACAATCACCCCGCCCTCTCCTTCCCCCCTGGGTCCACAAGGCCATTCTCTGTGTCTGTGTCTCTATTCCTGCCCTGCAAATAGGTTTAGAAAGAGCCTCAGAGGTCCTTTAAAGAAAAAAAGTGTTCTGAAGTGACAATATTATTGTAAGCAGTTTTGGTAATTCATTGATTATAGATAAATGAAAGGAGATGAAATTTGGATGGCCAACCTTTGACTGAAATAAAATAATGCACGCCCTTTTAAAATAAGAAACCCATTTCTTCACTTTTATCAATCTCAATAGATAAGAAGGCCAGAGACTCAAATTAAGGAACTGACATATAATGTGCATTTTTTAATTTATTTTTAATTGGAGCATAATTGCTTCACACCATTGTGTTAGCCTCTGCAGCACGTGAATCAGCCATATGTATACATACGTCCCTTTCCTCTCGAGCCTATCTCCCACCTCAGCTGCTCTTAAATACGTTGAGAAATGAAATTTGCTTCCTTGAATAATATGACTGTTTTATGTCCAAGAGGGTAACGATTTTGCCTTGATATTTACAAAAATACAAGATCTTACCCTTCATTCAGCCCAGTCCTCACCCTGGACGTTGGTGTGCAGAGGAAAACCGACTCCTCTATCTGTTAGACTGGCTTTTCATTTTGCACGTCAGTGATACCATCTCTGTGGTATGAGGAACTGTGACCACTGCTGCCTACCTTTTCCCATACAGGTCATTTTCACCTAACTTTAGAGTAATGAAGAGCTTTCATCTTAATATTTACACAGTTTTAGCATCAGCAAAGCCTTTATAAATGGCCAGCATTCTCAGATCTTATATATACATACAACTGTGAAATAGTTTAACTTGGTTTTCTCTAAAAGAGTCCTTGAAAAAAAAAAAAAGAATGGAAATTGTAAACCTTGTGATCTTAGACCAATGTGGTAAAGATATTCAGACAGTTTCTCCAAAACATTTTGCCCTTGTTGGAGAAAAACCATCAATACAGATGGTTATATTCGATGGTAATATTATAAGGTGATTAGTTCTTAGGCAGTCAAGAGAGCTGTGGACATAATCCACAAATATGGTTTCCTTTGTCGATGGCTCAGTGTCTGTATCAAAAATCCTGATGCAGTAGTTTGTCTCTTTTTTTCAGCTTTTTATGTAACAAAAGTTATAACCGTTAAATTGTACAGAAGCCAAAGCATACATAACAGATTGCTCTAATGCCAGCTGGCTAGCAGTGAATCATTTCAGACTCTTTTTGAAGTTTCAGAGTTTCACATAAAAGGCTATTAAGGTGTTGTCTCTGAGAGGAAGCCACGTGGCCTGTGGAGGCAATTACGGCTGCAATTCAGGCAAAGAAACACTGTTATTAAGGAAAACATCACTGTTTGACGCTTGTTTCTATTTTTTTCTTGCATGATTCATTCTTGCTGCCTCCATTGATTTGATGATACAGAAAATATTTACTTTCTTTTTCACTGCTAACAGTAATTGCAAATCAGGAGCTGAATTAGGGCCACTTCTATGCAATCAAAATATCACCAAAAATCAGCTCCCCAAACAGCCTGCTGCTCCAAAGAAAAACTTTAGTACCCAAATGGAAGCTTTCAAAACCTGATTCTATGCTTTGCATTTCTGATATGGGTGGGCATTAAGCCTTTAAACGCTTTTTAAAAGTTCACTTATTCATTTTTTTGTTGGCTGGGCCGCATCTTCAGTGCTGCATGGGTTTTTTTCTAGTTGCAGCGAGCAGGGCTCCTCTCTGGTTGAGGTGTGGGGGCTTCGTATTGCAGTGGTCCCTCCCGTTGAGGAGCACAGCCTGTAGGGTGTGTAGACTCAGGGATCGTGATTCCCGGGCTCTAGAGCTGCTAAGTCACTTCAGTCGTGTCCGACTCTGTGCGACCCCATAGACGGCAGCCCACCAGGCCTCCCTGTCCCTGGGATTCTCCAGGCAATTTGTGGCGCACGGCTTAGCTGCTCCTTGGCCTGTGGGATTATGGCAGATCAGGGATCAAACCTGCGTCCCCTGCATTGGCAAGCGGATTCTTTACCACTGGACCAGCAGGGAAGCCCCCTTTTCAAGCTTTATGGGCCTTAAGACAGACCTGTCCTTTCTAAGTCAGGGGGTTGTTACGGGACTCAAATGAGTAAATGACACGGAAGCTTTGTCTTACACTCCATGTAAACATCACTTGTTATATCTATATAAAATACACGTTGGGTTGTTCGATATCATAAATAACCCCCAAACTCTTCTTTATAAGCCACATTCACTCTCTATTTCTAGTAATACTTTATAATAATCAGAAAGGGAATAAGAACTTAAATTAAAATGGTGCATAAAGTGATACTTGCTTAGTCGTGTCTGACTCTGTGACCCCATGGACTGCATCCCACCAGGCTCCTCTGTTCATGGGATTATCCAGGCAAGAACACTGGAGTGGGTTGCCATTTCCTTCTCCAGAGGATCTTCTCCACCCAGAGATCAAACCCAAGTTTCTTGCATCGCAGGCAGATTCTTTACTGTCTGAACCACCAAGGCACACTCCGCTATAAATAAAATACGTTGAATAATTGTTTAGGGCAGCCCAGGCACCAAATTCTCCCTGCTTCCTGCTTTTATCAATAGTTTCATTGGACCAGACCTACAGCTATTCATTTACGAATTGTCTCTGCTTTCACACTCTAAGGGCGGAGTTGAATAGCTGCAACAGAGACCATATGGCTCGCAAAACCAAAAATACTTACTATCTAGCCCTTTACAGAAAACTGTGGCCAACATGGGGACAAAGCTCTTTCGTGGGAAACCCCCTTTGCATCTATTCAATACTTTGGAGATGTCTTTTACAAATCTTGCTTAAGCTATCAGAACTCTGTAGAAAAGTGTACAATGTTATAGACGCACACAAAATGTGTGTTTGCCTATAAACGTGCACCTTGTCTGACTATACAAATTTGGTTACATTCAAAGGCTTAAGCATTCTGACACACAGCCAGCGTGATTCCATGGTGACACTGCAAGCGGAGCTCGCCTCCCAAATGAAGCCAATTGCAGCTGTCATCCACTGTCACTTCGACTTAATTATGAAAAGAAAGACAATTGGTTTTGAGGGGACAGAACATTGGAGATTTGAAGATAATTGTGATGAAATGATTCTGCCTAGAAAACTAGTAACAGTACATGATTTTTATTGTGTGCCTGTCAGTGCAAAAATCGGACTGTCAAGCCCACTTTAAACATGGATACATGTCCTAGGAAGTTTGCCTGTGGCTTCGAATTGGTAAACCGAAACAAAACACACACCTGCAGAGGCGTGGGCAAATAAATAACTTTGACGCTAAAGACAGAAAGAAACTTTCTGGCAAAAAAAAAAAAAGAGGGAGCTTTTATAGGGGTAGTATTCTGTATAGTTATTTCCACATTGAGGAATATCGTCCTTGGCTTTCTTTTCTCTGCACAGATGTTCATCTGCATCCCATCTTCTCCGAATATTCAGCATCCTTGGCACCCGCTCTTCATCTCAACTGTGTGTTCTTCCTCTGGGCCAAACTCCAGTGTCACAGATGCGCAAAGATACAGAAATGAGAGAGACTATAAAGGATGGAAAAGTCAGAGCTCAGATTTATCAACAGGTCCTTATGGGGACTGTTTATTTCCTAACTCCCACCTGTGCCGTTAGAAGTCTAATAGCCAGACAGATTTGGCAGCAAATCTCCACTCTGTGAAGGAAATTTTAGGAATTAATGCTTTACGGAAATAAGCCTTATAAAAGCTGATCGCAGGATAAACCACCCACAAGCGCTCTATTTATTTACAGGGTTTGTGCAGACAAGGGAAATATAAATTCAAAATCCAACTTGCCCTGAAGTAAATTGGAAAAGCCAATAAAATCAATAGAACCATACTTTTTATATTAATGCCATCTCTTGAATCCAGTCCTGGAGGGCATCACCGAACCATTAGCCATTCTCTTGTCCTGGTGGACGTGTAGACTCTGGTCAGTGGCCTTCTCACTAACATTCATACGTTTTCACTTTCTCAGTCTCTCAGTTTAACCAATGAAAACTCCATGTAGCTCTTTTACTTTTGTAAATTAAACCCTGGGTTTCCTCTTTGCATAAACGTGGGCTATGTTATCTTGTACTCTGCCCATAGTGTGTTTTACCATGGTCTTTGCTTTTCATTCTCTATGATAAGACTTGTTTTTTTTTTCCTCTCAAGTGCCAGATAAGATCTCTGTCACAACTCAACTCTGTAATTCTAGCACAAAAGCAGCCATAGACAGTATGCAAATGAATAGGTGTGGCGCTGGTCCAGTAAACTCCACACACACAGTCAGCAGGCTGGACTTGGCTCCCAGGCCGTCTTTTGATAATTTTCCTGCACCAGACTGTGAGTTTCGAAGCACACTGCTATTTCCCATGTCATTGTTTTCATCCAGCCATATTTTTCTTCAGCCTGAAGAAATCCTTTCAACATCCTTAAAATGTTGATGGCAATTAATTCTCTCTGCCTTTGTTTGGATGGAATTGTCTTTATTTCTTCATCAGTTTGGAAGGGGACTTTCAGTGGAAATAGAATTCTAGGTCAGCCTTTTTTATCCCATCATTTTAAAGATGTTATTTCATTGTCTTCTTGCACATTGATGAGAAATCAGTTGACTCCATACAATAAAACCAAATCCCCAAAGGAATTCTCTATTTGCTCTGACAGATTCTAAAATTTTTCTTTGTCTTAGCTTTCGAGTACTATGATTTGGATATACTTAAATATAGTCCTTTCTGTATTTTTTTCTACTCAGTATACGTTAAATTCCTTGGATATACAATTTTTTTTTTCACCCAAGAGGGTGGGAAATTTCTTTAAAAACACGTCCTGCCTCCTTCTTGTATTGGATTTTGTTATCTGTGTGTTGGAACCACTTGGTAATTTTACACAGATCCCTGAGGCTCTGTACCATTTTGCTCACTAGACTTCCCCTGCTGGCTCAGATGGTAAAGAATCCACCTGCAATGCGGGAGACCTGGGTTTGATCCCTGGGTTGGAAAGATCCCCTGGAGGAAGACATGGCAACGCACTCCAGTGTTCTTGCCTGGAGAATCCCCTGGACAGAGGAGCCTGATGGGCTACAGTCCATGGGGTCACAGAGTCAGACAAGACTGAGGGACTGGGCACAGCACAGAGACGCTCTGTTATTTTCTTTCAATTTTTTTTCTCTGATTTTTAAAAATAGACATTTTCTGTTGATCAATATTTAGACTTACTAGCCCATTTGTAATCAGTCTTGAGTGACTTTTTTTCATTGTAAATGTTGGATTTTTTTTTATTGTTGCTCAAAATTCCACCATTTTCTTTTTTATTAGAGTTTGAATTTCCCTCTTGAGATTTTTCATCTGTTCATTCATTAGTATTGCTTTTCCTTTAAGTCCTTGAGCTTAGAATAGTTCTATCAGTTTATTACTACACCTAGAATATTGTAAAATCTATTAATATTGACTATCCTTTAAAAGCCACATTTTCCTGCACTTACTTGTCTAGTAGTTCTTATTACAATGGAAATGAATATTAAAAAGAATAGATATACATGTATATTTGAATCACTGCGGTACAGCAGAAATTAACACAACATTGTAAATCATCTATATTCCAAAAAATTAAAAAATAAGAATTTCCCTTAAAAATTCTTCATAAATACCTGCCTTTATCACGTCACACTCTTTAACTGATTTCTGTAATAAAGTCACTGGTGGAAGCCATCAATTCTTATTCATTTATTCAATAAGCATCTACTATGCTTGTCTGTATTTAATGGAAAACACACAAACAGACAAAAAAATAGATAAAATATAATAATAGTAACATAAAGAGAACAATAAATTCTAGCAGAAAATTCTTATGAACCTAAAGTTAATAAATGTCTTTGACAATCTGGGATGAAATGAACAGAGGAGGCAATGGATTTATCTATCAAATTGCAAAAATATCTGACGAGAAAAAAATAGGGGAGGTAAAGACGCATATTTGCATGTTTTTATTAGGCTTGTTTGTGATTCCGGAAATCAGCAACAAGATGTCTATCATACAAAAATTCGGAAAGGAATTAGCAGACCCGTGTGGACAGAAAGAACAGTATTTTGTCACAAGATCAAAGGGAAGGGACAATTTTCTGAAGATCAAATTGCAGCATATGAGAAACACGCACACATGAATCTTGCAGCCTTATTTTGAAATCTAGCATGAAGTGAGTCTACTTCAGAGGAGATTTTAAGACATTTAGAGACTTGCTGCGGGGAAGGCAATGGCACCCCACCCCAGTACTTTTGCCTGGAAAATCCCATGGACGGAGGAGCCTGGTAGGCTCCAGTCCATGGGGTCGCTAAGAGTCGGACACGACTGAGCGACTTCACTTTCCCTTTTCACTTTCATGCATTGGAGAAGGAAATGGCAACCCACTCCAGTATTCTTGCCTGGAGAATCCCAGGGACGGGGGAGCCTGGTGAGCTTCCGTCTATGGGGTCGCACAGAGTCGGACACGACTGAAGCAACTTAGCAGCAGCAGCAGCAGAGACTTGCTGGCGGTCTAGTGGTGTTTAAGACTCTGTGAGTCCAGTGCAGAGGGTGTGGGTTCAACCCCTGGTTGGGGAACTAAGATCCCACATGCCATGCGGTGCAGCCAAAACCAAATTTTAAATGAACAAAAAAAGAATGTTTAAAAAAATAAATAAATAAAAGGCATTTAGATGGTTGAAACAACATAAAGTCAAGGAAAGCGAAAACTCGAAGTAAGTCCCAAGAGAGGAGAGAAAGCATTTAGACAACAAACAGACTGGGCCAAGAATAGACTAAGCCGTTTTCTAGTACAGAAAATATTAGAAAACTATATACATAAGAGGTTTATAGTTATTTGAGGATGTAAAAGGCTGATCAAGGTTTGAATCTATTATCTTGAAATGATTGAAAATAAACTTAATAAACGTCAAAGCTGATATCAACACGTGTCCAGGGACTGTAGAGTATTAACTGGAGAGACTGTATTATTAACGACAATGTTACTGGCTCAGATCAGATCAGATCAGTCGCTCAGTCGTATCCGACTCTTCGCGACCCCATGAATCGCAGCACGCCAGGCCTCCCTGTCCAGAGCATATTAATTGTGTTATACAGAAATTTCCAAGGTATTTCCCCATGGGCTTTAACCACTTTATTGATGAAAAACAGAAAGACACATTCGTCACGAAATGAAAATTATTCACACTTAAAGTACATAAACCCTTCACATAAAATGTCAGATAGACACTGGCCTACATTCCTATATGCAATCTCTCAGTCATTCATTTGCACTTGGTGTCATTACCATTGCACAGCACCATACAATTTACTGATCAGCAGTAAAATGCATTTACTGTAATATGATAAAAAATTATGGAGGATGCGACAACAATCATATCTGAAAATATGTCCCAAACCATTTGATGAAAACTTCCATTCTTACAATGCCCAAGGACAGGCACTAAAATCTCTAATGATGGAACATGTGAGGGCAGGTGTTCTTTAGTCATCAATTCATGTCTGACTCTTTTTGCAACCCCGTGGACTGTAGCCCTACCAGGCTCCTCTGTCCATGGGATTCTCCAGGCAAGAATACTGGAATGGGTTGCCATTTCCTTCTCCAGGGCATCTTCCCAACCCAGGGACTGAACCTGCATTGGCAGACAGATTCTTTACCCCTGAGGCACCAGGGAAGTACCTATAAGGGCCTGGAATGCCTTAAAAATATAGAGAAAGAAAGAAACAAAAGAATTGATAAAAATATATGTATAACTGATTACTTTGTTGTACAGCAGAAGCCTACACACCATTGTAAATCAACTATACTTCAATAAAATATTTTAAAAAATTAAATGGTTTTTAAAAAGAATCTCCTTTTTAGAATTGAAAACAAAAAATAGCTCAAGGTTAGATTTACAGGTCATTCTTACCAGGTCTATGACTTCAGTTAGCAGCATGCAAGTGTGCGTATGTGTGTGTGTGTGTTAAGTCACTTCAGTCAAGTCTAACTCTTTGAACCCCGTGGACTGTAGCCTGCCAGGCTCCCCTGTCCCTGGGGTTCTCCAGGCATGAATACTGGAGTGGGTCGCCTCCCCCAGGGGATCTTCCGACCCAGAGGATCCAACTCACGTCTCTTATGTCTCCTGCATTGGCAGGCGGGTTCTTTACCACTAGTACCACCTGGGAAGCCCTATGCCCTCTTAATAATAATAAGAACTGTGCTAATTATTAGATTTAATATGTAGATTGTACACTTAGCTGGAGTCTGGCGTTGAGCTAAGCTTTCCAAACGTATGTGGTCACTTGGCATCTGCGTGTTTCAGTGTACACAGCAAGGGAAAGAAACAAGTACTACTCTTCACAGTTTTAAGAGAAAGAAACCCAAAGCAAAGACACAATAAACTAGATTTCAAAGGAGGAAGTTAGCTGGGCTAAAGCTCAAATCAACTAATACATAAACATGTTATATGTAACATCATAAGTTACCGTTTGTCCTCACACATAAGAGACTTTGTAGGACCGACCTTAGAAATAGACTCTCCAAGGCACAGAGGTGGAGACGGTCTGCCAGTACAAAGAATTACATCATTCAACCTGGCACAGTCTAGTCGGGATGTTACGAGCCCTGTCAAGAAGCAAAATTCAAAGGGAAGAAGACTGTTTTCAGCCAGGGGTTGGTTGCTCGAGGTTCTGTTACGCATCATGCAAAAGGCCAGTTACGTGCATCCTTACCTAGTTAAGCAGTGCGTGCACGTCATATGCGTATGCATTTGTGTGTGGGTTGGAACAGGGAGAGGGTCTTTTTTTTTTCCCCCCTTTCTTTTTCTCTTTATTTTCTGCAGGCAAGAGTTGGATGCCAAGCCTATTTACAGAGTTCAGCTTTGGGGTCGTGAGAATTTTGCTGCGTACAACTGACAGTCTCATGTTCCTGAAACTCACAAAGCTTTTATATGCTTCTTTCTCTCTTTTAGTGCCATATACCTTAACCTCTCCTTCTTGACCTGACCCAAGTACCACTGAGAATCAGAGAGAAGAGTCTGGACACAGACAGTTAGAAACTCAGCTTATTACCTGAGCTTTATGGCTGGAACACATTTGACAATATTTTGGTGAGATTTGCTGCAATAGGATCTATTCAGGCAGTCCAATAATAGTCTTTCTTTCTTTTTTTCTTTTTTTTTTTTAGCTAGCTAGTTCTCTGGAGATCAATATAATAGGAGTTTTGGAGAGAGAGAGAGACAGCTATTCTGAGGTTTTGTTGCAATCCAACAACAAAAAAAAATCTTAAGAATGATAATTTAATAGTCTTAAATATGATTTCCCTGATTTCTGTCAGACACAGTTCAAACCTACATCAGTAAATTTGTGGTTTCGATTGACAACTTTAAAAGTAAATTAATAAAGAAATCCCCAAAGAGAAAAGAAAAATACTCTACATGGGGCAAAGATCTAGAAAAAGCCTTTCTTAACTAGAGGTCGGAAACAGTCCAGACCACAGTTTCCAGCATTGGGTGTATTGTACTTTTCAGGCAATTAATGACTTCAGGGCAGCAACTAGTTTTCAGTAGTAAAAATGAGAAGAAAAAAAAAAATATATATATACATGTATATATAGATGGTCTTCAATGTACAAACAAGCTGTTTTGGATTTGTCTTCATGTCAGCTTTTTGAAACTTGGAATATGGTTTTCCCAATGGAAACGATGATATAAATTGTGGTTAGGTTCTTATGACAGTCAACAAAGCATCTATTTAACTAATAGTGCATTTGAAATATAATATTAACAACATCAATCCTAGGTCCAGGTCTTGATGGCAAGGGGCTGTGGGCAACCCTGTATGAAGACATATGGAAAAAGCGACTTCTTCCTCTTTAATGATGAAGTAGTCAAAGCTTTGATTTTTCCAGTAGTCCTATACAGATGTGAGAGTTGGACCATAAAGAAAGTTGAGCAAAAAAGAACTGATGCTTTGGAAGTGCGGCTAAAGAAGACTCTTGAGAGTCCCTTGGGCTGCAAGGAAATCAAACCAGCCAATCCTAAAAGAAATCACCCCTGAATATTCACTGGAAGGACTGATGCTGAAGCTGAAGCTCCAACACTTTGGCTACTTGATGGAAAAAGCCAACTCGGGGCAACAGAGGAAGAGGTGGTTGGATGGCATTACTGACTCAATGGATATGAGTTTGAGCAAATTCCAGGAGATAGTGAAGGACAGGGAAGCCTGGCGTCCTGCAGTCCATGGGGTCACAATGAGTTGGACACAGTGACTGAACAAAGATGAAATACTGAATCATCCTAGACATTGCAAAATAGCATTTGTTAATGACTTTTAAAGATAGAACAATTTTTGTCTTTTGAAATTTTGAAAAATAAGAAAATTTAGCATCACAAAAAAAACATAAACCAAAAATAATCATTGTTAGTATGTGGGTGAAAATAATTAAAGACTGGTTGCAAACAAAATGCATGATACCAATGAGCTATCTATATATGAGAAACTTTGGAAAAATATATATACATTTTATATGCATATAAGTTATTTTCTGCAAAAATATCTATGATGGTTTTCCTAGGATAAATGCTTCAAACTGCACACACCAAGACAGAATATCTTCTTTTTTAATTAATTTTCATTAAAGAATAGTTGCTTTACAATGTTACATTACTTTCTACTGTATAGCAAAGTGAATCAGCTGTATGTATACATATACCCCCTCTTGTTAGTTTCTCTCCCATTATGTCACTCCTGAGCTCCAGGTAGAGTTCCCTGAGCTGCAGAGTCGGTTCTCATGAGTATGTTTACACAATGAGCTATGACTCAGTCATAAAAAGCAACGAAGTTGGGTCACAAAGAGTCTCACACAACTGAGCGACTGACCACGCACACACATATCTCGAGGAGTGAACGTTTGTGTACAGTATCCTTTACCCAAAATTTAAGGTACCCCAAAGGTCTTATTCAAAAGAACAATTAAAATAATGGATCACTAAATATATGGTGACTGGAGAGGAGGAATTAATGAGAAAAGCGTTAATTGATTTAAAATTGTCTCTTTTTTAACTAAAATTAAAATTATTATTTTTTAATTAAAATTGTCTCTTTTGTGGTTGTTCAGGCACAAAGTCATGCACAGCTCTTGCGACCCCATGGACTGTATAGCCCATCTGGCAAGAATAATGGAGTGGGTTGCTGTTTCTTTCTCCAGGGGATCTTCTTGACCCAAGGCTTGAACCCACACCTCCTGCTTGGCAGGCAGATTCTTTACCACTGAGCCACCTGGGAAGCTCTTAATTTATGTCTTGACTTAGCCCATTTCTAGGACTTAATCAGACATGTGATCAAAGATTTAGCCAAAATGGATTCATCTAGGGTTGTACGAAATGTAGAACAAAATTAGACACAAATGCCAAGCATAATAGATTCACATGAAGTAATAAACACTCCTAACATATCCCATATGAACGTCGCTAATGGCATACAGAACAGCGGTTAACACAGTTAAAGGAAGACAAAAGTCAGAATGCTCACATTCTCTTAAATGTGTTAGAATCAGCTTCTGAGAGAGATCCATCCATCAAACCGCAAGCGCTAATCATTAATCATTTTGGGATTGACTATAGACACCAGCTCAAATGTTCTGCTTTCGACTTTGCTTCATAATGAGTTTGTATATCTCTCAGAACCACAATACATTTTGATGACAAGATCTTACAGTCAGAAGGCAATAATAAACTCTGAGCCAGTATGTAGGAATTTTTGTCAGGAGAAAACAGGCTGCAGAAAAACAAAAATTCTAACAGCGTCCTTGATCCTTAAAAAAACCACAGTCCTGGATTTTGCCTCTGCCGTTTCCCCGCCTTCAAGGCGCAGGTGCTCAGCTCTGTTTTCAGCTTTCTATCACACAGAATAAAAATAAATAAATAAAGACACACAGGCCCCTTGTCATTGCCATGCTCAGCAACAAGCCTTGCAACTGGGGTTTATGAGGTCATAAATTATTGTTCCTTGTCCTGGCAAGTAGCTTTTTTTTTTTTTGAAAGGCCACATCCGGTCTGTGGGGCACCAGCTTTTATTATGCATTTCATATTGAAACAAAGGTCAAATTAATTGACCTTATCTATGTGAAAAACCAGCTGGTTGCCTAGAGAAATAAAACCTTTTACAGAGACTTTGGGACAAGTAAACAACAGGAAAATTCAATCCAATGGCAGCTGGAACCTCCAATTAGAAAGAGAATTAATTTGGAGGAATTGAATTTTGTAAGCATCAGCTGAGAATCAATAACAATTGTGTTTTTGCTCAAGGAACAAATAGAGTCAAGGAGAATTCAGAAGTCCTCTGCCTCTTCACACATATATCTTATGTTTCTATACATATTACAGGTTTTTGTTTTGTTTTGTTTTTAGTATGGACCATTTTTAAAAAGTCTTTATTGAATTTGTTGCAACACTGCTTCTGTTTTATGTTTTGGTTTTTGGCCTCCAGGCATGTGGGATCTGAGTTCCCTGACCGGGGTTTGAACCCACACCTGCTGCTTTGGAAGGCGAAGTCTCAACCTCTGGACCGCCAGAGAAGTCCCCACGTACTACACTTTTGAAGGAAGGAGCCCGAGAAGTTGCAGGCTGTCCATTTTTAAATGCAAAGGTCGAATGTGCATGAGTGCTCAGTCATGTCCAACTCTTTGCTACCCTCTGGACTGTATCCTGCCAGGCTCCTCCATCCATGGGAGTCTCCAGGCAAGAATCCTGGAGTGGGCTGCCATTTCCTCCTCCAGAGGCTCTTCCTGATCCAGGGATCCAGCCTGCATCTCCCCCATTGCAGGCAGATTCTTTACCACCAGCACCACCTGTGAAGCCCAAGGTCAAATGTAGCAACCCATAATCTAACTAAGGCATTAAGAGGCTGAAAGAAATCATTTTCAACCTAAAAGAATCATGGTTAAAATAAGGTTTTATTTTCTCCAAAGAAACACAAAATAGATATTCTATGCCTTCTGAATTTCCTAGCAGTTTCTATATCAGCAGAAAGACCGAGAAAGACAATGTAGGGACCCAACAGCATAGAAGAGGAGGGTAATTTATTTTCCTGAAGCATCGTGCCTCTGTTGCTCATCTGGTGAATGGGATAATAATTGCCCTCATCATGTTTGTGAGACCCAGTTGAGACAAGGGAGATGAATATCTTAGCACTTAGGATCTAGCAATAAGCACTACACATTAGCTTTAATATTATTTTTAAAAATAGGCGGAATAAGGATTGCAAATCAGAATTACAAGATGCAGTTTGCCCTTACCTTTAATAGGTAAAAATAAAATTAACTTATGTCTCCAGTGTCTTAGTTTATTCTTCACTCCTCTCCAGCTTATATCTGCGAGCGTGGCCCTTGACGCAGTGCAGTGATTCATAACAGTTAAGATGTGTGCTAATCAAAAGGCATTTTGATTCCACTGACTGTTAGTGACTCTCACGTGTGAATTTGGCTCATGTGAAGGCCGACTGATTAGACAAGACCCTGATGCTGGGAAAGATTGAAGGTAACAGCAGAAGGGGGCGGCAGAGGATGAGAAGTTTCAATAGCATCACCCACTCAATGGACATGAATTTGAGCAAACTCTGGGAGATAGTGGAGGACAGAGGAGCCTGGTGTGCTGCAGTCCATGGGGTGGTAAAGAGTTGGACATGAACAAGCAACCAAGCAATGAAACAAGGGAGAAATATGGGGTGGAGGAATATGTATGCTAAGACTTACTTGAAAGGACACTCCACTGAATACATCATTCCAGTCTTGCATGAGTGCTAAATCGTTCAGTGGTGTCCGATTCTTTGCGACCCCATGGACTATAGCCCACCAGGGTCTGCTGTCCATGGGATTGCTCAGGCAAGAATACTGGAGTGGGCTGCCATTTCCTTCTCCGGGGGATCTTCCTGATCCAGGGATCAAACCTAGGTCTCTGCACGTCCTGCATTGCAGGTGGATTCTTTGCCACTGAACCGCCAGCAATCTTGCTATCTCTTCTTTAATCTCTAAACAAAATGTAAGACTTTCCTGTGGGGGAAAAATTATTCTGAATTATCCCATAGGTAAACAAAATGAGCCAATGGGATTCCATGGATGAGGTTTTCAGGCAGAAGCAAAGCCCACATCAGATGGAAGGAAGGCCGCTCAGCCATCCAGGATGGAAGAGATTAAGCCACAGACAGCACATGTGCTTGGTGGGACGCGGAGAAAGTTAATGGCTGTGAAAAAGGGTTTGAACTTCGAGCGGAGGTCAGAAACAGGGTGATTTAGTGGCTTCAGTCAACAGACTCTCGGTGAGGGAAAACAAAATTTGGTTTCATTTTGACTGGGATGTAGAGAACATCAATAAAGTGTTCAGGGCTCAAAGGTAAGATCAGGGCCCACTTGGAAAGTGAGCTATGTGTAAAAGTCAGTTTGTATTTATAGTCAATAATAATTATACTTTTGAATTTCATACAACCCGGGATGTACTTTTAGAAATGAGGACATAAAGGTGAAGTTATTCAGTCAAATTAAAAAGAAATAAAAAAGCAAAGGGGGACGTCCCTGGTGATCCAGTAAGAGTCCACGCTTCCAATCCCCGAGTCACAGGTTTGACCCCTGGTCAGGAAGCTAGGGTCCCACATGCCAAGTGGTTTGAGTAAAATATACAAATTAAAAAAAATAATAAAACTATCGATTTTAGAGCTGGGTGGAGAAGAGGACAAGATCAAATTAGATGCTTTGGAAAACAAGAATTTTATTTCTATTTTTCTATAGAAGTAATAACAAAAATTCTCTCCTCTAAGTAGAAAGAGTTGATGCCCCAACCTCTAGAAACTTATTCACGGGTGAGGGCTTAGAAAGGATCTCATGGCAAATGTATGAATGGCTCTCAGGCCACAAGGTGGAGCCAGCCGTTGACTTATCAGCTTCACTATACTAATTTGGAGAAGGTAATGGCGACCCACTCCAGTATTCTTGCCTGGAAAACCCCCTGGACAGAGCAGCCTGGTGGGCTACAGTCCATGGCGCCGCAAAGAGTCGGATGCGACTGAGCGATTTCACTTCACTTACACTAATTTTAGATTAAGTAACAGACGCTGATGTGCAGGAGATACAGGTTCGATTCCTGGGTCAGAAGAATCCCCTGGAGGAGGTCATGGCAACCCACTCCAGTATCCTTGCCTGGGAAACCCCCTGGACAGAGCAGCCTGGTGGGCCACAGTCCACGGGGTCACAAAGAGCTGGACACGACGGAGCAACTGAACAACCAACGGACGCTTGTATATCAGAGAGATTTGCCTTTTCTTATGAGTCCTGGAGAAGAGTGAAACTGGCATCTTTTGTGACTTAAAGAGACCATCTTGGGGACCAGGGGCTCATCAGACTCCCTGGGTCTCCAGTTTCCATGTTTCCTGGTGAAAAGCAGGAACACGCGTCGGTTGCTCCGACTCCGAGGACCCCAGGAGCCGTCAGTGAACCGGGAAGCCCCCACATCTGGCTCCAGCCTGCCCCTGTTTGCTTTCGGTTCTGCACACAGACGACCACCCTGGCTGCCGGCTCGGGGACGGCCCGGGCTTCTGCAGGCCCGGCCAGGAGGCGCGGGTGCGGCAGGCTCACCTGGTCCAGGCCGAGGTCACCGCCTTTTCAACTGGCCTTTGTTTCTGTTCATGTGAGCCCTTTGGAGAGAGGTTTCCATGGCAACAAACACACATTCATCATCATTTCTCCTCTGCTTACTCCTTCTCCATCAGCTGTAAACTACGTCCCAGCAAAGGAACTTCTGTTCTCCATAGGGAGGCCTCCAAACACACACCCTTACAGAACAGACCCTTCTAGGGTGGATGGCTCCAATAACAATTTACTGCGCACAGAACTTGTGTAACTGAATGGCAGTTTAGACAGTTTCTCTTCTAAAAAATTATCTTCTCTCGAGGAGAAAAAATTGGGTCAAGGAGCAAAGGCTCAGACAATCTTAGACAATGAATAAGTACAATGAGTTCCACTTAAAAATCAGTAGGTGAAGACAAACGTACATGATAATGGTCTGGTAGTTAACAGGTAAAATCACAAGCTATGCTAGTTTTTCAGAAACTCACTAATTTTGGGGGCGGGGGGTTGTTCTTATTCTTATGCCAGAAATCCATTACTTTTGGTTTTTTTATTAGCATATATATAAAACTGAAAAAAAGTCAGTCAAGAAATGTGCCTTAAAAAAAATAAACGAAGGCCATTTTCACCTTATTCCTTTTATTTGCTTCCAAAAAACCAGTATTTCTTGGGGGTGGAGGGGGCAGGAGGACTGTGATTCCAGACACACAGCAACTGGTAAAACACAAGAGCTAGCAAAGAAAGAGCAATTTTAATTTATTGGAGTATTTTGCCCATCTCCAAACTGGATGCATTTCTAAATATAACTGACAGAATGAAATGCTATTTTCCCTTATACTTGTCACAAAAACCTTGAAGTTGAAAGCAGCTACAATTTTTTGCTGTAAAAAAAGAAGCAAAACAGAAGCAGAGCAGCAGCAAAGGCCATCAAGGATTATGCTTTCTTCCTCTTACCTGTAAAATATGGAAAAGACAACGTCTGCAGGATGTTGCTGTCTGACCAAAGACAGTTGTCCAGCAACTGCCAACAGTTGTCCAACCACCAGCAAGGAAGTGTCTTGCAACAGTACTTATTGATTAATTATTACAGGGAAATCGGTGTGCTGTGTGCAGTTGCTCAGTTGTGTCTCTTTGCAGCCTCGTGGACTGTAGCCTGCCAGGCTCTGTCCGTGGGATTCTCCAGGCAAGAACACTGGAGTATGTTGCCATTTCCTTCTGCAAGGGATCTTCCCGACCCAGGGAGGCATGGAACCCGAACTCGCTGCTCAGGCGTTGCAGGCAGATTCTTTACCCGCTGAGCCATCAGGGAAGCAATATTGCTGGTTCAGTTCAGTCGCTCAGTCGTGTCTGACTCTTTGCGACCCCATAAATCGCAGCACGCCAAGCTTCCCTGTCCATCACAAACTCTCAGAGTTTTCTCTATTTTAAAACAGTGAGTATTGAGACTTGCCTGGGGGGTCCAGCAGTTAAGACTTCACCTTCCAATGCAGGGAGTGTGGGTTCGATCCCTCTTTGGAGAGCCAAGAGCCCAAAAATCTCCTGGCCGAAAAACAGAAACATAAAAACAGAAGCAATATTGTAACATATTCAATAAAGGCTTTAAAAATGGTCCACATGAAAAAAAGTCTGGAAAAGAATGTGTTGACTTTATTACTCCTTTCCTGGTCTATGGATTTTCCTTACAACTGAGAGAGGAATAATCAGCATCTTTCAACTTGAAAAGCAGGTGAAGAAGCATTTTGCACACAACACATATTAAAAGCATATATAACTCAGAAAATGGACCAGAGTGAATCACTCTTTATGTGTTTCAGTTTGCCAGCATCTAAGGCAGATAGATATTTATAAATATTTACTTATAATCAATAAATAAGTCAATATCTGTCAAATGATAGCTGAATCACTATATTTGACTACATAATATTAAATTATTACATTATATTTGACTTTGTATCAGCCAAATATAATCTTTCTGGAAAAATGCTATATTCCTCTTTTCTCTGGTTCAATCCTTATTTAGAGAATTTATACAGATAGCAGAGAACTTGATTGGCATGGTACCCAAAATATAACAGAGGTCTGATGATTCAACAAATGAAGTTGATGAATTGGAGACCATAAAGCAAGCTGTTTTTTAAACACAGAAATGCATTCTAATTCTCTATCGGTTTTTGAATTTGCCTTCTTACATATTGTCCTGTCTGATACTAAAAAGCTCTTTTATGTCCTAAGTGACAGAACGTGTAAAGAAGAAATAAATGCTGTTTAGTCCTTTAAGTGGCCGCTCCTAAGTTCTCCTGCACTTAGCCTGCCGTCCATATGGAAGCCCTGACAGCGTCATTTTGGCCCTTTGAGCCTTCCACGCCTTGGTGTTTCAGACGCTGCAGGCTGCACTGATGTCTGGGGAAAGATAGATGTCTGTTAATTTTCCAGATGTCCTATCTTTCCAACTGCACTTATATCCATGTCTGGAAATGTTTAAATTAATGGCTGCCTTTTTTCTTCCTACTCCTTTCTGTATATCTCTGAATCCTGGATTTCTGTCCACAGCCAGTTCACATCTTTATTGATCTTCATCACAGTACTAGGAATTCTTCCTCCTACTATCTATCATAACATTTTTCAAATGTCATTTGTTTTCAAGAGGTAGTTTTTCCGCATGGATGAAGAATGAATTTTAACCAGTGTAACAATAGTTCCACCTAGTGGCCAACGTGAAGAATACAAATTTTTAACCTCGAAAACTAAAAATAACAAGTTTGGGGGACAGCAGGGGATGAGATGGTTGGCTGGCATCACCAACTCAAGGGATATGAGTTTGAGCAAACTCTGGGAAATAGTGTAGGACAGAGGAGCCTGGTGTGCTGCAGTCCATGGGGTCTAAAAGAACCGGGTACGACTTAGCCACTGGATAACAGCAACCATTCAGTGGCCTGGCAAATATTTCTTAAGGACTTTCAATGAGTTACACTCAGTGAGCAACACATCATGAATACGATAGTCTCATTTTAGAAGTATCAAGATTATTAATTGAAAAACCACTCTGATATACTTACTGAAATATATGGCTATGTATGTCATCTTTAATAAGTATTGTATTTTTGGAACAATTTTACATTTGCAAGCACTTAGCAAAGTAATACAAGAGTTCCTGTATGCATGTCACCCAGCTTCCTCTTGGGTGAGCATTTTACTATTGCTTGGTCCATTTGTCAGAACTAAGAGATTAACTGGTATATCACTACTGTTCAGTCACTCATCTTCCACCGAATCACATTGTCAGAGCCCACTCTGCCAAGCTGTTTGCTGCTGTGCAGTCACTAAGTCGTGTCCGATCCTTTGTGACCCCGAGGACTGCAGTGCACCAGGCTTCCCTGTCCTGTACTACCTCCTGGAGGGTGCGGCCGTGTTAGGTAACATATTCTCAGGTTCCAAGGATTAGGACCCAGACATCTTTGTCAGGAGAGGCGCTGTTCTGTGGTCCTTAATGGGGGTTTAGAAACCACCTGAGTTTGCTTCATCCATACAGTGGAAATGGAAATCTGACTGTGTATAAGACTCACGCTCTTTCGGATTAACATGATCTGCTGCTGCTTCTGCCAAGTCATTCCAGTCGTGTCCGACTCTGTGTGACCCCATAGACGGCAGCCCACCAGGCTCCCCCATCCCTGGGATTCTCCAGGCAAGAACACCGGAGTGGGTCGCCATTGCCTTCTCCAATGCATGAAAGTGAAAAGTGAAAGTGAAGTCGCTCAGTCGTGTCCGACCCTCAGCGACCCCATGGACTACAGCCCACCAGGCTCCTCCATCCGTGGGACTTTCCAGGCAGAAGTACTGGAGTGGGGTGCCATTGCCTTCTCCATCATGATCTACCCAGCTGCAAAAGAAACTCAGCTGAGCAGCCTATGCAGACAGAGCCGTCACTTACATGTTACTGGTTAACAGTTTCAGAGGAAAGAGCATTAACTCTGTGTTGTGAGTTGTTGTGTTGTTGTTGTTGTGTGCTCAGTCGTGTCCGACTCTTTGCAACCCCGTGGACTGTAGCCCGCCAGGCTCCTCTGTCCATGGGACTTCCCAGGCAAGAGTACTGGAGTGCGTTGCCATTTCCTCCACCAGGGGCTCTTCCCCACCCAGGGATCCATCAATCCTCCACCAGGGGCTCTTCCCCACCCAGGGACTCATCAATCCTCCACCAGGGGATCTTCCCCACTCAGGGGTCCATCAAACCCAGGTCTCCTGCATTACAGGGTGCTCTTTCCTGTCTGAGCCACCACGTGGGCATTAAGTCTCAAAACTGATAACCAACTGGCGACCCTTGTCCAGTCTCCCACCCAAACATCCCTTAAATGAAGTGATGTCTGTTTTTTTCAAAGCTACTCTCTAGTCATCTGTTAGTGACCATTGCAACAACCTCTCTCCAGGTATTCCTGGGTCCACTTTTGCTTCCATTCATCAATTCTCAAGAAAACCAGATGGTGTGATCTTTGCTTATGCAAGGGGAAAAAAAAAATCCTTCCTGAACTACAGAAGAGCTCCCTCTTGACCATAACGAATAGAATCCTTATCATGGCCTCTGGGGCTTCCCTGGTCTGTTCACCGACAACACAACCAGTGTATTTTCTAGACCAAATGACTATAAACATAGGGACTTAAAACAGCAAAAATGGATTCGCTTATACTTCTCTAGACTTCCCTGGTGGCTCAGACGGTAAAGCGTCTGTCTACAATGCGGGAGACCCGGGTTCAATCTCTAGGTCGGGAAGATCTCCTGGAGAAGGAAATGGTAACCCACTCCAGTATTCTTGCCTGGAAAATTCCACGGACCACAGGCCATGGGGCCGCAAGGAGTCAGACACGACTGAGCGACTTCACTTTCACTTTTCACTTTCATGCATTGGAGAAGGAAATGGCAACCCACTCCAGTGTTCTTGCCTGGAGAATTCCAGGGATGGGGGAGCCTGGTGAGCTTCCGTCTATGGGGTCGCACAGAGTCGGACACGACTGAAGCGACTTAGCAGCAAGTCAGAAGTCCAGCACAGGTCTCACGGTGCTTAAATCTGCAGTACTGCACACATACAATGGAATACTAACCATAAAAAGGACCGAAATTTATCCAGACGCGGAAGGACCTAGAGCCGAACCCACAGAGTGAAGTAAGTCGGCGGGAGAGAAACAAATACCGGATATTAATGCATATATGTGGGATTTAGAGAGGCGGTGCTGATGAGCCCATCTCCAAGAATAAACACGCAGATGCAGAGGAAGGATGTGTGGACGTGGGGGTGGGCGCACGTACATCCCCGTGTGTGAAGCCGCTGGGGGAGCTGCTTGCAGCCCCGGCAGCTCGGCTCGGGGCTCCGTGAGGACCTAGGGCGGTGGGGGCGTGAGGGAAGGGGGGCTCTAGGGGGCGGGGGCGTGTGTGCACAGACAGGTGGCTCACTTCTAGTGTGATGGAAAGGAACGGGGCATTGTCCAGCGATTATACTCCCCTCCCCCTTTTTTAAAGGGCTACACTCCCTTCTGTGGGCTCTCTCAAGGGCACTCCCTTGTCTTTCCTGGCCTCTAGGCCTTGGCTCAGGGCCTGCATCGTCCACCACTTTCTGTGCTTCTCCCCCTTCCTCTGTCCTCTCTCTCCAGCATTCTTCTTCCTCTTCTCCCACGTTTAAGAGTTGACACCGTCAGACTGGGATCATCTCCTTATTTAAATGTCAGTGGATCCGCAATCTTCATTCCATCCATAACCGTGTCTCTTATCATCTACGTTTTCACAGGTTTCCAGGATGAGAATGTGAGCATCTGGGCAAGTAGACATGACTCGGTCACAGCCAGCCCATTCCGTCACTATGGCACTCTTGGTTTGAAAAGGAAAGTGCTAATCGCTCAGTCGTGTGTCTGACTCTCTGCGACCCTATGGACTGGAGTCCGCCAGGCTCCTCTGTCCACGCGATTTCTCAGGCATAACAGAGGGTACCCAATGAAAGCGAAAGTCGCACAGTCCTGTCCGACCCTTTGAGAACCCATGGAGGAACTCTCCAGGCCAGAGTACTGGAGTAGGCAGCCTTTCCCTTCTCCAAGAGATCTTCCCAACCCAGGGATAGAATCCAGGTCTCCCGCATTGCAGGCGGATTCTTTACCAGCTGAGCCACCGGGGAAGCCCTGCCATAGAATAAAACTCATTACACTTGACGAAATAATATTGCTGTCAAATTTCCTGCTGCCACAAGATGGCAGGGTGGTATTGTGCTTGTCACCTACCTAAGTATTGGGATTATTATTCATTATATATAGTTATGTAATGATATTTATCTTATATAGTTAAAATGTTAATTGCAATATTTAATAAAAAGTATTAGTTTATAATTATGAGTTATATAAAATCTACATTATAATTATAAATATGAAAATATTAATTAATATAATTAAAATATTCATTCATACAATTAAATATTGACTATATTTTAAAATATAATAAAGTATTATAATTGTATTTATTTTATATATTATATAAAGGACCCCAGGTGGTTCTACTGGTAAAGAACTTGCTTGCCAGTGCAGGAGACAAAAGAGACAAGGGTTTGAGCCTGGGTCAGGAAGATCCCCTGGTGGAGGGCATGGCAAACCACTCCAGTATTCTTGCTGGAAGAATCCCTTGGACAGAGGAGCCATGCGGGCTGTCGTCCATAGGGTTGCACAGAGTTGGACATGAATGAATTGACTTACCACGCAGGCACACAAGCATCCTCTTTCTGAATCAGTAATATCTATGATTGTAAAATAAATCAAAGGTGAGTAGACCCCATTCAAAATATATGATACAAAGAAAAGTTTTGGCTAAACACATATTCCTCTTATATTTGTTTTCCCCTCTTAGCAAATGAGTGGCTACAATTTGGTGCATGGCTGCTATGAACAAGGGGAGAGAATGTGGCTTGACTTGCTATGTGGAGAATACATTACATCACTGTACATTCAGGGACTATGAGGGCAAATTAAACTGTTTTATTCAAGTACAGTTGATTATAATGCTTCATTATGTAATTCTTCAATATAATGCTGAAGAAGCTGAAGTGGAATGGTTCTATGAAGACGTACAAGACCTTCTAGAACTAACATCCAAAAAAAGATGTCCTTTTCAATATAGGGGACTGGAATGCAAAACTAGGAAGTTAAGAAACACCTGGAGTAACAGGCAAATTTGGCCTTGGAGTACAGAATGAAGCAGGTCAAACGCTAACAGGGTTTTGCCAAGAGAATGCACTGGTCATAGAAAGACCCTCTTCCAACAACACAAGAGAAGACTCTACACATGGACATATATACAGATGTATGGTCACCAGATGGTCAATACCAATATCAGATTGATTATATTCTTTGCAGCCAAAGATGGAGAAGCTCTATACAGTCAGCAAAAATAAGACTGGGAGCTGACTATGGCTCAGATCATGAACTCCCTATTGCCAAATTCAGACTTAAATCAAAGAAAGCAGGGAAAACCACTAGACCACTCAGGTATGACCTAAATCAAATCCCTTACAATTATACAGTGGAAGTCACGAGAAGATTCAAGGGATTAGATCTGATAGACAGAGTGCCTGAAGAACTATGGACGGAGGTTCATAACATTGTACAGGAGACAGGGATCAAGACCATCCCCAAGAAAAAGAAACGCAAAATGGTTGTTTGAGAAGGCCTTACAAATAGCTGAGAAAGAAGAGAAGCTAAAGGCAAAGGAGAAAAGGAAGGATATACCCACCTGCATGCAGAGTTCCAAAGAATAGCAAGGACAGATAAGAAAGCCTTCCTCAGTGATCAGTGCAAAGAAATAGAGGAAAACAACAGAATGGGAAAGACTAGCGATCTCTTCAAGAAAATTAGAGATGCCAAGGGAACATTTCCCCTTTGGTAATCATGCAAAGATGGGCTTGATAAAGGACAGAAATAGTATGGACCTAACAGAAGCAGAAGATATTAAGAAGAGGTGGTAAAAATATACAGAAGAACTGTACAAAAAAGATCTCCAGATAATCACGATGGTGTGACCACTCACCTAGAGCCAGACACCCTGGAATGAGAAGTCAAGTGGGCCTTAGGAAGCAACACTACGAACAAAGCTAGTGAACGTGATGGAATTCCAGTTGAGCTATTTCAAATCCTAAAAGATGATGCTGTGAAAGTGCTTCACTCATTATTCCAACGAATTTGGAAAACTCAGCAGGACTGAGTTTGGCCACAGAACTGGAAAAGGTCAGTTTTCATTCCATTCCCAAAGAAAAGTAATGCCAAAGAATGTTCTAACTGCCACACAATTGCAATCAATTCACACGCTAGCAAAGTAATGCTCAAAATTCTCCAAGCCAGGCTTTACCAGTACATAAGCCGTGAAGTTCCAGATGTTCAAGCTGGATTTTTAAAAGGCAGAGGAACCAGAGATAAGTTGCCATCATCCACTGGATTATCAAAAAAGCACAAGAGTTCCAGAAAAACGTCTACTTCTGATTTATTGACTAAACCAAAGCTTTTGACTGTGTGGATCACAACAAACTATGGAAAATTTTTAAAGAGATGGGAATACCAGACTACCTGACCTGCCTCCTGAGAAATCTGTATGCAGGTCAGGAAGCAACAGTTAGAACTGGACGTGGACCAACAGACTGGTTCCAAATAGGAAAAGGAGTATGCCAAGGCTGTATATTGTCACCCTGCTTATTTAACTTATATGCAAAGTACATCATGAGAAACATTGGGCTGGATAAAGCACAAGCTGGACTCAAGATTGCTGGGAGAAATATCAATAACCTCAGATATGCAGATGATACCATCTTTATGGCAGAAAGTGAAGAACTAAAGAGCCTTTTGATGAAAGTGAAAGTGGAGAGTGAAAAAGTTGGCTTAAAACTCAACATTCAGAAAAGTAAGATCATGGCATCTGATCCCATCACTTCATGGCAAATAGATGGGAAAATAATGGAAACATTGAGAGGGGGCTCCAAAATCACTGCAGATGGTGACTGCAGCCATGAAATTAAAAGATGCTTGCTCCTTGGAAGAAAAGCTATGACCAACCTAGACACCATATTAAAAAGCCGAGACATTATTTGGCCAACCAAGGTCCATCTAGTCAAATCTATGGTTTTTGCAATAGTCATGTATGGATGTGAGAGCTGGACTATAAAGGAAGCTTAGCACCGAAGAGTTGATGCTTTTGAACTGTGGTGTTGGAGAAGACTCTTGAGAGTCCCTTGGACAGCAGGGAGATCCAATCAGTCCATCCTAAAGGAAATGAGTCCTGAATGTTCATTGCAAGGCCTGATGCTGAAGTTGAAACTCCAATACTTTGGCCACCTGATGCAAAGAACTGACTCATTGGAAAAGACCCTGATGCTGGAAAAGATTGAAGGCAGGAGGAGAAGGGGACGACAGAGGATGAGATGGCTGGATGGCATCACCGACTTGATGGACATGAGTTTGAGTGAACTCCAGGAGTTGGTGATGGACAGGGAGGCCTGGCGTGCTGTGGTTCATGGGGTCACAAAGAGTCGGACACGACTGAGCGACTGAACTGAACTGAACTGAGTTGATTTAAAGTGTGTGTTAGTTTCAGGTATACAGCAAAGTGATTCAGTTATACGTGTGTGTGTATGTGTGTGTGTGTGTGTGTGTGTACATACATATAGATACATGTACATACATTCTTTAGAGTGTTTTCTTAAGCATTGCGTGCATGCTCAGTCAATTCTGACTCTGCAACCCCAGGGATTATGGCTCACCAGGACTCTCTGTCCATGGATTTCTCAGGCAAGAATACTGGAGTGGTTTGCCATTTCCCCCTCCAGGGGATCTTCCTGCGCCAGGGATCGAACCTGTATCTTTCGTCTCCTGCATTGGCAGGTAGATTCTTGACCTCTGCATGACCTGGGAAGGCCACCTGCTCTAATTATAATTAATCTCTTAGTTACCTCACTACGATGAATTCTGTAACTTACGTTTTTAAAGCAATGTTCTTAGACACCTATTAACATTTAAAAACACAAGTTTCCTTATTCAGCACATACATTTATCAGTGAAGAGGGGGACCCCTCCTCCCTGAAAGTTCATTGAACACCCTCCAGGATCAGAAACTTTTTGACCCAGCGCAATGTGAGAAGTTTCCACGGGTGCAGTGTCCAAAGACTCAGGGCAGGACTTGAAGATGTAAAACGGTCATTTGAAAAAGCACAAACGGTGCTCTGATGCTAATGGTTTTCAAAAGCCAGGCTCCTCTGCCTTCGTTATTCATTTTCCTGGCTTCTGTTGAGTTTTGCTGGCTAGGGGGCCTTTTTCCTTACATGAGAATTGTGCTGTATTGATGACTTAAACAATGTAATTCTGGGGGAGGAGAAACGTAATGAAGTGTTTTCCTCCAGATCGTTAGCATCAGAGCAAATAAATAAAGCAAGGCAAAACAAAACCTAAAATATCCTCTGCTGCCTCTTTTAACTACCTTTTGTCTGGGCTTAATAAAAATAGCCACCCATTAATAGTCATGAAAACACGATTTCTGGGGAACCAGCACATCTTATTTGTAGACACAGAGGTGAATGTGATCGCTGGCCGAAGGAATTCCTCAGGGAATTCCTCATCATGGTTAAGATAAGTGGTTTTGATGGCTTTCTTGTGAGGTAATGACAGAGGAGCTGCGATCAACCCGTTAAGATTTTAGGCAAAACTGGCCACTAACAACTTTTAGTTTCCCATTTTTAGTAGCCCTAAAAATGGTCTAGAAGGAGTTAACTTTGGGCAAAGCCACATTCTTTCATCAATTCCATTACACAGAGACACAATAGCTCCTGATAAGCTTACCCAATTTCACTACTACCCAGAACCGCATGCTCTAAATTCTACCTGAGTCTTCTTGCAGAAAAAATACCACCATTTAGCATTATTACTTACTCCTTGGAAGGAAAGTTATGACCAACCTAGATAGCATATTCAAAAGCAGAGACATCACTTTGCCAACAAAGGTTCGCCTAGTCAAGGCTATGGTCTTTCCTGTGGTCATGTATGGATGTGAGAGCTGGACTGTGAAGAAGGCTGAGCGCCGAAGAATTGATGCTTTTGAACTGTGGTGTTGAAGAAGACTCTTGAGAGTCCCTTGGACTGCAAGGAGATCCAACCGGTCCATTCTGAAGGAGATCAGCCCTGGGATTTCTTTGGAAGGAATGATGCTAAAGCTGAAACTCCAGTACTTTGGCCACCTCATGCAAAGAGTTGACTCATTGGAGAAGACTCTGATGCTAGGAGGGATTGAGGGCAGGAGGAGAAGGGGACGACAGAGGATGAGATGGCTGGATGGCATCACTGACTCGATGGGTATGAGTCTGGGTGACCTCCGAGAGCTGGTGATGGATAGGGAGGCCTGGCGTGCTGCAGTTCATGGGGTCGCAAAGAGTCGGACACGACTGAGCGACTGATCTGATCTCTGATCTGATCCCTGTTTGTGCTTAAAACTGTTAGCCTCATGAAGCCAAGGTTCCAACAGTAGGAGAAAGAAAGAAAGAAAAAATCAGCGAAGGACGACACAAACATCTCCACTCTCACACTGGGGTATTTGTCCTGGTTGTCTTCTCTTTTCCACCTGTAATTTCTGACTGATCCTAGAACATTCTTGACTGAATCATTATGCTTTTTACATTTTGGAGTTTCCTGGGATTTATATTTTCCCTACCCCAGATGGCAATAACTCTGCTGAAGTCTTGAGAGGTACTTTAAAATAATTTTTTTTTAAATTTTATTTATTTGGCTGCGTTGGGTCTTAGCTGCAGCAGACAGGATCTTGGTCGCAGCGTGCAGACTGTCTGGAGTTCGGTGTTCTGGCTCCAGAGTGAGAGGGCTCAGTGGTTACAGCTCGCGGCCTTGTCGGCTCTGTGGGGCGTGGGATCTCAGCTCTCCTGAACAGGGATCGAATCCATTGCAAAGTGGATTGCATCTCCTGCATTGCAAAGTGGGTTCTTAACCACTGGACCACCAGGGAAGTCACTCATTTTTATTTGATCTTCAACATTTTCTAATCAAGGTAAAGTCAGAGAACAATTGGGCTCCCTCCAAATTTTTTCTCAGATAATCACAAATATAAAATTGTATATAATTTAATGGCTAGAGACCACAGTAAGATTCGAAACAAAACCCTCAACTCTCTCGTGTATTCTACATCACTAAAATGAATGGAGTTTAAAATAGCTCCCTATTTAAGAATTTTTTTTAATATATTCTCTACATGATTAAAAGGTAAGGACCTTTTCTAAGAATCTGCAATTACTCTTTGAAGTCTGCAAAGGTTGGACTATCTCCAGGGTGCGTGAGAAGACCTGTTCTCTGTATTAGCCTATCTTCCTGGTGGCTCTGAGGGTAAAGAACTTGCCTGCAGTGCCAGAGACCCGGGGTCCATCTGGGTTTGGAAGATCCTCTGGAGAAGGCAATGCCAACCCACTTCAGTGGTCCTGCCTGGAGGATCTCATGGACAGAGGAGCCGGGTGGGCTACAGTCTGCGGGGTCTCAAAGAGTCAGGCACGACTGAGCAGGCACACACATACGCATACATGGAGGAGATATGCACAAGACATATGCCGTGGTTTCTCACTCACTGCCTCATTTACCCACAACACAAAATTCTAGTGGACGCTGGATGATGCACAGGAATCCAAAGTGAGTCAAATGAACAAGGTAAGTGCGTTTCATCTCCAAGTGGATACGCTCTGACATCCCTGAGAGGCTATATTCCCCATTCGAATTAGAAGCTGTTTTTTTTTTTTTTAACTTTTTATTTTGCATTGGAGTACAGCTGATTAATAACGTTGTGATAGTTTTGAGTGTACAGCAAAGGGACTCAGCCATACCTATACATGTATCCATCCTCCCCTCCCATCCAGGCAGCCACATGGATAGACTTAGACATTATCATACTGAGTGAAATCTGAGAAAGAGAAATATCATACGAAATCATTTATGTGCAGAGTCTAAAATGACCCAATTTCCTTCCTTTCTATTGCTGAGTAATATTCCATTGTTATATGCACTGCTGCTGCTGCTGCTGCTAAGTTGCTTCAGTCGTGTCCGACTCTTTGCGACCCCATGGACTGCAGGACGCCAGGCCTCCCTGTCCATCACCAACTCCCGGAGTTCACTCAAACTTATCTCCATTGAGTGGGTGATGCCATCCAACTATCTCATCCTCTGTCATCCCCTTCTCCTCCTGTCTTCAATCTTTACCAGCATCAGGGTCTTTCAAATGAGTCAGCTCTTTGCATCAGGTGGCCAAAGTATTGGAGTTTCAGCTTCAACATCAGTCCCTCCAATGAACATTCAGGACTGATTTCCTTTAGGATGGACTGGGTGGATCTCCTTGCAGTCCAAGGGACTCTCAAGAGTCTTCTCCAACACCACAGTTCAAAAGTATCAATTCTTTCTTCATAGTCCAACTCTCATACCCATACATGACTACTGGAAAAACCATAGCCTTGACTAGATGGACCTTTGTGGGCCAAATAGTGTCTCTGCTTTTTAATATGCTGTCTAGGTTGGCCATAACTTTTTCCCTAGGAGTAAGACTTTTTATTTCAAGGCTGCAGTCACCACCTGCAGTGATTTTGGAGCCCCCCAAAAATAAAGTCTGCCACCCACTGTTTCCATTGTTTCTCCATCTATTTGCCGTGAAGTGATAGAAGCCAGATCTAGTCCCTTAAATCTATTTCTCACTTCCACTGCTTAATCATTAGGGATTTGATTTAGGTCATACCTAAATGGTCTAGTGGTTTTCCCTACTTTCTTCAATTGAAGTCTGAATTTGGCAATAAGGAGTTCATGGTCTGAGCCACAGTCAGCTCCTGGTCTTATTTTTGCTGACTGTATAGAGCTTCCCCATTTTGGCTACAAAGAATATAATCAGACTGATTTCAGTGTGGACCATCTGGTGATGTCCATGTATAGAGTCTTCTCTTGGGTTGTTGAAAGAGGGTGTTTGCTATGACCAGTGCATTCTCTTGGCAGAACTCTAGAAGCCTTGGCCCTGCTTCATTCTGTATTCCAAGGCCAAATTTGCCTGTTACTCCAGGTGTTTCTTGACTTCCTACTTTTGCATTCCAGTCCCCTATAATGAAAAGGACATCTTTGGGGGGTGTTAGTTCTAGAAGGTCTTGTAGGTCTTCATAGAACTGTTCAACTTAAGCTTCTTCAGCATTACTGGTTGGGGCATAGACTTGGATTACTGTGATATTGAATGGTTTGCCTTGGATATGAACAGAGATCATTCTGTCGTTTTTGAGATTGCATCCAAGTACTGTATTTTGGACTCTTTTGCTGACTATGAGGGCTACTCCATTTCTTCTAAGGGATTCCTGCCTACAGTAGTAGAGATAATGGTCATCTGAGTTAAATTCACCCATTCCAGTCCATTTTAGTTCACTGATTCCTAGAATGTCGGTGTTCATTCTTGCCATCTCCTGTTTGAACACTTCCAATTTGCCTTGATTCATGGACCTAACATTCCAGGTCCCTATCCAATATTGCTCTCGGACCTTGCTTCCATCACCAGTCACATCCACAACTGGGTGTTGTTTTTGCTTTGGCTCCGTCTCTTCATTCTTTCTGGAGTTATTTCTCCACTGATCTCCAGTAGCATATTGGGCACCTACTGACCTGGGGAGTTCCTCTTTCAGTGTTCTATCTTTTTGCCTTTTCATACTATTCATGGGGCCCTCAAAGCAGGAATACTGAGGTGGTTTGCCATTCCCTTCTCCAGTGGACCACATTTTGTCAGAACTCTCCACTATGACCCATCTGTCCTGTGTAGCCCTACACGGCATGGCTCATAGTTTCATTGAGTCAGACAAGGCTGTGGTCCATGTGGTCATATTGGTTAGTTTTCTGTGATTGTGATGAATTTTAAGCTTCCCTCTTCTCCCTTGGCTCTGTGCCTTTTACAGAACCAACTACACAGCATCACACAGCGGTGCTGATCCGATCCACTCCAGGGTCTCCCTCTCACCGTTTGAAAGTGTGAGCCTACCTTCTTATGTATGAACCATAATTATGAATCATAATTCAAATAATGGCTGGTATTGAGTTTTTTAAAAAATACTAGATGCTGCTTCTTGCGTTGATCTCTAGGTTTTGGCAATTCTGAACAAGTGGCAGTGGAGTGAAATGTTACAAACTTGTGAGGAAACAGAGGAATTGTGCAAACACATAACAGTTGGCTTTTATTCTTTATTGTGGGTGTTTATATTGGATTATTTTGAAATAAATTTCATTCAACTTTGCAAATGTTGCTTCTTTGGTAGCAGGTTCTGAAGAGATGGAGTCCTTAAATGATAGCATTTAATGTGTATCATTTGTAGCATTTAATATATAGCATGTTTAACATTTAACACATATCATTTTTAACATTTAATGTGTATCTTTGTTCTTCATCAAGAACGCGAAGCCAAAGACTGGTTCTCTTGATTTCATTAAAAATGCATTGCCTTGTCCTTCCGAGCAGGTCTATTGACTAATTAGACACTGACAGTTCTAAATGACGCTTTCCCGCCCGTTACCTTACCCTCGCCGGGTGGTTTATTATAAGTGCATTGCTCTTCTCGGTTTTCCTCCCATACTGTTGTGAAGTGTTGCTATGAGGCAGCTGAACAGCTGCTCTGATTTCTCCAGAAGTGGCTGCATTCCAGGAGTGGGCAAAGCGAATTATGTAAATTTCATTTTTTTTCAGGGTTTCCTTGGAAACTAGAGATGCTGCTCCTGTTTGAATTGGACCTGGAGACAAGAACATGAAGTGGAACTCCGGTGGGGTTGGGGGCAGTGTGGGATTCTGGGGACGACATTCAAAGTAGTCGGCTTCATTTTTGTATTTCAGATATACGTATTCAGCTTAAAGGCGCTGCAAGAGCCCAAAGAAAGAACAGCAACACCGATTGCAGTTCCCAGCCCCATCCCCACATCCACAGTGACCCAAATTGATCGAGGCCACTAAAAATGAGGAAGTAGTAATATTCAGAATGTCTCCCCTCATGAACTGACACAAGCTAAACTAAGTAGAAGTACCAACCAGCCTCTGGTTACTTCAATATATAAAAAGCCAAATAGGGGTGATTCACCCCTAATCTTCTTGTAAGGCACGCATTCTGGTCAACTGGGGGAGAGAGACCTTACTTTGTACTCAGTACTGTGTTAGATATCGAGAAAACAGTGATGGAAATAAGCGTACTCCTTGCTAGAGCCAGCGGGGTAGAATAGGAAACACTAGACACTGAAGCTTTGCTGTGATAGAATAAGCAGTTTAGGAGCATGTGAGGGCCAGTGTGCAACTCTAAGGGAGCCCTGATTCTCCTGGATATTTCTGGAATGTCTACTATAGCATGACACTTGCTAAATACTGGAGAACAGTTATTCAGGGATGGTTCTAAAAATGACTATCCACATGATACCAAACAGAACATGTCAAATAACCAGTTGGTTTGCCACATTATGCCAAATAACTCACCATCCAAAATATATTGCAGATAGAATGAACCAGATGTCTTGGACACATGTGAACATGACTAAGAAGACAGTTCTGACCCTTGAATTGATCTAAGAATCCATTTAGAACCTTTGATCTCAAAAATATTGATTTTACAAAACGAAGTTCCAAAGATTACAGAAACACACAAAATTAAATTTTTACAAAGGTGTGAGAATTTTTGAATTTCTTATTAGTGTATGATATTATATTTGTGCTGTTTCTACTCTTTTTACAGTTTTTATTTCTTTTTAATTTTATTATTATTTTCTATATATTTTTTCCCAAAGTTCAATGATTTTTTTATTGTTGTTTATACTTTAAATTGTATGTTGCTCTCTATTTTGGCTTCCCTGGAGGCTCAGATGGTTAAGAATCTGCCTGAAATGCAGGAGACACAGGTTCAATCCCTAGGTTGGAAAGATCCCCTGGAGAAGAGAATGGCAACCCACTCCAGTATTCTTGCCTGGAGAAGTCCAAGGACAGAGGAACCTGCCTGGTTATAGTCCATGGGGTCGCAAAGACTGGGGCATGACTGAGCGACTCACACACACACACACACACACACACACACACACACACATAATTGCTTTACAATGTTGTATTCCTCCTGGTGTCGAAACAGCGTCTCCTGCATTGCAGGTGGATTCTTTACCAACTGAGCTATTGGGGAAGCCCATATAGTGTTCTTTTATTCCAGTAACAAAAATATTTTGTTTTGTGGACTTCCAGTAACTGACAAGTTCCCATCCTCTATAATTTACATGGGTTCCCCCCCCCCAATATTTTAATCATTACAAAATAAGCCTTTAGTTCTAGGTAGATGGGGTTTCCCTGGTGGCTCAGTGGTGAAGAATCTGCCTGCCAGAGCAGGAGATGCTGGTTTTGTCCCTGCGTTGGGAAGATCCCCTGAAGAAGGAAATGGAAACCCACTCCAGTGTTCTTGCCTGAAGAATCCTGTGGACAGAGGAGCCTGGTGGGCAGAGAGTCAGACATGACTGAGCAACTAAAGAGGTACACCAGGTGGATGGGACTTGTTAATTCTCACTTGAAAAAGAAGTAGAAGTTTCTTTCTAATGAAACTTGGAATATGATTTTAGGGTTTGATGGCTTTGACTGATAGATTTAGCAAATATATAGGTTTTTTTTTTTTTTTTCCTCCCTATAATTCTATGTCTTAGTTTTTAGCCAAAAAAAAAAAAAAAAAAAATAGTTACCAAGTCTCTCACATGACATTGTCGGGTGACTCATATCTGCTTTGTCATTTCGAAGAATCGGGCAGAGCCATTTGTTTTTCTCTGTTTTCTTCTTCCTGCTTACAAAGCCCTCAGCAATTCTTTAGGTATTGTCTATATTCTCACAAAGAGTACAGACACTCTAGCCAGAGATTGGGTAACTTTGTGAGGTCCTAACAAGGGCCTTCACATTTCTCTTCCCTATTATCTGTTTATTCTGGCCAGCGTCCATGGCCCAAACCCAAGGCCTGAAGCCACTGCACTCGGAAGATCAATTCTCATAAGTCATACTCTTTCCAAGCAGGTTAGGAGATCGGGGTGGCTGCTGGTTTGTAAATATGTACTGTCATTCCTGCTTGTTTGGAAAAGTGTGAATCTATTCCAACGTGACTGGTAGATTAAGGATCCATTTGAGGATAACGAACTTTGCATCTATGAGGAAAACTGGGTGCCAAAGCATTGATGCTATTGAACTGCGGTGCTGGACAAGACTCTTGAGAGTCCCTGGACTGCAAGGAGGTCCACCCAGTCCATCCTAAAGGAAATCAGTCCTGAATATTCATTGGAAGGACTGCTGCTGAAGCTGAAGCTCCAATACTTTGGCCACCTGATGAGAAGAACTGACTCATTGGAAAAGACCCTGATGATGGGAAAGATTGAAGGCAGGAGGAGAAGGGGATGACAGAGGATGAGATGGCTGGATGGCATCACCGACTCGATGAACATGAGTCTGAGCAAGCTCTGGGAGTTGGTGATGGACAGGGAGGCCTGGCGTGCTGCGGTTCACGGGGTCACAAAGAGTTGGACACGACTGAGTGACTGAACTGAAACTTTGCATTTGCTTGGGTGAATGTGTTGCCAGTGTTCCTTTGTTGTGAATAAGGAATGCTAAGTAAATGCAAAATTGCACTGATATGAACCAAACCAGCTGGGACTACACAAAGTCCATTAATAAGCACACTTCACAAGGGCCGTGAGCCACACCTAACCACATCTGCTGTTACAGCTTCCCCATCGCAGAGAAACCTTTGTTCCCACCGCCCTCCAGTAACTCCCAGCTGTTGTGACCAGCCCACATCCATGGGCAAATGTCAGGTGCCACATTTGCCAGAGGACTGAAGTATTTCGTAACCATTTAACAGGTGCTACCATTTTGGTTGGGTTTCACTGGTGGCTCATGGTAAAGAATCTGCTTGCCAATACAGGAGACAGGGGTTCGACCCCTGGGTTGGGAAGATCCCCTGGAGGAGGAAATGTCAACTCACTTCAGTATTCTTGCCTGGAGAATCCCATGGACAGAGGAGTCTGGCAGGGCTGCAAAAGAGTCAGCCACAACTTTGCTCCTAAACAATAAAAATAACCATTTTAGTTGGGTGTCTATGCTTTCTTTAGTAATTTTTTTTAATGAGTTTTGATTGAATTCAAGAATAGTATGTCCCAAGCTCAATGGATCCAAAGCCTTGTGGGTTTTACTGCACGCTTTTGCATACAGTGGTGATTTGGAGGAACACATGCCAAATTGGGCTTCCCTGATAGCTCAGTTGATTAAGAAATCACCTGCAATGCAGGAGACCCCGGTTCGATTTCTGAGTCGGGAAGATCCACTAGAGAAGGGATAGGCTACCCGCTCCCGTACTCTGACCTAGAGAATTCCATGCACTTGTAGTCCATGGGGTCACAAAGAGCCGGACACGACTGAGCGATTTCTTTTACTTTTCATACACCAAATTATAGAAGAATCGACTGTATGCAAACCGAAAGATTAGGAGTAGGGCGGCGTGTGTGCCTTCAATGTGAGGAAGAAAGACACCAATGAACTTATCTACAGAATGGAAACAGCCCCACAGACACAGAGGACCGGCTTGTGGTCGCCAGTGTGGGGTAAGGTGGGAGGGGGTGAGCTCGATACGAAGTATTAGAGAATGGACAAATAAGGTCCTATTTACAACACAGAGAACTATACTCAATATTCTATGATAAACCGTAATTGAAAATAATATAAAAAAGAATGTATGTAATGTGTATAACTGAATCTCTTCGTTGCGCAGCAGAAACTAACACAACATCCTGACTCAACTATGAAAGTGAAAGCATTAACCCCTCAATCGTGCCTGACTCTTTGAGACCCCCATGGATTATGGCCCTCCAGGCTCCTCTGTCTATGGAATTCTCCAGGCAAGAATACTGAATGGGTTGCCATTCCTTTCTTCAGGGGATCTTTCTGACCCAGGGACTGAATCTGGGTCTTCTACATTCTTCAAGTGTCTGAGCCACCAGGGAAGCCTATACTTCAAATTTTTTTTAATTTAAATTTATGTAATTGGAGGCTAATTACTTTACAATATTGTATTGGTTTTGCCATACATCAACATGAATCCGCCATGGATGTATACGTGTTCCCAATCCTGAACCCCCCTCCCACCTCCCTCCGCATACCATCCCTCTGGGTCATCCCAGTGCACCAGCCCCAAGCATCCTGTATCCTGCATCAAACCTGGACTGGTGATTCATTTCCTATATGATATTAAACATGTTTCAATGCCATTCTCCCAAATCATCCCACCCTCTCCCTCTCCCACAGAGTCCAAAAGACTGTTATTTTAAAAAAAGTAATGTCATTAATACACTCACCTAAAATTTGTTATAAACCATTAATAATGCTGGCATTAATTGTGGCCTGTAAGAACATTGCCCTAAGCCTTGTGTATGTATCGCCAAATCAATCCTCATGGCAAAGTTACTAAGGAAGCATTGCTGTGAAGGGAGAATTGCTCACTCTTGACTGGGCGTGAGGGCAAAGCTTCCGCCTTCTCACCACCCGGGAGCTGGCCACCTCTGCTCTGACTTGAGCTCTGAGGAGCTCCTCCAGCTTCCGCCCATCCTTCCTTCCTTCCCCATCCCCCCATCCTGTGTGCGTTATTGGATGCCGGACCGCTCTCATCACCTCTCCCATGGACCCACATGTCATCCAGGGGAGGCCGTCACACTTCATTTTTCCTGAAGCGGCTGGAAAGGCAGAGAAATCCCCATGGAACAGCATCTCCTCTGTCCCTTATTTAGTGGTTCAGTCACGTCCAGCTCTTTGCGACTCCATGGACTGTAGCCTGCCAGGCTCCTCTGTCTGTGGAATTCTCCGGCCAAGAACAGTGGAGCTGGTTGCCATGCCCTCCTCCAGGGGATCTTCCTGGCCCAGGTCTCCCGCATTGGCCCGCAGATTCTTTATCACTGAGCCACCTGGGAAGCCTCCATCTCTCACCACAGGGGCTACAGATCCCTCATATGTAGGTTTTCCAGGTACAGGGCAGGGCACAGTGTGTTCTCCTGATCAGCCCCTGGAATCACAGTACACGCTCTCCAAACAGGCCTTTGGGAGGTTTGAGATGAGGTGGTCAGGCCAACCTCTCAGGACTAGGGAGGAACAGAATAAGATGGATGCATGCACTATTTCACAAAACACATTCTTGAAAAATTTCCTCCCTACTCTCTTGGTTCTTTTTTTTTTTCAATTGGAGAATAATGGCTTTACAGTATTGTGTTGGTCTCTGCCATACATCAACATGGATCAGCCACAGGCACACACATGTCCCCTCCTTTCTGAACCCTCTCCCATCCCCCTCCCCACCCCACCCCTCTGGGCTGTCACAGGGCACTGGGTGGAGCTCCCTGCATCAAACAGCAAATGCCCAAATTTGCTGTACTTCACATATGGTAATATATATTTTTCCATGCTATTCTCTTAGTTTGACCCACCCTCTCCTTCTCCCAGGTCACTGCAGCACTTTTTACAATAAGTAGGACTTGGAAGCAACCTAGATGGCAATTGACAGATGAATGGATACAGAAACTTTGGGACATATATACAATGGAATATTACTCCACTATAAAAAAGAGCACACTTGAGTCAGTCCTAATGAGGTGGATGAACATAGAGCTTATTATACAGAGTGAAGTCAGAAAGAGAAAGACAAATACTATATATTAACATATGCATATAAATCTAGAAAGATGGTACTACAGACCTATTTGCAGGAAAGCTGTGGCAATGGAGACATAGGTTGTTTTTTTTAATTATAATTTTTACTGAGGTATAGTTGGCTCATTTGGTAAAGAATCCACCTGCAATGCAAGAGACCTGGGTTCGGTCCCTGGGTTGGGAAAATGCCCTGGAGAAGGGAAAGGCTACCCACTCTCGTATTCTGGCCTGGAGAATTCCAAGGACTGTACAGCCCACAGGGTCACAAAGAGTCCGACAGGAGCAACTTTCACTTTCACTTTTCGTAGTGGATTTACAGTGCTGTGTTAGCTTCGGGTGTACGGCAAAGTGATTCAATAATGCCTACATATCTATCTACTTTTTCAGATTCGTTTCCCTTACAGGTTACTATAAAATACTAAGCAGAAGTCCCTGTGCTATTCCGTAGGTCCCTGATGCTTATCTGTTTTATATATTGGAGTGTGTATCTGTTACGCCCAGCCTCCTAGCATATCCCTCCCCACACACATTTCCCCTTTGATAATCATGTTTGTTTTCTATGTCTGTGAGTCTACTTTTGTTCCGTATATACGTTCATTTGTATCTTTTTTTTTTTTTTTAAGATTCCACATAAAAGCCGTATCACATGAGAGTTCTTTGTCTTGGTTCTCTTTGTTCTCAAAGGAGCAAGGTGACTCAGCTGTGGTGCGACAGGTCTGATGTTTCCACTGCAAATCTGCACGCGTAACACGGGGACTTTAGTAGCTCCTGCCTGGCAACCTTTTCAGACCAGGAAACTCGGGGAGAATGGGAGTGCGAGTCCCCGGCTTCCTCAAAAACTGGAGCAGGGTCAATAAGAGAGAGAGAGAATTACACAAGCTGAATGTTCCCACTAAAAGATATTTGATGTGGCTAAGAGACACGGTTTGGGGCTGTGGGCTTAGCGTGTGGGAAGAACTTTCTTAACCGGATGTTTTATAACGGCTTATATTAACCCCGGGTGGCTCAGACGGTAAAGCATGCGCCTGCAACGCGGGAGACCTGCGTTCAGTCCCTGGGTTGGGAAGGTCTCCTGGAGAAGGACATGGCAGCCCACTCCAGCATTCTCGCCTGGAAAATCCCATGGACGGAGGAGCCTGGTAGGCTACAGTCCATGGGTCACAAAGAGTCAGACGCGACTGAGCAACTTCACTCACTCATATTAACCCAGGGCTTCCCAGGTGGCGCTAGAGGTAAAGAAGCTGCTGGCCAATACAGGAGACACAAGTTCGATCCCTGAGTCAGGAGGGTCTCCTGCAGCAGGAAATGGCAACACAGTCCCGTATTCTTGCCTGGGAAATCCCATGGACGGAGGAGCCTGGCGGGCTTCCATCCATGGGGTTGCAAAGAGTGGGACATGACTGAGTGACTGAGGATGCATATTAATGCAAGCAAATTTGTGCCCTCATGCCTTCGGTTCGTAACTGCCCTTGCAAGGCTGTAGACTTTTTAATGTGTGATGCTAAGTGTGTGGTGCTGCCTGTGGTGGCTCTGTCCGCAGTGAAGTAACTGTTTCCATAGAAACAGGGATGCAGGCACAGATGGCCTCAAATGGATGGTGCCCAGGCTTTACCTGCCAAATGGGAACAGCCTCCAGCTGTGGTCCTGGCCTTGAGCCATGGTCCAAGAGGGTTTCTGAGGACAGCCAGGCCACTCAGACCCCAGGCGGGTCCTGCAAGCCTCGTGGATGGAGTCGGTAAGTCACTGCCACCTCATCGGTGAGCTCACCAGATGCTGGCACACAGGTGGTCTCCAAGCAGAGATGCAGGTTCTGTGTGGGCCTCAGCCGAGTCATCAACATGCCCTTAGCAGGTGCAGGAAGCCTCAGCAGTGAGCTCCAGACCTCAGAGTGCCGCTTGGCCTCAGCAAAAATCAGCCACAAGGGGAACAACCAGGCTGTATACAAGTGCTTTGAGCCATTAGGAGTGCTCAGTCTCAAAGCTGTGCCTGACGCTTTGCAACCCATAGATTGTAGCCCACCAGGCTCCTCTGTCCATGGGGTTTCCCAGGCAAGAGTCCTGGAGTGGGTTTCCACGCCCTCCTCCAGGGGATATTCCTGACCCAGGGATCAAACTGCATCTCTTGCATCTCCTACATGTGCAGGCGGTGTGTGCCATCAGGGAAGCCCATAATATTAGGTGGTTGAACCATAATTTTTGTGCCACACTGAGTTTTGGGTGCAGTAGCAAGACAAGTCTTTAAAGTATAGATGCTAGGTCTAAGTAGGCAGTTCTGAATCAGCCAAAAAAAAGAGAGAGAGAGAGAGAAATCAGCCTTGCAATCCTGTCTTTTTTCCACTGGCTCCAAAATTACCTCCCAATACAGGTCCTTAAGTGGGGACTGAATTAGGGAAAAATTTAAATGCAGAAATTGAGTCACTAAGTCATGTCCAATTCCTTGTGATCTATACCCTACTAGGCTCCTCTGTCCATGGAATTTCCCAGGCAAGAATACTGGGATGAGTTGCCATTTCCTAACTCCAGGGGATCTTCCCAAACCAGGGATCAAACCTGCATCTCTCCAGTGTTCCTGCATTGGCAAGAGGATTCTTTACCATTAGTGCCAACTGGGAAGCCCAAGGCACCTTGCACCCAAGCGACTCAAAAACAGGAAACAGTGGAAAGACCACTTTGAAACAGAGTTGAAAACTCAGGGCTGCACTCGGAAGACTGTGGAGGTAGACGCACACCCAGAGCCGTGGGACCATGAACCTCAAGGGGTAAGTGCAAATCAGCAGGCTGCGGATAGATGGATACGAAAGAAGAAAAGATGCAAAAAGAGCTGAAAGCAAAGTTTTAATTTGGCAAGAAAGCAGTGATGTCTAAGAGACTAAAGAGTGAGTTTTTCCTCCCGGGTATAGCAGGTAAGTCATGCCAAAAATAACCATCTGTATCGCAAGGAGCTTACTCTCAGCTGAGCAAGTTTGCACATCACAGATTGTAGACAAGTGTTCTGAACTGAGAGCCATGCCAATGACGATAAATCCAAGATGTTCTTTGTTTGCTCAGACAAAGCTGGGTGTCTTCTACAGTTTCTTTGCAATGCTAGGTTCTGAAACCATGATACTTCCTGGGATTAATCTCCAGTAGCTGAGGACAATCTTGTTTTCTCAATTTGTTGGTGATAAGGATGTGGGGTTATTTCTATTAGAATCTTTCAAGAAAGGTCATGGCAATGGAGTCTTCATGTTGAAAGAATTTCATTTCCAGAATCCCAAAGAAGCTACCTGCATTCCTGAGCAAAATACCCCAGGATACAGCTGCTGAATGAATAGTAACTCTAGACTGGTATCAGGTGCACTTCAGGTCGAAGTGGAATAAGAAGCTAAATTGGATGTTTTAGAATATATGACATTTTTGTTGGGTCTTTGGTGTGCAAAAGGAAGAGAACTCGGTGCAGGGTTCATTCTTTTGGATGCTCCTATACTGTACATAAGACACAAGCTTGAACTCACAAGAGGTTCACTCGGAATCAATTCCCTCCCAGAATCTCTAGTTTGGAGATATTTTACTAGTGAATCATAAGATTGTCACTTAATCTTTTTGCAGTGCCCTGATATGCTATTTTGGGTCATATGGTTGGACACAGTTCAAAACGAGAAATAGAAGGGGCCTGAATTTCCAGCTTTTATTTTATTTAGCATTTTGTTCTGACCCGTTTCAGAGCATCCTGAGAGGACCACATGAACTGCTCACTTGTGGATCTAAGAGGAGACCCAGAGGGGGTGTGGCTGGTACTGGAGGGGCCCATGAAATTGAAGATAAGACTGTCCTCAAAAATCAAGACACTGGTCCTTCCCTGACGGACTTAATGTCTAAGCAACAGTGGGTTACGACCTCAGAAACCTGGATCAATAATTCTTTGCAGCTTCAGAAGTTCCCCCCAATAATATGTGTGATCCTTCCTAGCCTTTAATCACTTCCACCTGAAGAGACAAAGTTGTTTATCAGATCAGCAACTTCGAGGAGCATAATTCAGTCATGCTGACATCAGCTCTTCTTTTTTTTTTTTTTTTCCTCTTTCCTCGTCCCTAGAAGTAAAGCTCATCCCTCCCTCAGTCTGACCTTGGTGGTCTTTGCCTTGCACGTCCAGTCTGGCATGGACACGGCATACTTGTATGTTCCATTCAGAGAGTCACTAAATACGTCTGTCTGGCGCTGACACTAAGCTCCATGCTCTTCCATAAGTTTTATTGTTAATTCAGGTGATAATTTGAACTCTACCAGCTTACTTTTGTGCAATGTTTTCTCAATTTCCTCAGAACTTGGGTTTGGAAAAGGGGTGCTCTGTATTAAGCCTGTCAAATTTCCTATAACTAACATGGATCTCGATTTGCAGATAAGATGAATGGATTTTTGTGAGAGAGACAGGCTCAACAAGTTCACGGCATTAACGAAGAAATGGAGCCAATATCTAGGCAAAGTCTGACTGGTTTTATGTGTGCTCAGTTGGGTCTGACTCTTTGAGACCCCATGAACTCTAGCCCACCAAGCTCCTCTGTCTGTGGGATTTCCCAGGCAAGAATACTGGAGTGGGTTGCCATTTCTTTCTTCAGGGGATCTTCCAACCCAGGGACTGAACCAAGATCTCCTGCACTGCAGGCAGATTCTTTACTGTCTGAGCCACCAGGGAAGCATTTATTTGGTGGAAAACAGAAATGGAATGAGTTAGGAGTCTCAGAACCCTTTGCCCCTTTGAGATAAAAGCAACTGAAAGAGAGGCTGAGTAAAGGAGGGTGGAGAAGAGAGAAGAGTGGGAGAAGCAGCCGGGGGTGAGGGGAGAGAACGTCTGCGTGGCTGGCCTTCTCACTGATATGGATCCGTCCTCCTAAGGCTCCATGGGGAAGAAGTCATCATGAAAAATGTGACAGTCATGACCCAGAGAATTCCATGGTAGAGGTGGGGAAAATGAGGTGCTTAGCTCAGTATATACAGATGTTAATGTTTATTATTTTTACTTATTTGTATCCATCAATTAAGAAAAAGCCTATGACATCTCTGGTACTGCTCTCCTTTTTAAAGAACATTTCTTTGTTGTACATATTTGATCTCATGCACTATATGAGCTGTATAAAAATGTTCAAACTCAATGCAAGATTCAGTTCAGTCACTCAGTCATGTCCGACTCTTTGCAACCCCATGGACTGCAGCACACCAGGCCTCCCTGTCCATCACCAGCTCCCAGAGCTTACTCAAACTCATATCCATTGAGTCAGTGATGCCATCCAACCATCTCATCCTCTGTCGTCCCCTTTTCCTCCTGCCTTCAATCGTTCCCAGCTTCAGGGTCTTTTCCAATGAGTCAGTTCTTCGCATCAGGTGGCCAAACTATTAGAGTTTCAGCTTCAGCATCACTCCTTCCAATGAATATTCAGGACTGATTTCCTTTAGGATGGACTGGTTGGATCTCCTTGCAGGCCGAGGGACTCTCAAGAGTCTTCTCCAACACCACAGTTCAAAAGCATCAATTCTTCAGTGCTAAGCTTCCTTTATAATCCACCTCTCACATCCATACATGATTACTGGAAAAATGATACAGATCTTTGTGGCAAAGTAATGTCTCTGTTTTCTAATATGCTGTCTAGTTTGGTCATAACTTTTCCTCCAAGGAGCAAGCATCTTTTAATTTTGTGGCTGCAGTCAACATCTGCAGTGATTTTGGAGCCCAAGAAAATAAAGTCTCTCACTGTTTCCATTGTTTCCCTATCTATTTGCCATGAAGTGATGGGACCAGATGCCATGATCTTAGTTTTCTGAATGCTGAGTTTTAAGCCAACTTTTTCACTCTCCTCTTTCATTTTCGTCAAGAGGCTCTTTAGTTCTTCTTTGCTTTCTGCCATAAGGGTGGTTTCATCTGCATATCTGAGGTTATTTTTATTCTCCCAGCAATCTTGATTCCAGCTTGTGCTTCTTCCAGCCCAGCTTTTCTCATGATGTACTCTGCATAGCAGTTAAATAAGCAACGTGACAATATATAGCCTTGACGTATTTCTTTTCCGATTTGGAACCAGTCTGTTGTTCCAAGTCCAGTTCTAACTGCTGCTTCTTGACCTGCATACAGATTTCTCAGGAGGCAGGTCAGGTGGTCTGCTATTCCCATCTCTTTCAGAATTTTCCACAGTTTGTTGTGATCCATACAGTCAAAGGCTTTGGCATAGTATCAATAAAGCAGAAATAGACATTTTTCTGGAACTCTCTTGCTTTTTCAATGATCCAACAGATGTTAGCAATTTGATCTCTGGTTCCTCTGCCTTTTCTAAATCCAGCTTGAACATCTGGAAGTTCATGGTTCACATATTGTTGAAGCCTAGCTTGAAGAATTTTGAGCAATATTTTGTTAGCATGTGAGATGAGTTCAATTGTGTGGTAGTTTGATCACTCTTTGGCATTGCCTTTCTTTGGGATTGGAATGAAAACTGACCTTCTCCAGTCCTGTGGCCACTGCTGAGTTTTGCAAATTTGCTGGCATATTGAGTGCAGCACTTTCACAGCATCATCTTTTAGGATTTGAAATAGCTCAACTGGCACTCCATCACCTCTACTAGCTTTGTTCATAGTGATACTTCCTAAGGCTCACTTGACTTCATATTGACTTCACAAGATTGACGTAAATCAAACAAACAAACAAAAAAAACATTTTCAGCCTCATGGAGCTGCAGGAACCAGACACCTCATTAGAAGTCAATTAACTAAAAACCACCAGGAATTGGATAAGGATTTGTCTTACTTTGGACACAGCAGTGATTTAACTGGAGAGAACACCAAGAAGCATCCTTCCAGGGTGATTAGCATAGCCACTAAGCATTGCTTAGGATTAGGACTGACTCTGAAGGGGAGAGAAGAGGCTGGAATCAGCCCCATGCAGGCAGTTAGAAAGGAGGTCTGTGGACGACAGAGAGGATGGAGTGAAACTGTCGGGTAGAGAGTCTAGTTCTTCAGGTGCATATTTAGTTTCTAAAATTCTGCATCTCTCTGGTTTAAATATCGGGAGGTTTGGGTTTTTAAGAAACATTAGAGAGAGTACAAGAAGGCTTCAGTGAGGCTCTATTTGAAAATTTCTTAACAGTTTTTGAATATCCACAGCCAATAAGTGATGAGTCAGTCCAAAAGAGCATAATAAAAATAATCTAAGCAAGTAATAATATCCATCTATTGCTTTTGTCTACAATGTATTTATTGAAAAGTGGAAAACATGGTCAAAAGTTTTTCAGAGTTCCTTTGGCTAAAATTTTGTAACATGGCTATATCCATCTATATGATACATACAATCTATATAGAAATATATGAAATTATGTATTTCTAAAACAAATATTAAAATATATAGGTACTAGAGATAGACACTAAAATAAAATCTTTGATATACAGAAAAACAAAAAAGTCATGGATTTTATTTTAGTGTCTTTATCTTAACTTCTAGAAAATGACCCAACTTCACCACCAGCAAATCTTTGTGTGAAAAAATATTTCTGGTAGTAATTATGTATCATTTGAATTATTTAAGCTTCTCCCAGGGAAAACACGTTTCAAATATATTTCATATTTGTCTGCTGCTCCAGGGGCCCTGTGCTGTGCTAGGCACAGTGCTTTTTGACTCTTTTGTGAGCCCCTGGACTGCAGCCCGCCAGGCTCCTCTGTCCACGGGATTCTCCAGGCAAGAAGACTAGAGTGGGTTGCCATGCCCTCCTCTGGAGGATCTTCCTGACCCAGGAATCTAATCCATGTCTCTTGTGCCTCCTTCTTTGGCAGGCAGCTTCCTTACCACTAGCGCCACTTGGGAAGCCCTGCTTAAATTATAAGATTTGACCCCAGAAAGGGAGCTCTCTGACAGCAAGCCATGCTCAGCCTGCTGTGTCTTCTTATGCTTATGGGGACGTTCCATCAAGGTTTAAAGGAAAAAGAAGCTCCTCAGATAAAAGTATTCCCGTAGCCCTTTCCCCCTAGCATTATTGACTCCATTGGCATGAATTTGAGCAAACTCCAGGAGACAGTGAAGGACAGAGGAGCTTGGCGTGCTGCAGTCCACGGGGTCTCAAAGAGGCGGACGTGACTTAGCAACTGAACACGACAACAAATCCTATTTAGGAAGGAGAGGTTCTTGCTTAATACACAAACGCTTTTGTAAGAGGATAAGATCTTCCAGGGAACTGGATTTAACCAGACTAGAACAACAGCGGTATTAGAAATAACAAATATAACTTAATTCCTAAATGTGTGGGACCTAATACCAGGCTGACCGGTTTCTAATCTCAGACTCTTTGTCACAATAGGCAGGCAACACGGGTAAAGTCCTTTTAACCAGCCAGTGCTTGGTTTTCCCCAAAGATCTTAATTACAGCATTACTTATTCATATGATTGACATGACAATTAGGGTTAGGGTTAGGGGATACATCCAAGGCAATTCAAAAAGAACTTAGACCAAAGCAGCATGCTCGGGGTGTACTGCTTTTTGCTAAAAATAAATAAATAAATCAATATTAACCTGCAATATTCTCGATTCATGGGGTCGCAAAGAGTCGGACACAACTGAGTGACTGATCTGATCTGATCTGATTCTCTATACTACAGAGAAAATACACATATGACTTTTTCAATACAGTCTTGACTTTGATGCTCTGACTCTTCAAATGAATGGAGAAATTTTATATCTTGGGGTTTTAAAGAAGGAGACAACAATTTGTTTTGGGTCAGTCTCCCTGTTTTTGTCTAGGCCAAGTGGTATCTTATAGTTCCAAACTTAGTTCTTAGGCAAGCCTGGTTCTTGCCCTGGCATCCAGTGCTAATCAAATCAGCTGATTGGGACAGAAACAAATCCCAGTCACAGAGATATAATAGATTTTGAAACACTGTCTCACTGAGGCTCCCATTATCATCCATCTATTCATTACAAAACAGAACACTTTCTATTCCCTTTGGAAGAAAAAGGAACAGTACAATCAAGTATTGTTCTCGGTTGTTGGTTTCTCATTCTTCTAATGAATTGTGAAAGACATTCAGGCTCTCCTAGCAAAAGATGAGTAAACATCTAAATTTATCATAATATTTTGCAGGCTCAGAAAGATTAAAATATACAATTAGGAAAACACATAAACTTGCTGACTGTGGGAGTTCAGGAAACAAAGAGCCCGAGTCTTGCTTTTGTTGTTGTTATATCTACACTGTTATTACAGAATGTTAGGTTAATATGTGCATTAATTAACTCATCTCAGATGCACTATAGTATCTTATTATTTGTCATTTTAAACAATTTTGGTCCCATTTCTATGTTAAGCATCCTGCTTTACATTGGGTTTGATTTTCATGAACAATAAGTAACTCTGAACAGTAGGACTTGGCCTCTTTTTCCTATGCTACCAACGGTTCCAACGATAACAAAGCACTTCTTCAAAAGACAGCACAAGGCTCATAAGTGGAAACCAAACACATTTCAGGTGCCCATTGGGAGGCCCTGTGTCCATGCCTAACCAGGCTTCAGTGGAACTGATTCCACGGAGTACTGGAGGGAGGGAGCGTTCAGAAATGCAGAGACAGCCCTTGTGTCCCAGAGGACCTCGTTCCCCTCCTCTGTAAAGAGCACAGAATATTTCAAGTTTGTTTTTTTATTCCCCTTGGCTGCACTGCACAGCATTTGAGATCTTAGTTCCCTGTTGTTCAGTTCAGTTGCTCAGTCATGTCCGACTCTTTGCAACCCCATGGACTGCAGCACGCCAGGCTTCCCTGTCTATCACCAACTCCTGGAGTTTACTCAAAACTCACGTCCATTGAATCGGTGATGCCATCCAATCATCTCATCCTCTATCATCCCCTTCCCCTCCTGCCTTCAATCTTTCCCAGCATCGGGGTCTTTTCCAATGAGTCAGTGCTTCACATCAGGTGGGCAAAGTATTGGAGTTTCAGCTTCAGCATCAGTCCTTCCAATGAATATTCAAGACTGATTTCCTTTAGGATGGACTGGTTGGATCTCCTTGCGGTCCAAGGGACTCTCAAGAGTCTTCTCCAACACCCCAGTTCAAAAGCATCAATTTTTTGGTGCTCAGCTTTCTTCATAGTCCAACTCTCACATCCATACATGACTACTGGAAAAACCATAGCTTTGACTAGATGGACCTTTGTTGGTAAAGTAATGTCTCTGCTTTTTAATATGCTGTCTAGGTTGGTCATGGCTTTCCTTCCAAGGAGTAAGCATCTTTTAACTTCATGGCTGCAGTCACAATCTGAAGTGATTTTGGAGTCCTCCAAAGTAAAGTCTGTTACTGTTTCCACTGTTTCCCCATCTATTTGCTACAAAGTGATGGGATCAGATGCCGTGATCTTAGTTTTCTGAATGTTGAGCTTTAAGCCAACTTTTTCACTCTCCTCTTTCACTTTTATCAAGAGGCTTTTTAGTTCCTCTTTGCTTTCTGCCATAAGGGTGGTGTCATCTGCATATCTGAGGTTATTGATATGTCTCCTGGCAATCTTGATTCCAGCTTGTGCTTCATCTAGCCCAGCATTTCTCATGATGCACTCTGCATATTAGTTCCCTGGATATGACTCCCAGGAGTCAAATCCATTTCTTCTGCATTGGAAGCACAGAGTCTTAAGCACTGGAATGCCAGGGAAGTTCATTCAGGGATTCTCTGAAGAACTATAATTCAGAAGAGACTAAAGTATACTTACAAATAAGGAGAAATTTGCACCCACTGAGACATAGGGCTTCCTTGGCTCAGATGGTAAAGAGTCTGCCTGTAATGCAGGAGACTCAGGTTCGATCCCTGAGTCAGGAAGATCCCCTAGAGAAGGAAATGGCCACCCATTCCAGCATTCCTGCCTGGAGAATTGCATGGACAGAGGAGCCTGGTGGGTTACAGTCCACAGGGTCACAAAGAGTCGGACACGACTGAAGAAACTTAACAGGCAAGACACTTGATGGGCTAGAAGATAGCATTGTGATTAGAGAAAGATACATTTGAGTTCCTGTCCAAGCCAACCACTGATTGAGTGACCTATCCAGGGTTTCTGCTCTCTGTAAAATGGAGATGTTGGTAGGTTTGGTTGTAAGACACATGCAGCTCCTAACAGAATGCTTATACACACCAGCAGCGCCGTAACTATGGTCTTCATCCTCTTCTCCCATTGTGGCATAAGGGGAAGGAAGGAAATGTTACAAAGAAAGAGTGCTTAGTGGTAAAAGTTTCTGGAAGAACTTATGTGTTTTCCCTGATTTTGGAAGAGAGGTGGCAAAGAATTCAAAGATGCAGAAAGAACGGCACATGAGCCAGGATTTTAAAGACTGGAAAGAAACATCCTGTCACTGCAGTTAGTAGGGAAGCAGTTTTAAAAGCATCTGTCTACACAGCATCTCCAAGTCCTGCATACTGACTGCCATGCAGGAAGGCTAGTCAGATTCAATGAGATGTAGCCTTTGTAAATGCTTCTGTAGGTGAATTGGAAAGATCTTCAAGATATTAAATAGTCAGAAAAGAGGGCAGAAAATACAGTGTTCACTGAACGGTCACTCCATGACTTAAATGTTCTCTATAAACCTTTTTTTCCCCCACAAATATTGCAGAAGTTAATTTTATGTCTTCCTTTTAGCATGTTAGACAATTGAAAAATTGGACTTATTGCATTTAAAGTAAACGAATTTTGGCATATTTAGTTTAAAATCAAGCTTTCTGGCACATGTATAAAAAATGCACTTGTCACTTGAAAATTTAAAATTTGTCCTTTTCTACCATGATTTGTCTTTTTTTTTTTTGCTGCAGTAAGAGGTTGTTTCTGCTTTATTTTGGCTTGAGCTGAAAACGTCAGCAACAGAGCATTTGTGCCTACAAAAAATACAAGATAGCTCCAAAAAAAGTGTCTGCTTTGAAGTTTCTTAGATTGTAATGAATATTTAATAGTGTCTTTTTATCTTATTGGGATTTTATTTGCTCTTCATAGGATAAGAAATAATAGTTTCATTTAAAGTATAAAATAAAGCATACATTTGGTAAATCTCTATATTATCACAAATTAATAAATTCTAATTAAAGATTTAAAAAAATGCTGATTTATAAAAGGCAAGAAATTCCCCAAGTGTTTTAATGGTTTCTAAAGCTATGAATAAATGTTTGATAAGGAAGAGAGTCCACGGCCCAATAACTTTGGGAAATACTTAAGATGAATAAATATATTTTTTATGCCACTTGCAGGAATTGATTCTTTCATTAAATAAACTATAGCACTCTGAATTGTCTATTTAGAGCTTCAGTTCCATCCCAGATTTATGCTAATTAAGTTTTCTTTTCTTATATCAGAAACAAGACTCAGAAAAAGAAAAACACCACTCAGGGGGAAAAAAAAAATCTTTCAAAAAAAATTTTTGTTTTCAAGACATTTCAAGAAACTTGTAAGGACTTATAAGAAACTTATATCTGCTAATACACCTTGTGATTTTCTAAGTGTCAGATACAGTCTGCGGTGTTTCCCAGACTTTCTTGATCATGGAGGTAGCTTAGACTGAGCAGCCATGGAGTTAGTGGTCTCCAGAAAACACTCGGGAAAAAACTCTCAGCCTCCAATTCAAGCATCATCTAACAGATAAAAAATATAACCTCTTCCTTGAGTTTATTATAAAGTATTAGAACATCACTTGCAATCGTCAGGGAATGATAGATTCAAATTAATCTCAAGACAGTAACATCAGATCTTAAAACTCACTTACACTGGGCATTCCTCTAAGAAAAAAGAAGTCATGCCTTATTGGGATCAGAACCATCCAAGGACTTAGAAATTCATCAGAGTTATTTTCCATGTTAAAGTATAAAGAAAAATATATAAACATATTAATAAATGCAGAAAGAGCATTTGATAAAATTCAACACTTACCAAAAAAAAAAACCAAAAAACTTTCAGCAAAACAGAAACAGAGGGGAAATTTAATAAATAATTCATATTTGTTTCGTTAGATTAACTCTGAGTGGACCCAAGTACTCTGTTCAGTCGTTCAGTTGTGTCTGACTCTTTGCGACCCCATGGACTGCAGCATGCCAGGCTTCCCTGTCCATCACCAACTCTCGGAGCTTGCTCAAACTCATGTCCATCGAGTTGGTGATGCCATATAACCCAAGTACTGGCACCTATTATATTGTAGGTTAAAATGACTATATAATTTTATCAAATGAGAGAATGAAGTTGGGTATTAAATACAATTTATTTTTCTAAAATAAAATATTTTATAATAGGGATCTCATCATTTATAGTGAAAAATATAAATAAAATAAATATTACCACAAATTCCACCACCTATTTGTTAATATCCTTCTTATATATGCATATATCTGATATAGTTATAAGCATATAGAAATTATATAGAGTGTGTTTATATATATATACACACATAAGCATGCTTACATAAAATTATACATGCACACTTGTGTATTAATACACATACACATATTTATACATAATCATATATCAAAATATTTAAATAACAATATGTGTACACTTTGTGTTTACTTAGCTTAAAATACATTTTAGAGCCCACCTCATAGATGCACAAAGGCGATGGCACCCCACTCCAGTACTCTTGCCTGGAAGGTTCCATGGACGGAGGAGCCTGGTAGGCTGCAGTCCATGGGGTCGCTAAGAGTCGGGCACGACTGAGCGACTTCACTTTCACTTTTCACTTTCCTGCACTGGAGAAGGAAATGGCACCCGACTCCAGTGTTCTTGCCTGGAGAATCCCAGAGACGGCGGAGCCTGGTGGGCTGCCGTCTGTGGGGTCGCACAGAGTCAGACACGACTGAAGTGAATTAGCAGCAGCAGCAGCAGCAGAGCCAAGATATTGGTTTCTAAGTTCCATTCTCCCCCAAAAGAAACCCGGTTCTTTTTAAGACTTCAGGGCTTAGACATGAGAAAGAAAAAAAAAAAGAATATGAGCAACTATTTTGTGGAGCTGGAGAGTAAAGAAGTGCTGAGAAAATAATGAGAACAATTGAAGAGGCCCACAGACAGAAGCAAAAGTCACGGCCTGTAAGAACTTTTCTCTCCTGCCTTTATCTGCTGCTGCTGCTGCTGAGTCACTTCAGTCGTGTCCGACTCTGTGCGACCCCAGTCACTTGGAAATGTTTATAGATGAGAAAGAAATGTGGCTTTGACCGGTTTTATTTGTTGTTGCTCTGTTTTCTGTTGAAGTGGGGGGTTTTCTAGGAAACATCGTTTAAGTGCTCTGTTGGTGGAGAAACTTTTAGTAGAACTGTCCCTTCTGGCCAACTTTAAGAATCTTTCTGTCCCAAGTATAATACAAGACAGAACTACAGACGACACACAAGTGAGAGGCTGAGCTGCTGGGTGTCAGTGAAGAACCTCAGCCACCGGGCTCCCATCAGGTCTCTGCCGCGAGTGAACCTTCAGCCTCTTGGGCCCGAAATAGAGACTCAGACACAGAGGACAAGTGTCTGGACCCTAAGGTGGGGGTGGGGGTGATGAAATGAGAGGCTGGGACTGACACGTACACGCTCTACACTGGGGCCCCTGGGAAGCCCCCCCGCCACACACACACACACACACACTGCTGTGCATGAACTGGTAGCTAACGAGAACAGGCCGTCGCAGAGCACGGGGGTGTTACCTAGTGCTCCACGGTGACCCAAATGAGAAGCAGGTCCAAAAAAGAGGGGACATATGAACACCTACAGCTGATTCGCTTTGCTTTACAGCAGAAACCTACACAGCACTGTAAAGCAACTACACTCCAATTAAAAAGGAAAAACTACGTGGGGAAAGAATCTGAGAAAGGATGGACATACGTATGTGTAGGATTGAATCACTCTGCTGTACGCCTGAGACTAACACACTGTAAGTCAACTATACTCCAACATAAAATGAAAATTAAATGAACAATTTTATCTTTTTGAATTTATTTAGTTGAAGGATAATTGCTTGACAGCATGTTGCTGTCTCCTGTCAAACCTCAGCACGAATCAGCCATAGGTGTACATATGTCCCCTCCCTCCTGAACCCCCCTCCCACCTCCCTTCCCATCCCACCCCTGCAAGTTGACAAAGAGCCGCTGTTTGAGTTTCCTGAGCCAAACAGCAAATTCGCATCGGCGATCTTTCTTAAAGAGAGTCTACTGCTAGTCACAAGGTTGCGGGTGGCAAGCTTGGCGAACCATTTATGTAGACAAAGTTTGAGAACAGGAAAATGTGAGGAGGGAGCTAAGGAGAGGATTACTGGCTCAGAGAGAGACCTCATTTCCTTAATGGAATAATAATATGTGTTCTTTCCCCATGGGGATGATGGGAATGAGCACATTTTTGATGATAAAACATCCTGCAGCTTGAGAGCATTTTGTGTACAAAGTCTTACTGGCAAGTGTACAGCTTCAAGCTGAATTCACTGAGATCCTTTCTTTCTTCTCAAGGTGTGGGTGGGAGAAGGGGATCAAAGGAACACAGGACACTTGCAAAAGAGAAGAGAGAGAAATTCTAAACTGGGACTCTATTTGCTTAAATACAAAGTGCTTAAGCTGCTTCGAGGGGACGGAGATTAAGCTGGAGCGTCGTAGGCCGGCGGTGTCCCCGTACCCTGGTTGCAGACGGTAAAGGGCGTGGGCTTGGATCAGGATGCAAGTGGAATCCACATGTAAATCCACTGAGATATGAAAGCACACTTACATCCAAGGCAGATCCCTGAACGGCTAAGGGAGAAACTCATACCCAACCACGGTAATGCAAGACTTTAAAAAGAGGAGGAGGAGAGGGTGGGACGGATTAGGGAGAGGAGTGTGGAAACGTACACACCACCTAGTGTGAAACAGACAGCCGGGGGGAACGTGCTGTATGAGGCAGGGAGCTCGGCCCAGAGCTCCGTGACCACCTAGAGGGGTGGATGGGGAGGGGAGCGGGAGGGAAACTCAAGAGGGAGGGGACACGTGCGTACTGTGGCCGATTCATGGTGAGACACGGCTGAAACCAACACAGTGTTGTGAAATAGGTATCCTTTAATCAAAACTAAACACATTTTTAAAAATATAATAAAGATCCTTACCAAAAAAACTTTAGGACAAAAAAAAAAAAGGGATTCATTTAGCGCTTTCAAAATTACTTTCAGGAATGACAATGGTTACTTCCACATTAGGATCTGTTAATTTAAAATGCATTGAAATTATATATTGGAATTTTCTATGCTCATTTGAAAAGTTAAGAAAAGAGACATTTGGAAAATAAAATTGTTTTATTAGAAAGTAAACATATAGGATAAAAGCAAAATGACTGTTAGTGAGAGTAATAAAGTAGAATAAAAAAAATAGGATGAGCTTAAGAAAATCAGCTTTAAGCTTCAGAAGTTATTAATAAAAAATACCAGAGGGAATGAAGTGGACTACAAGCTCAACCAAAGACCTAAGGAATGAAGATGCTTTGATGTTCTGATGGGCATTTACTTCACTTCAGTTCTTTCTGTGGGGATTTTCAATTAACTTCCTGCAAGTTGAAGCTCGTTTTGTGCTAAAGGAAGTGAAATTCCTTGAGAAATATTTTTTTATGCCTTTGCTTGTCAGGGACAATTGTTCTTAAATGCTGCATCAGAGTTCTTTTTTTTTTTTTTTTTTTTGGCCCCAGAGCTCTTTATATTGTAGGCATGGGTATTCTTCTAAACTAACTTTAAAAATCAGACGAAATTTTTACTCAGATCTGAATGATCTAAAGATAGAGCAGGCTTCGAGGTTGGATGGATCCAAAGTTTAGCAGGACTTGCAAATCTGCTTTGCTGTTCTCCCTCTGAAGTCTGGCTTTTCTTTTAGCGAGAATTTGCTTAAATCAAGAGGGAAAGAAAGAATACTCTCATTCCAGGGACACTACAAAGTGTCCGTGCATATTGTGTGTGAGTGTGTGTGTGAGAGTGTGTGAGTGTGTGTGAGTGTGTGTGTGTGTGTGTGTGCTCAGTCCCGTCCAACTCTTCGTGACCCCCATGGACTGTGTAGCCCACCAGGCTCCCCTGTACATGCAGTTTTCCAGGCGAGAATACTGGAGTGGGTTGCCATTTCCTCCTCCAGGAGATCTTCCCAACCCAGGGACTGAACCTGTGTCTCTTGCATTTCTTCCACTGCAAGTAGATTCTTCACCACTGAGCCACCAGGGAAGTTTTCGTCCATGCATATGGAGGAGAAGAAATGCCTTCTATTTGTGTGTGTGTGTGTCTGTGTGTGTGTTTCCAGACAGTGTCAAGGAGTGCTCTCCTTTCTTGCTTACAGTTTGTAGCGCAGCAAAAACGTCTCCAGCATTTAACCCATGAGACAAGTCTGTCACCACTTCTGTGTATGTGTGTGTGTGAGTCACTCAGTCCTGTCCAACTCATCACAGGAGAAAATAAAAAGACTTTTTCCCAAGAAGGATAGATTAGGACATGCATATTCAAGACTGGAAGGCCACGTTCTCAACAATTTGCAGACTGTTGAAGGTGATCCAGTTTTGCTGACTCACTGGTAAATACACCCTTATCAGAAGATCTCGGTAATGCAAGGCACTGAAATTTTGGATGAGCAATGGAATACCATGAGACAGCATACCCAATTCTTTTTTATTTTAAATTCTGTATTATTTAATAACTAAAGTAGTACATGCAACATGTATGTGTTTTATGATAATAAAATATGATAACATAGTGAACAAGGCAAATCTACCAGTTGATTAAATAATCAGAACTTCACTGATACCATCAATACCATTGAGTTTCTCCCTGTTGGGTCTAACTTCTCTATTTCCATCCAATCTATGACTTTTCTGTCTTACTCTTACAGACACACACTGTAATTGCATAAACAATAATCAGTCTACAACCACACCTGATTATTTTTGAACTTCATAACCAAAATGTCAGCAAAATGTAGCAAGCTATAAACAAAAGTATACATTCTGTATGTGAAGTGAAAGTGTCAATTGATTAGTCATGTCCAGCTCTTTGTGACCCCATGGACTGTAACCTACCAGGCTTCTCTGTCCATGGAATTCTCCAGTCAAGAATACTGGAATGGGTAGCCTTTCCCTTCTCTAGGGGATCTTCCTGACCCAGAGATCAAACCCAGGCTTCCTGCATTGCAGGCAGACTCTTTACTGTCTGAGTCACCAGGGAAGCCTGTGTGTGGTGCTTAGTTGCTCAGTCATGTCCAACTCTTCACGACCCCATGGACTGTAGCCCACCAGGCTCCTCTGTCCATGGATATTCTCCAGGCAAGAATGCTGGAGAGGCTTGCCCCTCTTCCAGGGGATCTTCCCAACCTAGGAATCGAACCCAGGTCTCCTGCATTGCAGGCAGATTCTTTACTGTCTGGGCCACCAGGGAAACCCATACATACTGTATATTTCATACATGCTGTATATTATAAAACCCATACACACTGCATATTATATAAAGAAACAATCCTAATCTTTCCCACAAGCGCTATTTGTACAAAGCAACACCTACTGGGAAGGTCACAGTCTCTGCTGTCATTGAAGACGCCTTTCCTTTCCCATCCCTCCTACCAAGCTTGTCAGAACACCTTGAGAGCCTCTCTTTCAAAGTAGTTCCAGACTGTGACCTCTTTTAACCACCTCAAGGCTCCCACCTGGTCCAACCACCATGATTTGTTCCCCATCATCCCAAAGTCCCTTTATAGGGCCCCTCGATCTTCTCAGAAGCCCAATCTATTGTCAGTGATCTCTGTGGTCTTCTCAAAACATGAGCCAGATAACAATCCCAGCTGCATCTTCAAGACGAAAAAGGGTTGGATTCAATAACTCAAAAGGGAAGTTGTTACTGCTGTTGTTTAATGGCTCTGTCACGTCCCACTTTTTGCGACCCTATGGACCATAGCCTGCCAGGCTCCTCTGTCCACGGGATTCTCTGGGCAAGAATAGTACAGGCTTCCATGGGGTCACAATGAGTTGGACACTACTGAGCAACTTAGAGTGGGTTGACATGCCCTCCTCCAGGGGATCGTCCTGACCCAGGGTTTGAACCTGTGTCTCCTGCATTGGCAGGCAGGTTCTTTACCGTTGAGCCACTGGAGAAGCCCAAAAATGGCAGTATGTAAAGCTTAGAGTTGACTTCCTGTTGGTTCCCAACCCCAAGAGCTTCTCAGGTAAAACCTGAAACTGGCCCCCAGAAGCAGGGGGCAAGGAGAGACAGGAAGAAGAGGCAGCCACTCCAGTCTAGCAGGCGGTTTGTTGAAGAAGCTGGGAATGTACAGAGGAGGCTCTTCTCAAGCACCACAAGACGGATCTTTGTGTCCTGGTACCAGACCTCATACAGAAGCTTTAATGGGGCTCCATCTCCTCTTCAGTCCAGCTAATTAACACACTCATCACCTCCTATTTATAATCCCCACCCAATACTTGGCCACCAGATGGGAAGAGCTGACTCACTGGGAAAGACCCTGATGATGGAAAAATTGAGGGCAAGGGGAGAAGAGGGGACAGAGAGTGAGACCGTTGGATGGCATCACCGATTCAATGGACATGAGTTTGCGCAGACTCAGGGGGACAGTGAAGGACAGGGTAGCCTGGTGTGCTGCTATCTGTAGGGTTGCAGAGAGTCAGACGTGACTTAGTGACTGAACAGCAGCAAAATGAGTCAAGTCCGATCTCCAGAACGTGCTCATCTGCAGGTGAAGCATGTGCACCTTTGGACAAGCACGCCCTCATGTCTCCACCTCCAGCCCCAGATGACCACCCCTTGACAGTAGACAGACAACGGTTCTGTCCTCTGCTTCTGCGAGTTTACAGTTTTTAGATTTCACATGTAAGGGAGTTAATACAGTATTTCTATGTGTCTGGTTTATTTCATATAGTATAACATTCTCCAGGTTCATTCATGTTGTCCCAGATTGGGAAAAAAAAAAAAATTCTTTTTCATGGCCAAATAGTATTTCACAGTATATATCATATTGTCTTTGTTTATTAATCCATCAAGGGACATTAAATTGTTTCTATACAGTGGATATCCTCCTTCCAAATTCTAAGATCATATGGATAGTCTTTTTTTCTTCATTTGACCTAAATTTATCTTGGAGCACCATAATTTTCAAATGATCTATGATCCTCCATTGCAGAGTATTAAATATTTTTTCCCATACATACTGGGAATGAGGGCTTTTCTTCAATTCTTATTTAATCATCACTCGACTTTGAATTAATTACCAAGTTCTGATTATTTTCTATGTATTATTTCTCAGAGCTTTCCCCCCTACTGTTATTGTTTGCTTCTTAATTTGTGTAATTATATTGTCAAGCAACAAGACTTCTGTTACAGCGTTCATGTTTCCCATTATACTGACATTTTGATCACATTCGAATTATTATGGAGTTCTACAGTTATTGAAATTCCTCCTCATGTAGACAGATTTCCTTATAACACAATGGAAATTATTTGATTGCTCTTCAATGGGGAATTATTTATTATGTACAGCATGTTCTGTCTGGATATAATGGTAACTCATATAAGATAATTACAACCTTGAATTTGGACATAAAAACTAAGACGTGCTCCCTTAGCGTGTAAGTACAGATACCTGATGACTCACTCTGCCACTTAGCACTGGTGCTCACTGTTACAACCATAACCCTTCTGATGGTTCCATAAATGGTTATGATCCAACATTTCATGGGAACAGTTTTAAAAGGCTGTTGCTAGGAATAGCATCAGGAAGAAGCCACGGATTTCTGGAGTTTGGTTAGACAAGTTTTGTCCGGTTATCTCCAAATTCCTCCTTTATAAATAATGCTAATTTTAAGTAGAAAGAAATAGGCTTCTTTATTGCTATGCAGAGCAATTACCTATGCATATATATTGTGTGTATATATTTAAATATGCATATATATATATATTGTATTCCCTCTCCAACCCCTTTTATTAACTGTTAAAAATGAAAATCAAAGGGCTATATTTAATGGTCTTGCATATAGCAGCACCAAGAAAGGGGACAGTTTCTTTTTTAATACCTTATTTAATATGAATAAATCTTGATTTTAGAAAATTAGTCCAAAAGAAATCCACGTGCCATCCAGTAGCTCAAACTAGTCTAGGTATCTGTCAATCAGCTCAATAAATCATGAACTCATATGCAAAGTATATTTATTCCAGCTGTGCAAAATGACTATTCTTTAAATAGTTTATATATTTATACAGTATATCAAAATATTATAGCAGAAATTTGTTTTCACCCACAGCAAAAGAAGTGAAGTGAAAGTCGCTCCTTGGTGTCCGACCCTCTGTGACCCCAAGGGCTGTGCAGTCCATGGGATTTGCAGGCCGGAATACTGGAGTGGGTAGCCAGCTCCCTTCTCCAGAGAATCTTCTCAACCCAGGGATCGAACCCAGGTCTCCTGCATTTTTTTGCAGGCAGATTCTTTACCAGCTGAGTCACAAGGGAAGCCCACAGCAAGCATACCAGCAAATGTGGCATTTTGCAAAAATGCTCTTTTAATGTGGAATCCATAAAAAATGTCCATGTACATAGTGCATTTCCTGAAAAACGATCAAAATTATTAGTAAGAATTCAGAGAAATTATAAACTCTGGGTTCTGCATTGTTTTAGAAAAAGAGTTAATTTACCAGAATAAGGAACATGTACTGTTATGCCAAGCAATGTTCTAAGTTAGAACAGCAAAGTTTTTCTTTAAAGGTCTAAATAGTAAATATGTTTGGTTTTATGGATTACACAGCCTCAGTTGCAATTACTCAACTATAGCTGCCTTTGTAGTAGGAAATTGGCCTTATTTAATATGTAAACAAATGGACGTGGCGGTATTCCAGTAAACTGTATTTACCAAAATAGACGGCAGGCTGGATTTGTCTCAGGCTGTGTTTACTGTTCCCTGTTCTTAGTGTTTTACTTTATAATTTTGTTTGATGTAATTGCCTCAACACCTGCCTAATGTGAGAACTATTTACTTATTCACAAATTAAAGTCTTGTGACTGAAAAAGCAACAAATGCTTATGCTAAAATATTTGAGAAACACAGAATGGTATAAACAAGGTGACATTTAATTAGGTCGATGCTACCTGCTACTCTTGTGGGCTTCCCTGGTGGCTCAGAGGTTAAAGCGTCTGCCTGCAGTGCAGGAGACCTGGGTTTGATCCCTGGGTCGGGAAGATCCCCTGGAGAAGGAAATGGCAACCCACTCCCGTACTCTTGCCTGGAGAATCCCATGAATGGAGGAGCCTGGTGGGCTATAGTCCACAGGGTCACAAAGAGTCAGTATTTGTTACTCTTAGTTTACACATCAGGGAACTGAGATTCAGAGAGTTACCCAAGTTGTATGGCTTGTCAAGGGGTAGAGAGCTAGAATTTGCACTTTCTGACTTTGAAGTGACAGCTGACATCACAAAATCAGATACAGGCTTGGGAATCTGAGACTGTGACTTAGCACACAGACAGCATGAGAAATGAGGTGGGGCTTCTGAGAGATGGACAGGATCAGGAAACTTGATAAGAGGGTGAATATCAAACAGAAGGAGAACAAAGCTTGAGATTTCAATCGCCAACGGAGCATATGTAATAATGATTATTTAGCTCTGTTTAGATAAACCACAACAACCAGGAAACTGATTTCCAGTGTACCCTCTTGCTTATTTGAGTGCCTAACTGCATATTCTACAGAGTAGAAAAGAAAATATTCACTCCCCCTTCGCCCCACTAATTAGGTCATTTGGGTAGGCAGACTCATTGACAATGGGTCCATGAAAAGAATGAGATGGGAAAATTAAAGAATTATCTGTTCTCAAGCCACCCTGGGCAGGCCTTTTAATCCCTTTTCAGACGTCATAAATGAAGTGAAAGAGCTTGGGCTGAATCATTCTTGAGATCCCATTCAGTTGAAATTTTTTCTGATTACAAATGTTTTTTTCCAATTTATAAATTTTAAAGGCACAGAACTCAGAATTGCCTCATCTTTAATAGAGTTATCAAGATGTTCCAGATAAGAGACTTTCTTACCTTACTGAACCATGGCGTCATTCCTAACTTCACACCATTTTGTTACTGAGCTTTAACAAACAATGTAAAATACTACTACTATATTTTAGCCATTTTTTCCCTCAAACACTACTTATCTCTTCCTTATCTCCCTTATCTCATCCTGAGACTTCAGTTGCAAATAAGTAACACACTGTGAACAGGTCCTACACTTAAGTGCATTTATGCTTTTTCCTTCCACTTTTTCTCTGTGCCTCAAGTTGTACATTTTATATTGACTGGCTCCCCAGTTCAGAAATTCTATCATCTTCTCTGCCCAATCCATTGCAAACTCATCCGTTAAGTTCTTAAATTCTTATGTCCTAATTTTTGTTAGGAATGTCGCTCTATCTTTCTGAGTTTTTCTGTGTTTTCCTCTTTCTTTTCTCTATCCTCTTGAGTGGAGTCATCACTGTTGCTGTTTAGTCACTAACTGGTGTCTGACTGTCTGTGATGCCAGAGACTGTAGCCCACCAGGCTCCTCTCTCCATGGAATTCTCTAGGCCAGAATACTGGAGTGGGTTGCCATTCCCTTCTCCAAGGATCTTCCCAACCCAGGGATCAAACCAGGTCTCTCGAGTTGCAGACAGAGGCTGAGCCACCAGGGAAGCCTTTGTTAAATAAAGTACAATATTAAAAGGAAACACGAAATCCCTGGTACCTCCCCATAGTGCGTATCTAAATATACAAGTAAGATAAGGGTGTGTGATATATGGATTACACAGAAATACTTCTTTCAAATTATTTAAAAATAATAACTCAATATTTTAGAAAAGGCAAAAATATTGAACAGGCACTTCACAAAAAGTGAATAGAACACAAAACAAGATGCCAATAAGTATAAGATGCACTCTATTAGTTATCAGAAATATAGAAACTAAATAACTAGACCATAATTGTAAAAAGCCGAGAAGGTACAGTGTTGGCAAGGCTGATAAACAACGATGATTTTTATCTACTTCTGCTGGGAATATAAATTGGTACAGCCACTCGAAGAAAGTCCCTGATACTGAGAAAGATTGAGGGCAGAAGGAGAAGAGGGCATCGGAGGGTGAGATGGCTGGATGGCATCATGGATACAATGGACATGAACTTGGGCAAACTCCGGGAGACAGTGAGGGACACGGAGGCCTAGTGAGCTGCAGTCCACGGGGTCACAGCGTCGGGCACAACTGGGCAACTGAGCGCCAACCATCAGTTTGAACAAGTCCATGCTCTAAATACCCAGTGATTCCTTTTTACTTTTATAACACATAAATGTACATAAAAAATATCTAAATATATTCGTAGCAACATTATTTATAAGAGCCCCAAACTACAAACACAATATCCATCTATTATAAGATGGATACATTGCAGTAGCATTCATACAATACAAAGATGAGAATTATGAACAAATTCTCCTCCAAAAGTGAGAATTATAAACTATACACAGCAACATTTCAGAGACAGGCATGCTGATATAAATAAGCCAGACACAAAAGTGTATACACTGTTCCGATCCCATTTATACTCAATTCAAAAATAGAACAAACTGATACCTAATGACAGAAATAAAAATAATGGTTACTTTCCTTTGGTGAGGGAGGGAGTCCCAGGGAATATTTTAAGTTGTCAATAATGAAAACATACTTTGGGATGTTGATAATGAAAATGATATTTTGATTTTAAACAGTTTGTTTACTTGGTAAAATTCATCAAGCTGTAACTTAAAATCTGTGCTTTCTATTTATGTATGTTATAATTCAATAGCAAAGATTTACTACAAAATGAACCAGAAAGAGGGAGCTTTGTCCATAAACCACAAGAGGCGAGGTATAATGAAATAGAATTCATCGGTTCAGTCCTCATTTTGACATTAGAAGAAGTGACTCAGCTTCATCTGACTAAAATCAACTCAGGAACAGATACGCAAAAAAGGTATCACGGGAATCATTGTACAAATGCTACCTGCCAGCAAGCAGCGACAGGATGACTTTGTGTTCTTCTCCCAGAAATGTAACCTGGACATGTCAAATAAAAGTCTATTAACTTTTGAGCACATGAAATTAGTAGTCATTTAATAAATGGAGAGAATTAAGTGGATTAGGTAAAAATCTTAGAAAGGACTGAGTCATTTCTCAAACATATGAGTGAGTGAGTGTGTGTGTGTTAGAGAGAGAGAGAGAGAGAAGCAGAGAGAGAGAGCATTCAACAGATTTTTTTCAGTGATATGTCCCCTGGAGAAGGGAAAGGCTGCCCACTCCAGTATTCTGGCCTCGAGAATACCATGGGCTGCATAGTCCATGGAGTCGGCAGAGTCGGATACGACTGAGCGACTTTCACACTATTCACAAACACACACGCGCTGAAAAAAGTAAGTAAAAATATGAGTACAAATATGTGGTTTTGAATTATCTGCAATACAAATCTATTAAGCACAAGACTAAATGTTCTTAAGCTAATGCAGGGAAAAAAAAATGATGTTATGCCAGATTAGTAGGGCTCCTGATTGCTTTCCTACAAAATCAAGCAGTTGTGCAATTTCATCATCATTATATTAACTATATTAATAATGAATGTTCACTAGTTCCCAAATGCCGCTTAGTGATTTTCGTTCACTGTTATAATAAAAAGGTTTTCTTCTTAGTCAAGACAAACATCAAAATTGATTTTACTATACTTCTCAACATCTTAAAATGTTGAGAAAATTAGAAAAAATATATTAGAAAAGAACTGGCCTTAATGCAACGAATGTAACATTCTGGGAGAAGTTTTTCTGCAACTGCCAGTTTCAAAATTCCATCTTAATTAAACAACAATGGAGTCTCATTCTCCTGTCTCTTCTTGCCTAATTAAAAGCCAAGTAATGGATTTAAAATGAGTCTAATTAGTTGCAAAGCTTCTACTGTTCTTGCAACATCCTTATCCCAATTGAGCTAACATACACGTTTAATAGTTTTCCACTTATCAGTAGGCAAAAAGTACATTTCTCATCTTCCAAAATGGTGTCTACTCTTCAAGGTTTTCAAATAACATTTATGGCCTCCATGGAGACCCAGATCAGATCAGATCAGTCGCTCAGTCGTGTCCGACTCTTTGCGACCCCATGAACTGCAGCACGCCAGGCCTCCCTATCCATCACCAGCTCTCGGAGGTCACTCAGACTCACATTCATCTAGTCAGTGATGCCATCCAGCCATCTCATCCTCTGTCATCCCCTTTTCCTCCTGCCCTCAATCCCTCCCAGCATCAGAGTCTTCTCCAATGAGTCAACTCCTCGCATGAGGTGGCCAAAATACTGGAGTTTCAGCTTGAGCATCATTCCCTCCAAAGAAATCCCAGGTCTGATCTAGTAAGACTCAAAAAGCAAATGTATCTGTTAACACAGACTCTTTCTTCCTCCAAGTCATATACCTAATAACTCTCTTGCTGTGGGTATGCTGTGTGAACTATGCTCTATTAGAAACTTATGGGAATTCAGAAAAAAGAAAGAAAGAAAGTGAAGTCACTCAGTCGTGTCCAACTCTTTGCGACCCCATGGACTGTAGCCTACCACGCTCCTCTGTCCATGGGATTTTCCAGGCAAGAGTACTGGAGTGGGTTGCCATTTCCTTCTGCAGAGGATCTTCCCAACCCAGGGATTGAATCTGGGTCTCCCGCACTGTAGACAGATGCTTTACCATTTGAGCCACCAAGGAGGTCCATATGAAAAAGAGCTGCTTACAATTTTTTTGTTACAACAATAAGAGTTAATGTTTATGTGCATGCTCAGTCATATCTGACACTTTGTGACCAAATGGATTGTAGCCCGCCAGGTTCCTCTGTCCATGGAATTTCCCAGGCAAGAATACTAGAGTGGGTTGTCATTTCCTTCTCCTGGGGATTTTTCCAACCCAGGGCTTCTCCTGGATTGCAGGGGGATTCTTTACCACCAGTACCACCTGGGAAGCCCCAGTTAATGTTTATTTAACCTTTACTTTGTGCTTGGTATGTTCTAAAGATTCTCCATATATTAACAGAGCTATTTCTCACAATAACCACATAAGGGAAGTACATTTCATAGGTTGAAAAAAATGGACTCATAACTACATGATTTGTTTAAGATGATAGAACAAATAAGGGGCAAAGTTTGGAATTTGAAACTATGACTGACTCCAGATCAGTATCATTTATATGAGACCACATAAATGTAATATGCCAAAAAATGTAGCAAGCAATATAAGGACACATGAAAAATCAATATTTATGCTATTTTTATGAGTTCCAATAGGAGAGAAAGGAAACATAATACCAAATACTCTGTTCCATTTCGCAATTTAAAGTTTTGGAATCTTCATTCATATGTTAATGAAAGCAGAGGATAGTATTTATTAACTATAAAAACCTATAAATATTTTTTCTGTGATCCTTGTGGTAATCAGAAAGCAAAAATCTATAGTAGAGACACAGAGAATGAGAAAAGGAGGAGCGTATCATTATAGAAAATCATCAACCCACAGAGGAAGAACAGAGAGGAACAAAGCAACTAGCAAGCAACCAGGAAACAGTACACGAAAGCAAGAGGAAGTGCGTTTCTAGCAAGAATTCCTTTAGATGTAAATGGCCTATATTCTCCAGTCAAAAGACACAGCGTGGCTGAACGGGAAAAATGAACAAAACCAAACCACCTTTTGCGCTAAAAAGTGATTCACTTCAGCTTTAGGGACAGACATGGACCTAAAGTGCAAGAAAGAAAAAAATGTCCTTGATAGTCCATGAACGTCGAAACCTAAAGAACAGAAGCAGCTACACTTACATCAGACAAAACAGGCTTTAAGACAAAGATGATACATATTTTAAAGCTATGCATATAATTGTCCTTCTATAAGTTGCTGCTGCTGCTAAGTCACTTCAGTCGTGTCCGACTCCGTGTGACCCCATAGACGTCAGCCCACCAGGCTCTCCTGCTACTGGGATTCTCCAGGCAAGAAAACTGGAGTGGGTTGCCATTTCCTTCTCCAATGCATGAAAGTGAAAAGTGAAAGTGAAGTCACTCAGTCATGTCCGACTCTTAGCGACCCCATGGACTGCAGCCCACCAGGCTCCTCCATCCATGGGATTTTCCAGGCAAGAGTACAGGAGTGGGGTGCCATTGCCTTCTCCGCTTCTATAAGTTATGTTTCTTCTAAATTTAGAAGTTTAGAAAAAAGTTTCTCCTCTCCCATCCCCAGTGTTTGAATCTGGTACTCCCCTCAACATATTAGAAATCTGCAAATGTTTCATGATGTTGGATTGTTTACTAAGCTTCCAACTGAGGCTCCCTGCCAAACACGTACAAAATCTGGAAGAACTAGTGATTTATATGTGAGAAAATAAAAATCTGTACACCTTAAAAATGATATTTGTTAACCATTTATATGGTTCAAGATGGTATTTTATAATAATCAGTTTTATGTAAACTTGGAAATGAGAGACAAAATGTATATCTCATATTTTAGAAGTATTATTTCAAATATTTACATTTGAGAGCGATACTTGTCACTTTGAGAAATGCTAAATGTTGATCTTTTTGAGATCTCAACATCTTATGCTGATAAACTGAATACTACATATTACAAAATCATCTAAAATGGAACATTTGGTACTGGGAACAAGAAACTGGGAAATACTTCCATCTCTAAAGTTTATGACATTTTTCCAATGCAAGAGAAAGCTTGAAATTTACATTCTTCCAAAACCTGTTATCTGATAAAATTTTTCTGGAATGGGAAAAAAAAAATGTATTCTGTAAGCACTTGCTAAATCCCTTCTACGTGTTCAGCATTATTGTCTGGAGACCCACACTCTGATGATTCCTGGACTCAGTGAGTACTCAGGACAGGACGACTCTGGGGGTTAGCAGCTGTTTATCTCTCCATCAGTGGCTCCTGGTGTCATCACCACAGAGCAGGCAGCAGTTGCATTCCTCAGATCTGTGTTTGTTTGGGGTGTCATCATGGCAAGGCTAACTTCCCACCACAAGCAGCTGAAAGAGAGAGAAATCAGTGGTGGAGAGGCACGCGGGAGGGAGAAGGAAGGAAAGGAAGGACAGGGTGTGGCAGTTTGGTGAGGCTTATTGACTCTTCTCTGCCTGGATTCTGAGTACATCCCTTCAGCCATACGCCAAGAGACATACATGCCCAACCTCATGGTCTCCAGTGAAACTTTAAATTGAATAAATGCTTATTCAATCATTGCTCAGTTTCGAGCAATCACTCAGAGACGTGATTTTTATCCCAGAAATAATCCTCTTTCTCTTTACCATTCCCGACATAAGAAGAGTAACATCCACAGGTTGTGTTGAGCCCCTTGTGAACATTCTCATGTTCGGATTCTTGTGTTACACGTGAGAACAGAGACTTGCGGCCACAGACATGAACGGTGTATAAGCAGGAGAACCTGGCTTCTCTGCGCCCAAAGATGTGTTTGTTTTACAAGACCAAGTGCCTCCCTCCTGCCATCTTTTAATCCTCAGAATCCTCATATACAACCTTGAACTCTTTTTAAGCTTTTATTTATTTACTTTGAGTTATTTGAAATTCATCTTGTTCCTCTTTCTTAGCTGCATATTTTGGAGGAAAGGGTCATATATGACTCATCTTTTCAAATTATTGCTCTCTTCAGCACATTTTCTTATAGTATTAGGTACTTGACATATACATATGAAATATTATAAATAAATAATCAAAAATTTTAAATAAATACAAATGCCATAACCCTATGCTATAACCATCATAGTGAAAAAGATAAAAGTTTTAAAAACTGTTTATGAGGCTTCCCAGGTGGTGCTAGTGGTAAAAAAAACAAACAAAACAAAACAAAACAGCAGCAAAAAACATCTGCCAATGCAGAAGACATAAAAGACAGTGGGTTTGATCCCTTTCTTTGGGATTGGGATGAAAACTGACCTTTTCCAATCTTGTGGCCACTGCTGAGTTTTCCATATTTGCTGGCATATCGAGTGCAGCACTTTCATAGCATCATCTTTCAGGATTTGGAATAGCTCCACTGGAATTCCATCACCTCCACTAGCTTTGTTCGTAGTGATGCTTTCTAAGGCCCACTTGACTTCACATTCCAGGATGTCTGGCTCTAGGTGAGTGATCACACCATCATGATTATCTGGGTCATGAAGCTCTTTTTTGTACAGTTCTTCTGTGTATTCTTACCACCTCTTCTTAATATCTTCTGCTTCCGTTAGGTCCATACCATTTCTGTCCTTTACTGAGCCCATTTTTGCATGAAATGTTCCTTTGCTATCTCTGATTTTCTTGAATAGATCCTTAGTCTTTCCCATTCTGTTGTTTTCCTCTATTTCTTTGCATTGATCGCTGAAGAAGGCTTTCTTATCTCTTCTTGCTATTCTTTGGAACTCCGCATTCAGATGTTTATATCTTTCCTTTTCTCCTTTGCTTTTTGCTTCTCTTCTTTTTACAGCTATTTGCAAGGCCTCCCCAGACAGCCATTTTGCTTTTTTGCATTTCTTTTCCATGGGGATGGTCTTGATCCCTGTCTCCTGTACAATGTCACGAACCTCATTCCTTAGTTCATCAGGCACTCTATCTATCAGATCTAGGCCCTTAAATCTATTTCTCACTTCCACTGTATAATCATAAGGAATTTGATTTAGGTCATACCTGAATGGTCTAGTAGTTTTCCCTACTTTCTTCAATTTCAGTCTGAATTTGGCAATAAGGAGTTCATGGTCTGAGCCACAGTCAGCTCCTGGTCTTGTTTTTGCTGATTGTATAGAGCTTCTCCATCTTTGGCTGCAAAGAATATAATCGATCTGATTTCGGTGTTGACCATCTGGTGATGTCCATGTATAGAGTCTTCTCTTGTGTTGTTGGAAGAGGTTGCACTCATCTCACACGCTAGTAAAATAATGCTCAAAATTCTCCAAGCCAGGCTTCAGCAATATGTGAACCGTGAACTTCCTGATGTTCAAGCTGGATTTAGAAAAGGCAGAGGAACAAGATATCAAATTGCCAACATCTGCTGGATCATGGAAAAAGCAAGAGAGTTCCAGAAAAACATCTATTTCTGCTTTATTGACTATGCCAAAGCCTTTGCCTGTGTAGATCACAATAAACTGTGGAAAATTCTGAAAGAGATGGGAATACCAGACCACCTGATCTGCCTCTTGAGAAATCTGTATGCAGGTCAGGAAGCAACAGTTAGAACTGGTTATGGAACAACAGACTGGTTCCAAATAGGAAAAGGAGTACGTCAAGGCTGTATATTGTCACCATGTTTATTTAACTTATATGCAGAGTACATCATGAGAAATGCTGCACTGGAAGAAACACAAGCTGGAATCAAGATTGCTGGGAGAAATATCAATAACCTCAGATATGCAGATGACACCACCCTTATGTCAGAAAGTGAAGAGGAACTAAAAAGCCTCTTGATGAAAGTGAAAGTGGAGAGTGAAAAGGTTGGCTTAAAGCTCAACATTCAGAAAACGAAGATCATGGCATCTGGTCCCATCACTGCATGGGAAATAGATGGGGAAACAGTGGAAACAGTGTCAGACTTTGTTTTTCTGGGCTCCAAAATCACTGCAGATGGTGACTGCAGCCATGAAATTAAAAGACGCTTGCTCCTTGGAAGGAAAGTTATGACCAACCTAGATAGCATATTCAAAAGCAGAGACATCACTTTGCCAACAAAGGTTCGCCTAGTCAAGGCTATGGTCTTTCCTGTGGTCATGTATGGATGTGAGAGCTGGACTGCGAAGAAGGCTGAGCGCCGAAGAATTGATGCTTTTGAACTGTGGTGTTGGAGAAGACTCTTGAGAGTCCCTTGGACTGCAAGGAGATCCAACCAGTCCATTCTGAAGGAGATCAGCCCTGGGATTTCTTTGGAAGGAATGATGCTAAAGCTGAAACTCCAGTACTTTGGCCACCTCATGCGAAGAGTTGACTCATTAGAGAAGACTCTGATGCTGGGAGGGATTGGGGGCAGGAGGAAAAGGGGATGACAGAGGATGAGATGGCTGGATGGCATCACTGACTCGATGAATGTGAGTCTGGGTGACCTCCGAGAGCTGGTGATGGATAGGGAGGCCTGGCGTGCTGCAGTTCATGGGGTCGCAAAGAGTCGGACACGACTGAGCGACTGATCTGATCTGATCTGATTGATCCCTGGGTTGATGCCCTAGAAGCAGGCATGGCAACCCACTCCAGTATCCTTGCCTGGAGAATGCCCACAGACAGAGGGACCTGGCCACCTACAGTCCACAGGGTCACAAAGAGTCAGACACGGCTGGAGCATCTTAGCACAGCACACGGCACATTCATTAAAGAATCACTAATACTGGCTTCTCTGTTTTGAGGACATGCATTTGTCACATGACATGGGCACTTCTGTGGTCAAAGCACCAGAATGCTAAAGAATAAATCTTCTATTTAAATGCATTCAATTCTTTATCCGTTGCTTACATTCTAGATAAGAGAACAAATTTCTCTGGTCAAATTTATCACTGAGGTAATTATTGTCAGGTGTCTGGGGAAGATAATGTGAATTTACATCACAGCTGCTTATTCAAGTTTCAAAGACACAACTTCGCAATCATTTCACAACTCATTTCACGTAAGAAAGTGCAGTGTTTATACAGTTTCTTATATAAGCCTAGCAACGAAAATGACTACCCTTGAATCCGTTGAAGGGTCTTGTTTACTTCTGATGATGGCTAGCCTCAGCTCAGCACATGGCCGGGTTTGAAAGCATGGTCTGGGCACAGCTTAGAGCTGAGACTCAAGCTTCTCTGAGCCCCTCCACCTTGGCTGGCACAGTGCTCAGGAATAACAAGGATGAGATGAACGTGGGAACTTAAAGATGCCCCACTTTGCAGCACTGTGTGAGTATCCCTGCTGGTCTTGCAAGGGGCCACCCTGTGTGGAACAGCAGAGAGGGGTGACTTTACAGAGATCACTTTGAAAATTGATCTCTTTTTTGGCCTTGATTCGGTATTCGGAATTGGGAATGATCTCTTTAAGAGAAAGCTTCAGGATCCTTAGACAAATCGGGGTTTCAAAAACATCCCGAGGAAAGGATGAGAGAGAAAGAAACACATATGCAGACATCTATCTATAAACACCGCCCTCTAACCCAGCAGTCTCCAGCTTCCTTGGCCCCAGGGACTGGCTTCATGTTATTATTTCCTCGGCTCCACGTCAGCTCATCAGGCATTAGTTCCTGGAGGCTGGGGACCTCTGATCTAATCTTTGCAGTAGGACAGCTATGAAGGGGCAAGTTGAAACTTTCTGTCGAATGGGGAGTTTGATTGAGCGATAAAAGAGATGACAATACTTGGACTTGAAGTTCACCAATGAGCTCCTCTCGGTTACCTAAAAAATTCCAGAGTGACAACCACTTGGCTGACCTCAGATCTATATAAGCTCCACAAGGAAACTCAGAAATGAAGCCATCGCTCTGTCTTCCCTGTACATCTCCAGCTTGTTTTTAACTCACATCCCCTTTAAGGAACTGTACATGCTAGCTTTTTTACAAGGAAGCCACTGTAAACAACTCCAGTCTCCCCGCCTGTCTTTCCTGATATTTTAAACTTCAGCAACACAGAATTTCTTACATTTCTTTGAAAGTCTTTGATGCATCCGGCCGCAATTTCTTGAATCATCCTCTATGCCAAGAGTGCCCATGGCAGTCTCTTCTTGCCATGAGGCTGGACAGCTCCCAGTACATTCTGTGAAGCACTCAGCACAGACCCTCTGTTCAGGATTTCCTGAACAGACTGCCCCCTCGCACCGCAGCTAGGTTTGATGCCTTTGGTTATTTCCAAGTGCATCTCTCCACCATGGCTTGGGATCGTTTTTTATTCATTTGCATCGCCCCCTGCTGAGATAGCGTCTTATACATAGAAAACACTTGCTTAACCTTGGCTGAATGAACACATAACTGAATGGCTCCTAGCCTGAGCTTTTCTGCTTAAATAATTTCACTGTCTTTATACATGTCACGTAGCTTACTTACTGTTCAACTGGAAGAAATATGCAATTCAAAATATTGCCCACACTGTCTTTTTGAAATATTTCATGTGTCATTATATTTAAATGAGAAAAAAAGTAAAAGCAAGTGAGTTTATGTTTAAACACCTCTCTGCTTATTTGACTATTAGAATATGTGAAATGAAAGCACAGAGCTCATTTATTTCTTTGCTAAAAATATCCACTTTTTAATTCCCAGTCATTTTTTACTTTGAGAAATTCTACTTGACCATGACACTCAGTATGTCATTTTTCAAACTCAAGAATTACAGGGCCAGACACTAATTTGATAAATCCACTGTCACGTAATCGAGGTTGTCTGCACTTTGGTGATAATGGAAGCTATTAACTTCTCTAAAAATGCCAGAAAGAAAGCAATGTACCTGCATCATCATTTTGTATTTTTATGGTTTTATTTCCTCACTTGTGCAAGCTCATGATAGGAAGAACCAGAACATCACCTGCAGTATCCATCTGCAAGCAACAGATGTGCGATTCCAAGGTTTAGCAGGTATTAGAGACCTGCTTAAAGACTTTGAAATATTAGATGAATGTGTATAGTTCTCTGGCCAAAGTGACCTCAGGAACTGGGTTTTTCTAGACAATCCTCAGTTCAGTGCAGTCACTCAGCCGTGTCTGACTCTTTGTGACCCCATGAACCGCAGCACACCAGGCCCCTCTGTCCATCACCAACTCCCGGAGCCTGCCCAAACCCATGTCCATTGAGTTGGTGATGCCATCCAACCATCTCATCCTCTGTCATCCCCTTCTCCTGTCTTCAATCTGTCCAAATGAGTCAGCTCTTCATATCAGGTGGCCAAAGTATTGGAGTTTCAACTTTAACATCAGTCCTTCCAATGAACACCCAGGACTGATCTCCTTTAGGATGGACTGGTTGGATCTTTTTGCAGTCCAAGGGACTCTCAAGAGTCTTCTCCAACACCACAGTTGAAAAGCATCAATTCTTCGATACTCAGCTTTCTTCACAGTCCAACTCTCACATCCATACATGAAAAACCATAGCCTTGACTAGACAGAACTTTGTTGGCAAAGTAATGTCTGCTGTTGAATATGCTGTCTAGGTTGGTTATAACTTTCTTTCCAAGGAATAAGCGTCTTTTAATTTCATGGCTGTAGTCATCATCTGCAGTGATTTTGGAGTCTGAAAAATAATGTCTGACACTGTTTCCACTGTTTCTCCACCTATTTGCCATGGAGTGATGGGACTGGATGCCATGGTGTTAGTTTTCTGAATGTTGAGCCTTAAGCCAACTTTTTCACTCTCTTCTTTCACTTTCATCAAGAGGCTCTTTAGTTCTTCACTTTCTGCCATAAGGGTGGTGTCATCTGCATATCTGAGGTTATACAATCTTAGATTCAAATATACCTGTAACTATCATGGCAAATCTGCTGCTGCTGCTGCTAAGTCACTTCAGTCGTGTCCGACTCTGTGTGACCCCACAGACGGAAGTCCACCAGGCTCCCCTGTCCCTGGGATTCTCCAGGCAAGAATACTGGAGTGGGTTGCCATTTCCTTCCCCAATGCATGAAAGTGAAAAGTGAAAGTGAAGTCGCTCAGTCGTGTCCGACTCTTAGCGACCCCATGGACTGGAGCCTACCAGGATCCTCTGTCCATGGGATTTTCCAGGCAAAAGTACTGGGGTGGGGTGCCATTGCCTTCCCCGCATGGCAAATCTAAGCTTTGTTAAAAAAATTATGAGAAAATAAAACCTAGGCAAGCTGAAATCAAGCTTGGGATATCTGTAACTCTGAAAGCAGATTAAACCATCAGATCAGATCAGATCAGTCGCTCAGTCGTGTCCGACTCTTTGCGACCCCATGAACTGCAGCACGCCAGGCCTCCCTATCCATCACCAGCTCTCGGAGGTCACTCAGACTCACATTCATCGAGTCAGTGATGCCATCCAGCCATCTCATCCTCTGTCGTCCCCTTCTCCTCCTGCCCTCAATCCCTCCCAGCATCAGAGTCTTCTCCAATGAGTCAACTCTTCGCATGAGGTGGCCAAAATACTGGAGTTTCAGCTTTAGCATCATTCCTTCCAAAGAAATCCCAGGGCTGATCTCCTTCAGAATGGACTGGTTGGATCTCCTTGCAGTCCAAGGGACTCTCAAGAGTCTTCTCCAACACCACAGTTCAAAAGCATCAATTCTTCGGCGCTCAGCCTTCTTCACAGTCCAGCTCTCACATCCATACATGACCACAGGAAAGACCATAGCCTTGACTAGGCGAACCTTTGTTGGCAAAGTGATGTCTCTGCTTTTGAATATGCTATCTAGGTTGGCCATAACCTTCCTTCCAAGGAGTAAGCGTCTTTTAATTTCATGGCTGCAGTCACCATCTGCAGTGATTTTGGAGCCCAGAAAAATAAAGTCTGACACTGTTTCCACTGTTTCTCCATCTATTTCCCATGTAGTGATGGGACCAGATGCCATGATCTTCGTTTTCTGAATGTTGAGCTTTAAGCCAACCTTTTCACTCTCCACTTTCACTTTCATCAAGAGGCTTTTTAGTTCCTCTTCACTTTCTGACATAAGGGTGGTATCATCTGCATATCTGAGGTTATTGATATTTCTCCCAGCAATCTTGATTCCAGCTTGTGTTTCTTCCAGTCCAGCATTTCTCATGATGTACTCTGCATATAAGTTAAATAAACATGGTGACAATATACAGCCTTGACGTACTCCTTTTCCTATTTGGAACCAGTCTGTTGTTCCATGACCAGTTCTAACTGTTGCTTCCTGACCTGCATATAGATTTCTCAAGAGGCAGATCAGGTGGTCTGGTATTCCCATCTCTCTCAGAATTTTCCACAGTTTATTGTGATCTACACAGTCAAAGGCTTTGGCATAGTCAATAAAGCAGAAATAGATGTTTTTCTGGAACTCTCTTGCTTTTTCCATGATCCAGCGGATGTTGGCAATTTGATCTCTGGTTCCTCTGCCTTTTCTAAAACCAGCTTGAACATCAGGAAGTTCACGGTTCACATATTGCTGAAGCCTGGCTTGGAGAATTTTGAGCATTACTTTACTAGCGTGTGAGATGAGTGCAATTGTGCGGTAGTTTGAGCACTCTTTGGCATTGCCTTTCTTTGGGATTGGGATGAAAACTGACCTTTTCCAATCTTGTGGCCACTGCTGAGTTTTCCAAATTTGCTGGCATATTGAGTGCAACACTTTCACAGCATCATCTTTCAGGATTTGGAATAGCTCAACTGGAATTCCATCACCTCCACTAGCTTTGTTCCTAGTGATGCTTTCTAAGGCCCACTTGACTTCACCATAATCATCTATAATTCTTAGATCTATAATCATCTATAATCTATCTATAATTAATAGGACCATTGTTATGGGGTGACTGATCAATATTCTACAACCCTGAAGCAATAAAGTTTGCAAAGTGAGGTTAGTTTGGTTAGGGAAGATGGTATGGAACCAAGAGGTCTCTTAAAAAAAAAGGGGGCGGGGGGAGAAATATTTCTTCATTCTCAGAATTTTGTAGGAGCTATAATTGTGTTCCTTTCAAAGAATATGCCTACTCAAACACTAGACAGAAGTTTCAGAAAAGTTCTCATGTGATTTATCTCATGAATTTTTGAAGTTTGAAAATTATTTAAAAGGATTTAAAATAATTTGAAAATTATTTCTCAAAACATGAGCCGTGGAACCTCTGGTTCCTGGGTTAGATTGGCAGAGTTGATTAAAATGCAGATTCAAAGGACTTGCCCCGTATCTACTGAGGAGAAAGTCCATGAACTTGAGATTCAGACTGTGGCCTTTAATAGAGTCCTTCTGCAGCATGAAGTTTAAGAAACTCTCTTAGAATCAATGGAGAGAGAGCTCATTGTCTTAACTTCCTTATTATCACTCCCAAGCACACAAAAACCAGCATGGTCACACTACACATGTCACACATCATCTACATTATGTTATTACGATGTTGTTCAAATAATTCATTTTGTAAATAAATTGAAATATTTGAATTTGAATTGCGGCATTGCCACTGAATAGCATCATCTGAGGTAATATAAGCTGACATAGCACGAGAAGAACCTTGTTAGTGTCAAATAGACAGTGTTCACTTTCCCACATAATGCACGTCACTGTAAATAATGTTTTCCGGAAAAGACACCTTTCAGAGTCAATAAGATTAGGCACAATTGTGATGTGCTCTCAAGGTCTCCCCCGCCAATGCACATGCCCCCTAGTTACAGGATCATTCCCTGTTATTTTAATAATGTCAAGCTAGCTTTTATTCCGGGAATAGGCCACGGAGTTTCAGGCTCCCCTTCCTCCTAAGACACCTGCCGATGTGATCTGAATTCCCACAGATGTCGGGCGATTCCTTCCATACTTCCCATTTTCTGAGGCTCTCCCTAACACTCCTGTCAATTAGTCACACACTATCCTTTTTTTTTCAGGGCTTCCCTGGTAGCTCAGACGGTAAAGCGTCTGTCTATAATGTGGGAGACACGGGTTCGAGCCCTGGGTAGGGAAGATCCCCTGGAGAAGGAAATGGCATCCCACTCCAGTAGTATTGCCTGGAAAATCCCATGGACAGAGGAGCCTGGTAGGCTACAGTCGTTGGGGTCACAAAGAGTCGGACAGGACTGAGCGACTTCACTTTCACTTTCATCCTTTTTCCAAGGCATTTTGCTTTTATATCTATAATATGACACACTACATTTTAATTGAGATTGTGTTTGCTTCCAGTCTTCATGAAACTATGCATTCCTACAGGTCAGGAATAAAATCGTCCTCGCATTTATTTGAATATACAGTTGGCCCTTGAACAGTATGAGTTTGAACTGCGTGGGTCCACTTACACAAGGAGCTTTTCCAAGAGTAAGTACTATGGAATCACCACGATCCAAAGCTGGTAGAATCTGTGGATGGGAACTGCGGATGGGGAACTCTGGCTGTGGATGAGCAATATTCTCAAGGGCAGACTTGATCATACCTGGACCTCACCTGCATGGAGAGTTGACACTATGAATGCTGCCTTACTCAAGGGTGGACTGTTCTATAAATTCTCACCATTAAAACAAATTCTCACCGGGGAGATGCTAAGTTTTGCTTCAATATCAATGAACTTGAATTAGAAATCATTTTCACCAGCCAGGATAATTTCAAGATATTGTTTTACAACAAATCTTTGAAAACAGGAGTCTAATGCTCTAATGAAATCTGTGTAAGACAGTACATTATACTTTCTATATTGTAAATCTAAGAAAACACTGAAATGGTACTAAAAGAAAATATAGACTTCTTTTACCATTTTGCAAGTCTGAACTTAATTTTTTTTCCTTTGTGTTTTAAGACTCTTTTAAGAATTTGCCTAAGCAGAAATGGTATCATATAAAATTTGAAGTAGATCCCAGAGACAGAGGTCTAAATGTCTTCCTATTCACTCACATATAATCTTGCTTGCCAGTTAATTTTTAAATCTGGGTATTGAAAATAAAATATAATCTGTAAGACAGGAGATATTTACATAATTCTATATTTGCCAACAATCATGTCCTGAATTAGAAATGTTATTCTTCAAATTGATTTTTGTGATATTCTTCTTGCTGCTGCTGCTGCTAAGTCGCTTCAGTCATGTCCGACCCCATAGACGGCAGCCCACCAGGCTTCCCTGTCCTTGGGATTCTCCAGGCAAGAACACTGGAGTGGGTTGCCATTTCCTTCTCCAATGCATGAAAGTGAAAAGTGAAAGTGAAGTTGCTCAGTCGGGTCCAACTCTGTGTGACCCCATGGACTGCAGCCTTCCAGGCTCCTCCATCCATGGGATTTGCCAGGCAAGAGTACTGGAGTGGGGTGCCATTGCCTTCCCCAGATATTCCTCTTAGGCTTCCTAATAATAATGCATTAAGCATATGCTACATTACATCAGATCAGATCAGATCGTCCTCAGCTCCCTCTCCCCCGCCCAGGCTCCCTTCCATCCCACTCCCGAGGTCCTCAGCTGCCCCCTCCACCTCTCTCCTCTTCGTCCCCTTCTCCTCCTCCCTCTCCCTCCCACTCAGTCTTCTCCAGTCACTCTTCACTGGTGGCCATCTGGTTCAGCTTAGCATCTCCTTCTATCAGTTGATTCCTCGCGTCACTCTCGGTCTTCTCCACCTCAAACATCCGCGCTCACCTTCTCTCCAGCTCTCACTCCATACATACACAGAAGACACCTGCTGGCCCTTGTGGCAGTGATGTCTCTCTTTTCTCTGGGTCATCTTCCTTCCGGCAAGCTCCGCTGCATCCTTGTTGCAGAAAACAAAGTCTACATTTTCCTTCCCCATCTTCCCTCAGTTGGGACCAGTCCATTCTTCGTGTGGCTTTCCCCCTCACTTCCGGCTTTTGCCCTCTTCACTTCTCCTGCGGTCATCTCTCTGGTGTTCCCTTCCAACTTTTCTCTCCAGCACTTTTCTCTGCTGTCATGTACATTCAGCCTTGATGTCCCTTCCTGGAACAGTCTGTTGTTCTGACCATTCTCTTGCTCCCCTCATTTCTTGGGCAGTCAGGTGGTCTTCCATCTCTATCCATATTTGTGTCTACAGTCAGGCTGGCTCGCGATGTCTCCTTATTCATAGACTATGAGAAGTGGAAAACTACGATCAGTGACCAATCATCCCGTACAGTGGAAGTGAGAGATTAGGCCTAGATCTGATAGTGGTCGGAACTTGGATGAGGTCGACATTGTACAGGAGACAGATCAAGACATCCCCATGGAAAAGAAATGCAAAAAGCAAAATGGCTGTCTGGGGAGGCCTTACAAATAGCTGTGAAAAGGAGAAGGAAAAGCAAGGAGAAAGGAAAGACATAAACATCTGAATGCAGAGTTCAAAGAATAGCAAGAAGAGATAAGAAGCCTTCTTCAGTGATCAATGCAAAGAAATAGAGGAAAACAACAGAATGGGAAAGACTAGGGATCTCTTCAAGAAAATCAGAGATACAAAGGAACATTTCATGCAAAGATGGGCACAAAAAGGACAGAGATGGTGTGGACCTAACAGAAGCTACATTACATAGACACTTGTATTAAAAGATGCTTGCTCCTTGGAAGAAAAGCTATGATCAACTTAGACAGCATATTAAAAGGCAGAGCCATCACTTTATCAACTAAGGTCCATCTAGTCAAAGCTATGGTTTTTCCAATAGTCACGTATGGACATGAGAGTTGGACTATAAAGAAAGCTGAGAGCCGAAGAATTAATGCTTTTGAACTGTGGTGTTGGAGAACTCTTGAGAGTCCCTTGGACTGCAAAGAGATCCAACTAGTTCATCCTAATCAGTTCTAATCATCAGGAAATCAGTTCTGAATATTCATTAGAAGGACTGATGCTGAAGCTGAAACTCCAATACTTTGGCTACCTGATGCAAAGAGCCGACTCACTGAAAAAGGCCCTGATGCTGGGAAAGATTGAAAGCAGGAGGAGAAGGGGATGACAGAGGATGAGATGGTTGGATGGCATCACCAACGAGATGGACTTGAGTTTGAGTAAACTCCGGGAGTTGGTGATGGTCAGGGAAGCCTGGCGTGCTGCAGTGTGTGGGGGTGCAGAGTCGGACATGACTGAGTGACTGAACTGAACTGAACATTACATGCTATGTTATGCTATGCTAAGTCGCTTCAGTCGTGTCCGACTCTGTGTGACCCCATAGACGGCAGCCCACCAGGCTCCCTCACTCCTGGGATTCTCCAGGCAAGAACACTGGAGTGGGTTGCCATTTCCTTCTCCAATGCGTGAAAGTGAAGTCGCTCAGTCGTGTCCGACTCTTAGCGACCCCATGGACTGCAGCCCACCAGGCTCCTCTGTCCATGAGATTTTCCAAACAAGAGTACTAGAGTGGGGTGCCATTGCCTGCTCCGAACATTCCATAGTACTCTGTAATAATAATCACCTGGAAGATGACATTGTTTTTGACATTTTCTTTTGAGGACAGACATATGTCTATATAGTAAGAAAAGATGGAAGAAAAACAAAAAATTTGTACACAAAATAATATAACATCTACAATGAACTTCAACCGTAACAGGCTCAATTCCATTCTTCAAAAACCAAGGATAGTTGTCATGGCAAATACAGATTGAGTATAAGCAAAAAAAAAAAAAAAAAATCAGAAGGGTATATGCATGAGCATGTTTCAGCAGTGGAAAAACTTCAATTTGGAAAAAAAACACAGAGAAATATCTTCCTCCAAACAACAGGGTCGGGCATGAATAGTGATATAGATTCAATTTTTTCAAAGTATGAAAAGAAATGCCAGGTACCGTTCTTTTCTCAGACATACAGGGCAGCAGTTGGATTTTTATTAAGAGCCCAGCCTTTTGTAAATGTCTGTCCAAAATGGCATAAAATTTTTCGACATGTGCTTTCAGGTCCAAGGACCGCTACAATTTTTTTTTTTTTTTAAATGTGTTGTTCTCAATCATGTCTTCTATTGGAGACCTTAATATTCCATCATAGGACGTGAATTGAAGAAGAATAGTAAAGTGTTCTTTTTTCCTTCTCTTGTGAACTCAGCCTGATGTGTTAACTGTGTTCAGCATCTTCTGAGCAGGGACACAGGTGGTGCTTACATGGGCCCGGCCCCTGTGGTCCTTGACCACCCCCCAACTCCACGTCCTCTGGCTACCTTTGGTCTGTTAAAAACCTTTAGTCAAAGAGTAATTTTAATCAGAGAAGTGAGAACAGCAGAAACAAAGGAAAATAGTCAAAGGATACCAAATAACAATAATACAGTCCTTAAACAAACCAGGGGCTAGAGATAATACTCTGAGCCACATCCTGTGAACTGTTTACAGTGAAACCCCCGCCAGGTGGGGGAGTTAAGGACATGAGGACCGGCTGCAGCGCCCCCATCAGCTGCCTGCTACAGTCCTGAGAACTGGCCTCAGAGAAACTGGGAACAAAGTGACCCTGGAGCTGAAGACTAACTCTGCTTAAAAGAATCAAGACCACTGGATGACCAATTTCACTGTGATGGTCAGAGCTGACCCTGCTGCTTCTGTGTGTGAGCCCCTCCCTTTGCACATAAAACCTCTTGCCCACTGATCACTGGGGGAGGGATGGAGCTGGCCTTTGAGCAGGCATCTACTCTCTCTACCTACCCCAGTTGACAGCATCCAGACGAAAGCAGACTTCTCTGTCCACCAACCTTTCCTATTTACTGGCCTTTGAAGGACGAGAAAGTGGACCCCACTTTCTGTGGCAGTATCCACTTGAGTCATGGAAAAGGCACAGATCAGATCAGATCAGTCGCTCAGTCATGTCCAACTCTTTGCGACCCCATGAATCGCAGCACGCCAGGCCTCCCTGTCCATCACCAACTCCCAGAGGTCACTCAGACTCACATCCATCGAGTCAGTGATGCCATCCAGCCATCTCATCCTCTGTCGTCCCCTTCTCCTCCTGCCCCCAATCCCTCCCAGCATCAGAGTCTTTTCCAGTGAGTCCCAGTGAGTCAACCCTTCACATGATGTGGCCTAAGTACTGGAGTTTCAGCTTCAGCATCATTCCTTCCAAAGAAATCCCAGGGCTGATCTCCTTTAGAATGGACTGGTTGGATCTCCTTGCAGTCCAAGGGACTCTCAAGAGTCTTCTCCAACACCACAGTTCAAAAGCATCAATTCTTCGGTGCTCAGCCTTCTTCACAGTCCAGCTCTCACATCCATACATGACCACAGGAAAGACTATAGCCTTGACTAGACAAACCTTTGTTGGCAAAGTAATGTCTCTGCTTTTCAATATGCTATCTAGGTTGGTCATAACTTTCCTTCCAAGGGGTAAGCGTCTTTTAATTTCATGGCTACAATCACCATCTGCAGTGATTTTGGAGCCCAGAAAAATAAAGTCTGACACTGTTTCCACTGTTGCCCCATCTATTTTCCATGAAGTGATGGGACCGGATGCCATGATCTTCGTTTTCTGAATGTTGAGCTTTAAGCCAACTTTTTCACTCTCCTCTTCACAGGAGTGATTAAAAAACTTGATAAAACTAACCTAACATCAGGATATATTAGTAAATCAGAAAACACACACCCATATCAAATGGTAAAACTAATCTTTCCTTAAATAATGAATTCTTACCTTTCATATAAAAATTATCTTGATAATGCTGCATAGTAAATGCTATTAATCTGGTAGCATGAGTCTCTGTTTTTCCATGGACTAGATACACTCCCTATCTGTAAATCAGTTCACTTAAAATTATATTAACTGAAACACCATTTCCCAGAAATTTTGTATTTAATCAAATGAAAATTCATTTAATTGGATGCACACATAGGTTCAAGTAAAGTCATTCCATCGAAAAGAAAGGTCTGCTATTTCCTATCTTTTCATGGGCAGAGTCCACAGAATACAATATATTCCTGCCCCCCTCCCCACCCCACTCCTGTTTGAACTACGTGAGCCTGTCTGTTTAAACATAGAGAAGGGATGACCGAAATATAGCACCAGCCCAAGAAATTAATCCACCCTACAATATCCAACCTATCAACAGGGCTTAAGGACAGTTTGTCAACAGCATTATAGAGTCTGATTTATGGTGTTTACTGAAGAGTCTGAGTTGCTGCCCTGGAAAATATTTCCTCCATAAAGTATAACTAATAATATATGTCCAGCTTTTTCATCTGGACCATTCAGTCTTGTACACTATACATAGACAAATACTTTTGGTAACAGTGAAAGATCTATGAAAAAAATCTGTACCCGACTTAGCCAGTTTCACTGGCCTTATAGTATCTTAACTCATTGACCAGTGCATATTATTAAGCATAGATTATAAAGATGGGCTTAGGGGAGATCAATGACACAGGAATCACACATGCTTTTATGGTTTCTTTTCATATTATTCCAAGCACTTTAAATATGTTTTCTACTTTAATGGACTAACTATCTTACCCACAGTAAGATATATGTACTTTCAAAATTCTTCTTCTGATTCATTAACATGGGGGTATTCCCTAGTGGAAAGTTGAAATCAAAGAAGTCAATTACTATAATGTTTGTATACAGCTTGTGTTAGCATCAACACACATACAGACACACTCACACACGTAGAGTTATCCCAACACTAAAAGTAACTTAATTATATTTAAAGATAGTTCACTAGTCTTTACAGCTGAGTTTTCACCTAACACCCAGAACCTGTCTTTCAATGATTGTAAGTCAATTATCTGAAGACATCTGAACAGCACACTAATTAGATGATATATTCTTACATCTTTATTTTTGAATGGAGAAAGTGAAACAGAAAAGTGAAGTATCTTGTTCTTAGATAGTCAATATAATATGGTCTTAAATCGAGATCTTATGAACGTCGCTGCTTATCCAATGCATCTCTCATCAAACAATTATTAGAATTCCTTTTTCAGAATAGCCTTTGGAGTCGTTTTAGAAGACAAACAAGACCCTAGTTTCATAGCTATCATTATTCCACAGGTTGTTTTGTTTTGCTTTATTGTCATAATGATACTATTTAGTTGGCCAAGAAGTTTGTTTGGGTTTTTAAACTTGAACAACCTTTATGGCCAACCCAATACTTTATCCCCTACTTACTCATCAACCTTGGATCTACTGTAACTTCCTCAGGGAAAAGTATGTTATATCCCCAAAGTATTCAGGGTAATATCTGTTCCGTTGTTGAACTGATTATATATTTATTGATAAAATATGCGCTTAAGACATGTGCTTTATGTGGATAGCTAAATGTAGACTCTAAGACATTCTCAACCAAATTATTTTGAAGTTTTCTCTTGTCAAAACCTTGAAATTAAATCTATATAAATTTGACTTCAGGAGATCATGTTATTCATGGATCCATTTTGAGACTCTAAAAACAGCCAATGCTAATGGGATGTTAATCCAACCGACTGAACAATTAAAAGTGTTAATGACAGGATTAGAATCATTTTTTTCTATTATTGTTGTTTCATGCCAGAAATATTCAGTGCTTGGTTTTATGTTTCTATAAATGGCATTAGAAGAGTCTTTATAGCAGATCCTAAAATGACTATGTGGATTTCAAAGAATGTTTTCCAATGGAAAGACAGTGTAAATCTTTTATGTCATTGAGTGCTAAAACAGCTTATTGATCAATGTCGACAGGTGGGGCCAAGACAAATGGTCCTAATCTGCGCCTTTATAAATACATTAAACACGAGGAGATAATTTTTCCAATGAATCAAGAAAATTAATATGAGTTTTTGTGTTCAACCCTTCAGAGTCCCAGCCTATAAGCCAGAAAAATTGAAGGGGATCTTCTATGGTATATTTCTAAAGTCTAGGTTGTATATTTTGCCTGGAATGACTTATAGAGAACTACACTTGCCATTTTTAGAAAATAGCTGCGGTTACTTGGGCCAGTGTCAAGGTAACACTTTCCAAAATACAACGACCAGGAAGATTTGCACTTCTCAAAGATATCTGAAGTTGATGCAGTCTGTGGTTACTTCAGGATCAGCTGCTCTTATTGGATTAAGTAAGAGCCGGGTTGAAATCTGGGCACATGCATTGTGGACGTTCAGAGTACACGTGCCTCCTTCCCGAGATATTCAATAGAGCATCTGGGGATGTCTGACCTCTCCCCACCCCAGTCCTTCTGTCCCCAGAAAATCAGTTGCTTGTTCTTTTAAAACTGTCACCCACAAATGCGTATTTTTCTCTGGATGTGACATTATCACTGTCTGTTATTTAACTGACCACATATACAACATATAGAGGTCAATTAAACAATATAATCAGTACAGTCTATACAATTAGTATAGACTATGTCAAGTCTTTTCTTAGAGGTCAAGAAGTGTTAGTCATTATTATCAACACTGTTGTTTGCTTCCCATTGCCCTTGCTAGCTACTGAATCAACCTTATAGACATAAGGTTCTTTGTCAAATAAAACCTCTACTTTGAGCTTCTAGCTTTATTTTTATTTATTTTGTTGGCTCATTGGTTGGTTGGTGTAAGGGGAGGATTATGTCTTCACGAACTACTCTCAGTTTATTATTTTTCTAAAAATCTATATTGCAGCCATTTATTCCTTGGACACAAAAGGCAGCATTCCTGATTGATCTTTCCTAACTTGAAAATATAGACCAATTACCCCAAAGGTTTCAAATTACTCACTGTACTGATTTTACAGAGTACCACATAAACTCTGCAGCATTGATTCTCAGACTTTCTAAAGGAATAGGCATCGCATGTATATGTTTTCTTAGGGAATCCTCCATAACACCAAGCATAAGTCTAAGTTACATAGTATGCATAAGAGCTTGTACGAGCAAGGACATATTGAGTGGGCTACAGAAAGAGACCTTGAAAAATGAACCAAGAGAGTTCCCTCCTGTGAAGTCATTCAGATAAATAACAGATTCTCAGAATTCTGGATAAAATATTCTCGAGCAGAGAACTTACTGTGTAAGAAATTGAGGTGGCCACATTTTGAAGACAGATTTTTTTTTAAGATGTAGGAAACACACATTTTTCAGTTCTATTAAAATCAGAGTGAAAGCATTCAAGACATTGTCCTCTGTGATTTCCCTGTATGCCTTCAAATTGGTTTTTTTCTTCTTTCCTTTTTCAGAATGTATTACTGAAGCCATTCTCTGAAGTAAACTGAAATACCCAGAGATTTTCTCCCCTCTATATCATGAGAACAAATGGCAACGCTGATCCTCACAATCAGAAACATGAACAAAACCCAGGTCACGGAGACCAGGACAACAGGTCTGCTGCTGCCCGTCAGAAACCACTTCTAGCTGATAGAGGCTGGAAACTGACAACGGCGCTCAAATAAATCGGGAGGTTATTTTCTGTCGTAGGGCAAGTATACACTGCTGCTAAAATCCCAGGCTTCTAGAATCTACTGCATCATCTCTTGCTCTTTTCAACTGGTTTTTCAATCCTATAGACAGTAAGAGGAAAGGCGAAAAGTAGAAAGAAATCTTCAGCTAAGCCAGCCCCCAGACAGAGCATCCCAGAAGCCCTCATTCCAGGGACTTCTACTCTTATTTCATCAACTGAAGCTTCATCATACAGATACCTCCACCCACAAGTAAAGCTGCGAAATGTAGTTTTTAAGGTACACCAGTATCACCTCCAACAGAATGAGGGAATGTTCATAAAAACACCAGGGGGAAATGGGAGAGAAGATGTATCTCTTATATATTACCTTACCCTTCTTCCCATATTTATGTTAATAATATCCTATCATTTTCCTAGAAACTGCTACAGAGACTACCCTTTTCTTGGGCATGATGACAATTAAGGAATCTACTCTTCCAACCTATTTACCTCCATGTCATCCTGCTGGTTGATCTGCTGCTGGGTGTCACTCTGCACGAGTCTTCAAACATTCTTTTTTAAAAACTTACGCTCTAAAACAGGTCTCATTTCACAAACATTTAAATCACAGAATAAAAGACACTCACATGCATTATAAGATTATTCCACAGTATACTGCTCTTTTTTTTGCAATCTCTTTCCTTCTGCTCCTAGTCACTAACATGTCAACTCCCAATAAAGGTATTTTGTAATTGATAAGTATTGTACAAGTTATAAAAACTAATAACCAGAAACCTCAGCTAAAATAGAGTTGAGACACAGAGAAGAGGAGAACTCTCAGGCCCCAAGATGAAGCAGAAAGACTCCTCTTCTTGCCTCGCAAGAGCTCAACCAATGAGAAACCCTCAGTTAACAAAGGGCCACCACTTCAAACTCTGCATTCCTCCAATAAACTCTTTGTTTACTATAACACTTCCAACTCCTTTTCTCCTCTTTAAAAGTGCTGTCCTCTCCTGGCTCTTGGTAGGCCGAGGTGCCAGACCCCAAATTACAATTCCTTGCTGATCTAGAATAAATCCCTGATTTGGCTAGAGACACAACTGGCCATCTATTTGTTGAAGGTCAACAAAGCAAATTAAGAAACAAACCTTCTCCATGACACACAGCTTCTTCTAGCCTTTCATGACCTGTTTTGTCCACGTGATACAAAGGTCCACGTTTATACACTTTTAGTACAGTGTGCTCCACACTGAAGAATCACAAAGACCACCTAGTCAAAACTTTTGCCCAAAGTCCGTATCATTTACAGCAGAGTTCCCCAACCTCTTTGGAACCAAGGATGGATTTTGTGGAAGAGCAGAAAGTAGCATCCTTTAAAGAGCATCCTCTATCTGGTTACCTCCAAGCAGACTCAAGCAATAGGGATACTTGAAGTAGCAAACAAAGATTCTTATCTGAATGTTCGAGACTTTTCTTCATTCAAGATGACCCAATTTTTCCATGGACAGTGGGGGGTGGGGGGTGGTTTTAGGACAATTGCAGCGCATCACATTGATTATATACTTTATTCCTATTATTATTACATAGCTCCTCCCCAGATCATGAAGCATTAGATCCCAGAGGTTGGAGACCCCTGATTTAGAGAATCCAACATCCATTTTTAAAATATTTCTGCATTTGATTTTTTTGCTACTTGAAGAGGCAGAGGATTACATTTGGGTTGCTTCATAATCAGACATTCCTCCTCCATTATAAACAATTATTGCTCTATAATTTTAACCACTGGCCTTGCTTCTATTTTTATTCTAGGCTTCTCAATCAACTAAATCCACTAAATCCACTTGATAGGAGACCACATATAGAATTACCTCGTCTGAGTAAGGACTATAGGCTAAATATCTGTACTGTTTATATATATGCTTGAGTGTAAGGGCTGCATATCCTGCACAGTACGTTTTAAAGCATTTTTGTTTCATTTTTAAAATAACCACAATTACTAGTGGGATGTGCATTTCAATCATGCCTTCTGATGCTTCTCAAACCTTAGAATCACATTGACTAATGAACACCACATCTTCTATTCCACAACAATTTTCACTCAATAACAATACTTGCTTTTTTATTGTAGTAAACTATACATAACATAAAGTCACCATCTTACCATTCTTAAGCATACAGTTTATCAACACGAAATACAGTCACATTGTTGTATAACCATCTCCAGGTCTTTTTCATCTTCCCAAACTGAAACTCTGTGCCCATGAAACAATACTTGCACGCCATTCTGACAAAACATGATCCACTGGAGAAGAGAATGGCAAACCACTTCAGTATTCTTGCCTTGAGAACCCCATTAACAATATGAAAAGGCAAAAAGATAGGACACTGAAAGATGAACTCCCCAGGTCTGTAGGTGCCCAATATGCTACCAGAGATTAGTGGAGAAACAACTCCAGAAAGAATGAAGGGATGGAGCCAAAGCAAAAACAACACCCAGTTCTGGATGTGATTGGTGGAAGCAATGTCCGAGGCTGTAAACAACAATATTGCATAGGAACCTGGAATGTTAGGTCCATGAATCAAGACAAATTAGAAGTGGTCAAATAGAAGATGGCAAGAGTGAAGGTCAATACTTGAGGATTCAGCAAATTAAGATAGACTGGAATGGGTGAATTAAGCTCAGATGACCATTATATCTACTACTGCGGGCAGGAATCCCTCAGAAGAAATGGAGTAGCCATCATAGTCAACAAGAGTCCAAAATGCAGTACTTAGATACAATCTCAAAAAAGACAGAATGATCTCTGTTTGTTTCCAAGGCAAACTGTTCAATATCACAGTAATCCAAGTCTGTGCCCCAATCGAAGAAGTAGAACAATTCTATGAAGACCTATAAGGCCTTCTAGAACTAACACCCCAAAAAGATGTCCTTTAAATTATAGGGGACTGGAATGCAAAAGTAGGAAGAAACACCTGGAGTAACAGGCAAGTTTGGCCTTGGAATATGGAATGAAGCAGGGCAAAGGCTAATAGAATTTTGTCAAGAGAATGCACTGGTCATAGCAAACACCCTATTCCAACAACATGAGAGAAGACTCTACACATGGACATCACCAGATGGTCAACACCGAAATCAGATTGATTATATTCTTCACAGGCAAGGATGGAGAAGCTCTATACAGTCAGCAGAAACAAGACTGGGAGCTGACTGTGGTTCAGATTATGAATTCCTTATTGCCAAATTCAGACTTAAATTGAAGAAAGTAGGGAAAAACCACTAAACCATTCAGGTATGACTGAAATTAAATCCCTTATGATTATACAGTGGAAGTGAGAAATAGATTCAAAGGACTAGATCTGATAGACAGAGTCCCTGAGGAACTATGGACAGAGATTCCTGACATTGTACAGGAGGCAGGGATCAAAAACATCCCTAAGAAAAAGAAATGTAAAAAGGCAAAATGGTTGTCTGAGGAGGCCTTGCAAATAGCTATGGAAAGGAGAGAGGTGAAAAGCAAAGGAGAAAAGGAAAGATATACCCATTTGAATGCAGAGTTCCAAAGAATAGCGAGGAGAGATAAGAAAGCCTTCCTCAGTGATCAGTGCAAAGAAAGAGAGGAAAACAATGGAATGGGAAAGACTAGAGATCTCTTCAAGAAAATTAGAGATACCAAGGGAACATTTCATGCAAGGATGGGCTCGATAAAGAACAGAAATTGTATGGACGTAACAGAAGGAGATAGTAGGAAATATTAAGAAGAGGTGGCAAGAATACACACAAGAACTATACAAAAAAGATACCAAGGGAACATTTCATGCAAAAATGGGCTCAATAAAGGACAGAAATGGTGTGGACCTAACAGAAGCAGATGATACTAAGAAGAAGTGGCAAGAATACACAGAAGAACTGTACAAAAAAGATCTTCACAACCCAGATAATCACAATAGTGTGATCACTCACCTAGAGCCAGACATCCTGGAATGCAAAGTCAAGTGGGCCTTAGGAAGCATCCCTATGAACCAAGCTAGTGGAGGTGATGGAATCCCAGTTGAGCTATTCCAAATACTAAAAGATGATGCTGTGAAAGTGCTGCACTCATTATGCCAGCAAATTTGGAAATCTCAGCAGTGGTCACAGGACTGGAAAAGGTCAGTTTTCATTCCAATCCCAAAGAAAGGCAAGGCCAAAGAATGCTCAAACTACCGCACAATTGCACTAGTCTCATGCTAGTAAAGTAGTACCCCAAATTCCCCAAGCCAGGCTTCAACAGTACGTGAACTGTGAAATTCCAGATGTTCAAGCTGGTTTTAGAAAAGGCAGAGGAACCAGAGATCATATTGCCAACATCCACTGGATCATCAAAAAAGCAAGAGAGTTCCAGGAAAATGTCTATTTATGCTTTATTGACTATGCCAAAGCTTTTGACTGACTGGGACACAACAAACTGTGGAAAATTCTGAAAGAGATGGGAATACCAGGCCATCTGACCTGCCTCCTGAGAAATCTGTATGCAGGTCAGGAAGCAACAGTTATAACTGGACTTGGAACAACAGACTGGTTCCAAATTGGGAAAGGAGTACATCAAGGCTGTATATTGTCACCCTGCTTATTTAACTTCTATACAGAGTACACCATGAGAAACGCTGGACTGGATGAAGCACAAGCTGGAATCAAGATTGCGGGAAGAAATATCAATAACTTCAGATATGCAGATGACACCACTATTATGGCAGAAAGAAAAGAAGAACTAAAGAGTCTCTTGATGAAAGTGAGAGGTGAGTGAAAAAGTTGGCTTAAAACTCAACATTCAGAAAACTGAGATCATGGCATCTGGTCCCATCACTTTTAGGGAAATAGTTGGGCAAACAGTACAAACAGTGAATGACTTTTTTCTGGGCTCCAAAATCACTGCAGATGGTGATTGCAGCCATGAAATTAAAAGACCCTTACTCCTTGTAAGAAAAGTTACAACCAACCTAGACAGCATATTACAAAGTGGAGACATTACTTTGCAAAAATGGTCCATTTAGTCAGAGCTATGGTTTTTCCAGTGGTCATGTATGAATGTGAGAGTTGGACTATAAAGAAAGCTGAGAGCTGAAGAATTGATGGTTTTGAACTGTGGTGTTGGAGAAGAATTTTGAGAGTCCCCTGGACTGGAAGGAGATCCAACCAGTCTATTCTAAAGGAGATAAGTCCTGAATATTCATCAAAAGGACTGATATTGAAGCTGAAACTCTAATACTTTGGCCACCTGAGGCAAAGAACTGACTCATTTGAAAAGATCATGATGCTGGGAAAGATTGAAGGCGGGAGGAGAAGGGGATGACAGAGGATGAGATGGTTGGATGGCATCACTGACTCAGTGGACATGAGTTTGAGTAAACTCCCGGATTTGGTGATAGACAGGGAGGCCTGGTGTGCTGAGGTCCATGGGATCACAAGGAGTTGGACACGACTGAGAGCCTGAACTGGACTGCACTGATTCACTCTTCCACTCGTCCACTGTAACCATCATTCTACCGTCTCTCTAAGTGTGACTAATTTAGGGATTTCATATAAGAGGAATCATATATTTGTACTTTTGGTGCACAGAGTTTTACCTTGTCCTTTCTGACCTCATGTATTCCAGAAGTCTTCATTCTTATGGCAAAGAGTGTTGAACCATCCTATTTGTAATATCTCAGGCCCAGAAATAGAGTAGGAAGTGAGAATTAAAATCTATATGAGTGTGTTTTCCCTTAATAAACTCTCTTCATCTCTACTCTTTTTGTATTTTCATGCTTACCTACTTCATGACATTTATTATGCGTAAATTTCCCCTTTTATCTAAACTTTTCAATTTAGGATGTCTACTTAACAATGGAAAATATGTCTCAAGAAAACAGAGAAATCAAACACTTGGGCTTTCGTCTACCACCATATCTCATCTGTATCAACAGTGTAACCCAAGCCATAAATTTGAAGATAAGTGTGTCTCTGTATTACCTATGTATTTAGGAGAAAATCCTATTTTTTTTCCCATAGATATTCAGCAATACTAAGCAAAAAAGAAAAAAATAATTCTCCAGAGTCTCTGGATTATGTTATTCTGTGACCCAGTGCCTTGACACATTCCCTGATAGAACCCTCCCACTTCTGCAATGAACTGCAGTCACTGAAGTCATCTGCTTAAAGACTGAATTCTTGAACAGATGGCCCAGGCAAATATGAAGTTCAGCTGCCCTTTCCGTAACAAATGTGCTGCTTTAAATGATTAGGAAAATCGTGGCAGCCAGGAAATGTTTATTGTTTTGGAAAGAGGGTGGGTCAGGATGGGATTTCACTTTCACTCTTTCCTAGAGGAAAATATTCATCCAGCAGATTTTATGTGACATATCAGAACCTCGGTTTCCACTTGCCAACTGTCAAGACATCCGATGGTTAAGACAACTGGAAAAGGTAGCAAGAAATTAAACTGACTCCCAGCCAAGCAAATGCCAATTATACTTTAAGTGCGCTGGGAAAGATGGCCAGAGGCCAACAGCATGGGGGATGGACAGGGGTTGCTTAACGGGCACACAGCAGAGGCTACGGCCTGTGAAATTCCAAAGAGACGTGACTGGCATGGTGACACAGATCGAGGGGTCACCCACAATGCCTCAGAGATGACTTCCACTCTGTGCCAACCAAGCTGCTCTTTGATTTGCGGTTCAAAGCCTCTCTGGATAATGGGGATTATGGGACTTGGAGAATGCTCTATTCAAGGTTTTAACATGATTTTAATCAGGAGAGTCACCATCAACTGACTTTACTTTGTCAGCGGGCAATCCAAACCACACATGCCGAAAGCCAGAAAAGAGAAAAGTTTTCTCCAGTGTGACCAATTTTCTGGATCAGAGTAAAATGAAGTTACTGCTTCCTTTAAATAGCATCCTGTATCTGGTTTCCTCCAAGTAGACTTAGGCAATCTCCATATATGAAGTAAGAAACAGTCAAAGGTTCTTACCTGAACATTCAAGACTTTCCTTCATCAAAGAGGACATGAGTTTGAGCAAGCTCCAGGAGTTGGTGATGGACAGGGAAGCCAGGCATGCTGCAGTCCATGGGGTTGCAAAGAGTCAGACACAACTGAGCGACTGAACTGAATTGAAGGTATTTGGTTACATAGGAAAAGAAAATAATTTTCCCTCTACCCTCCTACTTTCTTCACTGATATCCTCCCATAATAAAAGATAAATAAGAGAAAAATAAGCAAGTGATTAATAGTATGTACACCCAGGAAAATTGAGTAGCTCTCAGAAATGGCCCAAGTCATTGCCTTAAATATCTCCAGCTAGAGACAAAGGAGAAGGCAATGGCACCCCACTCCACTACTCTTGCCTGGAAAATCCCATGGATGGAGGAGCCTGGTGGGCTGCAGTCCATGCGGTCGCTAAGAGTCGAACACAACTGAGCGACTTCACTTTCACTTTTTCACTTTCATGCATTGGAGAAGGAAATGGCAACCCACTCCAGTTTTCTTGCCTGGAGAATCCCAGGGGCAGGAGAGCCTGGTGGGCTGACGTCTATGGGGTCACGCAGAGTCGGACACGACTGAAGTGACTTAGCAGAGACAAAGGAAGGAAGGGCTAGAGAAAACTCTTGAGAGTCCCTTGGACAGCAAGCACATCAAACCAGTCATTCCTAAAGGAAATCAACCCTGAATATTCATTGGAAGGACTGATACTGAAGCTGAAGCTCCAATACTTTGGCCATGTGATGCAAAGAGCCGACTCTGGAAGAAACCCCATCCCTGGGAAAGACTGAAGGCAAAAGGAGAAGGGGTGGTAGAGGATGAGATGGTTAAATAGCATCACCAACTCAATGGACATGAATTTGAGCCAACTCCAGGAGACAGTGGAGGACAGGGGAGCCTGGTGTACTGCAGTCCACAGGGTCACAAAGAGTTGGCCATGACTGAGCAACCGAACAACAGCAGTAACATAAGTGGTGCTGTTTTCAGATTTAGGTTGTTCCCTTCTCTGTTGATAAGAGTTCCTATAGATTTAGCCATTCTCCTTCTGGAACAGAGAGGATGATAGCCTTACAAATGGAGATTTCCCTTATAAATGTAAATAGACCTTCAGTTCAGTTCAGTTGCTCAGTCATGTCCAACTCTTTGGGACCCCATGAATTGCAGCACGCCAGGCCTCCCTGTCCATCACCAGCTCCCGGAGATTACTCAAACTCATGTCCATCGAGTCCGTGATGCCATCCAGCCATCTCATCCTCTGTCATCCCCTTCTCCTCCTGCCCCCAATCCCTCCCAGCATCAGAGTCTTTTCCAATGAGTCAACTCTTTGCATGAAGTGGCCAAAGTACTGGAGTTTCAGCTTTAGCATCATTCCTTCCAAAGAAATCCCAGGGCTGATTTCCTTCAGAATGGACCAGTTGGATCTCCTTGCAGTCCAAGGGACTCTCAAGAGTCTTCTCCAACACCACAGTTCAAAAGCATCAATTCTTCAGTGCTCAGCCTTCTTCACAGTCCAACTCTCACATCCATACATGACCACAGGAAAAACCATAGCCTTGACTAGACGAACCTTTGTTGGCAAAGTAATGTCTCTGCTTTTCAATATGCTATCTAGGCTGCTCATAACTTTCCTTCCAAGGAGTAAGCGTCTTTTAATTTCATGGCTGCAATCACCATCTGCAGTGATTTTGGAGCCCAAAAAGATAAAGTCTGACACTGTTTCCACTGTTTCTCCATCTATTTCCCATGAAGTGATGGCACCAGATGCCATGATCTTCGTTTTCTGAATGTTGAGCTTTAAGCCAACCTTTTCACTCTCCTCTTTCACTTTCATCAAGAGGCTTTTTAGTTCCTCTTCACTTTCTGTTATAAGGGTGGTGTCATCTGCATATCTGAGGTTCTTGATATTTCTCCCGGCAATCTTGATTCCAGCTTGTGCTTCCTCCAGCCCAGTGTTTCTCATGATGTACTCTGCATAGAAGTTAAATAAGCAGGGTGACAATGTACAACCTTGACGTACTCCTTTTCCTATTTGGAACCAGTCTGTTGTTCCATGACCAGTTCTAACTGTTGCTTCCTGACCTGCATATAGGTTTCTCAAGAGGCAGGTCAGGTGGTCTGGTATTCCCATCTCTTTCAGAATTCTCCACAGTTTATTGTGATCCATACAGTCAAAGGCTTTGGCATAGTCAATAAAGCAGAAGTAGATGTTTTTCTGGAACTCTCTTGCTTTTTTTGATGATCCAGGGGATGTTGGCAATTTGATCTCTGGTTCCTCTGCCTTTTCTAAAACCAGGTTGAACATCTGGAAGTTCACAGTTTACGCCTTTACAAAAGTATAACTTGGTTTTCAGAGCTTTTTTGATTCTGCTGTTCTTTACAAATGATAAGCCAAAGCGCCGTATGTTGGGGGACAGACTGTGTCTCCTTCAGTTGTCTGTGGTGCTGAGTCACCTCAGTCATGTTTGACTCTGTGTGACCTTACTGTAGCCCGCCAGGCTCCTCTGTCCATGGGATTCTCCAGGCAAGAATACTGGAGTGGGTTGCCATTTCCTTCTCCAGGGGAGCTTCCTGACCCAGGTGAACCCGAGTCTCTTCCGTCTCCTGCATTGGCAGGCAGGTTCTTTACCACTAGCGCCACCTGGGAAGCCCGACAAATTCTGTTCTTCTTCAGGTAGCAGAGTGGGATTAGATGGTTTAAATGGACTCATGTATTCATCCAGAAGTATTTTGTCAAGTGACCATATTTCATTCAAGAATAAAATCCACTTACTTGTGAGTAGGCAGCTGTAATGTGGGCATGACAGGTAGAGAATATTTCTCCTTGAATTATGAAATAGAAAAATTCTTTAGATTGCTTTTTGGGTAAATTATATGGCCAACGTTATCAAAAATTTCAAACTGAAAGGTTAGCCTTAAAGTAGAAATCTAATCATGTGTACCAAAACATACTTTACTGAGTTCATATTATTAAGTTAATTCCAATGAAACATGCCAATAAGCTCTCTCCCAAAAAAGTGAATTTCACTTTCAGAAATACATGCATTTCTTGAATTTTATAAATTAAATAAATATAGATTAAGATGTGTGATGTTTCACAAGAAAGAAGATAAAGGCAAAAGATGATGACAATGTACTTGAGAGAATTCTGCTTGCTCAAGGTATTTTTGAAGAAAATTTTTAAAAAATCCCCTTTAATCCTCTTCAATATTGTCAGAACGATGTGGATGTAAAGTCCATGGTCAGAGATGCAAGTCATGGGGTTCTCAGCTATACTCAACAGGGCACAGAATAGATCAGGGGTCATCAGGGGCCGCTCATCACAACCACCTGGGGAGGGTTAAAGCACGCAGAGGTTCTGACTTCATTAGCCTTCGGTGTGTCACGGGTGAGGTGCTTTTTGAAAGTTCTCCAGGTAATTCTAATGAGAATCACTGGTCTAAATGGATACAGTGATTCTTAATCTAATCTGAGCAAAAGTCCCAAGATGCTTGTTACAAAGTATGTCTAAAATGGATAACCAGCAAGGACCTCCTTTAGGGCACAGGGAACTCTGCTCTGTTATGGCAGCCTGGATAGAGGGGAGTTTGGGGGAGAATGGATACATGGATCTGTAAGGCTGAATCCCGTTGCTATTCATTTGCAACTATCACAACATTGCTTGTGAGTTGGCTATATCCCAATACAAAATTAAAAAAAATTTGAAAGTGTGGCTAATTAGCTACCTAGATGATTTGCAATCAAGTCCTTGGACCACTTTCTGGGGAAAAAAAAAAGAAAAACTTGTCTTGACTTAGCTTATTTGTTTAAGCCCTGGGCTTGTCACCTAGTGACACCAACTTCAGCTATGTGAGAGTTCACTCAGAGTCCATAATTCTTACTTTTGGCACTTGGCAATATTCACGGAAACAAAACCTCTCACAGAAGCTTCTATACGATTGTGCTACCACACGCAGCGCCAAGGGCGATTCCACATTCCCATAAGTCAGGCAAGTCTCAAGCCAAGGGGAAGAAAACAGCTGAACGATGCTGCAGATCACACTCAGAAATACACGGAAGCTCAACGAATTCAAGGAGAGTCTCTTTTCCTGATTTTTGTTGTTGTCGTTTAAAGACAACATTTTATTTTAAATATTCATAAGGCCTGTGATCCAGCAGGTGGTATTGATCCTAGAGAAGTAAAAACATGTATCGCACAAAAGTGTTTTCAACAGTTGCATGCACAACAACCAAACATCAGAAATAGCTGAAACACCTATCAGCAGGTGAATGGGCAAATAAATGGTGGTTTATGAACACAGAGGAAGACTGCTGAGCCAAAAAATGAAGATTCAAAATATACTTGCAACTGAAGAATCTCAAAAACATCGTGCTAATGATGGAATTATGGGACAAAAGAGAACACATGTGGACCCACTTATGTAAAATTCTGGGACAGATAGAATTAATCTGTGGTGACAGAAGTCAGAGATATGGTCCTTGGGGAAGGATTGACCAAAATACAGCAAGAGGAAACTGTTCTGTAAAAAACAGGAAAATTCCACCTCTTGACCCCGCGGCTGGTAACACATAGATACAGAGTTGTCATGGAAAAGTACTTGAAGAGCGACAAAGCAGTATGTTGCCCTTAAAAGTATACATTCACTTTCCAAAGACAGGTCTATTGATTTTTCAAACACTCTACTTTAGCTAATGCAGGAGTGGAAGTAGATGTGGGTTCAATCCCTGGGTTGGGAAATTCCCTGGAGGAGGGCATGGCCACCCACTCCAGTCTTCTTGCCTGGGAAATCCCATGGACAGAGGAGCCTGGCAGGCTACAATTCCATGAGGTCCCAAAGAGTCAGACCCGACTGAAGCAACTTAGTACATATGAATCAACTAGTCCAGTCCTCTTCCTTTAGAGATGGGGAAACTCAAGCCCACGATAATTTTCCAAACAGCATCTTGGAAGTAACTGAGGTTGCTCTCTGTATCCAAGTCTCATGACAGTGTATCTACTTCTAATGGAGAGATCTCATCTGGTTTATATGAATGATTAGGAATATCTAGCTAATACCTTACACATATGCCTTATCAAATAATGAATATTCATGAAATAACTTCAGTGTGTCTTTAAAAATATCTCATTGTTTTTCTCCATTCGAGGGTTAGTGGCTAGTTCACAAAGTTAAACTTACACTACAGCTGAGATATAAAGAGAAATACTATCTCTTTATCGTGCGTCTCGCTAATCTTGCCTTTTTCCTTCATCTTATCTTATAGTAAGCAGGAGAAAAATGTATTCATGTACTTGGATCACTCAAAGAAAATCTTACAATGATTCTTAGTTTCTCTTTTTTTTTTAAAGAATGCTTGATTTCTCACAAAACCTCAAAAGGACAAAAAAGAGAGAAGAAAAGTTTAAATATCTATATAAAGAATGCTATAAATTTTATGTACACACATATTGCAGGTCAGAAGACTATGCCAGTCTTTCCGCATGTATACATTCTATATCTTGATTTCATCACACAAATAGATGTTCTAAGTGAACCAAAATTAAAAACCTTATGAATAGCAAGACAAAAGAGCAAAAACAAAAAAAAAAAATCCCATTCATAATTTCAAAGCATCTTATCCATGATACAAACTAATTTAACTAGTTCTACAACACACACACACCCAGAGCCTATTGTTTTCAAAGCATAAGACTTCACAGTGCAAACAAACGAGGTCTTTTCCTCAGCCTTTGGGTTCTGGTGGAAGATACTCGAAAGTGAACAAGCATGTACAAAGCAGTGTGGTACCTCTGCACTGAAGGAAACGCTTGGTGCCTTGAGAGCAGCTAGGAAAAGTCACTAACCCGGGTGGGGAGAGGGCTGACATCTGAGGAGGACACGGAGGGGAGAACGGAGTGAGAAATAAGGAACCTGTGGATGTGCGGAGGCATCGGACTCAGCTGAGTGCGCATGAACATAGGCAAGGTGGGGACGGAGGGCAGGCAGGAGCTGAGAGCGGGGCAGAGCAGAGGACACAGGAGTGAGGGGCTGTGCCAGGCCAATTAGTGATGGTGAGGCTTGACACGGATGCCATTCGGTTAGGAATGAGAAGTCTGAGCTTTTAGGAGAGAAGGCTGAGATATTGAGTTTTATGAGAATATTTGTGAAAGAGCACTCCACATGCCATTTTAAAAATATCTCAAAATCAAGAAGTTTCATGAGCATCAAGGAACATTCCTCATGACCCCTAACAGTCATTTCCTTCTCCCCTTTATAGCAAAGGGCAGCTTTGCGTGATTTTTGCTTTGTATAAAGAGCAACGCACGGCATGTACATTCTTGGGCTTGACTTCTTTCAACAAATTATGTTTTGAGATTCATCTGTACTATTGCATGTGTTTTTATATCACTCCATTCCGTTTATTCTAGGGTTTATAAAGACCACAATTAATTCATCTATTCTACTGTTAATGAATATTTGGGTGTTTTTCACCTCATAGTTGATTTTCAACACCATTCACTTAGGTACTTTTAATTTGAAAAAGATCAACCTTGAATTTCATAATGTGTATAAATCCAAAAGGTCCCTAAATTTTCCATGTTAGATTCAGAACTAGTCAAGTGTATAATCCTGTTCCATTTGAATGAGATAGCATAATATTTCTGGTTTCAATTGAGCCATAAAACTTAATTAAAATTAATAAATTAACTTGAATATTATTGGCTTTTCATGTATAATAAAAGTGATATTGAAATACAACCCAGTTGCCTAGTAAAACAACCATTGTTAATATTACCATATCAAATAACCCATTCTTCAACATAATTAATGTATGACCTGACATGGCATGTGTGCAGGCTCAGACCTGTTTGCCTCTTTGCAACTCCATGGACTGCAGCCTGCCAAGCTCTGTTGTCCCTGGAATTTTCCAGGCAAGAATACTGGAGTGGTTGGCTATTTCCTACTCCGAGGGATCTTCCCCACCCAGGGTTCAAACACGTGTCTCTGGTGTCTCCTGCTCAGGCAGGCAGATTCTTTTTCATTGTGCCACCTGGGAAGCCCCTATATTTAATGTAGATGAAATCAATTCTAAATAAATAATGTGAATTCTACACATCTGTAGGTACAGTGAGAGAGATTAATAGAAGGAGAGATAGTATTGGTAATTACTTAAGGAAATGAAACATGTTGTGAAATTTAAGTGTTTAAGTTTTCAGTATTTGACACAGACTCATCCTGATAAGCGATGTTAGCTTGTCAATCAAATTTTGATGCTAAACATACTAAGTCCAGTATATGAGGCTTTTATATTTTGATTTACTGGGCACATTTGTTTTCTGCACTGGAAGCAAGAGTTTAATTCAGAATCATTAGCTTTGAAACTAGTCTATTCAGTACCTCATCTGGCTCAGTGTATGGAGGTGTGCTGCGCGTGTTTGCTTTTCCACAATAATCTCTGAATTGGTGAGACCCTTCCTTCTGTTCTTTACTCTCTTTTCTCCTTTTTCTTTTTTTAACTCGAAAGGAAGATTGTTGCCCCAGTGAATGCATTTTGGGCTCCTGGGGCAAAGTTGCTAGGAAGACATCATTAGCATTTCTAAACCTAGAGATTCTTTCTTGCATTGAAACGGAATAGAATGGCCAGCTTCATGAAACTATAACTTAAACCAAGTGTAAAGAACCCCAGAGGGCACAGTGGGTTTTCCTCATAAATGGGAAATCACAGGCAAGCCCCTTCCTACAAGAGAAATGGGAAGAATTTCCCAACAACACACAAAATTACACTCGCATGAACGATGTTCTGTCTTAGAGTTTGGCTTTAGTATTTCCGCATTTTACACTGAAAAATGGAAGGACACATTTTGCAGACATTTTAGATCAGGGCAGGTCTAGAAAAATTCCAATAGCTTATGGGAGTTTTTTACCCATACAGTAAGCATCAAAATGAATACAACTCTTGACATTTGCATAAGTTTTCTTATTAAAATCTTTTGAAATACCTTTTATAGGTTGCTCTGAATCTGAATGTGGTCCCTTCCAACAATATTTAAAAAACCAGGAACACTGTATAGCTTGTCAGAAGTTCTTGTTTAAAATTTCGGGCACACGCTGTAAGACTTTTTTCCAAATTCATTCATGAATATGTATTCTGGAATTCATTCATGGATATGTATTAAACATACATTGTTCATACTGCATGGAAATACATAGCTTTCTATAAAAAACGCTCCCAACAAAACATACTCTTGAAACATGGTAGCTGGTTTTCTTGAAAAGATCCTTTATGCATTAAGGTTCAATACAAGAATTTTAATATCATTTGCAAAAGAGAAAGGAGGAGTTGAGGATTCCCTGCCATACCAGTCAATAAGGATGTCACAATCGTTAAAGCAATTCCAGCCCTTCAGTGTGTGTTCCTGAGCCCAAAGGGCACTCAGGAAAGAGAAGAGTACCTGCCTTCTACCAGCCATCAGACTGCGGCCACTCCCTGCGGTGAGCCCCTGGGGGAGCTCAGGACATGAAGAAACAGGATACTTGCCCAGAAGAGCTGAGATGCAAATGAAAGGAATGATTTCAGTGAGCCCAGACTCTTGGAACAGCAACCCACTCCAGTACTCTCGCCTGGAAAAATCCCATGGATGGAGGAGCCTGGTAGGCTGCAGTCCATGGGGTCGCTAAGAGTCGGGCATGACTGAGCGACTTCACTTTCACTTTTCACTTTCATGCATTGGAGAAGGAAATGGCAACCCACTCCAGTGTTCTTGCTTGAAGAATCCCAGGGACAGAGGAGCCTGGTGGGCTGCCGTCTATGGGGTCACACAGAGTCGGACACGACTGAAGTGACTTAGCAGCAGCAGCAGCAGCACTAGACTCTTGTATCTTCCTCTACATAAAAAAGTGCAGAATACCTCAACTTGGGATATCTGCTTTTCTTTAATTAACAATAACCTTTTGATGTTCAGACTATCTGCCCTTTGTTGCAAAACTTCTATCTCCCCTGACTCTTCCCCTCACTTCCTCAGAATAGTTCTCTCAAGGTTACTTGACATGCTGCCTCCCTGTGGCTTGAAGTCCAAAAAATTCCCACCATATAAAATACAACTCTTGAATTTCAGGTTGTGAATACTTGTTAAGTCAGTGGAACTATATTGGCCAATGTTCTTATCTTTTCCATAATGCACCTTTATTGGTTATATATAATATATACATGTGAGGGTTCTGATAAAATTATACACACACACACACACACATATATATATATATATATATATATATATATATTTTTTTTTACATGCCTAGGGTCGCAAAGAGCTGGACATGACTGAGCAACTTGCACCTACCATCATACATGTACAAATATATATATGGAATTTTCATTCAGTGGAATCTAGGTCCTTAAAATCTGTCACTAAAAGAACATCTAATCTTCATTAAAGTGTTTATTCCTGGACTCCCTTTCTTTGATTGTGAGCGTTAGTCCCAACTATTTGCACTTGACATAATTTAATGACAGTTTGTCATGATAATAGCCAGGCTCTTTTTCTGTCTCCCAAACACACCAAAGAGGGAAAGAGACAAGTTGGTTCCGTCCTGGCCAGGCGTCATTCCACGTCTTACTGGCTATCACACTTTCATCTTCTAAATTGTTCCTCAACAATGCTCCAACACAAAATAAAAATGTGTGCTCATTTCAGATATACAGCAATGTGATATGCAGTTATACACGCATCTATTCCTTTTCAAATTATTTTCCAAGTTTAAAGTCATCGTGTGGCTTAAAGTGTCTTTTAGAGATTTCCTTTCAAGTTCCAAGAGGTCTTTTCTATGAAAATGGCAAGAAGCAGTGGCGGCCAGCTCTTGTGAAGTCAGAGTTTAAGGAATGTCTGAAGTGTTCTCATGCTAGAAGTGTAGTGGAAAAGTTTCTGGGGAGTGGGAGAAAAAAAAAAAAAAGGGAGAATATAGACTTCCTGGCAATCTGCAGAAGGATGGAGTGTTTTTCTTTCTTGTTTGAGGGCTAACACTTTAAGGGGCACAGCATCACGTATGCCACTCAGTCAAGGGCCTCTTGGGAGCCCAGTTACTCCTGTAGTTGGTGTTGTATGATTTCTTCATTCCATTTTCTTACTTAAAATTGGGGGAAAAAAAGTAACCACCAGAGGGCGGAAGATATTACATTTCAAAGCACTTAAAGTAATGCACTTCCTTCAGGCAGGAAGGCCATCTCCCTAAGCAACCTTGCAAGGTGGAAGTACAGGACTACGCAACGCAGACTTCTGGAGCTTCTCTATGTCCTTCCATGTGGAATCCAAGCCTTTTACAATATCTCTGCACCTCCATCAGCTCTATTATATCTGCTGCTTGCTAGATAAGTTCTTTGCCAAATAGATGATACCATTTTTTACCTTCTGCTTTCATCAAATTAAGCTCTTCCTTATCTCTTGCTTTCAGATCAGATCAGATCAGTCGCTCAGTCATGTCCGACTCTTTGCGACCCCATGAACTGCAGCACGCCAGGCCTCCCTGTCCATCACCAACTCCTGGAGGTCACTCAGACTCACATCCATCGAGTCAGTGATGCCATCCAGCCATCTCATCCTCTGTCGTCCCCTTCTCCTCCTGCCCCCAATCCCTCCCAGCACCAGGGTCTTCTCCAATGAGTCAACTCTTGGCATGAGGTGGCCAAAATACTGGAGTTTCAGCTTTAGCATCATTCCTTCCAAAGAAATCCCAGGGCTGATCTCCTTCAGAATGGACTGGTTGGATCTCCTTGCAGTCCAAGGGACTCTCAAGAGTCTTCTCCAACACCACAGTTCTCTTGCTTTGGGTCACCTAAAGTTCAAAGAAATAGTGAATGATTCTAAAGAGCTTTAGGCTGTATACCTGCACCTCCAGGGCAATCCTATACTTAAAACGTAAAACGCAGGAGCATGCATTTGAAAGGGCGTCTGCACAAGGTCAGCGCTATCTGAATTCCTCCCCGCCTCTGTTTCCTAGTTTCTTTATTTATGAAGGTTCTCATCTCAGCTTATATGACTTCACTGCATTTTTTGCGTTAATTGACCCATCATAGTTTATTATTTTTTTAGACTTAGTGACCTAGTTCATGGCTTACCAGCCTACATGGTAACCAGCTCAGAAATCCTTGCCCTGCTGCTCCAAGCTGACTCACGATCCCAAATTCAAGTATCTCCACTAGAATCTTGAACACCTGTGTCTATGGATCCATACTTTATCCAATGCAGAATGCTCCCCTTACTAATTGCTGGGCTCCTTGAAAACGTAAATGTGGCATAAATGCATTGTTATCGGTGGAGTTAAAGTGTTAGTTGCCCAGTTGTGCCCGACTCTGTGCGACCCCATAGGCTGCAGTGCTCTGTCCATGGAATTCCCCAGGCAAGAATACTGCAGTGGATGGCCAAGACCTGTCTAGTTGGAAACCCTCTGGGTCACTTACGGCAATTGTGTTTAACCAAAGGGCAAGGCTAGGGGACCTGAAAAGCTTTTTCCAGCCTTTTTCGAGGGTATTCACCCTCTTAACTACATTTCTGATCTACGGTCATAGTAGATATCATGACAATATCCAGGTGGTGGCAGACACCGTTCCCTCCGACTCCTGTCATCATCACCAAGGCACACTGCTGGGCTCCCAGATGGTCCAGTGGTTAAGAATCCGCCCATCACGGCAGCGGACAGAAGTTCAGTCCCTGATCTGGGAAGATCCCACGTTATGGGGACATCTGAGCCTGCTGTCTAGAGCCTGTGCTCCGCAGTGAGAGATGCCCCTGCAGTGAGAAGCCCCCTCACCCCAACTAGAGAACAGCCCCTGCAGCTATGAAGACCCAGCACAGTCCAGAATAAACAAACATATAATGAAAACTTTGAAACATGACTCACCACTCTCATACTCTGTTTGGAGAAGTGATGGCTTGTGTGTCTCACGCCCTTTTTCTGCTTCCTAGCACATCAGGGCTCTGAAGGAGGGTGGTACACTGGGGGTCCACAGGTTGCTGCCTCATGACCCCTTACAGACACCCTGCAGCCACACAGAGGCGCTAACCTTCTTTAAGCTTCAACTTTCTCTTGTAAAATTCAGATATTCCAAGTATTTATTCCCTGAGTTGGTAAGGATTATATAAGTTTAATAAATTGGCTGAACTCAACAGAATCTAATTAAGAAAACCTTTAATGCTACCCAGGGGATCGTCCTTATTCTTTCTTTATATTTTATATTTATCATCACATTTATTTCTAAGAAATTCCCGTCCAGTGTAAAACAAAAGCAAACAAGTGAACATATAAATACCTGCCCCCCACAAACACACACGTACGTACCAATTCAGGCTGAGTCTGGAATTTGTTGTTGTCGAGTAGACCTGTAACCATGCCAACCCTGTTTAACCCAGAGTTACTCCATTTTTAGCTGTTTTACATTCAAACTCCCAAGAAAAATGTTATTTCCATAAATGTTTCTGCAACTAGAAACATTTAGAATCTAGAGGATTATGTAGCATCACCATATAACACATCATCCAAGACAGATACTTTTGAGAACACTAAGTAATAGAAAAATTACAATGAAACATTACCATAACCCAGGACTGTCCCAAGTAAACTGAGAATGTGGACCTCCCAGGTTAAAAGGGAAGTATCAGAATAGTAAATTCAGCTTTGAATATTAAAAAACCCACCCAAAAGTGGCCTTTAAAAAATAGGAGAAAATTTCATCTGCTTTTCTTTATTAATTCATGTGTAAATCCCCACCCTGAAATGTTGCTGTCTGATACTGTTGATACAGGATGGTGGGTCCCAGGCTCCTTCCTGCCCCAAAATAGTGGCTTGTGCTCCAGCTATTGGGATTCAGTTGGAAAGAGTAAAGAAGATTTTGCCTTCTCCCTTTAAAGACATGTCACAGGAATTGCACAAAGCACTTCTGCTAGAACTAGTTACAATACCAGATCTAGATAAAGAAAGGGATTGCTTGGCTGTAAAAGAAAGATGATATTAGTGGAAACTTAACGTTTTCCGCCATCGTGACATTTAGAATTATATACGTAAATAGACCAGATGTCTATTCAACATCACACAAAAGCGATCAGACAAGAAAGTTTAATTTGCTTCTTTCACCACTTCAACATTTGCTCCGACGTTTTTGTGTGTGTCCTATTTTCATCTAATTAACACTCAGTACCTGGTAACTACTACCGAGGAAGGGTCCTTTTTTGTTGCAGAAGCTTGAGGTGCAATATTTGCAATGACCTGAGGGGTGGGATGTGGAGAAGGCAATGGCACCCCACTCCAGTACTCTTGCCTGGAAAATCCCATGGATGGAGAAGCCTGGTAGGCTGAAGTTCATGGGGTCGCTAGGAGTTGGATACGACTGAATGACTTCACTTTATTTTTTCACTTTCATGCACTGGAGAAGGAATTGGCAACCCACTCCAGTGTTCTTGCCTGGAGAAGCCCAGGGACGGTGCAGCCTGGTGGGCTGCCGTCTATGGGGTCACACAGAATCAGACACGACTGAAGCGACTTAGCAGCAGCAGCAGCAGAGAGGTGGGATGGGGGGGTAGGAGAAAGATCCAAGAGAGAGGGGATATGTGTATCCAGGTGGTGCTACGATAAAGAACCTGCCTGCCAATGCAGAACCTGTGGCTTCAATCCCTGGATCGGGAAGATCTTCTGGAGAAGGAAGTAATAACCCACTTCGGTATTCTTGCCTGGGAAGTGCCATGGACAGAGGAGCCTGGCAGGCTTTAGTCCATGAGGTCACAGAGTCGGATACGACTGAGTGACTGAGCATACACGTACACATCGTCGAATCACTTCACTGTAAAGCAGAAACACAATACTGTAAAGCAATTGCTAATATATTCCAGTTTAAAAAAGAAATGTACTTAGACTGAAACAGAAAGGGCAGTGCAGAAGCACGCACACATGCACACACTCACACACACACACCACGAGGACTGCACATATGATATATCCTAGGCTCCAGGGAAGAAATAACAATGCATCCAGACAAGGAAGCTATTGGAAAGCCTTGGGCTTTATTTGGCACCTACAGATGGTACATTGATACTTTGGTTACAGGAGAAGGAGGAGGCAGTCGATCCAAATGGGCCAATGACAAGAACAGAGGGAAAAAAAATGGGAAAAAATAACCCACTCGGAGCACAGGGTGCTTGTTAAGGAGGAGTGGAGGTGGAGGTGAAAGAAATGCGTGGAGACAGCAAGACTTTGATCCTCCCACACGTACCTGTTGGCAGAGCTTTTGCATACATCTCCATAAATCATGCAAGCATTTGTGCTCATTCTGGGCACTGGGATGGAGAGAAATAATTTCTCAGCCATCTAAATGTCCCCAGAAGATTCTATGTTCTTAACCAACAGAACTTGGTACCTACTATTATACAAGTGACCTTGAGGACAGTCACCTCCTGTAAATTCTTTAAAGAAAACATTTCCATCTCCTGTTTGGGGCAACTTAAAACATCTTCAAAATCTTCCTTGGTGGCTCAGTGGTAAAGAATCTGCCTGCAAAGCAGAAGACTCAGGTTTAATCCCTGGGTCAGGAAGATCCCCTGGAGAAGGGAATGGCAACTCCAGTATTCTTGCCTGGAGAATCCCATGGACAGAGGTGCCTACAGTCTATGGGGTTGCAAAGAGGTGAACACAACTGAGCAACTAACATGACTAATGTCTTCAAAGAAGAGTGGAGGGAAAAGATGATGGTGCTTTTGAGATCAGGCTCAGATTCTTCTGCGCCTTTGCCTAGTGGTTTGTCAAATCCCAAGCACATTTTGGAAAGGAGACTTTCTCAAGATGTGGTTGGAGCTCCTGGCTTTATAGAGAAGCAAACAGACAAAACTCCCACATTGAATGATAAGAATAGTTACTCCAGTCCTCTCACCCTCTTCTTGATCATCTTGCTAAAACCAGGCAGCTCCAAGAAACAAAAGCATTCAAAAAACACAAATAGAGGCTTTTTATTTGTCCTGCTTCTTTCTTTACACCTGAAGTGCAATTTCATCGTGTCCTTTACCAAGTTGTTGAAGTGCTATAAATCGTGACTGCATCTAGTTTGATATTTCTGGTCACTAACATCAAATACAGGAGAAATGAACCCAAGTGACTTACAAATTTTGGAGTCATGTTTGTGTCCTCTATGAATACTTGTCTTATCGCTGGTTTTGGTTTCTTCAGTCCACAGAATTTACGACCAAGAAAGGCAGAAGTGAAATGTCAATCTCAAAGAATCACTAGTAAGAGATTATAATTCTCTGCTGCAGATCAAGTAAAAATCGGTCATTGAGCTCAGTGCATTCCACCTGCCATTTTGATCAGCATGAATTATGGCCCATTCCTTCTCCTGGTTTAAGGAGAATTTTATGAAGAAATACTGTAATATTTTAATTCTTAGGTGCTTCTTTGTTATTCAAGAGGCTATGGTAACAGTCTGCTTTCTAAATGCAAAATAGGTGAAGGACGGAATAAGCATGTGATTGCTCAGTTTCAAAACAGAGACATTATTTCAACTCCTCTTTTCAAAGACAATTATTTGCAAGTAAGGTGTTTAATGAGGAGAGATTTACTAATAAAAATACTCTGCACAGAAAGGCAATAAACCCTCAGTGTTTTCTTTCGTGTGTTAGTTCAAGATACTACACTTCCTCCTAGTGAATGGCCACCTAAGCCAGCCAGTCATGGTTGTTTTTTTCTGTTTTAGAAACAGAAAATACGTGTGTTTTTATAAACGCATTTGGATTTTGTTTTGGGGACCTCCCAGGTGGCTCAGATGGTAAAGAATCTGCCTGCAATGCAGGAGACCCGGGTTCAATCCCTGGGTTGGGAAGATCCCCTGGAGAAGGGAAAGGCTACCCACTTCAGTATTCTTGCCTGGGGAATCCCATGGCAGAGGAGCCTGGCGGGCTACAGTCCACAGGGTCAAAAAGAGTAGTGCTCGACTGAGCGACTTTGATGATTTTACTTTGCATACAAAGTTTTGAGATGTTGGCTTTAAATAACCAATATGAAATGAAAATAATGAATGAATATTAGCCTGCTTTCAAACACAATGTATATGAAATACTGTGATCGAATGATCTTTCTGAAAGTAATCAGCAAAATTCTCAAACTGCCCAGTTACGTGGCAGAGATTCCTGAAACGGCAATGCACATTAGCTTTGCATAATATCTTAGATTTCCCTACAAATACACAAGACAACTTCCACAATATCCTCTAGGTTAATTGAACCATGCACTATACATCTGACATTTTCAATAGATTTTAAAGCACCTGTATTTAGATTGAGAGATACAAAAAGTAAAGCTTGCAGAAGAAAGAAAAATATAAGCACGAGAAGGAGACAGGAGCGGAGCTTGTGTCTTTGGTCTCTAAAAGGATATCCTTCATATTCCCTGAGAAGTTAGATTTGGAAGCAAGTGCTTTTAACAAAAGAGATGAGGGTGGTCAACGAGAAACAATCTTAAGGATATTAACTAACTCTATCTGCATCAGTGACTACTATAATGAGGCTATGAATATTCCATCTCATTCTAGACACCACAGTTCTGGCTTCTGTTCGGTACTCTCTTCATGTCTTTCTGATTTGAATTGATTGTTGAGAAAATAAAATGATTTACCTGAACTCAACTATTGGGGCAATGAAGACCCTGATAAAGACAGACGTGGAAGAGATTCCTTGGTTTCATGTCAACAGATGACATTGGCAGCCAGATCCTTTAAAGAGGAACAGCTAGGCTGGGAGTGGCTTACTCACTTTACATTTTTTCCTTGAGTATAATTCCCAGCACACTTTCTTGACCATGGCAATTTGCCAGTTCAACAGCAATGTTTGCCATCGAGTTTCTTTTGAATTTACCATAATGGGTTCTGTCAGAGTGAATACATCAGGTCACTCTCCCCCATCCTCTTTCATTTCACAGGAAACTACCATCAAATACAAATATACTTGCAGGATATTAAACATCACTTTCACTTAGCCCAAGATTTCAGAGTCTGAGAGAAACACTGAAAGGTTGCCTGACTGACTGAGTCTAGTGGAGTCAGAGAACCCTCTGGGAAAGGCTTGACAAACACGGTGCCTATTGAGGATTCTGTTTTTATTTTTCCCCTAGCTGAGAATATATCAATCTGCTGAAGCGTTTTAAGGATTTGAATTGCTCTGCCAATATTTATTCGGGATGCGACTAGAAGCTACAAAGTTGATTATAAAGCCAGGAAGAGTAGCACAGGAACATTTATTGAGCTAAATATGTTGGCAGCAACTCAACCCACAGGAGGCAGATAAAAATAAATGAAAATAAACAATTACTAATCTGTGTCATTTAGCTCACAGATGCAGTGCACGTTTTCTCAAGCTAAATATGAAACATTCTGTATCTGACTATACACACATCAGCCTAGAAACACAATACCAGTTTTATCTTTGCATTTCTTAAAACTTTTTACTTTATATTGCAGTCCAGCTGGTTAATAATCTTGTGACAGTTTCAGGTGCCTGCCAAAGAGACCCAGCCATACACACATATGTATCCATTCTCCCCAAAGTACCTTCCCATCTGGGTGGCCACAGAGCATTGAGGTGAGTTCCCTGTGCTGTATAGTATCAGTTTTATAAAGCTTAATGTCATGCACACTAAATATAAGTATATGAGTTCAGTTCAGTAGCTCACTCATGTCCGACCCCATGGACTGCAGCACGCCAGGCCACGCTGTCCATCACCAATTCCTGGAGCACACTCACTCATGTCCACTGAGTCAGTGATGCCATCCAACCATCTCCTCCTCTGTCATCCCCTTCTCCTCCTGCCTTCAGTCTTTTCCAGCATCAGGATCTTTTCAAATGAGTCAGTACTTCATATCAGGTAGCCAAAGTATTGGAGTGTCAGCTTCAATATCAGTCCTTCCAGTGAACACCCAGGACTGGTCTCCTTTAGGATGGACTGGTTGGATTGCAAAGGGACTCTCAAGAGTCTTCTCCAACACCACAGTTCAAAAGCATCAATTCTTCAGTGCTCAGCTTTCTTTATAGTCCAACTCTCATGTCCATACACGGCCACTGGAAAAACCATAGCCTTGACTAGACGGACCTTTGTTGACAAAGTAATGTGTCTGCTGTTGAATATGCTGTCTAGGTTGGTCATAACTTTCCCTCCAAGGAGTAAGCATCTTTTAATTTCATGGCTGCAATCACCATCTGCAGTGATTTTGGAGCCCCCCAAAATAAAGTCAGCCACTGTTTCCTCATCTATTTGTCATGAAGTGATGGGACCAGATGCCATGATCTCAGTTTTCTGAATGTTGAGCTTTAAGCCAACTTTTTCACTCTCCACTTTCACTTTCATCAAAGGTTCTTTAGTTCTTCTTCACTTTCTGCCATAAGGGTGGTGTCATCTGCAGATCTGAAGTTCTTGATATTTCTCTCGGCAATCTTGATTCCAGCCTGTGCTTCTTCCAGCCCAGCATTTCTCATGATGTACTCTGCATAGAAGTTAAATAAGCAGAGTGACAATTTACAGCCTTGACATATTCCTTTTCCTATTTGGAAACAGTCTGTTATTCCATGTCCAGTTCCAGCTGTTGCTTCCTGATCTGCAAACAGGTTTCTCAAGAGGCAGGTCAGGTGATCTGGTATTCCCATCTCTTTCAGAATTTTCCACAGTTTATTGTGACAGTCAAAGGCTTTGGCATAGTCAATAAAGCAGAAATAGATGTTTTTCTGGAACTCTCTTGCTTTTTCCATGATTCAGCGGATGTTGGCAATTTGATCTCTGGTTCCTCTGCCTTTTCTAAAACCAGCTTGAACATCAGAAAGTTCACAGTTCACGTATTGCTGAAGCCTGGCTTGAAGAATTTTGAGCATTACTTTACTAGTGTGTGAGATGAGTGCAATTGTGCGGTAGTTTGAGCATTCTTTGGCATTGCCTTTCTTTGGGATTGGAATGAAAACTGACCTTTTCCAGTCCTGTGGCCACTGATGAGTTTTCCAAATTTGCTAGCATACTGAGTGTAGCACTTTCACAGCATCATCTTTTAGCATGTGAAATAGCTCAACTGGAATTCCATCACCTCCACTAGCTTTGTTCCTAGTGATGCTTCCTAAGGCCCACTTGACTTCACATTCCAGGATGTCTGGCTCTAGGAGAGTGATCACACCATTGTGATTATCTGGGTTGTAAAGATCTTTCTTGTACAGTTCTTCTGTGTATTCTTGCCACCTCTTCTTAATATCTTCTGCTTCTGTTAGGTCCATACCATTTCTGTCCTTTATTGAGCCCATCTTTGTGTGAAATGTTCCCTTGGTATCTCTGATTTTCTTGAAGAGATCTCTAGTGTTTCCCATTCTATTGTTTTCCTCTATTGCTTTGCAATGATCACTGAGGAAGGCTTTCTTATCTCTCCTTGCTAATCTTTGGAACTCTGTAATCAAATGGGTATATCTTTCCTCTTCTCCTTTGCTTTTTACTTCTCTTCTTTTCACAGCTATTTGTAAGGCCTCCTCAGACAGCCATTTTGCTTTTTTTCATTTCTTTTTCTTGGGGATGGTCTTGATCTTTGTCTCCTGTACAAAGTCCCAAACCTCCATCCATAGTTCATCAGGCACTCTATCAGATCTAGTCCCTTGAATCTATTTCTCACTTCTACTGTATAGTCATAAGGGATTTGACTTATGTCATACCTGAATGGTCTAGTGGTTTCCCCCACTTTCCTCAATATAAGTCTGAATTTGGCAATAAGGAGTTCATGATCTGAGCCACAGTCAGCTCCCGATCTTGTTTTTGCTGACTGGATAGAGCTTCTCCATCTTTGGCTGCAAAGAATATAATTAATCTGATTTCGGGGTTGACCACCTGGTGATGTCCATGTGTAGAGTGTTCTCTTGTCTTGTTGGAAGAGGGTGTTTGCTATGACCAGTGCGTTCTCTTGGCAAAACTCTATTAGCTTTTGCCCTACTTCATTCTGTACTCCAAGGCCAAATTTGCCTGTTACTCCAGGTGTTTCTTGACTTCCTACTTTTGCATTCCCTAATTTTGCAATCCCCTATAATGAAAAGAACATATTTTTTGGGTGTTAGTTCTAAAAGGTCTTGTAGGTCTTCAAAGAACTGTTCAACTTCAGCTTCTTTAGCATTAGTGGTTGAAGCATAGACTTGGATTACCGTGATATTGAAATGTTTGCCTTGGAAACAAAAAGAGATCATTTTGTTGTTTTTGAGATTGCATCCAAGTACTGCATTTTGGACTCTTTTGTTGACTATGATGGCTACTCCATTTTTTCTAAGGAATTCCTGCCCACAGTAGTAGATATAATGGTCATCTGAGTTAAATTTACCCATTCCAGTGCTATAGTACTATAATACAATAGCAATGTGGGAGACGCATGATATCTGGATCAGAAGAACCCTGAAGAAGGAAATGGCAACTTGCTCCAGGTATTCTTGCCTGGAGAATTCCATGGACAGAGGATCTTGGCAGGCTACAATCCATGGAGTCACAGAGTCGGACACGACGGAGCTACTAACACATTTCTGGCCTTGAGCCCTGTGGGATCTCAGCTCATCAACCAGGGATCAAACCCACGTGCCCTGCCTTGGAAGGTGAAGTCTTAACCACTGGACGTCCTGCAAAGTCTGTGTGGTGCCTTTGCAGATACAACACCAAAGATCCAATCCATGAAATAAGTAATGATAAGCTGACCTTTATTAAAAGTTCTGCTCTGCAAAATACACTGTCAAGAGAATTAGAAGACATGCCACAAAGAAAATATTTGCAAAAGACACATCTGATAAAGAACTGTTATCCAAACTACACAAAGAACTCTTAAAATTCAACAATAAGGAAACAAACCAAAAAACTTGATTAAAAAAAATGGGCAAAAGATCTGAAGAGACACCTCATCAGAGAAGATATACAACAGAGAGCAAGTAAACCTGTGAAAAGATGCTCCATCGTTGTCTGTCCACTGGTGCCTCAAAAGGACTGAGAGGGTGGAATGTTCAACCACACAGAGGACCCTGTGAACAGCTTCTGTGTATGAATGGTGAATCCCAAGCCCCATCTCAGTAGAGGCCAGGAATAAAGATGTGTTTATCCAGGAGTGATCTGTGGAGAAACCTCTGGTCTAATGAAATGAATCCCCCAGACCCAAATGGGAGATCTACAGGAGTTTTGCAACTTCACATCATTTGAAACACCACGAGCTTGGACTGAAAGGGACAAAGAAAAGTTTAGGAAGACGTATGGGGATTCCTTAAAAAACCAGGAATAAAACCACCATATGACCCAGCAATCCCATTCCGAGATATATACCCTAAGGAAACCGAAATTGAAAAAGACCCACATGTCCCATTGTTCATTGCAGCACTGTGTACAATAGCTAGAACATGGAAGCAACCTAGACGTCTATCGACAAATGATCGGATAAAGAAGTTGTGGTACATATAAACAACGGAACATTACTCAGCCATAAAAATGAACACATTTGAGTCAGTTCTCTTGAGGCAAATGAACCTAGAGCCTACTATACAGAGTGAAATCAGAAAGAAGAGGATAGATATCATATACTAACACATATATATGGAATCTAGAAAAATGATAATGAAGAATTTATTTGCAGGGCAGCAATGGAGAAACAGACATAGAGAACAGATTTACGGACATGGGGAAAGGGGAGGAGAGGGTGAGATGTATGGAGAGAGTAATGTGGAAACTTACATTACCATATGTAAAATAGATCGCCAACAGGAATTTGCTGTACATCTCAGGACACTCAAACACAGGCTCTGTATCAACCTAGAGGGTGGGGTTGGGAGGGAGATGGGAGGGAGGTTCAAAAGGGAGGGGATGTATGTGTACCTATGGCTGAATCATGTTGAGGTTTGACAGAAAACAACAAAATGCTATAAAGCAATTATCCTTCCCTTAAAAAATAAATTAAAAAAAGAGAAGTTTAAATGAAGAAAGGCTATCTGAACCTCTAAATTCTAAAAGGCAAGAAACAGTCTGCTGAAACCCTTTGGCCCCAAGCATATGCTATCTTCCAAAATAAAGGAAGGATGCTGCTGAGGGCTGGGCCACAGGTCCAGAGGACAGGTGGCCAGCCACCAAGTATGTTTTACAAGACTCAAACCCTAATCAAGTTTGCCCAGCTGGATTTCTGAAATTGCTTGCGACTGGTGACTACATTTTCCCTTCCATTTTATCCCTTTGGATCAGGAACATCTGTAACTATGAACTGTTATCTGATGTCTGCCCCACCACTGTATTTTGGGAGCAGATAACTTATTTTTCCAGTTTCACAGGCCCACAGATGGAGAGGGACTTTGCCCCATGATGGATTATATCCAGAGGCTCAACCATATCTAACTGAGATGATGAAATTTGGGACTTGTGAGTTGATAAGATTCAGATGAGACTTTGGATTTAACTGGTTGCTGTAACCGGTTGAGCCTTTGGGGGACACTGCAGGGAGATGAATATATTTTGTGTATGAGATGGACACAAATCTTTGGGGGCCAGAGTTCAAACTGTGTTGTAAGCTGGATTATGGCTCCTTGGAGATATCAATACCCCAGTCTCTGGAATCATTGTATACGTTACCTTTCAAAGTAAAAGGGACTCAGTGGATGTGATTAAGTTAGGAATTTGAGATGGAGAGGTTATCTTAGATTATCCAGGTGGTCCCAATGTAAGAGATAGGTTGTGGAGTCAATAAAAGGGTGAAGTCAAAAAAAGATGACAGAAGCAGAGGCTGGAATGATTTGCTTTGAATATGATCACAAACCAGAGAATGTAGGTGACCTTGAGGAGCTGGAATAGTTAAGGAAACATATTCTCCCCTAAGGGGCTTCCCTGGTGGCGCTAGTGGTAAAGCGCTCACTTGCCAGTGCAGGAGACATAAGAGATGTGGGTTCAGTCCCTGGGTTGGGAAGGTCCCCTGGAGGAGGGCATGGCAACCGCTTCCAGTATTCGTCTGGAGAATCCCAGGGACAGAGGAGACATAGGAGACGTGGGTATGATCCCTGGGTCAGGAAGATCCCCTGGAGAAGGAAATGGCCACCCACTCTGGTATTCTTGTCTGGAGAATCCCACGGAAGGAGGAGCCTTGCAGGCTGTAGTCCATGGGGTCACAAAGAGTCACAAAGAGACGGACACAACTGAAGCGGCTTGGCATGCACACACCTTCTCCCTTAAAGCCTCTAGAAAGAACATGGCTCTGCAAATACCTTGATTTTAGCCCATAAGACCCACTGAGACTTCCAACCTCCAGAAATATAAGATAATAAATTTGTGGAGGGTTATTATAGCAGTGGGGCTTCCCTGGTGGCTTAGCTGTAAAGAATCGGCCTGCTAATGCAGGAGAGCTGGGTTTGATCCATGGGTTGGGAAGATCCCCTAGAGAAGGAAATGGCAACCCAGTCCAGTACTCTTGCCTGGAGAATCCCATGGACAGAAGAGCCTTGTGGGCTACAGTCTATGGGGTCTCAAAGAGTCGGACACGACTTAGCAAATGACAACAACAGTTAAAACATTCCAACAATAATAGGAGATGTCATAATGATAACTGTCATTATTGTGCCCTTACTACTTACACTTAGCCATTCTGACTCTTCAATACAGTATTCCTATCATTTTTTTAAGCAGAAAATATTGAGAAGGAGGGGAGCATTTCTTCTTGAAGAAGGGTCCTCATTTTGTTTATTGTCTGATGTATTACGTTACAATAAAGCGAAATACACATGAAATGGCCTCAGATGGACGAAAGATTTAGTATTTGCTATTTATAAAAATTTCAAAAAATATTTTGATCGACATCAATTCAAAGTTCTAGATAATACCGTTTGTCTGCAGCAATCCCTTTTACCCTTGTACTTTGCAACTTTAACCTACAGGGATTTGGGTTACTACAGTAGAAGTGTTGCTACCAATTTTTCTAAAATGGAAATCGAGTTTTACAAGGAGTTTTTTACTTGGCCTAAGAAAATCGATAAAAATGTACTAAAAATGAATTTTTAAAAGAAATTTGTGTATGGCTGTTGGGGTTGGTCTCAATTTTGGAGCCATCTGGCTTAATACTTTAAGCATTCTTTTTAAACATTTTAGATTGAAGATTCTTATCACATATTTTAAGCACAACCTACAGTATGTAAATTTTTGTATTTATACACTTTATATAAACTCACTATATTATACATAGGTCATATCATATACAAAAACAAGAGAAAGAAACACAAAAATTGAAATGAACTTCTTTTTCTTCTCATGACCCCAATAGGTCATTTTATACACCTGCAGAGATGTGTCCAGCCCATCTGGCAGCTGCTGGTTGTATAGCTTGGATGAAAAAGACAAGAAGGCCCACTGGGGGACCAATTTTTTCTTTAGTAGTCACTGTGATCTTTGACAAACTGGATCACTTGATTGAGTGAATTAATTCACGTAAAGTGCATCGCTTACTTAGCACTGTTATTGGAAATTAGAAAGAGTTTCACCAACATTAAAGGTGGTAGCTGTGGTTAGTACTATAGTATGCTCTGCTAAGCTGATTCAGTCGTGTCTGACTCTCTTCAACCCCATGGACTGTAGCCCAGCAGGGTCCTCTGCCCACGGGATTCTCCAGGCAAGAACACTGGAGTGGGCTGCCGTGCCCTTCTCCAGGGGAGCTTCCCAACCCAGGGATCGAACCCGGGTCTCTGTGGCCCCTGCACTGCAGGTGGATTCTTACCACTGAGTCACCAGCAAAGTCCTATCACTATAATACTTGCCTTAAAAAACATATTAGAGTTCTTGCTTGTGTCTCTTCTGGGTTTTGGCCATATTTTGGGGAAAAGTGACTTATGGGATACGAGGCATCAATCTTGGGAAAGGAATGCATTTCTAACTTTCATCGTATCTCTCCACCCACTCTGTCGATCTGGTGGTTCTGACCCCTCTGACCTGCGCTGTGTCTGTGATTTCCCTGTGAGTTTGCACGTGTAGGTTTGGTAATGCATGTTTTGTGTTTGCGAGTGTTTATCCACGAGGGACTTGGGGAGGAGGAGAACAGAAAGACATTTTCTATCCTTTACAAGTTTGGTCCTGTCCCTTCCATAAACTCAAACATAAAATGCTCTCTCTTTTTTCCATACTCATTTATTTGTGGCTACCCTAGGTCTCCATGGATGCAGGAGGGCTTCTCTCTCACTGTGCTGAGTAGGGGCCCCTCTCTGGTGGCAGGCACAGGCTTCTATTGTGGTGACGCCTCTTGTCGCTGAGCACAGCTCTAGGGCAGAAGTGTCAGCAGTCATGGCCCACAGGCTGAGTGGCCCCACGGCCGGAGCAGTCTTCCTGGACCAGGGATCCAGCCTGTGTCTCCTGCATTGGCAGATGGATTCTTTACCACTGGACCACCAGGGAACTCTCCAAAATGCTTTCTTAATCAAATTCTCTATTATCAAGCGGAGAAGGCACTCGCCATCCACTCCAGTACTCTTGCCTGGAGGATCCCATGGCTGGAGGAGCCTGGTACGCTGCAGTCCATGGGGTCGCACAGTCAGACATGACTGAAGTGACTTAGCAGCAGCAGCAGCTATAATCAAGAGCATCCCCTAGGATAATAGCACACTGCTCATTCAGTGAATGGTACAGCTTCTCACAAGAAACAAGGCTTTATGTGAAAAGTTAAAAAAAAGAAAAGCACTCTCTTGTTTTCGTCTCCATCTCTCATACCTTCTCGGTTCTTCCCACCAAACACAATCAATGCAACCTTTATTTCTTTATAAAAGTCATTCCCTTATTTTCATTGAACTCACACTCTTATTAATAGCATGCAGTGAATTGGGCTTCCCTGATAGCTCATCTTTCATGGGGTCACAAAGAGTCGGACACGACTGAGCGACCGAACCGAACTGAACTGAAAGCTCATCTGATCAAGAATCCGCCAGCAATGCAGAAGACCTGGGTTTGATCCCTGGGTCAGGAAGATGCCCTGGAGAAGGGAATGGCAACCCACTCTAGTGTTCTTGCCTGGAGAATCCCATGGGCAGGGGGGCCTGGTGGGCCACAGTCCACGGGGCTGCAAAAAGTCAGACACGACTGAGTGACTGAACACAGCAGAGAAGGCAGGGCTTTAAGTGCTTTTCCAATTGTGAAGGCGGTTGTGTAAGTCTTCTCAGTCCGCAGAATGGTTTGGTGGGAAGGGAGCTCGTGTTGGCTTCTTACACTCGAATCTAGAAGATTTGTATTCCTCTGTGTTTTGAAACTATCACTTCCTTCTTTAACCTCCCACCCCTCATACACGCACACCCACTCAGGGCAGTCAGGTGTAAAATTAGAAGGGAAAAAAGTAATACAAGCATGGAAAATATGAGATAACATTTCTAAAAATAAATTCTGGTGGGAGCAGCAGTCCACTTGGAAACCAATAAGAGGGTGTTAAGTCCTCTCTAGGGTGAATTTCTCAATTATTCTACATTGGCACTGCCTTTGGTAGCTGATGAGGACCTTACATTTCCCAACAACTTTTCTGGGTCACTCACCTACGAGCTTATAAGATTGCCCAACACGAGATGGAAGTTTCTTTTTATATCCCAGAGCAGTACGTGCACCCGCTACACCTTCTTCACTGCTTATTTCTTCCTCTTACATCTCTATTTACTTCTGCACACTAGGCAGGACCAGTCCTTGGTTAAGTTGTCAAATTTATACAAAGCTCTTTAGGCTTCTCCAAGTTCAAGCACCTTTCTACAGCAAGATGCCGAGAATCTTGTGAAAGAATTGCGAAGCCCATTCTCTGCATCTCCTAGTAATTCAACCAAGGACAGGTTGGAGAGAAGATACAGGAAAGGAGAATTTAGGTCAGAATTAGGAGAACTTGTTCCTAAGAAAAGCTGTCCCCAAATAAGACTGGCTTGTGGGGAAAAGGATGCAGGAATGTTTCTGGAGACGATTTATAATAAGGGTGGCTGGAGATGGTTTATGCGGCACAGGTGAGTTGATACGCAGGAAGTTAAGACATAAATGTAGATTTGATTATACTTACTTAAAAAATAAAAATAAATAATATATGGATCCCAAGGAGGGAAAGGGCGGATGAATTGGGAGAGTGGGATTGATGTACACACACTATTAGGTACAAAGCAGATCACCGGTGAGAGCCTCCCGAACAACACAGGGCGGGGAAAGAGGATACAATCCATAGGACACACGTTACGTTAACCTTGAAAAGGCATTCCAGTATACAGTCGGTGTAGACAAACACTGTTTAATTCTACTTATGCAAGGAAGCTAGAATAGTCAAATTCATACAGCCAGAAAGAATACTGATAGATACTAAGTACCCACTAAATACTGGGACTGGAGGACGTGGATGAGAGCGGGGCTGGGGACTCTGTTTAGTGGGGACAGAGTTTCAGTTTAGGACGGTGAAAGATTAGGGAGATGAATTGTAAGTTTCATAACAACGTGAATGGAGCTCGCGTCAATGAACTGCACGGTTAAACATGGTCAAAACAGTATGTTTTATAAAACACATGTGACTTTTATGTGACCTTTAACACAGTTGAAAAAACATTAAAAAAGAATTATACAAAACAAAATAATGCATTCTCATTGTAATTACTAACTCAGAGATGGAGAAACAAGGAAACAACACACCAGTTTCCCTTTTCCAGTCCCCTGAAATCCCAGTGGAGATAATGTTGGGTGTTTTATCCTATCCTTTTCCAGTCCTTTTTCTTAGCTCTTTGGAAATCATTCATATAAATACATCTTATGATAGCAGTCAGAGGGAGCGTGCTAAATGCAGTTCACCACTCCGGCGTTTGCCATCTTCCAACGGGTCCCTCATATCACATCAGATCAGATCAGTCGCTCAGTCGTGTTCGACTCTTTGCGACCCCATGAATCGCAGCACACCAGGCCTCCCTGTCCATCACCATCTCCCGGAGGTCACTCAGACTCACATCCATCGAGTCAGTGATGCCATCCAGACATCTCATCCTCTGTCATCCCCTTCTCCTCCTGCCCCCAGTCCCTCCCAGCATCAGAGTCTTCTCCAATGAGTCAACTCTTCGCATGAGGTGGCCACAATACTGGAGTTTCAGCTTTAGCATCACTCCTTCCAAAGAAATCCCAGGGCTGATATCCTTCAGAATGGACTGGTTGGATCTCCTTGCAGTCCAAGGGACTCTCAAGAGTCTTCTCCAACACCACAGTTCAAAAGCATCAATTCTTCGGCGCTCAGCCTTCTTCACAGTCCAGCTCTCACATCCATACATGACCACAGGAAAGACCATAGCCTTGACTAGGTGAACCTTTGTTGGCAAAGTAATGTCTCTGCTTTTGAATATGCTATCTAGGTTGGTCATAACTTTCCTTCCAAGGAGTAAGCGTCTTTTAATTTCATGGCTGCAGTCACCATCTGCAGTGATTTTGGAGCCCAGAAAAATAAAGTCTGACACTATTTCCACTGTTTCTCCATCTATTTCCCATGTAGTGATGGGTCCCTACTTGATATGAATTGCAGGCAAAGTCCAGGGACACGCAGGCCACCCCACCCATTCTCTGACCTCACCTCCTGTCTCTTCCTCTCCACTTTCTGCATCATCTTCTTCACACACACAAGGCTCCCTGCAGCCCTGAGGCTTGCGGACGTGTGTTTTCTCTGCTTGGATTGCTCTTCTCTGTGGCATTCAGGTGACTCACTCTTTCATCTTCCTCATGTCTTTATTCAGATATAATTTTCTCAGTAATTCTTCAGTTTTCCTACCCTGGTGCTCTGCCTGTTTAATGCATAAAGATCCATTGCACATTAATGAATGTATCAGATCAGTCGCTCAGTCGTGTCCGACTCTTTGTGACCCCATGAATCACAGCACGCCAGGCCTCCCTGTCCATCACCAACTCCCGGAGATCACCCAAACTCATATCTATCGAGTCGGTGATGCCATCCAGCCATCTCATCCTCTGTCGTCCCCTTCTCCTCCTGCCCTCAATCCCTCCCAGCATCAGAGTCTTTTCCAATGAGTCAACTCTTCGCATGAGGTGGCCAAGATACTGGAGTTTCAGCTTTAGCATCATTCCTTCCAAAGAAATCCCAGGGCTGATCTCCTTCAGAATGGACTGGTTGGATCTCCTTGCAGTCCAAGGGACTCTCAGGAGTCTTCTCCAACACCACAGTTCAAAGGGATCAGTTCTTCGTATGGGAGATGCCAAACCTGGACCAGCTGTATAGCATGTTTCCCAGGAACCCACTGCCTGTTTGCTTTTGATCCAACAAGTGGATGGAAGCTATGCTAGTGTGATTCACACTTGCACGGTGTGTTGTTAGTTGTTCAGTCTCTTTGCTAACCCCGTGGACTGGAGCCCACCAGGCTCCTTTGTCCATGGGATTCTTCAGGCAAGAATACAGGAGCAGGTTGCTGGTTCCCTCTCCAGGGGATCATCCCAACCCAGGGACTGAACCCAGGGCTCCTGTGTGGCAGGCAGAGCACAATGTGCCCTTTTAAAACTCTTTCAGCCTAGAGTTTTATCACTGAATACGCTCTTGGGCGATCTCTCCATCCTCCCCCTCGCATGGCTGGGATTTTCAGGTTGTTGATTTTGCTGCCCAGAAGCCCTTAATGCCTGTCCTCCTGCAGGCTGGCTGTTTCTGGATTGTGTCTTCCTCTACTCTCTTTATCAAAATTTATTTGCTTTTGTGGGAACTTTTCCAAAAGACAGATTCCTTGAGGGGGAGGGGAGCTGAAAAGCCCATCTATTTCCTCCTTAATCCAGAGGATTGTATTTTAAAGGGTCAGGATGTAGACCCCAAAGTCAGCATTTTTCCTGCTTCCTATAAGATGTTGTCTGTACCTTCAGTCTTGGAGAATATTTCTTCTTTTCCTGCAGTCTAGGGGGACTCCAAAGAACTTGAAATCTATCATGATCCCTCAAATAAGAATGTTATCACTTAAAGAACACGTTGAATCTAGATACAAAAGGTCAACAAGAAAGATGAGTTTCCAGCCATCCTGAGCTCTTTGGAGCACTTAACTTTTTCATCTATTCCCAGAAGCAAAAATATCGAGGGCGGAAACACCGTGAGATGCAGAGATAACTGCAATTTCACAGAAAGAAAAAGAATTGGTGTGCTAACCAGGACTTCCCTCAAGATCAGATGATGAGGACTCAGCTCTAACTGCAGAGGGCCTGGGTTCAGTCTCTGGTCAGGAAACGAAGGTTCCACAAGCCTACAGCCAAAATAATACAATAAATAAAAGTAAAAAAAAAAAAAAAAAAATCGGTGCACTGATTGGAATTAAATGAGATAATCAGGATATCGATGTTCCCTACTCAGAGTTACATACTGCTAAATTCATTTTCTGTTCTCTCTTACAGTTTCTAATTTAATTAACATTTTTATTTGTCTTTGCCAGGTCAGAAATAGAGAGGACAAAGTTTTCTTTGACTTCTAGTTTCTCTTCACTGTTCTTTCTGAGAATGTTTATAGCTGTGTTGGCCTCCATCACCCAATGACAAATAGAGAAATAAAATAGAAATTTTCACAGTAATCAACTGATATCTGGGGTGTTTTTAGCAGAGGCAGGATTATTCCTGGGTGGCTACGGACTATGGAATTTATAGATTTTTACAAAATTAATAAAAACATAAAGCTATTCCTCTGATTTCCTAATGTCAACTACCTTTAAAAGAATGCATCACATAAGATGTCAATTTTTCCTGGCGTGTTTGTGGGAAGTGAATATACACGTGTTTCATGGTCACGGGGCTCGCTAAACCTTCTCTCAATATTTCACTAACATAATACGTGCTGACGTCAATAATCTTTCCTGGCTTCCAACTTGGTTCACGTCATGATGGCTTCAGATGGTTTCCTGAATGAATGAGAGAGACTCATAAATATTTTATTGTGGCCCAATCGTGATGTCAAGTGCTTCCTGATCTTCTCTTTGAACTGTTTATTTTTTTTGTTTTTTAATAGGACGTGGTTTGCTCAGAATGTTTGCGCATTTTTGGATGTTGACATTAGCCTTGCTATTTGGAATATTTTACATGTCAGTTTAATCATACTTTGTCCTCCTTTTTTTTTTTTTTCCTGCAAGTCTATTATTTCTAATATGTGGCAAATATTTACTTGTATCAAGAGTGGTGAATTTCATTTTCCCTCTGTATCTACCTTAAGGTCTATTGAGTTGACGACGTGTTATTTTGTAAGCCCTGCGTGCAAAGTCTTGCATTGCTTCCAGTTGCCTCATTCAGGCAAGGTATCTCATTGAAAGAAATTTCACATCCAATTTTTGGAGAAAAATGTCTCCTGGTTCTTTGGAATCTTCTTAATCAACTGTGCCATGAAGAATCTAGCTTTACCTTTTTTTAAAGTTGGTTTGCAATGATTGATGATAACTCAAAGAGAGACCATTTTACAAGTGAAATATTAAATGTTATTCAGCATTTGCCCCAAATCAATACTACCATGAGACCCTAACATAAAAGACCATGCAGCCAAAGTGGATGAAAAATACTTGTAAAATATCCAGCATGATACAAAGAGCAAATATCCCAAGTATCCCACAACAGCAAAAGTCTCCAATTTACTTTGAAATGTCATTCTCAATTTGAAATCGAATAAGCAAAATTGAGAGCTTTACTTGAAAGGTGATATTTCTTTTTCTTTTCTTTCTTTGACCATGTGGCTTGCAGAATCTTAGCTCCCTGATTAGGGATCTAGCCTGTGCCCTTAGCAGTGAAAGTGTGGAGTTCTAAACCCTGGCCTGCCAAGGAATTCTCAACACACTTGAGATTGCAGTGTGATTTCTTTCATTTACCTTGACTCAAACAATGATAACTGGATACATGTCCAAGAAGTAACTTGGATTTCTGTAGCTCATCTGGTTCTAACTTTGATATAAACTTCCAAATTTGATAATTAAATTAATACAACAGAAACTCCACTTGTTAGGAACTGTATCTAAATCAGTTGTGCTCTGTTTGACAGAAAACTGAGCGTTTTACTGTTCAAAAGCAAAGCCTAAGGACTTAAAGGTTAAGCTGCCAGGCAGCCTGAGATATCAGGTCTACAAGATAGCTAAGTCAACGTTGCAAGCTCCAATCCACAAAGCCCCAAGGTCCCACAAAAAGGTCCTTTAATGAACAAGTGTTCGATCCTGCTTTCAGAATACGGCAAGAACGGCAGCTTGTGAGAAATGAGTGGAAACTGGTGTGCTTATCCATCAGCACCGTTCTCTGCTCTTCCAGATTCATTCTCTGCCTTGTTTTCCACCCAAGGAGCTTAGCTGTAGGAACTGCAAAGCCCAGGGCCTCTCCCTGTGGCTCCAGGCTCTGCTGACTTAGAGTCGCCGGCCGGAGGACGGCCCTGCAGCCCTCTGCCACTTTCTCGCTGGGCCATCACTCCTTAACCGTGGCTTTTGCAGGGGGACTCTCTTCAACATCCAAATCTCTCTGAGTTCTACATCAGAGCCTTCTCCTCCACCCTCTCCAGGCTTAGAGGGTTTATGGGGAGCTTCCTACTGTTATGAGCCCCTGGGCACTGGGCCATTGCTTTATGATTCTGTTAATCCTGTCCTTACAGCAGCAAAACCCCCTTCTGTTTGAACTCTCTTCAACTAACCCCTTGAATTAATTCAACATTTTACCTACTCCCTGCCAGAACTCTGCCTGACACCATTGGTTTGGTCTTCCCCATTGCCACCGCCATATAAACTGTTCACACTACTCAGGACCATTCCAGTTTTCAGGGACTTCTCTGGTGATCTGTGCATACCCTGAAGAGGGTGTGGGTTCGACCCCTCGGTCTGTAAACTAAGATCCTGCATGTCACATGGTGCGGCCAAATTTTTTTTTTAATTTTAAAAAAAAAGAAAGTTTTCAACCTGAGCATTTAAAAAGATCTAACCAGAATGATCCATTTGTTGGGTGAAAATAGGCCATTTTAAGGGGTGCCCTACAGTACTCTATGGGCTTCCCTAGTGACTGTGATGGTAAAGAATTGCCTGCAATGTGGGAAACCCAGTCAGGAAGATGCCCTGGAGAAGGGAATGGCTACCCACTCCAATAAGCTTGCCTGGAGAATTATGTGGACGGAGGAGCCTGGAGGGCTACAGTCCATGAGATCACAAGAGTGGGACATGACTCAGAGACTAACCCTTTGCAATACTCTAACGTAACTTTTAAAATTCATTTTTTCCTTTCAATTTTTAGTTATTGTCTATTTTTTCCTCCCACTAATTCATTTATTCTCTCCCTTTTCGGATTTTCCTCCTGTGAACTCCATCAGATAGTGGTTTCTGGAATCAGGACCGCATTACCCTTGAACCGTTCACCTGAGACAACTCTCCTGGGGCAGAAGCACCTGGAAGATGCCTCCCCAGCCCAGGGGAGTAACACTGTCCCCCACTGTGCTCCCTGCCTTTCATGCTCCCTCTCTTCTCAGGAAACAATGTTTCTCATTCAATTTTATAAGTCAACAGATTAGGAAGGAGTCAGACAAAAGCAGAACTGTACGATCGTGTGGTTCTAACTAAGCTTCTATGATGAAGCCTTTGTGCTCCTTGAATAAGACTTGTATTTTGAGTTTGGGGAAAAAAAAGCTCCTGGACAAATATGATTTCTGTCTGATGTGAATAGGCATCATCCCCCCACGTCCCCCGCCACCCAAACAGTACTCCCTTTTAAAATAAATATCATGTGGAGTTAAGGATTTCTTTTTCTACTTTTATTATTAGAACAAAAAACGAAGAGCTGCCTAGATAGTTAGAGAACAGTGAGGCATCTATTCATACGAGTTAAACTGTCTCATCAATCCCTTTGAAAGACAAACTCCAATGATGATTTTAAGACATGTTGTCAAATAAATAAAAATGCCGGAATGCTTGGAGTTGAGGAAGTGCAGTAAGAATGTAAACTAGAATGGTGGTCACGAGACAGCCCCACGTTTAGCGTCCTGCCTTTCTACCATCCTCTTGCCACAAATACGACATCCAAGATGACTTTGGGTCTTGCCTAGACATGCTCCTTCAAATTTAATAGTTAGAGGCTTATTTTCATGAATTTTAGAAAACAGTGAAATAACACATTAAACTTATTCCATTACATCAAAATTGTGATGGATAACCATATGACAAGGAAGTGCATTTCTCTTAGAGAAAAAGGATCACTTTAAAGGAAAGGTCAGTATGGAGGGTGTTAATACAGAGGGAAAAGCAAACACAAGAATATGTATTTTTAAGTCAAAGAAACTTACTCGACTAAGTAATCATATTAAGAGCCTCTCTTGGGCTTCCCAGGTGGCTCAGTGGCAAAGAATCCACCTGCCAGTGCAGGAGACATGGTTTTAATCCCTGGCCCAGGAAGATCCCACAGGCCCCAGAGCAACTAAGGCCACTGCAGCACAGCCGTGGGACCTGTGCTCTGGAGCCCGGGGACCACGACTATTGAGTCCATGTGCCCCGGAACCTGCGCTCCACAGGAGAAAACACCGTGATGAGAAGCCTGCACCCCCGAACAGGAGAGCAGCCCCACTCGCCTCAACTGCAGAGAGGTCAGCCCAGCAGAGTCCCAGCACCACAAAAATCACAAACGTGTAAAGAGTGTCTCTTCCGCTTGAAACTCTCACATTGCTAGTCGGCTATACTCAATATGAAACAAATAGTTTTTAAAAAGAGAGAGGCTGTCAAGAGAACACGTGCCGTGAAGTCTCAAATGCATGGTTTTGCTTCACTGTTCATTTGTGCACACACAGGGATTCTCAAGCAAAAAGTGACTTTTTCTAAAAGAATGTGGTGATTTCTAAGCAAAACAAAAAGCAAAACCAGCAGACAAACCAAGGGAAATGAAATCAGTACCTGAAGGTGTGCCTGCATGCCTGTGGTCATCAGCATTATTGACAATATCCAAACTATGGGAAAAACCCAAGCGTCCATCAACATAAGAACACAAATGTATATAAATGTAAAATGTAGGCTTGATAAAGAGGTCATCTTGCCATCTGACACAACACACAACACAGATGAACCTGGAGGACTTTATGCTAAGTGGAATCAGCCAGACGCAGAAAGACAGATACTGCATAATCTCACGAATGCGTAGAATCACATGAAGCCAAATACATAGAAGCAGAGAGTTGAACTGTGGTCACAAGGGGCAGGGAGGAGGAGGAGGGATGTGGGTTCAAGAGTACAAAGCGGCAGTTTTGTGGGACGAAGAGGTATAGAGATCTAAAACACAGCATGTTGGAGATAGTTAATAACACAGAGCATGCTAATTATTAGCTTGACCACAGGAATCATTTCATCAAGCGAATCAATGCATCATGTTGTACATGAGAAATGGAGTGTTTCTTCCATATCAGTGTATAAGGGATGTCACAGTGCTCAGCAATTACAGCCACCATGAAGGGTGAGCTCGTGAGGCCCTGAGGGAGCTCAGGAAGGAGCGAACATCTGCCTTCCAGCAGCCATCAGAGAGCACCTCCCAGCCAGCAGCCATCAGAGACCACCTGCCATCCAGCAGCCATCAGAGAACACCTGCCGTCCAGCAGCCATCAGAGAACACCTGCCGTCCAGCGGCCATCAGAGAACACCTGCCGTCCAGCGGCCATCAGAGAACACCTCCCAGCCAGCGGCCATCAGAGAACACCTCCCAGCCAGCGGCCATCAGAGACCACCTGCCATCCAGTGGCCATCAGAGAACACCTGCCGTCCAGCGGCCATCAGAGAACACCTCCCAGCCAGCGGCCATCAGAGAACACCTCCCAGCCGGCAGCCATCAGAGAACACCTGCCGTCCAGCGGCTGTCAGATGGCAGCCACTCCCCATGGTGAGCCCCCAGGAATCTCAGGATGTGAAAACAGGATAGATCTATGTGAAATAGATACCTATCTATGTGAAATAGATATAGATCAAAGGAATGATTTCAGTGAGCCTGGACCCTTGCACCTTCCCAAACATAGAAAAGCACTGAATTCCTTACTTCGGGGTATCTGGTTTTCTTTAACTTACAGTCCTCTTTTGACACCCAGTGACTTTGTTGCAAAGCTTCTGTATAACGAGTCTCCCCCACCTGTCTCCTCAGAGCAGTTTTCTCAGGGTCATTGGAGATACTGCCTCCAGGGCTTAAGTCCTAAAACATCCCCCTGAATAAAACATAACTCAACTTTCAGATTGTGCATATTTTTCAAGTCTACATACACCTTCAAGATATACATCTTAATTGAAAAACTCAGGGTATAGAAACATTTAATTATTTTCTTAAAGTCAGTACAGTTTCCTCAGTGGTCGCAAACGTGCCACGTTGGTGGGCTACCCTGACGAGGAGAACAGTTAGGTGTCACCCCACCCTGTCTATTGGGCTCTGAGCCTAAAACTGCTCTGGAAAAAAAAAAAAAAAAAAAAGCTTATTTAAAAAGTTCTTGATGGGATGCTATAATTCTGGTCTTTCCATTATGTGCAAATCACGCTCGACTTTGTGGAAACAGTCTGTGTATATTGCAAAGATCCGACCTGGTTTACTTCAAAAGATCAGGCTTGATTTTGCACCAAGTTCTGGCCTTTTTTTTTTTACTTTCCTATTTCACCAAAGTAACAGATTTATTTATTTATTTTTTTCACTTCAATAAAATGAAAATGAATGCAGAGAAATTGCCGACAGAGATCATCTGTAAGTTTTTCTTTCCCCATTCTTTGAAGAAATAAAGATGTTCTCTATTCATGCTTAGGGGTAAAAGGCTGGTGAAATTCCAGGACACCAGGTCACAGGGGATATGAGAGCTTTTTAGATGTTGATAGAATTTTGAGGGAAAGAAATCACTGAAGTGTCCCAGGCGGCTCAGTGGTAAAGAATCCGCCTGCCAGTGCAGGAGATGCGGGTTTGATCCCTGTGTCGGGAAGTTCCCCCTAGAGAAGGACATGGCAACCCACTCCAGTGCTCTTGCCTGGTGAATCTCATGGACAGAGGAGCCTGGTGGGCTACAGTCCACAGGCCTCAAAGAGTTGGGCACGACTGAACACAAGTGCTTAATGAGGAGGAAAGAAAGGCAGATCCTCTGAATCCTCAGACATTCCCAGGGCCTCCCCCTTCTCACTCCCCTACAGAAAAATGGGGAGACACAGGTCAGCAGACTCACCTAAGCTTCTCTGAGCTGGAAACCTAGAGTGGAAGTCTGTGTACATGTTACTTTACATAAGTTATTTCCTGTCTCTTCATTTACTGAAGATGCAAAGCACTCAGCTAAATAGTCACTCCCTGAAATCTTAGAGCTTGGATCCTTGTCCTGGATGCAGAAAACACAGAAACTGACGAGAGTGAAAAAAGAAAAAAATGTGAAGAAATTTTAAACAAACTTTGATATCTGTGTCCTACCCAGATAATTTCATTTGCGTCCACTCCATTCAAACTCCAAAGAATTCTAAAGGATTTTATATTACTTGTTGGCCTGAGGGGGAGTCTATTTTTCTTGTCTGTATTAGATGACATTCAGAACAGCCCTAAGAAATAAAATGTGTTTAAATTTACCTTTAAAATGTACACACACAAAAAAAATAAATAAATAAAATGTACACACACTTCCAGAATTATTTCCAAAATCATCAGGCTTCCTTCATTTTCAATTTGAGAAGACAGATCGATATTTTATACATTTTAATTTGCGGCCTGTTATTTTTCAGAGGCTTTTAAAAGCAAACCCGAGTCATGCCCTAGTTTTTATCAACATGTCATTTCAACAATCACTGATTTTTCTAACTTCAAAATTTCCCAACACATCCATAAAATACACTCTCTCTGGCAGGAGGCATGTTATTACTGTGAGTCAGGAAGTTTATTACAGAACCAGCTAAGGACACCCAGCTGAGAAAATGAACTGAGAGGCTAGTTTAAACAACAGGAGTTAGAAAAAGTGGTCGCAATAAATGTGTTTATCATAAGTAAACAGTAGTCTCAAAAAACACAGACGGTCAATATTTGAAGAGAGCCATTGTTCCGAGAACTACAAAGATAGGAAGAGAATGAATTTCCGTCCCATCCATCCTTCAGACAATCCTTTTCCTAACTCCTCCAGAAAATTAGATTTTGAAGCCTGAAAGGAGACTGAATGCTTAATGGCAACCTGTCACTCTGCTTTGGGGAAGTGATCTTAGACTTTCTCTCACACTCGGTATGTACCTGTCCTGTGCCTTTAATAATAAGGACGTGTGACATTCAGCCACAGTGCTGAATACACGAAGCCCCGGTGGAAGGGTCTCCCCCACATTCCCCTGCATATCTATCTACCCAACACTCCTGTGCCTCAGCCTCTGAGACCTTTGCTTTCACTCCGGATATTTTTACATACGTCTCCATTTCCTGAATTCAATATCCAGTCTGGAGCTGTGAGAGAGACTTACTCGTTGTTTTTGTTTTTTGTTTTTTTTTTTTTGATGTGGACCATTTTGTTTGTTTATTTATTCTTGGCTGGGCCGGGTCTTGGTTGCGGCGCACGGGCGTTTGTCCAGATGCGGCGTGCGGGCTTTTCACTGGGGTGGCCTCTCCAGCTGTGGAGTGTGGCTGGGAGAGCGGGGTCTTCAGGATTTCTGCACACGGGCTTTGCTGCTGCACAGCCCCGGGAATCCGCCGGGACCAGGGATCGGTCTCGTGTCCCCTGCTTCAGCAGGTGGCTTCTTACCCACTGTGCCACCAGGGAAGTTTGGTGTAGGCCCTGTGTGAACAGACCGTGTTGCATCTATGACAACACCGCTTCTGTTGTTTTGGTTTTTTGGCCATGGGGCATGTGGGATCTTGTTCCCCGACCAGGGATCAAACCCACACCCCCTTGCATTGGAAGGTGAAGTCTTAACCACTGGACCGCCAGCAAAGTCCCTAGACCGGGATTTAGCTACTATCTCTGTTGAATAGTTGACTCATTGGAAAAGACTCTGATGCTAGGAAGGATTGGGGGCAAGAGGAGAAGGGGACAACAGAGGATGAGATGGCTGGATGGCATCACTGGCTCAATGGACGTGAGTCTCAGTGAACTCCGGGAGTTGGTGATGGACAGGGAGACCTAGCGTGCTGTGATTCATGAGGTGACAGAGTCGGACATGACTGAGCGACTGATCTGATCTGTTGAATAAGCTTCCCAAGGTCCTCAAAGTGACAGCCTTTGGGGGGAGCAATGAATAAAAGAGGGGGTCCTGTCAAGAGGGGGCATAGCAACAGAGTGTGGTTTGATAACCACAGGGCCAGAGATTTCTAGCTCAGCACCTATTTCGAAAGGGTAGGGGTGCTCCTGAGGGTGTCTTTGTAAATGACACCCCAAAGTGTGGGAGGAGCAGCCTCTATGCCATCCTGAAGATTTCTGGGGACTGCAGAGCAGGAGAATCACCTGGTTTTCATTCTAAAAATACAACAAATGACCATGCCAAAAAAACAAAAGAATTACTCCATGGATCCTTTAAGGGTTATAGGGATTAAGCAAATATTTGACTGATTCCAATAATACTTTTCTGTTGGTTTCCACGCTATGTTTACTAGTTTTTGCTGGGTTCTCAGCCTCTATTGGAGAAGGAAATGATAACCCACTTGAGTATTCTTGCCTGGGAAATCCCATGGACAGAGGAGCCTGGCTGGCTGCAGTCCGTGGGGTCACAAAGAGTTGGATGTGACTGAGCAACTAAGCACAAAGCAGATGGATGTTGGGGAAGGTGCAACACTCAAAAAAAAAAAAAAACCAATAATGGACTTTCTCGGTGGTCTACTGGTTTGGATTTCCTGCTTCTACTGCAGGAGGCAAGAGTTTGATCTCTGATCCAGGAATCAAGATCCCACAAGCCTTGGGGTGCGGCCCAAACAAAACAGCAAAACAACAAATAATAAAATGAAGACGAGGCTCAATATTGACGATTTTGGTCTTATTTGTAATTTTCCTATTGGCTGGTCTCATTATTTTACATCCACTCCTTTGGTGTACATAGGGATAAAAGTGAATTTAAAGTTTAGCTAATTAAAGCAGCAGTACCAACCAGTCCATCACACCAGTCTCAGCAAAGTATTTTATGACAAGAAATGGAACTACCAAATGATCAAGGAAGATGGAATATTCTTTAAGGCACATTTGGCAAATTATGTCCCAGCAGATAATCCAGTGGATTTTACAATGAGAATACAGAGACTCAGAGACATGTGGTAACCGACCAAGGTCACAGAGCTCCAAGTAGCACAGATAAGAATTCAAACCTTGGTCATCCAATTCCTTCCTTATTCCCTTGACCTATTTAGCTGTGTCCCCTCTCCAAGGCCTATCTCTGGGGCACCTGAAATCTCAAGACAGGCACACAGTTCAGGAATTAGAACTGAGTCGATGCGGTGTAAAGAAGTGAAGATAAAATCCTGTTTGTGAGTTTGTTCCTCTCTCCAAGATGAAGTCTTAGGTCAGAAATTAAAACTGGAGGGACCCTGGACACCAGCTAATCCCACCCAGCAGGTTTCAGATGAGGCAAGATAAGGAATCCACAGGAAAACTTCCTCTCCTGAAGGGATGCAGACACTTAACAGATGCAGCTGGGTCATTAAACTGTGGCCAAGTAATATACAGTGGAATTATAACTCATAACTTCCTGTGCCTAGTCACTCTCTCACGTCTGACTCTTTGCGACCCTGTGGACTGTATCCCGCCAGGCTTCTCTGTCCATGGGATTCTCCAGGCAAGAATGCTGGAGTGGGCTGCCATGCCCTCCTCCAGGGGATCTTCTCAACCCAGGGATCAAACCCAGGTTTCCTGAATTGCAGGCAGATTCTTTATTGTCTGAGCCACCAGGGAAGCCCCAGGACTTTCAACTGATGTGTAATTAAATGCTTTTCGCACTGGTCACTGTGATAAGTGAACAAAAAGGAAGACAGAGGTGGAGAGATTTGAATCCATATTCCAAGGGACACCAAAGTCAAAACCTTGGGTTTTTATAAAACACTTTTAGATTTTAAAATGCCTCACTAGCATACTCTACTTGGGTTAAAAACTATCAGCTGTTTTTAAAGTTTCTTGACGTTCATTTTGTTGTAAGCAACAGATACAAAACAGAAAGAACACACAAAAAAACAGACAAACACAAAACCCTAAATGCATCTGAAAAAAGCCTGACTTTATTTAGATCTTCCAGGCAGGGCTAAGCCTGACTTTCAATGGGGCTCACACTTCTGTTGTTTTCTTTCTTCTTTTTTTTTTTTTCCCATTTTACCTTTCATCTTTTGAAAAATTGTTGTTCTTTGGTTTTATTTTTTGGTGAGGAGGGGGAGTTTTACCAGTCCTCCTCGCAAAAAAAAAAAAAAACATGTTTTTCGTTCATAAACACATGGAAATTTTTATTTTCACTAACGTCCTTTTTCTTTCCATGGAAGACTCTTTGGAAACGTATCATCTCATTTGAAATGGCAGCAAGTGGTGAAAATCCATTTTTAGCAATTTGCCCATCACTTCTGCAAGGCCAATATTCTACTCTGGAAAGATGGCATCAGCTGTGTCCTCGAAAAACAGTCCCTATTCCTTAAAATAGTTCTAGGTCACCAATCTCGGGTTACTATTTGTTCCTATGAGACGGAAAGGGTTAACGATTTGCTTCTGTTTTCCTTGAGAGTCTTTCCAATTCAATTTCCAGGTGTTCAAATTGGCCCCTCACAAACAAAATACTGCAACAGCTACTGTCTTCCATAACTTTTTTCTCTCTTTACTCTAATTTGGATTATAAATTCACTCAGAAAAACCTATGGCTAATTTCACTGAAAAGAAAAGGAAAATGGTCAAACAACATAGTTTTGAGCTCTTGGTGCAAAAATTAGAACAAGGGTCAATTGATTGGAGTATTCTGACCTTTTCTCCTTAAAACGTATAGTAGAAAAAAAATAAGTTTGGATGACAGTCTGTGTTTAAAATATTCTGCATTAACAATTTAGACAACTTCTTTGGTAAAGAAAATGGAAAGTTGGCATGGAACAGCAACACATACACTGCAAGCCATGGCAGAACGTCCAGAGTCTATTTTACACATTGTCTACATATGGACATGCAGTATGTTACAGAGACAGCTCTATGAAATGCCCAACATTAAAGGAAATGTGTTTTTTTTTAACGTGACAAGTAATAAGTCATTCTTTGCATATATTATAGAAAAAGTTTTGCAAAGTGGAATGTTGTTTTTGTGGGTCTGTGTGTGTCAAAGCCTGTTTGATCTCTATAGAACTGCAGTAAATATTCAGAAAAATTTTAGTTAAACAGTCACTTCCAAATGTACAAAGCAAGCCACAGAATTAAAAAATCCACTGGAAAATTCGATTGTGTAGGCAATTGACTCTGCCTTGTAAACACAACATCTTTTCTTTTGAAGTATACTGTTTGGACTTGTTAAATAGATGTGTGTAGCGTGCGTGTGTGTGTGTGTGGTTTCACTAATATCTTCATATTTTCAGAAGAGGCAGAGACTTGAATTTGGTTTCAAAAGAATGTGTTAAACAACAAATGAAATTAGATACTGTATTCTCTTAAATCAATGAGTTATATTTGCAGATGAACTGGTGTGTGTTAACATGTCTGATATTTAGTTTGTTGGCTTGTCAAATTCCTTAGTAATATTCACTGTGTTTTAATTTCAGCCCACTTGTTATGAGTCAGATATTTTCCGAATAAGATAGCCATTTTTTGGATTTAATGTTCAGTTAAAGATATGATGAAGCATCTCCTTTTACAGACCAATTGTAGCCTCTTGGTATAATGATAACTTTTGCCAGATGGTGTGATAGAGGAAAACAAATAGCTGCAGCATTTCACTCATGTGGGTATATAATTTCATTTTCCAGTGAAGTAATAATAATGTTTTCATTATGTACTTTAATGTGCCTCACTAGTAAACAGGTAGCTATTTCTCCTAGTCTAAAATAAATAGTCTATTACACATCCTTAGGGCTTCCCTGGTGGCTCAGATGGTAAAGAATCTGCCTGAAATGCAGGAGACCTGGGTTCTGGGTCAGGAAGATCCCCTAGAGAAGGGAATGGCTACCCACTCCAGTATTCTTGCTTGAAGAACCCTATGGATAAAGGAGCCTGGTGGGCTACAGTCCATGGGGTCACAAAGGGTTGGATAGGCTTGAGCAACTAGCACATGCGTGTGCATACACACACACACACAATCCTTGATGAAGTACAAAGTACAAAAGAAATGTGGGGTATAAATGGAGATTCAATAGAAACAGTTCCCTTTCTCTCTGCTTTGAAGGAAGCATGTCGATAAAAAAGAACACAGTACATGTCCCCACTTCTAGAAACATTTTTGGCAGAGTAAAAGCATTAATCTCGGAAGTGGCATCCAGTTTATACAGAATTGGAATGGAGGTATAGACTGATTTTTTTTTTCTTTGTATTACCCCAAACTAAAAAATCTATTAATTTCCAAAAAATTACCATCAATAAATTAGAAAAAAAAAAAGCTATAAATTCAATCTTCTATTTAAACAGTATTTTATTTTCCAAGATGCTTTCACATACATCAGTTATTCGGGGCCAAACTTCTTAGATAAACATTATAAGTATTATCAACATCCCAGATATGAGATACTATAAGTGGATAAAAGCATAAAATAAACCAACGTGACTTTGGTTGCTGATCCTTCCAACAGCATTTATGGGGGAAGTATTATCTCTTGTGTTCAAAGAAAACTGAGATGTGGGTAGAATCAGATTGCATGATTGAATGGGACAAAGTTAGGTAGGAGTCATCTATGGGCCACTTAATTTCCATTCTCCCAGGGTTTACCCAAATCCCATTCCATATTTCTCTAAAAGTGCAGAATCTACCTTAACTAAAGAAAAGTGGGCTTTTTCCTCAGGATCTTTGAGATTCTCAATGTGCTTATGAATCTCTGAAAGAAGTACTCTGCCTGAAAAGCTTTCAGTTTTGGGCTCCTGAAATCTTTCTTTCATTATTGAAAGTGGGAAAAAAAAAAAAAGGATTCCAGTTTCTCAGTGTGCAGCTCTTTGAGACCCCATGGACTGCAGCCCTCCAGGCTCCTCTGTCCATGGGATTTTTCGGGCAAGAACACTGCAGTGCGTGGCCATGCCCTCCTCCAGGGGACCTTCCCCACCCAGGGACTGAACCCGCGCCTGTCATGTTGCAGACTCTTTACCCTCTGAGCCACCAGGGAACCCCTACTGCTGCTGTCCTCCGATTAAAATCTTCTGGAAACACTGTTCAGCAAAGTAGGATCTGGAAAACATTGCACTCCACCTTTGTCAATAAAAATAGAAACAGTTTTTCCTTTGGAGTATTTTGTTAAAGTTTTGGAAAAACAGCACCTGATGTGCAGAAATCAAGGAATGAAGCCTCAAGAGCACAGTTTCCACTCATGTCCTGGGCAGTACTGTTCTGAAAAGTCAGGACAGTCCCTTGGAAATACCTGTGGCCTCTTATTAGACCTAACTACGGTCCAGAGCAGCTCCTCTCTTTGTGGAGCTGGTGAGGACAGCAATGGTGACGATGATGATTCCATTTCTGTATTAGTTTCCCAGGGAAGTCATAACATAGCGCCGTAAACATGGTGGCCCGAAACAGGACAAATTTATTCACTCACCACTTAGGTGCTGCAGATTCTGAAATCAAGGTGTCCATAGGCCCATGCTTTCTCTGAAGATTCTAAGGAAAGAATTTTTTTTTCTTGCATCTGCCTTGCTCCTGGTTGCTCTTGGGAAGGTAGTTCTTAGTCTAGATGAGATTTTAAATATTGTTGTTGTTGTTTAGCTGCTCAGTGATATCCAACTTTTCTGCAACCCCATGGACTGTGTAGCCCATCAGGGTCCTCTGTCCATGGGATTCTCCAGACAAGAATACTGGAGAGGGTTGCCATTTCCTGCTCCAGGGGATCTTTCCGACCCAGGCATCAAACGTACATCTCCTGCATTAGCAGGCAGATTCTTTACGGGTGAGTCACCAGGGAAGCTCAGAGAAGCAACACATATATATGGTTGTTGGTGGTTTAGTCACTAAGTTGTGTCCAACTCTTGTGCGCCCATGGATTGTAGCCTGCCAGGCTCCTCTGTCGATGAGATTCTCCAGGCAAGAATACTGGAGTGGGTTGCCATTCCCTTCTCCAGGGGATCTTCCCGACCCAGGAATCAAACCCAGGTCTCCTGCATTGCAGGCAGATTCTTTACCAGCTGAGCTATGAGGGAAATATATATGGTTAAAAAACAGTAATTAGAAGTGAGGACTTGTAGCCAATGAACAAAGCTTTCCTCCTCATCCACCTCCTTGCTAATCACTGTTTCATTTTCCCATTTTCTCCACAATAGCAACCATCATTTTAGCTTCTTTTCCTGCTTTGTATTTTTTAAATCTCTTGATGGTTAGCCTACAACTTTAGCTGATATAGCTTTATTGCATGGCTTTGTGGAATTTTAATGAGCCAGGGTTGGGTTAATTTACTAATCACTTCTGAATGGCAAGATAAAGAAAACCCAATTCCACTAGAGAAAACCCACTAATTTCAAACAAAATAAACTATACATCGCCATTTCAAAGGAGATGACATTCTCTTTTGAAAGATACTTTTTCTAGGGCAGAGAGAAACAAATCAACTCTATTTTTAACCACCCAAGCAGTTAAAAGTGAGGATAAGCTTTGAATTATACATTAAATATCGTTTATAAACTTTCTAGTGGTTCATATGAAGGAGAGGAAACAGACACGAGCTTTGTAAAAAGTTTGATATAAACGCCATTCTCAGACTGTTCGGCTTCTAGAACCCAGGTAACAGTTATACTGTGGGAGGATACAAGAGCCATCAATCTCAAAATCTCAACTCTATTTCGAGTTGAAACTTTCAGCCAAACATGACACTGTATAAATATAATTGCTTTTTTCCTCCAAGCCTTATCTGGCTGAAATGAAAAAGAGGGGGAAACCGTCTTTAATTTCGTTTTATATACACCAGGAGGGAAACAGAAATCTTTCATCTGAAAGCATTCTGACATTTGACAATGAATAAAGTGAGGGTCTCCAAACGCATGACGGGAGTCATTTCCAGTAACCAAGGGTGGACACGTGTTGAAATGTCTGTGAGACTCAAGTTTCTATTGGATTTCCCTTGTATTGTGATGACAGAAGCAAAGCTTCCCACTGTGATCAGGGAATTTAGACAACTGAATTCCTCAAAATACCTAGATCTTCCTTTTTTTCACTCCAACCCCAGCGGAAGCCATTCAGAGCCGTGCCGGATGCTCTACGTGGACCCGCCTGGTGGAGAAGCTTTATGTCTTGAGAATGTCTAGTCTGAGTGGAGCTGAAAGATATATATATATATATATATTACACACACACACTCACACACACACACGTATACACATACACACTCACATGTATACACATACATACATACATATGCACACACGCACACATATACGCACATACACATGCACACACATACATATGCACGCACACGCACACACATACACACATGTGCACACTGCCATATTTAAAATGGCTAACCAACAAGTTCCTACTGTATAGCACAGGGAGCTCTGTGAACACAGCATTTCTTGTCTTTCAAGTAAACAGCAGGTCGAAAGAATTTGTATTTGCAACCAGGGAAAATCTCCATCTCAAGTCTGCAGAGACAACGCAAAAGTGCGAGTGCCTTCTTCAAGCACAGCTACACTTTGAAACACCTTCTCTATTTTTCTGGGTCTACCAGGAGGATCAGTGGCACCCCACTCCAGTACTTTTGCCTGGAAAATCCCATGGACGGAGGATCCTGGTAGGCTGCAGTCCATGGGGTCGCTAAGAGTCGGACACGACTGAGCGACTTCACTTTCACTTTTCACTTTCATGCATTGGAGAAGGAAATGGCAACGCACTCCAGTGTTCTTGCCTGGAGAATCCCAGGGACGGGGGAGCCTGGTGAGCTTCTGTCTACGGGGTCGCACAGAGTCGGACACGACTGAAGTGACTTAGCAGCAGCAGCCAGGAGGATCAGAGCTCTGTGTTAGCAGGGTTACCGAGAGGGAGGCCGTGACCTCCTGGTGACCCTGGAGCTGGACCCGGTGATGGAGGCTCCCCTCCATCCCCAGCCTTGAAATGGACCTGCTGCCCAGCTTCCCCAAAGTAGGAGCCAGTGCAGGCCTGAGCAAGCAATATGTTACTTGCCTTTGGACTGAAAACATGCCCGGATCCTGTTAAGGTTCCGAGGAAAGCTTTCAGATTCAGGTGGGCAGGTGTGGAGGTCTCCCCGTCCTTACACTCAGATCAAGCCTTGCAGGTAAGTCCCCCTGCTTCTTAAACCTGCTGTCTCCCAGTCTGGAGGGGCTGTCTTTTTCTTTCTTTGTCTCCCTGCCCTCTAGGTTCAGGGGCCAGTTTGGGAACCAACACTGTCTTCTTTCCTCTTCCACCTTCTCCCTTCTCTGGGTTCAAGTCTGAGGAACTGGGGCAGAACCACTGAGAACTGAAGACCCAGCCCTGCATCCATGGTCTGGCTCTCAGACTTCACAGCTGGACATCCTTAAAAGAGACGCTCAGCGGCTACCGGCCGCAGGATCCTCCTTCAGAAAACGGGATGACAGAGATAGCATCATGCTTATACTGTCAAGATGGTTTCATTGGCCGGTAAATGTAGGTGCGCTCTGGCTAGTAAGTACCTGGTGTCTGGAAGCAGAGGACTCAGAGCTGTAGCTTACCTCCTCCTGCAGGGAGAAGTCAATTCTGACTCCACGTTGGAACTATTCCTTCGACTTGCTTTCCATTGCTCTTGTTATTTTAATCATACACAATGGCCTGCCTCAGAGAATCCTGCCCTTCTGCCCAACTGTTCGACTAAAGTGCCTTTGTTCAGATCCCTGTCCACCTGTAGCTTGCAGGAAGAAAGAGATTAATACATCCCCCTGCCTGAGGCTTGTCATTCGAGGAGATATTTGCAAGAATTCAATGGTCTTTTTACTTTGTATCCTCACCTCCCTCCGTCTCTGATCCATGAAGGAATCTGGCACCCAGGCCCGGACAATATGCTTATTATGAGACCGTAGTCTGCCATCTTCTTGCTCAGTAGCTTGCTGAATAAAGTTGTATCCCTTGCCTCAAACACCCCGTCTCTTGGATTTATCAGCCTCTCGTGCAGCGAGTGGCCAGTGCAGGAGATGTAAGAGACCTGGGTTTGATCCCTGGGTCAGGAAGATCCCCTGGAGGAGGGCACGGCAACCCACTCCAGTATGCTTGCTGGAGAATCCCATGGACAGAGGAGCCTGGCGGGCTACAGTCCATGGGGTCACAGAGTCGGACACATGCACACACAGTGAGCAGAGTGAGCCTGGACTCAGCAACGCTTCCATGAATAAGAGCAGACAGGAATGTGTTTTCTCTAAAGTATCTTCTCACAGTAAATCTCTGAATATTTGACTCTAAGCAGTATCGTCCACCTGCGTCAGGACCTTATTACTGCCTCCAGAATAAACCTTTGGCGGATTTTCTCATTATCCTTGGCTCTCCCTGAGTTAGGCATTGTGGCTTTTGTTCATTTCTTACTGGAGTATTTCTTGGCTCCCCAGGTTGTGCTAGGGTAAAGAACCAGCCTGCAATGCAGGATACTAATGAGACACAGGTTTGATCCCTCGGCTGGGAAGATCCCCTGGAGAAGGACATGGCAACCCACTCCAGAATTCTTGCCTGGAAAATTCCAGGAGGAGGAGCCTGGCGGGCTACAGTCCACGGGATCACAGAGGTGGACATGACTGAAGTGATGTAGCAGAGTACGATAGTTGCTTTACAATGCCGTGTTAGTCTCTACTGCACAGCAAAGGGAATCACGTGTGTGTATATATATATGTACATCTCCCCTCCTTTTTGGGTTTCCTTCCCATTCAGGTCACCACAGGGCTCCTAGTACAGCTCCCTGTGTAAACAGTATGTTCTCATTAGTGACCTAGTTTATACATAGCATCAATAATATCATGTATACGTGTGTGTGTGTGTGTGTGTGTGTGTGTGTAAATCCCAGTCTCTCAATTCATCCTACCCTCCTCCCCACTTAGTACCCATACATCTGTTCTCTACGTCTGTGTCTCTATTTCTGCTTTGTAAATAAGATCGTCTATACAAACTTTCCTAGATTCCACATATACACATTAATACATATTTATTTTTCTCTTTCTGACTTTACTCTGTATGCCGGACTCTGGGTTCAGCCTGACCTCAATGACTCAATTCCGTTCCCTTTTACGGCTTAGCAATAATCCATGCGATGTAGGTACCATGCCTTCTTTCTCCATTCCTCTTTCAGTGGATACTCGGGTTACTCCCATGTCCTGGCCGTTGTAAAGGGTTCTGCAGTGAACACTGGGGTGCGTGTATCTTTTTGAATTACGGTTTTCTCTGAATGCATGCCCAGGAGTGGGATAGCTGGGTCACAGGGTAGCTCTGTTTTTAGGTTTTAAGGAACCTCCATACTGTTCTCCATAGGAGCTGTGTTACTTTAAATTCCCACCAACAGTGCAGGAGGGTTCCCTTCTCTCCATACCCTCTGCAACATTTATTATTTATATAGCTTTTTGATGGTGGCCATTCTGACTAGGTGAGGTGATAGCTCACTGTAGTTTTGATTTGACTTCAGTTCTTTAATTTGCATTTTAAAAAATCAACTTAGTTTCAGGGACTTCCCTGGGGGGTTCAGTGGGTAAGAATCCCTGCTTCCACCGCAGGGAACAGGCTTTCAATCCCTGGTTAGAGAACTAAGATCTCAGCATGCTATAGGGCACAGCCAGAAAAAAAAACAATAAAATCCATATCGTTTCCGTTACTTGGCCTCCCCCAGCTCTGACGTTCACTATCACCTCCTCTGTGACGCCTTTGCCGTTTTCTCCCCTTTCACTGTGCTCTCAGAAATCTTCCTGCTCTGTTGAATCTGGTACATAGCTGCGGTAGTATAATTTTCCATTGTAGTCTCAAAAAGATTTTATACTGTTGTTCCCCTTGGGTAAGGACTTAGCATGCGGTCCTCTGTCTGTCTGGCCTTAGTAAAATATCGGGCATGTAGGACAACTCAGTAAATGATTGCAGAAAGAATGTACAGAAGAAAGACTTGACACATGAACTCCAAAACCAATAAGATTTCTACTCATTGCATTTGAAAATCCCACCCTTTCTTTGATGTCATGTTGGAGTCTCATCTAGTGACTGAAGACCTCCTTGAGCATCAGAGACCTCAGGGATTCTCTTTTCTAAAACTCACTCTGGGACCAGAACCCAATTTCTTTCTCTCCCCCTCCCCTCCCACTCCTTCTCTTTCTCCTTTTTTTTCTTTAATAATCATATTATTATTATTTGTCTTGACTTAATGATGTCTTGAGGGTACCATTTCCTTCTCCAATGCATGAAAGTGAAAAGTGAAGGTGAAGTTGCTCAGTCGTGTCCGACCCTCAGCGACCCCATGGACTGCAGCCTTCCAGGTTCCTCTGTCCATGGGATCTTCCAGGCAAGAGCACTGGAGTGGGGTGCCAGTGCCTTCTCCTCTTGAGGGTAAGGCTTCCCAGGTGGCACAGTGGTAAAGAATACGCCTGCCAAAGCACAAAACCCAAGAGATGCGGGTTTGATCCCTGGGTCAGGAAGATCTTCTGGAGGAAGAAATGTCAGCCCACTCCAGTGTTCTTGCCTGGAGAATCCCACGGACAGAGGAGCCTGGTGGGCGACGGTCCATGGGGTCACCAAGCTTTGGACACAACCGAGCACTCGTTCCATTGCTCACATACTATTAGGTTCATGTTAGGTGCTGAGCAACTTCAAGCTCAGTGTAGGTTGTCACCTATCACATCAGATCATCAGGGGACTAGAAGCCTCCTTGAAATTCCGAAGGCAGGAATCAGAATCCTCCAAGGAGACTGCAGTGGAATTAACCCATTCTGGCTTCAGAGCAGGCAAATGAGTTGCCGATCTTTTCCCTTTGAGTTTCTAAGCTGTGTGCAATGTTAACTATCGGCAACTCAATTCTCAGAAAAGACAGAGGAAAAAGGAACAGGGAAACGATGCAGAAGTAAGGGAAGTCAGGGCAGACAGGCAGTGGGTGCAAATCCAAACAGGAGACTCGTGCATCAGAACTCTGCTAGACACAGGGGACCCTGCTCAATGTCATCTGGCAGCCTGGGCGGGAGGGGAGCTCGGGGGAGAATGGAAACCTGTGTGTGTGGCCGAGTCCCTTTGCCGTCCACCTGAAACTATGCAAATAAGCCCCAATATAAAATACAAAGTTTAAAAAAAGAGAAAAAAAGAAAGAAGACAGATTACCAACAAGCGCCTATTATATAGCACAGGGAACTCTGCCCAGTGTTCTGTGGCAGCCTGGGCGGGATGGGAGTTTGGGGGAGAACGGACACGTGTGTATGTGTATGGCTGAGTCCCTTTGCCGTCCACCTGAAACTATCACAACACTGTTAGTTGGCTAAACCTCAGTACAAAATAAAAAGGTAAAGAAAAGAACGCTAGTAAGGGACAGAAGGGCAGACGCAGACGGGAAGGAAACTTATCTAGTGAAAAAGAGAAAGTCATGCTTTGGCTTAGAAACATCTATTCTGCAAGAGTGTCATACCTTTGAAGTTGTTGGTTATTATTACTAAATACACTTAAATGGCATAAAAAAATGCACACCAGGATGAAAGCTGTGAACTGGTCTGGCAGTGGTTCCACATTCTGGTTCCTGGGCCTCTTTTCCTTCCTTGGTTTTGATTGTTTTTCTTTCAACCAAGGGATGAAAAAGAATAACAGGCAAATTTTCCATTTTTTGGAAAATTGCAGGATACCCCCATTACTATTAATTGCAATACACCTTCTGTGTTTCTCTTTCAAGACAAGTGTTGGATTAGGAAAAGTACAGACTCATCAACCAAAGACAGAATGCTGGCTACCATGTGGACCTCACAGGATATTTTTGGGGAAAAATCCTGGAATGGTGAACGGAAAAAGGACCATCTAAGAGCAAGGCACACCATTGAAAAGCTGTGTGCAAGCACGTTTGGTTCTGAAATCCCATCTCAGGTCTCTAAACTTGGAAAAAAAATACTTTCTTTTTTTCCTGTACTATGTCAATCATTTGTAAGACATCAGAAATTAATTACCCTTTTTATTTTCAAGTTTCTCTGAAATTATGAAAGGAGAACTGAGTGAAATAACAACAGTCCTGCTCTCTGGCAGAGGATAAAACATCACTTCAAAAAACACAAGATCCTCAAAAAATGCCAACATTCAAACCATGCTTAGCTTACGATGGAGCCATGGTTTCTCAGAGATAAACAGTTTCCTAGAGTTGACTGCCTTGCCATTCATCATTTGCTTGGGCTGTGCTCACAAAGTGACGATAAATATAAAACCACGTCAACTCAGGCACAAAAATATGATTTTTGAGAAATGTTAAAGATGAACTGTTTTGATACTTTTTTCTTTTTTTGGCATAAATGACACCATGCATGCTTTTGAGTTTTACCTCTTATTTCACATTTCAGTATATTTATCACTGACTACTCACTGGTTCTATTTTTACTTAACCAAAGTTGACTTCTAGGCATGTTTTCCATCCAACCACTGCAAGATTTCATATGCATCAGTGCAGGTTTCAAAGGCTCTAATTGTTTGGCATTGGATAGAAATGTAAAGTTTCAACATCATCACCATCATGATCACAAGTACTTTCGTTAACAAGAGCATACCAAAATAAAAGGACGTTCATGAAATAACTGTAAGAAAGTTGGAGTTATTCCTTTGGGTCCCACTTGGGCATTTCTTCCATGAGATGCTGCCTCTAAAGGTGCCCTGCTTGGTTATATCATTAATCTATTTCTCCTGTATCCACACTAATGTACCAGGAGGTTGAGAGCAGAAACCTCTTCACTCCTTTTTTTTTAATATAAAAAATAATTTTTAATTATTTAATTTTTAAATTGGAGTATAACTGCTTTACAATGCTGTATTAGTTTGTGCTGTATAACCAAGTGAATCGGCTACACATGTAAATATCTATCCCCTCCCTTCCACTGTCCCCAGCCCCCTCCTCTAGGTCACCCCCTCCTCTAGTGCCCCCTGGACAGGGCACTCTTCCCCCACTCTTAAAAGAGTTCTTTCGGTTGCTTTCAATGTGAAAAGCAGTAGCAATAATATAATGGGGAAAGGATGTGCAAGGCGGGGCTCAGACAGACCTGGAAGGAAGCCCAGATCCGTCCCTTAACAACTGTGTACTCTCTCTGACCCCTAGTTTGGTCAACCATGAAACCGAGATATTAAGACCCACTCTGCCTGTGATGTTTCCAGGGTTTGAAATAGTGTAGGTTGATCTTTAGTAATTACGTTGCTGTTGTTTAGTTGCTAAGTCATGTCTGACTCTTTATGACCCCGTGGACTGTAGCCCACCAGGCTCCTCTGTCCGTGGGATTTTCCAGGCAAGAATACTGGAGTGGGTTGCCATTTCCTCCTCCAGGGGATCTTCCCCACCCAGGGGTTGAACTCACGTCTCCTTTATTAGCAGGCAGGTTCTTTACCATCAGGGCCACCTGGGAAGCGCTAGAACACATCAGGTTGAGTTTTATTAGGACTAATGCTTTTATTGTCTGTACAAAATAGAACAAAATGGAAACTCCCACTTTGAACCTGATTCCTTCTGTGGTCTTGGATTTAGTGTTAAGACTCTTTGGCTTATCTCCCTTGTTTTAAAATGGAAATGATCAAGCATGTACTAACTCAGGGATTATTCAAAAGGGAAAAAACAAATATACTTTTTAGTTCCCTAGATCAGGACCCCCACAGAGAAGGCAGCTCTCACCCCATTACTTGGAGAAGGAAATGGCAACCCAATCCAGTGTTCTTGCCTGGAGAATCCCAGGGAACGGGGAGCCTGGTGGGCTGCCATCTATAGGGTCACACAGAGTTGGACACGACTGAAGTGACTTAGCAATATAGCATCCCCATTACTGCTTTGAAAGCTTGCTTGGTTTCATCCATTTTATCTTTTCTTCCTAATGTCAGGATATGCTTCTCATTTTTCTACACGGACATTACTGTTGTTATGATATCAGATTTTTTTTTTTTCCTCTTCTAAATCCTGTCCCAGATCTCTCATCCTTTGAGATACAGATTACAATTGTTCTCCTTGACTGCTGAGGACATTTTCTTGGAGACATTTATAGCTACAAACACTTCCCTCTAGATTCTCCTTATAGATTGCATTCCACGATAATGCATTTCGGGCAATTGAATGGAAAGACTCGTCAATGGGATGTGGATGGCAGAAAGGAAGTTCTCCACGGATAGGAAAGGAAACAAACCACCAGAGATGAGATAAATGTGTATGATAAATATACCGCTATACCCCAGGGATGACAGGCACAGCCCCTAATGACTACTGACTGTAGGAGGGCCATAAAAATGACGCGAAATGGAAGGTTGCTCTATTCCCAGGAGGCACCCACCCTGATGCTGCCGTAAACTCAGCAGCACCACAGAAACAGATAAACAGACAAGCTTCCATGATCGATGGAACACCAGTGAGGCTCAGAGAGACGCTTTACTTTTCTGGCTTATCTTTTCAAAGCAGTTTGGGTAGGAACGTGATTGTGAACAATGTAGAAACTGATCTCAATTTCCAAAAGCAACTTACACTACACTTTCTTTATAAAATCACTTAAGGGGATATGTGGCTTCCCAGGTGGCACAGTGGTAAAGAATTCACCTGCCAATGCAGGAGACACAAGAGACGCAGGTTTGATCCCTGGGTTGGGAAGATGCCCTGGAGGAGGAAACGGCAACCCACTCCAGTATTCTTGCCCAGAGAATTCCATGTACAGAGGAGCCTGGCAGGCTACAAGTCCATAGGGTCACAAACAGTTAGACATGACTTAGCAACTGAGCACTCACACAACGGGGTATATACACTACTACTCACACTTAAATTGTCTATTATTAAGGAATTATGATGCAGTAATTAAGGGACAATAATATATCATTAAGGCTATTATTAAGGAATAATGATCAAATTCATGAATCAGGGATAACTACCTCTTTTTTCTTAGAAATTATATAGTTTCCAAATATAATACATGCATATATATAATTTTTTTAAACTTTTAAAATGGTGAAATAAAAAAAGCACATAAAGCGTCAAATCATTTTCTATCGAGCTGAATGCATTGTAATAAAAAGAACACCTGTGTTGCAACTGAGTCAAAAATCAGAATATTCCTGAATTCCAGAACATTCCTCATGTCCCTTCTCTGTCATAACTGCTCTGTCTCCCCTAATGGCAACCACTCCCCCAATTTCTTAAGAGCTTTCTTGAGGCATAACTGACCAAACATATTTAAAGTCTGGAAGTTGATTCATTTTACCATATTCCAGTGCTAATAAAACCATGATTGTCATTGGGACAGTGAACATACACATTCATCCCCAAACTGTCCTTGTACGCTGTTGTAATCCTCTTTCTACATCTTCTATCTAATCCGCATCCAGGTGCCCAATCATCTCCTTCCTGTCTCTATGTCTTAAGTTTGCATTTTATAGGGTCTTCCATAGCTGGAATCATACAGTTTTACTTTTTTTTTTTTTTGGTCTACTTTCATTTCAGCCCAGTGGTTCTGAGATCCAACCCTGTGGTGCTATTGATAGCCCACTGTTTCACATGGCTGAGTAGTAGTCTATTATATAATGGATAAACAATTTTTATCCATTTACCTGTTGATGGACCCTGATGCTGGGAAAGACTGAAGGCAAAAGGAGAAGAGAGTGGCAAAGGATGAGACGGTGGGATGGCATTACTGACTCAAAGGACACGAACAGATTCTGGGAGACGGTGAGGGACAGGAAGGTCTGGGGGGCTCTAGTCTGTGGCGTCATAAAGAGTTGGACATGACTTAGCAGCTGAACAACAACCTGTTAATGGGCAAGTGCATTTTTCACCAGTTTGGGATAGTTGCCCAGATAAACCTGCTGAGAACATTTCTGTACATGTTTTTACATGAACACAAGCTTTCCCTTAGATAAATACTAAGGAGTAGAACAGCTGGGTCACTCTGTAGAGTTATTTTATGGTTTGAAATAACTACTAAAGGGTTTTTCCAAGGGGTTGTGTTGTTTGTGTTGTTTGCTGGGGCTTCCCTGGTGGCTCAGAAGTTAAAGCATCTGCCCCCAATGCAGGAGACCCGGGTTCGATCCCTGTGTCGGGAAGATCCCCTGGAGAAGGAAATGGTAAACCACTCCAGTATTCTTGCCTTGAGAATCCCATGGACGGAGAAGCCTTGTCAGCTACAGTCCACGGGGTCGCAGAGAGTCGGACACGACTGAGAGACTTCACCTTGTGTTGTTTGCATTCCCACCAGCAGTGAGTGAGGTTTGCAGCTGCTCCACACCTTTGTCAAAATCTCACACGGTCTTTGAATTTCAGCAATTCTATTAGCTATGGAATCATATCCCATTGTGTTTTTTAATTTCATTTTCCAAATGACTAATAATGTTAAGCAAATTTCCATATGCTTATTTATGTTCTTTGGCAAAGTGTCTATTAACACTTTTCCCATCTTTTCCAAATTGATTATTTGATTTTGTTTTTGAATTTTGAATATTCTCATGTAGTATGCCTATAGGTCCTTCATCAAATTGGCTTAGACAGTAAAGCGTCTGCCTACAATGCAGGAGACCCGGGTCAATCCCTGGGTCGGGAAGATCTCCTGGAGAAGGCAGTGGCAACCCACTCCAGTCCTCTTGCCTGGAAAATCCCAGGGACGGAGAAGCCTGGTAGGTTACAGTCCATGGGTCGCGAAGAGTCGGATGCGCCTGAGAGACTTGGCTTCACTACTTCTCTTAGTCTATGGTGATTTCGTTCCCTTAACAGTGTCTTATGAGAACAGAGATTTTGAATGTTGATAAAGGAGAGCTTATCAATCGTTTTTTAATATTTCATGCTTTTGCTGTTAGAGTCTAATAAATTTTTATACAAAGGAATAAAGATTTTCTCATAAGAATACTTTAAAAAATGTTATAATTTTACATTTGACATTTAGGTCTATGATCTGTTTTCTTTTAAATTTTGCATATGGTATAATCACGGATCACATCTTTCTCCAACCCGTCAATATGAGCATCCAGCTGTTCCAACACCTTTATAGAGAATTTCAAATATTCCTTTATCAATAATTTCTAAAGAAGAGAGGAAATCAGTAAATGTATAGAAGATATATAGATAATGTATTTTGAACCAAAATAAGACTTTGCAAAGGTGATAGAAAATTGATGCGGTTTTTAACATTTTCAGAGTGAGAATGAGAATAGGAAATTTTATTCTTTGTTTCCTTTCCAACAGTAGGCCCAGTGGAAATCTGTTTTCCTCCCTGGTGTAACATCTAGGAAATCATTTGATCCTGATATCCTGCCCAATTGCCTATTATCAGCAGATAAAGACTGTGGGCTCTTGGAAACAGTCAAATGTAATGTCTCATTATGGAACTAATTTCTGGTGGGAGTTTTCCACCAGCTGTTAATATTTCTCTTGAATGCATTCAGAATATTTGGGAAAAAATATGAAAACTTTCTCCCAATCAATAAAAGCAAGCATTCTCAAAATAGTCAGAAAGAATGGCATGGATAGATTTTTACGACCAGTGTTTTACCTAGGAAACAAAGCAGTTTCAGACAAAATTCAGATTTCTGGGCTATTTGTGTTGATATAAAATGTCAAATAAGATAGCAATACATTTCTTTTGAAAGAATAGCACCAGTATTTTAAAAGAGTACATGTATCAGGAGCTGGAATTTTATGTTTCAAATAATTTGGAAGGCAGTGAGGTTGCTTGATGAAAGTGAAAGAGGAGAGTGAAAAAGTTGGCTTAAAGCTCAACATTCAGAAAACTAAGATCATAGCATCCGGTCCCATCACTTCATGGCAAATAGATGGGGAGACAGTGGAAACAGTGGCTGACTTTATTTTTCTGGGCTCCAAAATCACTGCAGATGGTGATTGAAGCCATGAAATTAAAAGATGCTTAGTCCTTGGAAGGAAAATTATGACCAACCTAGACAGCATATTAAAAAGCAGATACATTACTTTGTCAACAAAGGTCCATCTAGTCAAGGCTATGGTTTTTCCAGTGGCCATGTATGGACATGAGAGTTGGACTCTAAAGAAAGCTGAGCGCTGAAGAATTGATGCTTTTGAACTGTGGTGTTGGAGAAGACTCTTGAGAGTCACTTGGACTGCAAGGAAATCCAACCAGTCCATTCTACAGGAGATCAGTCCTAGGTGTTCATTGGAAGGACTGATGTTGAAGCTGAAGCTCCAATTCTTTGGCCACCGTAGAGCTGACTCATTGGAAAAGACCATGATGCTAGGAAAGATTGAAGGCAGGAGGAGAAGGGGACGACAGAGTATGAGATGGTTGGATGGCATCACTGATTCAATGGACATAGGTTTGGGTTGACTCCGGGATATGGTGATGGTCAGCAAGGCCTGGCCTGCCGCAGTTCATGGGGTTACAAAGACTTGGACACGACTGAGTGACTGAACTGAGGCTAAAAGTGAAGCCAGTGAGCAAGGTACAAGAGAAGTAGAAAGTGAGGCTATAATTAGACCTAAAATGCTCTAACCATGTTAAACTAGTAATTTTATTCAATATTTTCCCCAGTTTGAAGATTGCATGCTGTTATGTAATAGTAAACTATAGATTTATATTAATTTAGCTCGGCTGCGAGATAAAAACTGAAGCCAGAATTGTCAAGCATACACACACACACACACACACACACACACACACCTCTTAAAAAAAATCATTATAACACAGGCACTTTGAGAAGATAATCCCCTGAGCTATGTCTCATTCAACATGTATAAAAATCTGCGAAATGTTTGCAAGACATTCACCTTGAAAATGCCAAGAATGTAAACTATGATCCAGGTGGGATACTCTTATCCCATATTAGTACTTGTTCCACATCTTGTTACCATGAAAACTTCATAGCTCATTCAAAGAGAGATCCTTGAGACATCTTGATCTTAAGAGACATTGCTGGCTCTGGTGGAGTACAACCCAATCCTTCCCACACCCCCACTTTAACCTGTAACTGAGCTAGACTCTACTGTTGTTTGGTTGCTTAGTCGTGTCCGACTCTTTGAAACCCCATGGACGGTAGCCCACCAGGCTCCTCTGTCCACGGAATCTACTGTTGTTTGGTTGCTTAGTCGTGTCCGACTCTTTGAAACCCCATGGATGGTAGCCCACCAGGCTCCTCTGTCCACGGAATCTCCCAGGTGAGGCTACTGGAGGGGGTTGCCATTTCCTCCTCCAGGGGATCTTCCCGACCCAGGGACTGAACCCACAGGCGGATTCCTTACTGCTGACCCACCAGGGAAGCCAGCTCACACTTACACACCTTCTCTAATAAAGACACTCTGATTCCATAAAGGGGAGCAAAAGCAAACAAAAGCCCTGTACAGACTTAGGTTTGATAAGCACTGCCCGTGGAAAGTCCCAGAAAGTCCGCCTCAGGCGTCCTGAACATCCTCCCACCCCAAATCAAATGGCAGATATTGTACTTGAACTTCCGTAACTCACATTTATTGATGAACTTGTTCCATAGTAAAGTACACCACCCCAAAATGAATGCACATTGCCACTGCTTGGGACGCATATGGCTGCTGACAGGTTTAACACAGCCGTGTTCTATAGTTTCTAGTCTTAAAAGTTAACTGATACATTGAAGCTTCTTCCCATTCTTTGTTTGTGTAACTCCAATAGATAATCATGTGGAGATGTGTATGAAAGTATGTGAATATGTGTGCAAGGAAATCTTAAATTTTTTAAAAAATTATGTTTTAATCATTGATTGTGTGACTGACAACAGTTATCCACCTTTCAGATGAAGATATGAAAGAACTCAAAAACATGATTTGACTAAGTTGATTCTACTCTAAGGAGTTTTCACTCCATATTCCTGGTTGTCTTAACTAATCTTATGTCCAATAAGAGACAGAGCTACAAAGAACCCTCGCGTCTTTTGTAATTAACAGAGAGTGGTGGAAACTGTGGGGCTTCCATGGTGGCTCTATAGCAAAGAACCTGCCAAAGCAGGAGACAAAGTTTCAGTCCCTGGGTTGGAAAGATTCCCTGAAGGAGGAAATGGCAACGCACTCCAGTATTCTTGCCTGGAGAATCCCATAGACAGAGGAGTCTGGAAGACTACAGTGCACAGGGTCACAGAGAGTCAGACACGAATTAGCCACTAAACAACAACACAGAATCCATACATTATTCTCTGAACACCTCAGTGAAAAAATGGTATCAGAGGCTTCCAGCTGCCCCTCATTCTTCACCTGTGGCAAAAACTCAAACTGAAACAAGCAGTGCTGACTCTCTCTCCTCTTCTCTGTTAACTTCACAATGTTTTGTTTTGATTTGTTATAAAGTCACATGATCGCTAAATTCTATTAACTTTCAAAACATTCTGTAATCTGACCCTTCTCTGAATTTCCAGCTAATGTCTCAATGGCAATGGCAATAATTATTAACATTTATATAGAGTTTATATTATATTATGGGCTTTCCTCATAGCTCAGTCAGTAAATCATCTGCCTGTAGTGCAGAAGACCCGGGTTCGATCCCTGGGTATGGGAAGATCCCCTGGAGAAGGAAATGGCAACCCACTCTAGCATTCTCGCCTAGAGAATCCCATGGACAGAGGATCCTGGCAGGCTACAGTCCATGGAGTCGCAAGAGTCAGACATGACTTAGCGACTAAACCACCACCACCAAAGTACATTTCGATGAACTTGAGCAAACTCTGGAAGATAGTGGAGGACAGGGAAGCCTAGCATGCTGCAGTCTACGAGTTCACTAAGGGTTGGGCATGACTTAGCAACTGAACAACAACATTTAGATAACTTAGAAGGCACTTTTTAAAAAAATGTTCTTATTCAGCAACTTAGGAACCCTCAAATTATATTTTCTGATGGAAAGATATCAGCTTCATAAAGTGTGTGTTAATCTCAGTTTCGGAAAAAAATGCAAATCTTAGCATTTCTTTAATCCATATATCTTTCAAGGGTAAGTTATTGAAACTAACAGGGAAAAAAAGGAGTGCACCCAGAGATTATTTGGAAAAAAGAAAGACCTCAAAAATTTGAACTTAGATTCAGGAAAGGAAATACATCATATACATATTTTTTTCCTATGGGTGATGACAGGGCTTAAAATTCAAAATGCTACGCTTGCCTGGAAAAGCTACCTATTTTTTAAAAAAATGAGACTTTAAATGATCTCCTGGGTACTACTATGTTACTCAGGACTGTCGACACAGAGAAATGAGGCATTCCAGTTACTGAAATGTTGAGAAATGGCCTAAACGATGCCAAGTGCACGTCCCCTGCCGTGAGCCATTTTTCCTTTCCCCGTACAGAAAGTTTCAGAGCAAAAATCATTCCTTTGCCAAATATGGAGAGTCGAGGTGCCAGGCCAGAAATGTCCCTTGACGTCCCACCCACCTCGTACCCATTCAAAAGAACCAGCATATAATCGGTCACTGTGATAAGATAATCCTTCACTCATTCGTACAAAAGCATCTAAAAACGTCTCAGATTTTCCAGCAGCATTTGGATAGTGATACGCAGTATATGGTTAGTGCCAAACTCAAGGGTACAAAGCCTTGTTCTTGGCAGTGACTACAAACAATTTCCATTTTACTACGAAAACGAAAGGAACACACAAAGTTTCAGTCCTCTTCTCTGGCGCATTTGCAATGGATAAATGCAATGTATTATCCAGGAGTAAATGTGTTCTTCCACTGAGGTTTTTTTTTTTTTTTTTAATATCAGAAGCACAAATAACGTAAAAGGACAATTCAACATATTTTAAAACATGAAATTCTCACAAAAGAGAATATTAAACTATTTACTTTGACTGATCATAGTCATGTCATGCGGGGAATTTAGAAAGTATAGAAAAATAAAGTCATAATACTGAGATGTTACCTGTAGTTCTCATATCCAGAATCAGGCAGTGTCATCATTTCTGTGCATTTACTCCCACATATGTATGTATACACACAAATCCTTTGTGTCTTAGACTTGTGTGTTTTACCATACATGTGTGCTCATATTGTGTAAATCGATATTTAGGTTTTGACTTACAATGAATATTTTTAAGGTCAAAATTATGGTTTTTCCAGTAGTCATGTATGGATGTGAGAGCTGGACTATAAAGAAAGCTGAGCACTGAAGAACTGAAGTTTTAGAACTGTGGTGTTGGAGAAGACTCTCGAGAGTCCCTTGGACTGCAAGGAGATCCAACCAGTCCATCCTAAAGGAAATCAGTCCTGGGTGTTCTTTGGGAGGACTGATGCTGAAGTTAAAGCTCCAATACTTTGGTCACCTGATGCGAAAAGCTGACTCATTGGAAAAGATCCTGATGCTGGGAGAGATTGAGGGCAGGAGGAGAAGAGGGCAACAGAGGATGAGGTGGACTCAAGGACATGAGTTTGAGCAATTCCAGGAGACGGTGAAGGACAAGGAAGCCCAGCATGCTGCAGTGAGCGGGATTGCAAAGAGTTGGACACAACTTAGCAACTGAACAACCTCAACAACAAAACTAAGGTATCCACAATCATGTGTGCAGATAAAGTGTGCAAAACGCTTTGGTCACAGGCAATGATTAATCACAAGCAGTACCATTATACAATGACCCATCTCAAATAGCTTAAAAAATGTTTTTATATCCTAAACAATTTTCTCCAGAGGAGAAAAGTTGATTGAATCTCTAGAAATTTCAGCCTTCATTTACCCAATTTTGTAAGAAAAATCCAGTAGGTATGGACTATTCTATTTTTTGTTACCATATAGTTGCTGTAAACTAGTTTTCATTCTGTGACTTGCCTTGCCTTTTGAAAGAACTGGGTAACCTATTTTTATTAAATTTTCCTTTGATTCACTTCAGATATTTTTTTGCCTCTTTTGTGTTCCCTGTTTCAAACTTTGGTACACAGACTAAGTATTGGGAGTAAAAGAGCTCATATTGTCATTTGTTTATAATTTCCTATTGATTTTAGGGCTTTTGCGGTGGGGGGGGCGGGCATTACAAAGTAAGTATTTTTTAAAAACTTTCTTGACGTGTGGTTAATCTGCAGCATTCTGCTATTTTGTGCTCTGTAGCAAAGGGCCTCAGTTATGCATAGAAAGTGAAAGTGAAGTTGCTCAGTCGTGTCCGACCCTCTGCAACCCCATGGACTATAGCCCACCAGACTGGCATGTGTTCTTTTCATATTCTTTCCCATCCTGGTTTATCACAGGAGATTGGATAAAGTTTCCTGTGCTGCACAGTAGGAAATTGTTTACCCATCCTGTATATACCAGGTTTGTGTCTGCTAATCCCAAGCTCCCCTGATATATGGAATACTTCAAAAAATTAATTTAAGATGGTTAACTAGTCAGGTGTCAACTTAAGAATAAATTTATTTTTCCAACGCCTGGTCACCACCTTTGCTATGTTAAAAATGTAATCCTGTCTGGGTCAGATAGATTCTACTAGTTTCTTCCTTGGGCTCTGTGTCCTGGGAAGCTGGTCTCAGGGGAGTTCAGACATTGGGAAGCCTCTCGGTAGGGGCTCAAGGTGGGAGAAAGGCGACCAGGTTCCTCAGGCAGAGGTCCCCTGCTATACGGCTCACTCACTCTCCCTCTTCACTGCTCTCATGGTTCCTCATCTTCTTGACCCAAATCACTGCCTCTGGTCTTCCAGGAATCTCACTCTGCTCCTTCTTTTTGGGGAGGATGCTTAGCATTGCAAGATTAAACAGAAAAGAGAAAGTGGGGGGGGGGGCATACTGACACCAAAACTTACATCACTTATTTGCTATTTATCCGAACTACAGACTAACTGTGGTCATGTATGGATGTGAGAGCTGGACTGTGAAGAAGGCTGAGCGCCGAAGAATTGATGCTTTTGAACTGTGGTGTTGGAGAAGACTCTTGAGAGTCCCTTGGACTGCAAGAAGATCCAACCAGTCCATTCTGAAGGAGATCAGTCCTGGAATTTCTTTGGAAGGAATGATGCTAAAGCTGAAACTCCAGTATTTTGGCCACCTCATGCGAAGAGTTGACTCATTGGAGAAGACTCTGATGCTGGGAGGGATTGAGGGCAGGAGGAGAAGGGGACGACAGAGGATGAGATGGCTGGATGGCATCACTGACTTGATGGGTGTGAGTCTGAGTGACCTCCGGGAGCTGGTGATGGACAGGGAGGCCTGGCGTGCTGCGGTTCATGGGGTCGCAGAGTTGGACACGACTGAGCGACTGATCTGATCTGATCTGACAGACTAACTGGGCACCTTATATTTGATCTCGGGGTGACAGGATGGTTAGCTCTTCCCTCCTGGGTTCTTTCTGTGGTTTCCACACCACACCCACATGTTACAAGTGGATCTGCTGTAAATAAATCCTCCTCAAATTTTCTTTATTTGATGAAGCCTATGGTTTCCTCCTTGACACACAGTCTTATCTCTCTTTTCAGCAACCAAGTTCAAAGTAAATTAACTTGTTGCTTTCTTGGTGTATCTTGATTTATACCTGCACTAAAAAGAAAGCATGCCTGTATTATTTCAATGTAAAAACATACCAGTCAGTAACTCTTTCAGGCTGCAGAATGCAATGCATTGTGTCCAGAGTGACAGGCAAAATTGCACCTATAGGACCACGTGTTAGATGCCTCAGCTGTGTGCCCGTTTAGTCTGGAGAATGTGTGATCCAATGTCATTACTCACAGCACGTTCTTTCCATCCAGGTTATATCCTGTATTAATAGGGTAACCCTAAGGATCATGCGGGAAAACTAATAAAAGTTTATATTTTCTTCTTGGTCCCTTCATTGCATAGCTATGTGTCCTTCAGCAAGGCAGCTGGTCTCCAAAACCTATGACTTACATATTATAATAATGGGGTAAATGCCTTAGATTTTTAGGTTTAGTATACATTTACTAAGAGGATCTTCGGGGTTTCGTTTTCTCATCATTAAAATGGAGATAGTAATAGGTAACTGATGCAAACCTACTCTATAGCACAGGGAATCCTATTCCGTGCTCTGCGGTGACCTAAGTGGGAAGGAAATCCAAAGAAGAGGGGATATATGCATGCAGATCGGTGATTCACTTTGCAGTACAGCAGAAACTAATACAGCATTGTAACTATGCACCAATAAAAATTAAAACTATCTAAACAATAAATAAAACAGAGATAGGAATAGTGCCTGTGATAGTTTCATGACTTAAGCAGAGCACATTGAGAAAGCATGAGGTGTTAGTAGCTACTATTCACATAAACTAAAGTATTGCTCTATTGCCAAATCTGAGTATGTCTAGTCAAAGCTCTGGTTTTTCCAGTGGTCATGTATGGATGTGCAAGTTGGACCATAAAGAAGGCTGAGCCCCAAAGAATTGATGCTTTTGAACTGTGGTGTTGGAGAAGACTTGAGAGCCGCTTGGACTGCAAGGAGATCTAACCAGTCCATCCTAAAGGAAATCAGTCCTGAATATTCATTGGAAGGACTGATGCTGAAGCTGAAACTCCAATCCTTTGGCCACCTGATGTGAAGAACTGACTCACTGGAAAAGCCCCTGATGCTGGGAAAGATTAAAGGGCAGGAGGAGAAGGAGACAACAGAAGATGAGATGGTTAGATGGTATCACCAACTCGATGGACATGAGTTTGAGCAAGCTTCAGGAGTTGGTGATGGACAGGGAAGCCTGGTGCGCTGCAGTTCATGGGGTCACAAAGAGTTGGACGCGACTGAGCGGCTGAACCGTAACTGCAGTTTGTATCTGTTAATCCCAAACTCCTGATTTATCGCTCCCCTCCTTCCCCCTTCAGTAATAACAAGTTTGCTTTCTGTGTCTGAGTCTGTTTTATAAATAAGCTCATTTGGGTCATATTTTAGATTCCACATATGAGTGACATCATGTAGTATACGTCTTTCTCTTTCTGATCTACTTCACTTACTAGGATAATCTCTAGGTCCCTCTGTGTTGCTGCAGTTTTTCATTCTTTTTGTGGCCGAGCAATATTCCACTGTGTATATATGCTCCATATCTTCTTTACCCACTCCTCTGTCCGTGGACATCTAGGTTGCTTCCAGGGCTTGGCTACTGTAAATAACGCTGCAAAGAACACTGCCGTGCACATGTCTTTTTGTGTAAGGGTTTCCCCTATGGCAGCTCCATTTTCAGTTTTTTAAAGAACCTCCAAACTGTTTTCCACAATGGCTACGCAGTTTATCAGAGAACGCATTTTCATATTCAATATCTATATTTCTCATCCAAAGAGTCTCCCTCCCTCCCTCCCACATCCCCCCACTCATACCCACACGTGCACCCAACACACTCTAAAATAGAAACGGCACCTTCATGATATCAGGGGGATGTCCGGATCTCAGCACTCCGCCCATGACAAAGGTCATGAGGAAGGAGGCTCGGCACACACAAGGGCGAGATCTAGCCTCAGGAGCCCCCTGGAAATTCTCGAGCATCTACCCCCAAAAACCAGAGTCTGCCTACTTTCTGCTTTGTGTTCTCACCTACACCTCTGACTTTACAGGGGGCTGTCCCCCACTACCTCTCTCTGAAAAAAGAGTTAACTTACAGCTCCAGTTAATAATTCCTGGGTGTGACAGTGTTTCAACCTACAAACTCCTTTGGAAATCCTCTAGCCTGCCTGAATAGGCTTTTCTGGCCACATGTGATTGTTTGGAGCCTCCCAACTGTGAGAGGCATGAGATGTTCTAAACTGTCTAAATACAGATTCCTTTGAGCAGTCAAAAGATTGATTAGAAATTGTATTGGTGAAGGGTTTTTCACTTGTTGGGCCAATGTTTCTGCTAAGTCTCCATGTCCCTTACCTACTGTGCCCTTGGCAGTGTATTGATTGATATAATTGGTTTATGGAAATGTAAGTAGTAGTTTTAATGTTTGTAACCTTGGACCCTTGAGTTAATTCTTTCTCTTGTTATAACCCACCACACCTTTGCTCTATAGAAATGCAACTCCAATGCCTTTGGAGGGTGGTGCCTGACTGATCACCTAAACTTTGCATATGAGAAGTTTGCAGGAAGAAAGCCTGGCTTACTGCATGACTCTGCGCCTTCCCCCATTATCCTCTATGCATAACTTAAGGTATAAAAACCACTTTGAAAAATAAAGTTTGGGGCCTTGTTCACCGACGCTTGGTCTCCCCATGTCGTACTTTCTCTTACCTTCTGGCTGAATTATTCAGCCTCCTCTCTCCACAAAATGTTCTCACTGAGCTATCCTTATTTCATCTGCTTTTCTTCACTGAATTTCCTCACTGAGCTATCTTCATTTTTATTACTCTTTATATCTTTAATTAACGCCTAATTAATAGTTCCCTGACCCCCGCCGACTCTGTCTCCCCTATGAATTCCCTGGATCCACTGGGGCTGGACCCCGGCAGGGGGAGAAGAGTGCCTGCCTGTCGTTTAGGAGCTTAAACCTTGGCCCTACTTACACTTTGACCTGGTGATTCTTTGACGGGAGCCGGGGGCAGGCATTAGCAGACCTGAGCAAGGCAGGAAGTGAACAGCGTCCCTGACCTCTCTCCACCCACTAGATGTCAGTGCAACCCCCCTCCATCCACGCTGACGAAAACACTCTCCAGACCTTGCCAAGGCCAGGAGGGCCAAGATCACATCTTTGGAGATTCTTCTGTATGGGGTGTCACAGTGTACTTTTTATTCTCCTGTTAGCAGAACAGTAAGCCTGAAATTGGTCCATTGGGTTCTTTCACAGCTTAAACCAGTTTTGCATTAGCCTTCTTATGCTCTGCTAAGTCACTTCAGTTGTGTCCGACTCTGTGTGACCCCAGAGATGGCAGCCCACCAGGCTCCCCCGTCCCTGGGATTCTCCAGGCAAGAACACTGGAGTGGGTTGCCATTTCCTTCTCCAATGCATGAAAGTGAAAAGTGAAAGTGAAGTTGCTCAGTCCTGTCTCTTAGCGACCCCATGGACTGCAGCCCACCAGGCTCCTCCATCCATGGGATTTTCCAGGCAAGAGTACTGGAGCGGGGTGCCATCGCCTTCTTATAGATTGATACTATACATTGACATTCTTTGCCTTAACAAGCTCACTGCTGCTGCTACTGCTGCTAAATCACTTCAGTCGTGTCTGACTCTGTGCGACCCCAAAGACAGCAGCCCACCTAAATATGATGTCGATGTGTACTGTGAGATGACAGGTAAAGCAAGAATGGCGGGTTATTTTATTATTTTTTCTTATTTTTTTTAATTAAGGCAGGATGCAATGGACAGATTTACTACCTGTCTTCAAATTAATTAGGGAAAGTTTCCAAGGGGTGGAAGCTTTTTTTGTGTGTGTCTTTTGAGCAATAGCATGCAATAAAACCATCACAGATTGTATTAAATTTTGATTTGTATGTGAACCAGCAAGTTGACTTGAAATGTCAAAGTCATTAAACCACTATGGTTCTGCTTCCTCGGTGGAGGAGCCGTCAGACGCAATTTCCCCTGGACGAGCCCAGTGTGTACAAAGGGAACAGACCTCAGAGGAGGAGAGCAAAGCATCTGGAGAAGCAAGCCGCTGACAGAGCCACCTGAACTTTGGGAGTAGAGGAAGCCCTCTTCCAGATCACAAATGAGCCACACAGGAGCATATATTTAGCAAATCCTTCAGAACACTGCTCGTGACTTCCTATCCGTCCAAATTAGAGATAACCTTTCACTGCAATAAAGAAATGATTAGATTGTCAGGCTCCCCGAAACGCACGCATCTGGGAGACATTCCCAGTTTCAGTTCCTCTCATTCATTCCTGTTTCTCCTCGGACTCCCTGAATCCAGCTGATTTCACCCCGAGAGGAAGCACATCAGGACGACGTTCACTCTCATGCATAATGACTCAGGCCTTCTGAGACACCTCACTGGAAAACTTCCCTATGGTTTGCTAACTGAATGAGCAGGGTGGCAGAGAAAAGGCCTTCACCGTTCTTTTTAGATGGCCTCACACATTTACCCTCAGCTCTTGGTAAAGAAGCGATTCATCTCACAACCTCCGCTGTTGCCATGGTACCCACCTGGCTGTAGCTGGAGAGAAGCGCCCATTGTTCTTGTTCAGTCTCTAATAAGTCATGTCAGGCTTTGCAACCTCATGGACCACAATACACCAGGCTCCCCCGTCCTTGACTGTCTCCCAGACTTTGCTCAAATTCACGTCCATTGAGTCGGTGATGCCGTCCAATCATCTCATCCTCTGCCACCTCCTCTCTTTCTGCCTTCAATAATTACAAAAGCTTGCACATATCAACCATACAGGAACTATTTGTTAATAAATGATCTGTCCTAATACTTACAAATGAAAAGCATAACTCTATCCTGGTAAATCAAGTCTGGGAAGACATAGCTATTGGCTTGAATTTTTAAGGAAGGTTTTGTGAAGCTTGCACAGGTCTTGAAGGACCATACAGATTGCAAACAGTGAAGCAAAGGTGATAGGAAGTCTTGGAAAATGACAGGCAAGAAGAGATTAAAATAGGGAAACTCATAGGAATTCTAGGAAAGCTCTGTTCTATTTAAGAATATATTAAGCTAGAATTGGCTTATGTCATAACCTGTTCATGATAAGGGGAAATCTTTTTAAAATTAAATCCTCTAAGCATAGGCCTTGCAGATGTGGAAAAAGTGTAACAGGAAGGTATTTTCAATTCCCTCTTGGCTAAACTTTCATACTTGTAGCCAATATTTAAAAAAAAAAAAAAAAAGAATAAAGAAATCTTGTTTCCTTATGACTTAGGGTAAAAGATTTATCCCAGTGTTCTCTCTTCCAATAAATGGTGACCCAGAAGTATAAAGAGGTACCTCCTGGTATAATACATTCTGCAGGACTTTGAAGCCTGCATAAAGTGAAAAAGGAAGTGTGTGGCTTAGTGATTAATGTTTGTACCAATCTAAATTTTATGACAGCACATGAGTTACTGTTAAAATGACAACAGAACTCTACCTATATAAACATCTTTCCCTCAGTCTTCTGGAAGAGAAATTTGTCCCAGTTAAATCAACTTTGTTGTCTATTAAGACATAGCACCTTTGAATTAGATGTTATCATTAATAACTAAGCAACTGAATTCAAAGTCACATCACTTTTGAAGCAGAAAAAAGAAACAAAGAACTATATTAGTTTTCACCTTGTAGTATCATCTACAAACAGTGGAAAATAGGTTATGGACTTGAATTTAAATTAACTCTTTTTATTTGCAAGTAACTAGTCAAGAGAGACCAATATCAGAGAAGCCAGGACTTAAAACAAGGGAAATTACTCTTCTGGAAAACTTAACACCTGGAAAATAGATTCTACTAAATAAAAGACATTTTACAGGAGAAATAAAAGCCTAACCAACATTATGGTGATTGCAGTTAGAGACAAGGATTATATGTTGTCTTTTTGTAAACTCAAAGCAGGAAATTTCAGGGGGTATGGATTGAGAAGAAAAAGATTGCTTTAATGTAAAAGAACTCTTCACATTAATTAGGCATAAACCAGATTAATATTACAATATTTCCCCAAAGCAACTTCCATTTTGACATGCCAATTAAATTGTAACTTTTTCAAGATATCCTATGCAAATATAGTATTTTAAATTATTACTCTAAAGCAGGTTAATATGATTCCGGAATTATTCAGTAATCTCTAACTTGGTATACTCTGTAGAAATCATGTTCTCTTTAGGACTTTCATTCCTCAGAATTGCCATCACACCATTACATTTTTATTTATAAAATCAGATTTAGTTATATTAAGACAGTTATTATTTTCTGTTATCACCTGTGCTAGGCAGGGATGTATGGGGATAAGTGCCCATACTGACTTTACTTCATTTAAGAGGAGGAATTTATTAAGAATGCAGTGGGGCTAGGATGTGGGCTTCCCTGGTGGCTCAGTGGTAGAGAATCCACCTTCCAATGCAGGAGACACAGGTTCAACCCCGGGTTGGGAATATCCCCTGGAGAAGGAAACAGCAGCCCATTTCAGGATTCTTGCTGGAAAACTCCATGGACAGAGTAGCTTGGCAGACGAGAGTCTGCAAAGAGAACACCACTGAGAGTGCTTGCATGTATAATATCCCAGCCTATCAACAGAAGAAACATCCAGAGTTATATTGGAACCAAGATTAATGATCGTGCCTGCCTTCCTTTGTCTAAGGGACTGATGCTTTAATACTGTACAAATTGGCTTATGATGTCAGAAAGTTTCAGCTTCCCCCCGCCATTTTCTCACTTCTGTGTGTGTGTGTGTGTGTGTATGTGTGTGTTATAGTTGCAGAGGTGGGATATGGCTTTACTGACAAAGATTTATCACCGAAATAACATTAATCATGGAAGTATTAGCAGGCAACCAGTTAGGTAGTGTTCCTACTGCAGCTATATAATTCAATTTGTTTTAGATTTTAATACAAATATGTACTCCTATCCTCAATAAGGTATTTTAAAAACGTAAGTTTGGGTACTTCGTTATGTCTTTAAAAGAGGAAAAAAAAAAAAGACGACTCTTTGACAGAACCATTCAGATCAGATCAGTTGCTCAGTCATGTCCGACTCTTTGCGACCCCATGAACTGCAGCACGCCAGGCCTCCCTGTCCATCACCAACTCCCGGAGGTCACTCAGACTCACATCCATCGAGTAAAAAAAAAAAAAAAATTATAAAAACTGTTGAACAGTTGACAGAACCATTAGAATTTTCAAATCCCGTAGACTTAATCCTGAAGCTCTCTACTGATGACAAGGTTTTCAAAAGGATTTGAGAGTATTTAGTAAATCCTCTGTTTTCTAAAACAAAGCACAATTCCATATTTCTTGCAGAAGTTCTGATTCTGTGCACACTGCAGTTTTATGAATGAAACATAAGAATGGGGAATGAGTACAGTTTTAAAATATCCATACTGTAAAAGATAATTGTGAAAAATCCTTCTGTGAATGAGTAAGTGCTTCTGAAATGACATCACAGACAGGTGATAATTCACTTGGAAAGTCATCCACTCACTCCTAACCCCTCAGGTCACAAGGTGTTTAAAATAATTTTGTGGAGAAAGTAGGGAACAGCTGCTATAAGAGTGTGGCTTTTCTGTCTTTCCCTCTTGGGTGTGTAGCTGCCAAAATGAAACCATTAATAGGAGACCCTACATGAGGTTACAATGTGCAAACCTGGCCGCCTCCTGGGTGTGAGACCTATCACATACTATTTTACTTTATAATCATTCCCACAGAACAGTGAAGGTGAGTGAGTTAAGGGTTCGATTTTTTAGCCCAGCCCTTGAAAAGTGAAAACAGCTCATTTTCTCTTTGACCATCCTGCTCATCTGATGTATGCTGAACACACTCAGGACATTTTCAATCTCTTTAGGTAGGAGAGCACAGTAATTCAGTGCACTGAGAGGAGAGGGAGAAACTTCTAAAGAAAGCAATAGATCACAAGATGTTCTAGGTTTTTTCTTTATATTTTGATGTGAACTGTTTTTAAAGTTTTATTGAATTTGTTGCAATATTGCTCCTGTTTCATGTTTTGGTTTTTTGGCCACCAAAAAACATATTAAGAAGAGGTGGCAAGAATACACAGAAGAACTGTACAAAAAAGATCTTCACGACCAAGATATCACGATGGTGTGATCATTCACCTAGAGCCAGACATCCTGGAATGTGAAGTCAAGTGGGCCTTAGAAAGCATCACTACGAACAAAGCTAGTGGAGGTGATGGAATTCCAGTGGAGCTATTCCAAATCCTAAAAGATGATGCTGTGAAAGTGCTGCACTCAATGCGCCAGCACATTTGGAAAACTCAGCAGTGGCCACAGGACTGGAAAAGGTCAGTGTTCATTCCAATCCCAAAGAAAGACAATGCCAAAGAATGCTCAAACTACCGCACAATTGCACTCATCTCACACTCTAGTAAAGTAATGCTCAAAATTCTCCAAGCCAGGCTTTAGCAATACGTGAACCATGAACTTCCAGATGTTCAAGCTGGATTTAGAAAAGGCAGAGGAACCAGAGATCAAATTGCCAACATCTGCTGGATCATCAAAAAAGCAAGAGAATTCCAGAAAAACATCTATTTCTGCTTTATTGACTATGCCAAAGCCTTTGACTGTGTGGATCACAATAAACTGGAAAATTCTGAAAGAGATGGGAATACCAGATCACCTGACCTGCCTCTTGAGAAACCTATATGAGGTCAGGAGGCAACAGTTAAAACTGGACATGGAACAACAGACTGGTTCCAAATAGGAAAAGGAGTGCATCAAGGCTGCATATTGTCACCCTGCTCATTTAACTTCTATGCAGAGTACCTCATGAGAAACACTGGGCTGGAAGAAGCACAAGCTGGAATCAAGATTGCTGGGAGAAATATCAATAACCTCAGATATGCAGATGACACTACCCTTATGGCAGAAAGTGAAGAGGAACTCAAAAGCCTCTTGATGAAAGTGAAAGTGGAGAGTAAAAAGTTGGCTTAAAGCTCAACATTCAGAAAATGAAGATCATGGCATCTGGTCCCATCACTTCATGGGAAATAGATGGGGAAACAGTGGAAACAGTGCTTCAAAATCACTGTAGATGGTGACTGCAGCCATGAAATTAAAAGACGCTTACTCCTTAGAAGGAAATTTATGACCAACCTAGACAGCATATTGAAAAGCAGAGACATTGTCAACAAAGGTCTGTCTAGTCAAGGCTATGGTTTTTCCTGTGGTCATGTATGGATATGAGAGTTGGACTATAAAGAAAGCTGAGTGTCAAAGAATTGATGCTTCTGAACTGTCGTGTTGGAGAAGACTCTTGAGAGTCCCTTGGACTGCAAGGAGATCCAACCAGTCCATCCTAAATGATATCAGTCCTGGGTATTCATTTGGAAGGACTGATGCTGAAGCTGAAACTCCAATACTTTGGCCACCTCATTGAAAGAGTTGACTCATTGGAAAAGACTCTGATGCTGGGAGGGATTTGGGGCAGGAGGAGAAGGTGACGACGGAGGATGAGATGGCTGGATGGCATCACTGACTCGATGCACATGAGTTTGAGTGAACTCCGAGAGTTGGTGATGGACAGGGCGGCCTGGTGTGCTGCGATTCATGGGGTCGCAAAGAGTCAGACACGACTGAGAGAGTGAACTGAACTGAACTGAAACATGTGGAATCTTAGTTCCCGACCAGGGATTGAACCATCACCCTCTGCAATGGAGGATAAAGTCTTAATCACTGGACTGCCAAGGAATACCCAAGATGTTCTAGGTTTAAGAACAGGATCAGGGCTTCACTGGTGACTCCGCGGTAAAGAATCTGCCTGGCAGTGCATGAGAGCAGGGTTTGATCCCTGGTCTGGGAGGATCTCACATGCCACAGAGCAACTGAGCCTGTGAACCACAGCTGTTGAGCCTGTGCGATGGAGCCTGGGGGCCACAGCTGCGGAGCCTGCGTGCCCTCCAGCCCATGCTCCCCAGCTAGAGAGTAGCCCCCACGTGCATCAACTAGAGAAAAGCCCTCACAGCAGTGAAGATCCAGCACAGTCAAAAATAAACAAAAGCTTTTAAAAGAACAGAATCAGAGCTAGAGTGTGTCTATCTTTGCACATGTGTGTGTACATAGAATGGATCATATGTGTGGATATATATCCATATATGTTTATATCTAGATAGACAGAGAGATACAGGATCCATAAAGAAGTTCACACCACTCCAAAATGACAGCTAATATATGAGACTGTAGAAAAGTGAGATCCCAATCTCAATAACTGAGACAAGTTTAACTGCCTGGAAGCTTAAATCATATTTCTGAAAACAATATCTAATATGTAACGGGACAAATACACCAGACAACTTGGTGTAAATAGGCAGATTGCCAATGACAGCACTTAATTTATAAAGTATTTAGACAAGACATGAGAGAAATTCAGACTGATGACAGCTGACTGCACAGTCATAGCATTTTAGCAGCATTAGAAAATTAGGGATTAAACTACTGCCTTGTTGAAAGCAAGGGAACCAAAACTCAGAGTTGATTTACTTAAGAGCCTACAGCCCTTGAAGAGCAAAGCAAAATGTATGTCCTGTTTCTACTCCGATTCCAACGTTGTTTCACAAAAACCAGGATAATCTTTGATGTCTGGTATTTACAGGTAATCAAGGAGAAATTAAATGGTATGTTTTGCTATTAAGATTTAACAGGCAAAGGGAAATCCTGATTCAGTTCTCAAACTTACAGTGTATTTGCCCGCCCCCCCCCCCCCCCACACACACACACAGAAAGATATGTATAACAAATATATTAGCAACATTCAGGAAACGGAGCATTTTCCTGAGTTACGTCATAACCTTTCACCTTTCCTGAGTTACGTCATAATCTTTTAAGCGTTGTCTTCTTTTGCATTTTGGCCCTGATCAGTACTTAGAAATGAAATACTAGTATAATGATGAGTTGTGGTCCTGTGAGTTATTTCAAAGTAGAAATGGCAAGAGTACTGTAATGGTATCAGTGCAGATAACGTGACCAAAAGAAAAATGGTGGGGGGGGGGGGTGCAGAATTTCTACTAGAATAAGTCGGTTTGGAATTTATCCCACAAAAACTAACATGCATTTTATCCTCTTCATTCTTTCTTCCTTGTTACTTTGAAAATAGTGCAAAAAAATATACATATACAATAGTTATCTAAAGAAAGACACTGGGAATACAGCCTAAGAAAACTACCAAAAGTACATTTGCAAACATAAATCAGCATAAGGCTTGTAAAAACACAAGAGAGGGCTGCATTCTTGGGCACTAAACCAGAGGGGTGTTGGTTGCTTTAGAAATCATTTCTACGTTGTGTCTCTTAAATTACTAAGAACCTCAGATGTGCCCTTTTAAAATACCAATAGCTAAATGCACATTTTAAAGCAAATTTTAAACACCAAAAATCCAACCAGGCAGTTACACATAGTCCTTGCTTATGGAAAGCTGTAATGATGAGAACTCGCATCCGTTAAGTGCACAGTACAGTCCAGACATTTAGTCTTCACAAAATCTAGTTATGATTTCTAGCTTAGAGAGGAAGCTCAAAGAGTTTGTTTGTTTTTTCCCCCAGAGTTCATATAGCAGGAAGTTGTAATGCCAATATCCAAACCCAAGTTCATTTGAGTCCAAACTACAAGGCTTTTCACTCTGTTGTGCAGTCAGAGACTTTCTGGATCCCACGTAGCTCAATCAATCAGTCAAGCTCTCTCTCATCTTGCCTTGCAGGCTTGGAATGTTGAGAGAATCGGTTGAAAGAGAGCTATTTTATGCACTCTAGATACATTTGTAGTAAATAAGATTTCTGTCCCAGGATGGTGGGGTTGGGTAGCCAGCTAATCCTCTCTCGGACAAAGTGCAACCATAAAACTGGGTAGAACTGTCCAAACCAATCCTTTCCGGTCGCCAAACAATTCAGAACTTCACCAATGCTGAACATCAAGGTGAGCAGATTTACATGACGCTACTAAATTCTGGGTAAGGGCAGCATGAGTCTGCTCCCCTGACCACACTCGTTCTGTTCAAGATAGTTCAACCTGGGAGGGTCAGGCTCTGAACACCAGAGCTTTGCGGTCACTGCCAGAGAGCATACAGGACTTCGAACGTCGTCAGTCAAGTGGTGATGGTTAATGTTACGCGTCCCCTTGACTAGGTCATACGTGCCTGGAAAATGTGTTAAACTATATTTTGGGGTGTGTCTGTGAAGATGTTTCAGGAAGATATTAGCATTTGAATCTTTATACTGGGGAAAGCAGTCTGCCCTCCCCAATGCGGCTTCCCTGGTAGCTGGTTGAAAAAAAAAAAAAAAATCTGCCTGCCAACACAGGAGACGCATGTTCGAACCCTGTGTTGGGAAGATCCCCAGAGGAGGAAATGGCAACCCACTCCAGTATTCTTGTGTCTGACTCTTTTGCGATTCCATGAACTGTAGCCCGCAAGGCTACTCTGTTTATTCCTCTAGGGAATGGCTACCCACTCCAGGATTCTTGCCTGGAGAATTCCATGGACAGAGGAGCCTGACGGGCTACAGTCCCGTGGGGTCACAAAGAGTCAGACACGACGCAGGGACTAACACGCACGCAAAAGCGTTCACGTGCAGGTTTTTCTGTGCACACGGGTTTTCAGCCCTTTGAGTAAACGCTAAGTACTGAGATTGCTGGTTTGGTGTGCTGAGTTTGTAATAAACTGCTACATTGTTCTCCAAAGTGGCTGGACCCTTTTCATCCTCACCAGCAATGAATGGGAGTTGCGGCTGTCTCCTTTCTTTGCCAGCATTTGGTGTTGTCAGCATTCTGGACTGTGGCCATCCGCGGGCACAGAGGCATCTCGTTGTTCGAGTCTGCGTTTCTCTAAGGACACGTGGCGCAGAGCATCTTTTCATATGCTTATTTGCCATCTGCACATCTTTTTGAGTGAGGTGTCTGTCCAGATCTTTTGCCCATTTTTAAAAATTGAGTTGTTCATTTTCCTTTTGTTGAGATTTAAGAATTCCTTTTTTAAAATATGTTTTATGTGGATCATTTTTTACAGTCTTCCTTGAATTTGTGACAACATTGCTTCTATTTTTGGTTTTTTGCCTGCAAGCCACGTGAGATCTTAGCTCCCGACCAGGGATCAAATACGCACCCCTTGCACTGGAAGACCACGTCTTAACCACTGCACCGCTGGGGAAGTCCGGAGAAATCTTTATCTATTTTGAAGTAAAACTTCTTGAGGTCATTGTCAAGAGTGTGCCCTGTAGATGAAGGAAAGGCAGAAGCATGATGATGATTTTGGTGGCGGGACTTCCCCAATTACATCAGCCATTCATTCCTTCAACCCTATGGCATCACCCTTATGGCTGAAAGGGAAGAGGAACTAAAGAGTCTCTTGATGAAAGTGAAAGAGGAGAGTGAGAAAGGTGGCTTAAAGCTCAACATTCAGAAAACTAAAATCATGGTATCTGGTCCCATCATTTCATGGCAAATAGATGGGGAAACAGTGGCTGACTTTATTTTCTTTGGCTCCAAAATCACTGTAGATGGTGACTGCAGCCATGAAATTAAAAGACACTTACTCCTTGGAAGAAAAGCTATGACCAAACTAGGCAGCATATTAAAAAGCAGAGACATTACTTTGCCAGCAAAAGTCCATCTAGTCAAAGCTATGGTTTTTCCAGTGGTCATGTATGGATGTGAGAGCTGGTCTATAAAGAAAGCTGAGCGCCAAAGAATTGATGCTTTTGAACTGTGGTTTTGAAGAAGACTCTTGAGAGTCCCTTGAACAGCAAGGAGATCCAACCAGTCCATCCTAAAGGAAATCAGTCCTGAATATTCATTGGAAGGACTGATGCTGAAGCTGAAACTCCAATCCTTTGGCCACCTGATGCAAAGAACCGACTTACTGGAAAAGCCCCTGATGCTGGGAAAGATTGAAGGCAAGAGGAGAAGGGGACAGTAGTGGATGAAATGGTTGGATGACATCACTGACTCAATGGACACGAGTCTGAGTAAACTCCAGGAATTGGTGATGGACAGGGAGGCCTGGTGTGCTGCAGTCCATGGGGTTGCAGAGTTGGACACGGCTGAGTGATTGAACAACTTCATTCCTACCATGTGGGAAATCCCCACTTCTGTCATAATGACATTTGCTTTTCCAAATGACATCATTTTGGAGTAAGGTGGGAAATGATCCTTGCTTAGGTTTGACCAGACATGAAGTATCAAACTCTGGGAGATGGTGATGGACAGAGAGGCCTGGTGTACTGTGATTCATGGGGCCACAAAGAGTTGGAATCGAATGAGCGACTGAACTGAAGTACCAAAAATGAATCCTAAAAGCTGCCAAACTCTGCCTCTTTTCTACTTAAAAAAAAAATTAAAATTTAATTTTAAAAATTAAAAAAAAATTTTTTTTTCCTTAGTAGAGTGCATGTTGAATTATTGAATCACCCTGTTCTCATTTCTGGTGCACATGTTTACGTAGAATGAATAGATGATCACAGTTTAGTTCACAAACAGGGCACAGGATACATTTCCTCTCAGATTCCGAAACCCAGGTTATATTGGCTTGACTATCTGGGATTTGAAACCAGTTTGCTTTGCATCCTTGGTGAGAGTTGACTGAAAACCTTCAAATTCTAAAATGTTTTACATGAAGAACAGCAGCCTCAACCTGACAGAAACTACTTCCATAACGGTTTTTAATGATGAGCGTAAGAACGGCTATGCTGACTCAGTCTGGGGCTCACTAAAGGTCTTAGGCTCTTGTTTTCCTGATCATAAATAACTCCTCCATCCTGGAGAAAAGTAACATAAAATCAACACCAATTTCAAACAAAAAAGAACGATATAGAAAAATATGTTCAGTTTTTTCCCCCCAAAAATGTATATGCTTGAAAATATACTACAAAGCCATCAGAAAGCACCATTAGGGAAATTTTCTATCCAGGTTATACACACCCATATTTTGATTACTCCCCCCAGAAAGAGCTTGGTCATGTGTTGAGGGGGTCCTTTTACAAGTATCAAAAGAACATGCAAGAACTGTGCAAATAGGAATTACTTCTGTTATTAGAATTATATCAGCTATAATATACATATAGAATATAGATCTCCTAGCCTTGAAATGATGTTAATCAACCCCACAAATCACGTCCTTGAGAATTATATCAACATTTCTCACTCCAAAATATACAAAGAATTCTTAAGATTCATCAGCAACAAAAGACAAAATACCTAATTTTAAAATGGGCAAAAGACCTGAACAGACACCTCACTAAAGAAGATAAACTAAATTTAGGTGCAAATTTAGTGAAATCGGTGCATATATTTCAGGAATAGTGTAAATTAAGCTCAGGAATAGTGTAAATTAATAAAGCCCCCCGCCCCCCAAAAAAAGCAATTTAAAAATACATTTGTTTAGCCATGAAAAAATAAATATTTGGTGGGGAGGGGGTAGTCCATAACATCATTCTTGTTTTTCTACCAGAAGTTTCTGATTTGAAAACTAGAGGGGAAGTTAAAATTCGCAAGTTTTTCCTCAGTTATTATAGTTTTCACACAATCTGCTGTCTCTTCCGTACTTTTCATAAATGATTTAGGTTAGCAGGGAAGTATACTTCCTGCCAATGACTTTCCCTGTAAGCCAGGTAAATTAGGCTCATTTACTGTTTGGATGATAGTGTTAATTTGAATTATAAGACAGAGGCTTTCTCTAGGCAGAGCTGAGACATTGAAAGAAGCTTGTAGCTGCTCAATGACACAGAACTTTTTATTTATTGAACCTTAAAAGTTAAAAGGAAAAAAATCCTATGGCACAAGATTTTGGCAAGTTTAGAATAATGTCCTAAGATTTGCATGTCTGAGCTGGAAATATTGCTTCCTCAATCTCTTCCTCGTATTACCTGGTTTTCCGCCTTGGATGAGGGGTTCATAGAGAGTGGAGGAGGTGAGGTAAGTCATTTCACCTAAATTTCAGTTTTGTTTATCACAAAATCGAGAAAACAAAACTCAACCTGCACAAACTTGTTGGGAGGGGCAATAAATTCATAGCTGTCAACTCTGTGCCAATACTGTCTATTCCAAGAAAAAATGCTCTTTTTATTACTCATCACTCTGTGCAAATGGACAATGTGAAAGGGGAATGAACGATCTCTGCCTCTCAGCCATGCCCCTCTTGTAGGTTACATCAAAGGGCACAAGGGGCTGCCCTGAAGCACAGTGGGCTTTCTCCTGGTGTTTACCGTCTTCTAGTGTTTAACTGCTACTAACACAAGTGGTGCTGGAGAAGACTCTTGAGGGTCCCTCAGACTGCAAGGAGATCCAACCAGTCCATCCTCAAGGAAATCAGTCCTGAATATTCACTGGAGGGACTGATGCTGAAGCTGAAACTCTAATACTTTGGCCACCTGATGCGAAGAGCTGACTCATTGGTAAAGACTGATGCTGGGAAAGATTGAGGGCGGGAGGAGAAGGGGATGACAGAGGATGAGATAGTTGGATGGCATCACTGACTCTATAGCCACGAGTTTTAATAAGCTTGAGGAGCTGGTGATGGACAGGGAGGCCTGGCGTGCTGCAGTCCATGGGGTCACAAAGAGTTGGACATGACTGAGCGATTGAACTGAACTGAACACAAGCTGAAGGGACAGCCTTGGTACTTTCTGCATCTGTTCAAATCTCCTTCTGTCTGCTGACCATGACATTCATGTGTCCAGCTTTCTGCTCATTTCAGAGATTCATTTGTACTTAGAGTCCTCAGAAGACATTCTTTAAGTTTGAAAGTCATAGGAAGCCTTGTCTTTCCTCTTTCACAAAGTTCATTATCCTATATATAATGCATGAAAGTAAAAAGTGAAAGTGAAGTCGCTGAGTTGTGTCCGACTCTTAGCGACCCAGTGGACTGTAGCCCACCAGACTCCTCCATCCATGGGATTTTCCAGGCAAGAGTACTGGAGTGGGGTGCCATTGCCTTCTCCATATATACATACATTTTTTTTTTTTTTTAATTGTTTCTGGCTGTGCTGGGTCTTCTCTGATGCATGTGGGCTTTCTCCAGTCATGGCCAGTGGGGGCTGCTCTGCAGCGGCCCTGTGCGGGCTCCTCAGTGCGGCGTCTTCTCTGGTTGCAGAGCGCGGGTTCTGGGGCGTGCAGCCCCTGGGACCCAGAGCGCAGGCTCAGCAGTTTCAGCAACTGGGGCCAGTTGCCCCTCGCTGTGTGGGATCTTCCCGGACTGGGATCCATCCCATGTCCCCTGCGCTGGCAGGCAAATTCCTTGCCACTGAGCCGCCAGGGACGCCCTATCCTGCTTTTTTTAAATGTTGAACCTGCTCTGTTGTCTGTAAAATAGAATTAAGAGTTACTTCCTTGAAGTTGCTGTAAGACTCTCAAATAGCATGTCTAAGCAAATATTATATGATACCTCTTATATGGGGAATCTAAAAAAATAGTACAAATTGAACTTATTTATAAAACAGAACCAAACTCACAATCACAGAAAATGAACTTATACTTATCAGAAAGGAAAGGGTGGGGAAGGGATAAGTTGGGAGTATGGTATTGAAGTATACACACTACTATACCTAAAATAGATGAACAGCAAGGTCTGATCATACAATATAGGAACTATATTCAATATCTTGCAATAAACTAATGGAAAAGAATTGAAAAAAGAATATAGATATATAGGTGTATATTCACATAACTATATTCTTATATATGTGTGTGACTGAGTCAGTTTGTTGCACACCTGAAATTAACACAAGACTGTAAATCTACTATACTTCAAAAAGAAAGAAAGAACACATCTAAGAAACACCTGGACTATGTAAAGATGCAGAGTTCTTATTTTTTCTTTTGTAAAACTGTGACAATGGAAGTGTGGCTCAATTTAGGATGAGTGGTTTATGTGATAACCTTGTGATAAGGTAAGGCTCCTGCTGCTGCTGCTGCTGCTAAGTCACTTCAGTCGTGTCTGACTCTGTGCGACCCCATAGACGGCAGCCCACCAGGCTCCCCCAGCCCTGGAATTCTCCAGGCAAGAACACTGGAGTGGGTTGCCATTTCCTTGTCCAATGCTTGAAAGTGAAAAGTGAAAGTGAAATCGCTCAGTCGTGTCCAACTCTTCGCAACCCCATGGACTGCAGCCTACCAGGGTCCTCCGTCCGTGGGATTTTCCAGGCAAGAGGACTGGAGTGGGGTGCCATCGCCTTCTCCAACATTTAAATGGATATCATCTTTTTCAAAGTGTAGAAAAAAATATAGAAAACCGTTTCATTTCAATGTCCATAGATGATAAGTATAATTGATCTGATTTTTGGCCCATCTGGTTAGCTAATTTTTCTTCGTCAACTATCAACAGCTTTCCTTTTGAGGGTGGGTGAAAGAAACCAGTAGTTCTAATTATTTAGTAGTTACTTGGGTTCAGAGTTTAATTTTTTGCTACAGGAGGCCAAGCACTTATATATATATATTTATTTATATTATATATATATAAATACTGATATTCTTTAAATATTTTTCAAATATGTAGATTGCTTGCATTTGATGGATATTTGATTGATATTTTTATCTCTGACAGACCTTCTTGCTCATGGAAAATGCTGGTGACTCTGGCTAAGACAAGAGGGAAGCGGCTTGGAGAGTGACCATGTTTCATCCGCTGTATTTGCATCTAAGCCTAGAGAGACTTCCTCGACTCCCTGGACTGTTTAAGAGAATCTTTCCCCAGTTTTATTCTGACAGAGGGCGGTAGCCCTGAAAACTATTAAGGCAGAATTTCACATCCCTTACTTAAGGTAAGGTTTAATTTTATTTAGATTCTTCTTTTGATCACGTGTGATAGTGGGGAATTTCAACTTGGTCTAGATAGATGTGAAGGAATTACAAAGCATCCTTAGGTACCAGCACCTCAGTCCAAGTCACAAGTTATCAGTGACTGAATTGGAAAAATCACATGCAGAAATATTCCTGCCTCTTAGACGTCAATCCTGATTTGGGGAATACCAGTAGATGCCGATGAAAGCAAGACTGAAAGAATGATATAACGTGTTTTGAAATCTCCAGACAGATCCGTAGTGGCCTGCACACAGATCAGGACAAAACTAGAGTGAAAGCAAATTTGATAGAAGTTGCTGAAAGGAGGAACGGCTCTGATATCCCCATCAATTGTTATTTTATGTACACAGTAATAAACATGCAAAATACTTCAATCTAAAGGGTGATATGTGTATGTATCCACTTATGTAAATACCATCGCTGGCTCAACCAACATGCACTTGAGTAGACCCTGGGAGAGAGTGAAGGACAGGGAAGCCTGGTGTGCTTCAGTCCATGGGGTCGTAAAGAGTTGGACATGACTTAGCAACTGAACAGCAACGTGTATATGTATCAGCTAATTCTAACATCAGCCTTAGGGGACTTAGTCAGCACTTGAAGAATATGAATCATAATGTTCACTGGGTGATACAAGTGATTTTCCTGGAAAATATTTGAAATTTTATTTCACTTCACATAATAATTTTAGTATTTTTCTCTAACTCATATAAAAATCAAATGCACTCTATTTTCATATTCTATAACTATGTGCATTTAATACAGCCTTCTCTGGTGGCTCAGATGGTAAAGTGTCTGCCCACAATGCGGGAGACCCGGGTTCAATTCCTGGGTCAGGAAGATCCCCTGGAGAAGGAAATGGCAATCCACTCCAGCACTCTTACCTGGAAAATCCCATGGACGGAGAAGCCTGATAGGCTACAGTCCATGGGGTCACAAATCAAAAATAGCAATCATTATATATAATCTATTTCATGAGATCTATACTTGCAACATGATTTTGTTGCCAACTTTTGAACATTTATTTAAATATCAGGCTTCCCTGGTGACTCAGATGGTAAAGAATCTGCCTGTAATGCAAGAGACCCAGGTTCGATCCCTGGGTTGGGAAGGTCCCCTGGAGAAGGGAATGGCAACCCACTCCAGTGTTCTTGCCTGGGGAATCCATGGACAGAGGAGCCTGATGGGTTCTAGCCCATGGGGTCACAAGAGAGTTCGACACGACTGAGCGAATAACACTTTAACTGTAGGTTATATTCTTGAACACCTTATTTCATATAGTTTTCTCAGAAATACCATAGAAGTATATGATGAGTTTCTTTACTGGATAATCCAGAATTAATAGTCCCAAGAAAAAAGTCCTAAAAAGTGCTAGAACAACTTAAAATGTGTTCAGCAAAGACAAGTTGAGTGGCAATTAAATAATTATTTGAAATATACCTTCCTAAGAACCTAAAAACCTTGAGAGTCTTGGAATTCCAAACTCCAATAGATTTCAAATATGAAGAGCCTGTTGTGTGCATGCATGCTCAGTCATGCCCAACCCTTTGCGGCCCCATGGACTGTAGCCCACCAGGCTCTTCTGTCCATGAGATTCCCCAGGCAAGAATACCGAAGTTGGTTGCCATTTCCTTCTCCAGGGGATCTTCCCAAACCCAACTCTCTTACATCTCCTTCACTGGCGAGCAGGTTCTTTACCACTGGAAAGCCCATGAAGAGCCTGTTACATGCACAAAATGTCCAGGGTCACAAAGGTTAGTTGGGTGCAAATGAGGGTAATGAGTCAGCGTGAGACATAAAAGTCTCCATGCCCAGGATAATTCCAGAGGCAGAGCCGCTTACCGAGCAGCCTCCAGAACCTGACTGTACTGATTATCCTTTAGAAAGTGAGGATTCTGATAGTTCCTAAGTAAGCCAATCTGAGATTTTGAGGTTATTCTGTGCTTATAAATAGTGAGGAAAATCAATCTGGACTTTCAGTGCTCTGAGACTGCATTCTTGATCATCAAAATTTACTCTTGGTGCAGAATTCAAAATACAATAGTTTTAAGTCTTTAATTCACCTTGCTGGGATACTGAAAAATAACTTAGGTGGCATGAAGAGGTACTATCAAGACATAAATTCTTTTAAGTGATTTCCTGCTTCCTCCTTTTCCGTTCTTCAATCTTCTTGAAAAGCAGTGGAAGATCTCAATCCTTTGCCCAAGAAAAGCCTCCTTACCTCTGTGGTCCCTCGGACAGTGACGTAGAGGGTCAGCCACGAGGAGTGTGATGGGGCTGTCTTTTGTTGTCTGGAGTGACCGTGCTCATTTCTATGACATCCTGGAGTAGGTTTACACAGAGCTTACAGGACATCTTGTTCTTTCTGAAAAGATATCAGTTCAACATTGGGGATGTAAAAGCAATCAGCCAGGTCCCTTCACCGTGGAAGATTTCATGGCTGTGAGAAAGGGCCGGCTGTTCACTGGAACTTACTGCTGTGCTTGAAAAATTAGAACTTTCAGGGTCCTAAGGATTAGTTTAATACAAGACCGCTCCCATGCATCTGTCTTAAAATGACAACCTCAAATTTTCCAATATTTCCAAGGAGTTGCTGCCCATTATCTTAATAAAGGGAAGCGATTAAGTTCAATGAATTCAACATAGGCTCTGAGACACAAGCCTGTCTGCTGTAACGTTGAGAGGTAGACAGAATGAATTTTGGAATTAAGTACAGCTGATTTCAATACGGACCCTGCTAGGCTGCCCACCGTCCTGGTTTATCAGAGGTTAAGTGTCCCAGGAAAGAACTCAGCAGACCAGGATTTTAGTCACTCTGTCTGTATCACTGTCTTGGGCAGATTATTTTGCCAGTGAGTGGCAACTACTGTCCTATTTATTACATGAAGATACAGCATACTGTTTTTCCCCCAGGATGATTTTGAAGATTTTATGAGATTGAATATTATTTATGAAGTGCCATGAGTCAGATCCTGTGCTGAGTGTTTTATGTACTTGATTTTATTGAATCCTGAGAGTTTAATAAAGTGGTTAAGAGCTCTATTCTCTCTGAGTTTGAATTCTGACTGTGCTATTCAATGGCTCTAGGACTCTGGGCTTATCTTTAGCCTCTGAAACATTTTCTCAACTGTAAAATGGTAAAGAATTTAAACTCCAAGAGTTACTGTTAGGACCGTGTCTAAACTAGAGTGAGCAGGCATGGCTTCTGCTTTTATGATTTGCTTTCTCATGGGGGGACTAAACCAAAAATATGAAAGCTACATAGATGATTTTGGAATGGACAAGCACCCTAACAATATCATCTCAGTGACAGAAGGCTACTTCTAAAGATGAGGTTGGGGGCTACTTTATAGAGAAATAACGCAAAGAGCATCAGTCTGAAGAAATCTTATTTGGGCTGACCTTGAAGATGAGAAAAGAACAAAACCAGGGGAAGGGCAAGCAGATCAGTCCTGCAGAGGAGATGGCGAGTGTGAAAGGCCCGGGACAAGAGCAAGTTTCCTGGAGCAGAGGAACGGGAAGGGAGTCGGCAAGGTGAGCAAGGTGAGTGTGTCGACCAAAGAGAGCTTCCATGGGAGCTGGAAGGGGTGGGTATGATCTGGCAGCTGACAAAAGCATCACCATGTAATGATACAAGACAAGGCGTGAGCAATGTATAAGGTCTGGGTATACGCAACGCAATACCTGTAAGCAAGGCGAGGTCTGGTTTCCTCTTGATCTCTCCCAGACATTAAATCTATGTGGCCACATGTCAGAAAACTCTACTAGAAAAAGCCCCAGAAGATAGCTAGAGTAGAGGTGACTTAGAAAATGTACCCATGCCGCATCATCCATGCATCTGGGGGGAGAGTGGTTGGAGCTGTGAGAACGCCCTTGTCTAGCTCACTTACATAGGTCAACTTTTTTTTTTTTTAACTATACAAAATAAGCAGTGATTACTTTTGATGGAACAAAATAAATGGATTTTTTGTCATGATTTCTTAGAAATATTTCTGCTTTCATAAACTGTAAACTTAATGTTCTGGAATTCGCTTTTCCTATATAAAATGCCATTCTATTGCTGTTCTGTTTTAGTAGTGGGGAAAGGGGAAGGTTTTCAGTAAAAAGAGCAACGGAAGCTTTTTTTTATTATGTGTAAATGTGTCCTTGAGGTTAATTTCAAAATTAACCCCTCCTCCCAATAATCTACATTAACCAAATATTACGGCAACCTGGTGTTCTATGATTCACAATTAATCGCCAAATACTGGATTCTCCATGAAAATGTACATAATCTGATGTGTGTACGTGTGCTCAGTCATGTCTAACTCTTTGCAACCCCAGGAAGTGTAGCCCTCCAGGCAAGAAGACTCAAGTGGGTCGCCATTTCTTACTTCAGTGGATATTCCCGACTCAGGGACTGAATTCACGCCTCCTGAGTCTCCTGCACTACAGGCACATTCTTTACCATTAAGCCACCACAGCAGTCCTGGTATCTTAGATAGCATGTTAAAATGATTAAATAAGTAACTAGCATCAATACAGTATTATTAAATCAACCACAGTGTTTGTTTGAATCTTACCAGTGCTATAGGTCCTGTTTATATCCCAGCATCTAACTGAGGACCCCGGGTCATATTGAGTTTTTGTGTCTCCTTGGTTGACTCAAATCTGTAACAATGTCTTAGTCCTTGCTTTTCAGACTTTGACATTTTTGATGACATCAGGTCAGTTATTCTGTATAAAGTCTCTCAACTGGGGTTGTCTGAAGGCTTTTTCTTCATTCTTGCTTAGAAAGAGGTCATGCATCTTTGGCAAAGACAGCACAGAAGTAAAATTGTGTCCTTCTCAAGCATTCCAGAAAGTGCTCAGTTACTCTCATAATTTCAGCTTGATCTCTGGATTACAATGGCAACTGCTGCTTAGCTGCTCTACAATTATTATTTTCCCCTTTGTATCCTGGGGAAGATCATCGCTATCTCAGGGAAGATACTTTGAGTCTACGCAGATATGCTGTTCTCCTCCAAAATATGCTCTTCATTTTAGTCTTCATTGTAGATCTTGTCTGCAACCATAATTATTGTGGTGCTTGCCCAATGGGGATATTTCATTTCCTTCTTTTTATATGTATTCATAGAATTCTTCTATAAGAAAGAACTATGCATTCTATGACACTTATTTTTCTATTCAATTTGTATATTTTTCTTACTTTAGGGTGATTCCTCAGAAAGGGGTTATTATTTAAGTGCAGTTCAAAATGCATTTCTTAAATGGCTAAATCAATTTACAGTGTTAGCAGAATTAAATAACTTTGACAGCTTTATTGTACCCTTTTTTAGCATTGATCAGAGGTAAATTTTAAATGTGCTTAATTTGAAGATGGCAAATTAATTTTAAAGTTATTTAAATTTAATTTTGAATAGTTTTGATATCTCAAATGCTTATCATATTTATAGATTTTGTTGTAGTTTGAATTACCAACTCTGTCTTTTTATAAATGTTTTATTGTGCTCGGTATAATTTCGAAAGACTAGCAACTGGGTTCAATTTACCTAATATTTTTGTGTTAAAAATCTGATATTTCCCATAGCTATAAAAGTAGCACCTTCATTTAAAACATGCGCTCTGAGATGTATCATTTACTTTACATTTCAAATATATGATTCTAGTTTCATAGTGAAATACAGTCTCCATCCTTAGCCCTTATTGATGACAAATGTCCATCTATGTTTTCAGGTTTCTTGCTTTCCAGTTCCTACAGGATTCTCTTGGGCTTAAAAAAAACCTGGAGAATTTGCTAACATGAATTATTTCAGTGTATTGTGAAGGTGGGTTCCTTCCTCAGCCAGCTGTCAATGAGAGAGAAACACTGCTCAATCAATTTATCAGACTGAATGAAATTTAAGCCATAGCTCCAGTGTAAAATCCCTGAATAAATGCCCTTTATTACACACCTGAATACTTAATATGATCATGGTCAGTTTTGAAATAATCTTCTTCATTTTACCGCTGGGCATATCACACTAAGGGCTTCCCTTGTGGCTCAGACAGTAAAGAGTCTCTCTGCAATACAGGAGACCTGTGTTCAATCCCTGGGTCAGAAAGATACTCTAGAGAGGGGAATGGCCACCCACTCCAGTATTCTTGTCTGGAAAATTCCACGGACGCAGGAACCTGGTGGGCTACAGTCCATGGGGTCACAGAGAGTTGGACGCAGCTGAATGACTAACGTCCTTCACCTCACACTAACTCTTTGCCACTGTGTCCACTTTTAATCCAGTGGTTCTCAAATCTATCAGCATAAACTGAATATCTTTAAAAAGAGCGACTACGGTTTTATCTCTATCTCTGAACTAAACTTTGCCTAAACATTCGTATCAGGAGAAATGTGTTTTTGGAGATGATGGTATTTCTGAACTGAACCATATGTACATTTTATCCCAAAGGACTGAAAATGTCATCTCCTGAAACTGACATTTTTCAATCAACCACATTGTTCAGCCCAGATTTTTCTGTCGTCCACCCAGATGGGGATACTGGGTTCTGCTCAGTTGTGTGTATTTGTTGGAACATGTGTAAGTGTGAGTGAGAGAGAGGGTGCTCACAGGAAAACACTCTTCAATTCACACAGAAGAAACAATAGTCGGAAACGCTCATACACACAGCAACTGGTGCAGTAGCCAACCAGCGTCCTTCAAGTACACTTTTCCCAGGCATTTTACCAGTGAAGGCTGAGAATCTTAAACTCTGTGCCAAATAAATACACACAAGTGTCAGGGCTCCTCCCTGAGAACGTGTCACTGGATTCTGCACATCGTCACCAAGGAGTCACCAGATGGCTTGTGTGGTTAATGTCTCACTGTCCATTTGTATAGACCATCACAGTATAGTAACAAGTTCCACAAAATAGACTTCACTTCATCTTAATAAAACTACCCAGTCCCTCTATAAACTTGACCATCTATTTCAGGGAAAAGTATTTATTCATTCACACATTTATATATTCACAAAAGCATGTATCCATTTCATCCTGACAAAATTCATGTGTCCGTTCTTTGGTTAATCAATTTATTTGTTTATATTATTTTGCCTTGTCTATGATTAACATAGCTGGAAATTTGGATTATTTGGACTGGCATCACTTAAGCTTTAATGTGCATATGAATAACCTGGGGAGCTTTATTTGTTAAAAATTTTTTTATGATTTTACTGAATTTGTTACCATGCTGTTTCTGTTTCCTGCTTTGGTTTTTCATCCATGAGGCATGTGGGATCCTAGCTGCCTGACCAGGGATTGAACCTGCACCCCCTGCATTTGAAGGCAAAGTTTTAACCACTGGACCATCAGGGAAGTCCCCACCTGGTGGACGGTAACTAAAGATGATGCTCCATTAGCTCAAGATGGGAATCGGACTTGGCATTTCTAACATGCAGGTGCTCCAGGGTTACTGGTCTACCGAGCTCACTCTAAGTAGCAAGGCCACGGTGGCCTTCTCTCTACTTGAGGAGACTTGGGTGAGGAGATTCAACACGTACTGGACACTGAACGATCAGAGGGGCTTCCCAGACTCATTCATGTCTGAGGGTGGGACTTGGGGACAGTTGACTGCACGTACAGGGGACCCGCACCCTTTATTGCCTGAAGGTGCTGCACCACCCGGCTCACCCCCAGCTTGTGTTTAGTCGCCCAGCTGCATCCAGCTGCCTGCAACCCCACAGGCTACAGCCCGCCAGGCTCCTCTGTCCATGGGATTCTCCAGGCAAGAGTACTGGACTGGGTTGCCATTCCCTTCTCCAGGGGGTCTTCTTGACCCAGGGATCAAACCTGTATCTCCTGCACTGGCAGGCAGATTCTTTAACACCGAGCCAGCCTCAAATCTAACCTGCCACCTACCTGTGTAACACAGACACACCTGTTGCTGTAAGCATGCTCTGAGGCTGCGTTCACACACAACGGCAGAGCTGAGTCGTTGCTACAGTGATCATATGGCCTGAAAAGCTGAGAATGTTTACTCTCTGGCCTCTACAGGAAAAGGTTGCTGCCCAGGTGAAGATGATGGCAGAAATCTAGATCAACACCCTCCCTTACAAGATTCCATGTGGTCAGGGACAATTATCACCTGGCTTTGTGATCTGTTTACTATTAATGATATATGTACCTGTGTGTACATACCAGGGGGAGAGAGATGTGCATTTCATTTCTAGTGAATAAGAATCTATGGATCTTGTTGTATAAACAACAGATTTACTTTCAAGGAATCACCCAAAAACCATGAAAGATGGGATGTTGGCATAGAGAAGGAAGTCCTTCTATGATAAAAAGAGGAAATGAGTTATCATGATAAAAGCAGTGTAGCCTAAGTATTGGGAGAACGTGCATGCTTGTTCAGTGGCTAAGGCACATCTCCGCGACCCCGTGGACTGCAGCAGGTCAGGCTCCTCTCTCCTTCACCATTTCCAGGAGTTTGCTCAAACTCATGTCCATCGCGTCTGCGATGCCATCTAACCCTCATCCTCTGTCACACTGGGGTGCAAACATTAAATACTTGAAGAACAGATGCAGCATATATAAAGCATAAGCCCTGGGATAAAATTTAAGTTTAATAAATCTGACACAGAAAATAAGGCAAAACTACTTTGCCTGCCTGCCCTCTTACCAACTCTCCCTCCCCTCTCCCACCTTTCCAACACCTAAAAAAAGGAATTTTGACTCATATTCTTAAGGTGTCTGGGAACAAATACAGGAAGTAATAACAACAAACAACAGGAGAACAAGAAACATGACCGAGGTGCATTTAACCCAATGGGAATGCGAGTGAGGATTGTGTCCTTTGCTGTTATGTGATTGTTTGTGTCCTTCAGAATATCCTGAAAACATAACCAGGGAAAATCCATGCCAAAGAAGGCAGAGGATCCCATGGGCTAAGGAAAAAAAAAATATATATATAAATAACAACATTGTTTTGCAGAGCTTGAGAAATAAAGCATGACCAAGAAAACAGGAGCAAAGTCTGATCGAGGATTAAGAACTTCAGGGCTTTCCTGGTGGTTTGGTGGCCAAGAGTCCACCTGCCAACGCGGGAGACATGGTTCTGTTCCTGGTCCAGGAAGATCCCACGTGCCTGAGCGACTAACACTTTCACTTCTTAAATCGTGGCCAAAATGATAAACTCTTTCCATCCGGGGTTCAGCTTTGTGCAATTTCAAAGTCCCAGCAAAAAATACATACAAAGTCTCAGAAAAAAAACAAACAAAAAATCCCACCAAGTCTCAGAACACCGGCTGCATAGAACCAGTCACTCAAGGCACTTAATGAGTCTACTTGGCATCTACCTACCCACAGTCCATCTGATTGTGACCAGTCCCCACAAGCCCACAAGCTTCTGCACCCCCAGCTGGCTGGCTGATGCCACAAGATGAATCTCCTCCCTGGTTTTGTTGAAACCGTCTACATCACTGTAGACTGTAAAGCAGTGCCTCCATCTCACGCTTACCTGCCACTTCCTCCAAGTAGCCGGACTCTTCCTTGTGCTTCTAAATGAAGGGTCCCCTTCTGCAAACTACACAGTTATCAAGAAGGAGATCTTCACCTCAGGTGATCTTTCTCCTCCAGCTTCCTGGTGCAGTTTATCCTAAGTTCACCTCTTTAGCTAGGAAGATTGGTCCAGTTCAGTCTTGGTTCTACCGTTGTCTCAAAACCACCATATCAACCTCTCTCTCACCCCCATAAAGGGTCATCCTTATCATTTTCTCTTAGCTCCTACTTGGCCAGTGAAACTGTCTCGTCATTCTGACAGCTTGTTTTGTGTTCCTGCTGCTGCTGCTAAGTCACTTCAGTCGTGTCCGACTCTGTGTGACCCCATAGACGGCAGCCCATCAGGCTCCCTCGTCCCTGGGGTTCTCCAGGCAAGAACACTGGAGTGGGTTGCCATTTCCTTCTCCAATGCATGAAAGTGAAAAGTGAAAGGGAAGTCGCTCAGTCGTGTCCGACTCAGCGATCTCATGGACTGCAGCATACCAGGCTCCTCCATCCATGGGATTTTCCAGGCAACAGTACTGGCGTGGGGTGCCATTGCCTTCTCCTTTGTGTTCCTAGAATTCCCTAATTCATAAGTCAGGTGGCGTTACAGATCAAAAGACATGGGAAATGAATTATTTTTTTAGAAATTAAGGCTAAGAATCCTCATTGATATAGACTCTTTTGGGTTGTTGTTGTTCCGTCACTAGGTCACAAAGGGTCTGACGTGACTTAGCATGTGAACAGTAACAACCCCAAAATAATATTTATTAGTGAAGATTCTTAGTTATGTGCCACGGAATCTGACTATGGCTAACTTAAGAAGAAAGGGGGTGGACTGCAGGAATACAGGGCATCTCACAGCCTGGGAAATCTGGTTCAGAAATAGTTCATAACAACTATAAGGAAGAAAAATGAGCATTACTCAAGGTGGAAAGAAGCAGAGGCAAGATCACCCTGAAAGAGCATCCCCCTTAGGTGACTTACTGGGGCCACACCTGAGGTACAGCCACCAAAACTCAGCTCCGGCAGCCCTGAGTGCTGTTTCTGGTGCAGCCGCATTCACCACACCGCCAACAGTTCTGGCTGCCCCTGCTGTCATTGCCACATGAGTGATAGGTAATGATCCCTGTGAAAGTGAAACAATCCACTGAGATGCAAAGTCTAGGGTCGGTCCCTCTAAACTGGCCTATGTTCTAGCCGACATGGATGGGAGATGGTGTTTCCCTGGTGCAAGTCAGGGTCCTGTCTTTTACCCAGATTCAGATAACAGAGCATCATTGACTCAAAGGACATGAGTTTGAGCAAACTCTGGGAGTTAGTGAGGGACAGGAAAGCCTGTCGAGCTGCAGTGCATGGGGCTGCAAAGAGTCGGACACGACTGCGCGACGGAACAACAACAAGGTAATGGGGAATTCCTTCAAACAAAGAGACAAGAATGGTTTTTGTATGGGTAGCTCCACTCACTGTCCCCCAGCACCGCACATAAATACCATACTTCACGGTGTGGTAGACAGAGCATGACTCCCAGAGATACCACATCCTGATTCCTGGAATCCATGAATATATGGACTATGTTACGCTACACGGCAAAGGGAAATTAAAGTCGCTAATAGAATGAAGATTGCTCATCAGTTGACCTTAAAACAGGGAGATTATCCTGGATTCTCTGGGTCAGCAGATCCTGTATCACATGGGCCCTTAAAAGTGGAAGAAGAGGGAGGCCAAGGAGAAGGTCAGAACGATGCTATCAGAGAGGGATTGACCGGTGGGCTTTGAAGATGCAAGAACAGGCCCCTGAGTCAAGCATGCAGGGAGCCTCTAGAAACTGAAAGAGGCAAAGAAACCAAGCCTACAGCTGGAAACGTGGGCTGCCTGATGTCTTGATTATAGCCCAAGAGACCCATATCAGACTTCTGACTTACAGAGCTAAGATAATACATTCTGTATTGCTAGAAGCCACTATATTTGTGGTAATTTGTTATGGCAACAACAGAAAACTCATGCAGGAATCTTTGATTTTATGTTCTTTTGGAGCCAATTAAAATTTCTACCCGAGATGACATTTTGCCCCCAAAACACCATTAACCTAGATTTAAATAACAGATAAGGACTTGGGCTATTTTTCTGCTGAGGACTTTTATCCTCATAATTATGGGAAGAGTTTCCATTTTTAACATCCTCTCAAAAATATGTTCCTTAAAATAATATTTTATGATTTAATGTATAGAAAGAGCTCAACTCCTTCCAAACACAAAGAAAAAAAAATCAGACAACAGTGATCCCGATTGGCAGTGAAAAGATTATTCCAGGGCCTTCCGTGGTGGTTCAGAAGCTGACGCTGAGCTCCTCATGCAGGGGGCCAGGGTTTGTCCCTGCTCAGGGAGCCAGATCCCAGAAGCTGCCCCTGAAGCTTCTTCCGGCCAAACCGAAGGAGCAAGCACACTGCAAGGAGGAGCAGAGGTCCCGAGTGCTGCAACCGAGATTCGGTGCTGCCAAATAAACCGATAGGCATTAAACAAGAGTATCCCAAATACTCGTTATGGATAAGCCTGTCTAGTTCTCAGGTCACACGCTTCTAAGAAGGGCGTTGTGCGCTGATACACGTGCACCGTCATGTGTAAGATGGCAGCCAGTGGGCAGCAGCTGCATGGCACAGGGGCCCCGGGTTGGCAAGAGTGTGGAGAGAGAGCCTGGAGCTCTGCTGGTGGGAAAGTGTGCTGGTGCAGCCCCTCTGGAACACGGCACAGAGGTTCCTCAAGAAATTAAAAGTAGAAGTCCCTTCAGTTCAGTTCAGTCGCTCAGTCGTGTCTGACTCTTGGCAACCCCATGAATCGCAGCACGCCAGGCCTCCCTGTCCATCACCAACTCCCGGAGTTCACCCAAACTCATGTCCATCGAGTCGGTGATGCCATTCAGCCATCGCATCCTCTTTCGTCCCCTTCTCCTCCTGCCCCCAATCCCTCCCAGCATCAGGGTCTTTTCCAATGAGTCAACTCTTCGCATGAGGTGGCCAAAGTATCGAACTCCCTTATGACCCAGCAATTTCACTTCTAGGTATATGTCCAAAGGAAACAAGACCATCATCTTGAGAGAGAGCTGTAGTGGAGCTACAGCTCTACATCGCTAATGTTAGTTACAGCATTCTCCAAAGTAGCCAAGGTATGGAAAATGGAAAAAACCTACCTGTCTCTCCATCAACAGATGAATGGATAAAGAAATGTGATGTGCGCGCACACACACACACACACACTCACTGGTATACTATTCAGCTTTAAAATAGAAGGAAATCCTGTCATTTGCAACAACATGGATGAACCTGGAGGGCATTATACTTAGTGAAATAAATCAGGAAGACAAACACGACATGGTATTACTTATAGTAGAATCTTAAAAAAAAAAAAAAAAAAGATAGTCACACATAGAAACAGAGGAGAAAACTTGTTGCCAGGGGCTAAGTGTGGGGGAAATAGGGAGAAACAGGTAAAAGACACAAACTTTCAGTTGTAACATAAATAGGGTCTCATGAGGAGAGCATCCCAAGTATCAGTGGTGACAATAGTTGATAACACTGCATCGTATAATTGAAATTTGCTAAAACAGTAGCACTTAAAAGTTCTCACACAAAAAAAGCAAATGAGGTGGAAAAAAAGAGAGGAAAGGTAGTGAGATGGTTTGAATTCAAGAATGGGTTTTTCTTTCCACTAATTTTTCATCACTGTTCTGAGGAGCAAATGTTCTCTTCTTTTATTTATGGAAAAGGATCCTGGATTTGAAATGTTGAGACCTGACTTCAAGACCAGTTTTGTGCGATGACAGGTTTTCTCTCTAGTTGTTCAGTGTCTGGGAAAACGTGAGCAGGCCTCGTGTTTCCTGACTTTTGACTTCATTCCTGGGTTTATGTGACTGTGTCCGTCTCATTTCTGAAGGCGTGAGAGAACTTCCATCAGAGTTCCTGTTGAAACGCTTTCTCTGTCTTCTTACCCCGAAGGAAGACAAGATTTGCGTGTAAAAAGTAGGCAGTGCCTGACTTCCAGCTGAGAAACACACAGAGGAACAAGTTCAAGGAGGTTCACGGTTTTCTTCCTTCCAAACTCTGTTGTGCCATCTTTTTCCTTCTCTTTCCCATTAGCTGAATTCAGAACAATCGAGATTCACTGTGTCTCTCTTTATGGAGAGAAACAGCCAATACGGATGCTTAACCCCATCCCTGGAACACCTGAGTTAACTGGTTACAGCCTAGACATCAAATTGTAAGGTTTCCCATGTGATTCTGATCTGCATCCAGGGTTGAGAACCCTGCCTTAAGAAATGGTTGCTAAGCCTGGATGTACCATCAGAAATATTACCTGGAGAGAAAGATACAGGTACAGAGAGAAAAGATACAGATTCTTAGATGCGCTTGTAGTATCTACTGATTCAGGATTTTTGAGCTTGATGTCAGACATGTTTAAAGGACCTACAAGGAGATGTGATGATGTACTATGTTCGAAAACCACTGTTCTGAAAGAAATGAAGGGCTTCCCTGGTGGCTCAGTGGTAAAGAATCTGCCTGCCTACGCAGGAGACATGCATTTGGTTCCTGGTCCGGGAAGATCCCATATAACTCAGAGCAATGAAGCCCATGTGCGAGTACTGCACCTGTGCTCCAGAACTCAGGAGCCACAGCTACTGAGCCAACATGCCTCAGAAGCCAGACTCTGCAATGAGAGAGGCCACCGCAATGCAAAGCCCGCACACAGCAACTCGAGAACAGTCCCCGCTGGCCACAACTAGAGAAAACCCCATGCAGCAATGAAGAGCCAGCACGGCCAAGAAATAAAATTAGATAAAGAAATAAAGGAAATGGAGTCAATACCATTCTGCTTTGCCCTTTCTATATATCTCGTCATTAAACAATAATTTGCTTCAAGCCTTGGTGGATAAAATTAACACAGGTCAGAGAGGTTGGCTTAAAATCTCAAGTTTCTCTTACCTGAGTTTTGAAGGAACGTCAGGTGCTTACTTGGGAAGACTAAATTATTCCCATGAAGCAAAGGACAAGGGTGAACCCATCTGTATTTTGAAGTCACATTCGGGAGGATTATAAGACACTACTGAGGACTACACATGGGCAGAAAAGAGGATTAAAAGGATTGCCCAGTTCTATCTGCCAGGAGAAGGCTAAAGGCAAAAATTATCTTGCTGTGTAAACTGTCTTAAAACATACTGGTCTTTCACTGCTTTAGCAGCAAACCTGCTATGGTGGGTGCCTATTATATTTAAAAATCAGTCATAGGGCTTTACTCTATTTGCAAAATGATACGATAGAAAAAGGAGAAGGCAAGTGACTTCCCGTTCATTTTTCTTTGCTTTTCACCAACTTCCCTCCACTTGTATAGCTATCAAACAGAGAGCAAAGCAACTTGGAATAAGCACTGCTTTTTGCATTTGTTAATACCAAGAACCAGGTCTTTTTCATTTGTGAATGCCAAGTATCTCAAGAAGTGCCTGTAACATAGTGGGCGTGCTAAAAGATTACGGAATGAATGAATATGGGCAGGAAGAATTCCATGTAAACGACAAGACCCATTTTCGGAATGCCAGAATTCCAGAAGCACTTAGGGACTGTGTCCTGAGTACTCCTCCGTTCAAAGGTACAGATTTCCAAACGAGGTTCAGACATGCATTCCTGCAATCTAAAATCAGATCATATAGATATAGCAAGACTGTCTTCCCTGCTTGTATTCCCTGGAGATCCCACATAAGTAATCTCCATGCTCTCCCTCCCTGAATCTTCAGAGAGAGAAATAGCAACTCAAGACTTAGTGTGAAGAATTTGGCAGAGCAGTTGATGGACTAACGCAGAGTTTTGAAGTCTTTGTTTTATTAGATTTACAAGTGGGGAGTTCAACCTCTCTTACCCTCAGGCTGGGATAGTAGCTCATCCCTCTCTGGGTCTTGAATGGTAATGAAGAAACTGGCCTACTTTCAGGATCTCAGTGCCCCGGTTATTTATGGCTACCCATAAACCCATTCCTCTACCACCTCCCTGGACACCAAGCATGAGGCTCGGATGCCAAACTGGGAAGCGTAATGTATTTTTCCAGGGGCAGCTGGCCTCTTGGCGAGCCCTTCTGGCAGTGGTGTGGTCCCCTTTGAAGTCGTCTGCTGCTCTGACTTGTGTTTTTAAGATGCATGATGAGCTGTTTGGGCTGCTGGGCCGTTGTACACGCTATTTTCCTTTTGACTCACCTTTTAAATTACGAGGAATTTATACCCACTTAAACCACATGGAAAAGAAGCTACTGAGTACAACTCCCCCCTCCCCCCCAAAAAAAGCCCATATATGGAATTTCCACTAGTCAAGTCTTCATGCTGGAAGTGATATGACAACACCTACTCTAACTTCCTCCCCGGTACAGGAAGTTCCTTCATTATGAGTCTAAGCAGAAATTGATCAACATCTGCTTGACAGTTTTGGGTGACAAGGTGATAGCTTGCCTGCTAAGTTGCTTCAGCCAACTCTTTGCAATCCTATGGACTGTAGCCTGCCAGGCTCCTCTATGCATAGGATTCTCCAGGCAAAAACACTGGAGCGGGTTGCCATGCCCTTCTTGGACAGGCTGATTACTACTTCTTAAACCAAGCCACTTTATCACTGGATGGCTCTATTGTTTAAAAGTCCTTCCTAATACTGAGAGAAAACCAGCCTTCCCAGAGATTTTTATACCAGTCACAGTCCTGCCTTTAGAACAGCACCGAATTAAGGGGCCAGGAGGAAAAGATGGGAAGGAAAGGACAGTTTGGGACCAACACATATACACTGTTGTATTTTAAAGGCATAACCAAAAAGGACCCGCTCTACAGGGAGCTCTGCTCCATGTGCGGCAGCCTGGATGGGAGGGGGGTTTGGGCGAGAATGCGTACATGTATCGTATGGCTGAGTCCCTTCGCTGAAACTCCCACAACATTGTTAATGGGCTATACTCCAATATAAAATCAAAAATTTAAAAGAAAATAAGGCTAGAGGTTTTTATTCAGGGCAGTATGACTACACTGCAGCCCTCCTCCCCGACCTTGCTGCTGTGCATCTCTGCACGTTCTGCAGTCCTTGTCCTCCCCGCTCCTCTTCTCTGGGCTGCCCCTGCCCTCGATCCTTGCCTTGATCTTTAACCTTGACTTCCAGTTTTGGCTTGTGAAAGTGGAGAGTGAAAAGGTTGGCTTAAAGCTCAACATTCAGAAAACGAAGATCATGGCATCCGGTCTCATCACTACATGGGAAATAGATGGGGAAACAGTGGAAACAGTGTCAGACTTTATTTTTCTGGGCTCCAAAATCACTGCAGATGGTGACTGCAGCCATGAAATTAAAAGACGCTTACTCCTTGGAAGGAAAGTTATGACCAACCTAGATAGCATATTGAAAAGCAGAGACATTACTTTGCCAACAAAGGTTTGCCTAGTCAAGGCTATGGTCTTTCCTGTGGTCATGTATGGATGTGAGAGCTGGACTGTGAAGAAGGCTGAGTGCCGAAGAATTGATGCTTTTGAACTGTGGTGTTGGAGAAGACTCTTGAGAGTCCCTTGGACTGCAAGGAGATCCAACCAGTCTATTCTGAAGGAGATCAGCCCTGGGATTTCTTTGGAAGGAATGATGCTAAAGCTGAAACGCCAGTATTTTGGCCACCTCATGCGAAGAGTTGACTCATTGGAGAAGACTCTGATGCTGGGAGGGATTGGGGGCAGGAGGAGAAGGGGACGACAGAGGATGAGATGGCTGGATGGCATCACTGACTCGATGGATGTGAGTCTGATGGAGTTGGTGATGCACAGGGAGTTGGTGATGGACAGGGAGGCCTGGCCAGCTGCAGTTCATGGGGTCGCAAAGAGTCGGACATGACTGAGCGACTGATCTGATCTCCCTAAAATAAGTTTCAGCAGTAGCAGAGAGAGCTATGGCTGCATATCACATATTAGTTTTTACATATAGGGACATATGTATACATGCAGCTGATTCATTTTGTTGTACAACAAAAGCTAAAGCAACACTATCTGGCAACTATACCCCAATTAAAGAAAAAAAAAACTTCCATTTTCGATGTTAATATCTTCAATTGTGTCAACCATTCCAGTCCTCTCATCAGAAATGTCAGTCGGTCTACATCTTAACAGAAGTCATCTTCCTTGGGAATAATCCATGGGATTCACTACAGCTCATTACTGGAACATGACAATTCTATGGATGTAGACCCTTATCTTATCAATTAGACTTTTTAAACAGCTTACCACACTGTTGGCTCCAAGTTAATCAGGAAGCTTGTTAGCCCCACTATATATATTCCCGATGTCTCTCTCTCATGCCCGCAGGACAGGTATTGTTATGAGCTCCCTTTCTGTCGACCCGAGACCATCACAGCATTGTTAATCAGCCATGCTCCCATACAAAATAAAAAGCTTTTAAAAAGTGGCCAAAAGGTGGGGAATTCTGTCACCTGCTTCTTGAACTTGTAGCCCGATGCTAACTTAGCTCTGATGCTTTCTCCATCATCTTAGATATGCTGTCTGACATCTCAGTACTTTAGTTCCCTTACGGATAAGCTGGGAAAGCACTTGCAAATCTTACCTCATGAGGTTGCAGTGAGAATTGAAAGCACTTAGATTAAAAGCTTTTAGCACTTGGTAAAGCACTTAAAACAATGCGTACCAAGCCCAACGTGATTGTGTTATGACTCTCAGCATTATTATTTGATGCACAGGAAATTATTCCAATTGAATCTGACCACCTACAACATCCTCCTTTCAAATTCCTCTCTGTATCTTCCATTTTCTTCATTTTTTCCTTTGCTAAATGTGCCCAAAATAAAATCCAGCTTCTGGTACTCCTGTCTTCCTCTGTCCTGTGTGATGTTGGCACCGACTCCTTCCAACAGTGGGCATCTTCCTACTTTGTTCTTATTCTAGTCAATGCATTTAGGGTCCTATTACTCTCCTGAAGAAACTGGGATCTTTCTGAACTTTTCTCTAACTGGATTTCACCTCTACCCTTTTAAATTCCTCGTTTTTCGTGCATGGGATCAGTCTGTGCTTGGCATACTTTCTGAAAAGTTATTTAGCTTTTATCTGGCTGCTATGATGACTAATCCTTCTGCCCCTAATTCTTTTTCATTGGAATTATTTGTGACTTCAAAATCAGGATTATGTCTTTTTTTTTTTTTTTTAAGAATATGACATGGGATCGTACTTATTTTTCCTCTACGAATAGTTTGAAATCTGCTTTCCCAAAGCCAAGGTCACATTCAAATCTGCCCAGAAAATAGAATTATAATGATTATAGGAAAAGCAGATGTCTGAGAAAAAAATTTTTTAAAGTTTCAGGGACCTACTCATTTGCCCAATAAGTGGGTAAGGAAGAAATATGCCTCCTGATTTAATACTTTTGGCATGTAAAAGTGAGACGGTACGTATCCATCTACTGACCTAACTGGGCTTCCCAGGTGGCTCAGAGGTAAAGGATCTGCCTGCCAGGGCAGGAGACGTGGGTTCATTCCCTGGGTTGGGAAGATCCCCTGGAGGAGGAAATGGCAACACATTCTAGTATTGTAGACTGGGAAACCCCATGGACAGAGGAGCCTGGTCGGCTACAATCCATGGGTTCACAAGAGTTGGACGTGACTTAGGGACTAAACAACAAGGCTGACCTAATTGGCTTTTAAAAGAATCTTGAATGCCTGAGACCCTATTTGTTCTACAAACTCCTTCAGCAACCAAAGTTAGGAGGTCTGCTGTGATAGGAATGGCAGGGTTCTCTCTATTCAGCAATGTTCTGCTAAGAATTTTCATTGTTTGTTGAGTCCTCATGGCACTAAACCCTTTATGTCAATAACTCATTCAGACCACTTTACAGGTGAGGCTGGTGGCAAATGCATGTGGTGAGTAAGTCTGGAGTTCCAGGAATGTGAACTCATGGCTACTTAATCCAACATCTCAGCTCTTTGCTTGCATGTGTCCTATAAAATGCTCACCACAGGCTGCCTTTCAAAATAAAATTATTTCTGGAATTGATGGAAAGGAATTTGAACATCCTATGATGTCAAATTTTCAACTGATGTTTCTGACACCGAGTTTGAATCTTCCAGCATGGCTCACTGCAGTTGTGATCCCCTGCTTGCAACATTCCCCATGGAATACATTCATGTACACAAAATGCAATCTCTCCAGTCCACCCCCACCAATTACAATTTTTAATATTTCCATTCATATCTCTGGATTTCCTGATTTTGGAATCATGTTTGTTTGTTTTCCCTGAATATCTTTGGAGTCAACTGATTTAATCTGGGCACATTATTTACCTTATCCTTCTGACTGCAAAGGGAATCATCTAGCTATTAATATCACAGAATGGCTATGTGTATGATTTCATTTTCTAAGGGCTATACAACAAGACAAGTTGTCTTGTTGCAAGTTGTCTAAGTGCAAAGAACAAGACACGGTGTCATAAAACAAACCACACACTTTTGAAAAACTGTGTGTGTCAGTCACTCAGTCATGTCCAACTCTCTGCGACCCCATGGACTGTAGCCTGGCATGCTCCTCTGTCCATAGGATTTTCCAGTCAAGAATATTGGAGTGGGTTGCCATGCTCTCCTCCAGGGGATCTTCCCCACCCAGGGGTCAAACCCAGGTCTCCTGCACTGCAGGCAGATGACTTTATCTGAGCCACCAGGGAAGTCCCTGTAATCTGTAATTGCTGTAAATTACAGTAATGAAAATTATTTTAAATATTCTTGCATTTTGATCATGGTGTATGTCAACATATCCTCATGCCCAAGTATATGTAATCATTTTAAATTAATGTAAGGGGAAAAAATAGTCTTAAGAAACTTTTCAAAATAAACACAAGCTTCTGTTCATTTTATACCTTAGCCATCCAGAGCCAGAAAAGTAAATCTCACTAAAATTGCTGTTACTTGTTCAGCGTTTGACATCTACTGAGATGTGGAAGTAACAGAGGTGTCAGCATCCTGGCGATAGGTTGGCTCTTCTTATATAAAAAACAAAGGTTTATTTTTCCTGTATCTAGGCTTACTATATCTACCAGAGTATAATTACAAAAACCCAAACCATCACTGTGTAGCAAACCGTACCCTAGCTGGGATATATACGTGCACGTGTGCCAAAGACACAAAGGAACAGATGGGCCGAAAATGAATATAACATAGCCAGCTTTGACATGGTGACAGTATGCTTTGGACAGAACAAAGATTAATTTTTAACATTTCCATTCATATCTGTTGATTTCCTGACTTCAGAATGTTTTGTTTTGTTTTCTTTCCCCTGAGTCAGATCAGATCAGATCAGTCGCTCAGTCGTGTCCAACTCTTTGCGACCCCATGAACTGCAGCACACCAGGCCTCCCTGTCCATTACCCACTCTCGGAGGTCACTCAGACTCACGTCCATCGAGTCAGTGATGCCATCCAGCCATCTCATCCTCTGTCGTCCCCTTCTCCTCCTGCCCCCAATCCCTCCCAGCCTCAGAGTCTTCTCCAATGAGTCAACTCTTCGCATGAGGTGGCCAAAGTACTGGAGTTTCAGCTTTAGCATCATTTCTTCCAAAGAAATCCCTGAGTACCTTCGGAGTGAATCGATTTTTTCTGGGCATGTTATTTGCTTGGCTTCCCCGGTGGCTCAGATGGAAAAGAATCCGCCTGCAGTGCAGGAGACCTGGGTTGGATCCGTGGGTCGGGAAGATCCCCTGGAGAAGGGGATGGCTCCCCACTCCTATCCTTGCCTGGAAAATCCCATGGACAGAGGAGCCTGGTGTGCTAGAGTCCATGGGATCGCAAAGAGGCGGACACGACTGAGCGACTAACTCTTTCACTTTCCCGCCCGCAAAGGGAATCATCAAACTATCAGAGTAGTCATCTGTATGTTTTCATTTTCTTCATGATGTTTATTATCCTTATACTTCTACTCATCCTGAAAACTGCTTTTTTAAAGACGTCATCTGTTTGGCTGTGCGGGGTCTTAGTGGCGGCACACAGGACTTCCGCTGCACATGCGCGCTTCTCTCTGGCCGTGGCTCAGCCCCAGATTATGCAGCCTCAGTCTCCCACTGGGATCCTGGTTCCGCAACCAGGGATTGAACCCACATTCCCTCCACTGGAAAGCTGATTCTTAACCACTGCACCCCCAAGGAAGACTCCTGAAATTTGTTTTTAATGGAATGGTGTTCTCTCTGCTAGACAATGTATTCAAGTATTTCTAATTCTGCTTCCTCTGAATACTACAGACACTCACAAATAACTGATAAACTGCCCCGTCCCTGGAGTGCTCACAGGATCTATCACTCAAAGTGGGACACTTTTGAGTATACAAGGGGGCTGTATTAGTAACTAGATCAGGGCACAGCTTCAACAGAGAGAGTCTTGGAAAATCAAGCACATGTCGGCCCACCCTGCTCATTTCACATTTTTGTTTGCTTACAGTGCTTTTGGCGACATACAAGTAAAAGAGCATCTCCTCTTTGCCCATATACATAGGCGATGGATGGTGTCTGACTAAGGGTGGAATGTCTTTTGATATGTTTATCATGAACCCATGTGATATATCCACAGCATATAAAAATAGATTAATGGCCACATATAAATACAATGCATAGGTAATTTTTTTCCGAAACCTTAATTTAGCCAGTGGGCTGGAAAATGCCAGCATGCAGGGGGTTAAAAAAGACAGCTGATGCCTCATGGAAACTTTGTAAAACATTCTATTTATAAACAATTCTATTTGGATAGCGCATTTTCTATAATGCTATTGGCTTGTTTTATTTTTATACCTTAGAAAGTTTCCAGGAAAGGGTTTGGGCTCAGCAATAACTTTAAAAGTTTGCACTTATTTCTGCTTGTTGGGGTCTGAACTCAGTTTTATCTAATTTCATTGATCTAAAAATTTAAATGTGAATTTCCTAAGGGACTAACAATTTTGTAAAGAGGAATCCCTATGCTCATCTTGAATTCATGTACGTGTGTCACGGCTTTGACCAAGGTGTCTCACATCAAGGACATCTGAAATCTTGAAATGTGATATCAGATATGCACCCATGATGGCTTCTAATTAAACTTCACATATGTATTATATTTCTTAGTCGTTGTGAAAAGTCAGACATCAGAACAGAGCAATATCCAATGTGGTCTACAGGTTGGAGAAAGAATGCTGAGTTCTCAGAGACATGCTAAACCCTGATTTTCTTTTCAAAGTGGATAAATACAGTGATCTGTAAGAAACAAATGTTCTCGGCACTCCTTAAAAGGGCCTTTTAATGTTCAACCCCCTGTGATCCGGGCTTCCCAGGTGGCACTAGTGGTAAGGAGCCCTCCTGCCAGTGCAGGAGATGTAAGAGATGTGGGTTTGATCGCTGGGTCGGGGAGATCCTCTGGAGTAGGAAATGGCAAGCTACTCCGGTGTTCTTTCCTGGAGAATCCCATGGACAGAGGAGCCTGGCAGGCTACAGTCCATGGGGTCGCAAAGAGTCAGATGTGACTGAAGTGACTTAGCACCCTGTGACTTGAAGGCCACCCCTTCAGAATTACCACAATCCAGTTCCTAAACAGACTCTACATTGTAATTGTGTATATAGGGAACCCTGAATTTTGTTGTTTTGAGGAACTGGGAGGGTAGAATCACCTGACTTTTGATCAATGGGACCCCTCTTCATTTCTTTCCCTGATAAAGACTACCAGCAGAGTCTATTTTAAGTTTGGATCTGTGACCTTATTTTCCATCACACCTTGTATTTAAGATGTATATTACATGATCTTCATAATCTTGGCCCAAATCACTCTCATCTTGTTTCTCTTCTGTTTATATACCTAAAATTAGGGGTAAAATTATTGTTATTGTTTAGCTGCTAAGTTACGTTCAACTCTTTTGCAACCCTATGGACTGTAACCCACCAGGTTCCTCTGTCCATGGGGTTTTCCAGGCAAGAATACTGGAGTGGGTTGCCATTTTCTTCTCCAGAGGATCTTCCCAACCCAGGGATCAAATCTGCAGGTCCTGTATTGACAGACAAGTTCTTTACCTCTGAGCCACCAGGGAAGGCCCAAGGGGAATAGATACCAAAACGCTAAAAGAAAAACAAAAAGCAAAAGCTATATACAGGATGTGGCTTGGGGAATTTGCATGTCTGTATTTGGTAATTTTTTACTCCTCCTGGTTTTATTCGCAGAGAAAATTAAAAAGCTGCTTCCAGTCCTCTGGGTAGTCAGTCAACATTGACTGGGAGATACTTCATCCAAAGTCTGATTTTCCATTCAGTGCTGCTCTTTGTCAAAGCTTCTAAAATTCAAATAACTGTCTCAAGACTGCTTTTCATTGTTTGTACGTGTCACATGTTTGGAAGGAAATCCTCTGGCCCCAGTTCTGACCCCTTTCCTGGAAAGTGTTAGATGTTAGCAGGTTTTCTGTGATTCCTTTGACACAGGCTAGTCTACGTCCTTCAGAAGAAGTAACTCTTTGGCTACAGATTCTCTGTGTGTTCGCTGCTCAGTCATGTCCGACTCTTTGCGACCCCGTGGACTGTAGTGTGCCAGGCTCCTCTGTCCACGGGATTCTCCAGGCAGGAATACTGCAGTGGGTTGCCATTTCCTCCTCCAGGTATCTTCCAGACCCAAGGATCAAACCAACATCTCCTCCATAGGCAGGTGGTACAAGGTCAGCCATGGTACGAGGCCGCTTTTCCTGCCGCTCTCGTTCTTCATTTTGTATGACTGATTTTTCTCCCTTGAGAGTGGCGTTGTTAGAAACATTGCTCTTTGGTGTTAGGTCAATTTCCTTTTACTGATCCCAAGGGCTTAATTTACAGTTTATAGGAACTGAATGAAAATTATTTGCCAGATAAGTAAAATACATAGAAAATGCGTGTGTTACTTCTTTTCATTAAAAACTGTAGATACTTTCCTCTACTCTCAGAATTTACCTTTATTCATCAAAGATCAGATCAGATCAGATCAGATCAGTCGCTCGTCGTGTCCGACTCTTCACCCCAACCGCACACGCCAGGCCTCCCTGTCCATCACCACTCCCGGGTCCTCACTCGCATCCATCGGTCAGTGATCCATCCCCTCTCATCCTCTGTCGTCCCCTTCTCCTCCTCCCTCCCTCCCACTCAGTCTTCTCCTGTCCTCTTCGCGTGGCCAATCTGGTCAGCTGCTCCCTTCTTCCGTTGATCTCCTTCACTGTTCTCCCGTCCGGACTCTCATCTCTCCCACCATTCACATCATCTTCGCGCTCCCTCTTCCTCCACTCTCACTCCACAACCACAAAAACCATACCTTGACTAGGCGCCTGGGTAGAGTCTTTCTTGTATGCTTCTGTTGGTCACTTTCCTCCAGGCAACGTCTTTTAATTTCATCAAAGATCATTTACTGTAAACAACTGAATTACAGTCTGAGGGTTTATTTCAGATGCAAGAAACCTGATCTGCCTTTGCCCAAGGCAAGCTGGAAGTTCCCTAAAGCAACTGATAAGCAGACAATTGGCTGACTAGCTCCAGTTCCTTGCTGCAGCTGGGTGACCTGGAAGGCAGATTTCCTGTGCTTATGGTTGATCTGTGTTCCCAGCAAGATTGAATCTACTTGTCCAAAATGGGAACAGGCTTAATAACATGGTGGACTGTCTTCTTTCCAGTTCTCTCTCTTCCATCTGTGCTCCTGGGGATACCCAGCAATAGAAAACCTTTGTCTTGGAAAGATTCTTGGAAAACACAAACCTAAGACGCATTGGAGAAGAGAATGGCAAACCACTTTGGTATTCTTGCCTTGAGAACCCGAAGAACAGTATGAAAGGCAAAAGATAGGGGAGCTCCCCAGTAGAGTAGGCCCCCAATATGCTACTGGAGATCAGTGGAGAAATAACTCCAGAAAGAATGAAGATGGAGCCAAAGAAAACACAGCACCCAGTTGTGGATGTAACTGGTGATGGAAGCAAGGTCCAATGCTGTAAAGAGCAATATTGCATAAGAACCTGAAATGTTACATCCATGAATCAAGGCAAATTGGAAGTGGTCAAACAGGAGATCAGAGAAGGCAATGGCAACCCACTCCAGTACTCTTGCCTGGAAAATCCCATGGATGGAGGAGCCTGGTAGGCTGCTGTCTGTGGGGTCACACACAGTCGGACACGACTGTAGTGACTTAGCAGCAGCAGCAAACAGGAGATGACAAAAGTAAATGTCAACATTGTAGGAATCAGCAAACTAAAATGGACTGGAATGGGTGAACTTAACTCAGATGACCATTATATCTACTACTACGGGCAGGAATCCCTTAGAAGAAGTGGAGTAGCCATCATAGTGAACAAGAGAGTCCAAAATGCAGTACATGGATACAGTCTCAAAAACGACAGAAAGATCTCTGTTCATTTCCAAGGCAAGCCATTCAATATCATGGTAATGCAAGTCTATGCCCCAACTAGTAATGCTGAAGAAGCTGAAGCTGAATGGTTCTATGAAGACCTACAAGACCTTCTAGAACTAACACCCAAAAAAGATGTCCTTTTCATTATATGGGACTGGAATGCAAAAGTGAGAGGTCAAGAAATACCTGGAGTAACAGGCAAATCTGCCCTTGGAGTACAGAATGAATCAGGGCAAAGGCTAATAGAGTTTTGCCAAGAGAACACACTGGTCATAGCAAACACCTTCTTCCAACAACACAAGAGAAGACTTTATACATGGATATCACCAGATGGTCAACACAAAAGTCAATTGATTATATTCTTTACAGCCAAAGGTGGAGAAGCTCCTTACAGTCAGCAAAAACAAGACTGGGAGCTCACTGCAGCTCAGATCATGAACTCCTTATTGCCAAATTCAGACTTAAATTGAAGAAATTAGGGAAAACCACTAGCCCATCCAAGTATGACCTAAACCAAACCCCTTATGATTATACAGTGGAAGTGAGAAATAGATTCAAGGGACTAGATCTGATAGACAGAGTGCCTGAAGAACTATGGATGGAAGTTCATGACAGTGTACAGGAGACAGGGATCAAGACCATCTCCAAGAAAAAGAAATGCAAAAAAGAAAAATGGCTGTCTGAGGAGGCCTTACAAATAGCTGTGAAAAGAAGTGAAAAGCAAAGGAGAAAAGGAACAATATACCCATTTGAATGCAGAGTTCCAAAGAATAGCAAGGAGAGATAAGAAAGCCTTCCTCAGTGATCAGTGCAAAGAAATAGAGGAAAACAATAGGATGGGAAAGACTAGGGATCTCTTCAAGAAAATCAGAGATACCAAGGGAACATTTCATGCAAAGATGGGCTCAATAAAGGACAGAAATGGCATGGACCTAACACAAGCAGAAGATATTAAGAAGAGATGGGAAAAATACACAGAAGAACTGTATAAGAAAGATCTTCATGACCCAGATAATCACGATAGTGTGATCACTCACCTAGCCAGACATCTTAGAATGAGAAGTCAAGTGGGCCTTAGGAAGCATCACTAGGAACAAAGCTAGTGGAGGTGATGAAATTCCAGTTGAGCTATTTCACATCGTAAAAGATGATGCTGTGAAAGTGCTGCATTCAATATGCCAGCAAATTTAGAAAACTCAGCAATGGCCACAGGACTAGAAAATGTCAGTTGTCATTCCAATCTCAAAGAAAGGCAATGCCAAAGAATGCTCCAACTACTGCACAACTGCACTCATCTCACATGCTAGTAAAGCTCAAAATTCTCCAAGCCAGGCTTCAACAATATGTGAAGTACGAAATTCCAGATGTTCAAGCTGGATTTAGAAAAGGCAAAGGAACCAGAGATCAAATTGCCAACATCCGCTGGATCCTTGAAAAAGCAAGAGAGCTCTGGAAAAACATCTATTTCTGCTTTATTGACTATGCCAAAGCCTTTGACTGTGTGGATCACAACAAACTGTGGAAAATTCTGAAAGAGATGGGAATACCAGACCACCTGAACTGCCTCTTGAGAAATCTGTATGCAGGTCAGGAAGTAACAGTTAGAATTGGACACAGAACAGCAGACTGGTTCCAAATAGGAAAAGGAGTACGTCAAGGCCGTATATTGTCATCCTGCTTATTTAACTTATATGCAGAGTACATCATGAGAAATGCTGGACTGGAAGAAACACAAGTTGGAATCAAGATTGCTGGGAGAAATATCAATAACCTCAAATATGCAGATGACACCACCCTTATGGCAGAATGTGAAGAGGAACTAAAGAGCCTCTTGATGAAACTGCAAGAGGAGAATGAAGAAGTTGGCTTAAAGTTCAACATTCAGAAAACTAAGATCATGGCATCTGGTCATGTCACTTCATGGAAAATGGATGGGGAGACAGTGGAAGCAGTGACAGACTTTACTTTTGGGGGCTCCAAAATCACTGCAGATGGTGACTGCAGCCATGAAATTAAAAGACACTTGCTCTGTGGAAGAAAATTTATGACCAACCTAGACAGTGTATTAAAAAGCAGAGCCATTACTTTGCCAACAAAGGTCCATCTAGTTAAACCTATGGTATTTCCAGTGGTCATGTGTGGCTGTGACAGTTGGACTATAAGAAAGCTGAGTGTCAAAAATTGATGCTTTTGAACTGTGGTGTTGCAGAAGATTCTTGAGAATCTCTTGGACTGCAAGGAGTTCCAAGCAGTTCATCCTAAACAAAATCAGTCCTGAATATTCATTGGAAGGACTGATGCTGAAACTCCAGTACTTTGGCCACCTGAAGTGAAGGGGTGACTCATCTGAAAAGACCCTGATGCTGGGAAAGATTGATGTGGGAGGAGAAGGGGATGACAGAGGATGAGATGGTTGGATGGCATCACTGACTCAATGGACAGGAGTTTGGGTGAACTCCAGGAGTTGGTGATGGACAAGGAAGCCTGGCGTGCTGCAGTCCACGGGGTCACAAAGAGTCAGGCATGACTGAGCAACTGAACTGAACGGAACTATTTTGGTAGTGTTTAATCATGGTACCATGATACCTTCAATACTGATAGTTTCACATTATGGAAAACTTTCACTTAATCCACATAAATCTGTAGGATGAAAACTATGATTATCTCTATTTTACAGATGAGGGGGTTGAGGCTCCAAAATATTAAGTGACTCACCAAAGAGCAGAGGCTGTAACACTGTGTATATACAATTTTTACCTGCCCCTTAAAGAAGTTAAATCACCTAATGGGACAAGTAATTTGTAAAATGAAGAACTGCCATTCAAACTTTGGGCTGGGTTTTTAAACTTCAGTTGAGCCCACTTACTGACTATTTACTATAATTTGCAGACAGATCTCTTCTAGATTTTTTCAACTAGGTTTCAAAATCAGTTTCTTAGAGCTACTTTAAAAATGTTTTCACTTTACAAGGCTATTCTCAATTAGGGGCTGATAATAGACAAGCAGAAGGTGTAAGACTATTTTGCTTAAATTGGTGTTTTCCAGGATAAAGAATGGAAAAGAGGGATTAGTTCACTGAATAAAGTGCGCCCGATTGTGATGGTGGTGGTTTAGTCACTCAGTCCTGTCCGACTCTTTCGACCCCATGGACTGTAACCCACTGGCTCCTCTGTCCAAGCGAATCTCCAGTCTTGGAGGTGATTTTTACGTTACATTCAGTGTTATAAGGAAATCTGCAACTGGAAATATCCACCAGGTCATACATATGGCTTTCTCTTTTCCTGTGTTCTCTTTCACTGATGGCTTCAATTCACTTAAAATAAGCCTGGGAAAGGTTAGTTGTTGTTGATGTTGTTATTTTTTTATACTAAAAAAACTCCTATCAATCATAGTGTTAACCTTAGAGGTTAAGACAGAGTATTTTGAAATAATTTTTTTTTCCCTCTAACCAGGCAAAGGCCACTGGAGCCAGTAAGGCTCGGATTTGCAAACAGTATAAATAAAATCCATTATCTCAATATCAAGTGTCCATAAATCCTTCCTAGAGTCATACTAGCGCATTTCCTTTACTCTTCCAATTTTTTCCTGTTTCCTCTTAAAACAGTGTCTATAACTTGCCCAGGTACGGACATAGGATTTTCTTTGTATGCAGAAAAAAAAATCAACATGTATGTTTTCCCTATCTCTATGAGTTATTTCCTTATCATGCTTTCCCCCTTCTGACATTTATAAGGACTCTTTAGATTTGAATCTCACCATCCTTCCTCCTCTGATGGATCACAGAAAAAGCTAGAGAATTCCAGAAAAACATCTGCTTCATTGATTACACCAAAACCCTTGACTGTGTAGATCACAACAATCTGTGGAAAATTCTTTAAGAGATGGGAATGCCAGACCAGATTACCTGCCTCTGGTGAAGCCCTATGCAGGTTGGAAAGCAACGGTGAGAACTGGATATGGAACAACAGACTGGGTCCAAATTGGGAAAGGAGTACGTCAAGGCTGTATATTGTCACCCTGTTTATTTAACTTATATGCAGGGTACATCATGCGAAATGCCAGGCTGGATGACTCACAAGCCAGAATCAAGATTGCTGGAAAAAATATCAATAACTTAGATATGCAGATGACACCCCCCTTATGGCAGAAAGTGAAGAGAGACCAAAGAGCCTCTTGATGAAAGTGAAAGAGGAGAGTGAAAAAGTTGGCTTAAAACTCAACATTCAGAAAACTAAGATCATGGCATCTGGTCCCATCACTTCATGGCAAATAGATGGGGAAACAATGGAAATAGTGGGAGATTTTATCTTTTTGGGCTCCAAAATCACTGCAGATGGTGACTGCAGCCATGAAATTAAAAGACGCTTACTCCTTGAAAGCAAAGCTATGACAAACCTAGACAGTGTATTAAAAAGCTATATTACTTTGCCTACAAATGTCCATATAGTTAAAGTTATGGTTTTTCCAGTAGTCACGCATGGATATGAGAGCTGGACCATGAAGACGGATGAGTGCCAAAAATTGATGCTTTTGAACTGTGGCACTAGAGAAGACTCCTGCAAGACCCTTGGACTTCAAGGAGATCCAACCACTCCATCCTAAAGGAAATCAACCCTGAATATTGATTGGAAGAGCTGAAGCTGAGGTTCCAAGACTTTGGCCCTGTGATGCAAAGAGCCAACTCATTGGAAAAGACTGATGCTGGGAAAGATTGAGGGCAGGAGGAAAAGGGAATGACGGAGGATGAGATGGCTGGATGGCATCGCTGACTCGATGGACGTGAGCTTGAGCAAACTCCAGGAGATTGTGAAGGACTGGTAAGCCTGGCGTGCTGCGGTCCATGGGGTCAGAAAGAGTCAGACGCCACTGAACAACATCATCCTTCCTCCACTGTGATCTCATGCATCACCTCAGACTCACCTGGGGAAGTGGCTGGAGAGAGAACCAGCTCTAGAGTTCCAATGCTTTTTTTTTCCCATTTATAAAATCTTTATTGAATTTGTTACACTATTGCTTCTTGTTTTGGGGTTTGTTTTTTGGCCTTGAGGCATGTGAGATTTTAACTCCCTGACCAGGGATCAAACCTGCATCCCTTGTATCGGGAAGGTGATGTCTTAACCACTGGACCACCAGGGAAGTCCTCAGATTTTCAATGGTAACGTCAGTTTCCAAAGCTTTATTCAGATGCTGCCTTAGAAGTTAATGTGATGTTCTTCACTGTTATATTTAAAATGGATAACCAACAAGGACCTTCTGTACAGCACAGGGAACTCTGCTCAGTGTTACGTGGCAGCCTGGATCGGAGGGGAGTTTGGGGGGAGAATGGGTACATGTGTGTGCATGGCTGGGTCTCTTCATTGTCCACCTGGGACTATTCCAACACTGTTAACCAGCTATTCCCCAAAACCACATAAAAAGTTCAAAATAAATAAAATGCTCATTAAAAAAAGTTAATGTGATGTACTAAAACTCTAGAAATCTCACTTAGGTTATTTAATCCTTTACAGTGTTAAAAACTCTCATCTCTAGGGGTCCAGAGGTATCCACCCAGGGATCAAGTCCAGCTCTCTGCATCTCCCGCATCGCAGGTGGATTCTTTACTGCTGAGTCACTGGGGAAGCTCTTAAAACCAAGTATTTGCTTATAAAAATTAGTTGCATTCATGGAGAAAAAATTCACATTTTATAAACTTGATGTAAAATGTTACTAGTTATTTCTTATTTGAGAGAAGCAGACCAAACCAAAAAGGTCTCATTCTCACAATACCCCCTCACATAACAAATTATCAGATAGAACTATTAGTAAATAGATAAATGCACCACTCAAAATGTTGTATACTTCATAATACAAAGGTCAGTGGTGAGTAGGTGAGTAACTGAGGTGAGCAGACCAGTAAGATCGCTCAAAACAAAAACAGAGAAAAATTTCTCCAGCCCTGCCAGTGGAATGGCACTAGTCTTAATATAGCACAAAGTCCTCCAAATCCTAAAAGATAATCCAAAATAAACAGAAAATAGTATCAGTGAGTCACTTTCATGAATTGACTCTCTAGGTTGTATGCTTTCCAGAAATGTCACGATCTCATTCATACTTTCACTCACCCATCACAGGATGAACAGGGTTTCCAACAAGCCTTTGCTTTAGAGATCCTGAATTTTAAAAATGAAGCCATCCGGGAGTTTAATGTACATGTATTTTTTACTAATAATACCCTAAAATGGACAGCGTCCAAATTCTGATGATTATAGAAGCATATCTCAAATAATCATATTATAACCTTTATATCCAGTTTGGCTCAATTCTAAGGGGAACAGTTCAGATGATGTTAAGCAGATTAGATAGTGTGTATCTATTCGCCCATCTTTCAATAATTTAGGAAAAGGCTGAGGGAAGCTCATTTCTGTGAAGGTAGTAACTGAGTTGTTGTGACCTCTCTCCTTCCCCTGTCACTCCAGGGAACCATCTTCATTATCCCAAATTCTTCATCACCTTTCTCTGGATTCAACACCACCATTAAAACTCTGTTCTGAGCCTCCAAACTTTCGAGCAGCTGTTTTATCTATAGCTACATGGATGTCTGTTTATCTGTAGTGTGGCCGGATTTCCAAAGCACTGATCTTCCTTCTGATTTGCAGTTCTCTATGCCCACCTATTGCATGCAACATCAGCTGTCCTTGCCTCATTTTAAAGCCTATCCACAATGGAAACTCCCTCCTCTTTCTCTGGTTTTGTACGGCCTGAGTTTTTTTGGCCTTTCGTAAAGATCATTCTGTAAACCTCATAGAACGTCAGGTAATAGTCATGTGCATAGATGAGCAATCAGATTTAGCAATCAGTACAACACAGTGATCAAAAAATGAGATGGGCATGTTTGAGTGCAGGTCTGGTTCTGCATCTTCCTAGCCTGCTATTTCTTCTCTCTAGAATTTAGCTTCTTCATGGCTAAAGCAAGGTTAAGTATAGTGACCATTCTCAAGATTAACAGTGAGAGAGAGAAAACCCGTGCAAAGAATTTAGCATAGTTCCAGCCCATAATGTACCCTTATTGTTTTTAGTAATTATGTAGTATTTAAAAGTCATAGAAATACTGTCATGTCTGACTCTTTGCAACCCCACGGACTGCAGCATGCCAGGCTTCCCTGTCCTTCGTCATCTCTCAGAGTTTGCTCAAACTCATGTCCATTGAGAAATACTGGGAAATGGTAACTTTATCTTCATCAGCAACTTCAACTTAAAATCTATTAAGCATCTCTATGTACCAATCATGTGTAATGTATAAAGGAAATATGTAGATCTGTCCCATGTGTTTGCAATAGTAGACTTTTCCTGCAATCAAAGATAAATAATCCAAGGTTTCTTTTCTGTGTCACATGTGCCTAAAGTGCTAAAAGTCAGAGCAATTTTGTTTTTGAATATTCAATTGATTCACTAACAAGAAATTCATGAGCTGACCTTCTCAGGGATTGTGGAAATTCAACAAGCACAACTGGGAAAAGAACAAGCTTGACATTTACAAAGTGTTTATGCTTGCTAATTTTCAGCAATATTTTTGAAGAACGTTGTATCCACAGCATCACTTTCAGTAACCAAATCCAACCTAGAGAGGTGTTTAGGTTTTTTAAATGAGAGGCAAACCACTGCCAACTTGTATTGTTTGAGTTGGAAAAGGTTTGTTCCTATTTGTTCTACTTTGGGTGAAACAGAAAGAATATCCTGCTAAGGAGCCTTGAAGTCCATTATTAGGGATACAATTAGTAACGCAGCATAAATACCATTGATATTTAAATGGCTATTTTAAAGTATAATCAACAATCATTAATAGTAGTGCTGATTCAGGCTTTCCTTTGCATCAGTAGTATATATTTTTGTTAATACTTCTCCAATAAAAACATATTCTCCAGAAAGTATCTAGATATGCTATGGCCTAAAAGAAAAAAAAATTGAAAAGTAATATAACATTTCTCCCAGTTAAATCAGGGTTGCTTTAATGTTTTAGGTGGTAAACAATGTGAGTTGGTGCTGTTAAACTAGAACTAGTCTGCATTAAGACAAGAACTGATTCATTTGAAAAGACCCTGATGTTGGGAAAGATTGAAGGTGGGTGGAGAAGGGGACAACAGAGGACCAGATGGTTGGATGGCATCACTGACTCGATGGACATGAGTTTGAGTAAGCTCCAGGAGTTGGTGATGGACAGGGAGGCCTGGCGTGCTGCAGTCCATGGGGTCGGACACGACTGAGCAGCTGAACTGAACTGAGTCTGCATTAAACAATGGAAAAAGCTTTCCTCTTCTCTAGAATCACCTTGGAATTTCTGTTATCCATGGAGACATTTATGCACATAAACATTTTCAAAAAACTGTGACGTGATATTAATTCATACACGCCACTGCTTTCTTCATCTCTCCATACACCCAACCAAGCACCATCCATTCATCCCTCTTGGCGGCTCCAAGTCTCCCTTGTGCCACGTGCACTAGCTGTGCAGCCTGGGTTCGGCAGCTGTGGTGCGCCGGCTCAGTCACCTCGCAGCACGTGGGACCGTGTTCCCTGACTAGGGACTGAATCTGCATCCCCCGCGTTGGAAGGCGGATTCTTAGCCACTGGACCACCAGGGAAGTTCCTGTTCATCCTTTAAAAAGGTGCCATGCTTTTATACCTTGCTGCCTGGGCCCACGTCCATCTTTATGTAACGGGGTCTTGGCTATGCCGTTGCTTGTCAGTTTCTTACCAAAGTTTGCTGCTGCTGCTGCTAAGTCGCTTCAGTAGTGTCCGACTCTGTGCGACCCCATAGACGGCAGCCCACCAGGCTCCCCATCCCTGGGCTTCTCCAGGCAAGAACACTGGAGTGGGTTGCCATTTCCTTCTCCAATGCATGAAAGTGAAAAGAGAAAGTGAAGTCGCTCAGTTGTGCCCAACTCTTAGCGACCCCATGGACTGGACCTTACCACGCTCCTCTGTCCATGGAATTTTCCAGGCAAAAGTACTGGGATGGGGTGCCATTGCCTTCCCCGTACCAAAGTTTACTTAAGGTATTTACTGAATTATAATTCCCAACTATTAACTGCCCATTTCTCAACACTGTTGACATCAGGTTGTTAACATTTCTGGAAAGTGTCTCTATTTGTCAAGTTAATAATATGAAAACAGAATAATGACTGTCGTCTTTAAGGTAGAAAAAACATAAGTCTTTTCCCCTTGGTCACATATGAACTTCCGATCACCCCAGTGTCCTTTCCCAGATATAACCAGGGCCTCCTGCTAATTGAAGAGGCCCTGAGTGGTGACCGTGAGGCCACAGCCTGGTTGCTTCCTGTTTGTAAATACACAGAATGGACTCTAATTGGACTCAAGGGGAAATATTGCCCAGGGAGTGCATTTGGAACCCGTGGAGGTGCTTTGGCAACTCAAGGCTACAGAGAGAGAGGCTGGCATGGTTGTGTATGTGGTAAGTCTGTTTCCCTCCAAAGCTTTATGAAATAAATGAAACTCCAAGAAAAAATACAGATGGCAGGGTGATTTCAATCCCACGACTCAGGTATAAAGGAGATGGATTACTCTGGGCACCTGTTCCATTATGCCTAAGACAAAAACTACTGAGCGCTATTAAAGGGTATATTCGCTCTCATTGTCATCGAGTGAACATGATCGGTTTGGTACCGGCCTTTGTATACAACTTTCCCCTTGTCATGCTGCTTGATCATTTCGGTATATCACATTTCAAGGGACATTCGGCTACCATGCTGGAACACTGACAACGGTCCCTAAGCAAAGACCAGAAAATATTCTCCAAACTACTTTTTTCACTCTGCTAATTAAAGAGAATTATAATTATCTTCTGCTATCATGCGTACAACCAACCAAAGTTGAGAGCATTAAACTTCTCCTGTAATTATATGGACTTCAAAGACCAACGCCTCTTTGGTAATAAGTGGTTTTGTGACTCCAAGATGCATGCTCCAAAGCAATGAAAACATTTCATTACATATTATACTTTTAACTTATGGATAAAACAAAAGAATGTTGCTGTAAATGGCCATCAAATTTCATCACGTAGATGCAATAAGGAATCCTTTAACAATTCCTGCCTGCCCACCACCTATAAAGCATACAGCTTTATCACATATCACAGAAGATGCAGAGCAGCGCCAAAACCACTCAAATATTAAAAGTCTCCCTAGAACTCATTAAACCTCAGTATATACGTGCTTCTCCAGATACCCAAGACTGTTGAATTTTATAAGTAATTTGTCTGATGTATTTTGATTTCCCCAAAGCATTAGTAGCAAAACTACGAATGAAGTCTCATTTATTTGGATCTTACTAATTAAGAAATTATGAAAATTCAGAAAGGTGAGGTTAATATTTACCTTTGTACCCTATGTGGAGGGAATGTTTTCATTTTTTTATATGATTATTTTTTATTTAGTTTGGGGCTGTGTTGGGTCTCAGTTGCGGCACATGGGCTTGGCTGCTCTGTGGCATGTGGGATCTTAGTCCCCCTATCAGGGCTAGAACCCACATCCTCTGCATTGGAAGGCAAAAATCTTAACCGCTGGAACACCAGGGAGTTCCAGGGCAACATTTTTCAATGGAAGTTAGGACACAGATGGCAGGGGGATATTTAATCTCTACCAAGAAGTCTTCTTAGCTTTTGAAGTCTGTGTTAATAATACCTATTGACAGACCAGAAAGAACATTGTATTAAAATTATCAAAGTATGCACTGTTTGAGCCACCCGGGACGCTCATCCCTGGGTGGGGAAGATCCCTTGGAGGAGGGCACGGCAACCCATTCCAGTGTTATTGCCTGGAGAATCCCCATAGACAGAGAGGAGCCTGGTGGGTCGCAGAGTTGAACATAACTGAGCAGTTAAGCACAGCAAAGTATGCCTAGCAGATAACATTTATAGCGATTACTCTATTTAATATAGTAAAGTTCGAAATGACTGCAGGTTTTTAAATAACAGTATAAAAACACACATAATTTAAAACATACCTGTGTCAGCAATTCAAGCAGGAATTTTATTCCAACTGTTAAATTAACTAGAAATATACTTTAATTCTGTGCTTATGCCTAATCTGTTTATCCAGGAAAATGTAAGGATTAGGAGCAAGGGTTCCAGACAAAATCAGATGGCATGGGTTCAAATTCAAGCTCTGACACTAGCTAGCAATCAGACATTAAGAATATTACTTTGTGGGGACCTATCCTTCCAATCTGTTGAGATTATACTACTGGGTACTCACAGATGGTGTTATGAGACTCTTTCATCACAATACATGAACAGCCTCAGAACAATGCCTGAAACGTAGTAAATACAGTGTTGCTACTGTTGATAACTACTAGCCGTAAGTATTAGGTTGGCCAAAGAGTTCATTCTAGTTTTAACATCATGGGAAAAAAAGAAAATGAGAGATTAAGAGAAAACGAAGAAAGAAGGAAGCGCCCTCACTCTGGATCATGATATTAGCAAAACCTCAGAGGAACACACGCACACGTGCTGGCGCCAGATTTGACCTATTTTGCTGGAATCAGTCTCCATTTTCCATCTTGTTTTTAAAGAATATGTCCAGGTTTCCATAAGGTGTGTTACATGTTCGAAGATGGCAAGTTGAAAGGATTGGCTGAATTCTATTTTTAAGGGAGTGTGGTGATTAAATCAGAGCAATGGTGCACAACGCACACTAATCGGGTGTCACACATGGATGGGTGAGCCGTCAGATGATACACCTAGTTTAAGGGGAGCGTGTGTATCTGTCTGTGTGTGTGTTGCCTCATCTACACTCACTGGAACCCTCCAAGGGAACTAAAGAGCTGCATCTGAGAGGTGTCCAGCAAGGGTGAGAGAGCAAAATTCGGAGCAAATATGTGGACTGAACCTGTGACCTAATGCTCCATGTATGTTCTCCTATTCCCCTGAGACAGTAATCTGACTTGCTATAATTTATATCTCTGTTATTCAACTACATCAGTAAATATATGATTTAACAATAGCTAATCTTCAAAATATGAAGTTGAATCTGTAATAATACCCCTGACTTATTATTCATCTTCCCAACAGAGTTTAGATCACATAGCAAGTGTGTAGTAAATAAGGTATCAGTGAAGTGATGAAGCCAATGTTTAATGCATGGGTACTCGGTGTTCCCACGGCTCCTATGAATGGCAGCAGAGAGGCAGACGTCCAGAAACTCTGAATGGAAAAAGCCGGAACACACCTGTGACTTGCTGTTCTGCTCATTTTACATAGAGATTATGTGCAGGGGTAGAAGCTTAAATCCTAAAGCCTCAGATAAAAATGCGAGTAGGCTTTTCTCTAGTCTTAATACATATAAATAAATTTCCAAGGGACTAGAATATTCTTATATTCTCTACCAACAGTCTAAACCAGAAAATACTTAAAAGGAAAATTAATAAGGCAGTATATTTAAAAAAAGAAAGAAAAATTAATGGAGATTGTCCCTCTTCCTTTATTCAAATATTTTCTTTCTACTGCCTTTTATGTATATGTATAAATATATCTCTTTATATATATTTCAATTATTTACTTTCTATGTGGATAAATGACCCTAAGATACTACAGCATACATAACTCTATGTACTATCTAGTGGATAACTAAATCATATTAATATTATGCATCTAATACATGGCTTTTTCTTATTATCCTTCATCCAAGTACAGGAAACATGTGGGCAATTATGCTGAATCTTTCTTGAAACTTCTGAGGCATTCAGTTGTATAAGAAAGAAGAAAAACTGTGATACCCACCAGTGTTTCTTATAACACCAGAATGTTCATAATCTATCTAATTTTTATCATGGAAAAACAAGTAGGTGAACAAAACCCCTCAGCCTTACCCCTTCTAGGTTATTTTTACTTTTCTTATTTCTTATTTTTCTATTTTTCTTCTCAGTGTCTAGTCACTAAGGATTAATATTTTGGAGTGTGAATAAATGGTTTAAAACGCTGCTGTCCAAGAATATATGCATCTGTGCCCGTAAGCATGCCTTTAAACTAGGCTTATTTAACTTTCTTTGGGCTTCTTTCCTCATTAAACTTTTTTTTTTAATGGATCTTAAATTCTATGACAGATTTTTGGTCGTTTCCATTCAAAAGTACTGATTTTAAAAATTAATAACTTAAAACCATCAGAGACAAAACAAAGTGTCCACAAAACATTCTCCTTTCTTTCTAAAGGTTTTACCATACACTGGTATCATTAACCAGTCTTTTAAAGTTAAACGGCCAGTTGAGATAAACAGTTCTGAGCCGCAGCTTCCATCACTAGTGGACTGGGCTGGCAGGTGTTGGTGATGATAGTCATCTGTAGGTTTGACCAAGTTTCTAACGATACAAATAGCACCACAGAGAAGACAGGCAAAGGCAATACTCCATTCTGATTGCAGAGATTAGAAAAATTATATGCATCCTTTATCTGATCTCTGCAAACCTCCATATCTGAGAGAATTTAATGGGCAAAAAAAACCCAATCACTTGGCCAAGAAATCAAATTACAGTTTCCTTAGCATTAAATAATAATCAACTGCATAAAATCTGATGTCTGAAGGAGCTCCTCGGCTGGATGTGAGATTCATTACAGCCTAAATATTCTGTAAACTTCACGGAACCATAATAGAGCTATGTAGATATCAATTAGGTCTTAATTACATTTTTCAGCAGGTTCTTTTCCCAATAATTTTTATTCTTGGAGGAAATAGAGTATAAAAATTGATTTTAAAAAGAGTGGCATGGAAGTCAAGAAGAGTTTGGACAGCAAGAAAGGAGAAGAAGAATTCTTAGTACCAAGGATTCTCAGCCTTCTCGGAACATACATGGCATGGTTGTCAAGGAGCGTCAGTGACACACCCACGCCGCTGGGAGGGGGTTAGGCAGCTGATTTTGGTGCTGTGGGCTGCTGCTAGAACATCCTGGTTTCTTACCACTCCAGATTACCTCTGTGCTGTTATCATCAACTCTCTAAAGAATGAACAACAGCTCTTTATTTAATGCTGTCCCACTGGGGTAATGAAGAGCTTAGCTCCAACCCATGGATCATGCCAGATAATGGTTTTCTTGGATATCAAGCTACATTTTGCATAATTGGGTAACAAGCTACTTCAAGGCTTTAAATCAACTCGTTCTCTGTTTTCCTTGGAGCCTGAGTCACCATTTGCCCTATTGACTCATCCTCCACCAAGGGTTCTGCTTTAAGAAATGGCTGGTGTCCAGAAGAATGTATTTCCTGGAAAAGGATGGTATGGGGGTGGTGTGCAAAGGCTTGGGGCAGATCACATGACTCTGGTTTAATCATTCTTGACTTCAGAGCAAAACGCTGGGATTTTTTTTTTTTTCCCCAAAGCAGATTTTTAAAGGATTGGGTTGAATTTTGAATTTTAACCTTTGGGCCCTGAGTAAATAAGAGCACTGTCTTGCAGTTACCCAGGGCTTACCATGAATCAACAAGGCTTCCTGAAGAAGCCAGTGCTTAGAGTGCTTAGAGGTTTGTAAGGCTGTTATGTCACCCCTGGGAACATCTGACAGAAGCAAATAGATGGTCGTGCAAACCATGGAACTGGGGAAGAAAACTCAGCTAATGAGGACGGTTTTCTGTGTTTGTGGTAGGGCATTTTAGCTCCTGATTTTAGAACAGGGTGTTGGGGAGTTGTATTGACTGCAGCAGCTTCTCCATCCAAGTGATGTAGAATTAATACAATGTTATGCAACCTTGTCCACACATCAGTGCACCTGGAAAACCTAAGGCCTGAGTCCCACCCCCAGAGATGCTGACACAAGCGGTCCATATGCCATATCCAGTGGACATATGGATTTTTAAAACATCCCCCAGGTGATTCTCTGATGTAGCCAAAAAAAGAGAACTCAAACTAAAGGCAGGTGGGAGTAGATATAACATGGAAAGTAGAGAGAAGATAAGGTTGTAGCACTCATAGATTTAAGGGAAAAAAACTGTAACAGCAAAAGCAGAACAATCCAGAAACAAGTCTTAGGTCCTCTGACAGCAAGTGGACCAGTCACCATATGAATGTTATTATAGTCACACAATACCTTGTTACTCAGTGGTGAAAAAATGGGCTCCAACAATACAAGTCAACATCAGCAAGGTTGACAAATGTAACGCTGACTGGAAAAAAGCTACAGGAGAAAATATTTATTACAGTGTCATTTATGTACAATTCAAATATGCAAAACCCTTCTTTTAGGGCCATGCAGATTTATTTTCAAGATACAAAGAAAAACAAGACTGATTAACGCGAACTTCAGGATAGCAGCCCCCTTTCAGAGAAGGGTATTTGGGAGTTTCACAGCTCTTGGTAATGTTCCACTTACTCCTCTGAGTGGTAGGTTCAATTTTTTTAAAAGATATTCATCTATAAGACACGCTGTAATTCCTTGATCATCACTTTTATTTCACTTTAAGAGCCTTGTAACTTGCTGAAAGTACAAGTTAACTCAGCGCGAAGGTGTGTTAATACAGTTTGAAGGTGTGACGGTAAACAAGAGGAAGAAAGTCAAGATGTTATAATATATAGAGGAAACAGAAATTTAAAAGCAGTTCTCAGGAATTCTTAGAGCACTTTCCTCTTATATGATCAGGAGGGAGAAAGAGACATGAAGGGTGGGATAGGAGGGGAGAGAGAGGGGAGGAAAGATTGACTTTTCCCTCATTCAAGTTTAAAATGAAGTAACATTACTTTGCCAACAAAGGTTCGCCTAGTCAAGGCTATGGTTTTTCCTGTGGTCATGTATAGATGTGACAGCTGGACTGTGAAGGCGGCTGAGCACCGAAGAATTAATGCTTTTGAACTGTGGTGTTGGAGAAGACTCTTGAGAGTCCCTTGGACTGCAAGGAGATCCAACCAGTCCATTTTGAAGGAGATCAGCCCTGAGATTTCTTTGGAAGGAATGATGCTAAAGCTGAAACTCCAGTACTTTGGCCACCTCATGCCAAGAGTTGACTCATTGGAGAAGACTCTGATGCTGGGAAGGATTGAGGGCAGGAGGAGAAGGGGACGACAGAGGATGAGATGGCTGGATGGCATCACTGACTCAATGGACGTGAGTCTCAGTGACCTCCGGGAGTTGGTGATGGACAGGGAGGCCTGGCGTGCTGCGATTCATGGGGTCGCAAAGAGTCGGATACGACTGAGCAACTGATCTGATCTGAACATATGTCAACTCTTGAGTGGTGGAATATAGCTACTGGGCTCTGTAGGTAAGAATTAGAAAGTGAAGTGAAAGGCGCTCAGTCGTGTCCTACTCTTTGCGACCCCATGGACTATCCATGGGATTCTCCAGGCCAGAATATTGAAGCGGGTAGCCTTTCCCTTTTCCAGGGGATCTTCCCTACCCAGCCTGACTGTAAAGCCATGGAGGATTTTCCATTGCATACTTCAGAGCAACACTGTATGTAACACTGATTGGAAAAAAGCTGCAGGAGAAAATAGTTAACACATAGCGTCAACAATGTTAGTGACGTCTGTCGCCCAGCGGTGCCTTGGCAACCATTCTGTTATGACAGGCATCACCCAAGTAATTCTGACTCAGTTTTTTCTAGAACGCAGAACAGGTTCTCTGTTACACAGGACAGCAACTCCCTTTCAACGTCTATCCCAAACTGCATGGAGACAGATCAATGCTTTCTGCAAAGTGATTATCTGGTGACCATCAGCATCACCAGGACCTTTTTAGAAACTCAGGTTCTGGGTCGGGGGCAGCCATACTGAGTCAGAATGTGCATGCATGCTGTGACCAGTGCCCACGTGTTTCCTCTACACTGTGAGATCTGAGAAGCAAGGCTCTGTGTGCAGAATAGGGTGGCCACACACAGGAAGGATCATTGCTCTCCTTTGAATATTTCTCTGATATTTTTTGCTTTGTTTCAGTATGCAATTGCAGTGTTGCTCACAGCTCTAGACAACTTACCAAAACACCATTCCAAACAAATATTTTTCCCAGGAGTTCTGAAAAAATGTTTTCCGTCTGATATTTAGCATTACCATCCGATAAGCCTGCTGTAGACCCTTGAAAGTGAAAGAGTCGCTCAGTTGTGTCCAACTCTTGTGACCCCATGGACTGTACCCTACCAGGCTCCTCTGTTCATGGGATTCTCCAGGCAACAATACAGGAGCAGGTTGCCATGCCCTTCTCCAGGGGATCTTCCTGACCCCATTCCCTCCTCCAGGGGATCTTCCTGACCCGGGGATCACACCTGTGTTTCCTGCGTTGCAGGCAGATTCTTTACCATCTGAGCCACCAGGGAAGCCCAATACTGAAAAAAGGAAGAACCACTGGTCATTCATTTTTCTTCTCAGTCTTACTCATTTCGACCCAGAGTTATGATCCTAGCAAAGCAAGGGAGACATATTATAGATTTAGAAGCAGTCCAGAGCAGTGAGTTTATCTTGTTCTGCTGATTAAAGCTATGGAGCGTCTTGGCTTGATGACCCTAAGTTTGAGCTGTGCCAAGTGTAAATATATTAGTGGTAGAGGAAGAATGTGACTGTGGTATTTCTGATATCCCTAGGGTAGAGAAGCTTGTTGAGAATCTTAAGATGATTGTAAGTCAATTCTTATTCAGTTTTTCAAGAAGAAATAATGATTTTGGACATTCCAAATCAAAGTAGATATCATATTATATCTGATGGCATTATCTCTGATGAAACTTACCCTTTTACTGGTATATCTCCCCATGGTTTTAGCAATAAATATTATGTGTGTCTAACAAAGGCCCAGTAAGTCATTTGTCATTGTGCTTCCTCAGATAGTGAGAAATTTTAAAGTTGATTAAAGATAACAGCTACTTCACTTATATTTAAAAAAAAAGAAAGATATCTATATTTCTCTATGGTACCTAAGTTAATGAGATATCTTTTGCCTTTCACTGATTCTGAAAATTATAGGGTAGAAAATTTTTCTCAGATAGACTTGAATTCTTTAAGTATATTCCTGTTCTTTTTGTGGCCTGTTTTGATTTTGTTCTGATTAACCCCTACTGCAGCAGGCTTGAAGTGGTTTCTATGTATGGAATTTTGAAGCCTGGTTATTCTTCAGTGACTTTCTCTTTTCGAAGAGACCATCCAACCTGCTGCTCCATCACCTTTTGCATTAAAAGCAACACTGTTGCAAAGCCCCAGCATATTGTCTTGTTCTTGCAAAATGGCTTGGCTCTTTCTTCCTGGTCACACAAAATAGAGGGCTTGTCAGTTGTTTATTTATTTATTTATTCTGAAGCACAGAAGCTGACTGAACGTCTACTGTAGACACGGCTGTGTGTTGCCTGCAGAGGTGAACTTTGGCACCTTTCTGATCCAGTCTGATGCATCTCGGGCTGATGCTTCTCATGGAAAAGGAGAGAGGGCATGTGTGACTTGAAGATTTTCACCTTGTGCTACTGCTGCTGCTAAGTTACTTCAGCCGTGTCCGACTCTGTGCGACCCCATAGACGCCAGCCCACCAGGCTCCCCCGTCCCTGGGATTCTCCAGGCAAGAACACTGCAGTGGGTTGCCATTTCCTTCTCCAATGCACGAAAAGTACAAAGTGAAAGTGAAGTCGCTCAGTCGTATCCGACCCTCAGCGACCCCATGGACTGCAGCCCATCAGGCTCCTCCGTCCATGGGATTTTCCAGGCAAGAGTGCTGGAGTGGGGTGCCATTGCCTTCTCTGTCACCTTGCACTAGAGCTATTTGAATCTCTGGCTGTTATTTTTCCACTGAGCAACATGGTGATAGGTTGGTGGGAGAGAGTGAGGAAGGGGCTGGGTGTGTTGGCAGTTCGCAAAGCCCTTGGTATCCCGGGTCTTAACATCTCCTAAAAAAAGTGGGCTTTCAGCTCAAGCCTTATTTAAAAAAAAAAAAGGTTTCTTCTGTAGATAAAACAAACACCAAATGGAAAGTACTCTGCTGAGTCCCTCCAAGCAGGCCTGCAGCTGTTACCTCTTCCATAACTTTTTCCAGTGAAATTTTTAGGCTTCACCTGTTAGATGACGTATTGGGGTTTTTCTTCCCTGCCCCACCTCCGCCTCATTCCCTCCCCAACTTCCCCTTAAAAGGAGAGCAGCCTGAACTGTTAGAAAGCACAGCTCAGGGTGACATCCTCATTGTACAGGTTGTGGATGGAAAGCAAGACCCTGCCCGGGGAGCTGGAAAATTGAAGTTTTAATATTTTCAGCTCCTGGTCCACTGGGCTCGATCCTCAGGCGGTCAAGGTGACTGGCCTGCCCACTGGGTGTTTCTCTGTGTTGCTCTTTAAAAACTTTTTTTTCAGGTAGTTATCAATTTCCCATGGGGCCAGAGAAGTAGGAATCAATAGGGGTGACCAAGAGATTGACTTTTGCCCCCTAAACCTATTAAAAGATTTGGATTTTATTATTCCATAAAACAGAGTTTACATATAAGAAGTGTTTTGCATACAACAATGTAGTAAAGATAATCTTGGTGAGTTATGCTATGATTTCTCATTGAGAAGTCACTATATATAATTCAGTATGAAGTAATCATGACTGAAATAAGAATTCAGCAACCACAAACTGCTTTATAATCTGCACATAGGCTATGAAATAGTCAAATAGATAATATTAAACCATATCTTCTCACCCGCCAATGTAATTCACTAAGGGACTTCTGATAATAAATTAATATTGACTTTCAGATTTAAAACAAAATCAAAAAGCCCTGTTTTTCAGAACTTAGCTAAAGCTTGCCCAGGAGCTGAGTAATAGCCACTAGTTAGGTATAGATCTGGCTCCTCAAGTTAAAACCAGAGACCCACAAACGAATGAATCGGTTCTCAGCTATACAGGGCTGATTCTCTTCAACTGAAATGAACTTTGAGAGAGAAAGAAGAGAAAAGGAAAGATTTTCTGCAAAAGCAAAGAATACTTTCTCACTGCCCTAGACTGATGGCTTTAGCCACCGGCATAAGCCTCTCTGGGTATGCTGCCTTTTTTCCAAGATAATTAGTTCTATTGACCCACAGAATTTAATATTCCAGAATGATCTCCTAATAGATCCCCAGCTTCTGCTATCAAAGAAGCACAGGATGGCATAAAAAGATGAAGAACCGATAGATAATTCATTGAAAACTGGTGATAAAGTTAATTAAAACTCAATCCAATAGCGAGTACAAGTTACACAATGGTCCACATGCTCTGCATGCAGCCTACAGTGTTCGAATATTTTCAAGATCAATTCCAATTGGGTTTCTCAGGTTAACTCACTCTCTGGGCCTGAAACAAATTTTTTGTTAAACTGTGATACTTCCCAATTCTGCCAGCCCTGCTCTCTTTCCTGTATGAACGATTTCACTCGCTGCTTTACAGACAGAGCAGAAGCCCTAAGGTGGCAAACCTCTTGTCTGTCCTCCATCTGCTACATGAATCCACACACAACGTGAGCTGGCCCTGGAGCTCCCTCATCCCCTTCTCCACTCTGCGTAGAGGAGCTGAGTTCACTTTTCTCTGGCACCCTCAACTCTCACTTCTGTTGCTGTTTAGTCACTAAGTTGTGTCCAGGTCTGTGTGACTCTGTGGACTGTAGCCCTCCAGGTTCCTCTGTCCATGGGATTTCCCAGGCAAGAATACTAGAGTGGGTTGCAATTTTCTCCTGCAGGGGATCTTTCTGACCCAGGGATCGAACCTATGTCTCTTATATCTCCTGCGTCTGCAGGGGATTCTTCACCCCTGACCCACGAGGGAAGCCCCTCACCTTTTCAGGAACTTTATTTTGCCGGTTTCCTTTTCTATCAGTTGTGTGACCAGCCTTCCTCTGCCCACCGAGTCACTTTCAATTGCTCTTATTCTCGTTTGTCTAGTATTAAAAGAAAAACCTTGAACTTAGCATCGCCTTGCAGCCACCCACCCTGCTTCCTTTTGGCATTTGGAGTCATCTTAACCAATATATATCTTTATAAATACACATTGTAAAAAAAAAATACAGTTTTTGGTTTTTTTACAAGAGGCATTTATGTTAAACATTTTGGGCCACTTTCTACTTCTTGAGAGTCCCCCAAGAGAGGGGGAAAAAAATGATTTAAAGAAGAAAACTGCCTGATTTGGCTCATGACTAAACATAAAAGAACATAAAAAACCATCACCAAGAAAGATTAGCAGGGAGACACGTTTTCAAGGCCCAGAATGTTCAGAAAGGTGATTCCAGCCAGTGGTTTACGATGCACATATACCAGAAGCACCAGGCTCTCAAAAGGCTGTCTGGATGGGAGCTGCTGCCTGAGTTCAGGGACCCACCTGCGCAGGTTTCTCTAGTCGAACAGACTATGGCGATGAGAGAAAGCTTTTGCTTCAAGAATGTTTCATGGGCTCAAAGATACACAGAAAACAGGGGTCCTGAATACGGCGGAATGGGTCTAAAAACAACACCTGCTCCAAGGGAAAAAACAAGGGCTGTGTTCCTAGAGAAACACAGACCCCTGCATCGGCATCAGGAAGGTGGCTTAGAGGCAGAGTGGAGAAAGGCGGCCTCAGTTAAAACCGGCCAGAACTGCCAACCAGCTTTGTAGACTTGGGTGAATATCTGAACCTATCTATGCTGCTATTTCCATACTCATAAAACAGCGTTGGTAAGAATAGTACCTGTGATGATTTCAGTGAGATGGGACCAAAGGGTGCCCAGATCATGGATAAAACATGATTTCCCAGCCCAGTGTGTCAGGGAGACTATTTCCGGAAGAGATATTGCTACCCATATTCTTCCACTCATTTAGAGTCTGAGAGATCACTGTGGCTCATAGTTCTAGCTCTGGGGTTAAGGCCTAGTGATATAATAGTGAAAAACAAATTTGCAAACACACCCACACACACACACAGAGTCTGCTTTCAGAAAATATGCCAGCATATGAGCATTGCCAAGTAGTGAATGGACAAATACATTACCACATAGCATGAGCTATTCCAGGAGCAGATCTGGTGCTTTGAAATGCATTCAATGCAGCACCTTTGGACACAGTTCGTAATGCACAGAACACACAGGCTCCGTGTGGGCTGCAGAAGAACAGACGTTTCTAGCAGTGGGCGGTAAGACGAAATCAGAAAGCAACAGCTAACTCAGGACAGTGCAAGATTAACTGCGAAAAGAGTGCTCATACCCTTTTGATGTAATAGGTATTGATAGAAAGGAAAGTCTGCTTATGGGGGAAATTTTAAAGAGGAGGTTGTTTTTAAGAAACTGGGGACTGACCCAGTGGGCCACAGATGAGGGCAGGAAGGCCAATGACTGTGTACTGATTTATGAGGGCTCAGTTTCTGGTCATTGGGACAGGATGAGTTGTTTTTATTTAAAATTACTTCCATTTCCTGCTTTTAAAACTACAACCATCACTACTGGCTTGACGAACCTAATATGAGCTATGGTGTTGGTATCAGTTAATGGGCACACTATTTGCCATGGCAGAATCCCCGTAAGGTTCTGTCCCCACAAATTATCCGAACTTTATCTCTTGGACAGCAAGGAGATCAAACCAGTCAATCCTAAAGGAAGTCAACCCTGAATATTCATTGGAAAGACTGATGCTGAAGCTCCAATACTTTGGCCACCTGATATGAAGAAACAGCTCATTGGAAAAGACCCTGATGCTGAGAGTTGAGGGCAGGAGAAGGGGTGACAGAGGAGAAGATGACTGGATGGCATCTCCGACTCAATGGACATGATTTTGAACAAACTCTGGGAGATGGTGAAGGACAGAATCTGGGTATGCTGCAGTCCATGGGGTCGCCAAGATTCGGATACAACTTAGCGATTGAAAAACAGCAACAATAATTTATCTGAACTACCGAGATGGCATGCCATGTGTACATAATAGCCTTAATTTGTTTAGGGAAATATTATTGGATTAAAGACCAGACATTTTTAATTTAATAGAGCTACATAGAAAGAGTCACAAATGACTCACCCAATTGCCTCTTCATGGTTCAGTGTTCATTTGACACCAATAGAAAAATAGTGAAAATATCATATATAGAATTTAACCTAAGTGCTGTACAGATGAATGCCAGAACCAGTTTTTTAATATAATATGGGGAGGCATCCACTGAAAGATGATATAAATGCTTTGGAGAAAATCAGAGTAGAACAAGAGAAAGGAATTGTGGTTTAAATGCAAGCAATTAAACAGTGCAGTGCCCAGTTGGGCATATGGGCTTAAGTATGCTACAGGTTCCTCTCCATCTGGGTTTTAATAAGCTTTGAGTTATTGCCAATAAAAAAACCAAGGAGGCCTCTTCCGGAATTCAAGAGCAGCTGCCCACATGGTGCAGACAGACAGCTCGTAGACTGGGGTTGTTGATGCGGGCATGATGGAGGAGGAGGCCAGTATCTCAGTGAGCCAAGGTGTCACAGGCGACATCGCCCAGACTCTAAACGCCGCTGAAACTATTTGCTCAACTATCAATTTAAGTAATTTTTAAAGAACTATGTGGAGTAGGAAAGGGCAACCCCCTCCAGTATGCTTGCCTGGAAAATCCCATGGACAGAGGAGCTACAGTGAGCTGGTGGGCTGCAGTCCATGGGGCTGCAAAGAGCCAGACGTGACGGAGCACACGCATGCAAAGAACCACGAATCCTCAATCATATTTTAGGTAGACATGTTGATATGTGCAAATTTTCATCTAAAGCTTTAGCAGTGGGGTAGGCTGTACTTTCAGTGCATTGTAAATGCCCCTGTTTCAATTTCATCTACAGAATCTCAAGTCCAAAGGGCTTTGGTCAGCATTGTTATCTACTCAAGAAACACATACACCAGTGTTTCACTGCCCAGAAATATGATAGGTCTTTTTCTCTTTCTAGTCATATTTCCATTCTTCCACAAGGGAATTTTATCTAAACTTTTTTTTTCATTTTAGACCTTCTGGAAGGTATGCTCAGTGAAATCACATGGTGATATTAATTTGGATTTCCATAATGAATTGGTTCCATTATATTTAAAATGTATTTGGTGATCCATTAATATTTTAATTTTTAATGTTATCTTGACATACTTTATATGTCACAGACATGGCATAGTGATAAAACACTTTTTATGTCGACTCTATTTTTGACATCCTACTTCAAGACCTTTACCATTTACGCTTTATGTATGATGAACAGTTAACACCAACACAAATTTATAGTGTGTCAAGCCATCTCCAATTTCTACTCCATCAAGACCTTTACCATTTACGCTTTATGTATGATGAACAGTTAACACCAACACAAATTTATAGTTGTGTCAAGCCATCTCCAATTTCTACTCCATCTCTCATTTCTGATATTTAAGAATAACTCCAGGGTGAATATTAGACACGGAATGAAGATACCGATTTCAAACATTACTTGTTAACAAAAGAAAATCTAAATCATATTGACACAGAAAAGATACGAAACTTTAGAAAGTCCAACATCAAACAGCATGTTTTGTCATAATGTGCTTGGAGATCTATGAAAAACAGACATTATGTTGGAATATATAGTATTACCTGTAGTTTGGTCTTTTGAATTCAACAATGATTCAAATTCAGTAGGCATTAGTTTTGATTCTGGCCTTGTCACTAATGAGCTGGTTGGGAGTTCAGGTTTGTTCATCTGTAGAATGAAATGCAGAGGGTGCTGGAATTTCTGATTGTCAGTGTCATCAGTTCTGCTCACCTATCATGAAGCCCAAGGTCACAGGTACTAAGTTTAGCCTGTGCTGAGGCTCCTTCTAATTAACATTCAATACTTTCATCAATTAAACCACACCTGGAATACTTTACTAATATGATGGATGTTCCATTGCATCTTACAAATACAGTATTTATCTGTGTGTGCCCAGCCTCTCTGTCATGTCCAGCTCTTTGTGACCCCATGGACTGTAGCCCACCGGGCTCCTCTGTCCATGGGATTCTCCAGGCAAGAATACTGGAGTAGGTTGCCATTTCCTTCTCCAGGGGTTCTTTCCAACCCAGGGATGGAACCCGCATCTCTTTAAGGTTCCTGCATTGGCGGAGGATTCTTTACCACTAGCGTTAAATCTCCTTCTAATCACCATCCAACACTATTATCAATTAAACCACACCCGGAATATTTTATTAACATGGTGTTTGTTCTATCACATTTTACAAATATAGTATTTATGATAATGCCTTATATTTGCCAAGACAATTTTTTTTTTTTTTTTTTTTTTTTTTTTTTGGGGGGAATCCATGTATAAAGTTTCTGGAATCAACAATATATATACTAAAATGGTTCTAAAGGAGACCAGTTGGACCAGAAATTACCACACAGAGAAAAATGTTAAAAACTAGCAAGGACTTCGAGAAAAGGTGAAGTAGAAGAGACGTGATCTGCAAATATTTGATGAGTTAACATGTATTGGGTTGGCCAAAAATGTTGGTTTAACCCAATACAAGGAGCAGGAAGTGAGCTTCAAGGCAAAGCTGTTGGGACCTTCAAAGCCTGTGGTATAAGCACAACCCAAACAGGTTCTACGTAAGACTTAGAATATATGCTGTGCAGTATATTCAGGAGCAAAACTGGAAGTGCCTCAGAGTCAGTCTTCTGGGCCCAGTTCTCTCCTGGTTTATCCACACAGCCTGTAATAAGTCTATTATCACAGTAGTGAGGCAGCTGAACCTTCAGTATAAACCCAGGATCCAATGAGTCCAACACAAGGAATACAGGATTATTGTAGAGATGAAGTAAAATAATAACCATGAACATTAGAAAAATAGGGCATAAATGGAACAAGAAGAGGGCTCTATCAGATCAGTCGCTCAGTCGTGTCCGACTCTTTGCAACCCCATGAATGGCAGCACTCCAGGCCTCCCTGTCCATCACCAACTCCCGGAGGTCACTCAGACTCACGTCCATCGAGTAAGTGATGCCATCCAGCCATCTCATCCTCTGTTGTCCTCTTCTCCTCCTGCCCCCAATCCCTCCAAGCATCAGAGTCTTTTCCAATGAGTCAACTCTCTGCATGAGGTGGCCAAAGTACTGGAGTTTCAGCTTCAGCATCATTCCCTCCAAAGAAATGCCACGGCTGATCTCCTTCAGAATGGACTGGTTGGATCTCCTTGCAGTCCAAGGGACCCTCAAGAGTCTTCTCCAACACCACAGTTCAAAGGCATTGATTATTTGATGCTTAGCTTTCTTCACAGTCCAACTCTCACATCCATACATGACCACAGGAAAGACTATAGCCTTGAGTAGGCTCTATAAAAATAACCAATTTAAAATTGTAAAAATAAAAACTGTAGTCGTTAAACAAAGGATTCATTGGATGCTATACTCTGAAACAGATATTTTCAAAGAGAAAAGTCAAAGAATTGAAGAATGGCCCAGATAATTTCACCCACAATGCACAATAGGTAAAAAGTATTTTTTTAAACAGAGACAGAGCTACCCTATGACCCAGCAATCCAACTCCTGGGAAAACTTTAACTGGAAAAGATACATGCATCCCAGTGTTCGTTGAAGCCCTATTTACATTCCTATACACTAACAAAGAAAAACCATGAAAAGAAATTAAGGAAACGAAGAATGCCTAGGAATAAATATGCAATAAACCAAGACACGGAAGCAACCTGTCCATTGACAGAGGGATGCGTAAAGGTGTGATGAAAAGTGAAAGTGGAGTCGCTCAGTCGTGCCCGACCCTCAGCGACCCCATGGACTGCAGCCCACCAGGATCCTCCGTCCATGGGATTTTCCAGGCAAGACTCCTGGAGTGGGCTGCCATTTCCTTTTCCAGGGGATGTTCCCAAACGAGGGATCAAACCCCGGTCTCCTGCATTGCAGACAAGCACTTTACCATCTGAGCCACCAGGGACGCCCTAAAGATGGGGTACATATATATAATGGATGATTACATTGCCACAGAAAGGAATGAAATACCATTTGCAGCAACACGGATGAACATGGACATTATCATGCTAAGTGAAGTAAGCCAGAGAAAGACAAACATCATAGGATCCACTTATGTATGGAATCTAAAATATGATGCAAGTGAACTTGTGCACAAAACAGAAACAGACTCAGACACAGAAAAACTTATGGTTAGCAACGGGGAAGAGGGAGGGATCACTTAGGAGTTTGGGATTAACGTACATACATTACCCTGGAGGACCAACAAGGACCACCTGTAGAGCATGGGGAAGTTTACTCAGTATTTTAGAATGAAATATAAGGGAAATAAATCTGAAAACTGTGTGTGTGTGTGTGTGTGTGTATAAAGTCGCCAAATCACTTTGCCATGCACCTGAAACGGACACATTTTAAATTAACTATATTTCAGTACATTTTTTAAACAATAGATCAATTAACCTTTAAAAGGGGATTAAAATAGTGCCATTCAAAACATGAGAGAAGCATAGATAATACATTTCATAAAAACAGAATAGAGGAAGAAATTCATCAATTCAAAAAAACAAATACTAGAAATAACCAAAAAGAATGCTATCATAAAATAAGAACTGCAGCACTATCTAAAGGAATTTAAATTCACTTTTTTTTTAAAGCTGAATAACAACCAAACAAAATTGGGATACTGGACAAATTTGGCCAGTAGATCACCAGTTTTCAAAACTTACAGCAAATACCACTTGTGAAGGATTAACATGGAAAAGAAACCATACAAACCCTACATACAAACAAAAAACCTGCCACAACCAGCAGAATGGTAATTCTTAAATTCAAACTTGACTCCCTCTCAATGTCAGTGTCCGCTGGAACCACACCTACGCCCAGCTGCTGCTAAGGAGCCTCGCTGGTCACTGTCAAGTACCACGTGGTACATCTTGGAACCCTGCCGTCTGCTTTCAGCATCAGGTGTCTGTGTTACTAGCAGCAGTGTTCTCTACCTGTTAAATGCCTGGGAGTTAGGACAGCTGATTGTCAGCAAGGAAGCCCACAGGAAGACTTCTTTCTCTCCTCTCTCTCCTCTGTCCCACATCCATTACATAATCCAGGGCTGTGAGCAGCTCTTGGTCATGAACTCTGCGCAATAAAACTACTCTGAACTTTTGTTCCCGCTGTCTCCATTCGTGAGTGTGATTTATGCTTGGTGCCACCACTACCAAAAAGGCTGAGATTTATAGATCGCAATTTACATCAGTTCTGTTCTGTTTTCCTTTAGCTTAATTTTTCTCATTAAAAAAGGAGTAAAAGCAGAGAAAGGGGACAGTTTTAATGGGAAATTTGGGTCAACCCCAAATCCCTAAATGACCTTCTAAACCAAATATACATATATTTTTAACTACTCATATGTGGGATTCCAGATTAAGCAAATTCCTCCCCATAACTAAGGATCTGATTATTTTATGTATACATAAAATTGTTGTTTAATGGAATATCTTGTATTTTTTTAAAGAAGTTATTAGTCTGTGTTCTTTACTGTAGTTGATAGAAAAGATGAAAGACTACAGTTTTATTTCAAGTTCAGAAAATTATCAATTTTTTTTAAAGTATTGGAAGCTTACTAAAACCAAAGTGTTTGTATTGATAACCTGTAATTTTAAAAAATTGAAATATATAAAGCATCTATTCCTCACAAGTGATTAGACTTCATTTTCTTGTTTTTCATGTTTTCCTATTCATGATCCTGGAAATAAGTCATAATGTCATAAAGCTGAATAATTCTAAGAGTTAATAATACCTTTGAACCTCTAAACATCTACATCTCGTATGCAGTTATGCAATTAGACAGATTTTTTACTTTATCAAGTAGACATTGAATGCTAAATTCCTAATTAGCATTATAAAACAAATTTAACATGATTAAATTTTTGAAATATAAACTTGAATTTCATCTTTGTTTGAAATATTCTGATTTAAATAGTGATATTTGCCACAGTCTTTTTAATTTTAATAGATACTTTTGGATACTTTAGAAGAAAAATTACTTGGAAATTGTAAGAAAATTAACTTTAAAATATGTTTTGATTATGTTACATAAAGTTATCATTACTAAAATGGTTGTTGCTGCTGCTGCTGCTGCGTCACTTCAGTCGTGTCCGACTCTGTGTGACCCCATAGACGGCAGCCCACCAGGCCCCACCATCCCTGGGATTCTCCAGGCAAGAACACTGGAGTGGGTTGCCATTTCCTCCTCCAATGCATGAAAGTGAAAAGTGAAAGTGAAGTCACTTAGTCGCGTCCGACTCGTAGCGACCCCATGGACTGCAGCCTACCAGGCTCCTCCATCCATGGGATTTTCCAGTCAAGAGTACTGGAGTGGGTTGCCATTGCCTTCTCCAAAATGGTTCTTAGTTATATGTAATTTTATATACGTTCACTACATCTATATTTACTTTTAAAACTTTAAAGCATATCAGTCAACAGTATACCCATTAGGTGAAAATAATGATTATGTAATAACTGATTCTACTAGGATGAAGACAATAAAAGTGAATGTTATTAAAATGTAGAATCAGTTATGAATTGTGTATATCTTTATTTCATTACTCATTTGAAAGTTACTGGCATATGAGAGCCCCAGGCATGCACAATAATAAGTGAATATACTAATTTTTGATATTTTGCCAACTTTCAATCATATAAAAACTAAGCCCTTAAACATATCTTTCAATTTTAAAATTATGAAGATATATTTGGCAAGAATAGGACAGATTATATTTAACAGTTTGTTACCTTGATATGTAAGAAAACCTTCCTCAGGGATCAATTCAAAGAAAGGAAAACAACAGAATGGGAAAGACTAGAGATCTCTCCAAGAATATTAGAGATACCAAGGGAACATTTCATGCAAAGATGGGCTCAATAAAGGACAGAAATTGTATGGACATAACAGAAGCAGAAGATATTAAGAAGAGGTGGCAAGAATACACAGAAGAACTGTACAAAAAAGAGCTTCACAACCAAGATGACCACAATGGTGTGATCACTCATCTAGAGCCAGACATCCTGGAATGTGAAGTCAAGTGGGCCTTAGAAAGCATCACTACAAACAAAGCTAGTGGAGGTGATGGAATTCCAGTTGAGCTATTTCAAATCCTGAAAGATGATGCTGTGAAAGTGTTGCACTCAATATGCCAGCACATCTGGAAAAGTCAGCAGTGGCCACAGGACTGGAAAAGGTCAGTTTTCATTCCAATCCCAAAGAAAGGCAATGCCAAAGAATGCTCAAACTACCACACAATTGCACTCATCTCACATGCTAGTAAAGTACTGCTCAAAATTCTCCAAGCCAGGCTTTACCAATACGTGAACCGTGAACTTCCAGATGTCCAAGCTAGTTTTAGAAAGGGCAGAGGAATCAGAGATCAAATTGCCAACATCTGCTGGATCATGGAAATAGGAAGTGAGTTCCAGAAAAACATCTATTTCTGCTTGATTGACTATGCCAAAGCCTTTGACTGTATGGATCACAATAAACTGTGGAAAATTCTGAAAGAGATGGGAATACCAGACCACCTGACCTGCCTCTTGAGAAACCTATATGCAGGTCAGGAAGCAACAGTTAGATTTGGACATGGAACAACAGACTGGTTTCAAATAGGAAAAGGAGTATGTCAAGGCTGTATATTGTTACCGTGCTTATTTAACTTCTATGCAGAGGTCAAGGCTGTATATTGTTACCCTGTTTATTTAATTTATATGCGGAGTACATCATGAGAAACGCTGGACTGGAAGAAACACAAGCTGGAATCCAGATTGCCGGGAGAAATATCAATAACCTCAGATATGCAGATGACACCACCCTTATGGCAGAAAGTTAAGAGGAACTACAAAGCTTCTTGATGAAAGTGAAAGAGGAGAGTGAAAAAGTTGACGTAGAGCTCAATATTCAGAAAACTAAGATCATGGCATCTGGTCCCATCACTTCATGGGAAATAGATGGGGAAACAGTGTCAGACTTTATTTTTCGGGGCTCCAAAATCACTATAGATGGTGATTGCAGCCATGAAATTAAAAGATGCTTACTCCTTGGAAGGAAAGTTATTACCAACCTAGATAGCATATTAAAAAGCAGAGACATTACTTTGTCAACAAAGGTCCATCTAGTCAAGGCTAGTTTTTCCACTGTTTTTTTCCAGTGTTCATGTATGGATATGAGAGTTGGACTGTGAAGAAAGCTGAACACCAAAAATTGATGGTTTTAAACTGTGGTGTTGGAGAAGACTCTTGAGAGTCCCTTGGATGGCAAGGAGATCCAACCAGTCCATCCTAAAGGAGATCAGTCCTGGGTGTTCTTTGGAAGGATTGATGCTAAAGCTGAAACTCCAATACTTTGGCCACCTCGTGCAAAGAGTTGACTCATTGGAAAGGACTCTGATGCTGGGAGGGATAGGGGAGAAGGGGACGACAGAGGATGAGATGTCTGGATGGCATCATCGACTCGATGGACAAGAATTTGGGTGAAGTCCAGGAGCTGGTGATGGACAGGGAGGCCTGGCGTGCTGTGATTCATGGGGTCACCAAGAGTCAGACACGACTGAGCGACTGAACTGAACTGAACCTCAATATGCAACTTTAACATTTGACATAGCAAATGCAGGTCTCACGTTTCACTTTTGCCCCCAACCTTGCAAGTGTCAGAAACGAGCTAAGTGTCAAAGACATTAGCAGTTGTTTAGTCGCTAAGTCGGGTCCTTATCTTTTTGCAACTCCCTGGACTATAGCTGACCAGGTTCCTCTGTCCATGTGATTTCCCGGATAAAAATACTAGAGGAGCTCGCCATTTCCGTCTCCAGGGAATCTTACTGGACCAGGGACAAACCTGTATCTCCTGCATTGGCAGGTGGATTCTTTACCGCTGAGCCACCAGGGAAGCTCATCAAAGACGTACTCTACAGCTTATGTCTGAGGACCAATACTTAGAAACATATAAGCCAGTTCTTTACATCCCTTGGCCAAGCAATGGAGGGCATAACAGTCTTTAAAGAAATAATTCAATATTAACTATGTTCTAGAACTTATTTTAGGCTAATTTCGCTTTTGTTGAAGTAGAAAGATTCTGTAGTATTTTAATATACTAGAGGCTGGTTTCACATTTTGGAGAAGGAAATGGCAACCCACTCCAGTGTTCTTGCCTGGAGAATCCCAGGGACAAGGGAGCCTGGTGGGCTGCAGTCTGTGGGGTCGCACAGAGTCGGACACAACTGAAGTGACTTAGCAGCAGGTTCCACATTTTGGGAAAAAAATTCCAGTAATTCTGTTTTGGATAGACTGTTGCAGTAGATCTATTCTCTACCTCTTTGTCCAACTTGCTGTCCACCCTGGGAGTCAGACCCAGGTGTGCTGCCCACAGCCGTCTGGCTTCTGGAGGGTTGATGTTGCTGGAGGTAAGAGCAGGAGGGAGTGGGGTCCGTCACGCTCTGCCTGGCCTGTTCCTACAGGGGGCTGCATCCACAGCTTCGTTCAGGAGCCTCACCTTGCTTCTCTGGACTCTCATTCTGGTTCTCACTCTCTCCTCTGACCCTTTATCGTTGAGGGACTGGAAAGGACCCTGACGCTGGGAAAGACTGAAGGCAAAAGGAGAAGGGGGCGGCAGAGGATGAGATGGTTGGATGGCATCACCGACTCAATGCACATGAGTTTGAGCAAATACTGGGAGACAGTTAAGGGCAGAGGAGGCTGGCGTGCTACAGTGCATGGGATCCCCAACAATCGGACGTGGCACAGGGACTGAACAACAGACCCCTGACGCCCTCTGAGGACTTCAGCATCCCTAGCTCCTCCTTTTAAGCTCAGCTCACATCTTTGCAAACAGCTCCTTCTGCCATGGTAAACTCTCCCAGTGACCTCAGCTGCACATACTAACAGGAGACTGCGATTCTTGTTATTATTACATACTTTCTACTGTCTTTAGTGTGACTGGGACCCTTATCATTCAGTTTTTGAGCCTTCAACCCCATGTCCTAAATCACAGCACAAAAGGGTTCTGCAGAAACTTAGTTTGAGAATAGAGAATTGGGACTTCCCTGGTGGTCCAGTGGCTAAGAGTCTGCATGCCCAAAGCAGGGAGCCCGGGTTCAATCCCTTGTCAGGGAACTAGATCCCACATGCAGCAATGAAAGATCCCGTGTGCTGCAATTAAGACCCAGCATGGTCAAATAAATAAATATCAAAAAAAAAAAAAAAAACAGAGAATCAACTCTTTATTGGAAGAATTATATGCAACGTAGAGAGACTTCCAGTTAGTTCTCTTTGGAGATTATCCATCTCTAGCGCTGAAAACAGGGTCTGTTCATTATAGACACTTCAGTAGTTATTCAGTGAGTGAATGTTGACTCAGTACTAAAGGCCAAGATATGACTTTTCAGAGTCAAGGGTAAACATCTTGCTTTCTTTCCTGAGTTGGTTTCCTTCACATATCTGAGTGCTGCTGTGTCACCTCCTGTTTTATCTGGGCATGGGTGGTGATGGTATCTGGAGGGGAAAAAAACTAGTGAAGGGAGATAAAAATTAGTTGAAAGGGATTTCAGCCATCTTTCAAATGTCAACATATCCGTGAAGATCTCTGTCTTTGAGAGGTCAGGACTTGAATGGTGTCTAATTTCCCAAGCACAGAATTTTTAAATAATATAGAAGCCATACAGTCCCTGGTCTAAATACAACTTCATTATCAGTTAAACTGAGGCCAATTCCTTCAGAGGAAAATAGATCTGGTATCTTCTGCTCTTCCTTCTGTTGATTTTTTTCCCTGTTGTTTTATTTTCTGTTTAATATCATTTCATTTTTTAATGAGACAGTTGTGTAATTTATATAGCATATTTTTCTGGGCATTAATCCTCTGCAACCACATTTTCCAACGAAGTTACTCATTGTTCCTCATGCTTTTCATGCATTTCACCATCGTCCTTTTTCCTAAAAGTTTATAAATTTTTTGTACTAAAAGTGGGGGCAAAAAGGATTTTCTTACCAATTCCACTTTTTATATTACCTAAACCATGAATCTCTGGTTTTATATTTATGGATTTCTTTCTATACTGCTCACAGTATTTTCATCCTGGTGTTTACATGTTTACAGACAAACGCCTATTGATTTGTTCACTTTGTGATACTGTGAATCTGAACCTTGGCTGAAGCCCACGGTAGTCTAACTGCTGCTAATCACTAAATAGACTGCAACTGGAGCTTTAATTCTCTCAGTGATCTGAGAGTTATTTACAAGTACTTTCTCACTTCTAAAAATTGGGGGCAAAGTTGTAACCAGTTTATTAATTTCTAGGTGTTTTACATTTAGAGAATATGGATTACATGTTTAATAGAAGGTATTGACATTTCTTCGGGCCTTTAATGTGTTCAGTTGATAAAATCTTATGGACATGATATATCTAACATTATATATATATATAGGAGAAGGAAATGGCAATCCACTCCAGTGTTCTTGCCTGGAGAATCCCAGGGATGGGGAAGCCTGGTGGGCTGCCATCTATGGGGTCACACAGAGTTGGACACGACTAAAGTGACTTAGCATAGCATAGCATATATATATATATATAAAAATATAATTAAGGTTTAAAAATATGCCATGGAGGACTTCCCTAGTGGTTAAGACTCCGTGCTCTCAATGCAGGGGTCATAGGCTGCATATCCAGTCAGGAACGATGCCATGTGGCACAGCCAAAAAAAAAAAAAAAAAAGGTATGTTAATGACATTCATCTTTTTCTTCTTCCTCCCTGAAACATGCACACATATGCATACACGTGCATAGATATGCATATCATATATACAGACATACATGTGTGTATATACCGTCTATTTACCCAATTTGCATGTGCCAGCTCTCTATTTGCTAATGGCAGATCATAGACTTCATCTGTTTCTTGTGCTTTTAGGATGAACATTCCATTTTCTTTTTTTAATTTTTTGGAGTATTATTGATCTACATGTTGTGCCCGTTTCTGCTTCACAACAAAGTGAATCAGCCATGCATGTACACGTGGTGGTGGTTTAAGCCGTGTCTGACTCTTGCAACCCCACGGACTATAGCCATCCAGGCTTCTCTTTCCATGGGTTTCATGTACATACATCCCCTCTTTTTAAGATCCTTTCCCCTATAAAATGAAATGTGCTCTGCTGTATGCTCTACCAGTGAACAAGCCTTTTCCAAATACAAATTTCTGAGCCCAGGTGAAACACAGCCAGCTATTTGGAAGTCATCAGCTACTTCCTTCCCAGTAAGTGCTGAGGAGCTGGGGGGAGGTGAGAAGCAGCCATCAGCCACATCCACCATCTCTTAAGGTAAAGAAGGGATTAGCACGTGAACAATAAAGAAAGGGGGCTGGCCCCAGATAGCTAGATGGATAGGGAAGAAATGATTCCAGCAAGCCCGGATGCTTGCATCTTCCCATACGTAGAAGACCACTAAATCTCTTCATATGAGAGGTTTAGTTTCCTCTTGTCAACAGGAATCTCATTATTTAGATTTCCTGCCCCTTGCTGCAGGCTTGTATATAGCCTGGCTCCTCCCCGCCTCCTCAGAGTCAGCTCTCCCAAGGTAGCCTGAGACGCTGTCTCCCAAGCTCCTAACATTCCCATAGGATAAATCCTAACTGGCAACTTTCAAGTTGCAGGGTCAACACTCCATATAATCCATCACAGAGTATCCCTCGGGGCGGGGTGGGGGATGGGGGGAGGGATAAATTGGTTTTCTTGATGGCTGTCAACTGAGGACTAGTCCCAGATTCTAGAAATGACGGCAGTCCTTGACATATGGACCCTCCCTCCACTGTGAAAGCCATCAACATGGACGGGTCAAGTCCAATCAAGTTTAGAGAGACCCCTCTCTGATCTTCTTCCATCATCACATCTCTGTGACAAGGCTCTCCACCTTGAAGACTCTTGGGATGAAAACTGGGCTCACGTGGATAAACCAGATAATCTCTTTGTCTAAAGTTTTTTAGTGTTAATTACATATGCAAAGTCTCTCTTTTGGGGTGCACACATCTTTGCAGAGCCACAAAGATGGGGAGCCACTCTGTCTCCCACAAGTAGATTGATGTGACTTATATTCTGAGAGTAACACCTTGAATTATACTGTAACTAATGGATTCATATAAATTATCCAAATGGTCAAAGGAGTCCTTTAGTAGCACAAATAAAATATATTTGCTAAAACTGTATCCAAACTGGTGAGATTTTTGTCGGAGATTTGCCAGTACACAAAAATTGGTCCCAGAACTGTCAGTAAGGCAGAAACTTTTTATGCACATAGAGCAATGTTGTTCCCATCTTTATCCTGTTTAAGTCACACTTAGAAAGCTCAGCCCCCAATTTCCTCCCTTCAAAAGGAATTGTTGTTGTTGTTTCAATTTTTAGCTGATTTCCTTTATTTATACTGCTTTTGTCATGCGTCGATAATGTTGACCAACTTCAGTTATTTACAGATTCAAAACAGCTGCAAACGTATAATTAGATCTTATCACCTTTGGCCATATGTTTGTGAAAACAACTCTCTTCCCCTTTGCCACCAAAGAGCTAAAAACACTTAGGAATTTGGCAAGTTTACAAACTTCCATTTTCTTCCTCTTCCGACTAGGATCCTAGATCTTAACGAGCTTCCTTGACCTAATCTATGTGAACTGCAAGCCTGTGACCTATCTTTCTAGAACCACGTTACCCAATGAGGTGAAGGTTTACTTGTCCTTCTGGTGGTTTTTCATACATTAAACACTCTGCCTAGTATCGCTATGTTCATGACAATGAGTGGCCTGATATTAATTTAAAACAAAATCAGCCATAGTCACCCATGACTCATTTCATAGGAAAAATGTCTCCTTTTTCTGAAAACAGAATATCCCCAGATTTTTCCTCTTTAGTCTTTTTAGGCATTTGATTTTCTTCAGTTAGAATATCACTGGGCACTGTCCCTTTAATATTGTGAATGCAGACAGCATATTTCAGGAGAACAGATTCTATAAGACTCAGCTACTTAATCCATTCTATTTCATTAGGGTAACTGCCATCTTTGTGCCTACACCTCCTACCAGGAGATAACAAGTCTGACTTTAATCAGCTCACTGTTGGGTAAAAGTTGGTACTAACTGGTGTGAGTCACTACCTCGTTGAGCTTTTATTCCTTTTTTCCTACTTAATCATTCCTTTAGCAAACCTGAGTCAGTGATGAGCTGCATTTGGAAGCAGGGCAGAGACTTTTGATCCTTGGTTACTCTATATAATCAGTAGCAAATGAATACCAAAGGGGAAATGGGGGTGGGGAGAATTGGAAAATATTGCTTCATATACACTATTGATACTATGTATGAAGTAGATAAGTAATAAGAACCTACTATAATAAAGAAAATAAATGAAACAAATGAAATTAAGAAAGAATCGGTAGCTAATGAATCCACAGAGGTGATGGAAATCAAGAGAAAGATGACTTTAAAAAGTACAAGGAAGCAATTTCAGAAACAAAGTGTTCAATCTGAATTCAAATTAATCAAAAATGTTCTAGGTCAAAAATCTGCAATGAAATAGCTCAGGCTAAATGCATGGAGCTATTTCATCTGAAATTGCTATTTTCCTTTAAAAAATGGCATGTGACTTTGAACTGCATCATAAATCTTGCAGGGAGATGACATGTTAAATTTCATGTTTGTTGTAAGGAACTAGAAAAAAAAGGAACGGAAGAAAGGCTCAGGAAAGTATCTTAGCAAAGCTAATCTGTAGGATACAAAAATACTGTTTGCATCAAATCCTTTGTGTTGTAGAGCAATGGCTATTGAGGAGTTTAAATCGGCATTCATGTTTCAATGCAATCATTATTCTTAGTCAGTAAAGATATCAGGGAAGCGCACATATTCCATAGCTCGTTTTACTTTTAAGCACGAATAAGTTCATATTGTCTTTCTTTCTTCCTGGGGGTGTGGGTGGGGTGGAGGTTGAGGAACAGAGGAGACTCGATGTGGAGGCACATTTGAACAAAGCTGAATTTAGCCGAGATTTTAATTCACTTGTGTGGGTGCTCTTTTTTTTTTTCTGTGAAGACAGAATCCAAATGATCTCCAGGGAATATTTCAGCTGTAATGAAAGCAAAGCCCTTTCCAGAACCAACCAGAACAATGAAGCTCTTGAGCTGCTCATTTCCGAGTCATATACCCTCTTGTAAAAAGGTTGATCTTGCCCTTCTGTTTTTTATGCACTTTTCTCCTTTCCCACCTGATCCCTCCCCATCAGCCCTTCCTGGTTAGATCCTCCACCTCCTTCAGGACTTTACCCAGGCAGAAACCCTCCCTGAAATTTTGACCTGCTTGTTATTATTTTTTTGATATGTATTTTCCTTACAAATAATATAATGACATTTACTGACCTGCCCTAAGCAGTTTCAGTTCTTGTGACAGAAAGCTCTCTTGGCAAATTCAGAAGAGAATATAAATTAAAAAGGCAACACAGCATACTTAGATCTGCAGCAAAGGCAAGTCAGTGACTTATGTTTCCATAAGGTTGGGCATCCGCAGTTGCCCTTTACGAGAGGATGCGTCTGTCAGGGGTTCTGGTATTCAGAGACACCCAGTGCCTCCCTGTGCTCTGCATCTGGGTGGAGCTGCTCAGTGAATCCTGCCATGGACTGCAAGAGCACCAGAAGCCTGTTCCTTCCAGACCAAGGCAGTAAAGCCCGTGGGGAGGATCTCTTCCCCTGACTGCAACCCTGGGACTCATGGCTTCCAAATCTTAGACCTGCAAGCTGGAAGCAGCCTGCTCCATAGCCTGTTTGAATGAAAGTGCCCAAGACATCAGTTGGATCCAAAATGGTTTTCTATAACTGAGAAAAATAAACACTGACAAGTGAAGACACTACTATTTTGCGGTTAGTACATTATCACTGCATGACACAGCCCCTCGTGACTTATCCAAAACACACATGTAAAATTATAAAATTTTCAGGAATAAAATTAGCAAACCATGATCCAGTTATGACCTGTTAAAAATAGATGTGCAAATTAAAATCTGAAATTTTATTATTTCACAGCCTTTGGGAAAAAGCCATAATACCCATATGCCGTTTGGTGTAGGAAAACAGACACAACATGGTAGCTGAAAACTTAATGGAAATATTTTTGGAATTTTTCACTAAAGGCATTGATAATTTCGATCCAGCATGTATACTTTTGATCAAGACAAAAAAAAAAAGAGCTACAAAAGTGTTATATAAAATGTGTTACTTCAGTGTTAAGCAGTGCAGTGAGAAAAGAAAACCATCTTAAATGTGAGGTAATAGAGCATTTATATAAACTACAGTAAATCACTATAATTGATATTAATCAGCCATAGAAATATTCACCTTCCCAACTAGCCCCCACTTAAGATCTGGTTCCTCAAATATTTCAGCTCCAAATCTAAGGCAATCCCATTTAACCTTTGCTTTTAAAAGGTTTATGGTCCACTTATTTTCAAAAGCAATTTTAAATGACCGGCAATAAAACATATTTAAAGCAGAACACTTAAAATAACAGTTGATGGTTGAATTCAGAAACCATCAGTGACTAGGCTGGTATACAGATCTGTGTGTCTTCCCACGTGCCCCCAGAATTCCTTTTCCTGTTACGTCCCTTTTTCATAAGAGGTGGCCCTTCCTTGGTGGTTCTTCATACTGTGACTTGACCATAATTGAGAAGATCGTGTGCAATCTCTCAACCCAAACTGAGTCTGTCCATTTCTCTAGGCAGAGAATTTGGAATTTAAACAGGAGAGGATACCCATTTAGCTAGAATTACCTTGTGAGTTGGGGAGATCCCCTGGAGGAAGAAATGGCAACCCATTCCAGCATTCTTGCTAAAATCCCATGGAGAATCCCATGGACAGAGGAGCATGGCAGGCTGTAGTCTATGGGGTCAGATCTGACAGAGCGACTAAATCACCACCACTACCATCACATGTAGAGAAAACAAGAAGAGAAAAAACAAACCTGGAGAGCAGGGGGGAGAGGGGAGAAATTGTACAAGAACCTAGAGAGTAACAAAGTTCTCAAGTGCTTAACTGTCAGCCTTTACAAAAGAGAGGGCTTCTGTGGTAGCTCAGTTGGTGAAGAGTTCTCCTGCAATGCAGCAGACTCCGGTTTGATTCCTGGATTGGGAAGATCCACTGGAGAAAGGATAGGCTACCCACTCCTGTATTCTTGGGCTTCCCTTGTGGCTCAGCTGGTAAAGAATCCACCTGCAGTGCGGGAGACCTGGGTTGGGAAGATTCCCTGGAGAAGGGAAAGGCTCCCCACTCCAGTATTCTGGCCTGGGTCATAAAGAATTGGACAGGACTGAGTGACTTTCACTTTCACAAAAGAGAAAAAGAATGTACATGAAAGTATTTCTCACCTTATATGAGGTAACATACAAATTAAATTTAATATAAAACTATAAAGTTATGGTTTGTTATTGAATTTATTAACTAATGTAAAGAAGTTTGCATACTGGAAATTCTGGATTTCAATGATCATTTAAATCTGCACACAACAAAACAAAAATCTCCAATGACATTTGGCATATATTTTTAGAGCTTATTGCTGTTTTAGAGAATTTATATCTATTGTCTTGCTTATAACAATGAGAATTCAAATTGCTTATCTTTTTTTTTACAAATAATATTATATTTATCATACTGAAGAGGAGATGCAATCATTTGTAAATAACTGTAAATAATTTTCAAGACAAGGAGGCAGAATTGTTTCTTAATTCTTGTGAAACAGAAAGTTTCATTTGTTTGGCAATTCTGATTGTATCATGTCTTATTCAAAGGCACAGATAGTTCATTGGATTACTTCCTTTTATGATGGAAAATTGGGTAAAATCTGTTTTACGTTAGATCACTAAAAATAAGAGAAATAAAAGATGATTTAAATCTGAGTTGAATCTGGAAATATTGCTATTTCCTTTTAAATTTTCTGCTAGTCTCATTAGGCAGAAAGATTATGTTTCGGGATAAGCAGAGAATTTAAGAGGACATTTTTAAAGAGAGCAAGAGTGTGAAGACACCACTCAGACAAGATTTTAATCCTAGAATAACTCAGATTTCTTTTTGGAAACTGTGCACTTTGCAAACAATTGTGTCTCAGCTCTGAGATGGCTCTGCTCCAGAACCACTTGGCACTTGAGTACACTTTAGCTTTTCATCCTAATGCATTTATGGATTTTCCTATCCAGGCAGGCTGTTGAATACTCTTCATTTGTCTTATAAATTTAGACTCTTGTTCCTTCTGGTCACCACTTGCTGGCCTTGGTCCCTTAATTTTCTGTCTTGTTTTCAGAGTTATTACGTCCCCCCAACTATGAGGTCTTCTACCAATCACTGTGGATTTGAAATAAAACTTGGATTTCTCCCTTTGCACCCAGCAATCTGGTTCCCATTGGGTAAATTATTTAATTTGCTTCTGTTCATTCAGATGGAAAGTGGTAAAACTAAACAAAATGTGTTTTCGTCAGCTGTTCTCAGAGTGAAATGAGGCAACGCATAAGTAGCAATGTTAGGGAAAGATAACGCATAGATAGCAAACTGCATTTTCTCCATCAGTGTCAGAAATATGCCAGTGTAAGGAATCAAACCAGTCCATCCTAAAGGAAGTCAACTCTGAATATTCATCAGAAGGACTCATGCTGATGCTCCAATACTTTGGCCACCTGATGGAAAGAGCCTACTTGTTGGAAAAGACCCTAATGCTGGTAAAGATTGAGGGCAGGAGGAGAAGGCGGTAAGAGGATGAGATGGTTTTAATGAGTCACTGACTCAATGGACATCAAATTGAGCACACTCTGAGAGATGGTGGAGAACAGAGGAGGCTGGCCTGCTGCAGTCCATGGGGTTACAAAGAATCGGACACGACTGGGCAGCTGAACAAGTGTCAGGAATAGCTGATTTTGTTCATAGTGTATAAATCATTCAGGGACAAGTCTGCAAACAAATGGGAAAAGGAATGAAAGTTTAAAAAAGAGGAGGGGATATTTCTGAAAATCTACGAGGTTAAGGGAAACCATCAGGGATGCTGAAGTGCCCCAGGACCATGAGATTGTTACCGTCCCAAGCTTACGGAGTTGGCCCAGAAAATCAAAGGGAAATGTAGGGTAAAGCTACCTGACAAGCGCTGTAACCTTTGGAAGAGAAAATCAGCTATTCCAGCTACAGTTCAGCAGGGGGCCAGGCAAAGGAAGCGCTGTCCTCATTCTCAGCACCAGCTGATGACCCCATAGGCTGAACCCAACTGGACATTAGAGGCTGAAGGAGACTTGTAGATAAAGGCCATGCCTCCAGAGGCTCAGAGCAAGGAATACCCTGAGAAGAAATGAATCTTGGCCACCAAAGGAAGCCATCCAGCCTATCTACCAGATTTCCTCCTCAACATCCACCCTTGTCATTTTCCCAACAAAAACCATGTGACCGCAATAAAAGGAACCTGCAAAACCCATTCCACAGTCAATGGCTGATGTTCATTTAAGAACCACTTAAATCCCTAACTTTAGTCACCATCAGTCCTATTCCTATAAAAAAGGAAAGAAACACCAACCATACCTGCTCCAATTCCCCTTCTACAGCTGGGCCTGGTACCACGTGATAACCCCAGCAGGTGCTCTCAACTGCTCTGCTTCCCCAGCTTCAGCCTGTGATTTTCTCATCTCATTCTGCCATCAACATGCATTTTACAAATAAAAACCCCATGGTCATAAATTGATCGTAGTTACTGTGCACCTATTAAACCCTTCAGTTCAGTTGCTCAGTTGTGTCTGACTCTTTGCAACCCCATGAACCGCAGCATGCCAGGCCTCCCTGTCTATCACCAACTCCCAGAGTCCACCCAAACCCATGTCCATTGAGTTGGTGACACTATCCAGCCATCTCATCCTCTGTCATCCCCTTCTTTCCTGCCCCCAATCCCTCCCAGCACCAGGGTCTTTTCTAATGAGTCAACTCTTCACATGAGGTGGCCAAAGTATTGGAGTTTCAGCTTCAGCATCAACACCCAGGACTGACCTCCTTTAGAATGGACTGGTTGGATCTCCTTGCAGTCCAAAGGACTCTCAAGCATCTTCTCCAACACCACAGTTCAAAAGCATCAATTCTTCAGTGCTCAGCTTTCTTCACAGTCCAACTCTCACATCCATACATGACCACTGATAAAAACCGTAGCCTTGACTAGATGGACCTTTGTTGGCAAAGTAATGTCTCTGCTTTTTAATACGCTATCTAGGTTGGTCATAACTTTCCTTCCAAGGAATAAGTGTCTTTTAATTTCATGGCTGCAGTCACCATCTGCAGTGATTTTGGAGCCCCCCAAAAGTAAAGTCTGACACTAGACTGTATCTATCCATATCTATTAACTCTGCATAGAAAACATAGTCACTGCATCAATGTGCACATTTTTCACAAATGTTCATTTGAGCATGGCATTAGCAGAGGGAGACTGCATTAGCCCAAAGAAGTGTTTTAGAGGTGGTGATTTTTAGAGCTGTACAAGTGAGTCCAGAAGCTATTTAAGGACAAAAATTATCTGATGCATCCCAAATTAGACCTCAGGCTGCCAACTGTGCTTTTACTTTCAGAGGAGCTGTTGAGAAACTCAGATATACCAGGCTCTAATGTTAAATTGGAAAGGTAACATATTTAATGTTGTCTTTATTTGTTAAATATTTGCCAGCCTATATCCCTGCTGTGAAATGATCTCGCACTGCAGCAAAGTTTTGCAAACTCCTTAAAAACATACATATTTTTCTATTGTGGTAAAAACTCTAACCTCCATCCTTACAGTAGCCCCTCCACACAAGAGGCCCTCCATAAATATTTGTTGAAAAGACAGGCAGGATCAGTAAAACAAAAATGGTGGAAGGCAGCACAGTAGGAAGTGACCGTGAGGGCATCCAAGCGAAGAATACAGATTCTGACTCAAAGTGTTGAAACAGAAATACTTTTATTTCTGAACCAAATAAGAATGCATTGGTGGACCAGATCTGTAATGTACAGAAACGTGACTACAGCAGTAAGTCCCATTTCCCTCTTGTGGAATGACCATGGGCAAGCTCCTGATATATAACGGTGTGAGTCTCAATTCTCTCAGCTGTAAAGTTAGGAAAAAAAAAAAAATTGCGCCTAGATTACAGGCATTCCTCAGAGATATTGTGGGTTCAGTGCCAGATACCCACAGTAAAGCAGGGTGTCCCAGGTGGTGCTACTGGTCATGAGGCTGCCTGCCAACAGGTTGTGAGATGTGGGTTTAATTCCTGACTTGTGAGATATGGGTTCAATCCCTGGGCTGGGAAGATTCCCCTGGAGGAGTAAATGACTACCTACTCCAGTATTCTTGCTGGAGAATCCCATGGACAGAGGAGCCTGGCAGGTTACAGTCCATGGGTTTGCAAAGAGTAGGACACAACTAAGGCGACTTAACACACATGATAAAGCAAATATTGCAATAAAGCAAACCACATGATTGTTTTGGTTTCTCTGCATATAAAATAGGTTTATACTACACTGTAGTCTATTCAGTGTGCAATAGCGTTATGTCTTTAAAACCAATTTATGTACCATCATTTAAAAATACTCTATTTCTAAAATGCTAACCATTGTCTGAGCTTTCAGAGAGTCATCATAGAAACAAACATTACTGATCACAGATCACCATGCTAACGAAAGTTGGAAATATAGAAAGAAACATCAAAAGTGTGACACAGAGAACAGAAGTGAGCAAATACCGTGGGAGAAACAGAACTGACAGACTTGCTCAATGTAGGGTTGCTACAAACCTTCAATTTGTTAAAAAAAAAAAGCAATATCTGCAAAGTGCAATAAAGTAGAACGAAACGAGGTATATAGGTATACGAAATGAGGCATATATGAAGCCCACATAGGATTCTTGAAAGGGTGAAATAAGAGTTAATCAAACTCCTAGCACTCAATTGGTGTTCAATAATAGTAACAGTATGTCTACAGTCAGACGTCCATGTCCACGAGTTCTACATTTGAAGTTTCAACGCAGCTGCAAGTACAAAAGAGACTTAATTCGAGAAAGTTTCAAAAAGCAAAACTTGAATTTTTCGCATAACACTAATTGTTTATGTAGCGTTGACAGTATTCGGTTCAGTTGCTCAGTCGTGTCTGACTCTGTGACCCCATGAACCACAGCATGCCAGGCCTCCCTGTCCATCACCAACTCCCAGAGTCTACCCAAACCCATGTCCACTGACTCGGTGATGCCATCCAACCATCTCATCCTCTGTCATCCCCTTCTCCTCCTGCCCCCAATCCCTCCCGTCATCAGGATCTTTTCAAATGAGTCAACTCTTTGCATCAGGTAGCCAAGTAATGGAATTTCAGCTTTAACATCAGTCCTTCCAATGAACACCCCGGACTGATCTCATTTAGGATAGACTGGTTGGACCTCCTTGTAGTCCAAGGGATTCTCAAGAGTCTTCTCCAACACCACAGTTCCAAAGCTCAAACACCACAGTTCAAAAAAGTTCTTCAGTGCTCAGCTTTCTTTATAGTCCAGCTCTCACATCCATACATGACCACAGGAAAGACCATAGTCTTGACTAGACGGGCCTTTGTTGACAAAGTGATGTCTCCGCTTTTCAATATGCTGTCTAGTTGGTCATAACTTTTCTTCCAAGGAGCAAGTATCTTTTAATTTCATGGTTTCAGTCACCATCTGCAGTGATTTTGGAGCCCCCGAAAATAAAAAGTCAGCCACTGTTTCCACTGTTCCCACTGTTCCCTAATCTATTTGCCATGAAGTGATGGGACCGGATGCCATGATCTTAGTTTTCTGAATGTTGAGCTTTAAGTCAACTTTTTCACTCTCCTCTTTCACTTTCATCAGGAGGCTCTTTAGTTCTTCTCTTTATAAGGGTGGTGTCATCTGCATATCTGAGGTTATTGATATTGCTCCCGGCAATCTTGATTCCAGCTTGTGCTTCCTCCAGCCCAGCATTTCTCATGATGTAATCTGCATATATGTTAAATAAGCAGGGTGACAATATACAGCCCTGATGTACTCCTTTCCCAATTTGGAACCAGTCTGTTGTTCCATGTCCAGTTCTAACTGTTGCTTCCTGACCTGCATACATGTTTCTCCAGAGGCAAGTCAGGTGGTCTGGTATATTAGGTTCAATAAGTAATCGAGAGATGAATTAAAGCATTTGGGAAGCTGTATGCAGTTTATATGCAAAGATTTTATGCAAAATGTGCCATATTATAAAAGCAGTTTGAGTATCTGCAGAGATTGGCAGTCACGGACACCTCACATTCCCAAACCTGTGTAGATACCAAGAAACAAGTGTACGAGTGTATTTACAATGAACAACTGTGCTCCCAGGTTAAGAACTTGGACTCCTTAAGTCTATATTTAATAAAGAAAATTGGACCAAACCTCTTCCTCTAAACTTGGTGGCTCAGATGGTGAAGACTCTTCCTGCAATGCGGGAGACCTGGGTTCAATCCCTGGGTCACGAAGACCCGTTGGAGAAGTGAAAAAAAAAGTGAAATCACTCAGTCGTGTCTGACTCTTTACCACCCCGTGGACTGCAGCCCATCAGGCTCCCTCTCCATGGAATTCTCCAGGGGAGAATATTGGAGTGGGTTGCTATTTCCTTCTCCAGGGGATCTTCCTGAACCAGGGATCGAACCCGGGTCTCCTGCATTGCAGGCGGACGCTTTAACTTCTGAGCCACCAGGGAAGCCCCCTGAAGCTCCCTGACAGCCTACTCCAGTATTCTTGCCTGGATAATTCCATGGATAAAGGAGCCTGGAAGGCTAAAGTTCATTGGGTCACCAAGAGTCAGATATGACTGAATGACTAACCCTAAATTACTTTTCTTTCTCTAAATCATTCTTGCAAAATTCAAATCTCTTAAAAGTCTCTCTAGCAGGGGGTATGCAGAAGCTGCTCCTAGATTTTTTCTGAAAAATATTTTTATTTGGAAATATTAATATTTCCACATATTAATATAATACCAACACAATATTAATATAATTTTATTAAATACATTAAATATTATATCAGATCAGATCAGATCAGTCGCTCAGTCGTGTCCGACTCTGCGACCCCATGAACCGCAACACGCCAGGCCTCCCTGTCCATCACCAACTCCCGGAGGTCACCCAGACTCACACCCATCAAGTCAGTGATGCCATCCAGCCATCTCATCCTCTGTCGTCCCCTTCTCCTCCTGCCCTCAATCCCTCCCAGCATCAGAGTCCTCTCCAATGAGTCAACTCTTCACATGAGGTGGCCAAAATACTGGAGTTTCAGCTTTAGCATCACTCCTTCCAAAGAAATTCCAGGATTGATCTTCAGAATGGACTGGTTGGATCTCCTTGCAGTCCAGGGGACTCTCAAGAGTCTTCTCCAACACCACAGTTCAAAAGCATCAATTCTTTGGCGCTCAGCCTTCTTCACAGTCCAGCTCTCACATCCATACATGACCACAGGAAAGACCATAGCCTTGACTAGGCGAACCTTTGTTGGTAAAGTAATGTCTCTGCTTTTGAATATGCTATCTAGGTTGGTCATAACTTTCCTTCCAAGGAGTAAGCGCCTTTAATTTCATGGCTGCAGTCACCATCTGCAGTGATTTTGGAGCCCAGAAAAACAAAGTCTGACACTGTTTCCACTGTTTTCCCATCTATTTCCCATGTAGTGATGGGGCCAGATGCCATGATCTTCGTTTTCTGAATGTTGAGCTTTAAGCCAACCTTTTCACTCTCCACTTTCACTTTCATCAAGAGGCTTTTTAGCCCCTCTTCACTTTCTGCCATAAGAGTCGTGTCATCTGCATGTCTGAGGTTATTGATATTTCTCCCAGCAATCTTGATTCCAACTTGTGTTTCTTCCAGTCCAGCATTTCTCATGATGTACTCTGCATATAAGTTAAATAAACATGGTGACAATATGCAGCCTTGACGTACTCCTTTTCCTATTTGGAACCAGTCTGTTGTTCCATGACCAGTTCCAACTGTTGCTTCCTGACCTGCATACGAATTTCTTAAGAGGCAGATCAGGTGGTCTGGTATTCCCATCTCTTTCAGAATTTTCCATAGTTTATTGTGATCTACACAGTCAAATGCTTTGGCATAGTCAATAAAGCAGAAATAGATGTTTTTCTGGAACTCTCTTGCCCAGCTGTGGATGTGTCTGGTGATAGAAGCAAAGTCCGATGCTGTAAAGAGCAATATTGCATAGGAACCTGGAATGTCAGGTCCATGAATCAAGGCAAATTGGAAGTGGTCAAACAAGAGATGGCAAGAGTGAATGTCAACATTCTAGGAATTAGCGAACTAAAATGGACTGGAATGGATGAATTTAACTCAGATGACCATTATATCTACTACTGTGGGCAGGAATCCCTCAGAAGAAATGGAGTGGCCATCATGGTCAACAAAAGAATCCGAAGTGCAGTACTTGGATGCAATCTCAAAAATGACAGAATGATCTCTGTTCGTTTCCAAGGCAAACCATTCAATGTCACAGTAATCCAAATCTATGCCCCAACCAGTAACGCCAAAGAAGCTGAAGTTGAACGGTTCTATGAAGACCTACAAGACCTTTTAGAACTAACACCCAAAAAAATGTCCTTTTCATTATAGGGGACTGGAATGCAAAAGTAGGAAGTCAAGAAACACCTGGAGTAACAGGCAAATTTGGCCTTGGAACACGGAATGAAGCAGGGCAAAGACTAACAGAGTTTTGCCAAGAAAATGCACTGGTCATAGCAAATACCCTCTTCCAACAACACAAGAGAAGACTCTATACATGGACATCACCAGATGGTCAACACCGAAATCAGATCGATTATATTCTTTGCAGCCAAAGATGGAGAAGCTCTATACAGTCAGCAAAAACAAGACCAGGAGCTGACTGTGGCTCAGACCATGAACTCCTTATTGCCAAATTCAGACTGAAATTGAAGAAAGTAGGGAAAACTACTAGACCATTCAGGTATGACCTAAATCAAATCCCTTATGATTATACAGTGGAAGTGAGAAATAGATTTAAGGGCCTAGATCTGATAGATAGAGTGCCTGATGAACTATGGAATGAGGTTCGTGACATTGTACAGGAGACAAGGATCAAGACCATCCCCATGGAAAAGAAATGCAAAAAAGCAAAATGGCTGTCTGGGGAGGCCTTACAAATAGCTGTGAAAAGAAGAGAAGCGAAAAGCAAAGGAGAAAAGGAAAGATATAAACATCTAAATGCAGAGTTCCAAAGAATAGCAAGAAGAGATAAGAAAGCCTTCTTCAGTGATCAATGCAAAGAAATAGAGGAAAACAACAAAATGGGAAAGACTAGGGATCTCTTCAAGAAAATCAGAGATACCAAAGGAACATTTCACGCAAAGATGGGCACGATAAAGGACAGAGATGGTGTGGACCTAACAGAAGCAGAAGATATTAAGAAGAGGTGGCAAGAATACACAGAAGAACTGTACAAAAAAGAGCTTCAAGACCCAGATAATCATGATGATGTGATCACTGACCTAGAGCCAGACATCTTGGAATGTGAAGTCAAACGGGCCTTAGAAAGCATCACTACGAACAAAGCTAGTGGAGGTGATGGAATTCCAGTGGAGCTATTCCAAGTCCTGAAAGATGATGCTGTGAAAGTGCTGCACTCAATATGCCAGCAAATTTGGAAAACTCAGCAGTGGCCACAAGATTGGAAAAGGTCAGTTTTCATCCCAATCCCAAAGAAAGGCAATGCCAAAGAATGCTCAAACTACCAAACAATTGCACTCATCTCACACGCTAGTAAAGTAAATATTATATAATTAATACAATTGATATAATATTAATATAATCAAATGAATATTTGATTGGAAATATTGGCAATAATATCAAAATTATTTTGATTTAGTAGAGCTTGTCATTTGTGCCAGCAACCTATGGAAATCCCTTGACCATCACTGACTTTGTTGATGTTCAGTCATGTCCAACTCTTTGTGACCCCATGGACTGTAGCCCGCCAGGCTCTTCTATTCTTGGGATTCTCCAGAAAAGAACACTAGAGTGGGTAGCTATTTCCTTCTCCAGGGGATTTTCCCAACCTGGGGATCAAACCCGTGTCTCCTGCTTGACAGGTGGATTCTCTACTACTGAGCCGCCTGGGAAGCTGCTTGCTGGCCTGCTAGCCAGCCACAAAAGTTTTAAGTACCATGGAAAGAATGAGAAGGGAAAAGAAAGTGGGGAGCAGAGTCGGGTCCTGTGCTCAGGTAGAGACCCCCCCGGGGTGACGCAAACTCTACGATACTTTCTCGTTTCCCTAGGGTAGCCTGCCAAGGCAGGCAGGTTTCCTCATTCCGGAACATGTGATGGAGCTCTGAGCCTGAAATTGTGGTTGCTTTTGTTTTTCTGATGAGGACACTAAAGTATTTGGAAATCTCTGATGTAGGACAATTAGGAGCCTGGAACACCATTAGCTAGACAAAGGAGCAAAGCCCTTTCCTGGCAGAAATGCAGGCTGTAGAAGATGCCTATTGCCAGCCCTCTGCCTCTGTAATGAGATGCTGCAGGCAGCTTCCCCCTGCAGCTGGGACAGAGTGCACTGGAAGCCCAGTTAGGAGCTTTAGTGGAAGTGAGGAATTGGAATTCTCAGAGGTAAACAGAAGTGGAAGATGCATTATCATCTTCTGCAAGGAATTTTCATCATGGTATTAAGATTTTCAAAGCACAAATGTCAATAAAAGACTGTATCCTAGCTTCAGAAATTTTACAATCTGCTTGCGGAAAAAAATTAATTAAGTAATCCAGCTATCTCCTGTGTGGAAACATTTCCTTCAATGCATCCAAATTCTTCTTGGAAAAACTACGTTATAGAAATAGTTTGTCATGGGGGTGAATTTTACATTGCATTTACTTGAAAATCATTGAGAAGTAAGGAACCCCAACTACAAGTTCTAAACCATATGTGATATAATATTACTCAGTTCAGTTCGTTTACTCAGTCATGTTTGACTCTTTGCGACCCCATGGACTGCAGCAAGCCAGGCTTTCCTGTCCATCACCAAATCCCAGAGCTTACTCAAACTCATGTCCATCGAGTCAGTGATGCCATCCAACCATCTTATCCTGTCGTCCCCTTCTCCTCCTGCCTTCAATCTTTCCCAGCATCAGGGTCTTTTCTAGTGAGTCATTTCTTTGCATCAGGTGGCCAAAGTATTGGTGTTTCAGTTTTAGCATTGGTCCTTCCAATGAATATTCAGGATTGATTTCCTTTAGGATGGACTTGTTGGATCTCCTTTCAGTCCAAGGGACTTTCAAGAATCTTCTCCAATACCACAGTTCAAAAATATCAATTATTTGGCACTCAGCTTTCTTTATAGTCCAACTCTCACATTCATACATGACTACTGGAAATACCATGGCTTTGACTAGATGGACCTTTATTGGCAAAGTAAGGTCTGTCTCTGCTTTTTAATATGCTGTCTAGGTTGATCATAGCTTTTCTTCCAAGGAGCAAATGTCTTTTAATTTCATGGCTTCAGTCACCATCTGCAGTGATTTTGGAGCCCCCAAAATTAAGTCTCTCACTGTTTCCATTTTTTCCCCATCTATTTGCCATGAAGTGATGGAACCAGATGCAATGATCTTAGTTTTCTGAATGTTGAGTTTTAAGCCAACTTTTTCACTCTCCTCATCAACTTTCATCAAGAGGCTCTTTAGTTCTTCTTCGCTTTCTGCCATAAGGGTGGTATCATCTGCATATCTGAGGTTATTGATATTTCTTCTGGCAATTTGGAAACCAGCTTGTGCTTCATCCAGCCCAGCATTTCACATGATGTGCTCTGCATATAAGTTAAATAAGCAAGGTGACAATATACAGCCTTGATATACTCTTTTTCCGATTTGGAACCAGTCTGTTGTTTCATGTCCAGTTCTAACTGTTGCTTCTTGGCCTGCATACAAATTTCTCAAGAGGCAGGTCAGTTGGTCTGGTATTCCCATCTCTTTAAGAATTTTCCATAGTTTGTTGTGATCAACACTATCAGAAATTTTGGTGTAGTGGGATAAAGCAGAAGTTAATGTTTTTCTGGAAATCTCATGCTTTTTCAAAGATCCAGTGGATGTTGGCAGTTTGATCTTTGGTTCCTCTGCCTTTCCTAAGTCCAGCTTGAACAAGTGGAAGTTCACCATTCATGTGCTTTTTCAAGCCTGGCTTGGAGAATTTTGAGCAGTACTTTGCTAGTGTGTGAGATGAGTGCAATTGGGCAGTAGTTTGAACATTCTTTGGCATTGCCTTTCTTTTGGATTGGAGTGAAAATTGACCTTTTCCAGTCCTGTGGCCACTACTGAGTTTTCCAGATTTGCTGGCATATTGAGTGCAGCACTTTCACAGCATCATCTTTTAGCATTTGAAATAGCTCAAATGGAATTCCATCACCTCCACTAGCTTTGTTCATAGTGATGCTTCCAAAAGCCCACTTGACTTCACATTCCAGGATGTCTGGCTCTAGGTCAGTGATCACACCATCATCATCTGGGTCATGAAGATCTTTTTTGTACAGTTCTTCTGTATATGCTTGCCACCGCCTTTGCTTCTGTTAGGTCCACACCTTTTCTGTCCTTTATTGTGACCATCTTTGCACCAAATGTTCCCTTGGTATCTCTAATTTTCTTGAAGAGATCTCTAGTCATTCCCATTCTATTGTTTCCCTCTATTTCTTTGAACTGATCACTAAGGAAGGCTTTCTTATCTCTCCTTGTTATTCTTTGGAAGTCTGCATTCAAATGGGTATACCTTTCCTTTTCTCCTTTGCCTTTAGCTTCTCTTCTTTTCTCAGCTATTTGTAAGACCTCCTCAGACAACCATTTTGCCTTTTTGCATAATATTACTAGAACCTCCCAAAGAAACCTCCTAAAGAAAAGTAACTAAAGCCAAGTAGGACCCTCGGGGACCTTCCTGGGAACAAAATTCACTCTGTGTCCCCCCATTTCTCGTTTGTAGAAAAAAAGGTTTCAGTCTCCTGGGCCTTCCCTGAGTTACAAAGAGCAGGAGTTAAGCTTTTAATGATCAGGACAAGAGAACTACAGGATCCCTTGTTCCTCCCATAGGGATGGAGGTAATAAGGGCATAAGTGAGTGAAGTCACTCAGTCATGTCTGACTCTTTGCGACCCCGTGGACTATAGCCCGCCAGGCTCCGCCGCTCGTGGGATTCTCCAGGCAAGAGTACTGGAGTGGGTTGCCATTAGTTCTGAGTAATTCTGCAAAAGCTAATACCCCCTTTAGGTAAATAAATTCCTAGGTATTTTACTCTTTCTGTTGCAGTGTTGAATGTGCTTGTCTCTTTAATTTCTCTTTCTGATATTTCATTGTTAGTATATAAGAATGCAAGGGATTTCTGTATATTAATGTTATATCCTGTAACTTTACTATATTCATTGGTTTGCTGTAGTAATTCCACCAAGAGATGGATAAAGAAGTTGTGGTACATATATCCAATGGAATATTACTCAGCTATAAAAATGAACCACAATTGAGTCAGTTCTAATGAGGTGGATGAACCTAGAGCCTATTATACAGAGTGAAGTAAGCTAGAAAAACAAATACTGCATCTTAACACATACATATAGAATCTAGAAAGATAATCCTGATGAACCTATTTGTAGGGCAGCTGTGGAGATGCAGAAATAGAGAACAGACTTGTCAACACAGTGGTGGAAGGGGAGGGTGGGACAGATTGAGAGAGTAGCATTAAACATATACATTACCATGTGTGAAATACACAGTCAGAGGGAGCTTGCTGTATGACACGGGGAGCGGAAATCCGCTGCTGTGACAATCTAGAGGGGTGGGAGGGAGGCTCAAGAGGGAGGGGACATGTGTATACCTATGGCTGATTCATTCTGATGTGTGACAGAAACCAACAGGATATTGCAAAGCAATTATCTTCCAATCAAAAATAAATTGTAAAAACACCTGAGACCAGCCCCCACCTGGTGGAGGTCGGTGACCATAAGCTCACAGAGCCCAGACTGGTTGGACTGGAACCAGAAGGCTGGTGATGGAGATTCCTGAAGCACCATGTTATCTCACCACCAGCCAATCAGAAGAAGGTGTAGGAGCTGACCTGTGATGCTCTTCCATGACACTGTCTTCAAACACTCTTGCCTAAAAAGTCATGGGGACTTCGGGTCTTATGAGCCCATTCCCCTTGCTTGGCACCCCACAAACAAACCCTTAATTGCTGCAAACACCCTTTGTCAGAGCAAGGTTTTCTGAACCTCACACACGAGAAATCTTATGTAAGCAGATAGGACGGGGGCCCCAGACAAAGGGACACAAGCACGGATTCCTTGACATGAGACCATCTTGGCCTGTGCTGCTTTGTGACCTAAGCCTGACCACAGTGTTTCCTCTTGAACAGTCCCAGTGATCCATGATCGTAAGGGAACCAAGGAATGCAGGAGCCGAGAAAGGGCAATCAAACAACAGCTCACTGATAAAGCACAGTCCTAGTTCCTCCTCTACGGAATCAGGTCATAATGTACCTTTGAGCTTTACAGGAACTAAGGCCCACAGCCAGGTGCAGGACAGAATGATGTTGACCCTCAAGATTTCAGCCAACTAGAAATTGGACTCTGTCCACCTTTGCCCCTATTCTAGCCTGAATTCTCCTCTGCTCAAGCCCTTCATGAACATACATATGCTTTTCGCTGAAAAGTTCCCTAATTTTGCTGCTCTGGGAGCCACACCTTTGGGAAAGATCCCTGGCGTTCTCTTTACTTGCCATGAGTAATAATAAACCCTTTCCTCTCCCAATCTTTGGCTTGGTTGTGTCCGTTGGTTTGGCACATACCAAGACGCAAACCCAGTTTGGGGTAACACTTGCTCAGTTATACAACTATTTAGCCTATTAGTTTTTAATAGCTATGGTCCTTTTTGAAAAGGTGACATTTGAACGAAACCAATTGAAGGTCAGAGAGTTAATAGTAAAGGTGTCTGGAGGAAGTGCGTTCCGGGTGAAGACAACTAAGGATCTAAGTTAACAATAAGCTCCCATTGTTTGAGGAACAGCAAGGAAGCCAAGGTCTTTGGAGCCAAGAGAGAGAGCCGTAGAAGATCCAATCAAAGAATCAAGGAAGGGTCAGATTGGAAAGACCTCAAAGGCCATTGTTAGGTAGGAAATCTTATCCTTCTATCCAGCTAGGTTCTTTGGCTGGTCTGATAATTGACATAAAACAGGTTAACAAGAGAAAAAAAAATTCTTTATGTGTGGAACCCCATAAAAATATGACCCCAAGGACCCATTGGATCATAAGCCTTATACAAGGAATGCAATGGGGCCTGGGACTTCAAAAAGGAGGAGGGCAATTCGCAGGACAATAACGGCAGGTGTTTGGTGGTTAGATGTTTGCCCTGCCCTGTAGAGAGGTCGTTCGGGTAAACATCATCTCTGGTATTACCTCTCTGAGACAGGCCCCAAATCTAAATTCTCTAGGTAGTTAAGGGAGAGGTGAAGGCTCTTCTCAAGTCTGCTCGGTCTAGCTTGCCCTCAGCTCAGAACGATCCATGTGCCCAAGTGGCACATTTTGGACTCCTGTATTCTGCTCCCCTTTCCAGGGAGAGGACTTCAGTTTCACTCCAAGCGAAGTACAAAACAATCACGAGGTTCTAGCAAAGGCATGATTTATGGTTTTCAATAATTCCTCTGGTTGTCTTGTTGATAATAGACCAGAAGCAGGGAACATGTTGAAAGCTAAGTAATTTAAGCCAGGGATGACAGGGGTCCAGTGCAAGGTGGGGATACACACACAGAACTGACGCAGAGAGCCTGGCCTGAAATTCACACTCCGTAAGTATCAGCTCTTAGTTACTCCCATGTTAAGGAAGTGGCTGATAAATTGACATCTCCTCTGGCTGTCTTTCTCAGAAAGGCTGGTACAGCCTGTGAATAATACGGAGACATTTACTAGACCGCGAAATTCCTCTTTTCCTCTGAGACTTAGTTCAGTTCAACCCTGAATCTAATCAAAGTAGACGGTGTTTAGATTTTTTTTCCCCTCTAACAACTTTATGATCACTAGTTTTTATGATTCTCTCATAAATCTGCCAATCTGGGAGTCTGTTTTATATGGTATTTTGGCTCTAGACCATTGAAAATAATGGTTTCACTCCCATCTGTATTTTTGGCATCAACTACATTTTTCTATATCTGTTTACACTAATTTATTACTGTTACCATCCCTTCCTATGCACAATTTGCCTTTTCATCATTCTTTTCTCAGCTACAGGCTGAAACTATTTTAATTCATTCATCATTCAGTATCTTTACTTTAAAATTTTTTTAAAAAGGGACAGATGCTGTCTAAAAGCTCATTGTAGCCATTACTTTTGGCATAGATAAGGTTAACCATGGAAGTAAGTAATACCAGCTAACATAAGCTACGACGTGACTATAAGGTAGATTTTAAAAGTTGAAATGGGTACACCACTTTTTACTTAATAGACATATGAAACAAAGCTAATTATTATAATTTCCATTCTGGGAAAAAATATTTGTGGCCAAGTTTAAAATGCAAGGACTCTTTTCTAGGCAGGCTATTATCAATTTGATAGCCCACCAATCTCCTCTGTCCATGGAATTCTCCAGTCAAGACATTTCCTTCTTCAAGGGATCTTTGCAACCCAGGGATCCAACCTGTGCCTCTTGCACTGCAGGTGGATTCTTTACTGTCTGACCTCTCAGGTAAGCCCAATATGATATATACATATCCAGATTTTCCAAGGAGAGTATCTGATTGGCCTGGTCTTGACCAAGGGTTGACTACAATCCAGGCAACCATGGCCAGAGAGTATAAGAGATAGTGAATTATGACTAATAGGGACCTAGGCCCTGTAGGGACAAAGATGGGAGAGAAAGGGACAAGGGATGGACAGACCCTCCAACAGGAAGAGAGACCCTCCATGACCACATGGGGCAGACCCAAAAGGCAAGTTTTAAAATGTATGAAATAAATAACAAGGTCCTACTGTGTAGCAAAGGGAACTACATTCAATATCCTGTGATAAACCTTAATGGGGAAAATATATTTTAAAATATATATATATATATATATATATATAGGAATCACTTTGCTGTATAGCAGAAATACAACATTGCAAATCAACTATACTTAATAAAAAGTTTTTTTAAAAAAAATGTCGGAAATAAAAATGAAGAGCACAGCATACCCTTAAATTATGAAGTTTCAAAATTGTCACCAACGTTGCTAGGTGAAACAGTTCCAAGAGTGAAGGAGAAAATGAGGATTTGATCAGAAAGAGAAGCAAAACGAAGATGCTGTGATGGAGGCATGATGGGAGAAAAATACGCTCCCAGAGAGGCAGGACATATCTGTGGGCCGCTGAGAAGGATAAAGGGAGGATGTTGGCACGAATTAAGTTTTTAAAAAAGCTCACTAAAGACATAGCTGATATTTTTATTTCCATAATGGAAAATTATGGCCGATATTAAAAGCCCAGTGGAAAACTTAAAATCTTACAAGTTAATAAACAGAACTTACTCTAGGTTTTGAGCTGCCATTAGACAATGGAAATAGAATTAAAAAGAAATAAATCTGGGGAAAAAGAATCCCAATCATAGTGGAGATAGTCCTATAAGACTTAGCTGGAGTCCAAATGGCGCAAAATCTCAATATTGGAAACATCAGGGCATGGAAAAAGTGTTGTCGGAAACTATGTATAACACAAGCTTGAAATGAAGGACTATTTGTTAGGACAGTGATATGTTTAAGTGACCATATCATTAAATGGTAAATTGATAACTGAGTTTAGACAGAGCTTGTGGAAAAATAAATGAGGGAACAGGAGATCACTGAGACTTTCCAAACTTTTTTGTCATTTTTTTCTTTAAAAAAAAAAAAAAAGGCAGTACCTTTGTGTAGTATACCTTCCATAAGCAAAAACATCTCCTAAGATTACCAGGGATTAGGCTGGTGTATAATTATGAGCTAGTTTGTATATAATTAAGAGAACTGGTTTACCAGCTGTTTAGTCCCAATAAGCACAGGTTTCAAGATACTGAAAGTCTTATGTAAATTCTCTTCCTTGAGGCTATTTTCTGCTTATTTACTCTTAAACCAAAAATCTTCCATCAAATGTTAGAGGGGAGAGCCTACTTGAAGACAGTTGGTCAACTCTCTTCAGAAGTATGTCCAGTGAAGGGAAAATTCCAACACACACACACACTATTCCTGTATGCTGTGCATACAGTGTTACTATAATATACAGTATGCATTCTTATATATATACCGTTACCATAATATACAACATATGGAACCATTGTACTTTATATCCTGTTCTAATAATGTGCAAATCCCATGCCCAGGACCTTTCTCACAACTCTTTCTGCTTTAAACAATATCTGAGACAACAGTCTCCAAAGAAAATCTCCTGTACAATTCTCTCCAGTTATTTTTTGTTGCCCCTCTGATCTCCTGGGGAGATAAGCTCAGCCCCTAGTCCTATTCCCACTTGTGAATAATTGTTCCCTGGCCCCAGCTCAATCAGATGTCTTCTTGTGAAGTCTATCATTTCTTCAAACATTTGATGATTGGGAAAAGCCAGGCCCCAAGACACATACTCATCTTCCTCCACTGTTTCCACATTTAGCTCCTATTTTCCTTTCAGGCCAAGTCCTCTAGTCTCCATCTACATTATCTCTGAGAGTCATGGCCATGAGCTGTACCCAAAACTCAGTTCCTTAACTCAGTCTTAGACCCTCCAGCTCTGAGTGGTCATGAAGGTGAAAGTGAAGTGGAAGTCGCTCAGTCATGTCCAGCTCTTTGCAACCCCATGGCCTATACAGTCCATGGAATTCTCCAGGCAAGAATACTGGAGTGGGCAGCCTTTCCCTTCTCCAGGGAATCTTCCCAACTCTGGGATTGAACCCAGGTCTCCCATATTGCAGGTGGATTCTTTGTCTTCTGAGCCACCAGGGAAGCCCAAGAATACAGGAGTGGGTAGTCTATCCCTTCTCCAGGGGATCTTCCTGACCCAGGAATCGAACTGGGGTCTCCCGTGTTGCAGGCAGATTCTTTACTAACTGAGTGATGAGCAGTCATATAGTATAGTAGCTAACAGACAGTGGTGCCAGGCTTCCTGGTTTAAAGTCTTGTTTTTTCTTTATACTTAGAGGCACATTTGATATCTAATCAGCACAATTTGATGAGTTCTGCACGTGTGCAAAAAATGCCTGTGATACCATCGCTTGTGCTGTGCTCAGTTGTGTCCGACTTTACAGCCCCATGGACTGTAGCCCGCCAGGCTCCTCTGCCCGTGGGACTTTCTAGGCAAGAATACTGGAGTGGGTTGCCATTTCCTACTGGCGGATGGGGATCTTCCCAACCCAGGGCTCAATACTGCATCTCCTGGGTCTCCTACATTGGCACCCGGATCCATTACCATGGCCCCACCTAGGACACCATCACTATGGTCAAGGTAATAGACACACCCACCATCTCCCCGAGTTTCCCTGGGTTATGTCCATGTTTGTCTCTGTGTGTGTGAGAGAGAGGCAGAGGAAGAGAGAGATGGACACCGAACATGAGAGCGACTGTTTTGTATTTTGGGGTGCACAGCACCATATTATTAACACTAGGGTGCTCTGTTGTGACGTGGGGTGCATATTAACCCTTCTCCATGACCCTTTCCTCATCTGTTAAACAGGGATATTATTATTATAGAACTCAGTGAATTATTTCAACAGTTTTCAAAGTTTGATTTGCCCATCCCTGGGCATCCCCAAGGCCATTTCGTGAAGTCCAAGAAATCAAAATATTTTTATAATACTACTAAGATGTTATTTGTCTTTCCCTGATGGTAGAAAAACAGTGAGGGCTGAAACCACTGGTGCAATGTGTGAGGCAGGGGCATGGAACTGTATTTGGAGTCACTGCAATTGCATGACCATGCAGGCACGTGCAATATTACTCAGCCACCAAAAGGGATGAAATTGTGTCATTTGCAGAGAAGTGGATGGATCTAGAGACTAACGGGGTGAAGTAAGTCAGAAAGAGAAAAGTGTATTAATGCGCATATATGGAATCTAGAAAAATGGTAGAGGTGATCTTTTTTCAAAGCAGAAACAGAGACACATCGAGAAGAAATGTATGGATACCAAGGGAGAAGAGGGCAGGCGGGATGCACCGGGGCTTGGGATGGACATACACACACCATCGACAGTGCACACAGAACCGCTGGGAACACGCTGGCTGGGTAGCAGGGGACCTCCTCAGTGCTCCGTATGACCTCAGTGGGAAGGAAATCCGAAAGGAGGGGACATGCGTGTTCACATAGCTGATTCATTTTGCTGTACAACAGAAACAGACACAGCAGTGTAAAACAACTATACTCCCAATTGAAAAAAAAAAAAAAAAAACAGTTTCACTTAGGGACATCCTTGAGTATAAGCAATATACTTAATTTCATTAAATTCCCACCGCTCAGTACATATATTTTAAATTATTGTGCGTAAGGGGAATTGGAAACATTTCTGAAATACATCATCTGCCTACTAAACTACAGTGGTTGTCTTTGGCTTATGCAATTGAGTGAGGAGCTGAACTACCTCCTTTTTTTTTTTTTTTTTTTAAGAAACACTATTTTTACTTGAAAGAACAGCTGACAGACAGCTATGGTTATTCAGACTTTGGTATTTGGCAGAAATTTTCTTGAAAATGAAAAAAGTAAGACTGTCAGTTCAAGGAACTAAACTGACAGTATTTGCTGCCAGTGATAAAATTTGAGCTTTTGCGAGAAAACTGGAATTTTGGAAGCCCTAGATTGGCCACTAATGAGCTTAAATTAACAGTAGTAAGATGTGTTGATTTTGACGGCAATTAACAAATTATGGAATGATCATATCTATGTAAAACTAGATCTGTCTACAGTGCTATCTTATTATCCACTGAATGTTTTTATTGTAAGCTTGTATGAATTCTATGCATATTGCCAATATTTCTCTTTGCCCTATACAAGGCCAGAAAAATAAGGTCCCGTTTGTTTACAACTTCAGGGGATCCACCCTTTCTTTTGAGTTTCCCTGGTGGCTTAGTGGTCAAGAATCTGCCTGCCAGTGCAGGAGACATGGGTTTGATGCTTGGGTCAGGAATAGCCCTTGGAGAAGGAAATGGCAACGCACTCCAGTATCCCTACCTGGAGAATCCCCTGGACAGAGGAACCTGGTGGTCTCCAGTCCACGGGGTTCCAAAAGAGTCAGACAGGACTTAGTGACTCAACAACAAAACAAAATCCTTTAAATGCAGAAAGTAATCCTTGCCACAGTCATTTTATAATAATTATCTTAAAAAGTCTATGACTAAGTTTAGATATCTTATTCTTTATTTCAACTTTATCTGGGTATAAAGTATAGTATTTTTAAGCCCCCCAACACTAAATGAATTGTTCTAGAATGCTGTATAAAATAATCCTTTCCTGTTATCTGACATTTCCTTTATTCATATACACTCTTACATTGTGACACTGATTTAAAACAGACACTCATTCTTGGATCCTCACTCATTTTCTGGTGCTTTCTTGAAGAGCTGAATTTATCTTGGCACAATTAAAGGCAATGAAAGACTGTAATCAACACTTGGCTGTATTTACAGCACTTGCTGCTCAAACACTGACATTTTGTAGGGTCTTTAACACCACACTTCACATAGTTAATTCACTTCACATAGTTTTCCTAGGGCATTATGTCCTCTGAGTAAAACTATTATTCATATTAGTTGCTTAGGATTCAAAATTCTTTTAGTAAACATGTGCTTTTCCTGTGGCCTGACAGATGTAAGAGGCATCACCCTGAGAGTAGGTATACACTGATACAGCAAAATCATTCCTACTCACTGATCAGAATCCAGAGCAATTACAAAAGCTGTATAACATTTAACAACACAAACAAAGCTCTGGGAAGTGCTCGGGAGGCGAGCAGTGCAGAAAGAACTTGAGGTTCACACACTCTGAGGTGAGTCAGACATTCTCCGGTACTTTTCCATCCGAGGCTCATCCATGAGCAGAGGAGGCTTAGAACTTTCAGAAGTCTTACAACAGGAGCCAAAGATTAGGGCTACCAAGGCAGCAAGGACGTGAGGGACCTGGATTCCACAAAAAAAGGGTCACAGCCATCTAAAGCTAACGTTCTGCATGGATATTTCCTTTTGGCATTCGCTTACATCACACATGGCAGGTGGAGAGCCTGAAAACCCAAGCATAAAGCAGCAGTTTCGGGCTCCATAGCGCTGACATTGGTAGTCATGTCACCACATGAAATAATAATCAGGGTTTAAGCCAGGCTTTCAGTGGTGAATCCACTAAGGTCTACACATCAGGAGAACAGACCCTCTGGAAATAGACGACTCTCATAACCTCTAAAAACTTAGGTGGACATGAGAGAAGTCAGTATGTTCTATAGGAGAATATCTTCCAAAGCTTCAGTAATTGTTCATACACAATAGCTGATATCCAATAAAAAAATAAAATCCAAGAGCCATGCCATAAAACAGGATCAGAAAAAGGTTACAGAAAACAGATGATACAGTCATTGGTGTTTCCAAATGGGAATAGCATTTTAAGATATTTAAAATGATATGTAGAAAGCTATATATCAGGCTAGACAATTTCAAAATTAGCTGGAACTTACCTTAAAAATCAAACAGAAGTCCCTGAACTGAAAAAAAGTGTAATTGAACCCAATAGACTGTGATAAATTAGATAGAAGGGAAGAGAATGATTCAATTTTAAGATAAGTAAAATATCAGACAAACTCAGAAAGAGAAAATACAGAAAAGGACATAAGAGATAAGAGGTGGAAAAGTCCAAGAATATATTCCAAGAATAACAGATGAAAGAGAATGAGTCAGAAATGGCATTTGAAGAAATACTGGCTGATAATTTCCCTAAAATGATTAAATACATTAATCCACATATTCAATAGCTTAGTGGCATCATTTTTAATTGTCAAGACACGGAAGCAACCGAGGCATCTATCAGCAGATGAACGGATAAGGAAGATGTGCGTCTGTATGCAGTGGAATGCTACTTAGCCATTTCAGAAGAATGGCTTTTTGTAATCTGCAAGAACACGGATGGACCTAGAGGGTATTATGCTAAGTGAAATAAATCAGACAAAAAGACAAATGATTCGTGATATCACTGACATGTGGACACTAAAAAACACAACAAACCAGTGAACATAACAAAAAAGAACCCAGGCTCATGGACAGAGAGAACGAATTAACAGTTACCAGTGGAGAAGAGGAAAATGTGGGAGGGGCAACCAGGGGGAGGAGGTTAAGATGCACAAACCATTATGTATAAAGTAAGCTATCAAGACATGTTGTACAACATAGGGAACATAACCAATATTTTATAATAGCTATAAATGGAGTAAAACCTTTAAAAACTGTGAATTACTTACACTGTACACCTATAACTCATACTATTATACATCAACTATACTCCAATTAAAAAAAAATTTAGCAAACTCTGAACAAGATGAATAGGGGTTCTTGGCAGGAATAGAATCAAAAGTTGGAAGCACTACTATTAAAAAATAAGGCACAAAAGAAGAGTAATTGGATAAGTGTAAATAAATAATGACATGTGGGAGTCAAGATGTACTTAAAAACGTGTTGAAATAGCATTGAATGAAAAGGAAGAGAAATAATGAACAGGATCCTGTAGTCCTTGCGTTGTCCAAAAAGTGAGAAGCACTAATTCTTTGTTATAGACGCAGGTTGTACTCCAAAAATTAACAGAATGGTAGAATTACATACAGTTAACAAGCTAATAGGTTGGTCATAACTTTCCTTCCAAGGAGCAAGCGTCTTTTAATTTCATGGCTGCAGTCACCATCTTCAGTGATTTTGGAGCCCAGAAAAATAAAGTCTGACACTGTTTCCACTGTTTCCCCATCTATTTCCCATGTAGTGATGGGGCCAGATGCCATGATCTTCGTTTTCTGAAAGTTGAGCTTTAAGCCAACCTTTTCACTCTCCACTTTCACTTTCATCAAGAGGCTTTGGAGTTCCTCTTCACTTTCTGCCATAAGGGTGGTATCATCTGCATATCTGAGGTTATTGATATTTCTCCCAGCAATCTTGATTCCAGCTTGTGTTTCCTCCAGTCCAGCATTTCTCATGATGTACTCTGCATATAAGTTAAATAAACATGGTGACAATATATAGCCTTGACGTACTCCTTTTCCTATTTGGAACCAGTCTGTTGTTCCATGACCAGTTCTAACTGTTGCTTCCTGACCTGCATACAGATTTCTCAAGAGGCAGATCAGGTGGTCTGGTATTCCCATCTCTCTCAGAATTTTCCACAGTTTATTGTGATCTACACAGGCAAAGGCTTTGGCATAGTCAATAAAGCAGAAATAGATGTTTTTCTGGAACTCTCTTGCTTTTTCCATGATCCAGCGGATGTTGGCAATTTGATCTCTAGTTCCTCTGCCTTTTCTAAATCCAGCTTGAACATCAGGAAGTTCACGGTTCACATATTGCTGAAGCCTGGCTTGGAGAATTTTGAGCATTACTTTACTAGCGTGTGAGATGAGTGCAATTGTGCAGTAGTTTGAGCACCCTTTGGCATTGCCTTTCTAGATAGCATATTCAAAAGCAGAGACATCACTTTGCCAACAAAGGTTCGCCTAGTCAAGGCTATGGTCTTTCCTGTGGTCATGTATGGATGTGAGAGCTGGACTGTGAAGAAGGCTGAGCACCGAAGAATTGATGCTTTTGAACTGTGGTGTTGGAGAAGACTCTTGAGAGTCCCTTGGACTGTAAGGAGATCCAACCAGTCCATTCTGAAGGAGATCAGCCCTGGGATTTCTTTGGAAGGAATGATGCTAAAGCTGAAACTCCAGTATTTTGGCCACCTCGTGCGAAGAGTTGACTCATTGGAGAAGACTCTGATGCTGGGAGGGATTGAGGGCAGGAGGAGAAGGGGACGACAGAGGATGAGATGGCTGGATGGCATCACTGACTCGATGAATGTGAGTCTGAGTGACCTCCGAGAGCTGGTGATGGATAGGGAGGCCTGGCGTGCTGCGGTTCATGGGGTCGCAAAGAGTCAGACACGACTGAGCGACTGATCTGATCTGATCTGATCTAACAAGCTAATAGAGGAGGAAAAGAAAGAAGTATTTGATCACGAAAAGAAAAGCATGGCAACTATATGTTGAACAGTGATAGATTTTATCTTCTTGGGCTCCAAAATCACTGGTGACTGCAGCGCAGCCATAAAATTAAAAGAAGCTTGCTCCTTGGGAGACAGGCTATGACAAACCTAAACAGTGCATTTAAAAGCAGAGACATCACTTTGCCGACAAAGGTCCATATTGTCGAGGCTATGATTTTTCCAGTACTCATATATGGGTGTGAAAGTTGGACTGTAAGGAAGGGTGAGAGCCGAAGAACTCATGCTTTTGAATTGTGGTGCTGGAGAGTCCCTTGGACAGCAAGGGGACCAAACCAGTCCATTCTAATGGAAATCAACCCTGAATATTTATTGGAAGGACTGATGCTGAAGCTCTAATACTTTGGCCACCTGACGGGAAGAGCCTGACTCATTGGAAAAGAGTCTGATGATGGGGAAAATTGAAGGCTAAAGGAGAAGAGGGCAACAGAAGATTAGATGGCTGGATGGCATCACCAACTCAATGCACATAAGTTGGAGCAAACTCCAGAAGATGGTGAAGGACAGGGAAGCCTGGCATGCTGCAGGTCATGGGGTGACAAAGAGTTGGACACAACTTAGCAACTGAACAACAATACATTAACAGCAACAAAATAAATACATAATATTCCAAACTGGAAATGTAATGTTGAAAACCTGGAAGCAACCCATCAGTGATAATAGATAATCAAATTAGGTGTATACATAAAACAAATTATATAACAATGGAAATGAAAAATGATGATCAATGTTAAGTTGTCTGACTCAGAAGATCCCATTTGCCTAAGAATTTTTTTTTTTAAAAAGTAAAATTAACATGTGCTACAAAGTAAAACAGTGATTATCTTTGTGCAGAAGTAATTACAGAGAGGTCCTTAGAAAATTTATGAGGTGCCAGTATGTTCTATATTTAAATCTGAGTCATGATTTTATGGTCTTATAAAATTTCATCAAACTTATTTGTGATTTTGTGCAATTGTCTGAAATTGCTCTGTACTGCAGTTAAAAACAAGAAACTTCCCTGCAAAAGAAATTGGTGGTATCTCTCTAAACACTTTACATTCCTTGAAAGTATTGCTCAAAATACTAGGAATTTATGTTGTGGAGAGTAGCTCTCTGTAGGATAATCTGTTTTTTTTCTGCTTGTTTATCTTATCACTCACACAAGTTCTATTAATACCATTTATTGCCTGGTAGACCAGAACTTCCTTAAATCTCTTTAATTTAAAAAAATATCATCATAAGGGAAAATACATTGATAATCTTTTAGAAGATGGTAATTGGTTTACCTGACAAGGCAGGATATATTTATTGCTCACAGTGAATGACGATGATCATGAAGCTCATAGGGCAACTTGTTAAAAAAAAAAAAATAACTTATCAAGCACTTAGTATATATTGGGCTTCCCTGGTGGCTCAGATGGTAAAACGTCTGCCTGTAAAGTGGGAGACCTGGGTTCGATCCCTGGGTCGGGAAGATCCCCCAGAGGAGGAAATGGCTACCCACTCCAGTACTCTTGCCTAGAAAATTCCATGGATGGAGGAGCCTAGTAGGCTCCAGTCCATAGGGTCACAAAGAGTCGGACACGACTGAGCGACTTCACTGTTAGTTTATATCACAAGTGTTCCAATCACCTTCATATATTAACTTGTTATCCTTGCAACCATCCAGTGACATAAGAACATGCTTCGAAAGATATCAGTGGTCCTGCTACGCACTAGTCTTGTTTTTTAATTTGTATTGGACTGGAGTTGATTCAGGAGGAGAAGGGGATGACAGAGGATAAGGTGGTTGGGTGGCATCACCGACTCAATGGACATGAGTTTGAGTAAACTCCTGGAGATGGTGATGGACAGGAAGGCCTGGCGTGCTGCAGCCCATGGGATCACAAAGAGTTGGGCATGACTGAGCAACTGAACTGAAAAGTTGATTTACAATGTTGAGTTAGTTTCAGGGGTATAGCAAAGTGAACCAGCTACACAAATACATATATCCACTATTCTTTTTTAGACTCTTTTCCCATGGAGGCCATTATCCACGTACTAAGCAGGGTTCCCTGTGCGGTACAGTAGTAGGTCCTTATTAGTTACCTATTTTATATATAGCAGTGCCTATATGTCAGTTCCAATCTCTAATTTATCCCTTCTCCTACCCACTTACCCCGTGGTAATCATGAGTTTGCTACATCCATGACTCTGCTTCTGTTTTATAAATAAATTCATTTTTACACCCCTTTTTAAGATTTCACGTATAAGTGATATCATTTGATATTTGTCTTTCTACGTCTGACTTACTTCACTCAGCATGACAGTCTCTAGCTCTATCCATGTTGTTGCAAATTACATTATTCTGTTCTTATGACTGAGTAATATTCCATTGTGTACATACACCACCACCTCTTCTGTATCCACTCATACTTCAATGTGTATTTAGGTTACTTCCATGTCCTGGCTACTGTAAATAGTGCTACAATGAACACTGGGGTGCATCTCTCTTTTTGAATGGTGGTTTTCTCCGGGTATATGCCAAGGAGTGGGATTGCTGAGTCATACGGGAGTTCGATTTTTAGGTTTTTAAGGAACCTCCATATCGTTCTCCCTAGTAGAACATTTACATTCCCACAAACAGCGTAGGAGGATTCCCTTTTCTCCACACCCTCTCTAGCATGTACTGTTTGTAGATTTTTTGATGATAGTCATTCTGGCCGGTGTGAGGTGATAACTCATTATAGACGTGATTTGCATTTCTCTGTTAATTAGTGACGTTGAACATCTTTCTCTGTGTCGTTTGGCCATCTGTATGTCTTCTTTGGAAAAATGTCTGTTTAGCTCTTCTGCCCATTTTTTTGATTGGGTTATTTTTTTTTATAGTTTTGTATTAATTTAATGTATTTAGGGCATTTGAAAAATATAAAAATGTGATGTATAACACTAAGCACAAAAATGATTTTACCAATATAAAAGTTGTTTATTCTACAGTCAATTTAACTATGCTTTGCCCTAAACACAGGAGTCCCTTCATTTGCTTTTCTCTTGTTAGCCTCTTTATTTTTTCTTGGGTATATTAATTTCTTTTTTGTTTTGTGACTAGAGAAAGCATTTGTAAATTGCAGGGATTTTTCTTGTTGTAGCTATAGATTATGATATGGTCATGTTCTAAACCTCATTAAAATTGTCAGCTGTTTCCCCTTCTCCACTGCCCAAGATCTACTGAGAAAACCTATTGCTTAACAAAGCAAGCTACGGTGTCTCTATTATATAATAACCTTTGCCCAAGTAAAATATTTGCTCTCTGAAAGAACAAAGGAATAAACAAGGGCTTTTAATCAAGGCATTAAATTTAGTATAATTAGATGAGTGTGGCTCCCTGGCATTGAGGACAGATGGGAGAAAAGCCATTAGTAAATCCGTGGCCATTATCACTAATCATTCCCTCCGCATCTTTCTCTTGCTATCAGTAATGGGAATTTCCCAGCGGTGACCCTTTGTAATTTGACCTCTGCAGTGTCCTTCCGTGTTCTCTTTTTCTCCTGATCACTTTTTAATTTTTTTTTAACTTGCTGCTTACATGCTTACTGGAGTAAAGCCAGTTAACAACGTTGTGATAGTTTCAGGTGGACAGCAAGGGACTCAGTCACATACATACGTGTATCCAGTCTCCCCCACACTCCCCTCCCATCCAGGCTGCCACCACACACTGAGCAGAGTTACCTGTTCTATAAAGTAGGACCTCGTTGGCTATCCATTTTCAATAAAGCAGTGTATATATGTCAGGTCCTGATCATTTAAAAAAAATATTCTTGCCAGACGTCTGTCCACTCTTCGCTGTCCCTAATCCTCCACCGCCCCCTTTTCATACGTCACTTGTGAACTGACTTAAATCATCTGATTGTGCGGATGATGCACTGAATTCTGGAAATGGTTCTGCACCTGTTGTCATCTCTTTTCCTAAAGCTGTGACTACATTTCATGAATGGAGCTCTTAATGGTTGTTAAGGAAACGAGAATTTACTACCACGTAAAGAAAGGCCTGTTGTGCATCACTGCTTCCTCTAGAGTGTTGTCATTTTGCTCTGTTTGAAGATGTGGGGGAGGCATTGTTGACCTGGAGAAATATTTAACTCTTCCAGGAGAAGCATTCATAGACATGCTGAGACACTGACTCTCCAAAACCCAACTTGTAAAATTGATTCCAAACTACGGAACATTCAAGCACCTGAATCCTTCTGTTTAGCCAATTGGATTTGTGCTGTGACAATACCCATAAACACTCAGACACCATTTACAGGAATCAATATTGGAAATATGAGAAATAAGGAAGGATCGTAATTAGTGAAGACTTTAAAGTTCCAACACTGAGTCTCTGCCCTGATAAGAAATTAAGGTAGGGATTCTGGCTTTTTTTCTGGCCACACAGCGAAGCATGTGGAACTTCCCTGACGGGATCAAAACTGTGCCCACTGCACGGGAAGCACAGAATTTTCACCACTGGGCCCTCAGGGGAGTCCCAGGGACAAGTTCTAAGTTCAATGACATAACCGACAATAACAGCTTGTATTTACCAAGTGCTGATTTGACTGACTGACTGCATGTGCTCCGTCCTGTCTGACTCTGTGTGACCCCACGGACCACAGCCCGCCAGGCTTCTCTGTCCCTGGGACTCTCCAGGCAAGAATACTGGGGTGGATTGCCATTTCCTCCTCTACGGGATCTTTCTGACCTAGAGACCGAATCTGAGTATGCTAACTGCTTTATATGTTTTATATCATTTATTCTTCACACCTCCAAAAAATTTTTTTTTTTTTTTTACTATTTTCTGGAGTACGTCAAGGCTGTATATTGTCATCCTGTTTATTTAACTTCTATGCAGAGTACATCATGAGAAATGCTGCACTGGAAGAAACATAAGCTGGAATCAAGATTGCCGGGAGAAATAGCAATAACCTCAGATATGCAAATGACACCACCCTTATGGCAGAAAGTGAAGAGGAACTAAAAAGCCTCTTGATGAAAGTGAAAGTTGAGAGAGAAAAAGTTGGCTTAAAGCTCAACATTCAGAAAACGAAGATCATGGCATCTGGTCCCATCACTTCATGGGAAATAGATGGGGAAACAGTGGAAACAGTGTCAGACTTTATTTTTCTGGGCTCCAAAATCACTGCAGATGGTGACTGCAGCCATGAAATTAAAAGGTGCTTACTCCTTGGAAGGAAAGTTATGACCAATCTAGACAGCATATTCAAAAGCAGAGACATTACTTTGCCAACAAAGGTTTGTCTAGTCAAGGCTATGGTTTTTCCTGTGGTCATGTATGGATGTGAGAGTTGGACTCTGAAGAAGGCTGAGCGCCAAAGAGTTGATGCTTTTGAACTGTGGTGTTGGAGAAGACTCTTGAGAGTCCCCTGGACTGCAAGGATATCCAACCAGTCCATTCTGAAGGAGATCAGCCATGGGTGTTCATTTTAAGGAATGATGTTAAAGCTGAAACTCCAGTACTTTGGCCACCTCATGCGAAGAGTTGACTCATTGGGAAAGACCTGATGCTGGGAGGGATTGGGGGCAGGAGGACAAGGGGACGACAGAGGATGAGATGGCTGGATGGCATCACTGACTCGATGGACATGAACTCTGGGAGTTGGTGATGGACAGGGAGGCCTGGCATGCTGCGATTCATGGGGTCACAAAGAGTCGGACACGACTGAGTGACTGAACTGAACTTACTATTTTCTTGATAAGGCAACAAAGCAACAAGGAGAGTAGATATCTTGCTCTAGGCCACTCAATTAATAAATGTCAGAGACAGGTTTAGACTCAGATATAATCAACTCCAAAATCCCATCTGGCTACCATTTTATTCTGCCTCTTTCTGAGGCTTTGAGTATCCTTCTCAACTCTTACCCAGCTCCGAGCTGCCAAAACAGAGAACTGCATTACAACTGTGCTAAAGCTCCCTTGAGAATTATTTTTATCATATATTTAAAGTGAAAACAGGTAGCCTGGATGTTTGTTTTTCCAGACATGTACGACTTCTTGGGTCCAGGCCCAGAATAGGCATAATTGGGTTTTGCCAGGGTTAGAATTTGCAGGGGAATGTAGGAAGGTTTTGCCTGGGGAGAAAGTTGAAAGAGTTTTGAGATCTGCAAGGTAAGCTGTTTGAGAAAGAGACTAAGGTGGACGGGATGATGGAGAAATAGTGATGGGACCAGGGGTTATGCATTTAAATGGCGAAAATACCAAGAATCTTGCCAGCTATACTCACAGCTTTGATTATGTTGATCACAATAAACTGTGGAAAATTCTGAAAGAGAAGGGAATACCAGACCACCTGACCTGCCTCTTGAGAATCTTGTATGCAGTTCAGGAAGCAATAGTTAGAACTGGACATGGAACAACAGACTGGTTCCAAATAGGAAAAGGAGTATGTCAAGGCTGCATATTGTCACCCTGCTCATTTAACTTATATGCAGAGTACATCATGAGAAATGCTGGGCTGGATGAAGCACAATCTGGAATCAAGATTGCCGGGAGAAATATCAATAATCTCAGATACGCAGATGATACCACCCTTATGGCAGAAAGCGAAGAAGAACTAAAGAGCCTCTTGATGAAAGAGGAGAATGAAAAAGTTGGCTTAAAGCTCAACATTCAGAAAACAAAGATCATGGCATCCAGTCCCGTCACTTCATGGCAAATAGATGGAAAAACAGTGAAAACAGTGTCAGACTTTATTTTTCTGGGCTCCAAAATCACTGAAGATGGTGATTGCAACCATGAAATTAAAAGATGGTTACTCCTCAGGAGAAAAGTTATGACCAACTTAGACAGCATATTAAAAGGCAGAGACGTTCCTTTGCCAAAAAGGTCCATCTAGTCAAGGCTATGGTTTTTCCAGTAGTCATGTATGAATGTGAGAGTTGGACTATAAAGAATGCTGAGTGCCAAAGAATTGATGCTTTTGAGCTCTGGTGTTGGAGAAGACTCTTGAAAGCCCCTTGGACTGCAAGGAGATCCAACCAGTCCATCCTAAAGGAAATCAGTCCTGAATGTTCATTGGAAGGACTGATGCTGAATCTGAAACGCCAACACTTTGGCCACCTGGTGCGAAGAGCTGACTCATTTGCAAAGATCCTGATGCTGGGAAAGACTGAGGGCAGGAGGAGAAGGGGACAACAGACGATGAGATGGTTGAACAGCATCACCAACTCGATGGACATGAGTTTGGGTAAACTCCGGGAGTTGGTGATGGACAGAGAGGCCTGGCATGCTATAGTCCATGCAAAGAGTAGGACATGACTGAGTGACTGAACTGAACATCAAGGTGGTGTTGTTGTTCAACCACTAAGTTGTGACCCTGTGGACTATAGCCCTACAGGCTCCTTCGTCTATGGCATTTCCCAGGCAAGAATACTGAAGTGGGTTGCCCTTTCCTCCTCCAGGGGATCTTCCTGGACCAGGGATGAAAGCCGTGTCTTGTGCACTGGCAGGTGGATTCTTTGCCAGTGAGACACCTGAGGAAGGCGGGGCTGCTCTGCACCCTCGTCAGCTCCTTTCTTTGTCTGTCGACAATCACTATTTCCTTCTTTCAAAAGAACTTTATTTAGAGAAATGCCAGATGCTCTTTACACCACCCCTACTGCTTGTGGAGTTTTATGACATGTTTCCTCAAGCTCATGTTACTGACATTTGGGGCCAGATCATTCCATCTTAGGGAGGACAGTCCTGTGCAGTCCAGGATGTTTAGCCACATCCCTGGCCTGTGCCTGCTAGACGTCCGTGGTACCAACCCCTGCCCCAGCTGTGACAAAATGTCCAAAATGCCCCTAGACACTGACAAATGCTGCCCCCCACACCACGGACAAAGTCCTTTCCTTGTTCATGGCCCCTTGATAGATCCAGCAGATTTTGGAAGGGACAACTTAGCAACTGAACAACAACAATCAAGTCCAGCCCAGTGACTGTCAAGCTGTAAATACTAAGTACTGGTTACATTTTTAATATAGGAATTGTATTAAAAATACATCAGCATGAAAGTGTGGATAAGTCGACATTAAAATGGAAAGAGCATATTTATCTACCATAACCAGCTTCCTGATCCAAGGTCGGTTAAAACACAGATTCCTATGTGCAGGAGAGGCAGACCTCTAAAGTAGCTTTGGTTACCTGTCAGAATTACCCATCCCAGAGCTGCTGGAAGCACACACACAATTTTATTCCTAAACCATCATACCAGGTCCCATGATTCAGAGAAGAGCAGCTGTCCATCTGAACAGCTGTCAATGTTTCTGGACAGAATCACCGAAGGGAAGGGAGAGAAGTTGGTTTAACTATTTGCCACGTGTGTGCATTTCTATCCTGGAGACTTGAGTTTAAAGCAGGAACTGTGGTAAACTAAATCACAGTTTAGATGGGCTTTATACCCATCTCAGAGCTAACTGGTTGTTTAGCAATTAATTGATGGGAGATGACCAGACTACACCTTGAAATATCATTACACTTAGTGACTGTGCATACCTCCCCGCCCCCAATTCTTGGATTGATTGGCTGAATTATCATGAAAATTGAGCCAAACATTCCTTCCCTCCTGCTCAAGAATTTTGTACAATTTCTCTCTAGTCAGAAAGTGACTGGGTACTTGATCAATGTTCAAGGGACAGGGAGAGGAGGAAGAAAGGCATCAGATTTGCTATCATGAGTCACACTTGATGTGAGCTCTGCTCTTTTTCAGCAGTTAAGAAATTAGAACAGATTCCTTTTTTCTAAAGAAGACAGGCTGAAACATTTGTAGCTTTTGAAAGGTAATCTAACACTGTCAAGCTTATGACGTGTCAGGATTCAGTTTAGGCATTTTGTTTTTATAATACAAAGATCAGAGAGTCAGGCAGGTTTTGGCAAAAGAACAACAGGAAGAGTCCCTGTCCCTAGAGAGAGCTGCCAAACTTCAAAGTAATTTACATCAACAGTATAATCATCCCCTAAGAAAAGCGCCTCCCTCTGCAAAGCTAGTTAATAAAGCACTTGCTCAATCATAAAAATGTTTTGAGGAAAGCGGAACTGAATACCTTAGGTAAGTGATGATCTGAGATATAAAAACCCACCTGATAGTCTTGAGATTTGATTCTCTTTGAAAACAAAAGAAAAAAACACATTTTCAATGTCTTAGGATCTAGTGTGCTGAAATGTTAACAGATTATCTCGGTAAAATGTGATTCATCTAGTGTTGAAACTCAAAGAATTACAGAATGACTTGTAAAGGATTGTATACTGAACAAGGAAACACCAAAATCCACAGAACTTGCATTTTGAGTTTGGTTAGAAATGACACTCTAATGTAGTCTCAAACTCCATTCAAACTCTATTTAAATAATCTCCCATTACCTAACTATTAAAAGTCACTTGCATGCCCAAGTTCTAGTAGGCATGTAGGGAAAGTAAATACTTATAGATTTTGTTGTTTTAAAAATAACATTACTCCATAGATTCAGAATTTCAAATATATTTGAACCCGAGGTGGCTCATTGTACTGTCACTGTGCTCCAATGCTATGGAAAGAAATGGAAACTGTGTTGGAAAAGAGGAGCCAGGATGAAAGTCATTTCTAGGCAGAGTGCTTTTTCCTTCTGTGCATTGAATGAATTCCACACCTACATCAAGAGACATTCACTGTCTTTTATGATGTTTCCCTCCTGGCTCCAAGAAACCTGTTCAGTGTGGTTCCTATTCAAGCTCCATCTTCAAACCTATTCAAGCTCCCTTTTCCAGAGAGATGTTTATATTCTAGATCCATCCTGCCCTCTTTTCTTTCCTCCCCATCCAAAGTAAATCCTGTTTTACCTTCTCCCAGCCTCTCAAGGCAACAGTAGATACTTTGATAATTCTAGTGGCTGACTTTATTTTGGAGGGCTCCAAAATTGCTGCAGATGGTGATTGCAGCCATGAAATTAAAAGATGCTTACTCCTTGGAAGGAAAGTTATGACCAACCTAGATATCATATTCAAAAACAGAGACATTACTTTGTCAACAAAGGTCTGTCTAATCAAGGCTATGGTTTTTCCAGTAGTCATATATGGATGTGAGAGTTGGACTACAAAGAAAGCTGAGCACTGAAGAATTGATGCTTTTGAACTGTGGTGTTGGAGAAGACTCTTGAAAGCCCCTTGGACTGCAAGGAGGTCCAACCAGTCAATCCTAAAGGAAATCAGTCCTGAATATTCATTGGAAGGACTGATAATGAAGGTGAAACTCCAATACTTTGGCCACCTGATGCTAAGAGCTGACTCATTTGAAAAGACCCTGATGGTGGGAAAGATTGAGGGCAGGAGGAGTAGGGGATGACAGAGGATGAGATGGTTGGATGGCATCACCGACTCAATGGACATGAATTTGAGTAAACTCCGGGAGCTTGTGATGGACAGGGAAGCCTGGTGGGCTGCAGTCCATGGGGTCACAGAGTTGGACACGACTGAGTGACTGAGCTGAGCTGATAACTGACAATTCAGAGACTATTTTTGCAAAGGGGATAGTTCACAGTTTTCTCCATTTCATAAGTTATGATAAATTTCTTAGCTCTGTAGAAGAATGGTCTCAGCCATAATCTCCAGAAATACACAGTAGTGACAAACTGGGATAAAAAGATTATTTGAACAAACAACCAAGTCAGGCTTCAGTGGCTGTAATTCCAAGAGCAACCATCACATGACATTATATGAATACAGGCTTAAAATCATGGTAAAGACAAATACTTAAAGATATATAGAACTCTCTTGCCTTATATTTTTATGTACAATCACTACAAGGAGAAAGAATTAAACCAAAGCATAGATCTAAGTAAAAGTGACTCTCATCAACATCTATGAGCTCAAGTCTTTTTAATGAAAAAGAAATGAGATACCAATATACCATTTATAGCTATAGACTCTTGCTCTGGGCTGAATTGGTCAGTCAGTCAACTACTTCCCTTCCCTCCATTGGAACAGGAGAAGAAAATAATATCCTTTGCTAGAAACCTCTTCAAAACATGTTCTAACACTTTGGTTTGTGAAGTGTAAAGGGGAAAAGTCACTCAAATATTGAAATAGGACTAAGAATCTCCAGCCTGTATTCCAGTTGTTCAGTTGCTAAGTCGTGTCCGACTCTTTGCAACCCCACAGACTGCAGCACGCCAGGCTCCTCTGTCCTCCACTCTGTCCAGGAGTTTGCCCAGACTCATGCCCATTGAGTTCTTGATGCCATCCAGTCCTCTCATCCTCTGTTGACCAGAGAGACCAGAGCAAGCAGTGGAGGCCTGAGAATGGTCTGTGTCTCCTCTGTGGAGCGGGAGTTATGTTTAAATTTCAATTCTGTTTCCTTGTTGCTTATCCGTTTATTTTTGCATTGGAGCAAAACGGCTTTATGATGTCTTGTTAATTTCTACTGGACGGCAGCATGAATCGACTATACGTACACACAACTCCCCGTCTCTTGGACTTCCCTCCCATCCCCCATCCCACCCCCTAGGTCATCACAGAGCACCAAGCTGAGCTCGCAGTGATCTACAGCAGCTTCCCACCTGCTCTCTCTGTCTCATAGCGTAGCCAACCCATTGGGAAAGACCCTGATGCTGGGAAAGATTGAGGGCAAACAAAGAAGAGGGCGGGCCACGATGAGATGGTTAGATAGCATCACTGACTCACTGGACATGAATCCAAGCAAACTCCGGAAGACAGTGGAAGACAGGGAGGCTTGGCTGCTTGGGGTCACAGAGCCGGACACGACTTAGCGACTGAAGATGCAGACAGACATATATATCAACGCTACTCTAATTTGTCCCACCTCTCCTTTGGATTTGTAAGTATACATTTCCCGGTCAGTTCTCTAGTTCCTCATAGTCTCTGTCAAAGGTTGGGCTCTCCAGATGGTGATGCTGAGATGGAATTTGGGGTGAATGATATCTGTTAGGGGTCCACCTCTTTGAAAGAGGCAGAAGGCAGACTTGGGCAGAGGGAGAAGACAGGTGGGATGTGGCTAGACACAACCTCAGTCACCCCCCTGGGAGCTCTGGGTCACTTCAGCCACTGTGGGTCATTGGATGGGTGGCATTCAGGCGTTGCCCAGCCATGGGCGAGGCAGCTCTCTACAGCTACCACTGCAGGAACCCATAGGTGGAGGACTTGACTGACCACACTATCTTCAACTAGTCAGCAGGTCCTTCCTTGAAGAGCCATGTGGGTGGTGCAACACTGTCTGCCATTAGCTATTAGTTATTTGATGCATAAGAATCCTTTTTGTTACAAAGATTTAGCAAGTAATTGCTTTATCTTGTGAGCCAGCAAGGAACTGATCAAGAGTCTTTAAGCAGTAACTTTTCATTTAGAAACTGGAGCATTTTGATTCTCAACATTTGCTGGTCTCAACAACAGGCCATCATGTTCTTCTAACCATTGACAATAGAAATACTTCTAAAATTAACTTCATCTTCTAAAGTTCCACAGCTACCTTTTAAAAGTTAATGAAGAGGGTGAAAGAACTCAACTCTGACTTGGAAAATGCATGAAGCAATTATTTATTTCTACCCACAGTAATGATGAATTCTCTGAATCAAGCCAGATTAGATTCTTAACCCTTTCTGAGTTACCTTTGTTTCTCCTTAGATAATCTAAGTTGTGTTAGCACTTATCCAACTTGTTTGATTGTAATTGTCTGTATTCTAGGTTCTTTATCCACATAAAATTCCAAAATGACATGCTAACCTTTTAGTTCCAGCCATCTAAGATTCCCAGATAAGAGACATAACACTCTGGGTAATAAATACTAGCTACAACAGTAATACAGAATAACTCAGCAGAAAGTCCAGCTAGAACTTAGCTACAGGGCTTGTACCAATGACCCAGAAGCCCTGGCTCTTCTCTTCTGTGGCTGCCATTCCCTTCCAGGGATTCCATGGAGTCCTTTCTTGGACCTCCTGCCTTCAGCTGTGCAACCAGCAAACAGACAGCAAGTCGAGAAGGGCCATATCCAGCCCTGGCATGCACTTCTTCATTCCTAACCTCAAACTTAGTGCAAGAGAGGTTGGAAAGTGTAGTCTTCTAGTGTGTCCAGAAAAATAAAGTAAAACGAATAAGTGGTTATCTATCCAGTCTCTACTGCAGAGGACGATACAGTCATTGTATGTGTGTAAGTGCTGATGTATTCTCTGTCTGTCCTAACACTGTGATTTCAACATATTATTTGGAAAAGTGTGTCTAGAGGAGGTTCCATTCAGTTCAGTCACTCAGTTGTGTCCGACTCTTTGCGACCCCATGAATCGCCGCACACCAGGCCTCCCTGTCCACCACCAACTCCCGGAGGTCACTCAAACTCACATCCATTGAGTCGGGTGATGCCATCCAGCCATCTCATCCTCTGTCATCCCCTTCTCCTCCTGCCCCCAATCCCTCCCAGCATCAGAGTCTTCTCCAGTGAGTCAACTCTTCACATGAGGTGGCCAAAGTACTGGAGTTTCAGCTTTAGCTGAAATCCCATATATATCATGTGAAATCCCATATATATCAGCTGAAACCTGCATATATCATTCCTTCCAAAGAAATCCCAGGGCTGATCTCCTTCAGAATGGACTGGTTGGATCTCCTTGCAGTCCAAGGGACTCTCAAGAGTCTTCTCCAACACCACAGTTCAAAAGCATCAACTCTTCAGCGCTCAGTTTTCTTCACAGTCCAACTCTCACATCCATACATGACCACAGGAAAAACCATAGCCTTGACTAGACAAACCTTTGTTGGCAAAGTAATGTCTCTGCTTTTGAATATGCTATCTAGGTTGGTCATTACCTTCCTTCCAAGGAGTAAGTGTCTTTTAATTTCATGGCTGCAGTCACCATCTGCAGTGATTTTGGAGCCCAGAAAAATAAAGTCTGACACTGTTTCCATTGTTTCTCCATCTATTTCCCATGAAGTGATGGGACCAGATGCCATGATCTTCGTTTTCTGAATGTTGAGCTTTAAGCCAACTTTTTCACTCTCCACTTTCACTTTCATCAAGAGGCTTTTTAGTTCCTCTTCACTTGCTGCCATAAGGGTGGTATCATCTGCATATCTGAGGTTACTGATATTTCCCCTGGCAATCTTGATTCCAGCTTGTGCTTCTTCCAGGCCAGCATTTCTCATGATGAACTCTACATTAAGTTAAATAAGCAGGGTGACAATATACAGCCTCGACGTACTCCTTTTCCTATTTGGAACCAGTCTGTTGTTCCGTGTCCAGTTCTAACTGTTGCTTCCTGACCCGCATATAGGTTTCTCAAGAGGCAGGTCAGGTGGTCTGGTATTCCCTTCTCTTTCAGAATTTTCCACAGTTTACTGTGATCCTCATAGTCAAAGGCTTTGGCATAGTCAATCAAGCAGAAATAGATGTTTTTCTGGAACTCTCTTTTCTTTTCCATGATCCAGTGGATGTTGGCAATTTGATCTCTGGTTCCCCTGCCTTTTCTAAAACCAACTTGGACATCTGGAATTTCATGGTTCACATACTGCTGAAGCCTGGCTTGGAGAATTTTGAGCATTACTTTACTAGCATGTGAGATGAGTGCAATTGTGTGGTAGTTTGAGCATTCTTTGGCATTGCCTTTCTTTGGGATTGGAATGAAAACTGACCTTTTCCAGTCTTATGGCCACTGCTGAGTTCTCCAAATTTGCTGGTATATTGAGTGCAGCACTTTCACAGCATCATCTTTTAGGATTTGAAATAGCTCAACTGGAATTCCATCACCTCCACTAGCTTTGTTCGTAGTGATGCTTTCTAAGGCCCACTTGACTTCACATTCCAGGATGTCTGGCTCTAGGTCAGTGATCACACCATTGTGATTTTCTTGGTCGTAAAGATCTTTTTTGTAAAAGATCTTTTTGTAAAGATCTTTTGAGATCTGCCACCTCTTTTTAATATCTTCTGCTTCTGTTAGGTCCATACCATCGTTCAGCTGGATCCAAAAGAGAATCTGGTGTCATGAAAACATTAGTGCTTCAGTATGCATCTGGGAACTGTCTATTTCTCATGCCACTAGCTAAAATCGGGTTTGGTACTTATCCCAGGAGTGAAACTTAGGGTTTGGAATTGATGATGTTGTCAGTAGGTCATACAGCAGCAGTCTCAGCACCTTGCTCTCGGTGGATGCCAGGTTAAGAAATATTTGTCCTTAAGGATAGAAGAGATCCTAACATTAGTCACTGTATTTTGGATAGGACAGGGCACCTCCGCAATCTTCTCTACTCTCCCATTTAGGCTTGCTTCTCCAGGCTGCAAGCTCAAAGGAACAGTAAGTCCTTTCTTTCTCTGCTGACTTTGCATCCTGAGGCAGTGGTGCCCTGGAGCCGGCCTCCTCCTGGCTTCTCAGACCTGGATTTGTCCCCCTTGTCTCAAGTCTACGTTAGGGGTGGTCATGTCAGCAGCTTGAAACCAGCCCCAGCGGGAGTATTTGCACCATAAGCGCCGCCCAATGTTGCGGACGAAGGCTGCCTCCCCCGCTGAGGATGGTTTACTGGCAGGACGCTGACAGCTTACGATATATTTGGCAGCAGGCTGGCTGTCTCAGGAGAGACTGGGCTGTGGTTACAAACCTTCTCCAAGCCTTAGTGTCTTAACAACCAGAGTGTACATTTAGGTCACATGACATGCACTAGGTAAAACAGCTTTTCCCAACGTGGTCTGTCCAGATGACACTTGGGTTGACAGTCATCACCTTGACCCGCCTTCTGTCATCCCTGACGCAATGACGAGAGGCTCTTGAAGTCTCGACCCACAACTGAGTCAGGTCACTTCCCTTCACTGGGTCAAGCTACCTCCACTAGGCAAGAAGTGAAAATCCTGTCAGTTTCCTTAAGCTTTCGAATTGTGGTGTTGGAGAGGACTCTTGAGAGTGCTTTGGACAGCAAGGAGATCAAACGAGTCAATCCTAAAGGAAATCAACCCTGAATACTCACTGGAAGAACAGAAGCTGAAGCTTTAAGACTTTGGCCACCTGATGCAAAGAGCAGACTCATTTGAAAAGACCTGATGCTGGGAAAGATTGAAGGCAGGAGAAGGAGGGAGCGGCAGGGTGAGATGGCTGGGTGGCATCACCAACTCGATGGACATGAGTTTAAGCAAACTCAGGAGATCGTGAAGGACAGTGGAGCCTGATGTGCTGCAGTCCATGGGGTTGCAAAGAGTCAGACACGACTAGTGACTGAACTGAACTGAGTGACTGAACAACAGCAGCAGAGGAGGAAGAAGTCAGCAAGACAGCCTCGCTAGTGCTTGACCTGTGGCCTGGACCCCACATTCAGAGGCTCCTCACCACACCTCCCATCCTTGGAATGTCCATTCTGCCCACTGTTTCCATAGTGGAAGCTGTTCTAAGGACATAGCCTTGGAATAGTAAGGGGTTGTTGAGGCCATCTGGATGGTCTACACCAGTGGTCCTCAGCTTTCTGGCACCAGGGACGGGTTTCATGAAAGATAATGTCCCCCCTCCACAGGCAGAAGAGGATGATTTTGGGGTGATTCAAGGGCATTATACTTACTGTGCATCTTACTTCTAGGATTATTAGATCCAACTCAGATCCTCAGGTATTAGATGCCAGAGGTTGGCAACCCTGTATACATGACTGAACCCAGTTAAGGCTTCTATATAAACTTCTATAATGTGGTGGGTAGGTGTGTCTCCTTGTCTTGCAGTGACCAAAACAAACCTTGATGGGAGTTTCTTTCCTTCTTAAATATACCATCTACTGATCTGGAGTGGCTGCCTCTCTCTTGGGCCTCTCTCTGCCCTCTGTGTACAGGGCCATTTGCAGATCAACAGTGAACTACTGAATTGTATGATCAGATCAGATCAGTCACTGAGTCATGTCCGACTCTTTGCAACACCATGAATCGCAGCACACCAGGCCTCCCTGTCCATCACCAACTCCCGGAGTTCACCCAGACTCACGTCCATCGAGTTGGTGATGCCATCCAGCCATCTCATCCTCTGTCGTCCCCTTCTCCTCCTGCCCACAATCCCTCCCAGCATCAGAGTCTTCTCCAATGAGTCAACTCTTCGCATGAGGTGGCCAAAATACTGGAGTTTCAGCTTTAGCATCATTCCTTCCAAAGAAATCCCAGGGCTGATCTCCTTCAGAATGGACTGGTTGGATCTCCTTGCAGTCCAAGGGACTCTCAAGAGTCTTCTCCAATACCACAGTTCAAAAGCATCAATTCCTCAGCGCTCAGCTTTCTTTACAGTTCAACTCTCACATCCATACATGACCACAGGAAAAACCATAGCCTTGACTAGACGAACCTTTGTTGGCAAAGTGATGTCTCTGCTTTTGAATATGCGATCTAGGTTGGTCATAACTTTCCTTCCAAGGAGTAAGCGTCTTTTAATTTCATGGCTGCAGTCACCATCTGTAGTGATTTTGGGGCCAAAAAAATAAAGTCTGACACTGTTTCCACTGTTTCCCCATCTATTTCCCATGAAGTGATGGGACTGGACACCATGATCTTCATTTTCTGAATGTTGAGCTTTAAGCCAACCTTTTCACTCTCCACTTTCACTTTCATCAAGAGGCTTTTTAGTTCCTCTTCACTTGCTGCCATAAGGGTGGTGTCATCTGCATTTCTGAGGTTATTGATATTTCTCCCGGCAAACTTGATTCCAACTTGTGTTTCTTCCAGCCCAGCATTTCTCATGATGTACTCTGCATATAAGTTAAATAAACAGGGTGACAATATACAGCCTTGACGTACTCCTTTTCCTATTTGGAACCAGTCTGTTGTTCCATGTCCAGTTCTAACTGTTGCTTCCTGACCTGCATACAGATTTCTTAAGAGGCAGATCAGGTGGTCTGGTATTCCCATCTCTTTCAGAATTTTCCATAGTTTATTGCGATCCTCACAGTCAAAGGCTTTGGCATAGTCAATCAAGCAGAAATAGATGTTTTTCTGGAACTCTCTTGCTTTTTCCATGATCCAATGGATGTTGGCAATTTGATCTCTGGTTCCTCTGCCTTTTCTAAAATCAGCTTGAACATCTGGAAGTTCATGGTTCAAGTACTGCTGAAGCCTGGCTTGGAGAATTTTGAGCATTACTTTACTAGCGTGTGAGATGAGTGCAATTGCGCAGTAGTTTGAGCATTCTTTGGCATTGCCTTTCTTTGGGATTGGAGTGAAAACTGACCTTTTCCAGTCCTGTGGCCACTGCTGAGTTTTCCAAATTTGCTGGCATATTGAGTGCAGCACTTTCATAGCATCATCTTTCAGGATTTGGAACTAGTCAATCTAATCACACTAGGACCACAGCCTTGTCTAACTCAATGAAACTAAGCCATGCCTGTGGGGCCACCCAAGATGGGCGGGTCATGGTGGAAAGGGCTGACAGAATGTGGTCCACTGGAGAAGGGAATGGCAAACCACTTCAGTATTCTTGCCTTGAGAACCTCATGAATAGTATGAAAAGGCAAAATGATAGGATACTGAAAGAGGAACTCCCCAGGTAGTAGGGGCCCAATATGCTACTGGAGATCAGTGGAGAAATAACTCCAGAAAGAATCAAGGGATGGAGCCAAAGCAAAACCAATACCCAGTTGTGGATGTGACTGGTGACAGAAACAAGGTCCAAGGCTCTAAAGAGCAATATTGTATAGGAACCTGGAATGTCAGGTTCATGAATCAAGGCAAATTGGAAGTGGTCAAACAGGAGATGGCAAGAATGAACATAGACATTCTAGGAATCAGCGAACTAAAATGGGTTGGAATGGGTGAATTTAACTCAGAGGACCATTATATCTACTACTATGGGCAGGAATCCCTCAGAAGAAATGGAGTAGCCATCATGGTCAACAAGAGTCCGAAATGCAGTACCTGGATGCAATCTCAAAAACGACAGAATCATCTCTGTTGGTTTCCAAGACAAACCATTCAGTATCACAGTAATCCAAGTCTATCCCCCAACCAGTAACGCTGAAGAAGCTGAATGGTTCTATGAAGACCTACAAGACCTTTTAGAACTAACACCCGAAAAAGCTGTCCTTTTCATTATAGGGGACTGGAATGCAAAAGTAGGAAGTCAAGAAATACCTGAAGTAACAGGCAAATTTGGCCTTGGAATACGGAATGAAGCAGGGAAAAGACTAATAGAGTTTTGCCAAGAAAATGCACTGGTCATAACAAACACCCTCTTACAACAACACAAGAGAAGACTCTACATATGGACATCACCAGATGGTCAACACCGAAATCAGATTGATTATATTCTTTGCAGCCAAAGATGGAGAAGCTCTATACAGTCAGCAAAAACAAGACCAGGAGCTGACTGTGGCTCAGATCATGAACTCCTTATTACCAAATTCAGACTTAAATTGAAGAAAGTAAGGAAAACCACTAGACCATTCAGGTATGACCTAAATCAAATCCTTAATGATTATACAGTGAAAGTGAGAAATAGATTAAAGGGACTAGATCTGATAGATAGAGTGCCTGATAAATTAGGGATGGAAGTTCGTGACATTGTACAGGAGACAGGGATCAAGACCATCCCATGGAAAAGAAATGCAAAAAAGCAAAATGGCTGTCTGGGGAGGCCTTACAAATAGCTGTGAAAAGAAGAGAAGCAAAAAGCAAAGGCGAAAAGGAAAGATAAAAGCATCTGAATGCAGAGTTCCAAAGAATAGCAAGAAGAGATAAGAAAGCCTTCCTCAGGGATCAATGCAAAGAAATAGAGGGAAACAAAAGAATGGGAAAGACTAGAGATCTCTCCAAGAAAATTAGAGATACCAAGGGAACATTTCATGCAAAGATGGGCTTGATAAAGGACAGAAATGATATGGACCTGACAGAAGCACAAGATATTAAGAAGAGGTGGCAAGAATACACAGAAGAACTGTACAAAAAAGATCTTCACAACCAAGATAACCACGATGGTGTGATCACTCACCTAGAGCCAGACATCCTGGAATGCAAGGCCAAGTGGGCCTTAGAAAGCATCTCTACGAACAAAGCTAGTGGAGGTGATGGAATTCTAGTGGAGCTATTTCAAATCCTGAAAGATGATGCTATGAAAGTGCTGCACTCAATATGCCAGCAAATCTGGAAAACTCAGTAGTGGCCACAGGACTGGAAAAGGTCAGTTTTCACTCCAATCCCAAAGAAAGGCAATGCCAAAGAATGCTCAAACTACCGCACAATTGCACTCATCTCACATGCTAGTAAAGTAATGCTCAAAATTCTCCAAGCCAGGCTTCAGCAGTACTTGAACCATGAACTTCCAGATGTTCAAGCTGATTTTAGAAAAGGCAGAGGAACCAGAGATCAAATTGCCAACATCCACTGGATCATGGAAAAAGCAAGAGAGTTCCAGAAAAACATCTATTTCTGCTTGATTGACTATGCCAAAGCCTTTGATTGTGAGGATCACAATAAACTGTGGAAAATTCTGAAAGAGAAGGGAATACCAGACCACCTGACCTGCCTCTTGAGAAACCTATATGCGGGTCAGGAAGAAACAGTTAGAATTGGACATGGACCAACAGACTGGTTCCAAATAGGAAAAGGAGTACGTCAAGGCTGTATATTGTCACCCTGCTTATTTAACTTCTATGAGAAATGCTGGGCTGGAAGAAGCACAAGTTGGAATCAAGATTGTTGGGAGAAATAGCAATAACCTCAGATATGCAGATGACACCACCCTTATGGCAGCAAGTGAAGAGGAACTAAAAAACCTCTTGATGAAAGTGAAAGTGGAGAGTGAAAAAGTTGGCTTAAAGCTCAACATTCAGAAAATGAAGATCATGGCATCCAGTCCCATCACTTCATGGGAAATAGATGGGAAAACAGTGGAAATAGTGTCACACTTTATTTTGGGGGGCTCCAAAATCACTGCAGATGGTGATTGCAGCCATGAAATTAAAACACGCTTACTCCTTGGGAAAAAAGTTATGACCAACCTGCTGCTGCTGCTGCTGCTAAGTCGCTTCAGTCATGTCTGACTCTGTACAACCCCATAGACAGCAGCTCACTAGGCTCCTCTGTCCCTGGGATACTCCAGGCGAGAATACTGGAGTGGGTTGCCATTTCCTTCTCCAGTGCATGAAAGTAAAAAGTGAAAGTGAAGTCGTTCAGTTGTGTCCAACTCTTAGTGACCCCATGGACTGCAGCCTACCAGGCTCCTCCATCCATTGGGTTTTCTAGGCAAGAGTACTGGAATGGGGTGCCATTGCCTTCTCCTGACCAACCTAGATAGCATATTGAAAAGCAGAGACATTACTTTGCCAACAATGATCCATCTAGTCAAGGCTATGGTTTTTCCTGTGGTCATGTATGGATGTGAGAGTTGGACTGTGAAGAAGGCTGAGCACCGAAGAATTGATGCTTTTGAACTGTGGTGTTGGAGAAGACTCTTGAGAGTCCCTTGGACTGCAAGGAGATCCAACCAGTCCATTCTGAAGGAGATCAGCCCTGGGATTTCTTTGGAAGGAATGATGCTAAAGCTGATAAACTCCAGTACTTTGGCCACCTCATGCGAAGAGTTGACTCATTGGAAAAGACTCTGATGCTGGGAGGGATTGGGGGCAGGAGGAGAAGGGGACAACAGAGGATGAGATGGCTAGAGGGCATCACCGACTTGGTGGACGTGAGTCTGAGTGAACTTCAGGAGTTGGTGATGGACAGGCAGGCCTGGTGTGCTGCAATTCATGGGGTTGCAAAGAGTCGGACACGACTGAGTGACTGAACTGAGCTGAACATGTACAATGAGGGAAACACCTGTATTTGGCCTGAAAATATGAGAAGATGGTTTTTCCCCTTGTGTATAAGGTGGGTGTTTTTTTTTTGTCTTTCATTTTTATTGGTTCCTGGAGAAAATCATAATTCAACAAAATATATGAACGCCAGTGTTCACAGAAGTATTATTCACGGTCACCAGGATATGTGTGCTCAGCTACTCAATCATGTCATACTTTTTGTAACCTGCTGGATTATAGCCCACCAGGCTCCTCTGTCCACGGGATTTTTCAGATGAGAATATTGGAGTGGGTTGCCATTTTCTTCTCCTAGGGATCTTCCCAACCCAGGGATCGAACCCGCATCTCTTGCACTGCAGGAAGGTTCCTTACCGCTGAGCCATCAGGGAAACCCTAGCCAGGACATAGAAGCAATCTAAGTGTCCATCGACAGAGAAATGGATAAAGCAGACATGGCTAATACATATGGCTTTCATATACATACATAAGCTATGGCTTACATACATATATGTATACGATGGAATAGTACAGATACGTTTTAAAGACATGGGCCAAGTTCAAGATGGCCCACCCTTTTAGAAGAGTTTCTTGTTGTTTAGTGGCTAAGTCGTGTTCAAGTCTTTGCGACCATGGACTGTAGCCCACCAGGCTCCTCTGTCCATAGGATTTTCCAGGCAAGAATACTGAGTGGGTTGCCATTTCTTCTCCAGGGGATTTTCCTGACCCAGGGTTCGAATCCATGTCTCCTATACTCACAGGCAGATTCTTTATCACTTGAGCCACCAGGGAATCCCTTAGAAAAGTTTAAATCCTCTCAAAGGAAATAGTGCATTGTCTTGACTTAGCCCTTAAATTACTTAGAACCTTCTCTCAGCAATCCGCAGAAATCAATATGTCAGGGTTTTGTTTTTGTTTTTGTTTTTTTAATTTCCGCTCAACTCTACATGACATATGCATTATAAGGGATTATTTTTTAAGTTGTCCTGAAAGGGAGAAAACAACCCACAAAAGAGTTATTACCAGGATTCTAATTAAAAGAAGGGCCAGCTTTATTGGATGGCTATTTTTAACAAAATCCCAGTGGTTTCAATAACCTATAAGCCCAACTACCAGGAAGTGATCTCAGCGGTTGCCCAAGTGAGAATGAAATATGTTTGTTATCCCAAGAGGACTTTTGTATGTTTTCCAGAGTTGTGGGACATTATTTCTTTCTCTTTTCCTCAAGGGGTGGGCGGTGGGGGAAAGAATGAAAAGAAGTTTAGTATGATTTTCTTGATTAACTTGATTGAAGTAAAGATTAAACCTGTCTCTGAGGTCTATTAGAATAATTGTGAACCTGATTCCCCTTCTGTACCTTAGCACAGCCCCTAATCTCAAGGGTAACAGGAAATACAGATTAAACAAAGTCTATCTTCAAAGCTTTTTGCACTGTATCTGCACCATGGGAAAGGAAGCTTTGATAAAGGAATTAGAACAGAAATCTTAATGGATTGGGTGGGAGAAGGAAGTTTCAGTTCTGCCTGGTGACTTCCCAAGGTCACAGTAAGCCAGGCAAACTCCATTTCATCCACAGAACCACCTCGAAGGTGTAGGAATCTCATTTCACTCCAAAGCATGCAGGGGTTTATTCAACTGGATTTACACTGCTTGTAGAAGATCACTCAAACAGACTTACACTTTTTTCCTGCATTTTTTCCCAGAGCTTCAGTTTTACTGGCATATACTTTTTTTTTTTTTTTTTAACATCTGATTCAGGAAGCATGAGCTTTAAACACCTTCATAAATGAGTCAAATATACCGAGGTACATACCAATGACATTTACAACAGAATTCAGAATGAAATGGAAGAGTGGTTTCACTTGCACAGGAAACTGTCCACTATTAATGTTATGCTTATATTAAGAAGCAAAAGAACAAGAAAAGATATATAGAACAATGCTAACTAAAAAGAAAAAAAGAAATAGCCTTTTATGATGTGGTGGTGGATAAGTCACTAAGTTGTGCCTCACTCTTTGCAACTCCATGGAGTATAGCCCACCAGGCTCCTCTGTCCCTGGGATTTCCCAGGCAAGGATACTGGAGTGGGTTACCATACCCACCTCCAGGGGATCTTCCCGACCCAGGGATCGAACCTGGTTCTGCTGCAGTGCAGGCGGATTTTTTAGCAACTGAGCCACGGGAAGCCCCCACTTTTAGGATAGCCACGTGTATATTCAGAACAATCATGCCATCTACAATTTTTAAAACTGCATCAGACTAGAGAGTGCTTTTGTAGTTCTGTTCAATGCATGCTCCCATTTCTTATTTGAAAAGAGGAGTTGGCTGGAATATTTGAACTTCCAAGGATTGTGGCCCCAGAGCAGAATGAGTAACACATGTCTCAGGTGAGACACTGAATGCCAGAAGAGAAACATTCATCTCACCTTGAACTGCACAGACCCTGGGGTCAGTGCCTGGTAAAGATGGATGAGGACACAGACAGGAAAGAATGAAAATTCAGCAGAGCAGCAGAAAGAGCTAAGAACCCTGTACTGTCAACCGCTAGTCACGGCTGGTGACAAAGCAATTTTTCCAAGGGTTCCTTTGCTTCTTAGCCATGAAGTGAATCTGTAATACTTAGCTCATAGTACTTCTGGGAGCATTAACTGGGTCTGTAACACTAAAGCACTCCATATAGTACCCGACGCAGTGACTGGATCGGGAACTAGGAAGAGAGTGTGTGGTAGAGTTTGAATTCTGGGAGAATGTGTATATTCCATGATTATTTATGTCACACGTGTTCACACTGACTGATACCTCTGCCTCTCCCTCCTCCCAGCCTGCCAGGAAACTCCAACTTATCTTCAAAGACACCCCTGGAAATTTGCTTCCTCTGACCTATGTCAGAATGTAAGGCTGCATTTTTGTTAGCATCGTCTTCTTTTTCCCCAGAGAGCCATCAGAATTGCAGTGGGCTGGAAATAACTAAATACCTGCATACCTGGTTACACCTCGCTTCTTGCTTTCCTCAGTGCCTGCCTCGTAGCATCTGACACAGAATATGTGAAGGTGTTAGTCGCTCAGTCCTGTCTGACTTTTCAACCCCATGGACTACAGCCCACCAGGCTCCTCTGTCCAGGGAATCCTCCAGGCAAGAATACTGGAGTGGGTCACCATTCCCTCCTCCAGAACCCACACCTCCTGCATGGAAGGCAGGTTCTCTACCATCTGAGCCACGAGAAATTCAAACAGGCATTGTATGTTTCATGTGAGGAACCAAGAATTGCTCAATAAACATTTGTTATTTTGAAGCAAAATAGAAGTTAACTGCAGACACTCTGAAGCCTTGCTTTCTGGGTTTCCATTCCAATTTAGCCACTTCCTAGTTCTAGTTCTATAATTCTGAGCAGTGATTTCACCAGGTAATTCTTCAAGTAGAATTAAAAGATCTGTTTCTACCTCAGAGCTGCAGATTTTCTCTGTAGGATTTTGACTCTGTAATTTAACTCTACAGGGCTGGTGAATATGTGGCTCCCCTATGAACTGACCCTATATATCGATGATGGTCCTTGCCCTGCCTTCCCCACTGAGTTCCCGTGACAACAGTGTGACTCATGGCCCTCCATGTGCTTATAAGTTGGTAAAAATGAAGCTCAGCCGTAGCAGAGTAACCATGTCTAGTAGCTCCTGAAATTATCTCTCATCTCACTGTTTACTGTTCAGTTCAGTTCAATCACTCAGTCATGTCCGACTCTTTGCGACCCCATGAATCGCAGCACACCAGGCCTCCCTGTCCACCACCAACTCCCAGAGGTCACTCAGACCCACGTCCATCGAGTCAGTGATGCCATCCAGCCATCTCATCCTCTGTCGTCCCCTTCTCCTCCTGCCCCCAAGCCCTCCCAGCATCAGAGTCTTTTCCAATGAGTCAACTCTTGGCATGAGGTGGCCAAAATACTGGAGTTTCAGCTTTAGCATCATTCCTTCCAGTGAACACCCAGGGCTGATCTCCTTCAGAATGGACTGGTTGGATCTCCTTGCAGTCCAAGGGACTCTCAAGAGTCTTCTCCAACACCACAGTTCAAAAGCATCAATTCTTTGGTGCTCAGCCTTCTTCACAGTCCAACTCTCACATCCATACATGACCACAGGAAAAACCATAGCCTTGACTAGATGGACCTTTGTTGGCAAAGTAATGTCTTTGCTTTTCAATATGCCATCTAGGTTGGTCATAACTTTACTGTTGGTTCAGCTTTAATGACAGTTTCAACTCTGTTGTGTATTAAACAGCCATTCTCAGACTTGGAGGAGAGCAGGTGGAATCAGTAATTGTTTAGCTGTATATGTATGCTAAGGCTTGGTAGTTTCCAGAATAGTCACTATAATAAAATCATGGAGAAAGAGAAGTCTCCTCTGCGTAGAGCTGAGAGTCCAAGGCAGTGACAGCAGTCACCAGTTGCTCTGGCCTTGGAGTGCCCTGCTGTGACACACAACTCACTGGGGAGAGGCCCCGGGTTGGGGTACACGTAATCTCTGTTTTGGGTCAGAAGTTGTTTCTTTGTCATGATCACGAGTCTCCTGGGATGCTTTGTTTATAACAGACAACAATATAAACACACACTGACCCTAGCTCTGTATACATACATCATTCGAGTCACTTACCTAAAATAAGGCTGATGACACTGTAGGCAACTCATTGTCTTCTCAGTTGTGAGCTCCCTGCATGCAGCAGCATCAATGCGGGAAATACTGACGGCAAGAAGAAAGAGACTCTGCTATCAGTGATAGCAAACTGATCTTATCCGCAGTGCCGACTCGCTCCCTTTTTTATTGGAGTGTAGTTGACGTTCAACGTTACGTTAGTTTTCTGCTGTACACCAACCTGAATCAGCTCTGCAGCTGCTGCTGCTAAGTCCCTTCAGTCGTGTCCGACTCTGTGCGACCCCATAGACGGCAGCCCACTAGGCTCCCCCATCCCTGGGACTCTCCAGGCAAGAACACTGGAGTGGGTTGCCATTTCCTTCTCCAATGCATGAAAGTGAAAAGTGAAAGGGAAGTCGCTCAGTCGTGTCCGACTCTTAGAGATCCCATGGACTGCAGCCCACCAGGCTCCTCCGCCCATGGGATTTTCCAGGCTAGGTATACATATATCCCTTCCCTCTGGAGCCTCTCTCCCACCCCCTCCTCATCCTACCCCTGTAGGTCAGCCCTGAGCTGAGCCCCCTCTACTACACTGCACCTTCCCTCTAGCCATTTGACAGGGTAGTGCCTGTCAATCCTCATCTCTCAACTCGCCCCGCCCTCTCCTTCCCCCTCGCCCCGCCCCCTCCTTCCCACGCTGGGGCTACAGGTTCATCGTCTATGTTCGCGTCACTATTCCTGCCCTGCCAATAGGTTCATCGGTACCATTTTTCCAGATCCCATTTATATATGCTAATTCTACATCTATTCAAAAACAGCCCTCCCCCCTCCAAAATGGTAGTGATCAACACTAAAGATCTTTGAATGGAATAAAGAACCACGTAGACTGCAGAGCCCTAAGTAGCTTCCACTAGGAAATTTATGACGGCTAGCACAACTGTGAAGAAATTAATACAGTGTAGGTAGAAGTTGTCAAAACAAAGCAACGGAACCGTTACACTGACTAGCAGCTACTTCCTAACTCCTCATACAGAAATGCCTTTGGGGCCAGTGAAGCAGAACAGGGAATAATTGCCCACACATAGTCTCTCTTGAGATTAACAGCCCTTATGTGTTAATTCTTTGCTAGTTGTTGGTGTATTTTTCAAGATGACAGGGAGTCAATAGTCTTAGAGACAATTACTTGTGCAAATACATGAAATATAAGTGACCTAAATGCAAGAGAAAGGTAGAAATGTCTAGGCTCATAGTACCATTACATTGAAAATACTAAGTCTATCGTCACCAAAGTACCAGAGGACTATAGGATCAAAGCTCAGCCAGCCACTGACATCCATCTCTCCAACAGTCGAGACTATGTCACTGTACAGATCTTTGCCAAATACCCTGGCCAGTGGTGGGGTTTGACCAACTGAAATTAATCAGTTTAGGCAAGTAATCAGAAAGCTCTAGAAAGATCAGATGCGTCTCTGAGAGTCAAAGCATCCAGCCTTCTTCAAGCTGGTGCATGGGTTTGGATTTGGCCTCCCAGGTCAAGGGATCCACCGTGAGCCTTCCCTAAAAACCTGACCCTCTCTGTGCTTTGTAGCTTTCTGGAATATTTCTGCTCTGCCTTCAGAATTCACTATTTTAAACCCACCCATTCACCCACAGGTTGCAGTTCAACTTTTGTTTTAGCCAATCATATGATTTTAGGCACCTGTCTGGGATTTCACTAACTCCTCTGCTGCTCTGAATATTTTACAATTAACTGCCTTTCAGTTCACTCATGTTCTTGGGCCATAAGTAATCTTGCCCTTTGCTCCATATGTCTTAGCCACAGTCAGCCAATCAAACATACTCCATTCCCACTCTAGCTCTTGGAACACAAGACAGGGCCAAGTTCTCAGCCCACCATTATTTTAAGGAAGAGATTAGACCCAAGTTACATGGCTACCTTTGCTTTTTTAAATGATAGTATCCGCTGGTGATACATGTGAAAATGAGCAATTTATCTCAAAATTCAGTACAACTAGATGAGAGTGATTCCAAGGCTTTAGGCATTGTGTTGACCTAAAACTCCTTTTGGTTTTTTTGAAAACCTCAAATGAACATTTTGGCCAACCCAATTCTTGGTCAGAAAGGGAAAACTGGGTGGGATAGAGGTGCAAGGAGGCTAACCTTGGTCTGAAACATGACTCTGCCAAGATAGCCACACCGTCTAAGGTGGAGAGTGTCTAAGCAAGAAATATGGAGGGCTCCCGCCTCATGTTGGGTTGGTCTGTGATGCTGCATCTTATTAGTAGGACATGAAAAGTGGAATTCTGGTCTGTAGAATAGAGTCCAAGTCAAAAGTGCAGTATTGCACATCCCAGTCACCAGATGTCCTTGCTAAACCAGAACATGTACCCACTGCTCTATATAAAATGGATAATCAGCAAGGACCTACTCATAGCACAGGGAACTCTGCTTAGTACTGTGAGGCAGCCTGGATGGGAGAGGAGTTTGGGGGAGAATGGATACAGGTATACAAATGGGTAAGTCACGTTTCTGTTCCCCTGAAACCATCACAACACTGTTGATCGGCTGTACCCCAATACACTGAAACATGTACAATATCATATAAAAAACATGTATAATATCATATAAGAAACATGTATAATATCATATAAGAAACATCGCCAGTCCAGGTTTGATACAGGATGCTTGGGGCTGGTGCACTGGGATGACCCAGAGGGATGGTACGGGGAGGGAGGAGGGAGCAGGGTTCAGGATGGGGAACACGTGTATGCCCGTGGTGGATTCAGGTTGATGTGTGGCAGAACCAATACAATATTGTAAAGTAATTAGCCTCCAATTAAAATAAATAAATTTAAATTTAAAAAGATGTATAATAAAGCAACATAGATTGAATGCCCAGATAAATAAATAAATAAATAAAAAGCATCTCAACCTGTCTGTCCTTCAAGTTCCAGCTCAAGATGCTTATCAATTCATTCACTCATTCATTCAAGAATATCTACTCAACTTACATCACACTGTGCTAATCAAGGTGTCCATGGGGAGATAAATGAAAGAGACAATCTTCTCTAAAGCAACTTCTAATAGAGAGGTAAGACATGAATAAGTAACTCCAATACAGGAAAGCACGTGAAATAAAGTTATGTGAACTTTTGAGGATGAGATAGTTTACTTCACTTTGGTGAAGGGAAATGAAGAGAAAGATCTGGGAAACCTTCCTAGAAGAAGAAACCTCCGTGAAAGCCTTCAGGAGCAGCCCTATATTTGGGGTTCAGCCCCTCCAAACAACCAGAGTACCTTGTCACTGAGCTACTATCTATTGTGTAAATTTAATGGCCTGTCAATATATCTATTCTTCTAGTTATATCTGATCTAAATAATGAACTTTGAGTGTTTATTCAAAGGAAAAAAAAAAAAAAAGCTCAGAAAAGTTCCAGTACATATCTTATGCTAAGTCGCTTCAGTCATGTCTGACTCTGTGTGACCCCATAGACGGCAGCCCACCAGGCTCCACCGTCCCTGGGATTCTCCAGGCAAGAACACTGGAGTGGGTTGCCATTTCCTTCTCCAATGCATGAAAGTGAAAAGAGAAAGTGAAATCTTTCAGTCATGTCCGACTCTTGGCGACTCCATGGACTGCAGCCCACCAGGCTCCTCCGTCCATGGGATTTTCCAGGCAAGAGTATTGGAGTGCATATCTTGGTGGGGTATTAAAGCAGAAATCCAGTCCATCCAACAAGTCACTATGTCAGAAAAGGACTTGATCGTGATTCAGCGGGCAGGGGATATCCACAGCCCATGTCAGGGTGTGCTAACAACGGGGATACAGTCATGTGACTCTAAACTCTCCATCTGGAAAGATGAAGCTGCTGCTGGGCTCCTCCTCTGACCGATGCAGCTTGGAATTATGGGAGACATAACCTGTGGATGAGGCGTCAGTGATTTTGGCTCATCAGATGCACAGTCAACATGTTTGATTAGGACCTGGAAAACACACAGACAGCGACAATGATCTGACGTTGAATGATTAATGAATCACGGAGGAGAGCTGAAAGGACACTCGGGCCCTGTTTGAAAACATTACCATCTTATACTTTCTCGTACGTGGCGGGTCTCTGGTTTGGGGCATTTTTGTAACCAGGACTGAGAGTGATACAAGAATCAAGGCTGACGATTTCATGCATCTCTGACTAGGGCGCAATTGCATATCAAAGGTTGCATATTCCTTGGACCTTCCAAAAGAAGCTAAAAGGAAGCCCTAGAGATCCATCCCCAGCATTTTTAGCACCAGGAATCAGTTTCACGGAAGAGAATTTTTCCCACGAACCAGGGTGGGGGTGGTTTAGGGATGATTCAAGCACATTACACTTACTGCGCACTTTCTTTCTTTTATTATTACATCAGGTCCACCTCAGGTAATTCGGGCATTAGATCCAGGGGTTGGGGACCATTACCCAAGCATCATTACCCTTGAGGGAACTGTGAAGGCCCAGGGAAAGAGGGGACGAGATTCTGAGGCCAATAATTTGTTGATATTCAGTCACTAAGTTGTGTCTGACTCTTTGCGATACCATGGACTGCAGTGTGTCAGGCTTCCCTGTCCTTCACTATCTGCCAGAGTTTGCTCAAATCCACCATCTCACCCTTCTCCTCCTGCCCTCAATCTTTCCCAGCATCAGGATCTTTTCCAGTAAGTCAGCTCTTTGTTTCAGGTGGCCAAAGGACTGGAGCTTCAGCCTCAGTCCTTCCAGGAAATCTTCAGGCTTGACTTCCTTTAGGATTGACTGGCTTGAAAAGGAAGGCAATAATAAATCAACTATGATTAAGAAGACATAAACCTGATTATCTTGCTTGTAACAGGTCGGGTTTCTTTCTCAGAAAGTGTTTTCACTGTATATTAGAATGGAAATAAAGAAAGCAGAGGTGGAATGAAGAGGAAGAGGAGGATGTTGGTTTAGACGTTTGTGGAAGTCAGAAGCACAGTGAGTCAGGAGAGGCTGTGGTACTGAGGGCTCGGGAATCTACCTGGAGGCAAAGGTCAAGAGGCATACTCATTAACATCAGCACTGACTGCCAGGTTTCTCAGAAGTGGCACCAGACTGTCTGGATCGCAAAGCCCTAGACACCTGCATTCTGCTCAGCACTGCAATGCTCCTTCCTCTACAGTAGTTTTCAGGTATCTTGGTTGCTGAAAAGGGAGTGGAGAATTCAGTGAAGGCCATGACTTTGGCAGGTAGCAGAGAGCATGGAAATTTTGGAGGAGAGGTAAGATAGGGGCTTCCTTGGTGGCTCAGTTGGTAAAGAATCTGTTTGTCAATGAGAGATGCAGGTTCAATCCCTGAGTTGGGAAGATCCCCTGGAGAAGGAAAGGGCAACCCACTCCAGTATTCCTGCCTGGAAAGTCCCATGGACAGAGGAGCCTGACGGGCTATGGTCAGTGCGGTCAAAAGAGTCAAACAAGACTCAGTGACTAAACAAGAGGTGAGGTAGGGTCATTTTTAAATTCACACTTCTGTGAGTGACGTAATACGTAGCTCAGGGAGAACGAGGGTGTGGGTGGGTGTGTGTGTGTGTTGCTCAGTTGTGCCCAACTCTTTGCCACCCCATGGACTGTAGCCTACCTGACTCCTCTGTCCATGGAATTGTCCAGGCAAGAATGCTGAAGTGGGTAGCCATTCCCTTCTCCAGGGGATGTTTCCCCACCCAGGGATTGAACCTGGATTTCCTGCATTGCAGGCGGATTCTCTGCCATCTGAGCCACTAGGGAAGCCGATAGTGAAACAGAGGGAATTTCCAGTCAAAGTCCTGGATTCACAGCATCGTTTGCCATTTATTGGCTTCATTGTTTTGGCAAGACACCTGCCACACATCCAAGATGATTTCAAGGATCAAGTGAACTCATTATACAAAGGTTTAAGTGTAGTTAAACTGCTCAGTCGTGTCCGACTCTTTGTGACCCCATAGACTGCAACACGCCTGCCCTCCCTGTCTGTCATCAACTCCTGGAGTTTACTCAGACTCATGTCCATCGAGTCAATGATGCCATCTAACCATCCCATCCTCTGTCATCCCCTTCTCCTCCCACCCTCAATCTTTCCCAGTATCAAGGGCTTTTCCAATGAGTCAGCCCTTCGCAGCAGGTGGCCAAAGTATTGGAGTTTCAGCTTCAACATCAGTCCTTCCAGTGAACACCCAGGACTGATCTCCTTGAGGATGGACTGGTTGGATCTCCTTGCAGTCCAAAGGACTCTCAAAGTCTTCTCCAACATCACAGTTCAAAAGCATCAATTCTTCAGTGCTCATCTTTCTTTGTGGTCCAATTCTCACATCCATACATGACTACTGGCAAAACCATAGCTTTGACTAGGTGGGGGTCAAAAATATGTAAAGTGATAATGATTATTTCCCATGTCATGTCATATTTCTAAATACTTTTTTAAACAATTGGGTTGGCCAGAAAGTTTGTTTGGGTTTTTCCATGCATGCCTGTGCACTCAGTTCCTCAGTCATGCTTGACCCTTTGTGACTCCGTGGACAGTAGCCCACCAGGCTCCTCTGTCCACGGGATTCTTCAGGCAAGAAACCTGGCGTGGGTTGCCATTTCCTGCTCCAGAGGATCTTCCTGACTCGGGGATCAAACCCACATCCCCCTGTCATTGGCAGGCAAATTCTTTACCACTTTGCCACCTGGAAAGCCTATTGCTGCTGCTGCTAAGTCGCTTCAGTCGTGTCCGACTCTGTGAGACCCCATGAACTGCAGCCCTTCAGGCTCCCCTGTCCCTGGGATCATCCAGGCAAGAACACTGGAGTGGGTTGCCATTTCCTTCTCCAATGCATGAAAGTGAAAAGTGAAAGTGAAGTCGCTCAATCGTGTCCGACTCTTAGAGATCCCATGGACTGCAGCCCACCAGGCCCCTCCATCCACGGGATTTTCCAGGCAAGAGTACTGGAGTGGGGTGCCATGGAAAGCCTATTACATCTTACCAAAAAGCTAAAATGAACTCTTTGGTCAACCCAATAGCACAGCAGATATAATCCTGTGGAAATGTATCTGACCAAAGAGCCACATGGGACTTAGTAGAAGTTCTTACCACAGGGAACTACAGGATCCACAGTGTGTTCTATGAATCTCTACACAGTTGAGGCAAAGGCTAGACCAGAGCATGACTGGAGACTTCAGGGCATCAAGTGCTACATACACATCAATGTCTGATGTAGAACATTCCTCTTCTTAGCAGCTCAGATAGGCAGCCCCCATGACTTCTGAATTACCATCCAAGAGCTGATAGGCCATGTGCCCAAGAGTCTCTAAATAATTGAGTGCCTGTGGGCCAGCTCCACAAAGCATGGTTACATTCTCCAGAAGGGCGCTGATTTGCCAAGTCTTAGTACAGCCCCAAGAGTAACAAGAGTCCCTCTATGGAAAGGCAAAGAGCATTCTAGTCATTGTTAGTAGACACGCATTCAAATACCACCCGTAACAGGTGTCCTAATTTGGTATTTATGTACTAACGGATTTTTTAAAGTCATTTAGCTCCATATCTAATATTCCTAAGTGCAGACATTTTTCGGGAAGCCCTTTCACCCACTGCTGTAGGTCCTGCCCCCCACTGCCTTCCAAAAGACTGGGGTTGACGCACTTGGAACTGTGCCAATTTGGTTTTTTGTTTTTATTTTTTACTATTACATTAGAACAATATAAGGAAAAGGGAGAAACTTGTGACTATACAGGAAAGAAAACAATTTAGTAGCTGTCATCAGAGATAACATAGCTTTGGATAAATCATAATAATTATAACATCATTTAGGTTTTACATGTTTAAATAACAGAACCTGTGCTGAGTGATTTATAGACACTTTATACACTTCAAGCTTCCCTGGTGGCTCAGATGGTAGAGAATCTGCCTGCAGTGGGGGAGACCCGAGTTCAATCCCTGGGTCAGAAAGATTCCCCTGGAGAAGGGAATGACTACCCATTCTAATATTCTTGCCTGGAGGGCTCCATGGACAGAGGAGTCTGGTAGGCTCTGGTCCATGGGGTCTCAAGAGTCAGACTTGACTGAGCGACTAACACTTTATACACTTGAGTGATTGTTCAAGATTAAAAAAAAAATGAAACAGAAGCCAATACAGAAAGGTACGGTGAATGCTCAAAAGCCCACAGCAGCAGCCAGCCAGAATTTCACCTCAGAGAGTCTGAGTCCAAAATAAATCTTTAGTCATTGCTATACTGCTTCCTGCTAATTGCTTGTAATGACTTAGAATTTCTCCGCAAGCTGAATGCTACTCCTCTCTGTTGGACAATTTGGCAATTGGACAGCTGGTTCAAGGAGCTGATCAGTGTGGTTAATCCAATAATTAAATTGTGGGCTTTCCAGCCTAAGCAGTAATCAGTGGTATGAAACAGGGTTTGTTGTTTTTTTTTAAGTGTGTGTGTGAAGCTTAGTTTGCCTGGCCTGAGAGACAGCAAAGAATTTTAGTTCTAGGAGCAAACCGCTATTAACAAGGAAAATACTGTTGAAATTATGTTTGCCCAAGGAATACACGCCAAATATAAAAGGAACTGATAGCTGGATATAATTTAATTTGATTGCAGGAGGTGTAATTAACCGATTTCATTCACAGTGGGCGGAGCAAGCACTCAGTCAAGACATAGATGTTCTCTTTTAAGAACTTTTTTCTGATCAATTTTTATTGAAGTATACTTGATTTACATTGTTGTGTTCATTTTTGCTGTACAGCAAAGCAATCCAGTTTTTTATATATACATTTTCTCCATTATAGTTTATATAGGGTGTTGAGTACAGTTCCTATTCAGTACGGCCTTGTTTATCCATTTAACCATATATGTAAAAACTTACGTCTTCTACCCCAACCTCCTCCTCTACCCCTCCCCAAACGCCCGTCCACCTCCCTGGGCACACTAATCTATTCTCTGGGTCCATGATTTTGTTTCCGTTCCAGAGAGGTTCACTTGTGTTGTATTTGAAATCTCACATATAAGTGATATCCTACGGTATTTGTCTTTTCCTTTCTACTACTTGGCCATAAAAAAGAACTAAATAACGCTATTTGTAGGAATGTGGATGCGACTAGTGGTTACCATGCCAAGTGAAGTCAGAAAGAGAAAGACATACTCTTTAGCATGAGGTTGAAAAGAACTCTGCTTTTAAGCCTCTGGCGTTTGGGAATGTCACTTCTCCAGTCTTTGGGGAAGAGGCCGTTGTCCAGCCAGAGTGCAATGATAACAGCTGCTTGGCTGCTGCGGGCTCTCGTCACGGCAGGTGTTGTGCTCAGTCCCTCACCCGCGTTACCTTGCCCTCACCCCAGGACAGCCCTACTGGGCTCACTTCACTGACTGGGAAGTGGAAGAGACATTAAATGACATGTCCAACTTTACATTTTGAACAAGCGGCAGGGCCAGGTCTGAATTTCAGACCACCTGATGTGTCTGTACCTCCTGAGAATGCCACAATGCCGCCACTTGTCTTGAAGGCAAGGATATTCCCTGGGAGTCAAAGGACGAAGGCTTTGGTCTCAAAGCCACTCACTGTTGGTCACTTTCCACCTACCATCCAGGAAATGCCGTGCAAAGACCCTGCCTTCCACATCAAGTTGTGGACAAGCACAACTTGGCTTCTCTCACACTTTGCTTTCCTTGAATGAAAAAGGTGCCTACGTGAAACAGCTGATGAATAACGGCAGACCCTCAGAAATATTTTCAACTTAAACCAAATTGGATGAATTTTTCAGTCTTCCAACATGATCAGCCTTGAATTGCAGTTTATGGAACACAGTGCAGCTTTGATAAATAAAGATACACGGGGGAAAGGGGGAGAGCGGGGAAGGATAAACCGGGAGAGTAGAATTGATACAAAGACACTGTGGATTCTATCTATAAAACAGGTGACTAATGAGAACCTACTGAGTAGCGCAGGGAACTCAGGGCTCCGTGGGGACCTCAATGGGAAGGAATCCAAGAGAGGGGAGATGTGTATACACATGGCTTCCCCCGTGGCTCAGATGGTAAGGAATCTGCCTGCCATTCAGGAGACCCAGGTTCGATCCCTGGTTTGGGAAGATCCCCTGGAGAAGGGAATGGCAACCCACTCCAGTGTTCTTGCCTGGAGGATTCCATGGACAGAGGAGCCTGGCGGGCTACAGTCCATGGGGTCGCAAAGAGTCGGTCATGACTGAAGCGACTTAGCACGCCCACATGGCTGATTCACTTTGAGGTACAGCAGAAACTAACACAACATTATAAGGTGATTATACGCCGATAAAAATAAATGAAAAAAAGAATACACATATATTAGTATTTATGATAAAATCTTAAACATTTATTGAAAGTAGCACATGTTTAAAACATGTAGCATTAAATTGACCACACTAGTAAAAATGAAAGACTATCTGTTCATGTGTTTCTAGATTCTCTACTCTCCTCCATTAATTATTATCTCACAATATTAACATTTTTAAAAAATTAAAATATAAAATTTTAGAAGGGTACGTGCACGCACCTCTGTCTGCAGACACCTCTGTGCATGTGTGGATGTACAAATAACAAAGTGAGAAACTTGGGGAAAAACATCAAATGTCAACTAGACTTTAGTACTTTGATAGCCATTGTTAAAACCATTGTTTTTTTTTTTAATCTGAACAGGTATGACAATCATTAGAACTATCACCCATGTCCACATGCATTTATTTTTCCAGTGAATAATTTTCCTTTATAGCTATTTTGGCACACTGTTCATTACACCATTTTTCTCATCACCATCTCATTTTGCTTCCAGAAACATATTCTCAAGTTCCTGGCTATGTAGTAAATATTCTCTATGGATGCTACCCAACTCTGGTTATGTGCAGAATTGCTGAGTTGTAATGCGCTACCAACTAATATTTCTAATGCCTCCTGGAATCATACCAGCATTAACCATTTATAAAGTACCAACTGCTACTCCACATGTAGAAATGCAATTGCATTTCGCTGCTTGCCAAAACAGGCCTTTCTGAGATCATTGTTCTTTTTTTGGTCTCTGGGAGAATACAATATTCAGATCCACAGTCACTCGCCAAGTGCAAGCTGGCAGTAGGTGTTTTTCCCCAAATGATTTTATTATAGGGAGGGTTTGCCTTGGAACAGAATGTTCTACAGAAATTATTTAGTAAGCAAATACATATTTTTATATGGAGACCTTTCACCCCATTCCACCTCCCAATGTTTAAAGCTGACCAACTCCTAACGAGGGAATTTAACATGTCATTCAGGGGCTTCCCTGGTGGCTCAGTGGTAAAGAATCAGCTTGTCAACACAGGAGACACGGGCCAGATCCATGATCCAGGAAGACCCCACATGCCACAGAGCAACTAAGCCCCTGCACCGCAAGTACTGAGCCCTAGCCACGAGTACTGAGCCCACAACTGCAACTACTGAAGCCCGAGCACCCAAGCGAAGTCCCCACAGTGAGACGTCCAAGCAGCCCCCACTCACACAGAGAGAAGCCCATGCAGCATTGAAGATCCAGCACAGACAAAAATAAACAAAAATTTGAAAATAAAAGGTCATTAAAAAGTCAAACCGTAGATCTGTTTTCCATTGGAAAGATGCAAAATGATACGATACATCCAAGCTACTTTTTAAAAAATTTAACCTAGGATGAAAGGTCACCATGGTTAAACATGGGCAACCGCTGGCCACAGAGTGATAAATACTAGTCTGTAATGACCCAGACCATTTCCATTTACATAGAGGGTGGGATTCAGTTTGTTATAGATACTCAGAGTCACAGATCAGGTGAGCTGACCATTAGAGTTCTTTATTAGTTTTGCAATAAATAGTTTCACTCTGTTTCTTTGACTAGATCTAATATTTATTTGTGTCACAGGAGAATATTTTAGAATAGTGTTTTTAATTGGTCTTCAATAGAAGAAAAGTTTCTCTAAAGTTGTCAGTTAGATCCCATAATTGCAAAAATTCTTATAAATATTGAGCAAAAAAGCAAAATTAAATTAATATTAATCATACTGAGGAAAAGCCAACAATTAATCAGCTCAGTTGTATTCGATTCTTTGTGACCGCATGGACCGTAGCCTGCCAGGCTCCTCTGTCCATGGAATTCTCCAAACAAGTATACCAGAGTGAGTAGCCATTTTCTTCTCCAGGGGATCTTCCCGACCCAGGGATCAAATCCAGGTTTTCTACATTGCAGATGGATTCTTTATCAAGGAAGCCCAGTTAGGATATCATTCTAAAGCAAAACTCCAAAGATGCAACCTTGACCCTATATTTGTTCAGGTTTCAATGACAGCTGTTAGTCAACTGATACACACACATTCTGTATTTATGGTATCAATATGGCACTCATTTCTAGGAATTCCAGATAACTCTGATGTGCATTCTACTTTTATGTAGGTAAGAAGGGATAAAGGAAAGCTTCCCTCTAGAAAAATTTTAGTGGGGTTTCAACATACAGTAGCTTTCCTGGTGAGAAAGGAGAATAAAATTCTAGGGGAAAAAAAAACAAACTTGTGTAAAACCTTGAAAAATCCTTCTTAATTGCTTTACACATTTAGAGTCCAGGACAGTAGGGAGAATTAGGGGGGAGTGGGAGCAGGAAGAGTTGACTCATTGGAAAAGATTCTGATGCTGGGAGGGATTGGGGGCAGGAAGAGAAGACGACAACAGAGGATGAGATGGCTGGATGGCATCACTGACTCGATGGACGTGAGTCTGGGTGAACTCCAGGAGTTGGTGATGGACAGGGAGGCCTGGCGTGCTGTGATTCATGGGGTCGCAGAGTCGGACACGACTGAGCGACTGAACTGAACTGACTGAGCAGCAGGAAAGGCCAAGAAGGGAGGGTCTAGTATTTTAATAGATTACTCAGGGTGCCCTCCTTGTAAACTGTAAACATGAAGGACATTTAAATATAATTTCCTGGGCAAGAAATATCTGCCATGCAATGAGAACTCTCCTTTGTGATGGCTGCAATGCATGAGTTTAATATATCTGCCTCAGCAAACATTTCTCAGCCAGTACACTCAACCTTGATGTTCAGTTTAAGATCATGACACCTGTCACTTAAGTCCGTGCAAGCGTAGTCAAGTTCATGGCACTTGCCTAAAAAACAAAACAAAACAAAACAAAAAAGCTCTGCAGCAGAATGCACTTCAGATTATTCTCCCAGTTATAAAATAATCCTCTAAAACTTGACTATTTAAGATCTCAAATTAAGAGTCTGAAGATTCACCTATGTTCATAGCAGCACTAATTACATTAGCCCAGACATGGAAACATCCCAAATGTTCATTGAAAGATGAATGGATAAAATGTAGTGTGTGTGTATATGACTAAGTGACTAAGCATAGCACAGACGTATACAGTGGAATATTACTCAGCCATAAGAGTGAAATAATGCCATCTGCAGCAACACGGATGGATCTAGAGATTATCATGCTAAGTGAATGAAAGACAAAGAGTAACACCACGTGATATTACTTATATGTGGAAGCTGAAATACTGCCCAAGTGAACATATTCATGAAACAGAAGCAGACTCACAGGCAGAGGGAACAGACTTGTTGTCGCCAGAGGGTCGGGGGTGAGGTGGGGTAAGACAGGCTGGAAGTCTGCGATCGGCAGAGGCGAACCGTGATATACAGGACAGATGAACAGGGGCCGACTGTGTAGCACAGGGGGCTGTACTCAATATCCTGTGACCAACCACAGAGGAAAAGAACACGGGATCTGAGGGTATTCTCCAGGAACTAAGGGTCATCATTTCACAATATATACATCCTACATCTTAAACTTATACATTGTCTGGTCAGTTTTCTCTCATTAAAACTGGAGGGGGTTTAAAACAAGAAAAAAAAGAGCATTCACCACATACATAAGAGTTATTACGTATTCAGTGATTACTAGATGCCCTGCTTCTGTACTAAGAGCCGTATTTGCTTTGTACGCTTTAATCCTCACAAGAAACCCTCTTCAGAAATGAGTCAGGTGTGACTGAGGGAGCTTGAATGATCTCGTACCAGGACACGGGGCAAACTAGTGGCAGATCCAACATTCAAATGCAGTCCGTGAAATCCTAGATCCCAGAGGTCATGAGCCGTTTTGTAAAGTGTTGCTCATGATGAACAGATACGCAATTTGTTGTTCCTGCCTGGAGAATATTGTGCAAATGTGTATTGTATCAGGCACAACAGGGGTTATGCATGCTCAACTCTTCTAAAGATGAAACTGGTAAACATATTGAGTTACTCAGATGAGATGTCTATAGTGGCCCCAGCATGATTCATCCAAAAATTGTTCCTGTATTATAGCCCAAAACTCCAGCTGGTTACAAAAAGGATGATGCAGTGATCAAATAGAAGCCTAGACGAAGTTGTACCTGAGTCTGAAAGAATGCCTGGCATTTTATGCTAAGACGGAGCCTGCCCTGCCCACCATGTGACCCAGAGTGAGGAGCGGCTGAGGCGCTTGGAATGCAATAGGTTAGCAGAACTGCTTTTGTGTCTGCTGAAATGCCTTCTTTCGCTCCCATAACTCTCCATATATTGTCAGGACTTGAGAGTGACTGGACACCTGAAAAGAACCTAATTAATCCTGAGCAAAGCTGAAAGACTGAGTGAACTAGTGAGTGAGCACACGTTCAGAGAACCGAGGAGCAGCATGGTGACATTAGCTAAAGCCCTCCAGGAAACCCAGCCTTGAGTTTCTGCCCTGTGTCAGGCACTGTGTAGGCACTGGGTAGTGCTTTGTTGAAATTCAGTTTATCAAGCTGAACTCTAAGTTAGAAGCTTGCATTGAGTGAGATTTAATAAAGTTGCATTCGTTTGTAGAATGGTAAATGCCAAGGCACTTAAAAAAAAAAAGTCATTTCTTTTTAAGGGTAAGAAAGTATGACACATGCCAGAAGAATTAAAATGTAATGAATTGATCCCTGGAATTGAATTGTTAATGTCAATTAAGTTGGGAAGAAATGTTACCAATGATATGTTACTGATGGTACATAAAGAGTATCCTAGTTGTAATTTCATATCTACTGGAAAGCCAGCATTCTTCTAGGGGAATACATTGCTATGTTGTTGTTATCTTTGATTAGATTTTAAATTGCTTTTGAGAATTGTAATACTGTAGAAGACTCTTTAAAGTCCCTTGGACTGCAGGGAGATTCAACCAGTCCATCCTAAAGGAAATCAACCCTGACTATTCATTGGAAGGACTGATGCTGAAGCTGAAGCTCCAATACTTTGGCCACCTCATACAAAGAACTGACCCCCTGTAAAAGACCCTGATGCTAGGAAAGATTGAAGGCAGGAGGAGAAGGGGACAACAGGATGAGATGGTTGGATGGCATCACCAACTCGATGGACATCGGTCTAAGCAAACTCCAGCAGTTGGTGATGGACAGGGAAGCCTGAAGTGCTGCAGTCCGTGGGTTCACAAAGAGTCGAACACAACTGAGCATCTGATTATATATATATATATATAGTTTCAATATATTAACCCTCTCACCCTCATCCATGTTACCTTTATTCCTTTGAAGACAATCAGTTACTTTCAGATGGCTATATTGAGCCACAGCTCTATAAATTTACATACATATACATAACCAGTCATTGGGAGATGATGGGTAAAAATCCACTTTTCCACAGGTAAATAGATGGAAAACCTTTTAAAACAATTTCCTAAAATATTAGGTTTTTAAAATGCAGTTCATAATGAAAATAAAGGCAACTATCAGAGTATGGGTTGCGAGTCTTACTGGTTGGGAAGGACAGTTGGATGGTAGTGAAAAGAGTTTCAGGAAGTAGCTTTCCACTATTAGCTGGGTCACCACTCTATTCCTTGGGTATCTCGTCTGTAAAATGGAGATACAGCCAGTGGATACCTTGGAGGATTTCTGGGACAAGCTGGGTAACCCATTTTGCAGAGGACTTAGCACATATTAAGAATTTAAACTTAGAAGTAGGAGCAAAACCCTGCTAGGGGAGGAGGAGGAAAGGCAGCGGCTCTGGGCATAAGTGTGCCCCTGCAGGTACTCAAGCCCAGAGTGCTGCAAAACCACCTTCGTCTTTAGAAGTATCTCAGGTGTTTGCTTTCAGAAAACGAGAGATGCATTTCCCAGCAATGAATTCCAATAATTGATAAAGCCATGTCAGTGTTTTCAAATCTCAACCCTAAAGACTTAGAATCTAAGTGATAAGTCAGTAAATTGCTGCTCTTATAATTCCAACGTTTGCCCTTATAGATTGCTCAGGCTACTGTGAGTCTTTATCCGTTTCAGTTCCACTGGACATCTTCAGCTTTCAAACTTCTTTGGCATCTGTTATCTTTATTTTTCTGCTCTTTCACACTTGAGAAATATGACACAGGATATTCTTTTAAAAGACTGAGCCTTCTCCTTCTAAACCACCAGGCACCAACATAAAATTTAAAAGGCCAAGGGGGGGGGGAAATAACTTGCAACTACAGCAAGTGGAGAGGGAAGTGTGCATCTCTGGCATATCCGTTGTCATCACTACCACCAGTTAAGCCCGAACTCCTGTAGTATCACCAGATGCCCTGCAGGAGGGGAGACCTTGGGAAGTGCTGACAAGGAGGTGAGAGAAACTTAACCTGTTGGCAAATGGCAGACAGACATGAAAATAGAAGCAGCAGCTACATCCAGTTCCCCCACCCCCACCCCCCAACACCTCTCCTCAAAGGACCTTGCTGAAGTCAATATCACCTTGGTGTCCATGACAACCCCTGACAGGGCTAAATAGATGTCAGATACTCATTTGCTCCTAAAGACCTCTTGGCATTAGTAGGGAACTCAAATGCAAAACTCAGGTTAAGATCCTGCTCCACTACTTCATGCGAAAGCCGCAGCATACAGGCTTGCCAGCCCGGGCAGTTCGTCTCGTCTCTGCAGGGTTGTCGGCATCCTCCAAAACTGCAGGCTGACCATATGAAGAAAGCTGTTTCTGTGGGCATTTTCACAACCCATGAAACACATGTTCTGTTTATAGGCAAATCCAGCGCCATTATTTCGGGATCTTTGGTGGATGCATGGTAATGAAAAGACTTCTGATGACAGAACTATGGTCTCCATGTTTAAAATTTGGTTGAACCTGTAGCAAGGGAATCGGGGCCTTTCTTAGATGACAAAATTAGACAAGCACGTAGTGACTCTGAGCCACTCTGTCATGGTGGGAAAAAATCAGAGCTTGCTCCAGCGAATCTTAAAGTCTAAATTCCCAGGCCCTGTAAAACACAAGTTCAACAATGAATTCCTTCTATTACTCAGCCACAAAAGGGAACAAACTTGGGAGATGTGGATGGACCCGGAGACCATCATACAGAGTGATGTCAGAAAAGCAAATATTGTACATAAACACACATGTGTGGAATGAAAATATCTCCTACCTTTATTAATAAACAAGAAATGTCAGCCATCAGTGATTTCTGGCTTCCAAAAGGGAATGAGGGCTCCCAAAATTCATCTAGCCGAGGCTGCCACTTCCCAATGGTGATTCCTGAGGAACTAGGGGAACCTGAGGAACTAGGGGAACGCAAGAAGTGAGGTGAACAAGCAAACAGATAGGGCCCAGATAGCTTAGGTACATTTGAAAAGAAAGAATTCAGTGAGCCCAGAGGCTTGCATCGGGGAAGGCAATGGCACCCCACCCCAGTACTTTTGCCTGGAAAATCCCATGGACGGAGGATCCTGGTAGGCTCCAGTCCATGGGGTCGCTAAGAGTCGGACACGACTGAGCGACTTCACTTTCACTTTTCACTTGCATGCATTGGAGAAGGAGATGGCAACCCACTCCGGTATTCTTGCCTGGAGAATCCCAGGGACGGGGGAGCCTGGTGAGCTTCCGTCTATGGGGTCGCACAGAGTTGGACACGACTGAAGCGACTTAGCAGCAGCAGCAGCAGAGGCTTGCATTAAATTCCTCAACTAGACACCTGATCGTTGATGTTCAGACTGCCTGCTCCCTTTGTTGCAAACTTGTATAAAGCCTGACTCCCCCTCCTGCCTCCTTGGAGCAGTTTTCTCAGAGCTACTGAGATGGGGGCTCCTGGGATCAGAGTCCTAAATATTCCCACCAAATAAAGCAACTAACTATATATTTTTGGTTGACATCACGGAGTCTATATGCCAATATGAAACAAAAAGTTAGAGAAAAATAAAAGACGCACAGATTGTGATGGATGGGAGACGTTTGTTACGGGTGCGCCCTATCAGAGTTTTTTCTTCCCCGGTGGCTCAGGTTTTCTGTCTACCTTTGTGGGTTTGTGAGAAGCTGTAGCTACGGCAAGGACCTTTGAAGGTCATCTCGTTCAAATCAGCCTGCTTTTTCTCCGCTCAGCTTCTGTCTGGACTTCCCTCTCCTGCTTTCTTTTTAAACTGAACATGACTGAAATTAAATGAATCCACCTGTTCTGAAAGCCTATCTCCTAGTCCCCAGTGGGTGCTATTTGAATTTTATTGCTTTTTAAAGATTCACCCATGTCTTCGGTAACATGAAAAGTAGATGACCTCAGAGTAGCAGCTTTTAGGTTGAAAAGGCTCAGACTCTGAAGCAGCAACTTTTATAATCCTTCTCCACTTGAAAGGCTGTAAAGCCTCGCTGGATGTATGTTTCACAAGTTTTATTCTCCTGTGAAAAATGAGGATGTTTATATCTTTGCTGAAATCGTAAAAAAAAAAAAAAAAAAAAAAAAAAAAACAGGTCGAAAAGAATTTTCCATTACAAGTCTCCTTTCCTGGCGTGTCATTGTGGGTAGAACAAATGGCCAGGATCCGATCGCAGGCTTGTAAATGGGAAATAACTCCTGAGTGATGGCAAACACAATCCACCCTCCCTACCCCCGCCCTTTTTATCCACAGCACGTCTCACGAGGCCCCTGGAACTCTTCCCGGAGACCATCGGTTTCCCTTCATGACTCCAGGGCTGCTATGCCGTGAGGCAGCTGCATGGAACCCAGGCATTCAGGATCCTCAGTCGGGCTCTGGGCTGTGCTGGGGGTGGAGGAGGTGACTCAGTGACGGCACGGCTCAGCTGTCAGAGGGGCAGGCCCTGCAGCTGCCGGCTGCCCGGCTTTGCCTCGTAAGGGCTGCTGTCTCGTCTCAGCACCTCAGGGGACAGGAGCAGAGGGCACGCCTAAACCTGCCTTCACAAACCCCGTCTACGCCTCGCCACCCGGCAGGCTGCTGAGTTTTGTAGCTGGGGACGCAGGCGGTTTTAACTCTGTCCCCTCACATTGTCGGAGAAGGCAATGGCACCCCCACTCCAGTACTCTTGCCTGGAAAATCCCATGGATGGAGGAGCCTGGTGGGCTGCAGTCCATGGGGTCGCTAAGAGTCAGACACGACTCAGCGACTTCACTTTCACTTTTTCGCTTTCATGCACTGGAGAAGGAAATGGCAACCCACTCCAGTTTTTTTGCCTGGAGAATCCCAGGGGCAGGAGAGCCTGGTGGGCTGACGTCTATGGGGTCACGCAGAATCAGACACGACTAAAGTGACTTAGCAGCAGCAGTAGCAGCCTCACATTGTGCCTGATGCTCCGCATACACAGAGTCCTTTAAAAAATGGGGACTTCACAGAAGCATCCCAGATGTCCATCAGCAGATGAAGGGATAAAGAAGCCGTGGTACATACATGCAGTGGAATACTACTCAGTCATATAAAGGAAAGACACTGAGTCAGCTGCAGTGATGTGGGTGAACCTAGAGTCTGTCATACAAGTGAAGTCAGAAGAAAAAAACCAGACATCGTATATTAACACTTATATACGGCAAAGTATATACAATATACTAGAAAAATGGTCCTGATGAACCTATTTGCAGGGCAGCAAGAGAGACAAACACCTAGAGAGCAGACTTGTGGGCACAACGGGGAAGGAGAGGGTGGGATGAACTGAGAGAGCGGTGCTGATGTATACATACCACCATGTGCAAGACAGGTGACAAAAGAGAGCCTGCTGCAGAGTGCAGAGAGCTCAGCGCCCTGCCCTGTGCCGACCCACAGGGCTGGGGTGGGGGCTCACGGGAAAGGGAGTCTATGTGCACACACAGCTGATTCGTACGGTTGTACAGCAGAAACACACAGCATTGCAAAGCAATTATGCGCCAATGAAAATCTTCTTTTAAAAATGACTGAGAACATGGCCTGACTTGGCCAGGGGTTAGCCTTATCTGAAGAAAACCCCCACACCTGTAATCAGCTACCTGGAGAACAAGTGGAGTCAAGATCTCCAACTGTGAAGAGACCTCTCTCACAATGGAACGGAAAGACGTCGACACCATTTTCTGCTCGCTGAAACCAAGGGCTGATGTATCTGGTTTCAAGATGTTCTGGTTTGTCTTGTGATTATTTGGGTATAAATGTACCCCCAAATTTGCATGGGTCTGTCTTTGGCAAATGACTTTTCCCCATCTTTTCTGAGTTTTGACCAGTCCTGAGGGCTTTCACAAGGACTTCCTTTGAATTCCTCTGGCAATTTCCCCCCAAATTACTGACAAATATTTCCAGTGCTGGTCTATTTCCTACCATTGATTCATCAGCTCTCACTTTCAATTTCTGGTTCCTTACTGAAAAAAATTCAGGTCACATTATTTACTTATCACTGTATAACCACACGCCCAAGACTTTGCTGTTTGTATATAGTTTCTCACTTGTGACCCCATGGACTGTAGCCCGCCAGACTCCTCTGTCCATAGACTTCTCCAGGCAAGAATACTGGGGCAGGTTGCCATTTCCTGCTCCAGGGGATCTTCCCGAACCAGGGATTGAACCCATGTCTCCTACATTGGCAGGCGGGTTCTTCACCACTGAGCCACCAGGGAAGCCCCCGCTCCCACTCCCAAAACTTAGTGACTAAAAGCAAGACAAAACCAGTGGGTTGGTTTGCCCAGGACTAGCTGGGAAAGCCCCTCTTCTGCCTTAGGTGCAAGCGGGCTTGGTCTGGGGGATGCAGTTTGGTCTGGATGAGCCAAGATGGCCTCCTGCACACATCCGGTCCCTCAGCTGAGCCCGCTGGGATGCTCAGGCCATGCCTCCCCTTTTATCTTCTAGATCCTTCCTCCTCCTGCAGCTCTCGCCCTTCAGGACATCATTTGTTCCACCTGGTCCCTCCATCACAGTAGCCAAACTTACCTCCATGGAAAATCAAGGCTCGAAGCCACAAAATGCAGAACCCACCAATCCTCTTAAGCCCTAGGCCCAGAAAGGGCGTCTATAACCTCTACCACCTTCTATTAATCCCAACCAAAGCAACTCTCAGGCCAGAGAATACTCAAGGGAAGAGGCCAAAGTCTTCATCTCTTGGAGAGAGAGCAACATCCACATACAAAAATGGGAGGAATGACCGGCATTTATCTTTGCAGACAACTGACCACATATATCATAGCAAGAGTGCTGGAAATACAAACACAGGGGCCTGGGTGGCGGGGGAGGGGAGGGATACATGTAGGGATTTAGTACATGTTTAATTGTATGATCCAAATCATGGTGTTGTAGCCATTAGTTAACCATTAAGAAAAAGAAATTCAGCTGGATTATAGAAGGCAATGGGATAAACAAAAACATACAGAGCCATAAGAAATACTTTTTACCAGAATGTGGAAGAGAGATGAACCAAAAAAAAGAAAAAAAAAAACCATAAAAGTAAATTTTGACTGGCCTGGCAAACCTTACCATGTGCAAACTTTAAACATAGTAGCCAAACTGCTCAGGTTCTGCCCTTAAAATGAAGATGCAAGTGAATGTGGATCCCACCCTAAGAATGGAGGGGGGTGGTGAGGAAGCCAGATAATTGATAACATCATAAGCTTTCCTGAGCTTATCAGAGAGTAAAGGTTCACATGGCAACTGAATTAGCAGAATCAACAGCAAATGGAAGCAGAGCTCAAACAAAACACCTCCCCCTGGGGCAGAGGAAAGACAACACACCCGCCACCATGAGAGTGGTAAGGAAGCAGCCAAAACTTTAGCAAGTTTCTAAAAGCCAATTATCGGCCCGCTGAGAACACGCAGGAGCGCCGGCAGCCGCAGCGCTCATCAGACGCTGGTGGAGACAGGGCTGGAGACCCGGGAGGACCCCCGCCCGCCTTCAGAGGCCCTCGGCGTGAGACCCCTCCCACCTTTCTTGGAACTTTCTTTCCTGTGAAATAACCGTCCTTAGTCGCTAGGGAAGGGCCGACAGCCTAAAGGGTCAAAGATTCATTGCCTCAGAGAGAAGGACAACAAAAGGCGTCCTCTCCTGAAGGCTACAGGACAGACAGAAAGCCCTCGTGCAAAGGGGACCTCAGCGTGGAGGCACTGAGGCCTGTCCCGGGGTAGAGGCCTCCCCATCCCCGGCTCAGGGCATTGGTACCCAGCTGCTGGAGAAGAAAGAGAAGCAAAGCCCTTCTGAGACAGGAAAATTCCTCCTGCCTGAGAGAAACGCCCTCCCCTGCCTCAGGGACCAGGCAGACTTTGCTTGGCCCAGCAGAAGAGCAAAAACGCTAGCGATGCCCAAACTTGCAGGCTTCCACGCCTGCCTAAGACCGAGGCTCAGACCGGAGACCAGGGCGCTGACTCCCTGCCCACAGCAAGTCCTACACTCGGTACCCAGCACCAGCAACATCTCAGAAAGCTGAATAAGAACTTGAAGGGGACTCTGACCTGTGGACGACAGGCAGGACCCACAGGGAGCTGAGGTCGGGCCGGCATGCCGAGGAAAAGCCTGAACCACATAGAGGCTGCGCACGCCCTGGGTTCTGGCCTGAGGAATTTAAAGGCTCTGTCCACTGAAGGCAGTTAGCAACAGCCAAGCCTAGTCTGATTGATTAGCAACTAAAGGGGCTCCACCGCCCACTGGAGCCCTCTGGGAAAAGACAGGTGTGCTCAGTAAGGGCATATATGTTAGTCCTTGGGGCTTCCCAGGTGACACTAAAGAACCCACCTGCCAATGCAGGAGACACAGGAGAGGCGGGTTCAATCCCTGGGTCGGGAAGATCCCCTGGAGAAGGCCGGGCACCCACTCCAGTATTCTTGCCTGGAGAATCCCATGGACAGAGGAGCCTGGGGGGCTACAGTCCATGGGGTCGCTTAGAGTTGGACACAACTGAAGCGACCTAGCACGCGTGCCAGTGGTTACTGCGGTCTCTGGCCTTCCCACGTGGCGCAGTGGTAAAGACCCCACCTGCCAGTGCGAGAGACACAGGAGACGCGGCTTCAGATTCCTGGGTGGTGAAGATGCCCTGGAGAAGGAAATGCAATCCACTCCAGTATTCTTGCCTGGGAAATCCCATGGACAGAGGGGCCTGGCGGGCCATAGTCCATGGAGTTGCAAAGAGTCAGACACATCTTAGTGACTAAGGACATACCCATGCACCTCTCTGATAAAAAGAGGAAGGGAGAGAAGAAAGAAGACTGTTTAAGCCAAGTCAAAAAGAAGATGCAGAAGAAGCAGTCAACAAAGTTCAGTGTCTACTCATTATGAAATTTAAAATTTAATGAAAATTAAATAAATATGAAAATTCTATTTATACTTAAAATATAAAAATTGCATGTTTTAATATAAAAATTCTAGCAAACTAAGAATAAACAAACCCCTCAACTTGATAAATAGCCATGAAAAACCTACAGGAAGCATTCTATGTAAATCTACATATTATAACATCCTAAGAAGAAGAAAAAATCATGCCTATGCTTACAAATTTTATATAACAGTGTACTGGTGGTTCTGCCCCTTTAATACAATAAGGGAAATAAACAGAGGTATGAGTGTGTGCTCAGTCATATCTGACTTTCTGCGACCCCATGGACTGTAGCCCACCAGGCTCCTCTGTCCATGGAATTCTCCAGGCAGGAATATGGGAGTAGGTTGCCAAGTCCTCCTCCAGGGGATCTTCCTGACCCAGGGATCGAACCAAAGTCTCTGCATCTTGAGCACTGGCAGACAGATTCCTTGCCACTGAGCCACCTTTTCCCCAAATTAATCTATACATTGAACACAACCCCAATCAAAATCCTTCTAGGATTTGTGTGTGTGTGTGTGTGTGTAAAATTTCACAAAGGGATTCAAGAATTTATATGAAAAGCAAAAGACCTGAGTTATCAAGCCAGATTTGAAGACTAAAGATTGTATGATTGAAAGAAATAAAGGGTATGTTGGTTTGAAGCATATAAAGAGAGGGCAGGACATCCATATGAAGACAAATGATATGTAGACACCAGAGAGGTGAAAGCAGAGACTGAATCTTATAAACGAAGTTGAGGCTGAACTGGGGATTTGAGAACTATGAACTCAGGGGTGATGGCTAAGGATACTGAAACCTAGTTGAAAGGAAGTACTAAGAGAAAGATGAGTAGGAGTGAAGCACACCAAAACTAGGGCTGCGCAAAGAAAGATGAGTCACCAAATGAGATAGGAAATGACAAGTCAATAATTAAGAAACATATAGTAATGCACATGTATGAAATCCAGGAAGATGATACAGATGAGTCTGTTTGCAGGGCCAGGAACAGAGAGGCCGCCCTTGAGAAGGGACCTGTGGCACCACAGTTGGGGGAAGGGCGGGACACACTGGGCGATGAGGTCTGACGTGTGTACACGGCCACGTGTAAACGAGCAGCTAGTGGGACACTGCCGCAGAGCACAGGAGCTCTGCACGGGGCTCTGTGAGGACCTCGAGGGGCTGCAGGGAGCCTCCAGAGAGAGGGGCTCTGTGTGTACATATCGCTGATTCATGCCACACAGCAGTAACTAACACAACTTCTCGAAGCAATTAGACTCCAATCAAAACAGAAACGTCAAAAAGAAAAGCAGCTGAAAACTGTGGTACTACAGGCGGAAGGGAAAAGTTTCAACAGGAAGAGTGTGTAAATTCTGTTTCCTCTTCAGAGAGTCAGGGGAAATAGGTTTAGAGAAAATGCAGTCATCGGGGTTCAGCGCGAGAAAAGCTTCCAAAAGCCCCGGGAAGAGCCACGGTTTTTGGAGAGAGTTAATTCACAGGAGGAAGGCAAGTAAGTGTGGAAATACTCTGAGTCATGGCATAAAGCAGGGAGCTGAGGCGAAGGGCCCAATCATTAGCGAAATGGCAACGAACTTTAAAAATAACTAACAAAATAGAGGTTGTGTCTTATTCATCTCTGTATTCATTGCACTGTTCATACCAAAGGGTCTTAATGTACGTATAGCTGTATCTACAAGTATGTATGGAGCTTCCCACGTGGCATGAGATGTAAAGAATCTGCCTGCCACTGCAAGACATAAGAGACACAGGCTCGATCCCTGGCTCAGAAAGATCCCCTGGAGGAGGGCATGGCAACCCACTCCAGTATTCTTGCCTGGAGAATCCCAGGGACAGAGGACCCTGATGGGCTATGATCCATATAGTCACAAAGAGTCAGACATGACTGAAGCAACTTAGCAGGCACGCACAGGTATATATGTTTCTGATGGGCAGCTAAGGTTAAAAAGCACTGATAGACTCACGTTTGGATGTAGAACCTCAAAGCCGTGCGGGGTGATGTAGCCTGATGCAGCTCACCCAGTTTGAGGAAGCCTGACCCAGACTCTGTGAGAAAGTTTCATTCATTCCCAGCTGCCTCTGAAGAATGAACTGTGTCCTCTGCTGGAATGAGGGGATGGAATTGTCCTCATTTCTGAGATGCTTAGAGACATGATACCTAGCGGAGGAAGAGGGCCGTGCCTGACATTCCATAGGTATTGATGGATTCCGCCCCCTGACTCACCAGACTGTCTTTGCCAAAGCAAATTGTGGGTGCATGAAAAGCCCAGATAGGAAGAAATAAGTCAATTCTCTTTTAAAACCCAAATAACCAAGGTATAAAACCGTGGGAGAATTGTGTGGATGAACAGCTCTCTTAGTTGATAGAAATGTGGCTGCAAAGTTGCACAGAGAAGCTGAGAACAGGCTGAAGTGTCTCCAACGTGTCACATGGCAGTGCCCAGGCCAAGCCCAGGCAGCGAGAGTGGCCCTCACATGACACTGGCGTGGCCGATAAACGCGAGCAGGTAGGAGCAGAGACCAGGCCTGGGGCTGTGGGCCTGCGGCGTCTCGTTCTGTCCTGTTTTTAAAGTGAAAGTGGAGAGTGAAAAGGTTGGCTTAAAGCTTAACATTCAGAAAACAAAGATCATGGCATCTGGTCCCATCACTACATGGGAAATAGATGGAGAAACAGTGGAAACAGTGTCAGACTTTATTTTTCTGGGCTCCAAAATCACTGCAGATGGTGACTGCAGCCATGAAATTAAGAGACGCTTACTCCTTGGAAGGAAAGTTATGACCAACCTAGATAGCATATTCAAAAGCAGAGACATCACTTTGCCAACAAAGGTTCGCCTAGTCAAGGCTATGGTCTTTCCTGTGGTCATGTATGGATGTGAGAGCTGGACTGTGAAGAAGGCTGAGTGCCGAAGAATTGATGCTTTTGAACTGTGGTGTTGGAGAAGACTCGTGAGAGTCCCTTGGACTGCAAGGAGATCCAGCCAGTCCATTCTGAAGGAGATCAGCCCTGGGATTTCTTTGGAAGGAATGATGCTAAAGCTGAAACTCCAGTATTTTGGCCACGTCATGCAAAGAGTTGACTCATTGGAGAAGACTCTGATGCTGGGAGGGATTGGGGGCAGGAGGAAAAGGGGACGACAGAGGATGAGATGGCTGGATGGCATCACTGACTCGATGAATGTGAGTCTGAGTGACCTCCGAGAGCTGGTGATGGATAGGGAGGCCTGGCGTGCTGCAGTTCATGGGGTCGCAAAGAGTCGGACACGACTGAGCGACTGATCTGATCTGATCTGATCTGAGGGGCGACGCCCCTCAGGATGTCGGTTCTGAGTCCTCTGAATATCAGCTTCTGTGTGTCTCCTTTCTCGTCACTAGAAAGGGAGCAATTCAGGGCTTTCTCCCAAATCTCATGGTAAACTACCCGCCTTTCTTTGATCTTTGACCCCCTAGAATGCCCCCTGATCTAATATATTTCCAAGCTTTCCCCTCCTTGTGAGATTCTGTCTTTTCCTGAGAGGTCGTTTCTCGATGCCGCAAAAGTCTGTGACGTGTCATCATTTCCTCTTTGGTTCATCAGGTTGAAGGATGTTTCTTTTAAGTTCTCCAGTTACAAGAAAAAATGGAAATAGTAAAATCTCCTGTGTGCTTTTTTTTCCTTTAGCTGCAGTAAATATGTTCCCAGGGAGATGTGTTGATCTGTTGTCTTCTTTACATGTGCTAAAATTTCACAGACGCGGATCAAAAGTAAGAAACACCAAGATGATCTTGTTTTGCCCTAATGGAGAGATGAAAGGGAGGCAGTGATTGAAAATGTGCCTAAGACTTCTATCATGTGGGGCTTTGAAAACTGTTTTTGCGCTTCAGTGGGGTTTTGTGTGTGGTCCTTGTGCTGTGGGATGATAATTTCTGATCCCTTGGCTCGTGAGTAGCCACAAGGCTGTCTAATCACCTACCCCCATCCCTCTTCAACAAGAGGTAAAGCTTATAACTTGAGAAAATCATCTCCGAGGTCTTTGCTATTGTTGTTCATTCGCTGAGTTGTGTCCGACTTTTTGTGACTCTTTTCTCATCCAGGGGCAAGGCTTACTAGCAGTACTCAAATCATAGGATTGTTGTGAGAATAAGCTGAAATTACCAATTTTGGTGATTAATAAATGATGTAGTCAGCACTCAGTGGATGATCAGATCAGATCAGTCACTCAGTCGTGTCCCACACTGCGATCCCATGAATCGCAGCACACCAGGCCTCCCTGTCCATCATCAACTCCCGGAGGTCACTCAGACTCACATCCATCGAGTCAGTGATGCCATCCAGCCATCTCATCCTCTGTTGTACCCTTCTCCTCCTGCCCCCAATGCCTCCCAGCATCAGAGTCTTCCCCCCAATGCCTCCCAGCATCAGACTCTTCTCCAATGAGGCAACTCTTCACATGAGGTGGCCAAAATACTGGAGTTTCAGCTTTAGCATCATTCCTTCCAAAGAAATCCCAGGGCTGATCTCTTTCAGAATGGACCGGTTGGATCTCCTTGCATTCCAAGGGACTCTCACGAGTCTTCTCCAACACCACAGTTCAAAAGCATCAATTCTTCGGCGCTCAGCCTTCTTCACAGTCCAGCTCTCACATCCATACATGACCACAGGAAAGACCATAGCCTTGACTAGGCGAACCTTTGTTGGCAAAGTGATGTCTCTGCTTTTGAATATGCTATCTAGGTTGGTCATAACTTTCCTTCCAAGGAGTAAGCGTCTTTTAATTTCATGACGGCAGTCACCATCTGCAGGGATTTTGGAGCCCAGAAAAAGAAAGTCTGATACTGTTTCCACTGTTTCTCCATCTATTTCCCATGTAGTGATGGGACCAGATGCCATGATCTCCGTTTTCTGAATGTTAAGCTTTAAGCCAACCTTTTCACTCTCCACTTTCACTTTCATCAAGAGGCTTTTGAGTTCCTCTTCACTTTCTGCCATAAGAGTGGTATAATCTGCATATCTGAGGTTATTGATATTTCTCCCAGCAATCTTGATTCCAACTTGTGTTTCTTCCAGTCCAGCGTTTCTCATGATGTACTCTGCATATAAGTTAAATAAACATGGTGACAATATACAGCCTTGACGTACTCCTTTTCCTATTTGGAACCAGTGTGTTGTTCCATGACCAGTTCTAACTGTTGCTTCCTGACCTGCATACAGATTTCTCAAGAGGCAGATCAGGTGGTCTGGTATTCCCATCTCTTTCAGAATTTTCCACAGTTTATTGTGATCAATAAACTGTGGCATAGTTTATTGCAAAAAAACTATATTTATTGGCATAGTTTATGCCACAGTCAAAGGCTTTGGCATAGTCAATAAAGCAGAAATAGATGTTTTTCTGGAAGTCTCTTGCTTTTTCCATGATCCAGTGGATGTTGGCAATTTGATCTCTGGTTCCTCTGCCTTTTCTAAAACCAGCTTGCACATCAGGAAGTTCACGGTTCACATATTGTTGAAGCCTGGCTTGAAGAATTTTGAGCATTACTTTACTAGCGTGTGAGATGAGTGCAATTGTGCGGTAGTTTGAGCATTCTTTGGCATTGCCTTTCTTTGGGATTGGAATGAAAACTGACCTTTTCCAATCTTGTGGCCACTGCTGAGTTTTCCAAATTTGCTGGCATGTTGAGTGCAACACTTTCACAGCATCATCTTTCAGGATTTGGAATAGCTCCACTGGAATTCCATCACCTCCACTAGCTTTGTTCGTAGTGATGCTTTCTAAGGCCCACTTGACTTCACATTCCAGGATGTCTGGCTCTAGGTCAGTGATCACACCATCGGGATTATCTGGGTCATGAAGATCTTTTCTGTACAGTTCTTCTGTGTATTCTTGTCACCTCTTCTTAATATCTTCTGCTTCTGTTAGGTCCATACCATTTCTGTCCTTTATCAAGCCCATCTTTGCATGAAATGTTCCTTTGGTATCTCTGATTTTCTTGAAGAGATCCCTAGTCTTTCCCATTCTGTTGTTTTCCATTGCAGCTAATTTTGGTTAATTAATAAAATACAACCTTACTAGATTACAGCTGAATCAAGATTACTTTACAGCATGTGCCCCAATGTTTACTATTTATAACAGGACATGGAAGTGACCTAGGTGCCCATCAACAGATGAATGGATAAAAAACACGTGCTACATATATGCAATGGAATATTACTAAGCCATAAAAAGAATGACATCGGACCATCTGTGGTGATGTGGTTGAACCTAAAGTTTGTCCTACTGAGTAAGCCAGAAAGAAAAGCAAATATCGTATATTAATGCATATATATGGAATCTACAAAAATGGCACCAGTGAACTTCTTTGCAGGGCTGGGATAGAGATGCAGATGTCGAGGATGGGCTGTGGATGCAGCAGGGGAAGGGGAAGGGGTGAACTGAGAGAGCAGCGTTGGCGTGTGTGCACTCTCCTGTGTTTCACAGATAGCCAGTGGGAAGCTACTGGGTGGCACAGGGGCTCAGCTGCGTGTTCTGCGATGACCTAGCACAGTGCGTTGGGAGGGGGAGGAGGGAGGCTCAATAGGGAAGGCATATGTATGGATGTGAGAGCTGGACTGTGAAGAAGGCTGAGCGCCGAAGAATTGATGCTTTTGAACTGTGGTGTTGGAGAAGACTCTTGAGAGTCCCTTGGACTGCAAGGAGATCCAACCGGTCCATTCTGAAGGAGATCAACCCTGGGATTTCTTTGGAAGGAATGATGCTAAAGCTGAAACTCCAGTATTTTGGCCACCTCATGCGAAGAGTTGACTCATTGGAGAAGACTCTGATGCTGGGAGGGATTGGGGGCAGGAGGAGAAGGGGACGACAGAGGATGAGATGGCTGGATGACATCACTGACTTGATGGACGTGAGTCTGAGTGACCTCCGAGAGCTGATGATGGATAGGGAGGCCTGGCGTACTGCAGTTCACAGGGTCGCAAAGAGTCGGACACGACTGAGCAACTAATCTGATCTGATATGTATATGCATAGTTGATTCACTGCATTGGACAGCACACACGAACACAACATTATAAATCAATTATACTCCAGTAAAAAAATATTACAGTACAAGTATCTCTTAATTCCTGATCATTTTGGGGGTGAAATCAACTTGATTTCCCCTTATGTTAGTCTACAGTACCCAGATAATTATTGAGAGCAGAAATATCACTATGAACTTTATGCAAGGACATCGAACTATCATGAATCAACAAGAATGGGAGGTACATTGACAGCCACCAGCCCTGGATTTCGATAGGTCAGGCGTGTGAAATTAACAAAGTATTGATTTAAGTGAAGCACACTTAACACAGCCTCTCTTCACAGCTGTGGTCTAAATGACAGTACTTTGTGGTGGATTTACAACTCATGAAGAAAAACTTTGCTGGAAGCAGCTCTTGCTACTTGACATCTCACTGAAGTGAAGGGATCAGCTTTGTACAAATGGCACCAGGTTCCTGGTGTCCTTCAGTAAAAATCATATCTGTCACTTGGATAGAACCTTACACAAACATTGCTCCACCACATCACACAGACTAAGATAAATCCTCCATAAGGCATGACAGCATCAGAATTCCAAATTTCACCAGATGGGAGCAGTGGTATGGAAGAGAAGAGATATAAAGTCTAACATTCCAATTCAAAAGTAGTCCCTGAAAGGAGACAAGATGGGAGGAATCTGACTGAAGTCAAATTTCCCAAAGAGAAATCCAGGAAAGACTACAGTTATCCAAGAGGATGATGCCTCCCTTCCCCCACCCACAGAGTACATGCTCATGCTCTCTCTTCCCAGAGTTGCATTCTAGAACACCTCTGTCTAAATAAATCAACACTTTAGCTTCATCCATCTCAGTTCAACTGACTCAAATGCATTCTTTTTCATGGCTGAGTAACATTCCACTGTATATATGTACCACAATTCTTTATCCATTCATCTGTCAATGCACATCTAGGTTGCTTCCGTGTCCTGGCTATTGTAAATAGTGCTGCAGTGAGCATTGAGGTGCATGTATCTTTTGGAATTATGATTTTCTCAGGAATTGCATAAATTTCTTGGAATCATATCCAGCAGTAGGATTGCTGGGTCCAAACCTGGAACCTGTTGTACAGAGTGAAGTAAGTCAGAAAGAGAAAAACCAGGTATCGTATCTTAATGCATCCTTGTGGAATCTAGAAAAGTGGTCCTGATGAACCTATCTGTGGAGCAGGACTAGAGACACAGATGTAGCGAAAGGTCTGTGGGCACAGCAAGGGAAGGAGAGCGTGGGGCAAACTGAGAGAGTAGCATTGAAACATACATATGGCCCCGCGCCAGACAGAGAGCTCATGGGAAGCTGCTGCACAATGCAGGGAGCTCAGCTCAGTGCCGCCTGCTGCCCTGGAGGGGTGGGATCTCAGCTCAGTGCTGCCTGCTGCCCTGGAGGGGCGGGATCTCAGCTCAGTGCCGCCTGATGCCCTGGAGGGGCGAGATCAGCGTATGAGGGAGGCTCAGCACGGAGTGCATACACGTACACGCACAGCTGATTCACACTGGACAGCAGAAACCAACACAACGCTGCCCAGCAGATTATCTTCCAATTGCAAATTTAAAAACTAAATGAATGTACATTGATGCGTAAATCACCAAGCCGGCACAGTCACCCCAAACACGGAGTGGGCGGGAGCAGACGTCCCTTCTGATATTCTGTTTCTTTAGTTAACGACGTCAACCCTTTCACACACCTCCACCATCACCAGAGTTAGAAACCTTTTTCAGTCTTTCTCCCTCTCTTTTTTTTTTTTCACTACCTGCTATTTACTTTTTCAAATTGATACCTTATACTCCATCCTTCTAAAATGTACACAGGATCCTAGCATTTCTCTAGTTAAAATTCTTCCATGATACCTATCATACCCGCCGGCTGCGTCGTGCACTAAGAGCGCGGCCGAGAGGAGCTACCCCACGACGGAGGAAGGACGGCGGTGAGGGCCAGCGCACTAAGCACGGCGGAGAAGAGCTACCCCACGACCGAGGTCAGGAAGGGCGGCGGTGAGGAGAGACCCCTCGTCCAAGGTAAGGTGCGATGGCTGTGCTTTGCTGGCCGGGAGCAGCCAGGAGCAGCTGGGATGAGATACCCCACGCCCAAGGTAAGAGAAACCCTAGTAAGACAGTAGGTCTTGAAAGAGGGCATCAGAGGGCAAATACACTAAAACCATTCTCACAGATAACTAGTCAATCTAATCACACAAGGACCACACCCTTGTCTAACTCAATGAGATTAAGCCATGCCCGAGGGGCAACCTGGGATGGGCGGGTCATGGTGGAGAGATATGACAGGGTGTGGTCCGCTGGAGAAGGGAATGGCAAACCACTTCAGTATTCTTGCCTTGAGAACCCCATGAACAGTAAGAAAAGACAAAATGATAGGATACTGAAAGAGAAACTCCCCATGTCAGTAGGGGCCCAATATGCTACTGGAGATCAGTGGAGAAATAACCCCAGAAAGAATGAAAGGATGGAGCCAAAACAAAAAGAATACCCAACTGTGGATGTGTCTGGTGATAGAAGCAAAGTCCGATGCTGTAAAGAGCAATATTGCATAGGAACCTGGAATGTCAGGTCCATGAATCAAGGCAAATTGGAAGTGGTCAAACAAGAGATGGCAAGAGTGAATGTTGACATTCTAGGAATTAGCGAACTAAAATGGACTGGAATGGGTGAATTTAACTTGGATGACCGTTATATCTACTACTGTGGGCAGGAATCCCTCAGAAGAAATGGAGTGGCCATCGTGGTCAACAAAAGAGTCCGAAATGCAGTACTTGGATGCAGTCTCAAAAATGACAGAATGATTTCTGTTCGTTTCCAAGGCAAACCATTCAATGTCACAGTAATCCAAGTCTATGCCCCAACCAGTAACGCTGAAGAAGCTGAAGTTGAAAGGTTCTATGAAGACCTACAAGACCTTTTAGAACTAACACCCAAAAAAGATGTCCTTTTCATTATAGGGGACTGGAATGCAAAAGTAGGAAGTCAAGAAACACTTGGAGTAACAGGCAAATTTGGCCTTGGAATACGGAATGAAGCAGGGCAAAGACTAACAGAGTTTTGCCAAGAAAATGCACTGGTCATAGCAAATACCCTCTTCCAACAACACAAGAGAAGACTCTATACATGGACATCACCAGATGGTCAACACCGAAATCAGATCGATTATATTCTTTGCAGCCAAAGATGGAGAAGCTCTATACAATCAGCAAAAACAAGACCAGGAGCTGACTGTGGCTCGGACCATGAACTCCTTATTGCCAAATTCAGACTGAAATTGAAGAAAGTAGAGAAAACTACTAGACCATTCAGGTATGACCTAAATCAAATCCCTTATGATTATACAGTGGAAGTGAGAAATAGATTTAAGGGCCTAGATCTGATAGATAGAGTGCCTGATGAACTATGGAATGAGGTTCGTGACATTGTACAGGAGACAGGGATCAAGACCATCCCCATGGAAAAGAAATGCAAAAAAGCAAAATGGCTGTCTGGGGAGGCCTTACAAATAGCTGTGAAAAGACGAGAAGCGAAAAGCAAAGGAGAAAAGGAAAGATATAAACATCTAAATGCAGAGTTCCAAAGAATAGCAAGAAGAGATAAGAAAGCCTTCTTCAGTGATCAATGCAGAGAAATAGAGGAAAACAACAGAATGGGAAAGACTAGGGATCTCTTCAAGAAAATCAGAGATACCAAAGGAACATTTCATGCAAAGATGGGCACGATAAAGGACAGAGATGGTGTGGACCTAACAGAAGCAGAAGATATTAAGAAGAGGTGGCAAGAATACACAGAAGAACTATACAAAAAAGAGCTTCAAGACCTAGATAATCATGATGATGTGATCACTGACCTAGAGCCAGACATCTTGGAATGTGAAGTCAAATGGGCCTTAGAAAGCATCACTAGGAACAAAGCTAGCGGAGGTGATGGAATTCCAGTGGAGCTATTCCAAGTCCTGAATGATGATGCTGTGAAAGTGCTACACTCAATATGCCAGCAAATTTGGAAAACTCAGCAGTGGCCACAAGATTGGAAAAGATCAGTTTTCATCCCAATCCCAAAGAAAGGCAATGCCAAGGACTGCTCAAACTACCGAACAATTGCACTCATCTCACACGCTAGTAAAGTAATGCTCAAAATTCTCCAAGCCAGGCTTCAGCAATATGTGAACCGTGAACTTCCTGATGTTCAAGCTGGTTTTAGAAAAGGCAGAGGAACCAGAGATCAAATTGCCAACATCCGCTGGATCATGGAAAAAGCAAGAGAGTTCCAGAAAAACATCTATTTCTGCTTTATTGACTATGCCAAAGCCTTTGACTGTGTGGATCACAATAAACTATGGAAAATTCTGAAAGAGATGGGAATACCAGACCACCTGATCTGCCTCTTAAGAAATCTGTATGCAGGTCAGGAAGCAACAGTTAGAACTGGTCATGGAACAACAGACTGGTTCCAAATAGGAAAAGGAGTACGTCAAGGCTGCATATTGTCACCATGTTTATTTAACTTATATGCAGAGTACATCATGAGAAATGCTGGACTGGAAGAAACACAAGTTGGAATCAAGATTGCCGGGAGAAATATCAATAACCTCAGATATGCAGATGACACCACTCTTATGGCAGAAAGTGAAGAGGGGCTAAAAAGCCTCTTGATGAAAGTGAAAGTGGAGAGTGAAAAGGTTGGCTTAAAGCTCAACATTCAGAAAACGAAGATCATGGCATCTGGTCCCATCACTGCACGGGAAATAGATGGGGAAACAATGGAAACAGTGTCAGACTTTGTTTTTCTGGGCTCCAAAATCACTGCGGATGGTGACTGCAGCCATGAAATTAAAAGACGCTTACTCCTTGGAAGGAAAGTTATGACCAACCTAGATAGCATATTCAAAAGCAGAGACATTACTTTACCAACAAAGGTTCGCCTAGTCAAGGCTATGGTCTTTCCTGTGGTCATGTATGGATGTGAGAGCTGGACTGTGAAGAAGGCTGAGCGCCGAAGAATTGATGCTTTTGAACTGTGGTGTTGGAGAAGACTCTTGAGAGTCCCTTGGACTGCAAGAAGATCCAACCAGTCCATTCTGAAGGAGATCAATCCTGGAATTTCTTTGGAAGGAATGATGCTAAAGCTGAAACTCCAGTATTTTGGCCACCTCATGCCAAGAGTTGACTCATTGGAGAAGACTCTGATGCTGGGAGGGATTGAGGGCAGGAGGAGAAGGGGACGACAGAGGATGAGATGGCTGGATGGCATCACTGACTCGATGGATGCGAGTCTGGGTGACCTCCGGGAGCTGGTGATGGACAGGGAGGCCTGGCGTGCTGCGGTTCATGGGGTCGCAAAGAGTCGGACATGACTGAGCGACTGATCTGATCTGATCTGATCTGATGATACCTATCAGTTCAGTTCAGTTCAGTGACTCAGTCGTGTCCGACTCTTTGTGATCCCATCAATCACAGCATGCCAGGCCTCTCTGTCCATCACCAACTGCCAGAGTTCACTCAAGCTCATGTCCATTGAGTCGGTGATGCCATCCAGCCATCTCATCCTCTGTCGTCCCCTTCTCCTCCTTCCCCCAGTCCCTCCCAGCATCAGAGTCTTTTCCAATGAGTCAACTCTTTGCATGAGGTGGCCAAAATACTGGAGTTTCAGCTTTAGCATCATTCCTTCCAAAGAACACCCAGGGCTGATCTCCTTCAGAATGGACTGGTTGGATCTCCTTGCAGTCCAAGGGACTCTCAAGAGTCTTCTCCAACACCACAGTTCGAAAGCACCAATTCTTCGGCGCTCAGCCTTCTTCACAGTCCAGCTCTCACATCCATACATGACCACAGGAAAGACCATAGCCTTGACTAGGCGAACCTTTGTTGGCAAAGTAAGAATCTTTTTATTTCATGGCTGCAGTCAGCATCTGCAGTGATTTTGGAGCCCAAAAAAATAGTGTGTCACCGTTTCCACTGTTTCCCCATCTATTTGTCATAAAGTGATGGGACCAGATGCCATGATCTTAGTTTTTTGAATGATACCCATAACCTAGACAATTAAGGCAAAATGTATTTACCAAGCATAGAAGATTTCTTTCAGCCACCTGAGCAGCCAGTATCCCTGTATTCAGTCATGTCCTGTTGAACCATCAAGGTACTTCCCTCAATACTCCAAGCTTTCACAAGTCACTGCCTTTTGCCTAATTCTATCTTTATCTAGAATTACTCTCAATTTCCTACTTTTTATTTTTTTCAGGCTTTAAACCTAAAGGCAGAAACAAAATGTATACAGGAAAATTAGTTGATTCATTCTCTGTTCCTTTTGCATTGTATGTGTTAATATTTAAGTGTTAGTATATATGCCTTCTCAAACAATAGTGAACGTCTGAAGACTGTATCACAAGGGTTCACGCCAGCTTCTGTAGAGTGACTGACACATTGGAGACATAAAGTTCTGAAAAGGGAATGCAAGAACTGAAGGAATAGGCATGTCAGATAATTAGGATAAAGTGATTCTTCAAGCTGAATTGTGAAATTTGAAGGTTATTAATCAGATAATGTCCACACTGTAATCCTATAGAATAACATTCATTTGTTTTGAGTAAATAAAAGGAGACTCATATAATTTGGTAAAGAACGTGTAGGACTAGATCTTTAGTATGGTTTTTCTTGGCATCTGATTTTCCCCCTAAATTCTACAATAAGAAGAATGCCTTTTATCTCCCACACTGGAAAGCCCTGGCCTAATTTTCAGAAAATCCTAGGAGAATCAGCAGCCATCAACTTTGGGGCTGATGTTTCCGAGAATTAAATTGATCATTAACTGGATAAGCTGCAACAGAACTGCAGACACATTTCCAAAATAGGAATGCAAATGGCAACCATTTAATCCCCAACTGACTCCTGTCCTCCAGCAAATAACTGCTCTGTGTGGTGGTGTTAGTCGCTAAGTCCTGGCTAACTTTTTGGGACCTCCAGGACTGTAGCCCGACAGGCTCTTCTGCCCATGGGATTTCTCAGGCTAGCATACTGGAGTGAGCTGCCGTTTCCTTCTCCAGGGGATCTTCCCCATTCAGGGATACAACCTTTGAACCCGCATCTCCTGCAGTGGCAGTGGATTCTTCACCACTGAGCCACAAGGGAAGCCCAAATAACTGCTGGGGAAATACTATTTTTAATTGAACAAGTGATTCATGTCTCTGGAGTGGAGAACATGCATTCCACTCGGTGCAAATCGCCAGCTGGTGATAGCTCAGAAAATGTGCCAGTCAGAATCTCAGTCAGAGCTGGGTGTCCCTGTCCTGGGATGACGTGACATGCACTGAGCTGGTTTTAAGAAAATTTCTAGAAGATTCTCTGAAAGGTACATGTGTGCATATACTGTTGGGAATAAAATGCCTTCTTTAGGGTCTTACCATTTTAATCCTCTAAATGGCAGTCTCCCGAGAAATAGGTCCCTTCACCAAGGCAACCACATTATTGGATTGGTTGGTTTCCAAGGATAGAGAAAGTAGACACATTTTTAAAATGGAGGCTTTGTCTAAAAAGAAGAGAAAATAACAGAGATGAGGAAGTCGTCCATGAGTTGGATTCTTCCCAGCAGCCCATGTAGAAACTGAGGCTGTGAAATGATATAAATTTCCAAAGGTCCCTGTCATTTGAGTTTGAGACTCAACTTCCTGTGTGACCTTTTTGATGATTGTGTCAAGAATTTCCCCTTTGAAAGCCATGATTTTATTTTTTTAAACTGTGTAGTTTGCATTGGGGTATAGCCAATTAGCAATGTTTGTGACAGTTTCAGGTAGACAGGGAAGTGACTCAGCCATACGCTCCCCAAACTCCCCTCCCACCCAGGCTGCCACAGAACACGGAGCAGAGGTCCCTGTGTTGGACAGCAGGTCCTTGTTGGAAAACCATGATTTTAAATAGGGTCAACCTGTCAGGTAGGGGGAATTCTACACTGGAGGGAAACTAAGCTGTGATGGATTACACATCCCGAGCTGTGCTTTCGCCTACTTGAGCCCTGCCCGGCCACTGATCCTCGCGCACAGCTGTCTGAGCCACACTCAGAGGAAAGAAGACTCACAAAAAATAATTGAAGAATAAACTCTCTGCCCAGGCCAATCGGGTAAATTGCCTTTGTGCTTTTCCACGACTTGCTTCTGCCAGATAGAATACTTGGCGCTCAGCACAGTGGCGTTGGACCAGATTTTGAAGCAATGGGGTTTTTGAAAATGATTTATTTTTTCCCTCTGTCACAGACAGTTACTCTGGCACAGATGGCTTCTCTCAATGATGAGCCCGCAGTCTTTTCCATCAGATTTTTGCCATTGTGAAAAATCTATCTGCTCTCGTCTCTCTCTCTCTCTCTCTCTCTTTTTTTTTCGCTCTGTGTATCCAAGAAGTGACATAAGAAAATTTAGAATGAAGATCAAATTCTGGCCCCAAACATGTGTAAGAAAGTTTAGGATGAAGACCAGATTCTGGCCCCAAACGTGTGCAGCTCCAGACCTTCAGAGATGGCTCTGTGAGAGTGATAAGCCAAATGCTTCTTTATTTTTCAATCCTGTTCCTTGTATGAAGTTCTATCTTCAACAAATAATACTAATAGGGGAGAAAAAAAAAAAAAACAGCCAGAAAAGAATGGAAAATTATAGCTGTCTTTCCTTGGACTAATAAGCAAGCTTAGATTGGGTTATATAAATATAAATGCATATAAATGCTTCCTATGTATTGTGAATGTTGTTGGACAGATTAAGACCTAATTAGGAACACCGCATTAATACAGAAGGAGGAATTATGTGAAAAGAAGTGATTCTGTCCAAAGTCAGCCGTGAAGACAATGCAGACAAGATCTCATAGGGTACCGAGTTTCTGTGGAAAGGAAACTGCCTTTGGAAAAGAAATGACATACGCTGAGAAACAATCGTGTGCCCCCAAGTGTAAATCTATAAAGCGCTGAAGACTCTGTGGATGCTTAGCCCCACTTTACAGAGAGGTAGACTGAGAATTAGAAAGTTGTGGGAGAGACAGAAGGTTAACTATTAGTTTGATGACCCCAGAGCTCTGCCCTCTAGGATAACATACTCCTTGCAGGTAAATCATGTGTGGAATATGGTGATTAATGGTATTCAGGTGGACAGGAAAGGTAACAGTGATGTAGTCCTTGAGATCATTAATAAGGAATAGAAAAGATGGTATGATACACCCAGCGTCAGTCAGTCCGCAGAGAGCTACACCCGCTAATGGAGAAAACGACAGTGTTGACTGCAGGAGGTAACGACCTCACATGAAACTCAGCCAGAATTGGAGCCCATCAGAGCAAAAGGAGGCACGGGGTATCATCTAATTACATTGAAGAGATCCGGCAAAAGTGAACAAGAGTAGCCATGATGGTAATTAGGATTCGTTACTGTCCTACCTGTCACAACTGTGTGAGTAGCCAACGTGCAATGTGGGATCTTTAAAGGAGTGTGAATTATATTCCTACTTTTCTGTGTTGGTGCATCATATATTTTGAGTACCTAAAATTAGATTAGGCCAAGACTCTATACAAAATAAATAAATGACTTTATCAGAAGATAGGGAAGTACGCATGTCTGTGTGTGTGTTGTCTTGCACCAGCCACACAAAATAAAAATTGCACTGAGGATCACCCTATCACACTTTCTGAGAGTCTGGACACAACTCTGTAACTTTTGATGGGTCATTTTTTGCTGCTGGTGGTCAGTTTCCTCATAGGCATACTGGAACAGTGGCGTCTCAGCTGGATTTCCTCATTTGTGAATCGGGAGTACACAGGAGATGGTTTTGAGAAATAAACAAGAAATACTATAGCACCATCTCTGCGTCATAACGTCAAATTGACACTCATTGCTGTTTTCATTATCAGTCATATGAGCTGGTTGAACCAGTGCACCAAGATCCATTCAACCTCCAAAATCTTCGTTTTCCATAGCCTGGTCCCTTGGTCCATTAAAAACAAAACAAAACAGCTCTCTATATTTCTATCTCATTCCTGCTGCTGCTAAGTCGCTTCAGTCGTGTCCGACTCTGTGCGACCCCATAGACGGAAGCTCACCAGGCTCCCCTGTCCCTGGGATTCTCCAGGCAAGAACACTGGAGTGGGTTGCCATTTCCTTCTCCAATGCATGAAAGCAAAAAGTGAAAGTGAAGCCGCTCAGTCGTGTCCGACTCTTAGCAACCCCATGGACTGAAGCCTACCAGGCTCCTCCGTCCATGGGATTTCCCAGGCAAAAGTACTGGGGTGGGGTGCCATTGCCTTCCCCAGTTCCACTACAGAATTTAGACAAAACAACAAAATCCTCTAACTTTAAGGGCTTAATCTGAAAAATCATTCAGATTATACAAATATCAAGCAGCAAAACCTTTCTTCCCATTTTAAATAATTATTAACACCATAAGTAGATATTAGTTGCAGGTATTATATAAGATAAAAAAACTTCAGCTCCTTTATGTACATCTCATTACTAGGGGAGCCATATATCCTCAGTTCAGTTCAGTTCAGTCACTCAGTTGTGTTCTGACTCTTTGCGACCCCATGAATCATAGCACGCCAGGCCTCCCTGTCCATCACCAACTCCCAGAGTTTACTCAAACTCATGCCCATTGAGTTGGTGATGCCATCCAACCATCTCATCCTCTGTCGTCCCTGTCTCCTCCTGCCCTCAGTCTTTCCCAGCATCAGAGTCTTTTCAAATAAGTCAGTTCTTCACATCAGGTGACCAAAGTATTGGAGCTTCAGCTTCAGCATCAGTCCTTCCAGTGAATATTCAGGACTGATTTCCTTTCCAATGGACTGGTTGGATCTCCTTTCAGTCCAAGGGACTCACAAGAGTCTTCTCCAACACAATTCAAAAGCATCAGTTCTTTGGTGCTCAGCTTTCTTGTCATTAATATCCACTCCACCCATGGAAGGAACAATATATGCTTTTTTGTTCATTTGTCTAATGAGAAATTTATAAAATAAATTAAAATTGACATCTTTTAATCAGTGAATCAGAAAAAACAGTAGAGACTGAAGAAAAATGAAAAAACAGTAGAGATTGGTGAAAATGAAATAGAACAATATCAAATTTTTGAACAACCATTTGTAAATCTTCAGTTTGAAAACAAATATTATTCCTTTTCAAACCTTTGTTATGTATATAAGCCAAATACCTACAACATTTATTCAAATAATATTTATAAAATTGCTTTTTTATTAGAGTAGCTATTGCTTTATTAATTTAGCCTAAAATATAGTTCAACAGTAATAAATAAGGCATACCTATGAATTGCAATTACATTATTTTAAAATGTCAATGAGTTCACAATGAAATACATATTTGAATAGATGTTTAATAAATTGAAAAATCAAAAATTTGGTCTTTCAAATCTCTCCCTGTAGTAAGTCAAGTCTGGCAGTACATAAAATGCTAAATATTTTACAAGAAAAACTAGAGGAAAATAGAAATGAATTTTTGCTAAAGACCTAGAAGAGAAATATTAATAAATTTCTAAATGGACAAGTAAATGATAAAATCACAGAAAAAATCAGTGTTTGCTATATGAAAATCTCAAATGTATACATTTTTAAAGTGTTACAAAAGCCAAAATTCAAAAAGCAGAATGGGAAACTGTTTTTACAAAATAGGATAAGAAAGGAGCTATAAAACTTTATTTAAAAATGTAAGAATATTTGACAAGGAATACAATTCACTGGGAAAAACACGGAAGATATTTATGAGAGAAAATATACAAATAGTAAGCCAGGATGATAGAAAGATTCAGTAAAAACACAAGGAAAACGAAACATAAGAAAGGCAACTTTTTTAGACTTTTAGGCGTCATAACCCACTATTGGTGCTTGAAATTACCAAAAGCCATTTCAGAGTGAGTAGCAAAGACACTAGCGTGGTCACATCTTTTGACAAGATAATTGCACTTCTGTAAATATGCCCTGAAAGTGAAGTCGCTCAGTCGTGTCCGACTCTTAGCGACCCCATGGACTGGAGCCCACCAGGATCCTTCGTCCATGGGATTCTCCAGGCAAAAGTACTGGGGTGGGGTGCCATTGCCTTCCCCAATTTCAGCATTAGAGGTTAAATTTTCATCACCAAAAAATGAGAATAATCTTACAGCTACTACTAAGGTAATGAGCTGTGAAATTACTTTCCCACTATTGTTCTGAAAATATACCCCTAGATTGTTAAGAGAAATTCCAACTTCATTCAGATCTGTTATTTAATTCTTCAGTCATCATCTAAATATGCCCTAAGACGATTGAAATACAAATACTTTATGTGCAAGATATTTCTTTTGATAAGAAATGAAAGCATCTCCACTGCACAATACTGATGACGAAAATGTTACACAGCCTCTAAATAAGATGGTAAATTAATGCATTTAATGTGTCAGTTACTGGGTGAAACAGTATCTTCTATGATCTATCAGAAAAGGTACATTCAGAATCTTTCCTGGTTACCTCTGCTCAGCTGCGACAATTGCTATACATTCTATTTTTCCTCCACTGAGATGCTCATTTTCTACCACATTATTGTGCGGTTTTAATTCTGATGCTTTGCGGTTCTCCTAACATCATTTGATACGCTTAGGCTTTTTCCCAATTAGATTAAAAGCCGCATAAGGGCAGTTCAGTACAATTCAATTCAACTAATAGTTATTGAATCTCTACTTTGTAAAAGGAGTCATGCAAAGCGCTGAACTTGAGAAAACCCAAAATGCACGATCTTTGCTCTCAGAGAAAAACTGGCACAATTAGCAATGACCGCAGGCAAGCCTTCCACGTCTTCCATCACACAGTAAGTAATAAGTAACACTGCTAAGCAATAAATGATGGCATGAGAACGACTGTGATGGACTCAGGAGAAGGAGACTTTGGAGTGACCAGAGGGACGTAGGGGACACTTAGGCATCAGACGATTGGAACAAAAGTTTGATGAGTCGTAGGAAACGTGGACACGACGTGGTGACCATGACAACAGGGGCAACAACGCTGTTTTTATTTTATTTTATTGGAGGATAGTGGATTTGCAACGTTGTGTTCTTTTCAGGTGTAATTGTGATAGTGATTCGGTTATTCATATATGTGCATCTTTTCTTTTTCAAATTCTTTTTCCCTTCTAGGTTATTACAGACTACTGATCAGAGTTTCCTACACAGCATTTGCTACACAGTAGGTCCTTGTTGATTATCTATTTTAAATTTAACAGTGCAGATATATTCATCCCCAACTTCTGATTTATTCCTGCCCCCCTTATTTCCCCAGACTACAAGGAGATCCAACCAGTCCATTCTGAAGGAGATCAGCCCTGGGATTTCTTTGGAAGGAATGATGCTAGAGCTGAAACGCCAGTATTTTGGCCACCTCATGCCAAGAGTTGACTCATTGGAGAAGACTCTGATGCTGGGAGGGGTTGAGGGCAGGAGGAGAAGGGGACGTCAGAGGATGAGATGGCTGGATGGCATCACTGACTCGATGGATGTGAGTCTGAGTGACCTCCGGGAGTTGGTGATGGACAGGGAGGCCTGGTGTGCTGCAGTTCATGGGGTCGCAAAGAGTCGGACACGACTGAGCAACTGATCTGATCTGATCTGAACCATGAGTTTGTTTCTGATATCTGTCTGTTTTTGTTTTGTAAATAAGCTCATTTATATCATTTTTTAAAAAATTCGATTCCACATATGAGTGATATATATTTGTCTTTGTCTTTCTGACTCACTTCACTTAGTATGATCATCTCTACAATGGAACAAAATAGAAAGCCCAGAGATAAATCCACACACATATGGTCACCTTATCTTTAACAAAGGAGGCAAGAATATACAATGGACTAAAGACAATCTCTTTAACAAGTGATGCTGGGAAAACTGGTCGAACACGTGTAAAAGAATGAAACTAGAACACTGTCTAACACCATACACAAAAATAAACTCAAAATGGATTGAAGTGCTAAATCTAAGATCAGAAACCATAAAACTCCTAGAGGAAAACATAGGCAAAACACTCTCTGACATATATCACAGCAGGATCCTCTATGACCCACCGCCCAGAATATCAGAAATAAAATCAAAAATAAACAAGTGGGACCTAATCAAACTTAAAAAGCTTCTGCACAACAAAGGAAACTATAAGCAAGTTGAAAAGACAGCCTTCAGAATGGGAGAAAATAATAGCAAATGAAGCAACAGACAAACAACTAATCTCAAAAATATACAAGCAACTCCTACAGCTCAATTCCAGAAAAATAAATGACCCAATCAAAAAATGGGCCAAAGAACTAAATAGACATTTCTCCAAAGAAGACATACAGATGGGTAACAAACACATGAAAAGATGCTCAACATCACTCATTATCAGAGAAATGCAAATCAAAACCACTATGAGGTACAATTTCACGCCAGTCAGAATGGCTGTGATCCAAAAGTCCACAAGCAATAAATGCTGGAGAGGGTGCGGAGAGAAGGGAACCCTCTTACACTGTTGGTGGGAATGCAAACTAGTACAGCCACTGTGGAGAACAGTATGGAGATTCCTCAAAAAACTGGGAATAGAACTGCCTTATGATCCAGCAATCCCACTGCTGGGCATACACACTGAGAAAACCAGAATTGAAAGAGACACGTGTACCCTAATGTTCATCGCAGCACTGTTTACAATAGCCAGGACTTGGAAGCAACCTAGATGTCCATCTGCAGATGAATGGATAAGAAAGTTGTGGTACATATACACAATGGAGTATTACTCAGCCATTAAAAAGAATACATTTGAATCAGTTCTAATGAGGTGGATGGAACTGGAGCCTATTATACAGAGTGAAGTAAGCCAGAAAGAAAAACACAAATACAGTATACTAATGCATATATATGAAATTTAGAAAGATGGTAACAATAACCCTGTTTACGAGACAGCAAAAGAGACACTGATGTATAGAACAGACTTTTGGACTCTGGGACCAGGAGAGGGCGGGATGATTTGGGAGAATAGCATTGAAATATGTATAATATCATATCTGAAACGAGTTGCCAGTCCAGGTATGATGCCCAATAACGGATGCCTGGGGCTGGTGCACTGGGACGACCCAGAGGGATGGTATGGGGAGGGAGGAGGGAGGAGGGTTCAGGATGGGGAACACGTGTATACTGGTGGCAGATCCATCTTGATGTATGGCAAAAGCAATACAATATTGTAAAGTTAAGCAAAATAAAATTTAATTAAAAAAAAAAAAAGTATGATCATCTCTAGGTCCATCTAAGTTGCTGCAGATGGGTTTATTCCGACCCTTTTCGTGGCTGAGTAATATTCCTCTGTGTATATGCACCACATCTTCTCTCTCCATTCATCTGTTGGTGAACATCTAGGTTGCTTCCATGTCACGGATATTGTAAATAGTGCTGCAATTAGCCTTGGGGTGTATGTATCTTTTTGAATTATAGTTTTCTCTGGATATACGTCCAAGAGTAGGATTTCTGGAGCCTATCATAGTTCTATTGTGAGTTTTTTAAGGAGCCGCCATACTATTCTCTATTAATAGTGGGAAATGGGGTTTATGTACAGGAAAGTGTGTCTTCCCATTGTGACTGAATTATATACAGTTTATTGAGATTGCAGGCCAAGGGATCACATCCAGTACTAAAGGGCTTGCTGACTTAGGACTTTATTCTGTGATTAATGATCACTCCCTAAAAGTTTTAGGAGACAGTAGGGAGATAATTTCTCATGAACAAAAAAGCACAGGGAATTTTGTGGTTGTTATGATATTCATTGGTAAAAAATATATATATATATTTTAAAGGGCACAGCTAAATTTCCATTCCCATCCATCATTTCCAAACACAGGTTATCTTTGTTTGTGACAAATCAGGATATAAGAAACACTCAATTCCCCTACAACTTGCCCCAGGGTCAAGCTTAAGCTGCTTCTAATAAAGACAGAAGTGTGTTATCTTCACTAAAGATGATTCTTATTAAGAGAAAATCTCTCCCTGTCAGCAGGTGGGCAGGCCAAGTGACAAAGAGGCGATGATTCATTGATTTTGAACTCACCCACTGTTAGATGGCAACGTTTGCAAAAGAGTGAGGCCATTGGAATTGCTAACCCAGACATCTGCAGCATTGACAGCCCTCTATTATTCCAAATATAGGACAGTATGATCTGACAACTCGAAACAGGGAGGGACTGGGCAAAGAACAACGTCTCAGGAGCGAGTGGGAGAATGAGTGTGATTACCTAGATGCGTGTTTTCATGGAGGATTGTTTCACAACCATTCAGACATCCTTTCAACAAACATTTGGTACTTGTTGTACCAGTCACATGTCGTGAGGTACTGTGGCAATCACGATGGGAACCTTACCGCCTGGAATTGTAGAGCCTCATAGAAGAAAAACGTTTCTCTCTCTCTCTCTCTTTTTTTCTTCAGAAAGTAATACACTTTAGTTGGATTGATTCCTGTTAACTTGGTGTTTCGATCTTCAAAGCCTTACTTTGCCCACAAAAGAGCCACAGACACCCTCCCCCCACCCCCACCAACGCAGACTTCTTCTCTTCTCTAATCTTCCCCTTGGCCCCAGAGAGTGGAAAAACGAATTGACTTTTCCTTCGCTTCTCTGACCAGATCAGGTTGAACTAGGTTGCAGCTGCATTTTTACTGGCAAATGTACAACTGAAAATAAAACACTTAACTGGAGTCCAGCCTCCGACCAGTGCTTTGGCAAACTGACCAGCCCTGGCCAAAAATGCCGGAGTCATACAGTATCTAGAACACTGATCCTAACTTCCAGGGCATTATTCTGCTTATATCAACGTGGGTATTTTGCTGTGATACGTTTTACATAGATCCCCAGACTCTCTTTAAGCTCATAATCTTCTGGATTCTGCTTTTTCTCGGAAACATTCATTTTCTCTGCATCTGTGTGAGAGGCTCTCACCGATCCGTTTTTTATATAAGCAAATAAAAGGTCAACTATAAAGAACACTTTCTTTCCTTACCTATGCTTAATAAATGCTAGTCTTTGTTTTTTAATTCAACAGATAGGGAGACACTGAGTTATAAATACGCAAGTGTCCTGGTGGTCAAATTCATCCCTGTCAAATATTAGGAATGGTGTCTCCAAAGGGACCCATAATTTATGGATGAAAGGACAAAAGCTGGAATTCTTCCTGAGGTGTTGAGCGTTTCTCCATCAGCTGAGAGTCATCCCCTTCCTCCCCCCAACTTCCGCCTCCTTCCTTCCTTCCATCCTTCTTTCCTACCTCCTTCATCCCTCCCCACCTCCCTCCTTTCACTTTATTCTTTCTTACGATCTCCAGCTCACTCATGCAGGGTTGCCGCCACCGAGGCTGAATCTGCAAACCCAGGTGCATTAGCCTCACAGGGGCTTCTCCTGTGTCTGCTCTGGGCGACCGCCCACCCCCATCACCTCCTGTAATATCCGTCACTCTCAGCTCTGTCTGCTGGTCTCCCCATTAAATGACAGCGCGGAGGCAAAGCCCTCCCTCAGGCTGGTCCCCTCTCCCCAAAACGGATCACTCCAAACGTCTTTCCAACAGGGGAGAGTAAGACCCTGAACATGGGTAGAATCTCTGTCCCTAGAAGACTTCGCAGGAGGGTTTTGAGCATCTTTGTGCTCCCTGTTCACCTGAAGGATTTCAAAAGGCTTGCCTGATAGGATACAATCATTCCTCAAAATGTGTACTGCCTGCTTTGGTCAGTTTAAACAATTCATGTTTGTTTTATTTTTTTAACTTATGCCAAAGAGACTAAATAAAACTTACATATCATTCCACAGTCTCCACCTGCATTAAAATCGAAGCAACATTCTGACAAGGACAGGGACAGGCAGAGCTTCTGTTGAAAATAGGGGAGAAAATACAAAGTGTATTTATGCTGCAACTTGTGTTTATGCTACAACAGAAATGAATGAACGACCAGGCTGTTCACAAAGGAGTGCTTCTAGAAATCTCAGAGGGACAGGTTTAAGGGCATTCTGGTCTCACATCTGTTTCTTATTAGTTTAGCAAAAGTACACCAAAGAGAGACAGGCAGAGAAACAGGATGACGTGAGGACAGGAGAAAATGAATTTGAAGGTCAAGTGACATATCCCAGTTACCCTGACACTTATTTTAGTAGCTGATTCATGCTCAGTCCAGTCTGCTGGGCTCCCACACGGCAGTGAGGAACGAGGCTAGAATAACTCCACGAGCTGCCGGACACAGATGCGGCGGGTTAATAAACAGAAAACTTTAGGAAACCGGCATAGACCTGTCACCGTGCACAGGAGATGTTTCTCCTGGAACGGTTCCTTTAGTCTCTTTTTTTCTCTCCTTTCTTTTCCCTTTTGTAGTTCAAAGTATCACTGGCTGAGACATATGAAAAGACTTAGGAAATAAGAAACGTACTCATTTTATCCATGCTCATATTTTAAACATGAATATTAGCAGAAGCAGTCCCTGATATTATATGGTGTTCAATGGAACAAATAGGGAAGACACTTCAGTCTATTTCAATACTCTTGGAAGCTCTGACAGCAAGATAAGCCCATTCAAATATGTATTTTCCAGCATGACGTCTACCTTGGGCATGGCACTGTGGGATCAAGGTGGGAATAGGGTTTGTGGAGGGGAAAGGTTACTCTCTGCTCTTGGAAGTCCGAGAAACTAGCCTTTTTCAAATGGGAACTGGAGGCAACTTATCATAAAAGTTCCAAATATTTTAAAATAAAAAATATTAAATTGGAAGGATGGGAGGAAGAGATATTTAGGAAGTCTGGGATGGACATGGACACACTGCTCTATTTAAAATGGATAACCAACAAGGTCCTCCTGTACAGCTCAGGGAACTCTGCTCAGTGCTATGGGGCAGCCTGGGTGGGAGGGGAGTTTGGGGGAGAGCGGACACATGTGTGTGTGTGGTTGCTGTCCTTCGCTGTCCCCCTGAAACCATCACAGCATTGTCAACTGGCCATACTCCAATATAAAACTAGATTTTTAAATGTCAAATTAAGAAAGGGTATCAAATATTTGGGGAATAATAAAATAAAAAATAAAGGTCTTTGGGGTCTTTTTGTTTGTTTTTCCTAGATACTTAGAAAATCATAGAAAATTGAGGTGACTGGAGACCGGAGATACGATCTTGCTCTAGAAGGGTGACTATGCTTTGAATGGATACAAGAATCAAGTTCATTTCACTACATACTTACTAGGATTTCTGTCGCTGTTATTGTTATGAAGGCAGGTGTCTGACATCTTTTGCAAAGACTGGAAGGCAGAAATGCATTGACCAAAGGTGGGGAAGAGGATACACAGAGTGAGGCGAGGATTCAGGGTTCCCGCGTCCCGAGCTGAAGATTTTGATGACAGATTTCAGTCAGGTTAGGCCAGAGAATTAGATGATAAAGCAGCTGCTTTTAACTCTTTCTTCCCAAAGCTCTCTGCCTCCAGGGCACCTGTCCCTATTTCGCCCCTAACCCCAGCTTGTTCCTCCACTTCCTGACTTACACGCTCGAGTGTGAGCTACTAGGTATCAGGTAACAGATCCTCTTTCTCCTTGGCTCCCCAGGACCTCACAACTTGCCCGGTTTGCAGTGGCCCCTCCAGACTCGATTTCAAAGTGAGTGTTCGTCGCTCAGTCGTGCCCAACTCTTTGCGAGCCCATGGACTGCAGCCCGCCAGGCTCCTCTGTCCATAAGGTTTTCCAGGCAAGAATACTGGAGTGGGTTGCCATTTCCATCTCCAGGGGATCTTCCCCACCCAGGGATCGACCCCAGGTCTCCCGCATCGCAGTTGGACGCTTTACTGACTGAGTTGCTCGGTTTCGGGGATCAGTCAAATACAGGCTGGGTAAGGAAGGCCATCTGCTTCGGAGACAAACTTAGAAATATCAGTGGTGGCATTTGCAAAAACGCAGTGATCACACAGTAAGTGGGAGTTAGAAGCAATATTCCAATGAGGGCAATTTGTTTTCACTTTAGTGGGTTCTCAGACATGGAACCAGGAGGTCTGTGGGGTGCTGACACGTAACAGCACAGCCACCTGTGTTAAATGCCCTCGTGTTCTTTTATTCCTACCAGTAAGAGAAGGCAATGGCACCCCACTCCAGTACTCTTGCCTGGAAAATCCCACGGACAGAGGAGCCTGGTAGGCTGCAGTCCACGGGGTCGCTAAGAGTCAGACACGACTCAGCGACTTCACTTTCACTTTTCACTTTCATGCATTGGAGAAGGAAATGGCAACCCACTCCAGCGTTCCTGCCTGGAGAATCCCAGGGACGGGGGAACCTGGTGGGCTTCCGTCTATGGGGGCGCACAGAGTTGGACACGACTGAAGCGACTTAGCAGCAGCAACAGCAGGAGCCTTACCTTATCTCAAGGTTATCACATAAACCACTCATCCTAAATTGAGCCACACTTCCATTGTCACAGTTTTACAAAAGAAAAAATAAGAACTCTGCATCTTTACATAGTCCAGGTGTTTCTTAGATGTGTTATTTCTTTCTTTTTGAAGTATAGTTGATTTACAGTCTTGTGTTAATTTCAGGTGTGCAACAAACTGACTCAGTCACACACATATATAAGAATATAGTTATGTGAATATACACCTATATATCTATATTCTTTTTTCAATTCTTTTCCATTAGTTTATTGCAAGATATTGAATATAGTTCCTATATTGTATGATCAGACCTTGCTGTTCATCTGTTTTAGGTATAGTAGTGTGTATACGTCAATACCATACTCCCAACTTATCCCTTCCCCACCCTTTCCTTTCTGATAAGTATAAGTTCATTTTCTGTGATTGTGAGTTTGGTTCTATTTTGTAAACAAGTTCAATTTGTACTATTTTTTTAGATTCCCCATATAAGAGGTATCATATAATATTTGCTTAGACATGCTATTTGAGAGTCTTACAGCAACTTCAAGGAAGTAACTTTTAATTCTATTTTACAGATAAGACAACTAAAACTCAGAGAGATTGAAAACCACCCCCGAGTTGTACACACGGTAAATGGTAAAGCTGGAGTTTGAATCTGTGTGTGTGTCTTCTTTTTCAGTTTAGCATTGTGTTTATTTTCCATGTTATCACGTGTACCATTTTAGCAACTGATGGTATTACATCGTGGAAACAGACAACTGCATATTCCCGTACATATGTGTTTAATATTCTCAGTGTATGCCTAGGAAGGATGTGCACATTTTCAACTTTCTAATGATCAGTTTCTACAATCTTGCACCCTCTTTTTAGCTGTGTAATGAGAGTTTCTATTGTTCTATATTCCCCCCAGTATTTGGCATTGTCAGCCTTTGCCTTTTTTCCAATCTGGCGGTCAGTGTTTTGAATTTGAGAATCCCTCTGTGCCTTTGAACTATGAGTATTCTCTTCTCTGCCACTTCCCAAAGGAGAAATGGGACACCGGCTCTTTGCGACCTCACGGACTGCAGCCCACCAGGCCCCCTGTCCATGGGATTCTCCAGGCAAGAATACTGGAGTGGGTTGCCATTCCCTTCTCCAGGAGATCTTCCTGACCCAGGGATCAAACTCATGCCTTTCTCCATTGACAGGTGGTTTGTTTTTGTTTTTTGTTTTTTTTTTTAACCACTGAGCCTCTGGTGAAGCCCCACCCAGTTACCAAGCCCTAATGCCAACACCAAACACCAGAACACACCATCCTGGAGTTAACAGCGGCAGAACTCCTGCCTCCAGTTAGCAAACAGCACGGGCACTGCAGCCATAACAGACTCTGGACAGAGAACGGGGTGGGTGTGATTACTATGCCTTCTCCCTTCTGTGGGGCAATGCTTCACCCAGACCCCAACGCGATCCCAGGAAATCCGCTAGAAGATGCGTGCATATTGCTATTAACTCACATTTCCCGGTCTGAGTCTATGAGAGTTTTCAGGACCACAAAGGCCAGAGTTCCTGTCCACAAAACAGGTGACCGTCTATCAGTGTGAGTGGGACGATGCCTGCAGTGCCATCCAGACCCAGGCCTTGTTCACGAACACAGTGCTGGCCTTAGAATGCTGGGGACTGACCACAGGGCACATTTTCACAGCTCCTTCCAGAAATGAAATTTCTGGGGAAAAAAAAAAATCCGAAAGTCACCACTTCCCAAACTCAAAAACTGAATGATATTTTTGTTTTCAATTTGGAAGCATTCCCCATTGAGAAATAAGGTCCCAGATTCTAAAGAAAGGAATCAATTCTAATAGAGGGAAACCCCGGAGCCACATAGAGGAGTAAGGTCTCTTCTGTAGACAAACAGAAGTGACTGAGATGAATTCCTTAGTTTAACTCTGGATATTTTTTTATTCCTGGAAGTACAGGGACTTGATTGTAAACGCTCATGAGGAAGCCCAGTATTAAACCTTAATCCTCCTAATGTTGATCTGAAAACAGGTTATCGACTTGTTTATATGCCCATGCTTAAGGAAGGTGCCATTGATTCAAAGGGCTTGAGCTCATTAGCTGACTCATTACTCAATGAACTTTCTCTCACGATGTCTCTCTCAATCCTGGAAAAAAATAGTTCACCCTTAAAAAAAGGAGTTCAGATCAGATCAGATCAGTCGCTCAGTCGTGTCCGACTCTTTGCGACCCCATGAACCGCAGCACGCCAGGCCTCCCTGTCCATCACCAGCTCCCAGAGGTCACTCAGACTCGCATCCATCGAGTCAGTGATGCCATCCAGCCATCTCATCCTCTGTCGTCCCCTTCTCCTCCTGCCCTCAATCCACTGCTAATACCACTGAACTCAAACACTCCAATTAGCTTTCTCTGTTTATCTTCTCTTATTCCTATTTTGATGTTTCATTATACAAGAAATATATTTACCTAACATTTTTAAAATACAGAAATAAACACACAGAAATATTTGACTCTATCCCCTTCCACTGGCTTCCACAGAAGTCGTAACGATCTTCATTTTAGTGTGGTCATTCCAGACTGCTCCCTGTATATTTATCTAGAAGTATTGTACTTGGCTTGTATTCTGAATATCTTTACCTATGGGATGTATTATTCTATAATTTGCTTTCATATTCTTAACAACATCCCTTAGAAAAACTGAATTATTTTGTGTGATGATCACACAAATGGTTGTGTGATCATCTCCAGTATAGGTAGAGTCTAGTTCATTTTTTGATCCCCCCAGTAATTAATAAACATTTACATGGTGGCTAATATTTGCTGCCATACTAACAATGCCACAGGAAATATTCTCGTGGATGCTTTTCTGTGTCAGAAATTCCAAGATAATCTGACTATGAAATTTTAACTGTAGAATGTGTGCACAATACTCAAACTGAAGGGCAGCGGGGAGTGGGAACAGGCAAAACCTTCTGCTCCCTTTTGTTGAGTACCAATTGTTGACCAGGTACTATTTAAGTTCCTTACATGCATTAACTAAATAACCTTTAAAATGACCCTATAGATCAGATCAGATCAGTCGCTCAGTCGTATCCGACTCTTTGCGACCCCATGAACTGCAGCACGCCAGGCCTCCCTATCCATCACCAGCTCTCGGAGGTCACTCAGACTCACATTCATCGAGTCAGTGATGCCATCCAGCCATCTCATCCTCTGTCGTCCCCTTCTCCTCCTGCCCTCAATCCCTCCCAGCATAAGGTAGCTACTATTATTAGCCTTATTTTATATATGGGAAAACTAGGGCATAGGGGAATTAACTGCATCACTAAAAGTCATAAAACGAATAAGTGGAAGAAAGGAGTGGAACTCACGCAGAGACCTGGAATGTATACCCTGCACTGCCTCTCAGCACGACTCTAAAAGGAATCAGTAAAGTGCTTAGAGAAAGGTCTTGTGCAATTTCAGGGTCAACAACTGTTTTCGGATGGAGGGGGTGGGGCACTGTGGGGTTCCCTGCGGGCGTCCAAAGTGTCTGAGAAACACAAGTCAGAAAGGAACAGGAAGGCTTGGTCAGCCTAGATGAGTAAGATTTACAGAGAATAGTGAAGGAAATCAGACTCTTCAAGATATTCAGATGGATTCCAGTAACACAGTTTCGTTCTTTGCACATGTGTCCCTGGAAAGTACTTTAACAATGTTACATTTTAAGGATGAGAATCTGGACTGCATCGAAAAAGAAAAGAACTAATCACGAGGATGGAAGGTCAATCCTAGGGAGAAAAGCCAAAGAGGGTTGTTCAGTGGCTGCTTGTTATAACTGGGCGTGTGATTCTGTTTTTGGACTATGGCGAAAACGAAGATGAAATTCTATAAACACAGTTCTTCTAAGAATTTGCTTGTTGACTTATGATGGAGATCAGACCTGGGAAGCAATCCTTGTGTGTGACACAGGGGTCACACAGAACAAATGAGAGATACGATACGTTTATGAGACACCCACTGTGTGCAGACACTGTCCACAGACTCAGACTTCCTGCTCTGAGCTATGAAATCATGCGCTCAGATGCATGGCTAGCAACGTTGATCCAAACATATACTCCGCACACTCCAAATCTCAAAGGCTTCTTAGCTCCAGCACCTTGTTTGGAAAAGAGAAGAAAAATGAAAAGCAATTGCTGTTTTCATGTAAGTGAAGAGTTTAGAGGGGCCTTCCCTGGTGGCTCAGTGGTAAGAATCCGCCTGCCAATGTAGGATACATGGGTTCAATCCCTGGGTCGGGAAGACCCCCTGGAGGAGGAAATGGCAGCCCACTCCAGTATTCTTACCTGGGAAATCCCATGGACAGGGGAGTCTGACAGGCTACAGTCCATGGGGTCACAGAGTCGGACGCGATCTAGCAGCTAAACGACAACGACAGAGATTTTTAGACGTGGTCCATACGATGGAGGGTTAGTTAATCTAGAGAAATTTCAGATGAACATACTGAGGAAATTTGTGTTAGAGGAAAAGCACTTTAGGGAGAGAATTCTCATTCTCAGAGAGTGTGCATTGTTAAGGCTAATGTTTATATGGCTTTCTCCAGAAAACGTGTGTTCCTTGTAAAAATACTAAAATACATCCAGATTGCTTTATATGTAGCTATTGTCCTGGGTCCCCCGATTCCCTTGCCATACCCCAGCTACCCTGGCTGTACCCCTGGCTAGCCCCCATTATTCAACAACAAATGGTTATAGCACTTGACTGTTCTGGAATCCTTCTTCTTCGGCGAGATGGCCACGGCCCACTCTGATTGGTTGATGTCCATATGATCAACCAATCGTTATCATTTTGGATATAATTCCTGTTCGTAACCATCTGACCTTAGATATTCAGGCCAAAGGCTGTATGGCAGTCTCTCTTGAGGACTCCTTCATCCTCTTCATCTCCATAACATTATCTTTTACCCGGCAGGGATTTGTGTCTGAATTTCTATCAGGTGATGAATTCCAGCCAAAGAAGTTGCTCTTTTAAAAGCCTTAAAAAAACCATTTTTTTTTATTAAAGTATAACTGCTTTATAACATTGTTAGTTTCTGCTGCACAGCAAGGTGAACCAGCTATACATATACATATATTCCCTCTTTCTAGGATTTCCTTTCCTTTTAGGTCCCCACAGAGCCCTAAGTAGAGCCCCCTGGGCTATGCTGCTGTTTCTCCTTAGATATCCACTGTATCAGTTCAGCTCAGTTCAGTTGCTCAGTTGTGTCCGACTCTTTGCAAACCCATGGACTGCAGCACGCCAGGCCTCCTTGTCCATCACCAACTCCCAGAGTTTACTCAAACTCATGTCCATTGAGTCGGTGATGCCATCCAACCACCTCATCCTCTGTCACCTCCTTCTTCCAGCTTGAATCTTTCCTAGCATCAGGGTCTTTTCAAATGAGTCAGTTCTTTGCATCAGGTGGCCAAAGTATTGGAGTTTCAGCTTCAACATCGGTCCTTCCAATGAACACCCAGGACTGATCTCCTTTAGGATGGACTGGTTGGATATAAATAGTATATATATATATATGTGTATATATATATATATATGTCCCAATCTGCCAATTCTTCCACCCCACCCTCCCCTGCTCCCCTTGGTGTCCAGTTTGTTCTCTACAAACAGGGTTTTGCATGACCATTTTGGGCTCCTTTCCATTTCTATCAGCATGCCTAATAAATAGTCAGCATTTGGCTCCTATTCTTAGGAGCCTTAAACTTAGGTTAATAGAGTCATATATCAAAGTGATTGGGCTTCCCTTGTGGCTCAGCTGGTAAAGAGTCTGCGTAACATGGGAGATCTGGATTTGATCCCTGGTTCAGGAAGATGGCCTGGAGAAGGGAAAGGCTACCCACTCCAGTATTCTGCCCTAGAGAATTCCATGGACTGTATAGTCTATGGGGTTTCAAAGAGTCAGACGCACCCAAGAGACTGATGAAGCCCAGAAGATGAAGTCACTTAAGTCCTGAACTATTACGATTGCCACGTGAAGTATATGATAAATTCTCAAGCTGATGGATAAAGGCAACAGAAGCTAGCCCAGCAAACATGGATGCGCATCTTAGCACCTACCATAGGTACCAAACGCCACATCGTCAGACTCTCAATCTTTATTTCTTGTCATCTAGAATTAAATGGAAAGGAAAGAGTAGCAATGACGTCTGGATTTTTAAACAGATATTCAACTAATGACAGTTTTCCTCATTAAACCACATCCCTTATGTAGGGATATGAGGAAGAAAAGAACAGATTAGTCTAAGTAGGCGGCCTGACCAGAAGCAGCCAGTGTGATCCCATCGGGGTTAATTTGTTCATCTGTCTTTCCTCTAAGGCTGGGAATCTTTTCTGTAACTCATAAAAGATAAATATTCCCAAAGAGATTGTGGAGGAGAAAGGCACATGGGCTCAATGGAGCAAATATTTTTTAACCATCTTGCAGCTAGGACTTCTGGAGACTTCCAGAACATCCACTGCTGTGCGTTTGTGCATTCCTGCAAACGCACAGCCTCGGGTCAGGGTCCATGTATGTTTGTTGAGGTTAGGAACAAGCAGTGGAAACAAATGCCTATAAACTGAGATTTTTGGCAAAGCTTACTGTTTCTCATACAGGGAAAAATAACGGTTCCGAATTTTAAGTGCATTCCTATGCCCACATCCCTGTTTATTTACAACAATTTTCAGCTCTAAGTTTCAGCTCTAAATATAATTTATAATGCATGCGTGCTGAGACACTTCAGTCATGTCCAACTCTGTGTGACCCTATGAACTATAGCCCACCCCAGGCTCCTCTGTCCATGGGATTCTCCAGGCCAGTATACTGGAGTGGGTTGCCATGCCCTCCTCCAGGGAATCTTCCCAACCCAGGGATTGAACCCATGTCTCTCATATCTCCTGCAGTGGCAAGTGGATTCTCTACCACTAACCTGGGAAGCCCATTGTATTTACAGTGGGTCGTGTACATTGCCTCTCATGCATCAGTCTCCATCTCGACCCCACCCTCTTTCACAAGAAGAGTGAAATAGAGGAACTAAAGGACTTTATCAAAGCGAAGACAGAAGTACATAAAACGGAGATTTGAATGCCTGCTCAGCTCCCACCAGGACACAGCTCACTTTCTCCTCTCTTACACAGCAGGGAACTTGGCACTTCAGGTTTTGGTTCTCTGTGTCTCTGCTGGGCCTGGTAGAAACTATCCTTTTTTGAAGCAGTTTGTGTCTTCTGCTTTCTGAAGCTGGTGGGTCCTTTCCATGACATCAGAGCTAACCCATAATATCCCAGAATCCTCAGCCACGTTCACAAAGAGCTCTTTAATTCTGTCACCCTCCAACCTTCTGCGGACAGTACATGGTCAAGAATTGCTTCAGTAGAATATGAGATTAACAAACTCGTGGTTGTTATAGTTCTTGAATTTAACCTTGACTTCAAATTATATACTATTACTCGGGAGACCTTCCCAAATTATAGGACCTATTTCTTCCTGTGGAGCAGTATGATAGAACTATTTTTGATTGAGAGTAGAGGCAGCTCAGAGGGTGCCGGCTGTCTTCATTAGTTTAAACTTGCATTCGTGCGAGCTAAGTCACTTCAGTCATGCAACTCCATGGACTGTAGCCCGCCAGGCTCCTCTGTCGGTGGGATTCTCCAGGCAAGAATACTGGGGTGGGTTGCCATGCCCTCCTCCAGGGGATTTTCCTGACCCAGGGATTGAAACCGTGTCTCTTATGTCTCCTGCATTGGCAGGTGGGTTCTTTACCACTGAGTTGCCTGGGAAGCCCACGGATAGAATGTGCTGATACACACATATTTTTTATAGTCTGAGCCACCAGGGAAGCCCCAAGAATACTGAAGTGGGTAGCCAATCTGTTCTCCAGGAGATCTTCCCAACCCAGGGATCAAACTGGGATCTCCTGCTTTGCAGGCAGATTCTTTACCACTGAGTCACAAGGGAAGCCCAGTGTCAACTGTATCACTCACTCTCTCTGGTCAATAACATGCAAGTAACAAAAGATATGTTAATAAGTCTGTGGTCAGTGATATGTTAACCAGGCAAATCAAGATCCCGTTTTCTGGAGACCAATGAGCCTAGAGAACCCTCCTGATCCCCACTTCTACCCACCTATGCTGTCTGCTTAAGAAGGTGAAGAAAGGAACTTCCATAACCCCTGAACTCAGAATACATCTCTTTCCTGGGTCAATGCAAAAAAGGAAACAGCATGAATCCCTCCTTTTGTTTCATTCCAACAACAGGAGTCTTTCATGGATGTATCAAGGCCCATTCTTGTTTGGTAAAGAACTTGCCTGTAATACAGGAGACCTGGGTTCAATCCCTGGGTCAGGACGATCCCCTGGAGAAGGGAATGGCAACCCACTCCAGTATTCATGCCTGGAGAATAACCCTATGGACAGAGGAGCCTGGCGGGCTACAGTCCGTGGGACCGCAAAGAGTCGGACACGACTAAACCACCACCACACCACATTTGCCAGTTAAATGTTCTTCGAAATGTGGCAATTACAAATGCTGAATAAAAGGAACCTATTGGTCTATGTTTGAAATCTTTTTTTCCAATTAATTAATTTTAATTGGAGGATAATGACAATATATACTTTTGACATCTGAAAAAATAAAAAAATCCCCACACCAATTGTGTTTGATCCAATTAGCACATCCACTAAGTAGCTGAGCAAACTGCTTCAAGTCACCAGGACATTGGAGATTGTTGTTTCCAAGATTAGTGATCCCCCGGTTAAGCTCTCTCAAGTTCCTTCCAGGTCTATTTAAGAATCTGTAACTCTATCCCGGTATCCTGCTTGTAAGCCAGGACTTTGAGCTCGTAGATGAAGGACAAAAATAATCTCTGTAGAGGGTATGCCACCAGCAGCATTCAGCTCAGGAAAGACAAAGGTTCTTCCCCTTGGAAGCTGAGCGGCACTGGTAAGGTCTCCATGTACATTCCCTGATAAAAATGAGGGTGGGAGGAGTCTAAAATAAGCCTTAGGAATGGCTTCCTGGTTCTGCTTCCCAGTGACAGTCTGGGCTTTTTGAAATTCATTCACTATAGTTCAGATATTGTTTTTGTCTAAGCACAGAATTGGAAATATGAAATAATGGTCTCAAAACTTCTTCCATCCTTGTGGCTTATTTTTCTCCAATATTGCTTTTTTTATTTTTCCCCTTATCATTAAGAAAATAAAATATTGCTACAATTTCAGTTCAGTTCAGTCGCTCAGTCGTGTCTGACTCTTTGTGACCCCATGAACCGCAGCATGCCAGGCCTCCTTGTCCATCACCAAGTGCCAGAGTCCACCCAAACCCATGTCCATTGAGTCCACGGTGATGCCATCCAACCATCTCATCCTCTGTTATCCCCTTCTCTTCCTTCCCTCAATCTTTCCCAGCATCAGGGTCTTTTCCAATGAGTCAACTTTTCACATCAGGTGGCCAAAGTATTGGAGTTTCAGCTTCAACATCAGCCCTTCCAATGAACACCCAGGACTGATCTCCTTTAGGATGAACTGGTTGGATCTCCTTGTAATCCCAGGGACTCTCAAGAGTCTTCTCTAACACCACAGATCAAAAGCATCAATTCTTCTGCACTCAGCTTTCTAAATAGTCCAACTCTCACATCCATAGATGACTACTGGTAAACCATAGCCTTGACTAGACGGACCTTTGTTGACAAAGTAACGTCTCTGCTTTTTAATATGCTGTCTAGATTGGCCATAACTTTCCTTCCAAGGAGTAAGTGTCTTTTAATTTCATGGCTGCAATCACCATCTGCAGTGATTTTGGAGCCCCCCAAAATAAAGTCAGCCACTGTTTCCACTGTTTCCCCATCTATTTGCCATGAAGTGATGGGACTGGATGCTATGATCTTCGTTTTCTGAATGTTGAGCTTTAAGCCAACTTTTTCACTCTCCTCTTTTACTTTCACTTCATTGTAATTGCTACAAGACAAACAGGCTCTCAGACACTGTCATTGGAGTCTGACAGCTATTTTTTTATTAGTCATTAACTTTTTAACTTTTTTATTGAAGTATTATTGCTTTACAATCCTGTGTTAGTCTCTGCTGTACAAAAACTTGAATTTGCTGTGCTCAGTCGCTCAGTCGTGTTTGGCTCCTTGCAACCCCATGGACTGTAGCCCACCATGCTCCTCTGTCCATGGGATTTCCCAGGCAAGGATACTGGAGTGGGTTTCCTTCTCTGGGGATCTTCCCAACTCAGGGATTGAACCCAGGTCTCCTGTGTCTCCTACATTGGCAGACGGATTCTTAATCACTGTGCCACATGGGAAGTCTCCATACTGAATCCACTATATGTGTGTGTATACACACATATATCTCCCCTCCCCCTTAAGCCTCCCTCCCCCCCCCCCATCCCACCGCTCTAGGTCATCACAGAGAACCCAGCCGAGCTACCTGTGCTATACAGTAGCTTTCCATTTGCTGTCTATTTTACACTAGGTAGTGTGTATATTTGACAGCTATTTTATTTTTTTAATTTAATTTTATTTTTTTAAATTTAATTTTATTTTATTTAACTTTACAATATTGTATTGGTTTTGCCATACATCAAAATGCATCCGCCACAGGTATACATGTGTTCCCCATCCTGAACCCTCCTCCCTCCTCCCTCCCCATACCATCCCTCTGGGTCGTCCCAGTGCACCAGCCCCAGGCATCCGGTATCAGGCATCGAACCTGGATTGGCAATTCATTTCAAATATGATATTATACATATTTCAATGCCATTCTCCCAAATCATCCCACCCTCTCCCTCTCCCAGAGTCCAAAAGTCTGTTCTATACATCAGTGTCTCTTTTGCTGTCTCGTATACAGGGTTATCTTCTCGGCAGTGCTTAGTGCGCTGGCCCTCACCGCCGTCCTTCCTCGGTCATGGGGTAGCTCCTCTCGGCCGCGCTCTTAGTGCGCGACGCAGCCGGCGGGGTGCTCTTAAATGGCGCGCCGGTCGCGGGCAGGCGAGGTCGCTCTTAAAAGGGGCGGCGGTGAGGAGAGACCCCTCGTCCAAGGTAAGGTGCGATGGCTGTGCTTCGCTGGCCGGGAGCAGCCAGAAGCAGCCGTGATGAGATACCCCACGCCCAAGGTAAGAGAAACCCAAGTAAGACAGTTGATCTTGAAAGAGGGCATCAGAGGGCAAATACACTAAAACCATTCTCACAGATAACTAGTCAATCTAATCACACAAGGACCACACCCCTGTCTAACTCAATGAGATTAAGCCATGCCCGAGGGGCAACCTGGGATGGGAGGGTCATGGTGGAGAGATATGACAGGGTGTGGTCCGCTGGAGAAGGGAATGGCAAACCACTTCAGTATTCTTGCCTTGAGAACCCCATGAACAGTATGAAAAGACAAAATGATAGGATACTGAAAGAGAAACTTCCCAGGTCAGTAAGGGCCCAATATGCTACTGGAGATCAGTGGAGAAATAACTCCAGAAATAATGAAAGGATGGAGCCAAAACAAAAAGAATACCCAGCTGTGGATGTGTCTGGTGATAGAAGCAAAGTCCGATGCTGTAAAGAGCAATATTGCATAGGAACCTGGAATGTCAGGTCCATGAATCAAGGCAAATTAGAAGTGGTCAAACAAGAGATGGCAAGAGTGAATGTTGACATTCTAGGAATTAGCGAACTAAAATGGACTGGAATGGGTGAATTTAACTTGGATGACCATTATATCTACTACTGTGGGCAGGAATCCCTCAGAAGAAATGGAGTGGCCATCATGGTCAACAAAAGAGTCCGAAATGCAGTATTTGGATGCAATCTCAAAAATGACAGAATGATTTCTGTTCGTTTCCAAGGCAAACCATTCAATGTCACAGTAATCCAAATCTATGCCCCAACCAGTAACGCCGAAGAAGCTGAAGTTGAAAGGTTCTATGAAGACCTACAAGACCTTTTAGAACTAACACCCAAAAAAGATGTCCTTTTCATTATAGGGGACTGGAATGCAAAAGTAGGAAGTCAAGAAACACCTGGAGTAACAGGCAAATTTGGCCTTGGAATACGGAATGAAGCAGGGCAAAGACTAATAGAGTTTTGCCAAGAAAATGCACTGGTCATAGCAAATACCCTCTTCCAACAACACAAGAGAAGACTCTATACATGGACATCACCAGATGGTCAACACCGAAATCAGATCGATTATATTCTTTGCAGCCAAAGATGGAGAAGCTCTATACAATCAGCAAAAACAAGACCAGGAGCTGACTGTGGCTCGGACCATGAACTCCTTATTGCCAAATTCAGACTGAAATTGAAGAAAGTAGAGAAAACTACTAGACCATTCAGGTATGACCTAAATCAAATCCCTTATGATTATACAGTGGAAGTGAGAAATAGATTTAAGGGCCTAGATCTGATAGATAGAGTGCCTGATGAACTATGGAATGAGGTTCATGACATTGTACAGGAGACAGGGATCAAGACCATCCCCATGGAAAAGAAATGCAAAAAAGCAAAATGGCTGTCTGGGGAGGCCTTACAAATAGCTGTGAAAAGACGAGAAGCGAAAAGCAAAGGAGAAAAGGAAAGATATAAACATCTAAATGCAGAGTTCCAAAGAATAGCAAGAAGAGATAAGAAAGCCTTCTTCAGTGATCAATGCAGAGAAATAGAGGAAAACAACAGAATGGGAAAGACTAGGGATCTCTTCAAGAAAATCAGAGATACCAAAGGAACATTTCATGCAAAGTTGGGCACGATAAAGGACAGAGATGGTGTGGACCTAACAGAAGCAGAAGATATTAAGAAGAGGTGGCAAGAATACACAGAAGAACTGTACAAAAAAGAGCTTCAAGACCTAGATAATCATGATGATGTGATCACTGACCTAGAGCCAGACATCTTGGAATGTGAAGTCAAACGGGCCTTAGAAAGCATCACTACGAACAAAGCTAGTGGAGGTGATGGAATTCCAGTGGAGCTATTCCAAGTCCTGAATGATGATGCTGTGAAAGTGCTACACTCAATATGCCAGCAAATTTGGAAAACTCAGCAGTGGCCACAAGATTGGAAAAGATCAGTTTTCATCCCAATCCCAAAGAAAGGCAATGCCAAGGAGTGCTCAAACTACCGAACAATTGCACTCATCTCACACGCTAGTAAAGTAATGCTCAAAATTCTCCAAGCCAGGCTTCAGCAATATGTGAACCGTGAACTTCCTGATGTTCAAGCTGGTTTTAGAAAAGGCAGAGGAACCAGAGATCAAATTGCCAACATCCGCTGGATCATGGAAAAAGCAAGAGAGTTCCAGAAAAAACATCTATTTCTGCTTTATTGACTATGCCAAAGCCTTTGACTGTGTGGATCACAATAAACTATGGAAAATTCTGAAAGAGATGGGAATACCAGACCACCTGATCTGCCTCTTAAGAAATCTGTATGCAGGTCAGGAAGCAACAGTTAGAACTGGTCATGGAACAACAGACTGGTTCCAAATAGGAAAAGGAGTACGTCAGGGCTGCATATTGTCACCATGTTTATTTAACTTATATGCAGAGTACATCATGAGAAATGCTGGACTGGAAGAAACAGAAGTTGGAATCAAGACTGCCGGGAGAAATATCAATAACCTCAGATATGCAGATGACACCACTCTTATGGCAGAAAGTGAGGAGGGGCTAAAAAGCCTCTTGATGAAAGTGAAAGTGGAGAGTGAAAAGGTTGGCTTAAAGCTCAACATTCAGAAAACGAAGATCATGGCATCTGGTCCCATCACTGCATGGGAAATAGATGGGGAAACAGTGGAAACAGTGTCAGACTTTGTTTTTCTGGGCTCCAAAATCACTGCAGATGGTGACTGCAGCCATGAAATTAAAAGACGCTTGCTCCTTGGAAGGAAAGTTATGAGCAACCTAGATAGCATATTCAAAACCAGAGACATTACTTTACCAACAAAGGTTCGCCTAGTCAAGGCTATGGTCTTTCCTGTGGTCATGTATGGATGTGAGAGTTGGACTGTGAAGAAGGCTGAGCGCCGAAGAATTGATGCTTTTGAACTGTGGTGTTGGAGAAGACTCTTGAGAGTCCCTTGGACTGCAAGAAGATCCAACCAGTCCATTCTGAAGGAGATCAATCCTGGAATTTCTTTAGAAGGAATGATGCTAAAGCTGAAACTCCAATATTTTGGCCACCTCATGCAAAGAGTTGACTCATTGGAGAAGACTCTGATGCTGGGAGGGATTGAGGGCAGGAGGAGAAGGGGACGACAGAGGATGAGATGGCTGGATGGCATCACTGACTCGATGGATGCGAGTCTGAGTGACCTCCGGGAGCTGGTGATGGACAGGGAGGCCTGGCGTGCTGCGGTTCATGGGGTCGCAAAGAGTCGGACACGACTGAGCGACTGATCTGATCTGATACAGGGTTATTCACTCTTTCCGAGGGGAATTCAAGAACTGAGCTTCTATTGGGTGGGTGGCTAGCGTAGCTAATAAAAGATGATTCTTCAGAAAAGGACGAGGTCCCGCCCTATTCACGCACTCTCAGAAAGCCCTCAAGGATCCCTGGGCCTGTGAAAAGGGGAAGAGAGCTCTGGGGCTGAGCTACCCCAGTAGCGGAAGGGTTAGGGTTAGGGTCGCTTTGTTCCAAGTCCGCGTGCTTCTCCTCCCCGCACCCTCCCGGTCTCCTTTTTTTTTTCTGTGAGACAAAGCCTAGAGCTAAAGGAGTGACCTGAGACTCAGAGAGAGACTTGAAAGCATCCACGTCATAAAGGCGATGACTTCTCCGGAGCTGGCGATCTTTTTCCGAGTGGAACAGGTCTTTTCATGCTTTCAGAACGAGTCTCCCACTTCTAAGAGGCAGCCGCGACCTTCGAGCCTGAGACCGACAGTGCCCGTTCAAGGCTGTGCCCATGCTTGTCTCCTGCCCGGTCTGACTGACTGGGCCCCAGGATGGGACACACTGGGGGCAGAGGGGGGCTGAGAACCCAGATTCCTGGGCAAGAGAAACACAGCTCCTTCTGGGTGACTGGCTGGTACGTGTGCATCAAAGCCCAGCTTAATCCTTAGGGGAACTCCCTGTACCACTGAGAACAAACCTCATGAAACAGAGATCCGTTAGTCTGTCCCCTGCAAACCAGTCCCTATATTCTGCCTAGAATCTAATGCTGTGCTGTGCTTAGTTGCTCAGTCATGTCCGACTCTTTGCAACCTCTTGGACTGTGGCCCGCCAGGCCCCTCTGTCCACAGGATTCTCTAGGCAAGGACACTGGCGTGGGTTGCCGCGCCCTCCTCCAGAGGATCTTCCCCACCCAGGGATCAAACCGGTAGAATCTAATGCTCCCCTTCAATTTCAAGAAGCACGATGTGAAGTACTAAGCCCACCCCTTTATTGACTGCGCTGCCCTGTGAGTATTTGCTAGATTCCAGGACCTCAGCTACTGCTCAGATCCTCCACTTCTGCTTGAGACTCTCAGCACCTCTGATTCCTTCCATGCCAATTGTTTTAAATAAATGTGAATTAAATAAACTGAACTTGGAAGATGCTAGGGCCTTTGGAAGTCCCTGTGAGACTTCTGCACAGCCCACCTGGAGATGAATGGTCCTGAGCAGGGGTCAGTTCCAGTCCAGCCCACCTGTTTTTCTGTGTTTCGTAAGCAAGGAATGTGTTTACACTTTTCTTTATTTAAAAACTTTTGCAATGTTGTGTTGGTTTTTGCCATACACAGTGTGAATCAGCCGTAATTGTACATCTGTCCCTTCCCTCTTGAGCCCCTTCCGTCTCCCACAGCCACCCCTCTGGGTCATCGCAGGCACCAGACTGGCTCCCCATGTGCCCAGTAGCTGCTCGCCAGCCCTCCTTCTCGCACTCTCTCCCTTCCCCTCTGCGTCCACAATCCATCCTCAACAGCTGCATCTCCATTCCTTCCCTGCAAAGAGGTTCACCAATACCGTTTAAATTATTTTTTAAGATCAAAAGACCAATGTTTCCTCATATGTGCAAATTATATAAAATTCAAATATCAAATGTAAAATTGATTGGAACACAGCCCTGTTCACTTGTTGACAGATCATCTAGGACTTCTTTGCTGCAAGGACAGAGTTGAGAAGCTGGGATGGAGACCCCGGGGCCTACAAAGCCTAAAACACTTGTTGGCTTGCCCTTTATGGGGGCTTCCCTCATAACTCAGTCGGTAAAGAATCCGCCTGCAATGCAGGAGACACGGGTCTGATTCCTGGGTTGCAAAGATCCCCTGGAGAAGGAAATGGCAGTCCACTCCAGTATTCTGGCCTGGAGAATTCCATGGACAGAGGAGCCTGGTGGGCTACAATTTATGGGGTCACAAGAGAGCAAATTTGCCAATCACCAGTTTAGAGTTTCACCTTTTTTTAGTCCTCTAAATTTTATATCTCTCAAAAATAAGGGAGTTAAAAATTGGTAGGATTCATGGAATTTAAAGTCATAACTTGAAGACTTCCTTGGCATTCCAGGGGCTAAGACCCCATGCTTCCAACACAGGCGCCCCGAGTTCAATCCCTGGTCAGGGAACCAAGATCCCTCACACCACATGGTGAGGCCAGAAAAACAAAACAGAATTAATTAGTTAAATAATATTAGTAACAAAGAAGCCATAACAATTTCCATTCACATTCAAGGGGAGGGGAGAGCCTGAGGTTGCAAATTCGAAGGAAGAGGATAGCTGGGGGTAGTGACCGTAAAAACTATACACAACATAAAATTATCAATTTTTTTTCTGTTTTTGTGAATTAACCAGGGATGTCCTTGATAAATAAGAGCTACACAAATGTGTAACTTGTAAGAGAAGGTATGAAGAGAACTATTCATGTTTATTTCTTCTTTGATCAGTTAAAATATTTTTAAAAAGTTTAACATGTGCTGTGTCCCTCAGTCTTATCCAACTCTTTGCAACCCTTTGGACTGTAGCCCCTCTGTCCATGGGATTCTCCAGGCAAGAAGGCTGGAGTGGGTTGCCATTTCCTTCTCCAGGGGATCTTCCTGACCCAGGGATCGAACCCGCTTCTCCGGTGTCTCCTGCATCGCAGGCGGATTCTTTACCTGCTGAACCATCCAGGAAGCTAAACTCCTGTTTTATAGTGTTAATTTCTCCCTGGCTGAGTAGTTTGCCTTCCGTGGTTCTCTCATTACACCATCGTACTTCCTTCTCTCCTGGCTTTCAGACTCATCAGCCAACTCCAGCTGGCATCTCTGGTTCCCTCACTAGAGCCTCAGCTCCTCAAGGTCAATGACTTCAATTCAATTATTGCAAATCTGCCTGACACAAAACAGACATTCAATAAATACCTGCTAAGTGTGTAAATGATTGAAAAAATAAATTATTTTCCCCTTTGATCCAACTCTAATAATTGCCTAATAGGATGTAAAGATAATTTATTTATATATTTATGTATTCTTCATGCAAATTCCTATACTCAAATTCTTTCCCCAAATATTGCGTCTTTAAATCCTAGAGCTTACAGAGGTTGCTCAGGGTCAGAACTTCAAACCAGTGTTTTTAATTTAAATTCCTTATTTTTTTTCTCTCCTAGCCTAGAGTTTCAAACCAATGTCTGACCTTGTCTTTGAAATGTTGACCGACTGATCTTGATTCCAAGGACCTTGATTCTAAGCCACATGTTCCCCTCTAAAATGTGGTATAAGGAAGTGAGGAGCTTAAGGCATCCAGCCAAAGAGTTCTTTGATGCAGGTGGGAGGTGGGAAGATGGACACACTTGTGTTTTCTTATGAGTAGAATCCAGAATGTTCTGAAATGTACTAAAAATAAATTTATTTTAGGAGCCCCTGTGCTGGGAATGCTGATTTTTTGAAAGAAGTTGGGAGAGAATGTTTTGGTGAACTTGTATACTGTACCATAAATATTTTTGCTAAAATTATAGAATTGTCTGTTTCCTTTCAAATTGCATCAGGACCCCGGCAAGAACAATGAGTTTTTAATGTGGAAATTTCATGTGCACATTTCAGCTTCTTCCTTTTTCTTCTTCGGCTTTGCCAAGTCTCACTGTATGTTTAGTAAAGATTGATTTATTGGTGCTTTTTTGGCCTATCTGTTGCGTTATGCAATCCCTCACCAAATTCAGAGACATGATCATCCATTTGTAAACTCGTTTAGTTGCAGCCAAAAAGAAGTTTATTAGTATTCAGACTGATTTATTTGCTGTGCAGAATGGTTTTTGCATCGCCTAAAGTGCGATCCTTCTCTTTTCCTCTATTTCTTCTTTGAAATTAGAAAAAAAAAAAAGATATTAATGAGACACAGTGCAGCTTGTCCTTCAGTCTCTCTGATCTGCTTCTGTCTGGAAATTGCAAAATGATAGAAATTGTTCCTTGGAATAGCCTGAGAGAGAGAGGTCTGGAAGCTTGACTTTTTTCCCGCAATACAATGTCAGTAACTAGGCAGCAAAGGGGACCCAACAGGATGATCTGTGAAAGCAGATGTGCTCCTCTTGGGTAACTGTAAATAGCAGGGGAAGGTGATGAGAGCACTGCTGCTTTCACGGGGATGGCGCTGTGACCAGGGTCGCTGGGCCTGGCCCCCGTGCTGCGGTTCACCCTCTGCAGACAGACTCCAGCTGTGGTTTCCGTCTCCCTGCGTGTAATTGACATGAAGGCTCGCTGGGTCAACGTCCCAATCATTTCTCCAGTATCTCCTTCTCTCTGGGCGTTGCCAAGAATGGAATCCAGCTCAGCACACAGTGAGTGAGCTCCAAGTTCTCATCAAACACAATTCCCACTTGTTTGCAAGCTGATACATTTTGAAAGGGGCATCTCCGGTTCACTCTGGTTTCCTGAGATGACTGTTCAGCTGCACATGTCTTTGCTTTGCATCAGAACAGCTTGAGCTGTATTCATCACCCTGCATATCAGCTCATGTTCAATAGCACATGTTGAGTGAGTGACTCAGGAACCTGCTGATGTTGATGGAAAAGGAGCTTAAAGTTCCTAACCCATGAGAATTAGGTAAGGTGCCATTATTGATGACTGTTATGAGCTGAAATCCTCCCCCAACTCCACAAACCCATATATTGAAGTCTTAACCTTCAGTACCTCTGAATGTGACTGTCCTTGAATATAGGATCTTTAAAGAAGTAATCTTTGCCAACAAATATCTGTGTAGTCAGAGTTGTGGTTTTTTTCAGTAGTCATGAATGGGTGTGGGAGTTGGACCATAAAGATCACTGAGTTCCAAAGAATTGATGCCTTTGAACTGTGGTGCTGGAGAAGATTCTTGAGAGTTCCTTGGATTGCAAGGAGATCAAACCAGTCAATCCTAAAGGAAATCAACTCTGAATATTCATTGGAAGGACTGATGATGAAGCTGAACTCCAATGCTTTGGCCATTTGACGCACTGGAAAAGACCCTGATGCTGGGAAAGACTGAAGACAAAAGGACAGTGGGGGTGGCAGAGGATGAGATGATCGCATACGTATCATAGATTCAATTCCGCAAACTCTGGGAGAGAGTGGAGGACAGGGGAGCCTGGCGTTCTGCAGTCCATTGGGATGGTGGAGTCAGACATGAATTAGTGCCTTAATAACAAGAACAACAAAGAAGTAATTGAGGTTCAATAAGATCACTGGGGTGGAGCCTGCTCCAACATGACTGGTGTCATTAGAAGAAGGGACTAGGACACGGAAACCACAAACCAAGCGATCTGCAGGCCACAGAGACAAACCTCTGAGGAGACCAGCCCTGCTGACCCCTCGGTCTCAGACCTATGGCCTCCAGAAATTGTGTGACAGCGAATTTCTATTCCTTAAACCACCCACTCCATAGTGATTTGTTATAGCATCACTGACAACCTCATGCAGGGAGTCACCTTCCCAGTGAAGCTGCCCTCTTAAGGCAAAATGACTCTTTCTGGAACTCAAGTTAGACTCCATGTACGTGTGGCTTCACGCTTCCTACTGTGTGATTTATTTGTACAAGTGTCTTGTGTTAACCCACACGCTCTCCACTGACTTCCTGTTGTTTATCCCGGCAGCAGGACTATATACTACTCTTCCACGAGTGTAAAAAGGCATTCAGAGAAGATCTAGAAGATAATTTTCTTTGAAGAGATTATGTTGATGATAAGAAGAATAATTAGGGTGTAAAAGAACAATTGGTCTTCCCAAGTGGCTCAGTGGTAAAGAATCTACCTGCCAATGCAAGAGACTCAGGAGACACAGTTTCGATCCCTGGTCTAAGAAGATCCCTTCAAGGGAGAAATACCAATCCACTCCAGTATTCTTTCCTGGAGAATCCCAATGGCAGAGGAGCATTGTGCTCTATAGTCCATAAGGTAAAAAGAGTCTGACATGACTGAGCACACATACACACACACATAAAAGAACCATTGTTTTGGTACCTACGTGGATGGAGCTAATCACATGACCTAAGAGTCCTTTAAATATGGCACATTGATACAGTAGAAAAAGCATTCCAGTTTAGAAAGTGGACAGTGACATTCCTTAAAGATTTTGAAGGGCTAGACAAACACAGTCTGATCTTCAGGATAACCTGGGAATGTAAGCGGAACTGTAGCATCTTGCCATTTTTCAGCTAAAGAGACAAAGGCTCAAAGATTTTAAGAGATATATAAACCAAGTCTTTGAACCTCAAACTCAGATCTTCGGATTTGAAAGTCTCTCCATTTTCTGTCCCTCCACACTGACCCTGTAGATTTCTACGCTCAATGAGGAAATGAAAAAAAAAAAAAAGGCCGTGTAGCCTATGTCTTTTACACGGAAAATGGTCAGCAATGTTAGAAGAAACTGCTATTGTTATTGTAGGAAAAAGCTTAATAATAAAAAGCAGGGTATATGTGAAGGATTTTCAGTTTTAGTTCCTTTATCATTTTATAGGGTATCTTAACTCAAACATGTCTCTTCTTGGATGCTACTGTTAAAAAATCATCAAAAATTATTCTGTTTTATTAAAATGTACAATGTGATATGTGTAATTTGTATTCAGTTCAGTTGCTCAGTCATGTCCGACTCTTTGTGACCCTTTGGACTGCAGCACACCAGGCTTCCCTGTCCATCACCAACTCCTGGAGTTTACTTAAACTCATTTCCATCGAGTCAACCCATCGAGTCCACCCATCTCATCCTTTGTCGTCCCTTCTCCTCCCACCTTCAATCTTTCCCAGCATCAGGGTCTTTTCCAGTGAGTCAGTTCTTCCCATCAGGTGCCCAAAGGAAAGAAGTTTCAACTTCAGCATTAGCCCTTCCATTATTGCCAAATTCAGACTTAAATTGAAGAAAGTAGGGAAAAACCACTAGACCGTTCAGGTATGACCTAAATCAAATCCCTTACAATTATACGGTGGAAGTAATTTGTATTGGGTTGACCAAAAAAAAGTTTGTTTGAGTTTTTCCATGCAATTGTGTGGGGTAAAAAAAATACCAAATGAACTTTTTGGCCAACCCAATATTTTCTTTATCAGTTGTAATATAGTTTCATTTTAAATTTTTCAGAGTAGGATAAGCCATTATGGAAAATATGAGATGGTTTGACACTATTCTGACCTAGAATTTTACCTGAAATTAGCCACTTTGATTTAAGATAACCAGCAAATACTCTGCAAGCACTTTGTAGTCAGTGAAATCTGGGAAGATTAAAATTCTTGTTTAATAGAAATATACTGAGAACTTCAGTTGCTCAGTAGCACCTGACTCTTTGCAACCCTCTTTGCAAGAGGGCAGGTGGTGGAAACAAACTCACAGAAAATGAAGGGATGGCAGCCAGGGGGAAGGATGGGAGGAAGGGATAGGGAGTTTGGTATGGACACGCGTACATGTTCAGTTCAGTTGCTCAGTCGTGTCCAACTCTTTGCAACCTCATGGACTGCAGCACGCCAGGCTTCCCTGTCCATCACCAAATCCTGGAGCTTAGACTCATGTTCATCGAGTCAGTGATGCCATCCAACCATCTCATCCTCTGCCGTCCCCTTCTCCTCCTGCCTTCAATTTTTTGCAGCATCAGGGTCTTTTCCCATGAGTCAGCTCATCACACCAGGTGGCCAAAGTACTGGAGTTTCAGCTTCAGAATCAGTCCTTCCAATGAATATTCAGGACTGATTTCCTTTGGGATGGACTGGTTGGATCTCCTTACAGTCCAAGGGACTCTCAAGAGTCTTCTCCAGCACCAAATTTCAAAAGCATCAATTCTTTAGTGCTCAGCTTTCTTTACAGAGAACTTATTTTGTGCCTGACCCTATAACAGGCAACAGAAACTGTATAACAAAAATAATATTTGAGGAAGTAGAATGTGGAGCAATGAGAAATATGTATGGGAGGAAGAGATAAGGAGAATTCATTACAAGGCCTTGTGTTGCTCAGGTTTGATTTTAATATGATCATAATAACAATTTATTGAATGAAGTAATTTTTATAGAAAGTATAGAGTTTGGTCATATTTTAAAACTCACTCTGACAATTTCTGTCTTTCAGTTGGTATATTTAGACTTTTATATGTAATGCAATTACATATAATTGCATGTGGAAAATTCTGAAAGAGATGGGAATACTAGACCACCTGCTCTGCCTCTTGAGAAATTTGTATGCAGGTGGCTGGAAAATCCCATGGATGAAGGAGCCTAGTGGGCTGCAGTTCATGGGGTTGCTAAGAGTCTGACACGACTGAGCAACTTCACTTGCACTTTTCATTTTCATGCATTGGAGAAGGAAATGGCAACCCACTCCAGTGTTCTTGCTTGGAGAATCCCATGGATGGAGAAGCCTAGTGGGCTGCAGTCCATGGGGTCGCACAGAGTCGGACACAACTGAAGCGACTTAGCAGCAGCAGCAGCAGGAAGCAACAGTTAGAACTGGACATGGAAGAACAGACTGGTTCCAAATAGGAAAAGGAGTACGTCAAGGCTGTATAATGTCACCCTGTTTATTTAACTTCTATGCAGAGTACATCATGAGAAACGCTGGACTGAAAGAAACACAAGTTGGAATCGAGATTGCTGGGAGAAATATCAATAACCTCAGATATGCAGATGACACCACCCTTATGGCAGAAAGTGAAGAGGAACTAAAAAGCCTCTTGATGAGAGTGAAAGTGGAGAGTGAAAAGGTTGGCTTAAAGCTCAACATTCAGAAAACGAAGATCATGGCATCTGGTCCCACCACTTCATGGGAAATAGATGGGGAAACAGTGGAAACAGTGTCAGACTATTTTTCTGGGCTCCAAAATCACTGCAGATGGTGATTGCAGCCATGAAATTAAAAGACACTTAGTCCTTGGAAGGAAAGTTATGATCAACCTAGATAGCCTATTCAAAAGCAGAGACATTACTTTGCCAACAAAGGTTCATCTAGTCAAGGCTATGGTCTTTCCTGTGGTCATGTATGGATGTGAGAGCTGGACTGTGAAGAAGGCTGAGTGCCCAAGAATTGATGCTTTTGAACTGTGGTGTTGGAGAAGACTCTTGAGAGTCCCTTGGACTGCAAGGAGATCCAACCAGTCCATTCTGAAGGAGATCAGCCCTGGGTGTTCATTGGAAGGAATGATGCTAAAGCTGAAATTCCAGTACTTTGGCCACCTCATGCGAAGCGTTGACTCACTGGAGAAGACTCTGATGCTGGGAGGGATTGGGGGCAGGAGGAGAAGGGGATGACAGAGGATGAGATGACTGGATGGCATCAATGACTCGATGAACATGAGTCTGGGTGACCTCTGGGAGTTGGTGATGGACAGGGAGGCCTGGCATGCTGCAGTTCATGGGGTCTCAAAAAGTTGGACACGACTGAGCGACTGATCTGATCTGATCTGATGTAATGCAATTGCTCATACCCCTAGAATTACGTCTACCATTCAAATTTTTTGTTTGTTTTTTTCCCCTCTGTTTCCTTACAGCCTATTATTTGCCATTTCTTATTTTCTATTTGGTTATTTGAACCATATTCTTTTTTTTTTTTGTATTCCTTTTACATTTATCTATTGAGATTTTGATGTGCTTTTTTTGTAGAGTTATTTTAGTGGTGATTCTATGAATTAACATATATATTTAATCTTTGTCAGTCTACTTATAATCAAAATTTTACTACTCCACATTGAAGCTAGAAACTTTGCTAACATAAAGTTCTTTTTTTTCTCTACTTTTTGTGCTGTGTTGTCAGATGCTGTCCCTGCATTCTTGAAAATCCTTATTAAATATTATAATTTGCTTTCAACTATTAGGCCTGTTTTAAAGAATTCCAGATAAAAATAGTTCATTATTTTTACCTAAATATTTACTATTTCTGTTGCTCTTCCTTGGTTCTCTATGTTTCAGATTTCTGTCTGGTTTCATTTCTCTTCTGTCTAAAAGATGTAATTTAGCAATTATTTTACTGCAAATCTACTGGCGAAAGAAAAAATCTTGTAGTTATCCTTTATCTGAGAATATCTTTGTTTCAATTTCGTTGTTGAATAATACTTCTACCGAATATAGATTCTGGGTTGGTGATCATTTCCTGTCATCGTTTAGGAAAGTGATGCTGTTTCTTTCGGATCATTACAGTGTCTACGGAGAAATCATTATTCCCTATAAAAGTGAATTTATTTTTGCTCTGAATTCTGTCAAGATTTTCTTCTTGCCATTGGTTTTCAGCGTCTGGATTATGGTGGCTCTGGTTATGAGTTTCTTCGAGTTTGTTCTTTTGGAGGGTCACTCAGTTTCTTGGGACAATGGGCTTATTCTTTTGCCGAATTTAGAAATGTTCAGCTATTAAGCTTTCCAATAATGTGTTGATAAGAAAAAAATTAGCATAGGTGCATTAGAAGCAAAATTCTAATTTTGCTTAAAAGAATCCCAGATTTCATTCTAAGTCAACAACATCCGAATCACAAAGCGGCACCGCGTGGTGCAGAGTCTGAAGACTCTTTCATTGTATGCCCTCGGTCTTGTTTTTCTCTGGGATTTATCTTACTCATTTGTAAATCCAGGGTGTTGGATTGAAACAGAATTTCCTAGTCTTTGGCTAATGGCTTTCTAGAGGATTGATGTGTGGATTTCAGTTAGGGAGGGCTTCTCTGGTGGCTCATATGGTAGAGAATCTGCCTGCCCTGTGGGAGACCCAGGCTGGATCCCTGGGTTGGGAAGATCCCCTGGAGAAGGGACAGGCTACCCACTCCAGTATTCTTGCCTGGAGGATTCCATGGACAGAGGAGCCGGGCGGGCTGCAGTCCATGGGGTCATGAAGAGTCGGACATGACTGAGCGACTCACACCTTCACTTTCTCTACCAGAGAGCTGCTGATATTCCTGGGTGTGGGTCTATGACTCCCAGTGGTTGATAACCACGGAAGTGACTCAGCACCTTCCCATCCACTGTTCTGTGAGTTAAACTAAGACCAGAAATACACTGGTTCACAAAGTCATCCAAAAACAAGAATTAGGGCAGAATATTATTGATGAAACTGCATTTAAGGAATAAGATTGTGGGAATAATAACAAGCCAAGCGGGATGCAAGGAGGACCAAATCAGGTGATAGTTATAAAATATCTTCTTCTGAACATTTCCTTTGGATATTTATGATGATTTTGCAGAAAGACCCTATAACACGTGGTTAGTGTATGAGAGACTCAGGCACACACTAGAGACTATCTCCACAGATATCTAACTCTTTTTCACTGAGTGAATAGTAAGTAAAACTGTTGAAATGACCACATCTGCTAAATTATCTAGGTGCAAGCACAGAAAATAAGAGTGGATATAATTGTGGGGGTCACCAAGCAACCCACAAAGAGAGCACAGCTAGTTCAATGGCCCAGGAAGGGAAGAGAAATGTCTGGTTTGAGTAGACGCAAGGCCGTGTGACTGGTCATGTGGTCATGATGGGCAGTGTGAAAATTCATATAAAATGGGATCAGAGGCAGATTAATGGATAAAGATGAAGTACAAATATATACACACTGGAATATTACTCGGCCATAAAAAAGAATGAAATAATGCCATTGGCTGTGACATGGATGGACCTAGAGATGGCCATACTAAGTGAAGGAAGGTAAGAGAAAGACAAATGCTTGGTATCACTGACATGTGGAATCTAAAGTGAAAGTGGCTGTTGCTCAGGCATGTCCGACTCTGCAGTCCCAAAGACTATAGTCTTCCCAGGCTCCTCTGTCCATGGGATTCTCCAGGCAAGAATACTCAAGTGGGTTGCCATTCCCTTCTCAAGGGAATCTTCCCGACTCGGGGATCAAACCCAGGTCTCCTTCATGGGAGGCGGATTCCTTACCATCTGAGCCACCAGGGAAGCCCACGGAATCTAAAATATGGCACAAAATGAACTTATCATGAAATAGAAACAGACTCCCAGACACGGAGCAGACTCAAGGTTGCCAAGGGGAAGAGGGTGGGGAGGGAGAGAGGCGGAGGTCGGCGTTAACAGATGCAGACTATCATGTGTAGACCTGGGCTTCTAAGTGGAGTGGACCCCGTATTCTTCCCTGGTATTCACAGGTCCCTAGCAGTTTTGTGAATGAGTTTCCTGGGGTCGGTGACCCTTCCTGGTTGAATTCCATACCTTCTCTCAAATCTCCGTCATACCTACCCTATGCTTTACGAAGAACATGGTTTTGCCATTCCCTGAAGACACCAAACATGTCTTGACCTTAAGCACATTATTTGTAATGTTCCTATTGCTGGAAATATCTCATCATCGCAAACCATCCATCACCCTGAGACTAGTAATTATCTACCTCTTAGTCTCCTCTGTAAAGTCAAAATTAAGTTACTTTGGTTTAAAGTTAAAATTAACATGAGTTTCAAAACAGAAAATGACACGAGGACAATGGTATCAGATAAGTGTGCATACAATAAGCAAAATCATTAAATGGGTTTTGGTTTATCAATACTGAAAATAAAAAAGGCGGGGGGGGGGAGTAGTTTCTCTTTAAGTGCCTTGTTCCAGAACATGAAAGATAACAGTGAGAGAGGAAGCATGGATGGATACAGGAATTTCTTTTTGGCTTTGGTTTATAATATCTGCAAATACATGAACCTAAAAAGAACTAATAAAATGTGTTAAAACTTTTTCAAAACTGGATCAGTTTATTGGGTTTACTTAAAAGGAAAAAAAAAACTGGTGAATCATTTACTGCCAAATATCATATTAAAGCAAATTTGGAACTGACTCAGTTAAAAACATAAGTTATTCTTAAAGCTCTTACAAGGGGTTGTGATAAGTTTTTGTTTGTTTGTTTTAATTGTGTAATTTGCCCGGATAGTGAGAGTCAGACACGACTGCGCGACTTCACTTTCACTTTTCACTTTCATGTGTTGGAGAAGGAAATGGCAACCCACTCCAGTGTTCTTGCCTGGAGAATCCCAGGGACGGGGAGCCTGGTGGGCTGCCGTCTATGCGGTCGCACAGAGTCTGACACGACTGAAGCGACTTAGCAGCAGCAGCAGCAGTAAAATTTCGTGTCTTGTATAATTATCTGTGATTTGTGTTCCTTTTGTCACATCTTTGATCATTTAAAAAAAGAAAGCCTTTCTTATTATAAAGTTAAATTTCCTTGCAATCATGTTTCCTTACTATGCCAGTTTATTAAATAAACTATGTTAGGTTATGTTATATATTAAAATATTTTATGGGTTAAATAGGTAATCAATGTTTATTTCCCAGGTATCACTGAGGCTATTGCAATCAAGTGGCAAAGTCACCTGTGTCAACATTTAATTTTTGTCTTCCCTATTGCTGTTGTTCAGACCTTAAAATTAAAGAATAAAACTAGGACACACTTTCCACCTAAAACTTTTTAGAATTTCTTAAGGGCCCCTGGCAACTCCCAGTGATTTATTCTTTCATCTTATAAACAGAAAGATAACTAGAAACACTTCTGATGGTTTCCTATGTGCCCTGCCTCTTAATTAGCTCAGCTTTACTATAAACTCTGCATGAGAAGAGCTGTCAGCTCAGCCTCGTGTAGATTAAGTCAATATAGATAAAAGGAGGTTACTAAAGTTTTTTTTTTTCAAATATTGTACACTTTATGGGCAAGTCGTAGAGATTTTTCAGTGCTTTCTCTGTTTATAATACATTCTCATCCTCAAAGCAAATAGTGATACCATATGAAATGGTATGTATCAAATTCCAATAGCATTTTACTCCCACCCTTATAATTTTGGTTACTGTGATAAATTAACCACAGACTCTCATTCTTAATATCAAACAAGTCTGTTATCCTGTGACACTTGCCTATAGATTGAGTGATAGCAAGCTGATTGGTTTCTGCTACCGACTACATTCTGGAATTTGTGTCTTTGACGCTGAAGAGTTTCCAATGCTGTGAAAAGATGATCTGAACTTCTGATCCATCCACGAACAGGCTGTGGGGACAGGATTCTGAGCTAAAGTTGCTTAGACAATTTCAGACTGCTCGGGGAGACTGAGTCTAGGTCCCAGGACTCTTTGGAGTCCAGAAGCAGACATACTTCGTGAAACCCATCCACTCACCCTCAGCATCCAGCAGAACATGAACATATTGCATAGAACATAATGAACTAAGAAGAATTGTCTTGTGATTCCTTGTTTAGAAAGAATGACGTTGGCACTATTTTTTAATGTTCATGGACACATGAAGTCCTTTCTCCTCCTTCTTCTAAACATCAACTTGGTAGGCTAGGCGCGAGAAAACCGAAATGAAACTTTGTGAACTGTTGCTATAGTTCCTTGTCTCTGAAAATGCAGAAACAAATACTTGGATTGATCTGGATAAGACTCTGACCCTCTTTGAACCAGGATGCAATTGGACAAATGAATTCTGCAACCAAGATCGTAGGGGAGTGTCATGTTTGAGAAAGTCTCTCATTTAATCAGGTATGACAAAACCAGTAGCAGGGAACAAGGATTGAATTTACGTGTGCAGCCAATGCCTATAAAATTCCTCCAAAAACGTGGCTCGGCTCATAGGTAGTGATGGAGCCACTTCCTGGAAGGTCAGGGACTTTAGAAGCATTTGCAAACTTCAAGAAGAGAGAAATTCAGCCAAATTCATAAAAACTGTGAATGAAATCTGGTGGAGCATCTTATGCCTTGGACTTAGCTTCAGGATAGAAAAATGAGAGAGGTTTTTTTAAAAAGTCCAGTCAGGATTCCTTATGACATTTTCAAACAGAAGTCAATTCTTTTGCAATATTGTTTACTCAATCTATATGGTTCCAGTTTTTCAGAGAACATTCGAGGAGAGTTATATGATTATTTTACACTCTTGCCACAGATCAAACATAACCAGACCAATCTTTATTGAAAAGAAGAATAAGCTTTGAAAATTGTTTATGATCAAAGGAGCTAAGAGGACAAGGGGAGATACTAGACAAATAATCCAAGATAATACAAAACTTCAAAATAGAAAAAAGAGATTACTAGGAATTCTTTGAGCAAGGTGCTGGGCTTAAATTTCTGTCATCTGTTCATCTTACAGCTTCATAAGGTGCAGATTAATTAATTAATACCGGGTTAAGTGAAATCTTTGATATGTGTTTACATCTGGCCCTTGTGTGGTGAATGAAGAATACTTCCATGTCTATGGAAATAGCTTACTTTCTAATGTATGAGCTTGCCTTTTCATTGCCTGTAGAATGAAAGCTTGGGATTTTCCTGATGGTCCAGTGGTTGAGACTCTGCACTCCCAATACAAGGGGCACAGGTTCAATCCCTGGTGAGGCAGCTAAGGTCCCACCTGCCACATGATGTGGCCAAAAAAAAAAAAAAAAAAAAAAAATAGAGGGTAAAGATAGTGTAGATTGCTAGTCACAGGAAGCAGGTGAGTGAGGGAAGAGACATCTCGAGGCACTAACTAGAACTCAATACAGATTAAATATTTTTGTTTTTTCTGTTGTTTTTAGGGGAAAGAGTGAGTATGTTCATTGCCATGTTGGTTGACTAGTTAGAAAGAGCTAGTGAAGATCTGAAGACAAGAGTGAGAGAAGGAAAATGTCAACACATATAGAGACGGGATAGGGTAAAAAGCTTTGGGATAAGCTTTAAATGGAAGACAAAATTGCATGGAAAAAGTATACAGGAAAACTGATATACAAGCAAACAGAATCACGAAAGGTAGTATAAAATGAAATGACGGCGATCGAATTGACAGTAGATTTTATCCTGTAGCCCAAATACCGCTCAAACGGAAAAGCAATAAAATGAAGCGTTGTTTCTCTGCATTGATAAGCTGGACATTTTTATAGGAGCTCATGGGTCCAGAGGTCACACTGAATTTAAAGATCAGCTGCGCTGAGAATGAGAGAATGCAAAGTGGAAGAGCTGAGAACTGAGATATTAGAGTTTAATGTCTTAAGAAGGCAAATCTAGAGGGCATGCAAGAAAGCGAGGGAGTTGTTGAAAGAGTAAAGTTAAAAGTCTAAGTTATGGATGTAAGGAATCACAGCACCGGCATTTTAGATACGACACCAGCGTGGACGTCACTCACTACGTTGGGTGCTGACCACAAGTCACTGTAATATTAAAGGGAATGACTTTATTACAAAGAAATTGATGCTCATAAAGAAGGGTGGAGAGAAGTATAAATGAATAATTTGACCTATGAAGGAAAAGAGGGGTTTTTGTTTGTTTGTTTCCAAAGATATATAAGAATAGATTGAGAGTTGCAAGATAAAACTTACCCTAACTTTGGACCATGTCTGTCATACATTGCATGAACATTTAAAAAAATAAAATAAAAACCAAACACTGGACAAGGCCCAATAAAAAATGGAGTTCACAGGAGACACTCGGGACTTAATTAGGTTCAAAAAGAGGATACAGAAGTTTGTAAAAAAGTAGGTATTATGAAGTAGTTTAATTATAATGAAACAAGGGCTTTAGAGTATAGGAAGTCCTACAAATTACATGGTTGAGATCCTTTCTCTTCACTTGCCAGCTAGTGAAAATTATTTTATCCCTGTTTATCTATTTAAGAAAAAAGTGGATGCTAATAACATTCACTCCATATTAAATACTCAGCCAGTGCTTGACATGTATTTAGTGCTTTGTAATGGTTAGGTAGTATTTATACTGCGCAGAGGAGATTAGCAGGGGGTCAACTCGCCAATGAGAAACATAGTGACAAATGGGGAAAGGAAAATCAAAGGAAATTGGTGGCTAAATTCTTCTACATTGTGGGGCAGAGGAATACTTTACGGTACAAGTACTGTGGGCCAGCATTGAGCCCGGCCACTGAGGATCGACGGCAGGGGAGGCTGGATGAGGTGTTTTGGAGGCAGAAGCAACAGGATCTGGTAAGTTATGTGAGAAAGAAAGGATGAAGGAAGGCATCCAGGCTATGAGCCTCTGTGGTTAGAATGGTGATGCCATTGAAAAGGGCGCTTCCCAGGTGGCCCAGTGGTAAAGAACCCGCCTGCCAATGCAGGAGAGGAGAGTTCCATCCCTGGGTCAGGAAGATCCCCTGGAGAAGGAAATGGCAACCCACTCCAGTATTGTTGCCTGGGGAATCCCACAGACAGAGGAGCCTGGTGGGCTACAGGCCATGGAGTCGCAAAGAGTCGGACACAACTCAGCGGCTAAACCACCACCACCACTGACAAAAGTAAGAAATTGAGGAGGAAGTTCAGTCTTGGAAAGGGGCCTGAGATTCAGGGATTGCTTCTGTTTACAGCAGAGTGAACTGGTAATGCTAGTCAAACATTCAAGGGAAGATGTCCTTGAATGGTCCTTTGGAAAAGTGAGACCAGAGTGTAAAGGGTTGTGGCAGAGACTGGCTGAAATATTGGGTTGGCCAAAATGTTTGTGTTTTTCCGTAAGATTTTTTAAAATATTTGTTTATTTATATGACTATCCTGGGTCTCAGTTGTGGTGTATAGCATCTTTAGTTTTGGCCATGTGGGATCTAGCTTCCTGACCAGGGGTTGAACCCAGGCCCCCAGCATTGGGAGCTCGGAGTCTTAGCCACTGTTCTGCCAGAGAAGTCCTTTCCATAAGATCTTATAAAAACCTAACCAAACCTTTTGGTCAACTCAATATTGGAATGGTTCAGCTGGCCCAGAAAAGAGGGTCATAGAGGTTCAGGGGTTAAAAAAAAAATCTGCCTGCCAATGTAGGAGATGTGGGTTTGATACCTGGGTCTGGAAGATCCCCCGAGAAGGGAATGGCTACCCACTCCAGTGTTCTTGCCTGGAGAATCCCCATGGACTGAAGCCTTTGCAACCCCTGGTGGGCCACAGTCCATGGAGTCACAAAAGAGTCTGAAACGGCTTAGTGACTAAACACCAACGTCCTTGAATCACATTCAAAGTCAGAGACACCTTCAGGACTGGACTGTTGGTAAAAACAAGCAGAGAAACTTGTACTGCTTTAAGCCAGTGATATTTGGGGTTTATTTCTACCTAGCTTATGATGACTAATAAAATAGCAAGACTGAAGATCTACATAACCTTCTTCTAAGCAACTGCGTTTGTTCCCGAACAGAAATGCATGAGCTTATATGTGGAATCTAAAAACAAATGATAGAAACGAACTTATTTACAAAGCAGAAGCAGATTCACAAACTTAGAGAACAGACTTATGGTTACCAGGGGTAAGAGTGCGGGGAGGGGGCGAAGAGGTAGTTAGGGAGCTTGGGGTGGACATGTACACACTGCTACTTTTAAAATGAACAACCAACGAAGACCTGCTGTATATACAGCTCAGGAAACCGTGCTCCACGTTGAATGGCAGCTGGGATAGGAGGAGGGTTTGGGGGAGAATGGATGCATGTGTATGCGTGGCTGAGTTCCTTTGCTGCCCCTCTGAAGCTATCACACCATTGTCAATCAGCAATATAAAACAAAAGGTTTAAATTTTTTTAGAAAATTACAAGTTTAGCTGCATCTGAATTACCTGGTGGGAGTGCTTTTTTAAAAGTGAGTATTCCTGGTCCTGAACTTGACCTGAACATATCATTCTTTTCCAGTATTTTTTCCCACCACCACTTTTTTTTTTTTTTTCAATTATTAAGTTAACTGTTAGAGTTGTTTCATGTGAACACTGGTATAGATTTAGCCACATGTTTATCAACTTCTTTTCTCACCATGCCTTCTTGATAATTAATTCTTTGCATGTGGTGCAGTATTGTTCTTCTTCCTAAGTAGTCTTGCTACTCAAAATGTAATTGGATCAACGGCATGGGTGTCACTTGGGAGTTTCGTAGAAATGCGGAACCTCAAGACCTAGTTGTGCTGTATCGGAATCTCTACATTAACAAGATCCCTAGGAGATTTATAGGCAGGCTGAAGCTTGAAAAGTTCTAATGGGGACCCAGGATGGTACATTTCTGGCGCCTTCCAGAAATGATCTTTTCTATTGTACTCCCTCATTAAATGTGCAATCCTTCAGAAATCCTGACTCTGTTCGAGGGCATCAGGTCCACCTTCCACCTTGTATAAATCAAAGACTTTGTCTTCTCTTCTAGTTTATTCGAATAAACTGTTTATTCCTAGTGATAGCCAAACAGGAAGTTTGGTCCTCTATGCTTCCAGCGTCCTCTATGGTTCCAGCCTTCTCTTCATTCTGTGACCTCTTGGTGTGTTTCTTACATTTTATCTAGTATTTCTAGCTGTTTCATATTGGAGTATATTTCAAGTTACCTATTATATAGTGTTATTGGAATGTAAATCTGTTAAACATTTAGAAGGATTCCTAAACAGGATGGTTAGAGGTAATTTTTTATGCCTAATATTAACAGTTTAAAGCCTAAGAATCTGAAAGGTCTCAATTTTAAAAGACTTCCAATTAGATGGAATTTTACTTTATTTAGAATTTTGTCAACTAAACTCCAATTATTACTCTGAATTTTTCCCTTTTTAACCATTTGTGTTGGCGTAGTATAGACACAGCCTGAATCATCATGAGGATGGAAATGGGGTTTGAAGCTATAAAAAGCTTAAAAAAATAAGATGTGATGCCATGGAGACTGATGAGGTTTTTTTTTCCCTCTCCTGGGGAAAGATTCAGAACCAAAGTGATGAGCAAATGTAATTTTGGATGAATAACTCCAAGTCCAGGTACATCACCTGGGGGCACTTGCAAATGTGCCCGGCTCTGAGAACGAAGACACTCCTGAAGAGATTATTCTACCACTGCTGTATTTCAGCGTTCTGACAATGAACTGGCTATGTAATGTAGGCACTTTATATCTCGATTCTTTCATTCTTTTGGTGGTTCTATAAAAAATAAAACACGGGGACTTCTCTGGTGGTTTGTGACATCACGGCTGCATGGCCAAATGATCTATAATTTTCAATCCTTGAGTTTTAATGTTGTTGTTCTTACCAATGAACTCTGTCCTGGGGGATATCATCTACCTTCCCTGTCTTTTAATGTATTCATAACCAAAATGGGAACATCACTCTCTTCCTCTTTCAAAGAATTCAGTTCAGTTCAGTCACTCAGTCATGTCCGACTCTTTGCAACCCCATGGACTGCAGCACGCCAGGCTTCCCTGTCCATCGTCAACTCCTGGAGCTTGCTCAAACTCATGTCCCTGTGATGCCTTCCAACCATCTCATCCTCTGTTGTCCCCTTCTCCTCCTGCCTTCAATCTTTCCCAGAATCACGGTCTTTTCCAATGAGTCAGATCTTCGCATCAAGTGGCCAAAGTATTAGAGTTTCAGCTTCAACATCAGTCCTTCCAATGAATATTCAGGAGTGATTTCCTTTAGGATGGACTGGTTGGATCTCCTTGCTGTCCAAAGGACTCTCAAGAGTCTCCTCCAACTCCACAGTTCAGAAGCATCAGTTCTTCAGCACTCAGCTTTCTTTGTGTCCATGCTTCACATCCATACATGACCACTGGGAAAACCATAGCTTTGACTAGATGGACCTTGTTGACAAAGTACTGTCTCTGCTTTTTAATATGCTGTCTAGGTTGGTCATAGCTTTTCTTCCAAGGAGCAAGCGTCTTTTAATTTCATGGCTGAAATCACCATCTGCAGTGAATTTGGAGTCCAAAAAAATTTAAAAAAAAAATAAAGTCTCTCACTATTTCCCCATCTATTCGCCATGAAGTGATGGGACTAGATGCCATGATCTTAGTTTTCTGAATGTTGAGTTTTAAGTAATTCTCAAAGAATTACTGTCAGATAACTTGAAATCACTTGTATCAACCATGTCCATTTACTTCTTTAGTCCATCCTACCACAAAGAAGGAACACACCTTTAATTCTCTTGTATTCTTTCTATATTTTAAAACTCACATATTCAGCTTAGCTTCTCCAGGGATAAACACAAGTCAGAAACACACAAAGAGAATAAGTAGACAAGATGCAAGGAAGAGGAAGACAGAAAAGCCTGAAGGTCAGATCAGATCAGATTAGTCGCTCAGTCGTGTCTGACTCTTTGTGACCCCATGGACTGTAGCCCATCAGGCTCCTCTGTCCTTGGGATTCTCCAGGCGAGAATATTGGAGTGGGTTGTCATGCCCTCCTCCAGGGAATCTTCCCAAACCAGGGATCAAACCCAGGTCTCCCGAATTTCAGGTGAACTCTTTACCATCTGGGCCACGAGAGGAGCCCAGAGGTATAGGTAGGCTGCACCTGTGGACGAAGATAAAGTGAAACCAGATGGGGCTTTAGACCTTTATTTTTGTTTCACTGAATGGAGCAGACAGAAAATCAAAACCATTTCCTCAGTGTTCGCTTTCTGATCTCCCCTGTCACCTTCCATCAAAATATTAGGACAGACAGGGGTCTGTGTTCCTCATCTTCTTCTGTCATCTTTTGCTTTGGAGAAACATATGCTTTCATGATCAAGCTCTGAAATGATCGCCGAAAGAAGCTGAGTAAATATTTCCAAGATAAGCCTGCAGATCTGTCTCTAAATCAGCAATGGACAAAAAGAGAAAGAGAGAGAGACAGGGAGAGGCAGTTTCCTATTCAAACATGTTGCTTAAGAGCTAATGGGAGTATTATTATGATTGATAGCCCAGAATCTTTGTCTTCAGGAACACTTAATGGGGTAGGAACTGACCAATGTTTACATTGGAGGTGAAGCCACATTTTACTTCATCTGGGGTCAAATATTACCGAATGTGAAATGCATTCTTCACATGGACACTGCCTTCCCTTTCAGCCCAACCTGGGTGTCTGAAAATCCTGCAAAATCCCACAACCAATCTCCATTTGTAATATTCTCAAGCTTCAAAGTTCAGCAATTTAGGAGGAGGACGAAGCTGCTTCACTTCTAGGGTGAATAGCAAACTACGTGAGAAAATCATGTAATACAAGCTCTTAAAAACTATATATTTTGTACGTGGCCGTGAATGTACAAAGCCCACTAAAGTAAATGGTTTTCACATAGATCAAAACAGTGGGCTGAGATGAAGACTTAGAGGAATAATAGCAGAATAATAGCAAAAAGGGATATAGTGCGGCACAGAGAGTAGAATCTCAAACTAAGAAAGTCCCGGGTTGAACTTTTAAAAACAAAACAGAACTTTTGACTGCACCCTGCAGCATATGGGATGTGAGCTCCCTGTCCAGGGGTTGAACCCACACCCCCTGAATTGGGTTGGAACTGGAGTGGAGTCCTAACCGCTGGACCGCTAGGGAAGTTCTTTCTGTTGACCTTCTGCTCTTCTACCGAAAATCTTTCCTCCCTCGATGAACAACAGCTCTCCCCTGATTTTATTCTTCAGTGTCAACCAGCTCTGGAGTGCACCCAGTGGTTTTTCACGCCAATGCATTTTGCACTTTTAAAATTTCCCTAAGTTTCTTTACATGATTTCCATTTTGCTGTTGAAACTCTTATTTTTTCCCTTATTGTTTTCACGTTTACATTCCCCCACTCTGGTACTCTTGCCTGGAAAATCCCATGGACGGAGGAGCCTGGTAGGCTGTAGTCCATGGGGTCGCTAAGAGTCGGACGCGACTGAACGACTTCACTTTGACTTTTCACTTTCCTGCATTGGAGAAGGAAATGGCAACCCACTCCAGTGTTCTTGCCTGGAGAATCCCAGGGACAGGGGAGCCTGGTGGGCTGCCGTCTATGGGGTCACACAGAGTCAGACACGACTGAAGTGACTTAGTAGTAGCAGCATATTCATAATCATTCATTTAAAGCCTTTGTTTTCTAATCCCAGAGTCTAGTTTCTGATTATGCTTATGTTTATTGGATTTTTCACTTGGTTAGGGTCGCATTTGCCTCCTTCTTTGATGGTCTCTTTATTTTTCATGATTATGTCTCTCCTGCTGTGGATTTCTTACTGTTTATTCTGCCTGACATTTATTGAGGTTTTGGGATGTGTTGATATTTTTCAACGAGGTGGGAAAAACTTTACCATGAAAGGATGGATGCCAAAGTCTTCCGTTTCCTCATTCTTGAGTTTTGTCCTAGAAGGAGTTAATTAACTTTCATAGTGCTTTGATAATTTTTTAAATTTATTTTTAATTGGGGGAAATTTGCTTTCCCATGCTGTGTTGATTTCTGCCATACAACAATGCAGATCAACCAAAATCAAACACCTATCCCCTCCCTCCGGAGCCTCCCTCCCCCACAGTCCCACCCTCTAGGTCATCACCGAGCTCCAGCCTGGGCTCCCTGAGTTACAGAGCGACTTCTCACTAGCTCTCTGTTTTACACACGGTAAGATGAGAAATTTGTATGCAGGTCAGGAAGCAACAGTTAGAACTGGACATGGAACAACAGACTGGTTCCAAATAGGAAAAGGAGTTCATCAAGGCTGTATATTGTCACCCTGTTTATTTAACTTATATGCAGAGTACATCATGAGAAACGCTGAACTGGAAGAAACACAAGCTGGAATCAAGATTGCCTGGAGAAATATCAATAACCTCAGATGTGCAGATGACACCACCCTTATGGCAGAAAGTGAAGAGGAACTAAAAACCCTCTTGATGAAAGTGAAAGTGGAGAGTGGAAAAGTTGGCTTAAAGCTCAACATTCAGAAAATGAAGATCATGGCATCTGGTCCCATCACTTCATGGGAAATAGATGGGGAAACAGTGGAAACAGTGTCAGACTTTATTTTTCTGGGCTCCAAAATCACTACAGATGGTGACTGCAGCCATGAAATTAAAAAACACTTACTCCTTGGAATGGAGAAGGCAATGGCACCCCACTCCAATACTCTTGCCTGGAAAATCCCATGGACGGAGGAGCCTGGTAGGCTGCAGTCCATGGGGTCGCTAAGAGTCAGACATGACTGAGCGACTTCACTTTGACTTTTCACTTTCATGCATTGGAGAAGGAAATGGCAACCCACTCCAGTGTTCTTGCCTGGAGAATCTCCGGGACAGTGGAGCCTGGTGGGCTGCTGTCTATGGGGTCACACAGAGTCGGACACAACTGAAGTGACTTAGCATAGCATAGCATAGCATACTCCTTGGAAGGAAAGTTATGACCAACCTAGACAGCATATTCAAAAGCAAAGACATTACTTTGCCAACAAAGGTTCACCTAGTCAAGGCTATGATTTTTCCTGTGGTCATGTATGGATGTGAGAGCTGGACTGTGAAGAAGGCTAAGCACCGAAGAATTGATGCTTTTGAACTGTGGTGTTGGAGAAGACTCTTGAGAGTCCCTTGGACTGTAAGGAGATCCAACCAGTCCATTCTGAAGGAGATCAGCCCTGGGATTTCTTTGGAAGGAATGGTGCTAAAGCTGAAACTCCAGTACTTTGGCCACCTCATGCCAAGAGTTGACTCATTGGAGAAGACTCTGATGCTGGGAGGGATTGGGGGCAGGAGGAAAAGGGGCCGACAGAGGATGAGATGGCTGGATGGCATCACTGACTTGATGGATGTGAGTCTGGGTGACCTCTGGGAGTTGGTGATGGACAGGGAGGCCTGGCGTGCTGAGATTCATGGAGTCGCAAAGAGTCGGACATGACTGAGTGACTGATCTGATCTGATCTGAAGATGTATATGTTGATGCTACTTTCTCCATCCATCCGGCTCTCTCCTTCCTCCACTGTGTCCACAAGTGTCCACAAGTCCAGTCTCTATATCAGAGTCTCCATTAATTTAATGGCGACTTTAATTTTAAGATGTGTCTTTGGGCTTTGTTGCAGGTGTGTCTGGCTATGCCCTGCCCTTAACGTGTGGACTCAAATCTACTGAATGTCCACGATGTTCAACTGGATCTCTTCACTCTTTCCCTGTTGTTGTTCAGTTGCTAAATTGGGTCCCATTCTTTGCAACCCCAGGGACTGCAGCACACCAGGCTCCTCTGTCCTCCACATTGTCCCAGAGTCTGCTCAAATTCATGTCCATTGAGTTGGTGAGTCAGTGATGCCATCCAACCATTTTATCCTCTGTCACCCCCTTCTCCCATCCTCAATCTTTCTGAGCATCAGAGTCTTTTCCAGTGAGTCAGCTCTTCACATCAGGTGGCCAAAGGATTGCTTCTTCAACTTCAGCAACAGTCCTTCTGATAAATATTCAGGATTGATTCCTTTTAGGATTGACTTTTAGGATTTGAGCTCCTTGGAGTCCGCTCTTGTCTCGGTAGGAAATTAACAGCTGCACAGCCCTGCTCAAGCTCTGACCACCGCTTAGCTCCTGGTTCCAGGGAAACTTTTCTCTGTCCGTTGGTTGTTCTTTGCCCGTTGGTTGTTCTTTGCCCAGGTTCCTAGAATACCAGTTCACAGGTACCACTTAGCATCCACCGAGTACTCAGGAGCTCCTTCCTGACGCAGTGCTTTGCCACCACTGTTCTGCCCCACAAATTCCAGCTGTGCATCAGTAGCCCTGCTCTCTATGCGGCCAGAACCCCATTCTCTGATGGAGCATCTCCCCCCGACGCTGGGGTGTGGAAGAATGGCTCTAGACGGAAAGCTGGAACAACCAAGGCTCTCCCCTCACCTGCTGCCTTGTCTCAGGCATCCCAGCCTGGCACTGCCTGCTCCCGCCTCTAGAAACAGTCACGTCGTGTCTTTTGCCAGGTTTTCTGGTTGTGTCTGGTGGGAGGATTAACGCATGGCAGTCACTCCCTCATGGCCAGAAGCTGGAATCTTTCCTTTGTTTTTTCATTCCCAGTTTCTGTTGTCAGCTTGATCCTTCCACCCTGTTCTTAAATGTTCTACATGTGTTATCTTTGGCCTTCTTACTTGATCTGTTCTCTGGGATGACTTCATCTGGTCTGCAGCTCCTGTTATGAGTACGCTAAGGACGCAGGTGACTCTGAGTATGATCTTCCGTCGCCTACTGGACCCCACCAATCAGAAGCGCAAAGACAAGTCAGTGTCCAAAACTGGATCCTCATCTCTCTCCACAACAGCCTTTTCCCGTTTTCCTTTTTGTGATGAATGGAGACACCTCATCCATCAGACGCACACTGGAAACCTGGGCTTCATCCCAGCCTCCTACTTCTTTCTGATCCCTTATATCTACTCTTACCAGCCTCACGCATCCTACCTCTTAAATATTTCTCAAAACCACATCCTTCTCTCTATCCTTGCCACACTATCTTAGCCCAGATATTCCTAATTTCTCCTCTATATCACTGCAGAATTCTCCTAAGTCTCGTCTCAGAGAGCACGAACTGTACCCCAGGCACTGTCCTAAATACTTTTGTCTACATTAACTCTTCGAATCCTTGTAACAGCGGTATGCCAGAGTTCTCAGTCCTTCAGTCATACCCAACTCTTTTGAGACCCCATGGACTGTAACCCACCAGGCTCCTCTGTCCATGGGATTCTCCAGGCAACAATACTGGAGTGGGTTGCCATTCCCTTCTCCAGGGGATCTTCCTGGCCCAGGGATGGAACCTGCATCTCCTGCATGGCAGGCGGATTCTTTACCATCTGATCCTTCAGGGAAGCTGACACGTTCTAAGTGTCCATTAAACACTTGAATAAAAGACTGAGCAGAAAGTTGCATAGCCCCCGCTGCATTCATCCTGACTCAAACTTCTATGAGGACCTGACATTCCCACTGACTGAAGTGCCAGAAACAGTCAACAGAGTTTCCTTCCCATGAAAACAATGGCGTGGGTTTCCCTGGCGGCTCAGTGGTAAAGAAGCCACCAGCCAGTGCAGGAGACACATGTTTGATCACTGGTCGGGGACGATCCCACACGCCTCAGAACACCTAAGCCCACGTGTTGCGACTATGGACCCTGTGCTCTAGAGCCTGGGAACCACACCTATGGAGCTCACGTGTAGCAATGACTGAAGCCCGTGTGCCCTAGAGGCTGTGCTCCCCGACAAAAGAGGCCACCGCGGTGAGAAGGCTGAGCATGTCGCAGCTGGAGAGCAGCCCCTGCTCACGGCGACAGAGAAAAGCCAGCACAGCGACGGCGGCCCAGCACAGCCAAAAATAAACACATATGATTATTCTTTCAAAAAGATGAATCATCCTCTTTTGAATTGCTTTTAGACTTCAAAATGCCAGCCTCTTGGCCTTCTGGGTCCTTGAATGGTGTTATTAATTCTTCACAGAAGAAGATTTATAGAGACAGATTAAGTAAGAGTAAACAATTAGGTTTTCTAGTAGCAAACCCTCCTTAAAAATGGAGGAAGAAGAGAGGACAGGTGATCCCGGGAAGGTCTTCCCATTGGCAGAAAGATTTGGGAAGCAACCACTGAAGTCTTGCTAGTAGCAGGTACATTATCCATCTGCATCTGTCTAAAACATGTGAGAACCCTGGTGTACAGTAATAAGGCACGGTCTAAAATCCAGCCTGAGATAAAAATTTAAATCAGTAGGGTTTAGTTATATAACTTCCCTGTTCCACGTGACACCCCACCCGTATTTTTTTTCCTGCCACTTCCATCCTGGAAGCACAGCATCTCCATTCTCTGTCCGTATCTAGGTATCTTGAACAGCTCAGGAACTCATCTGGCGATAGAATTTGTACATTTAAAGTTTTTAATTAAAAAGAGACACTCCCTGAGGAGATGAAATAGGATTCAAGTCTGTATATTCTAATTAGACATAATGTTCCTGCAAGGGAAACTCAGCCTGTGAGTAACAAAAAAATAAATTTTCCTCTGCTTACCTCTTCTGCCTACCCACATTGCTTTTTCTGTTGTTGTTGTTAAGGGACACAGGAGAATAAATATATCTGTTAGGAAATTGCCTGGATGAAGTCTTTTCTTTTTCACAGTGATATCCATTCCCAACAATTTCCTACCACTTATAACAGCTGGTTATTAATACTAATTTTGGGGTCTCCAGGATCTCTGTGGCATCAACTGTCTAGGGAAGGTACACGGATTTGGTTCCTGAAACCCTGCAGTTCAGTGTGATGAACTGACAAAGCTGGCTTCTTCTGAAAATCGTGGTGCTTCCTGCTGTGTCCACTCACCAGACCTAAACAAGCCTTTGTGACATCTGGTCTCCTGTCTTCTGTGCGTTGGCTTCGGCCCAGTTTTGCCCACGGTGTGTGGCTGTGGTGAAATACAAAATCAGAGAAAACGAAGGACAACACTCTTGAGAGGCTTCAAACAATCACTTTTGTTAAAAAAAAAAAAACAAACAAAAAGGCTGGGCAGGTAGCAAGTGAAGGCAAATGGCCCTCAGCTCAATCTGATCCAACGCAGCATCGGCACCGTCTCACACTTCCTAGTGAAAGTCAAGTAGAGATGCAAAGCCACGTCACCGCGATATCGTCCATAAGCCTGATGGAATCCAGTCTTCCAGGTATCTTCATAGCTCCTCTCTGTCTCTGGGGCTCCCTCTTTCCCGTGTACACGTGTGTGTGCACATGCACACACACACACACACGGCAGTATCGCCTCCTTCCCCCCATGATGCCAAGAATTTCACTCTTTGCCAGTGTGCTAGCATTTCCCAACTTCTCCTCCTCTTCCCAGTATGTGTATGATAATAAGATGATAAGAGATATGCAACTTTAAGGCATCATCATAGACGTTGTCCTAGAACGTTGAACCAAGATCAGTACTTCAGGGACTTCCCTGGCGGTCCAGCGGTTAAGACTCCAGGCTTCCAATGCAGGGAGCATGGGTTCAATTCCCAGGAACTAAGATCCTACATGCTGTCTGGCAGAGCTAAAGCAAATAATAAAATGGGAAACTCTGTGTGTGTGTGTGTGTGTGTGTGTGTGTTTTAAAGACTGACACTTTACCATCCCTCTGTTTCATGGTTCCATAAGTGAAAGTTGTTCAGTCTTATCTGACTCTTTACGAACCAATGGACTACACAGTCCATGGAATTCTCCAGACCAGAGTACTGGAGTGGATAGCCTTTCCCTTCCCCAGGGGATCTTCCCAACCCAGGGATCAAACCCAGGTCTCCCACGTCGCAGGCAGATTCTTTACCAGCTGAACCACAGGGGAAGCCCAAGAATCCTGGAGTGGGTAGCCTGTCCCTTCTCCAAGGGATCTTCCTGACTCAGGAATCAGACTGGGGTCTCCTGCATTGCAGGCAGATTCTTTACCAACTGAGCTAGCAGGGAAGCCCCCGGTTCCATAAACACAGATTTTATTCTTTTTAAAGACATTGTCACTGCCTTTGGAGTAAAAATGTATCATGGCCTTTTGGGCTGATAGAGAACGTAAGGAGTAAAGACAAGTGTGTAAAATCGCGCTCTCTTTTTGGACGTGGGCAGGCAGCTATTCCCCGAGATGAGCAGGTTTGTCTCCTGTGATCACGTGAGTATGATGATTATCTAGGAGCATACACCTGCTAGCTTTAATAAAAGGGCAGTGGTTATAGCAAAGGAATTCCACCGTTTATTGTCCTTAATGGGGTCCTCCTGGCAGCTGTGGGAGCTGGGTTCCTATTTAGAAAATTGCCCAGAACGCACTCTCCTTTTCCAAAGAGAAAGAATTGGCTCTTATCTACTGTGTTGTTTTTTTTTTTTAAAGTGTATTTACATTTTATTTCCAGAGCTACTGTGAGCATTCAGAGCTACTTTTGGTCAGCAGTGCTAAAACCAAACAAAGGCAAATTCTGTAACCTTTATGTACAATATGATAAATAACAATGTGTGTGTGTGTATGTGTGTGTGTGTGTGTGTATTTATCAAATGCATGAGTTCTTGCTCAGGATCAGATATACCCATGAATATACATGCATGGGGTGGAAATTCAGGAGACCCGAGTTCTGGTGGCAGCACTGTTAGTTTTTTTGAGGGACTCTGAGAAAATTCCTTGAATTCCATTTAATGTAATGTCTTTTCTGTAAAGTGAAGGGGTTGGACTCCCACTTCCCTTTCAGTTCCCAAGTTCTTTTTACACAGCCCTTCATGATTTGTCAAATGTCTGCATGTGCTATGTTTATGGCACAGGGAAGGGCCATATCAAACCAGTCTATCCTAAAGGAAAGCAATCCTGAACATCCACGGGCTCATGCTGAAGCTCCAATACTTCAGCCACCTGATTGGAAGAGCCGACTCACTGGAAAAGACCCTTATGCTGGGAAAGATTGGAGACAAAAGGAGAAGGGGACCACAGAGGATGGTGGTCGGATGGCATCACCAACTCAATGCACATGAATCTGAGCAAGCTCTGTGAGATAGTAAAAGACAGGGGAGCCTAGCATTCTGAAGTCCATGGGTTGCATAGAGTTGGACACAACTTAGCGAAGGAACAACAGCAACAAGGCCTGTATCAGTTCAGTTCAGTTCAGTGGCTCAGTTGTGTCCGACTCTTTGCGATCCCATGAATCGCAGCACCGTGAAGAAGGCTGAGGGCCGAAGAATTGATGCTTTTGGACTGTGGTGTTGGAGAAGACTCTTGAGAGTCCCTTGGACTGCAAGGAGATCCAACCAGTCCATTCTGAAGGCCTGTATCCTGTAATACAAACATAGAGTATGTCTTCACTCACACCCAGCATGTTGCATTAAATCCTTAAAGCCGAGTTGATCTAAATTCACCTTCCTCCTCCTATTTGAACCCATAATTATAGGATTCTAATGCTGTGGAATCAACTTACCCCCAGCCCTCATTCTGATCACAAGGTGTAATGTAATCCTCTCAAACTGTGGAATACGAAAAATCACACGAAGCCTGAAAAATGCCAAAACAAACACTCTTTCACAGATTCAGGGAAAGCAGAAAGAAAATGGTGTTTTCCCCAGGAAATTGTCTGAGCTATCCAAAGCCAGTCACGGCAGGTCTGTTCTGGGCTGGCCTTTTGACCACCAAATGGAACCGCTTTGCTCGAAGGAGAATCCTAAAGTGGGGAGCAGGGAAGGGGAGGCCGAGTGGCAGGGAGAGGGGGCTCTGCGGGGAGGTGGATACTCACGTGGTGCCCCCACACTGAGGTTCCAGTTATTTTCCCCTTCAGCCTCTTAATTGATGTTGCTTCGTCCACAGGGCTGATTTAAAGTCTGTTGCTTTAACAACCACACCTCTCCTCCCAAGGGTCAAGTGCCTGGTTGGAAGAGAATATCCATGTAATTTATTTTACCCCCCAGTTCACTCCTGAGCCAAGCTGGTGAAATAGCTAGAAGTGATGTGGGGCCTAAATAGCCATGAGTGTGTACATACGAGGACATTATTCACTGTGTGGACACACTGCGGCCAGAAGTTCATTCTCTATGTGCTTGGGGGCGTGGAGAGTGTAACGTCACCTAGAAGTCTGCAGTACAGATTTTTTAGGGGATTTATTGGGGAAATTATTGTGTAAGAAGACACCTTGGAGATGGACATGTACACACTGCCATATTTCAAATGGATAAGCGGCAAGGACCTGCTGTACAGCATAGGGGACTCTTCCCAGTGTGGTGCGGCAGCCTGGATGGGAGGGGAGCTCGGGGGAGAACGGATACGTGCGTATGTATGGCTGAGTCCCTTTGGTGTCCACCGGAGACTATTACAACACTGGTCATTGGCTATACCCCAGTACAAAATAAAAAGTCTTTTAAAAAAAAAAAAAAAAAAAAAAAACAGGGAGATTCCCTTGAAAGGAAGCTTAAGATAAAACATGATTATTAAAAGATCAACAGTGGACCCTCAGCCCTACATGTGCCTTATTTATTCCGTGAGTAATTGAGATCACGTTGATAAATGCTTCTTTGGCTTCTTCTGTTTGCCTGATCCTGGAGGCTACTTCCTCCTCCCCTGCCTTCCCCACCCAGCTGCTCCTATTTTAATATACAGCTGGTGTACGCTGAGTGAATGCAAATCCATGGTAGCATGAACATCAGCTGGAAGGTAAAAGGAGTATCCAAAACTATGTGCCCTGCAGGCACAGACAACTTTTGAATTGTCTTCTGTCTGTCATCTTCTCCATCAATGTCCCTCTCCTTTTATGTAGGTAAATCAAAACCCGTCTATAAGTGTGTGTCTGCGTCAATGTGCTCCTTGAGGTGGAATGCACTGTTCCACAGTTCAGTGCTGGGGCCTTTCCTGGTGGCTCAGTGGTAGAGAGTCCGCCTGCCAATGCAGGAGTAACGGGTTCGATTCCTGATCTGGGAAGATGCCAAGTGCCACGGTGCAACTAAGCCCAGGGGCCACAACGACTAAGCCTGTGCTCTAGAGACCGGGAGCTGCAACTCCTGAGCCCATGCACCCCAGACTGTGCGCTCTGCAACAAGAGCAGCCGCCACAACAACAGCTCCACACCCAGAACGCAGCCCCCGCTCTTTGGAACTCGAGAAAGTCCGCTCAGCAAAGACCCAGCACAGCCAAAAAGTGATGAATAAAGAGTTCAGACTGGAAAAGTGCATGTTCACTACTAAATACTTAAAAGTCTATACTAAGAAAGGACAAGGGAATTCAATCCTCCAAAGGAATGTTTCCTCTCTTCCCAACCGTTCCACATAAAAGGAGCCCCAAAGATACTGTTGAATGAATGACTGAATGAGCTCTGTAGCAGCTGATGACTGATCGTGTGGGTGTCACCCTCCAAAGTCTGCCCACCCTATGAGACTTATGCTGCAGAAACTAGTATCCAGAAGAAAAAGATCCATGAGTCAGAATTTGTAGGCAAGTTGATTTTCTTCTTGCTGTTTGGGATACGGAAACTAAGCCAAGGAAGCCAGCCTGTTAGGTTTCCCTTTGTTAACTGACGGGAGGAAGTTGATGAATTGCGAAGCTTTCTTTGAACACACACAAAAATCTGACTGAAGTGGGAAACGGAAGAACCCAGACTTTTACTACATACAACATACTTATTTCGATAGAGTTAAGTCTCACTGTGACTCTATTTAAACCACCAGCACGTTGAGCATTAGGTTAGGAAACAAAGGTGTGCATGCAGACCAGACTTAACCTTGAGTTCATGTTTCTTCTGATTCTTCAACATCACTGTCAAGAAATCACTCAGCCCCGAATCAAGCAACTAAAACCACATGAGAGCCTGCGGGATCTAATCTCATAATTCTAGAACACTGATGGTGAAATTCTTAGAAAACTGGCACTATGATTTGGGGACATTATTTTCAGCTCAGCAACCTGTGGTTCTGTTTTTGTTTTTTTCTGCTTACTCCTCTGCACATCAGCTATTTGAATCAATATACGTTGTACTTGCCAGATGGGAAGTTATCAGGGAAGAAGCTGGACTTGCCATTTGTCAAAGAATGCCCCATTCAGGACCAGCTCCCCTAAGCTGGCTGGGCAGGCTGTCTCCTGACCGACTTACAGAATTACCAGCTTCCGCTACCCACCTGGATTCCTTCAGTACTTCCACTCCCAGGAAGGAAATGACCACACTCTTTGCAAAAGATTAAGATGATCATTTTACTATGCAAAATGTGTCCCATGTCACAATCATTGTCGAAACAGAAGTGTGTAATGAGAAGAACTGGGTTTTCTTCACTTCAAAAGTTGATCCTTTGATGTTCTTTGACAAGGAGGGGGACGGCTTTGCAGAAGAGGAAACTGCTTTCAAGATGCAGCATGTGTATATATGCATGTGTGCTCAGTCACTTCAGTCGTGTCCAACTCTTTGCGACCCTCATGAACTGCAACCTGCCAGGCTCCTCTGTCCATGGAATTCTGCAGGCAAGAATACTAGAGTGGGTGGCCACATCCTACTCCAGGGGATCTTCCCGACCCAGGGACTGAACCCGCGTCTCCTGCGTCTCCTGAATTGCAAGTGGATTTTTTTTTACTGCTAAGCCACTGGGGAAGCCCCGTGTGTGTGTGTGTGTGTGTGTGTGTGTGTGTGTGTGTGTGTATATATTCAATCTATATTACTCAGCCATGAAAAAAGAATGAAATAATGCTGTTTGCAGCAACATGGATGGATCTAGAGACGGTCATACTGAGTGAAGTAAGTCCGATAAAGACAAATATCATATGATATCATTTATATGTGAAAACTAAAATGATACCAATGAACTCCTATATAAAATAGAAATAGAACCACAGATATAGAAAACAAACTTATGGTTACCAAAAGGGAAAAGGAGGGAGGGATAAATTAGGAGTTTGGGATTAATAGATATACATTCAGAGAAAGCAATGGCACCCCACTCCCGTAGTTTTGCCTAGAAAATCCCATGGACGGAGGAGCCCGGTAGGCTGCAGTCCATGGGGTCGCTAGAGTCGGACGCGACTGAGCGACTCCACTTTCACTCTTCACTTTCATGCACTGGAGAAGGAAATGGCAAGCCACTCCAGTGTTCTTGCCTGGAGAATCCCAGAGGTGGGGAAGCCTGGTGGGCTGCCACCTATGGGGTCGCACAGAGTCGGACGCGACTGAAGTGACTTAGCAGCAGCAGCAGATATACATCGCTATGTATAAAATAAATAACCAACAAGGGCCTACTGCAAAGCACAGAGAGCTATACTCAATATTGTGTAATAACTACAATGGAAAAGAACTTGAAAAAGAAAATAATATATTGTGATATATATACAGTTTTAGAAAGAGAGAGAACTGATTCACCTTTTTTGCATAGAATGATGGATACACCAAGTCCTACTGTAGAGCACAGAGAACTACATTCAGTAGCCTGTGCTAAACCGTAATGGGGGGGAGCAGGAGGAAGGATATATGTGTGTTCCAAGCTCTCAGTTTACCCCTCCCTTATACACACTGCTATCTAGAAAACAGAGAGTTAATCATATCCTACAGCACAGCATGGGGACTCTAGTCAATACTCTGTCATGACCCATATGGGGGAAAAAATCTTAAAAAGAGTGAATATATGTGTATGTATAACTGATTCACTTTGCTGCACTCCAGAAACTAACACAACATCGTAAATCAACGATACTCCAATTTTTAAAAAATTACAAAGGATGTGCAGAATAATATTAAAAAAAGAAGATTGCTTTCAGTAGAGGTTGCAGTGTAGGGGGAGGGGAGCATCTTTGTTTTACTTCAATTCTGTTTCTCTCATTTTCTTTCTTTCCAATTCTGGTAAGGAAATAAGCAATTGTTGTCAAAAACTAACTGTCAAGATGTTTTCATTCCATTGGTTTCTGATAAACAACAAGCTGCTGAGGTTGGAGTGTGATGGACAACTCTCCCAGAATCAGTTCCATAAAAGCCCAGAAAGAGTCCCAGCTTTGAAGTGGATTGGATCATTTTTTATATGAGAATAAACTGCCTTCTTAGTTCTTAAAAAAAAAAAAAAAACTGATTGAAAGAGACCAATGTCATCACTCCTCAAGTGCTTAAAATAAATGACTAAAAATCTGGGAGCGCGTTCGAGGTTTGCCTGTGCTGACGTCTTATAAAAGGAGAAGCTGAGTCTCGCTTGTACATTTGTATGAAAATGAGATCAAGGCTTCTCCAGAATCGAACCAAATTGAATTGCCCGCAGCCCTGTTTGGATAACTGAGTAACAAATGATTTCCGTTATTACTCATGTTGCATACTTAATATTCCTAATATATAGACAGTGTTCTGGAAGCTCCTTTTGGATTGGGAGGAAGGAGAGCTCTTTATTTCATTTTTCACGCTCAGATTCTTCAACTTCAGGGAGAAAAAGAACGGTACATCTGCACGGTGTATACAAGGCATCTGATAGTATGGAAGATGAACTTCAAAAATCACCCGCAGGAAATGACTCTAGTTTCCACAGCAAGGCGTGTGCTGGTGATCATACAGCAGCCCTCCTCAAGCACTGCCCTGTGTGTGTGCTCAGATGCTCAGGCATGTTGGACTCTTTGTGGCCCATGCCTGCCAGGCTCCTCTATCCATGGAATGTTCCAGGGAAGAATACTAGAGCAAGTTGCCATTTCCTCCTTCAAAGGATCTTCCCAACCCAGAGGACAAACCCACGTCTCCTGCCTTGGCAGGCAGAGGTTTTACCAGAAGTGCCACCTGGGAAGCCCTACATAGTGCCATGGTCAAATGCTAATTTTGTAAATAAACAGAGTGCCACCAATTTCATGGAGAAAGATTCACAAGAAATGATCTAATTTCTGATTAAAGATTAACTTTAGGCAACAAAATTCTTATCATAGAGCCTGGTCTCAACTTTACCCAATGGGACTATTTTGGAGGAATGTATCATGAGTGATTAAATTTTTAAGCAGTTTGGAACTTTATAAGAAAACAAAGAGGGACCAAGTGGGCTTCCCCAGTGGCTCAAAAGTAAAGAATTCACCTGCAGTGCAGGAGATGCAGGAGACGCATATTTGATCCCTGGGTTGGGAAGATCCTCTGGAGGAGGGCGTGGCAACCCACTCCAATATTCTCACCACAAAAATCCCATGGACAAAGGAGCATGACAGGCCATGGTCCCTGGAGTGTTGGGCACGACTGAAGCGAGTGAGCTCACACAGGCAACCAGGGACCAAGGAACAGCATGTCAATGGCTTAAAGTAAATTTTCTTCACATTAAAAACAAATAGCACTATCTATCAACCTATCTTAAGTGGCAGGGTTTTATATGAGGAGTGAATAACATAATGATATTATTCCAGACCTTACAGATTTGTTCCCCAGCTGAGACATGTACGCATAAAAATCATTCATTACAATAAGCATATTAAGTAAATATAGTTCCGTGATCAGAGAGTCAAAAGAACAGACTGCTTCCTTTTCTTTCTGGAAAGTTATGTGCCTTTGATCAGAGAGTCAAAAGAACAGACTGCTTCCTTTTCTTTCTGGAAAGTTATGTGCCTTTATCCTTAGTGATTTTAAGAAATCGGAAAAAAGAATGTCAAGTTCAGTGTGAGACAGGTAGAAGCAGTCATCCAGAACAATCATCTGTGGGTTGGTTATCATTGGCTGCTACTTCTTGAAAAAGGCCAACCCTCAAAACCGCTAGCAAGAGCGCATCTCATGTAATCTAATTTAGATTTAGGGAAAAGCAGGAAACCAGTGGGTTTTAGAAATGTAGGAGTCTAACAATTTTACCAAGGCTGAGGTTAAATTATATAAGATTGTCATCAGAGTCAATGCGAAGAGAAGCTCAAAAACCACTGATTTACTTCCATGAAGCTTTCCTATGACTGATGAAATGAGACCCGATTAGCGAGTGATGCTGAGTGTCATGTTTACACAGAGACCTTGACTTGCTTTAGACATTGTGTTAAATACCTGAGTCATCACTCCATTGTCAGGTGCAATGAGTCTGGAAACTTCCAGAAGAGAGAGTCAGATAGAGGACAGAGAGAGGGAGAAAGTGACATGTACTGCCGTCTATGGGGTCGCACAGTCGGACACGACTGAAGCGACTTAGCAGCAGCAGCAGCAGCAACAGTCCTGCACACCGAGAACATTCAGAAGGCGTAGAGTAACCAGTGCTGGTTTAGAAAAGTGTCGATAAATGAGTCCCCCTCTGGTGGCCCACGGAAGAGAACCAGTAGTAACACTGTGTGATATCAACTACAGTGGCTGCAACAAAGAAGTCGAGACAATGCAGAGAAAGTGTCCTCCAGATTGGAGTCTTATTGAATAACTATGACTGGCACCCAAGGATCTACAGGAGGCTGCTACACAGTGTCCCACTGGGTATAGGGAACAAAGGTACACATCTTCACTCTCAACCCTCAGATTCAGGTCCACCAGGAAAGTGCTCAGGAGTAACTAAAGCATGACTTTTAGAGTCACCCAGATTGAGGCTGTAACAACCTCTCCATAAACGTGAAGTAGAGTGGTTTTAGCCGAGTCGCCAAAACTTTCTGATTTTCCTTTTCTATATGTGTTGCGTTGAAGGCAGACCCGGTAACTGGCTTGGAGAGTTACTGTGACACGAAAGGACTCACAGACTTAGAAAGCTGCTGCTGCCGCCGCTGCTGCTGCTGCTGCCGCCACTGCTGCTGCTGCTGCTGCTGCTGCTGTTAAGTCGCTTCAGTCGTGTCCGACTCTGTGCGATCCCATAGACGGCAGCCACCAGGCTCCCCTGTCCCTGGGATTCTCCAGGCAAGAACACTGGAGTGGGTTGCCATTTCCTTCTCCAATGCATGAAAGTAAAAAGGGAAAGTGAAGTCGCTCAGTCATATCTGACTATTAGCCACCCCATGGACTGCAGCCTACCAGGCTCCTCCATCCATGGATTTTCCAGGCAAGAGTACTGGAGTGGGGTGCCACTGCCTTCTCTGAGAAAGCAAGCTAATGGTTACCAAAGGGGAAACTGGAGGTAGGGACGACTAGGAGCTAGGCATTCACAGGTACACACTGCTATGTATAAAACAGCTCAACAACAAGGACCTACTGCATAACGTGGCACCCACTCCAGTACTCTTGCCTGGAAAGTCCCATGGACGGAGGAGTCTGGTGGGCTGCAGTCCATGGGGGTCGCTAAGAGTCGGACACGACTGAGCGACTTCACTTGCACTTTTCACTTTCATGCATTGGAGAAGGAAACGGCAACCCACTCCAGTATTCTTGCCTGGAGAATCCCAGGGACGGGGGAGCCTGGTGGCTGCCGTCTATGGAGTCACACAGAGTCGGACACGACTGAAATGACTTAGCAGCAGCACTGCATAACACAGGGAAAATACTCAATATCTTATAGCAATCTATAATGGAAACGGATCTGAAAAAGAACATATATATATATATATATATATATATATATATATATATATATACAGCAGAACCATTTTGTGAAACTGAAGCTAACACAGCGTTGTAAATCAACCATACTTCAATTAAAAAAACAAGAGTTACCATGAATTGAATGAGATATTATATAAAGCCCTGAGCACTCTGCACTCAGTAATGTGCAGTTTTTATGATTCTTGCTCCCAAGATTCTTGGGATGGAATGTGGTTTGTTTTAAAAAAAAAAAAAAAAAATGGGAAAGGTCTACTCCTGGGGAATGGAAAAAAAATGAAATTTTCGTTGCTCATGACTCACTGACCACCAGGGAGCCATTTACAACTTATCTGTATGTTAGCAATGAGAACTATGTCTGTCCTCTTACGCCAACAAATTGCCATCAGGATAAGCTGATGCAAAAGGAAAAAAAAAAAAACTTTGTCCCTCTGGGTAACGAGCAAGTCTTTATTTAAGATAAGTCTGAGTAAGCAGATCTATGTAACAGTCTACTTTACTGTTTAAACGCCAACTGTAAAAATAAACGTGCCACCCCAAAGAAAAGTGTTTGCTGAGTGGGCATCCCCTCGCCACGTTTAATCATTCATAGAATGCATTCGGGGTTACCACTGTGTCAGTTACTTCTGAACCCAGGGAAAATCTGACTGACTTAGCTGGAGTTTCTTTGCTGTCCTTATCCAGCCTTTATTTATTTACTTTTTGACTCTGCTTGCTGAAAAATATGAGTGCATACGACTAGGAAAAGCCTACGAGTTTATGGGAATCGGTATATCCTTGGAATGACTTGCAAAGTGAGTGCTGAAGTGGCCATCTGATTTCAAACAGAGGCTCTGAGCCTCCTCCAGGCCCCTACTTGCATCAGGAGTGGAGCTTTCTACTCCGCTGTCAGCGCCTCTGTGGACGGGCACCGCTGAGGTACTTCTTCTCCCCTCATGGGCTTTCTCGCCCCTGACTCACTGCACGATCAAATGATACATGCCTTGTTCACACGGTCATGTCTTCTTTCTCTCTTACATTGGAGTATCATTGCTGTGTGATGTGGTGTTGTTTCTGCTGTATAACAATGTAAATCAGCCAGGGTAGACACGAGTCCCCTCCCTCTTGGGCCTCCCTCTCCTCTCCCCTCCCTTCCCACCCCTAGGGCATCACGGAGCACTGGGCTGAGCTCCCTGCGTACAGCAGCTAGCCCTCTGTTTACACGTGGTGATGGGTCTATGTGTCAACCTTAATCTCTTAATCTGTCCCAACCTAGTCTTGCCCTGCAAATAGCTCCATCTCAACCACCTTCCTAGATGCCACATATATGTGTTAATATGCAGTTATTTGCTTTTCTCCTTCTGATTTACTTTACTCTGTATGACAGGCTCTGGGTCCATCTATGTCTCTACACACAACTCCTGAGATGCCTGTGCTGAAGAAAACTGCCTCAGGCAGAAGTCTTTATGGAAAGCACAAAGGTTGGGATCAATATGCAATTTTCTGTGAAACTTGAATATTCTTTGTGAATTGACATTTTGTTTTTCAGGACTAGAGGATTTCTGTGTCATCCATGTGACTTCATTAGGATAAAGAAGAGCTGGAGATGACTTTCTCAGAAAATGTCAAGAGGATCGCAGAGAAGCACAGCCACAGGAGAGGTTGACCTGAAATAAACAGTCTGACATAGGGAACGTCAGAGTGAACATACAGAGTCCCTGCTGAGTCGCTTTTCGTGTCTGACTCTTTGTGACCCATGTGGTGAGCCAGGCTCCTCTGTCCATGGGATCCTCCAGTCAAGAACACTGGAGTGGGTTGCCATGCCCTCCTCCAGGGGATCTTCCCTACCTAGGGATTGAACCCGCATCTCATAACCTCACCATCACTGGCAGGCAGGTTCTTTACCTCTAGAGTCACTTGGAAGCCTTGGCGGCTCAGACAGTAAAGAATCTGCCTGCAGTACAGAAGACCTAGGTTGGATTCCTGGATCACGAAGATCCCCTGAAGTAGGAAATGGCAGCCCACTCCAGTACTCTTGCCTGGAGAATCCCCTGGACAGAGGAGCCTGGTGAGCTACAGTCCATGGGGTGCCAAAGAGTCAGACGCAACCGAGTGACTGACAGTTTCACTTTCATAAAGCATTTAAACCTGAACATATTCACACGAAGATGTGGTGCATGCTACGTACACAGCAACTCCGCAGATACCATGAATCCCTCTCTTATCTGGGGTGAAGACGGATCCATGCTGGTTTGGTGGTGGCCTCTATGCAGGAATCCGTGCCAAATTCAATAAATCCTTCACAAAATAATTACAGAAGGCTCAGGCAATTTGATTTGTTCTTATCAATTTGGAACTTTGATCTCTGCTGTTATGAAATGCTGTTCAATAACATATGACTACAATCATCCTTTCTACTCTAGCTGAGAGTGAAATATGTTCTAAATGATATTTTAAAGGCAAGGAGAAAAATCCATGATGGGAAATGGCGAAGAGAGACATTTCTGTCACAGAAACACGTGAGTGGAGAGATCAGCCAGCCCCCATGCAAGGTCAGACTTCACTTATTTTTGTTAATTGTATTTATTTATTTATTTACCTTTTTGAAACTCAGAGTATAACTGATTTACAATGCTTCCGGTGCACATATTTATTATGGACATACACATGTTTATTCTTTTCCAGATTCTTTTCCATTATAGGTTATTTTAGGCTCACTCAGTAAAGCAGGAGACACAGTTTCGAGCCCCTGGAGAAGGGCATGGCAACCCACTCCAGTATTCTTACCTGCAGAATCCCATGGACAGAGGAGCCTGGTGGGCTACAGTCCATGCAAAGAGTCAGACATGACTGAGCAGCTAACGCTTTCACACTTTCCACAAGATATTGAATAGGGTTCCCTGTGATACGCAGCCGTTCTTTATGGCCTATCTATTTTATGTACAGTAGAGTGCATCTGTTAATCCCAAATTCCTAACTGAAGGGCCCTGCTCTAGAAGACGAGGTTCCTGGCCTGGATGCCTCTCTCTCTGTGGGGCAAGGACTATGTAAGAGGTTAGCCTCTCAATGAATCTCCAGCCCCAAACAGCCCGGGCCTCCTTCCAGGCTGGCCCTCCTGAGCTTCTCCCAGGTGTGAGTCCTGGGCCCCAGGAGCAGACAAAGGTAGCTCTTTGGTGTGGGGAGTGTGGAAGGGTTACACCGCACAGGTGGGCACCTACATCCGGGCGGGAAGTGCCTCCGTGGTTCAAGTCCGAATCGGGAGCAAACTGGGGTGGGGGTAACGGGCCTCGGAATGGGTGCGGGGACTGGGGCTTTCTCACCCTCGGATGCCACTGTGGGGCCTTCCCTGGTGGTCTGGGGTGAAGAACCGCGTGCCAGGGCCGCGGACACAGGTTCCAGCTGTGGTCCCAGAAGGTTCCGCGCCACCCGGAAATGAAACCCGGCAACCACCGCTACTGAGCCTGCTCGCTGAGAGCCTTGGAGCTGCAGCAAGAGCGGGCGTGGCGGTGAGGAGCCCAAGCCTGCGACTGGAGGGTAGTCCCACTCCTGCAACTAGAGAAAGCCCACAGGCAGCAACAACCAAATAAAAGGCAGGTGAATGTTTCAAAGCACTAGTGAGAAACTCCCAAGGCTGAAAATTCTAAATCCAAAGTTGACTAAGACATAAAACAGCTGTATTTGTTAAGACAGTTCAGTTCAGTTCAGTTGCTCAGTCGTGTCCGACTCTTTGTGACCCCATGAATCACAGCACGCCAGGCCTCCCTGTCCATCACCAACTCCCAGAGTTCACTCAAACTCACATCTATCGAGTCAGTGATGCCATCCAGCCATCTCATCCTCTGTCATCCCCTTCTCCTCCTGCCCCCAATCCCTCCCAGCATCAGAGTCTTCTCCAATGAGTCAACTCTTTTGCATGAGGTGGCCAAAATACCAGAGTTTCAGCTTTAGCATCGTTCCTTCCAATGAACATCCAGGACTGATCTTGCCATCTAAACTCCATTGGTTTGGGCTAACTGTCCAGTCAGTCAGTTCAGTCGTGTGACCCCAAGGACTGCAGCACGCCACGCCTCCCTGTCCATCACCAACTCCCAGACTTTACTCAAACTCATGTCCATTGAGTCGGTGATGCCATCCAACCATCTCATCCTCTGTCGTCCCCTTCTCTTCCTGCCCTCAATCTTTCCCAACATCAGAGTCTTTTCCAATGAGTCAGTTCTTTGCATGAGGTGGCCAAAGTATTGGAGTTTCAGCTTCAGCATCAGTCCTTCCAATGAACACCCAGGACTGATTTCCTTTAGGATGCACTGGTTGGATCTCCTTGCAGTCCAAGGGACTCTCAAGAGTCTTCTCCAACACCACAGTTCGAAAGCATCAGTTCTTAAGTCAGTAGAATACAAAACATTGTATTGAATCGTTCTTAGCATGGTGTGTGATGTAAATGGTTAAGCATATGGTATGTGGCTCTTGATTTTAACTCTTACGCTGGATTCCACAAATGTTAGGAAAGCACCTTCTGCTTGTTTGTATTTGTCTTTGTCCAGGAAGAATTTCTGGTGCATTTGGAAGGATGCTGGACCAACCTGAAGGTTTAGAGGGGCTGGGATCAGTCAAACGCTGAGATTTCATGAAGACTCACAGTCCTCATCTGTATCTCTTAAATCTAATACAAGAGAGAGGGTTGTTTGGCCTTTGAGAACGCTCTCAGTTACAGGGCAGCAACGTTGTCTAGTCCTGTGTCTCCAGAGCAGTGTTGTTAGATAATAACTATTAACGGTAGGAATTCAATCTAATTTACAATGTTTTTTTTTTTTTTTTTTCATTTCGTCCCTGAAAACCAGAGAAGTATTTTGTGTTAGTACAGCCTTCTCTAATCCAGTGCCAAAATTCACAAGAGCTAGGGGAGATCCCAGGTGGCTGGAAATGTCTTAAACATTTCGGGGGATGTTTTCCCTGGTTTTGAACAGTATTCATAAACGTTTCAAAGTTCTCTTTGAGGTTCGACTTTAACATCCTCTTCTTTTGCTGTTGCTGTTGTTTAGTTGCTAAGTCTCGTCCGACTCTTTGTGACCCCATGGACCGTAGCTCGCCAGGCTCTTCTGTCCATGGGATTTCCCAGGCGAGAATATTGGAGTCAGTTGCCATATCCTTCTCCAGGCGATCTTCCTGACGCAGGGTCTCCTGCCTTGCAGGTGGATTCTTTACTGCTGAGCCATGGGGGAAGCCCAGCTTTCTTCTGTAAGAGTCTTGAAATCTGCAGGTGTGACGATAATTATTCTTTCTCTATTTGACTGCACTGGACCTTACTTACGGCACGTGGGCTTAGTGGCCCTGAGGCATGTGGGATCTTAGTTCCCAGACCAGAGGTTGAACCTGTACCCCTGAATTGCAGAGCACTGGATCTCCAGGGTGATCATGAGTTTGAGCAAGCTCCGGGGGTCGGTGATAGACAGGGAGCCTGTTGTGCTGCCATCCATGGGGTCGCAAAGAGTCGGACAGGACTGAGCGACTGAACTGAACTGTGATTTCCATGGAAGTCCCTGATATTTATTCTTGATGTCACCTTCTGATACGAAGTGATGGATTCCAGAGACATGTTACAGCAATACTGACTGATGCTTTTCCCCTGAACACTACATCTTGTCTTCGTGTTTGTTCTGGCAGAGAATGATTTAACTGGCCAGCTCCGGAGAGATTTTAATTTGCAAGGGAAAGGAGTAGTCTGCGAACTTGCCTGCACATCTGTTAATATTTTCAAAACACAGGCCCTTCCTCCTTGCTCTGTATCAGATTGTCAATGCACATACTGTCTGGACTGATGTTGTGGGTGAGACCTGTAGCGGGCCCTGCTTTTGTACAGCCCCTTAGGACAGTGAGCATTCATTTTGCAGCAGAAAGCAGAATCAGTACCAGCACTGGAAACACTCCCATGGCTTTGCTTGCTTTGGGTGGAACAGATAATGTGGTTGTTTATGAAATCACAAGCCATGCATATCCTGCCTCATCTAGTTCTGAAATTCAGTGACAGAGTGATGCAAGGGATTCTCCAGCAACTGAAATAATAGCATTAATACAACACCTCACATTCACTTGTTGCCTCGTGAAACAAAATTCTACTTGCCTGCCTGTTGCTGTGTCAAAAATGGGATGATTTGTCAGAAGTGGGACAACTCTGTTCTCTTTTGCCAAAATGAAAAGAAGCTCTTATCTTGAGTCCTCTGTTTACCCCCCAACCCCTAAAGACAGCCGAGTTTGGATAAAGAGGGTCTGCCAACATTCATTCCCATCCATGAGATGAACTGGGAAATTCTTCAAAGTCTTACTAAGGAGCATCATTGAAATTCTTCAGGGTTTTAAAAAAAAACATAAAAGTGTAGATGAACGTATTCAATTCTTTCTTTCTGTCTCAACGAAACTAAATTTCAGCTCTGGAAGGAAAGTATTTGTCTTCTGTGTCTGAAACATTTAAATATTTGAATATATTGTTTCACTGTCAGCTGAGGCAGTAGAGGCTGATCATCTGTACCAAGTGTCAGCAAGCATTTTTCTTAAGGGCCAGGTAGTCAGCATCTTAAGTTTTCGGGGCCTCACTGGGTCTCTGTCACAGCGATTCAACTCTGTAGTAGTAGCTCAAAGGCAGTCATAGACGATAAGAAAAAAATAAGTATGGCTATGTGTTCCACAAAAGGTTATTTGCAAAAACAGGCTTTTTGGCTGAAAGACCACGATTTACAGACTCTTGATCTATATATACATAAAACTGTTAGAATAATTACTTTGGGGTTCTTGACAACCTCACTCTCACAAATGTGATCAAAAGATTTTTAGAATAGTACCCTGAGATATGTAACATCCTCAACAATGGCCATTGAAGAAAAATTCTTTTAAGGAAGTAAGCATGCTTTCTGATGGAAAACATGTTTTCTAAAATATATACTCCCTAAGGACAACTATCTCCCCCTCTCGAAAACACAATTTTTTTCTAGAAAATGCTCATTGTAATGACTATTTACCCAGTTCGAGGTTCTGAATTTTCCAGGCTTTGTGTTAAAGCCAAATAGAGTGAATTTATCAGTGAGTGCTACACCATGACAGCAGGGATGAATGCCTCGTTCAAACCCATGATGGGTTTGACTCTCTACTGTCTCTTTCCAAAACAGCTCCATCTGAAAAGGCGCGAAGAAGGTATCTTGTTTTACTGCATCACTGTGTCTATCTATCCCAAGAACGGTTGCCTGCCAGGCCCCTCTGTCCATGGGATTCTCCAGGCAAGAACACTGGAGTGAGTAGCCATTCTCTTCTCCAGGGGATCTTCCCAACCCAGGGATTGCACCTGGGTCTCCTGCATTGCAGGCAGATTCTTTACCATCTGAGCCATCAGGGAAGTCCATCTATTTCATAACATAATGCAAAGGAGAAGTTAAAGACAAAGAAAAGACAAAGTGAAATTTCCAGTCTGGATATTTATTGTCACACAAAGAATCTTTTACTCAACTATTCATCAGAAAGATGGGAGGGAAAGAAGAGGAAAAAACTATCAGCAAAATCTGTCTTTTTATAAATGTGTTTCTTTTTCCTGGATAGGGTTTTGGAAGATAAAGAGCATTTTGGGGGATGGGACTTTGGGAGATAAAGGGGGTTTAGATTAGTGGCTCTTTTTACTTAAACCGTTTTTATAAAGTTACGTTACAAAGGAAAAAGTGAGTGAGGTGTGCTGTGCTGAGGTAGGCTACAATTATTTGCACCAGATGTGGCTGTGGAGCAGTTTTTTCACATATGATATTAATATAATCAGTGTCTTGTGATTCACGGTAATGGAGTATTACATAGAATAACAAAGGAATGATACCAGTGTGAAGAAGCTATTTTATTTAAAAAAAAAAAAAAAAAAAACCATATACTGTGCTGTTCTGAAGGACACGCTGTTCAAAATCACTGAAAAAATAAGTGACCACATGTTATTCAAGGATTAGTACAGAAGAACACCACTAATTGCCAAAAGGTGACCTTAACAGAATAGGTAGAGCAGATACAAAAATGTCCCTGCGACTCAAATGCTTGTTTAGAACAATCGTCGTTTGAAACGACTCACGATTCCCCAGGATCCGGGAGATCAGTGTCCGTCTGTCATTCCAGGCTACATCTAAATACAAAGGGCTTTTCATACAGACATTTCTTTCGTCCCTTTTTGAACTTGAAAGGGAGAACATGAAGAGGAAATGCCATTTCCTGTCTTAGATATTTATGATTGAGTGGGCTTCTTTAGCGATGGATAAAGTCGCTTCGCCAAAGAAATCCTCCTTTGAGAACAGCTGGAGGTCACGATGCCGTTGCTGTTGCTCCGACGCTCAGTCGTGTCCGACTCCGCAACCCCAGGGGCTGCAGCACGCCAGGCTTCCCTGTCCTTCAGTCTCCGGAGTTTGCTCAAACTCAGTTCCGTTGAGTCGATGATGCCGTCCAACCACCCTCCTTCTGTCGTCCCCTTCTCTTCTTGCCCTCAGTCTTTCCCAGCATCGGGGGCTTTTCCAGTGAGTCTGCTCTTTGCATCAGGTGACTAAGTATTGGAGCTCAATATACAGGATTGGAGGTCAATGCTGCATGCTTAAGAAATGGAGAAGTTGTGCAATTTCAATGGAAGTTTGCAGTAAAAAGGTTGGAGAGGTAACCAGTTGGCAATGGCACTGACTTTAAAGCAAAATCATGAATCTGAGTGAATTATGCAGTCTTCTTTTCTGGATCAAAACTTTAGTCTCTGTAATTCAGAACAAAGGTACTTAGCACAATGTACATTCTTTTCAGGTTATTTCTTGTGTCTCTCAGGTTATATACCTATAAGTACATATCTTCCAAGTAAATATCCTCCAAAATAAGAGAGAGAGAGCCATCTTTACCCAAAGGAATATTTTGATCTAACTCTCCATATCAAACCTCAATATTTCTCATCAACCTGAGAAATGGATCTCAGTTCAAGATGAAAAAAAAAAAAAAAAAAGCAGGTCTTTATGTTTTGGGAACCCAGCTATCATTCTTCATTGATTTATAGATTTTAATATAGCCTCTCTATATAGGTTTTAATCTATCTATAAATCTATAGACTTAGAATCTATATAGGGATTTTAATATATTCTCTAAAGCAAATCTGAACATCACACAGGTAAATATTTACAGATATGTCATTAGTCACCATAATTTGTGAATTAATTTATGTTTCGTCAAGTCAACGGGAAATTTTGGGGAGCTGACTAAGCTATTTCACCCTTCTGCAGTTCTTGAAATAATGTTGTATTTTAAGTGTCTTCTTTAGCCTGGAAGTGCCTCCCCAATGGCCCGATGGGTAAAGAATCTGCCTGCAATGCAAGAGACATGGGAAATGCAGGTTCCATCCCGGGGTAGGGAAGAGCCCCTGGAGGGGGAAATGGCAGCCCACTCCAGGGTCCTTGCCTGAAAAATCCCACGGACAGAGGAGCCTGGCAGGCTACAGTCTATGGAGTCGCCAAGATTCAAACTGAGTGACAAGAGCGTTGGAGTCAGCCTGGAAAGCGAGGTGTGCAGAGATGGGGAGCGAATGCAGTGGCCAAGCCAAAGCTCTTTACGTTTCCCCTCAACCAGACTCTGAGATACCCATGAAGCTCCCTGTTCCTTTTCTTGTCTGAACGTTAAAGGCTGACCTCTCAGGAGAAACTCAGAGTCTAGGAAGAAAGTGGACGGTGTCTGAGTGATGCACACTTAAAAGGAACATCTCACAATGGGAGGAAACGAAGGAGCTTTCTTACAGGCATTCTATTTTAAAATAATGCCTCACTGCACCATCTGATGAAAGCTCTTCAGAGCACAGAATGTTAGTCACGATGGTAATTGAATGGCATGGAAAATGGCCCCAGGGTCTGCTAGGGACGTGCCAGGGTAATCACATGTTATCAGAACCACCTCCTGTCAACTTATCTAAAACCCAGGACTCAGAGCTGGCTTTAATGCTAGTGAACTCCATTGGGAAACAAATCATCTTACTTTAATAAAAACGTGCCGCCCATAAAAATTATCAAATGCACTGTCCTTTCAAAGGGGTTTCTTGTGGTTCTTTTAACAGTCAGCTCCTTGGGAAAGGCAGGGGAGAGTGGAAGAGAATCCATGTAAAATGAACACACACAGGTTTATTTTGTAGAAGAGATGCTGATGTAAAATAGTTCTGGCAGAGTGATGGAGTTTTCAGAATTTTAATTTAGCAGTTGTCTGAGATTCAGTAGTTTAAATGCTTTAAAAAAACTTTTCATGATTATTTCTAATTATTCTTGTCATGTTTCTGCAGGTTTTGAGAGCCTGTTCAGGTAGAACTTTGTTTTATTTAAGTGATGAGTCCCACTTAGAAATTTTAGGCTCCAGTTTAAGAAAGGGAAATATAGGAAATATATCTTTTAACAGCAATCCCCAGCATTTTTGGCATCAGGGACCAGTTTCATGGAAGACAGTTTTTCCAAGGATCAGGGTGGGGATGAGAGGGATGGTTTGGGGAGAATTCAAGCTCATTGCATTTTTTGTGTACTTTACTTGTGTTGTTATTATATCAGCACCACCTCAGATCATCAGACATTGGATTCAGTAGGCTGGGGACCCCTGATTTAAGACACACACACACACACAGAGTCAAATCCATACACACTCTAGAACACAAAGAAAATACAGAGTATTCCAGTGTATGTTTTTGAAGAGAAGTATATGATACACTGAGAAGTTACTACATGCTTGGAAAACCTGACGTTATGTAACATATTATATCCATTATTTCAGTAATGAAATGTTGCCACTGAATGACTCATGTTGCTCGCACACTCTTCTGAGAGCCCCACACACTGGGTCCTGAGGATGTTTAAAGCAGAAACTCGGTCCCCACAGCGGCTGCCCAGCTCTGATCCTCGGAAGTCCTTCTTTCAAGTGAACGGATGGAGGAGCATCAAAGACCCACAGCTGCTCTTTGTCGTCACTGTGACGAGAAAGACTTAAAAAGGCAGCTCTGAAGACGAGCAGAGGTTTCCTGTATCAGATCTGCCTCCAGGAGGGCATCTTCCAAAGTCTGCTCGTTATCGAGACCTCCCTGGTGGTCAAGTGGCTAAAACTTTGAGCTCCCAATGCAGGGGTGGGGTGTGGAACGGGGGCACCAGTTCAGTCCCTGGTCAGGGAACTAAGATTCCTACATGCCTCATGGTGTGACCGAAATAAATAAATTAATAAAAAACACAGATGTTGTATTTCTAAAGCAAACGAAAAGAGTCTATTGATTATTAAGCTGTGCTCCACGCACCAGGAGTGGGAAGCAGGTCTGAAATGATGTGTGTATATGTGTGTGTAAGGAGGAGCCATCCTAATTACGAAAATGTTTGCAGAAGGTTTCTAAAGTTGCCAACTCAGAAACCGTGACCTTTGTGTCTGATTGGTCATAAAATATTAAACCAATGAGATCTAATCCAACCAGTCATCAGCTGTTTGAATCCCACTGCATTCTATTATCACAATGGCTTTGAGTATTTGCTGGAGAGATTACTAAATATTTATACAGATGATTCAATGGCCAATTCAGTAACAGATGATTCACTACCGTTCACAAAGCAAAGTGCTTACGAGTTTAGTCTCTGAGGTGTGCCTCTGTGATGTAGCTCAGCTCTGCATCCAGGCTGATCTCGAGACACATGCAAAAAGCTTTAATGTCATGATTTTCCGATCTGTAAAGTGGGGATAACAGAAATAGTTCATGAGGCTCTTGCCAAGATTCACTGTGATGATGCAGGAAATGCACTTAACGATGATCAGTACAGCTTAATTGTTATTTTTTATATTGTTTATAACACCAACATCATCATCCTTACCACCATCCGGTGCAAATGACCGATTTCATTCATGTCTGACCACAAGTAAGGCTCCTTATATTGCGATCTGGTTCCTTGAGTTGTCTTCTCACTAATTCTAATGTAGCCCTCATGCTGCTGCTGCTGCTAAGTCGCTTCAGTCGTGTCCAACTCTGTGCGACCCCAAAGACGGCAGCCCACCAGGCTCCCCTGTCCCCGGATTCTCCAGGCAAGAGCACTGGAGTGGGTTGCCATTTCCTTCTCCAATGCATGAAAGTGAAAAGTGAAAGAGAAGTCGCTCAGTCATGTCCAACTCTGAGCAACCCCAAAGACGGCAGCCCACCAGGCTCCCCTGTCCCCAGATTCTCCAGGCAAGAGTACTGGAATGGGATGCCATTGCCTTCTCTGGTGTAGCCTTCATGACAGATAGAAAAAGAGAAGAAAAGAAAGGAAGGAAGGAGAGAGTGAAAGCTCTTTTTTAACCAACCTGCAAACGTTCGTACAGAAGGAGGGAGAGAGCAGAAGGAGGGGAGGGAGACAGAGACCTGCTCTGTTTTCTGTTGCCCTGGCTATAAGCCCGTATTCTTCAAATACTTTTTTACTGGTGTGATCTCTTCCCCATGCTGATCACTATCTCCTGATGGTGCTACATTTTTTCGACATCTCTTTACGGGAAAGTTACCCTGTATGGAAATTTCCAGATGTTCTGAAGTGTTTAAAAAATAATTAGGGAAGATGGCAAAGATCTAATAAAAGAGGAATTTACTGTAAACCCTGGTCATTGTTACCCTATTCTTAGAAGTGTTTTTCTCCATCTGTTTGTGTGTGTGTGTGTGTGTGTGTGTTTAATTTAAATTATTAAACTTATTTGCCTTGAAAGTTTAATAGGAACTTCTGTGAAGGTTTTGTTTTCTGTTTTTTGATTTGAGGAGAGGTCATGTGTATTTTGCACATGTGTTTAAATTAAATGGAGAAGGCAGTGGCTCCCCACTCCAGCACTCTTGCCTGGGAAATCCCATGGACGGAGGAGCCTGGTAGGCTACAGTCCGTGGGGTCGCAAAGAGTCAGACACAACTGAGTGACTTCACTTTCATTTTTAAATTAAAGGTGAATAGAAAGTTCTTGGGTAACTTGCTGGTTCAATTCGGTGATCTAGTAACACTGCAAAATTAAGGTGGAAGAAGTTTAGAGAAACCTTATTTTTTTTCCTTAAGGTGACAATTTTTTTCCATGTCAAATGTGGTTTTATTTATTACAATACAGAACATTTTGGAGGTATGAAATTGGCAATATTTAACTATCGGATTCCCTTATGCAAGAGAAATTATGTGATGGAGTACTTACTGAGTGCTTTTGCACTTAATAATTATTGCTTAGTTAAAAAGCACAGCTTAAAACAATATATATAATATAATCTCATTTAAAATTATTATCAATAATAATATGATAAATATGTGCAGGGTCAGTCTACCAGGCTTGTTCAACTCTTTGCAACCCCAGGGACTGCAGCCCACCAGGCTTCTCTGTCCACGGGATTCTCCAGGCAAGAATGCTGGAATGGGCTGCCATTTCCTTCTCCAGGGGATCTTCCTGACCCAGGGATTGAATTGGCATCTCCTGCATTGGAGGGAGGATTCTTTACTGCCCAGGAAGCAATATGCTAAACACATGTGTATAAATGTATTGCATGCATTAAAATGAGAGGAGTTTATCAAACTGTTGCTCCAGTTGTCTTTGAGAAGCTATTTATAGAGGCCTTTATAATCTGCTCGGTTTTCTGTAGTGTTTGAATAGTAAGTACATAGTGAATGTATCGGAGAAGGCAATGGCACCACTCCAGTGTTCTTGCCTAGGAAATCCCATGGATGGAGGAGCCTGGTGGGCTACAGTCCATGAGGTCACACAGAGTCAGACACGACTGACGTGACTTAGCAGCAGCAGCAGCAGTGAATGTATACCACTTTTGAAATAATTACGTTTCTAATCAGAAGGGAAACGCAGAACTAAAACATGAAGTGCAGGATTAGTCTGTATTTGTAATGATTCCTCATCTCATTTAGCAAAGCATTCATCAAAGGAATAGTAGCCTAAAGACTCAAATGCATTATTAGCTATGCTGCTGCTGCTGCCACTAAGTCATGTGAGTTGTGTCCGACTCTGTGCGACCCCAGAGACGGCAGCCCACCAGGCTCCCCCGTCCCTGGGATTCTCCAGGCAAATATATTCTCACCAGAGGTAACTCACCATGAAGAACTGCCATCAGGGAAAATAACATACCCCAAAAGATGTAGGTTTACATACAGCCTGTACTTTCTGGATCATGTTGAACCATCTCGAAGCCCATTTTTCCAGGAAGGAAAAAGTCATGCCCAAGCCGTGGACTTTCAACTACCAAGCTCCACCCCTAGGAAATGCCCTGGGCAACCGTAGGGTATAGAAACACCTAGTCTCCGAGCAACTGGAGTTCCGTTTAGCCTGTGGCTTCATAAATCATGAGACCCGGCCAACTCCTCCACTCCGGGAGACACCAGATTCCCTTGAGAACACACCGTTCTGGCCACTGCTTTACCTGAGTAAAGAGATCCTGTGCGACTCTGAGCCAGCACTGCAGATCAAAGGGAACCTAGGGGCTACATTCTACGGCTGCGTGGGTTCATGGACAACAAGGAGACTAATCCCCTACTAGTGGCTTTGAAACGATTCCATGCACCCGAAATTCTGCTGTCATACATGCCCTGAGGACTGGCCTTCATCAGAAGGACATGATGTAGCGCTGGAGTTGAGAAGGTCAACGACTGGGGAACTGGATCACCGAGGTTCAAATCCTGGTCCAAGTGCGACCTTGAGCGTCTCAAACTCTGTGCCTCTGAGTTCTCATCGGGTGAGTGGGCGTAGTAACAGTACCTATCCCATCAGTTGCTAGGTGGGGTCAATGAGCTAATATTTGTAAACACAATAAGCCTGGACCATAATAAGAATGATAAAGTGCTTGTTAAATTGAAAATTACCCATCATGACTATTTCAGTGATTTCTCTGGACCCTTAGAATTGGGTTCATTCCTCTGTTTTGAAAGAATGCTAGGTTAAAAATTCAGATACATTTCTGTAGGGCCACAAATAAGGGAACAATTGGTTCTGCTGGAGGGAAAAAAAGAAAATCTTGTCAGCAGAGATAGCACTGCGGTCCCAACATGAGTAAGAAACTATTTGGTCCAGAAAAGAAAAGGTGAGGCATTTTAGTGAAAACACCAAATATATAGTAACACACATTGTCTTTGTTCAGTGGCTCGGTCGTGTCCGACTCTTTGTGACCCCATGGACTGCAGCACACCAGGCTCCCCTGTCCTTCATCATCCTCCTGAGTTTGCTCAAACTCCTGTGCATTGAGTCAGTGATGCCATCCAACCATCTCATTCTCTGTCTCCCCCTGTTCCTCCTGCCCTCAATTTGTCCCACTGAGTCAGCTCTTTGCATCAGGTGGCCAAAGTATTATTTTCTGGGTTGTATGTAATATGTAGGGGGTCTGTATTTTCACTCACGACAAAATAGAGCTGAAGCTAAGAAAGGGAAAATCCCGGCTCAGGCGGGTCGGGGTAAGGGGCGGCGTCTAGGCTGTGTGCAGATGAACCCACCCCCTCCCAGAGTCAATTCTGAGTGACAACCCATGAAATTCCTGTTCTTCATCACATAGCCCTGCACTAGAGTCGCGGGTCTCTGCTTACTAACAGCCAGAGGGTAGCAACCTTGCTTGGAGCTACAGGGAAACCTATAGCCAGAGAGGACCTCAGCATTCTGACTCTTGCTCGGTATGGTGGCAGGGGACCACTGCTTCTGCCTGACGGCTTTGTCACACAGGTCTTCAGGAAGAGACGGCCATCGTCGTTGCGAGCTGGAAACACTTCACACTCAGATGATGGTCAAGAGAGGCTTTCCGACAGATATGTCCTTACGTACCCTCAAAATCAGGGTGCTTTTTCCATCTCACAAAAATGCTTTGTAAGCAAGAGAAAGGAATAAGCAACCTGCCTTTTCAAGTTGAATAAGCAAAAGTCTGAATTACAGAACTGGTAAAACAAAATTACAGATGATGCAGGACACACGTTATGACAAAATTCCCACTCACAAACCCTGGCATGTCAATCATTGCAAACCCTCTACAGATTATAGGCTACTCTTGTCAATGCCAGCATTTGGAAAAAGTCTAAGAAGACTTATTTTGAAGAATTCAAAGATGAAAAAAGAACTAACATTAAAGATCAAAGGTAAAACAGAAGAACACTGTATCCATAAATGAAATTGGTATGTAATTAACACTGGCAGAGGCTGGCTAAATTCATCTCAACAAACCGTCTCAATCCTGTTCTACAGACTCTCAGATTTACTATTAAAATAGCAATGTGCCTTCAATATCATATTCATACTTTCAGGTACCCCTCTTTAAAAAAAAAAAAAAAAAAAAACTGCTCCTAAACAGTCGTTCCAGATGAATGGAAACTAAAATTTTTGTGGTGAGCACACTGCGTTTAGAAGTAGAAATATCAGTGCTGTACACAGGAAGCTGAGATAATATTAGAAGCCAATGTTATCTTGATAAAAAAATAAATTAAAAATAAAACTGGATTGTAGATTAACTAACACCACTTTCACCAGACAAAAACACATTTTGCTCAGTGGCTGCAGCTCTTATCAAGATCTCTCCCATGTTTATGATAATAACTTTCCCCTGGCTTTGCCCAGCTAAAGCTTTGCCTGTGCTTTGTCTGCCTTCCTTGTTACAAATCCTATGTCACCATATGCTCTTTTGGTTGAATAGTAGTCTACACCTCAGAAAAATAATTTGGCATTCTGATTGAGGCAGGAAGCAGATGCCCCCAGCATCCCTACCCCACCCTCCCGCCTCAGAGTAAAGCAATTGGAGATTCATGCCCTATTGCCTGAAACTCCAAGGCAAGAATAGCAGGAGAATTAAGGGAGGAGGCTGGACCCTACTCAGACCTCGCATCTGTCTTTCCCCAAGTCAGGAGCCTTCCCAACCACACGTGCACAGAAAACGCTCCTTGCAGGCCAAAGGGGAGCAATGTCAAAGGATGCTTTACCCAGATGTCTTTGTGGTAGGATCCGTCTTGGCTAAGAGAGGCGTGCCCACATATGGGAGGATCCTGATATGCACCAAATATGGATTGTGAACCAGTCACATCAGGATGATTGGCCAAAGGAAACCAGAAAGAAGTGCCCCACAAAAGTAACGCCAACTACCATGAGGACGCAGCTCAGCGGCTCTCTCTTTCCCTGAGCTCACCATGTGTGTGTCTATTCACCCGCACTGTACTCTTTCTTCCTCTTAATAAATACTTTACCTGTTTCACCCTTTTTTGTCTTTGTGGGAATTCTTTCCTGAAAAACCAAAGGGCCAAGGCCCTTGTCACTAGCCACTGGTTTAGTGGCTAGGATCTGGTCACCTGATGTGAAATGCTGACTCATTGGAAAAGGCCCTGATGCTGGGAAAGATTGAGGGCAGGAGGAGAAGAGGGCAACAGAGGGTGAGATGGTTCGATGGCATCAGCGACTCAATGGACATGAGTTTGAGAAAGCTCCAAGGGACACGGAAGGACAGGGAAGCCTAGCATGCTGCAGTTCATAGGGTCCCAAAGAGTCAGACACCGCTTTGTGACTGAACAGCAACAGAAGGAGACTGTAAGAGAGCTGGATTAGATCCTGAGTTGTAGCTCTGCCCCGCAACTCTTCTCGGAAGCCAGGCCTTATTGCTTTCAACGGTCAAAGAGGTCAAAGGACTAAACTGCTGATACTGCTGCTATCTAACCAAGAACAATAACTTGAAAGATGAGGTAGTAGATGAAAGTGCTGTATCTATACAACCATAATGTACAAAGTGACAAATGTCTTGCTTATTGTCTTAGCTGCTCAAGACACAGCCTTTCTACTGTATGGGATCCACTGTGGCTCTTGTTTAGTCACTAAGTCCTGTACAGCTCTTTTGCAATCCCATGGACTGTAGCCTGCCAGGCTCCTCTGTCCATGGAATTTGCCAGGCAACAATACTGGAGTGGCTTGCCATTTCCTTCTCCAGGGAATCTTCCTGACCCAAAGATCACACCAGCATCTCCTGCATCGGCAGGCAGGTTCTTTGACCATTAAGCCACTTTGTGAATCAGTCAAACCAGTTTTGAATGTGTAGATGCACTGCCTTATTTTGTTAATAATAGAAGAACTTAAAACACAGTCAGGATTTTAGTCCTTAGAATCTGAGATGTCCAGAGGATATAAAACCTAGAAGTCAAGCCACAAACGCTGCAGTAATTAGAAGGCAGATATCACCTGCCTGAGTAGGACAGCGTCTTTTGGAAGTCAAAAAGAAAGTAACAGACTTCTAGGCTGAAGAACACTGATACACTGGTCACATCAGTTCTTAGTATCTGTCTCTGGATTGGGTTGAGTAAGATTGAATATGGTGATTCTGTTTTAGATGGAAAATCTTCAACTGCTAGAAAATATCACTTTTTCTTTTCTGTAGCATCTTTACAGGGAAAATAAGATGTTAAGGGGTTAATTTTTTATTTCAGTCAATAGACTCAGAGTTCAGGGAGTGTGTGTGTGCTACCAAATTAGATAGCATAATCATCACGATGACTTCTGTAGGTTATCAGGCAGAGTATTTATGATACAGTACATATGGCTAAGGAAAAGAGTCACTACTTTCAAGTCTATTTGTTTACATAAGTAGATAGCATCCTTATGTGGCCTTCTCTGGTGGCTCAGACAGTAAAGAATCTGCCCGAAATGCAGGAGACCCGGGTTTGATCCCTGGGTCGGGAAGATCCCCTGGAGAAGGAAACGGCAACCCACTCCAGTATTCTTGCCTGAAGAGTCCCATGGACAGAGAAGCCTGGTGGGCTACAATCCGTGGGGTCGCAAGGAGCCAGATACAAATGAGCAGCTAACACTTTCACTTTCATCCTTACGTAACAACTCAGAAGTAAGTCATTAGAGTCACGTTGGGGTGCCCAGAACACCCAGATCCTAGGAGGTGTAACTCCGATGAAGGATGACCCAGCAAGACCGAGGGATCCTTTGTTTAACCTTCGGTGGGTATTCCAACCTCTTCTGACCCTTCTTAGCATCTCTTTATTAAGGTGCATAGAAGCATGCACAGGGTTTTCCCCTATAGGAGAGCACACTTTGGAAAAGTTTGAGTTAGAAACTTCTGCTTTTGTGCAACTGGATTAGAAATTTCACAAGTTTTATGTTTTCATAGACCTTTTTGTTTCTAGGGAGGGGGAGCTGGATTTCCATGCTGCATTTCCGGTCTGAGAGAGAATCAGGAAGTAGAATTGAATATGAAAGCAAGGGTGAAGTAGAAAGAGTGGGACAAGCAGAACAGAACTCCTGAGCGCTGATACAGCATCTTCCAGGGAAGTAGGCAGATGGCCTGAGAAAGTGCTGATTTTATGTGATCCCAGGAACTCAAGGGCTTCCCTGGAGGCTCCTGCAATGCAGGAGGCACAGGTTTGATCCCTGGGTCAGGAAGATCCCCTGGAAAAGGGAATGGCAACCCACTTCAGTATTTTTGCCTGAAAATCCAATGGACAGAGGAGCCTGGTGGGTTAAAATCCATGGGTCTCAAAGAGGTGGTTAGAACTAACCACACAGAGGAATGCGATCTCTGTCTTAAAACACAAATATTAAAGCACTGTGACATCCACAGAATATGCAGCACCGAGCCTCGGGTTCTTTGTGTCCCGTCACAGAAAGGCTGGAGTGAGATAAAATGATACGTAAGGGGTGGATTTATTTAGAATTGAATGCACTCCACACGCAAAATGTGGATGATATCAGAAGGTGAGAGGCCCCAAAATACGGTGTGGTTAATCTTTACAGGCTGGGTAATTTCATAGGCTAACGAGTGGGAGGATTATTCCAACTGTTTGGGGAAAAGGGTAGACATTCCCAGGAGTTGGACCACTGTCCACTTTTTGCTTTTTATGGTTGGCCTCAGAACTGCCATGGTGCCCGTGGGTGTGTTATTTAACTCATGTGTTACAATGAACGTATACTGAGGCTCAAGGTCCAATGGAATTCACCCTCCGTCTTGGACCTATTTGATTTCAATAGGTCTATGTCTGGTCCTCGGGCTCCGTTACTTTTTCAAAGGCTGTGTCCTGCCCCCTTCCCTCCTATTTCAGGTTGTAACAATCGTGCCACCCTGATGGGAGACGTTAACAATGGGGGAGGCTTTGCGTGTCTGGGAAATTTCTGTACCTCCCCAGTCACCTCTTAGGGTTTGTGTATGCTCAGTCATGTCCAAGTCTTTGCAGCTCCATGAACTGTCGCCCACCAGGCTCTGTCCATGCGATTTCCCAAGTAAGTATACTGGAGTGGGTTGTCATTTCCTGCTCCAGAGGATCTTCCTGAGGCAGGGATTGAACCCACAGATCTTGCATTGCAGGTGGATTCTTCATCACTGTGCTACCTGGGAACCAACCTCTCAATTTTGCTGTAAACTTAAAACTGATGAAAAAAAAGAAATACAACGATGCTTTTAATGGAGTATTGGACTCTGATGATGAAATGTTCATACTAGATAGAAAGAAAGATAGAAAGAAAATCCTTAGAAAATAAGGTACTTAATGCTGTAGTGCATGCTGAGTTGCTTCAGTCATGTCCCACTATTCGCTACCCCATGGACCACAGCCTGCCAGGCTCCTCTGCCCATAGGGTTTTCCAGGCAAAGACAGTGGAGTGGGTTGTCATTTCCTTCTCCTACAGCTAGAAAAACATACGAGCCTTTTTACTTTCATCTTTCACAAATAAAATAATGCAAAGAAGATGTGTATTAGCTGAAGTATACACACTCTAAGGACAGATTTTTGACTTTTGGAGCTTGCCCTCAAATTGGGCAACACATAAGCTCTTCAGTTGCTACAACAGCTATTCTGACAGCAAGCAAGAGTTTGCATCACAGTAAAATTTCTCTCTTCCACCTCCCAGTATATAACTTAAGCTCCCAGGAAAAGATTTCTCATAAAACTCTGCTTTCTTCTTTGATGTTGTAACTTTTGGCTGGGAAGAATCAGGAAATGTTCCTAACCCTGCTAGGGAGAATACACCCATAACAGCCAAACCTTCCTTGCTCAGAGACCCAGGTAAGGCATTGCAAAGGGAGCCTGAAAGTACTCCACCTGAAGAGGACAACTCTCAGGAAAGATATTCTTCAAATGGAGTTTTCACCAGTCTATTGCATCTTCCATTTCCTTAGGACATAATTTCCTCCAGGTCTGCATGAAGTTAGGAAGGACAAGTTGCCACCCAAAAATGAGAGCTTGTGTTTCTATAGCATCTGTTTTTGACAGTGTATATAAATAAGCAGTGTCTCCACCCCAGTATAGGGCAAAGAAAGATACATATCTTTTTATGAGTTGGCTTTCTGAAAATGCAACTGCAAGAAATGTGGGGGTGGAGCCCAATATAAGCACAACGTCAGCGTGAAAAAGAACCACCTACAAAAATCTTTCTTGAAAAAGCATCCGTTCCTGAAGAAGATGTCTCTTGTGTGGGTTCGCACACACAGATTTACTCGCTACCCAGACTGACTTTTTCTCCCAAGGGCTTCTTTAAGAGAGAAACTTTAAACCTGGAGGTTAAAAAAAAAAAAAAGCAAATTATGATTCTTAGAGATCTGTTGCCATTCTAAATATTTAACAGAAGCTGAGTGTGGCGGAGACACGCAGTTCCATCCCCAAGAACTGCTTCTTGGATCCAATGGTTTGGAGAGTGGTTTAAGACCAACATTCAGAGGCAGAGGAAACAGATCTCTAAGCAGCTCAGCTGTTCAGCCAGACATTCTATGCCTTAACTTAGGTCAGCGTTGAGGCAGACTGAGACCCAGGACCCTTCGCTGTGGCACTCCTTGAGCAACAAAATATGAAGAAACTATGAGGAACTACAGACAGCTGTATGCATGCGGTTGGGGCAGACGCTAAGTGTGCTGAGTCGCTCAGGCACGTCTGACCCTGTGGCCCCACGGACTGCAGCCCGCCAGGCTCCTCTGTCCATGGAAATTTCCAGGCAAGAATACTGGAGTGGGCTGCCATTCCCTACTCCAAAATTCTGAATAATGAGATACCAAAAGGTCCAAAGACCAACTGCCACTTCTCTAGACCTGGGAACAAAAGCAGGGTACTACCGTACATGACCCACCAATGGGGTGGGCAACCACCTAAGCTGTCCCTCTAGCCAGACTCCCGGACACTTGTTTACCCTCACCCTACATAAGGAACAAGGTCGCTTCCACCATCCTCAGGGAACAGGCAGGGAAAGCTGATGCTTGTCTTCCATCCCTCCTGCTGCAGCAGGGGCCCCAGCGAAGCTTTCCCTGGGTGTCTTGTCCAGCCTCTGACCAATTTCTATTGATTGGCGTAGGCCAAGAACCCTGGTCAGTATCAACATATTGAGATGGAATCCATGTTTTTCTTCATACACATGTATTTATTATATAGACACATACATTATATATTTATTATATAGACACATTTATTATATAGACACATGATTATGCATGACTGGCAATAGTTTTAAGGCATGAGACTGCAAACTGGATGGTGTGCTTTTTCATCTGCAGACTCCCTGGCACACTGCAGGCCTGGAGAGTCCCTGGGTCCCTGGCATTAAATATTAGAATTATCCTCCAGCCACAGTGATTGGATGGCGTCACCAACTCAATGGACGTGAATTTGAGCAGGTTCCAGGAGATGGTGAAGGACAGGGAAGCCTGGAATGCTGCAGTCCATGGAGTCTCAAAGAGTCGAACACAACTGAGTGACTAGACAACAGCCAGGTGTAGTGAAATCCCAAAGCACTCCCAGATGTTCCCCAAAACACCCTAGACAGAGCTACTGCCCTGGTTGCGAATTAACTTCATGAACAGGCTGATAGGCAAGACAAGAATTCTTCCGCGCTCTTGAGGTCTGGGTAACTTGAGACCAGCGTCCTGGGATTCAGCTGGGTCCTCTGCCAAGGGCGTTTTGCAGGGAGCTCCTCCCACCATCCGAGCCGAGCTTGGCAAGGAGACTTCTCCCAACTTTCCCACTCGGACTGTCTGCTTTCGGCAGTACTGCCCTCTCTGATACGCTGACATTGGTAAGTGATGGAAGTAAATACAGGAAGTCAGAGGAGGGAAAAATCAACTTTGGACTTTGTTCACACTGTAAAGAACTATGCCTTCAACCTCCATAGTCGACCCTTCGTGTTCAGGTCCTTTTACGTTTAACACATTATTTCGAACATTTTGGAAATGTTAGGTCTTACTTTCTCTGCTTGATAGTGTTCGAATACCTTAATGGGGTTTAAAAAATACAGGGGGGGTTCCAAAGTACTTTGGGAAAGATAGACACAGAAGATGCTATTATACTAGGGTCTTGTCTAAAAACAGAGAAATCAGATCCTTACAATGTACCAGGCACCAAGGTAGGTGCTTTATAAATTGTTTTCATTTATATCCTCACATCAAGCATGACAGATACTGTTACTACCATTTTATACATGAGAAAGGGCTTCCCTGGTGGCTCACTATTAAAGAATCTGCCTGCGAAGCAGGATACTTGGGTTTGGTCCCAAGTTCTGAAAGATCCCCTGGAGAAGGAAATGGCAACCCACTCCACTATTCTTGTCTGGCAATTCCCATGGACCCGGCGGCCCAGTCCATGGATACACCAAAGAGACAGACATGACTTAGCGACTATCCAAAAACAATAAATACATGAGAAAAGGGAGCAAAGAAAGTTTAAGAAACTCTCATAAGTACTAATAAGACATATGTCACTTTTAAAATGCATAGGTTTAAAAATTAACTTGTTTCTAACTTTGACACCAAGACAAATATTGTTTTAACACCAAAGAAAGTGTAAATACACATTCTTCAATCTCATCTTCATGGAATCCAAAGATAGCGCCTTGGTTGAAATTAAATGTATTTCTGTTATTTTTAATGATTGGCTCAAAGAAGTGTGAAAGAGAATTTACATCTGCTCATTATCCAGGGACTTCTCAGGAGACCTAGACTATTCCTGCATGTCCCGAGAGTTTAAGATCAAACACATTTTACCCTTCTGGCCCAGATGTAGATACACCCAGAATGTCTCATGGGCTCTAGGCATTCAGTAGGAAAGCAGGAAAGAAACAAAGGCTTCATCTGTATGTGGCAAGGATGGAACCCTGGAGACAGGACGGTTAAGCACCTGCCATCACCTGCTGTCTCCGCGGCCTCCTTCCCTTTGTCCTTTCCTTCTTTCCGTCTGCTCAGTCGTGTCTGACTCTTCATGACCCCAGGACTGCAGCCCGCCAGGCTCCTCTGTCTGTGGGATTTCCCAGGCAAGAATCCTGGAGTGGGATGCTTTCTCCAGGGGATCTTCCCGACCCAGGGATCTCTTCTGTCTCCTGTACTGGCAGGCAGATTCTTTACCACTGCACCACCTGGGAAGCCCTTCTTCCCATCAACCTAGGAATATTTGCTAAACGCCTAGGAAATGCCAAGTTTTCTGCTAGTGTAAGCTTGCCCCATCTCTCAGGGGCTTCCTCCTTAGAACATTTTGTCACCTAATTTGGCCACCCTCTGCTTTGGGAATATGTCCTTAGTTTTTCTGATCTTCTTGTTCTGGTCTGACTATCACAGATACTTGCCTCTCTCTAGACATTTCTCTCATTGGGGAATTAAATCTTGGAAAATGCTGGTGACTTCTTCATCTTCCTCTGTCTCCCCATTGCTCTGTGGCAGGAACTAGGACTCTATTGAACTGATTGACCTGGATGTTGATGTGATTTCCACCTCCGCCCCCCAGATCAGTTCTCTATGCCTACATTTTGGTTTTCCAAGAAAAAATGGTCTTTGGTTGGATCTTTGCTTTGTCACTTTAAGAAAAAAAAAAATACTAGCCATACGGCTTATAACCTGAAGATACAGCTTCTCTTGGTGGCCTGCTCCAGAACAATCCAGGTCTCACTATGCTTTTCAGACTTTCATCAGTGTCTGAGCTGTGGGCCTCATTACACTGGAGAAGAGATTTCTTTTCTCTCTTTTCCTCTTTTTACATTTTGATGTTTTGGGTGTCTTTTGTGGAGGACTGCCAAATGAAAGTGCTTTCACTCTGTCATCTTGTCTAGAAGTCCTGACTTAGGCAGATTAAATGGAATTTGTCAAGGCACTTAAATGTCACATGAGATAACCATTGCTCAGCCTTGCTTACACACAGGGAAATACATTCCAATTTTTTCCCAGTCATTTCTAGATTAGTGTGGGTAGCTTATGAATTATTTTAAAGATCAGAGTAAATTGATAACCAATTTCTCAGTCACTCAGTGGCATCTGACTCTTTGCAACCCCATGGACTACAGCCCACCAGGCTCCTCTGTCCATGGAATTTTCCCAGTGAGAATAGTTGAGTGGGTTGCCGTTTTCTATTCCAGGGTATTTTCCCAACCCAGGGATAGAACCCATGTCTCTTGCATCTCCTGCGTTGACAGGAGGATTCTTTACCAGTAGTGTCACCTGGGAAGCCCTGATAACTATTATAAATCCTTAATAACACTAAATGAAGGTTTAGCAGAAACCTAAGCTTTGTTTTTAGCTTTTTGCTAAAGCTGAAACTCCAGTACTTTGGCCACCTCATGTGAAGAGTTGACTCATTGGAAAAGACTCTGATGCTGGGAGGGATTGGGGGCAGGAGGGGAAGGGGACGACAGAGGATGAGATGGCTGGATGGCATCACTGACTCGATGGACGTGAGTCTGGGTGAACTCCGGGAGTTGGTGATGGACAGGGAGGCCTGGCGTGCTGCAGTTCATGGGGTCGCAAAAGAGTTGGACACAACTGTGCTTTTGAACTGTGGTGTTGGAGAAGACTCTTGAGAGTCCCTTGGACTGCAAGAAGATCCAACCAGTCCATTCTGAAGGAGATCAATCCTGGAATTTCTTTGGAAGGAATGATGCTAAAGCTGAAACTTCAGTATTTTGGCCACCTCATGCGAAGAGTTGACTCAATGGAGAAGACTCTGATGCTGGGAGGGATTGAGGGCAGGAGGAGAAGGGGACGACAGAGGATAAGATGGCTGGGTGGCATCACTGACTCGATGGATGTGAGTCTGAGTGAACTCTGGGAGTTGGTGATGGATAGGGAGGCCTGGCATGCTGCGATTCATGGGGTCGCAAAGAGTTGGACACGACTGAGCGACTGAACTGAACTGAACTGAACGGAACTAAGATCACTTTATTTCATCTGTAGACTTGAATCTTCCTGACCCAAGACTTGAACCTACATCTCCTGTTTCTCCTGCTTTGCAGGCAGATCCTTTACCGCCAAGGCATCAGGGAAGGCCAGGGAGGAGTTTACCTGCCTCCTTCCCTGGTGGCTCACAAGGAAAAGAATCCACCTGCCATGCAGGGGACTCAGCAGAGAGGGGTTCGAGCCCTGGGTCAGGAAGATCCTTGGAGAAGGAAATGGCAACCTGCTCCAGGATTCTTGCCTAGGAAATCCCATGGACAGAGGAGCCTGGCAGCCACAGTCCATCAAGTAACAGAGAGTTGGACACAACTAAGCGACTAACACTTTCACTTTGACTGTGAACCTCCAGGAATGTGAATGATGCAGTTTGGGAAAGATGGCCTGGCAGCTAGGCAAAAATATCCAGGCAATAGGTTCTCCATCGATGCGAAAGCATTGCAGCCTCATAAAATGTAAGTTTCTCGGGGTCCTGAGTCAGTGAAAGATTGAGGTGTCCACTGGAAAATCATACATACCAAGCATAGCAGATCAACGGCACTGACCAGTTTGTCTGTCTGGAAATCGTTCTTTGGTGGCATGTAGAAGCTGGTAGACAAGAAAGAAACAGCTTCCTCCATCCTTTCACTTCCTAAGAAGGACTTGCCACTGTGTTAATCTTTCAGCAGCTCTCACAACAGATCACCCTGGTGTATCTTCATCTTCTTGGGTGAGTCTGACTTTTGCACATGGAGACCAGTACCTTGGAGACCCTATGGTACCAAATCCAGCCCAGTCAACAAAATTCATGGAACGGGTGTGCTTCCTCAACTAGGAGAACACTTTGACCAATCAGCTAGCAGAAAGCTTGTGAGATACAGGTAGAAGTTTCACAACTAACCAGACTCCAGTTTCCTTAGCAGATTGCACTTCTTCTTTGTAGCACAAACTCAAATTACGTGGCCAAAATATGGTTGGAATAGACAACCTACGTGGATTCCAGACTTGCCTGATTCTGTGGAATTGGAAGCAGGGGCAGATCCTGAGATGGAAGAAAATGTGCCTTGCAGAAGTCAGAGGAATGAAGCCGTCCGCGCTGAGTCTGTGAATGAATCTATCAGGATGCCTGTTTCTGCTGGGGCACGGTGGAAAGTGATTAATTCCTGGCCTCCTCTGACTCCACTCTGCCATCAGGGGTGGAGAGACAGCAGCATTGCCCACTGTAAAGTAAGACTGTATAACAAGGCGAACAGAGCACCCTGGGTCAAGTTGCAGCAGGAGCCATGGCAATACACAGGAATGAGTCAACGCAGGATTAGAACAAAGAATGTAATTCATGGAACCCTCTCAAATGTACATGTTGGGATGTGCTGAACCGTCAGGCTGAGTGGGTATGTAGCAGCATGCGAAGGTGATTTACATACATGTGAACTCATGCCCAGAGAGCCAATGTGACTTGCAAATTTACAACCCCAAAGTCATGGGAGATGCTCACAAAGGCAGACACAACCTGTAGAAAACAAAACCCAGGAATGCCCTTGGCAACTGTTGAACATTTAGTGAAATAAGACAGAATTCGGATGAAACTGGCTCCTTGAACTGTGAAGGACCAAGCCTGAGTTCCCTTCCTGTGAGGATGAAAAGATTGTGGCAGATGAGGATGGTAACTTGGACTCAGCTCAACTGGAAGAGTTTAGGAATGTGGACAGAAGTGTTACTTTGAATCTATCTGCCTTCCAGGAGCCTACTTCACTGGGCGTCCCCCTATAAACACCCTGCCCACTCTTCAAAATCCACTGTGTCTTCCTTCCCCTTCCTTCCAGCCCTGCCTTATGTCTTCTCTGTGTCTTCTTCTTCTTTGACATTTTTTTAAATTTAAACTTTATTTTCTATTAAGATATAGCCGATTAACAATATCATGATCGTTTCAAGTGAACACTGAATGGACCAGCCGTGTACATATACATGTATCCTCTCTCCCCCACACTCCCCTCCCATCCAGGCTGCCACATGACATTGAGCAGAGTTCCCTGTGCTGTCCAGGAGGCCTCTGTTGGTTATCCATTTAAAATATTGCAGTGTGTACATGTCCATCCCAAACTCTCACATCCATCCATGACTTCTGGGAAAACCATAGACTTGGCCAGGTGGATCTTTGTCAGCGACATCTCTGCTTTTGAATACACTGTCTAGGTTTGTCAAGGAGCAAATGGACTTGGGGGCTGGCATGCTGCACCCCATGGGGTCACAGGAGTCAGACACGACTGAGCAACTGAACTGAACTGAAGGTTTGTCATGCCTTTTCTTCCAATGAGCAGCACCTTTTAATTTCATGGCTGCAGTCACCGTCTGCAGTGATCTCTAGACATTGTCAAACATTCCGGCATAGCAAACTTCCTGGTGTAGGCAAGATGGGCCTTGCTGTTATCAGGCTACACCTTAGGTCTCTAGTATCTAGACATTTGCTTGCAGTGGGTACTCTGCGTGCAAAGTCCTGCCTACCACCTCTATCCATTCAAATCTTACTCATCATTTCAGCTTTATTTTCAAAGCTCCTGTGACACCCAAATCCTCTCTGTTCTAAGCAGTTTCCCTGAATACAAGTATTTTCCTTCACCTTTGGATCACCATAGCACTTGATGTATTTCATAAATCATTTCCCTTATTTTGACCTTTTTCCTTAAATCTGAGTACTAAAGAAATACACAGAAGCAACTTTTGAACCCATTATATAAACATATAAATATTAATGGCATAACTTACATAAGCTACTCTCTATTCTGTTTGAATTTTACTTTCTTTATTTTCTTTTTGCCTCTAGCAAATCTGTTGTATCTTTGTGTATGAAATTTTTACTGGTGTGTAAACACTAAAAGAAAGAAGTCTTTATATAATTATCTCAAAATCACTGATGAATACGATGTTATGCTCTCTTGTATCAAATGTGATAGATAGAAAACATAGCCTCTTTGCAGAGGGGAAAAAGATAGAGCTAGCTGGACCTTGGAACCAGCTGATCTTTCTTCCTTTTTTACTTGAAGAAACTGGAATCTGGGAGGAGGAAGTGGCTTTCCCAAAATGGTAGGTCTGGCTTGTGATTGTCAAGATAAGTTCCCAGGGCTCCTGTTCAGAGCTCTTGTGTTAGACCGTTGTTCCTTGTGTGGGGCCCATGTGTCAGCATTGGGTGCAACTGGGAACTTGTTAGAAATGCAACTTTTGGGGTCCCATTCCCAAGCCTACTACTTGAAAAGACTGGGGTGAGGTGCCACTTTTCTATGTTGTCTCGTGTAGGAGATCTCAAACTCTGGTGCATCCAAGTGACTCGGGGTGGTTCTTTCCACGTGCAGCAGTGGGTGAGTGGGAAGCTGGTGTGGGTTCGCACCAGACTTTGAAGGCTGCCGTGTTCAATATCAAATTAACAACCTGACCGAGTTCCTGCCATTGACAACTTAATCCAGTTTCCTCTGTTGACATAGTAAATTTTTTCTTCCACTTGAACCACTGTAGTGTCTGTTTCATCTTAATTTATGGAACATAATGAATTTACATCACATTTAAAATAAAAACCCACTAAAATTCATTCAGCTCTGACTTTTATCATGTACTGTAGGGGTGCAGAAATGCTGAACACAGGCACATTTGTCTTGGTGGAAAAAAATAGAAAAAAATGCAAACAAGTTTTAGGCATTTTCAGAATGATTTGTTTAAACACAATTGTTAAATATATAAGGACAACTTCTAAAATTAAAGAACTAGAACATACATACAAAAACCAATAGAAGAGAAAACAAAGACAAACATATTAATATACTAACGGACAAAGAAGAAAGAAAGGAGAAGCAAGGAAAACAGAGAACATGTGAATATTCATAATAGTCATAGATATTCTCCTTAAATTTGATGTAAAAAACAGATGTGTAAAAATAATAAGACATAAAAAGATGGAGAATAAAAGGGAGGGGAAAATATATTGGGTAAATACAAAAAAAAATAATAACCCAAGCTGTAAAACACCATTACCACATTAATGTCTGACAAAAAATAATACAAGACAAAAAGATAATTATTTTATTTTATAAAGCTACAATTTCCTATGATTTAACAACAATTAATATGAATAATATATCATTCATGATGATTTAACATATATCAATATGTCATGTATCAATATGCCATAATAATATACCATAACTTAATAATATATCATTGAGATACAGAGGAAGCAAGAACCATTAATACAAGTAAAAATGAACTATTCCACCATTATGGTAGAGGCGTAAACACACTTAGTTAGTATTTAAGAGATATAAGCAAATAAAAAATATTTAAGGGTATTGAATATTTTAATTATATAATGATATAATTAACAGTTCTATAAATATATAGACATTGATCCTAACAAAGTATAAATATATTTTTTTTCAGTCGTGGTACATTCACAAAAACTGGCCATTATGTTTTAAAGAAAATAATATGTTATGTTTTCTGACCACTGCTGCTGCTGCTGCTAAGTCACTACAGTCGTGTCCGACTCTGTGCAACCCCATAGACGGCAGCCCACCAGGCTCCCCCGTCCCTGGGATTCTCCAGGCAAGAACACTGCAGTGGGTTGCCATTTCCTTCTTCAATGCGTGAAAGTGAAAAGTGAAAGTCAAGTCACTCAGTCATGTCCGACTCTTAGCATCCCCATGGACTGCAGCCTACCAGGCTCCTCTGTCCATGGGATTTTCCAAGCAAGGGTACTGGAGTGGGGTGCCACCGCCTTCTCCATTTCTGACCACAGTTCAGTAAAATTAGATATTAAAAGCACAAAGAATGAGCTTCCTTATACACACACACACACATACACACACAAAGCCACACAAAAAATTAACAAAAGTCTAACTGGACGTTTTAAAAGACTTCTGTTTGATAAACTTTGGGTCATTACAAAGTACTTAGAAACTTAAAAAAAATGAGAATGTTATAGATTCAAAAACTTATGGATTTTGGCAAAAACGATACTCAGATGATATTTTATAGACTATTCATTGTCATAAAACAAAGAAAACAAGAAGAGGAAAAATGAACTATAAGTTCATCTCTACAATCTTAATTAGACCTAAAAAAAGGTATATTTTTACTATACAAAATGAAAATTATAAATAGATAAAGAAATAATCACCCACAATCCCATTGTAATTATTACTTCCTTGCCTGTAACCATAGCACATATAGTAAGCAAAAATACTTCAGGTCAAATGACTCAAATTATATGATGCTTGTACAGTTTCTGGGCTGAATTTCCCCTTCTAACCTGACCAATGTCACAAGCGAGACTCCTTAAAAATGAGCGCCCTTAGGGGACTCCCCTGATGGGCCAGTGGCTAAGCCTCTGTGCTCCCAGAGCAGGGGGCCCAGGTTCCATCCTCGGCCAGCAAACCAGATCCCACATGCTGTGACTAAAGATCCCCCGTGCCCAAACCAAGACCCTGTGCAGCCAAATTAATAAACTAAATCTGCTTAAAAAGAGATAAAAAAAAAAAAGAAAATGAAGGCCCTGAGCATCATTACAAGGGCAGTTAGTTTGGTGTGTGTGTGACTTACGGTGGAGGGTTGGACAAAAGGAACCTCCTCGTAATTCTTCTTCAGGAATTCTGTTTTCTTTTAAAATAAATTATTTCTTTCTAGTTCAAAAAGAAAATAGATGGTTCATTTTAGCAGTTTTCCAGAAATCTTTTGGTGACATGAAAATTTGGTGACAATTTGGCCTGCAAAATGAAGTGATGAAGATGGTGAAGGAATATATATATATATATATATAGGGAAAGAATCCCTCAGAGTCCAATGAGGGGAAATCAGTTTGGGCTCTGAGGTTAACAGAGGAGGTTTCCTTACATAATGAACCCTGATAGAAATACCACCCCGCTGCTGCCAAAGGGCAAGGCTGCTTTCGTTTGGCTGGAAGGTCCAAGACCCAATCTTTTGCATGTGGGAGGCAGTGTATTTGGGGTCGATAAAACCATTTTGTTTGGCAGTAGGAATTTGGGGCACTGAATGCATTTCTTGTTCAGGCATTGACCCTACTAGGAGGTATGCCAGGAGACTGCACTCTTCTCTCGTAAAGAACCAGAATAAAAAATGACCAGCATGTCCGAACAAGCTGTGAAATCCTATCCCTTTTGCCCCCTGAATAGAGTCCAGTGCCCTGAGATAAAGGAAATCCATTCTGTAATCTGATAGGTTTGTTACTGAGCATTTTGCCAAGAACAATGACTTTCCTTCACATAGTGCCAGGGTCCAGGTGCATGAGCTTCACCTGATAAACTCTAGTACCAAAAAAAAAAAAAACCACCTTGGCATTTAAGGCATATACTATAACAGGACAGATAATGTGATGGATTTTCTCAGCAAGATCGAGAATATTGTGCTTGCATTTCTGGCACAGACTCTGTGTTGGAGGTCTTTTAGTTTGATAGCCAAGGTCAGAGCACAGATATAGTAATCTAAAATTAGATTACTGTAATTGTTCTCATTCTCTTCAGGCCACTGAAAGCTCTTTGAAAAGAGGACCTTTGACTCTCCAATACTCATGGTGGTTCTAGGCGCTTGCTGCCTTGTCAATATTTCCCAGATGAGTTCTTTTTTCTTTCTTGGTGGACTTAAATGTTGTGAGTTTGGGCTTCCTAGGCGGCTCAGTGGTAACGAATCCGCCTGCAGTGCAGGAGATGTAAGAGATTTGGGTTCAGTCCCTGGGTTGGGAAGAGCCCCTGGAGAAGGGAATGGCAACCCACTCCAGTGTTCTTGCCTGGAGAATCCCATGGACAGAGGAGCCTGGTGGGCTGCAGAGAGTCAAACATGACTGAAGCGACTTAGCATGCACACACAACTGATTTTCATAAGCATTTTAACACCATAGTCAGTCTAGTTTCTCAAACAGAACTAGCTGGACCAGTCACTTTTTTTTAACCTGCGGGCTGCCAGCTCTTCCAAAGAGGAAAATCCTTTTATATCTTATTCATATAAAAGATTTACCTCAAAGGAAACCTTCATCTCGGGCCCTCCGTCCTTGTAAAATAATGAAAGGTTAGTCCTTCAAGAGCATAGACAGTGCAGATGCACAGATGACAAATAAGGGCACATGCTTGCTTAACAGACACACCTTGGACCTTTGCATTTTCCTTTTTAAGTAAATCCTATACTGCACAGAGCTTCATGCAAATCACTGGCAGGAAATAGCAACCTAAAGTCCTTTTTAAATCATGCCAACATGCAGGTTCAGGATTGCCTTGTGGATGGATGGTAGGAACAATCAGTAACTTGATCCATCCGTCCATTAGAAGGTGGAAAGAACAGGGTAAGGCTCTGAAAGCTTTCTCCCAGGTGAGTATTGCAACAGGAGCGCTGAGGTATTTGCATTTTGATGCCCCATCTCTTCATTCTGAAAGGAGCGTGTGTATTGCAAGTAGCAACAGGATTTAAAAAAAAAAAAAAAAAGAATTTTGTTGGCCCTCTCCACTAATTGCTGTTTTGGCATTCTCCTGTCCACTTCTTTTTTATTATCCTAGAAAATGATGATAAATCTACAGAACGTTTAAGACTGGTGCACACTTGAAGGCAGGGCAATTTCGGTCCATTCCAGTGAGCTTGAGACGGCCCTATACGAGCAGACACTAGAAGTGGGCTTGGTTTTAAGAAACTTTACATTGAGATGTCAGGTAGGAGCCAGGGCAAGGCAGAATTTCCTGAGCGAGCCTCACTGCCTTATCTTAGTAAATCTGTGCTTCGCTTCAATTAAACCTTACACAGAGACTCCTGCTGAAAAAGTTCAAATGTTTCGAAATAGATAGAAGCAAGCTATAGACTGAGGCAAAAATACATACTGTATTTATCATCCAACACAGCTTTTTATATAATTACATCCTTGTGCACGTTTTATTTTTGGTTCCTGAAGAAAGTTGCTCAGATGAAATTAACGAGTATGCAGGAGAAGGTGCTCCGGTGCTTCTTTTGGTTTCTATGGCAACCCTGGGGCATCTTCTTCAGCTGTCTCATTGACTGAGTGTGCCCAAGTGAGGTGGGCTGTGACCTTCAGCTGAGCCTGGAAAGGCAGGGAGGAGAGCTCGGGCCGCAGAAAGAGCTCACTGCTGGACCAAAGAAAACCCCTGGCGTGTAGGATGTTCTTTCCCTGGTTTTTGTATGAATGGTTGCATCTGAGTGTGCTTTTGCCAAGTGTTGTGAGGGTTGGGTCTACACGTGCCTTTGAAATAGCTCTATTGGTAAATGGTCTATTTTTATGGGTCTAAGTACCTCATGTCTAATATTTATATATTTTAAAGGCAATTCTTAAAGATTGAGGGCAGGAGGAGAAGGGAGCGACAGAGGATGAGATGGCTGGATGGCAGCACCGACCTAACGGACGTGAGTTTGAACAAACTCCGGGAGATGGTGACGGACAGAGAAACGCGCTGTGCTGCAGTCCATGGGGTCACCAAGAATCCGACAGGACTGAGCAACTGAACAAGATGCATTTTACTGAAACACACTCTGTCTGCAGGATCAAATAAAAGGTTGTTTACCTGGGACTTTAGAAGTAGAAATAAGTTAGCATAAAGTTGAAAAACAAAAGCCAAATAAAGCTACACAGTATGAGATTCCATTCATTTGTTGGTTATATGGGAGTGAATCCAGATACCAGCCCAAAGGCAAAGATCATTTCACAGACCAACTCTAAGCAGAGTCTGGGGTCAGAGTGGTCATTTAGCAGGAAGAAAGTGGCGCTAGTGGTAAAGGATCAGCCTGCCAGTACAGGAGACACAGGGGATGCAGGCTGGACCTCTGGTTGGGAAGATCCCCTGGAGTAGGAAATGGTAACCCACCCCAGTATCTTGCCTGGAGAATTCCATGGACAGAGGAGCCCGGAAGGCTGCACTCCATGGGACCACAAAGAACTGGACATGACTGAGCGACTAACACAGACACAGATTATTAGACAGAAAGTTTTTCTATATAAAAGTCAATTTTAAGGGAAACTGTACAACAGTACCACCCATTTTCCAAACTATGACCTCTTGAAGACAAAGTCCATACCGAAACCTTCAAGTAACCAGAACCATAATTCCTCAATAAATTTTTGGTCAAATTGAATTGAATTTTCTAGACGTCAAACCACGTAACAGAGTCGACCCTTCAGAATGCAATCTCACACCGGAAACAAGGGACTTCTGAAAATTAGTACCATCACCACAAAAATTCCTATGCTGGAGCCTCATCTTTTGTGTGGCTCTCAGTCACACGACCTGTAGAATGGATCATCTGATTTCCTCAAAGTAGCAGGGAGAAGCAAGACCCTAAATGACGCTAGGCCAAAGCAGCAGCTATCTGTTCAGTGGACAGACTTCAACACACACACACCCCGCCCCCCTCCCCCCAGGAAGAGGTGCCCCTCTCAGCCTGAATCACAAAAGGAAATGTTAAATAATACACACTGCTCTTTGAATGAGGCAGAGAATTGTATATTTTAGCAAACCATTCCTCCAAAACAATGAATGCCCTCGAGGCCACAAATTTCAGTTACTCGAGGAGAACCACTTATGTGTAATTATTCATCATTATTATTCTTACTGTTTAGTAACGCTCGTGCGGAATCTGGCTCATCTTCCTAAACTCCTCCCTTCCACAGGCTTCTTAACTGTCCCTCTTTTCACTTCCCAACTGTTTGTCCTCTGGCTTCCAAAGCGGATGACTGCCTTCCCAGTTCTAGGACTACCTATATTACATGCTAGGGAACTCCTTCGTCCCAGGCAAACCAGGACAACTGGTCACCCTAGTCCAGAGTCAGTCAATACTATAGTTGTATTGCACCCGTGACTGCTAGGTATCACCTTATAATAACATAAGAAGTTTTGAGTCACTATAACAAGACTCGTATAGTGGCTCAAATCATCAGATCCTTAAGGTCCTTGAGCCAAACTATTTTGAAAAAAAAAAAAAAAAGACTGGCTTCTTGAAATATGCTAATCATGGAGTTGGTTCTTCATTTAAAATGCATAAAACTAGGCCTCTTTTCCTTTATTTTTTCCTTCCTCCTTTCTTTTTCTTCCTCTCATCCTTCCTTCTTCCCTTTCTTTCTTCTTTCAATTTAGGAAACCAAATCTGATGGATGCAGTCAGTGTTTCGAGCTTTAAAATGGACATTGCTAGAGAGAAAGATGCTTTCTCCTTTGGGAGGATTACCTGGGGGGCTGTTCCTTTAAAAGGCTGCAGTTGGGAGGTCTTATTCGGCTGTCACTAAGAAGATGCCCTAAGAAGAAAAACTCTGAAATTCCACCCTTGCTTTTTCCTTTTGTGTGTATATATGTGTGTGTGTGTGTGTGTGTATATATATATATATATATATATATATATATATATGCGTGTGTGTATATATTTTTTTATAGTGGTGAGACATATATACATATATATATATATATATATATATTTTTTTTAAGTAGTGGTGAGACCCATAAAGCATTGAACTTGTTGCCTGGAGTCACCATTATGCATCTTGTTGAATGGGACCAGCCACCAGGAGGCTCTCCCTAAACTTGGCGGCTCCCAGCTGGGGGAAACAGAAGCCTGTGATGTGGTGAGGTGCCTGCTGCTTGGTTAGTAACAGGGCTTTGTGATTTCACCTCTGGACAGGCCTCAGCAATTGCTAGTTAATTGAAATTAATCTGAAGTTTGAAATTTACCCATATCCCACAACCAAAGCTGAAATTTGTCATTAGTCTACTTTTGTGAGCTGTGCCCTCTCCCCAGAAACCGAGGGAGCAATTGTGGAGCGGGTTCTGAAGGAGGTGGGGAGTCCTGTGTTCACGTACTCTGTGTAGACAAAAGGCATGTGTTTTCCCCACCTAAGAGAATAACAACGGAGAAGCAGAAAGGCCTGAGACAAAACGCTGAAACTTGCCAAGAATGCCTCCAAATGGAGAGCAGAGAGTAGTGATGAGAAAGCCCAGATAAACAGCCCCAGTTGTTCTTCAACTGAAGTACAGTTGATTTACATATACATGCACAACCGAATCACTTTGCTATGTAGCAGAAATTAGCACAACATTATAAATCAACCAAACTTCATACACATATATATATTCTTTTTCGTATTCTTTTCCATTACGGTTTATCTCGGGTACTGAATACAGTTCCCTGTGTTATACAGTAGGACCTGGTTGTTGATCTAGCCTTTAGGTAACAGTTGGCACCTGCTGACCCCAGACTCCCCGTCCACCCAGCCCCCAGCCCGGCCCCCTGGCAGCCACAAGTGTGCTCTCCAAGTCTGTGCGCCTGTTCCCGTTTCATGGCTAAGTTCGTCTGCATCAGACTCCACATGTAAGTGACATCATATGGTGTTTGTCTTTCTCTTTCTGACTTACTTCACTTAGTATGATCATCTCTAGATCCATCCGTGTTGCTACAAGTTAAATGTCTTCGGTCTAAACCTCAGCTCTAATTCCTAATAGCCGTGTGCATTCACAAAAGACACTCAACCTCCCAGAGCCTCAGTAGCCTCATTTATTAAATAAGGATAATAATAGTGCAGACGCCACTAAGATTAAATTATTTAATACTCATAAAGAGCTTAGAACCACTTTGAATCACAGTAAGGACTTTATTGAAGGAAAAATAGTTGTTAAAAGGCAAAATATCGAGTATTTATTACAGGAAAAAATTTAAGGAGCAACCCATATTTCAGAATGGAGATTTTCCTCAGTGTTTCCACTGGTGAAAAACAGTTAAGCTATTCAAAATCTGCCAGAGGAATTGATGTTTTCTCTGAGACCCACATATCCTTGGTAACTATGTTCTCTAAAACACCATAGAGCTTGGTGGATTAAATGAAATGTAGAGGCAGATAAAACCTACATTTGAGTATCAGCTCAATGATTCATTAGCTTTAAAATCCAGCCTTGGTTTCTTCATCTATAACAGAGGTCAGTAAATTATAGGCCATGGGCCAAGTCTGGCCCACCACCTGTTATAAGTAAAGTTCTATTGTAATACAGCTGCACCTTTTTTTTCATATTATCTGTGGCTGCTTTTGTAGTATGAGGGCAGAGCTGCATGGTTGAGACAAAGAACTGTTTCACAAAGCCAAAAATGTTTACTATCTGGCCTTTCATGGGACATATTTGCCAACTCTGATTTATTATACGGGAATATAACAACCTGATTTGGTTTTGGGGAAATGAGCTAATATAAAGCTGAACCCTACACAGAGTTAAGCTCAACAAAGTAACTTTTATCATTACACAGAGACTTAAAATCTAAGCCTTCTATTCAATAGTTTTTGTTATTTTTGTTTGCTTGTTTTTTGGTTGTTTGTCTCTCCTCTCCACCCAGGGCATTCTGTCCACAAACAAAATCCAGGCCCAACTTCCTCCTACTGGGATTAAGGTAACTTGCCACTGTACCACGCCTGTTCTGGAGATTTCTATGGTCTCATTCATCCCACCTATCCGGGTTTATGTCCTCTCATTTGGGAACCTTTGGTTTCCATCTGAGATGCTACAGGAATCACACAGAGAGCCCAAAAATGTCTTGCACTGATTTGTTTTCAATTTTTAACTTTTTATTTAGAAATAATAAAATAAGACATAATATATAAAAATATGTACAATCCATGGTTTGTGCAGTACATTAGGAAGACTTCAGATACAAAAGACAGGAAACAGGAAGATAATAACTCAGGATTGTCAGAGACTGGGGTTGTTCAGTTCACCGCAGCCCAGAGCTTGAAACCCAACATAACTAGAAAAGGGATTTGTTGGGAGTAAGTGACTATGCAACACTTGTTTTTTTTAAACAACCTTAACTTTATTCGATACAGAGTGAAAAAAAAATCCACTCTGCTTCTCAGAACAGGCTTTTTGCTTTTACTGTGTGGCTTATCATCAAATATGAACCAACATTTGTTTTCTTGCCAGGGTAACAAGATTCAGGGGACAAAATGCACTGAATAAACACCGAGGTTTGAGATGGGAGCTGACAGCGAAGAAAGGACAGGAAGGGACGAATAATGCACTGATAGAATTAAAAAAAAATAGGTAAAACAAACTGAACAAATTGTCATCAGGAATTTGGAAATGACTTCAGAGTTACAGTGACATCCTTAAAATGTCTGATTCAAGTATAATCTTTGAGGGATAGAAAACTATTAATATTCCTTTCTCAATAATCAAAATAGAATTCACTTTGTCTACCTTTTATTTAAAAATAGGATAACCAGGAATCTAAACCTCCTCCCAAAAATATAATGCCCATCCAGTTACGGGCACAGATTCTTCAAAAGGGGATAACTCCTAAATAAATTCAGTGGGGGTTTGCTTGCAACAGAGAAGCAACAAGAATCTGGCAACAGACCCCAGATACTCAGTGTGAGCGTCTTCAGTCTGCTTTCCCACGACATGTGTGCACTAAGGAGACCCAGTCAATAAAGACCAAGGTTCTGAAGGTAAAATGCAGCAAAAAAAAAAGAAAAAAAAAAAACATTGTGCATTACTGTGTCTTGGCTCTTGACCAAAAAAAACAAAAAACAAACAAACACAAAAATTGCCATTTAAAGCTTGTAACTGTTAAAATACTAATACCTAGAAAAAGTTTTCAAATGAACAGTCCATGCTGAAATAAATAACAGGAGAACATAGCAAGACAAACCTTATAAGGCTGGTAAATATTTGCTAAAACCATGCTAACCGGTAGCATATAGGTACTAGCTCTCAGGAATTGCTGCACTGAAATTATACTTTCTATGGCAATTTTCTTCCCTTTACAGACTTCTATTTACATTTGGCTTTAAATATGAAAATATCTGATAAACTTTATAAAATGTACACTTTAAAAACATAGCTTCTGCAAAATTTTCTTGGAAAAAAAAAAAAAAACAAACCTGTGCACCAGAAATTTTAATTTTTTTTTCTCTTTTTCAGAAAGAAGTTGCAAGAGTTCCCTCCCTCATTCTTGCCCCCCTCCACCCGCCCCACTGCAAATATCTCAAGTGTTTAAGTGGCAGCACTGTGCGACAGGACGGTGCCTTTGTCACCCCCATCCTCCACTGGATCTTCATGTAACTTACAGATCACAGAATACTCTTTGGTTTGATTATTTTCCTTTGCAAAAGTATCGGAATAGCAGCAGCTGAAACTCTCAACACCCTCTCCCTATCAATGGCAGGACGGTCGCCATGTACAGAAGACTGTACATTCTTTGTCCACTTCATCCCAATTCCTCTAAGTCTCTGAACAACTTCCCCCATCGGCCTGTAAGTCTGGACTTCAAATATCATCCCCTCACTTGACAGCTCTAATCTGGTTTCCATGCAAATAACTGCACAGGATTCAAACCCACCGACTCGAAAGGCAGACAAGAGCAGAGACTGTCCTCTGACTGCAGGCACCCCATGCAGGTATTGCTGGTCAGGAACCAGAGACCATCCCAGACACAGTCTGACGAAATACAGGATTCTAGAACAAGCTGTTTTTTAATGGCATACAGGGGTGTAATACCGTAAAGAGAGTTGATTTTGAGACTCCCATTGAAAAAGAAAAAAATCAGTGACCCCAGAACTCACAAATAAGGAACTTTAAACCAAAACAGAGTTCCGTTATATCAAGCTAGAGCGGAAAACCAAATCAAACAAAATGTTCCTAGCGAGTCAGGTAGCCAGGCAGGAGAAGCTTCTGGGAAATGATGTGCCCCAAGTAACAGGCTCCAGGTCTCCACAGGCAAAAGGGATCCACTCGGATTCAAAGACGAGTGTGGCTCCACTGTGGGGAAAGGACACTTTTAGATCATTACCTCCTTTCCTTGTGACGCTGTTAGGATTGTTATGGCTCTTGTTGACCCTAAAATACTGAGACATTTTCATTCCTGCTCTCTATCATTAAAAAAAAAAAAGGCAATGTTCCCCTTCCTCCTAAATACTTAAGTTGGTGAGCTACATCAAAATGGCTCTTCCACATCTTGCTAACTTCTCACTGGGGCATTCACAACCCTCTCAGATGTTGGAGGACTCAGTCCAAACAGTCTGATGGGAAGAACCAGCCCATGGGCCAGGCATGGCATCTTTTAAAAAATGAACTCAAGCCAGAGATGCACCCACGGTCAGGGCAAGGAATTCAGCCCTAAGGTTAAACCTACTGATCTTTCGAGTTGGTTGGCTCAGCACGGAGGGTGCCAACTCATGTCAACCTAGGTCTTCTGGGATAAATTTTGGAATGTGAAAAACATGGAAAAATCCAGAAAAAAAAAATCTAAGGGGTCATCATAATCTCTCAAAGTTGCATTCACCTGTCCAGCACCACCTCGAAGGAAAGGAAAGTTGCTTCTATCTTTCGTGTGTGTGTATGTGTCTGTGTGTGTGTGTGAATTTTACTTTCCCCTGTCTTCTTCCTATGACATGAAAGTTACATGAAAGAGCAAAAAATTAAAAACACCACACTTCACTCAACTGTGTGTGTGATGTTCTATTTTCTCAATAAGGTGCAAAAGGAGAGGGTAGTTCAAGGTCTTGCTGAGGTTCAAAGTTCTTGTCTCTTGATTTCAAGGCAGCCGTGGGGCTTTCTTTCCCTTTTAGTGTAAGCTCCACTGTGCAAAAATGTGCATTATCTTTGGTATTTATTTTAGGTAGTCTAACTTAAAATTTGAGATAACCCATTAACATCTTGAAGGGGAAAAAAAAAAAACAAAAAACATTAACAACAGCCCGGAGGCTACCATTTGGCTAGTGTTACATAATGCCCTTATGTAACCAGAGAGACAGACAGCACGAGAGGGAGAGAGAGAATCAATTCTAGCAAACAAATTACTGGCCTCAAAAAATCAGGCTCTCCTTTGGCAGCTAATAGCCAAATACTTGCCACTTTGAAGCGCATATCATGAGCTTTCAACAAAGTTCAACACTGACTTTTTAAATTACACACAAGGAAAAAAAAAAAAAACTACACTGCAACAATACGACACGTGTTGGTGTAGTTAGCAGCTTTTCAAAAGTTAAGGCAGAGTCTTGCCTTTAAAACATTGAAAAATGTGATGCCATTTAAAAACATTCTTGTTCCCCAAAGAGAAGCATTCTGGAGAAGTCAAACACCCCACCAACCAAGGCTTGCCTGCAAGTTCAAGTTTGGTTCAAAACACAAAACACAAACACAATCACCCCATAACTTATTCTACAACGTGGTATGCGCCTTCGGGTCACGGGGAGGCCTGTTTAGTGCTTCAGGTTCATCTTTGAGCTCACAGTCTTTCTCTAAAACCACCACGCTAGCCCCAGTCCCTTGTGGTCACTTGCCTCGAACCACCTGCCCCTGGTACCGTCGTGTGCGTAACTGTTTTGGGCCTTTGACCAACAGACCGTGTTTCAGAGGAAGCACTCCCCAGGAGGACTCAGTCATATCTCCGACTCCCGTCGTAACGGCCTGGGCTCTAGAGGTACACTGGCCTGGTTGTGGAGGTCCATGTCCGGGGGCGTGTCCGTGCTTGTGCTCTCGGGGACCCCGTTTTCACTGTCGTCTTCCTCTTTGCTTGTGAGGGCGACCTCATTTTCATAGCAAAACGAGTTAGCGTTCGACAGGATGTATTTCTTCTCCGCTAAGTCCCTAGCGCTGCACAGGGGCGTGTTGGGGACTTCGTACGTCTTGTGGAACCTGGAGTAGTCTACTTTGTAGTAGTGTTTCTCCTCGAAGAGGACCGGCTCGTAGCGGTGACCCCAGAGGATCTCGTTGGCCAGGTACGAGCTCCGGCACTGGGTGGTCATGGCCGTGGCCTCCACCATACCCTCAAGGATGACCACGATCTCAAAGTCTGCGTTGTCGATGTCCTGCTTGCTCAGATCGTACAGAGGACTGTCCTCATCGATCTCGTGGACGATGGTGATGGGAGACACCAGAAATATGCGGTCGATGCCACTGTCGAAGCCCACGTTGATGTCTATCTGATCCAGGGGGATGTACTCCCCCTCGGAGGTGATTCTGGACTTGAGGAGCTGCGCGCGCACGTGCGCCTCCACCAAGTGGCTCTTCCGGAGGTTGCCCACCCGCCACATGAGGCAGAGCTTGCCGTCCCTCATGGCGATCACGGCGTTGTGGCTGAAGACCAGCGTCTCGTTTCTCTTCTTGGGCTTGGCCATCTTGGCCATCACCGCACCAATGATGAAAGCGTCGATGATGCAGCCCACGATGGACTGGAAGACCACCATGAAGACGGCCACGGGGCACTCGTCCGTGACGCAGCGGAAGCCGTAGCCGATGGTGGTCTGCGTCTCGATGGAGAAAAGGAAGGCGGCTGTGAAGCTGTTGACCTCGGACACGCAGGCTTTGCTCTCCTTGGACGCATCCAGGTCCCCGTGGAGCAGCGCGATCAACCAAAACACACAGCCGAAGAAGAGCCAGGAGAGCACGAAAGCCAGGCAGAAGATGACCAGCATCCACCGCCAGCGGATGTCCACGCACGTGGTGAAGATGTCGGCCAGGTACCGCTGGCCCTTCTCGCCCACGTTGATGAACTGCACGTTGCAGTGCCCGTCCTTCTTCACGAAGCGGCTCCTGCACTGCTGGCGGGTGTGGACTTTGCTCTTGCCGTTCCCGAATCCGTTAGCCACGGCCAGGGTGGCCAGCTTCATGCCGTCCTCCTCCGAAGAGACGATGCTGTAGCGGTTGGTGCGCACGCTGCCCATCGCTTCTCCTGTGGACGCCAGCGCTTCTGCTTTGGGGAACAGTCTCAGTTTTTGCAAAACCCTTTGGAGAAACAGGTTTGAATGTTCAGTGAGGACCCACACGCACAAAAAAAGGAGGAGGGATGGGGTCTCCAGGGGCCTTGAGGTTCTGGCTACCAAAGTCTGTCTCTTGACATGCAGAGTCACCTTAGTAACTCAGCTGACATCCAGAGAACAGGTCCTGCAAAAAAGAGAGAGATCTTTTATTACAAAAGAAGTTCATTAGGAAAGGGTTCTACTGTCTAATGCAACAGTTCCTAGCCAGAAACAGAGACAGATATACATAAATGTCCTTTATGCTGAATTGCTGGGGTTTTCATTTCTTTGTGTAGCCCTCAAGAAATAGAAAGAAAATATTTTCTTATATTACTTAAAAATATGATGTCGCTAAACACAGAAGAGGTAGTTTTTCGTGACAGTGTTTTTTTCTAACTTTTCAATTTTATATTGGAGTATAGCCGATTGACAGTGTTGTGATAGTTTCAGGGGGACAGCGAAGGGACTCAGCCGTACTTATACAGGTATCCATGCTCTTCCCAACTGCCCTGCCATCCAGGCTGCCACCAAACACTGAACAGAGGCCCCTGCGCTGTACAGCAGATTTTTGTTGGTTGTCCATTTTAAATATAGCAGTGCGCACATATCCATCCATCCCTAATTATCCCTTCCCTTCATCCAAAGTCTCAGATTCCTGTTCCCCTATTTTTGGCCAGAAATCTAGAATATTCTACTTTACAGATCCACCTGTCTCCTCTTACGCTCTTCATTTGCCTTCTCTACTTGCTAGGGCCCCTGGTGATGAAGCAGAGGAAAGACTTTTTTAACTCCCAGGTTTGCCATGAAGCTTTAAGAACTCGGACATGTCAGGGAGCATTTCACATGAATGCAGAATGTTCATATTCATCGGGCAGCAGGTGCATTGTGGAAGAACATGACAGCCCTCAATGACGAGGCCGAAACCCAAAAGCATTGACTAGTTCATTTAACAGACAAAACTGAGCAGACAGCCTTTCCAATCATCTGAAAGGGACGCGGGTTTCTGGAGACATTTGGGGCTTATTCCATCACGTCACACGCTGACAGCAGCCACCAAAAGCGGCAGAAACTCCTGATAACATCTCTGTTCCTGCAAGTGATTCTGACTTGAAGATGCAGGCTCACTCTGGGGGATACAGAGTGATCCTGTTGCTTAGCAATGAGAGACTTGAAATTCTCTGGAGATGGGACTGCCGTGTGTAATGACAGGCAAGGAAGTAAGCACCTCTGTGCTCAAGGATCGGGTCTTCAGTGGATTGAGATAAGGCTGGGACTCATTTCACGGGAGTCCAACTCTGTGTGCTTTCAAACCCAGACAACTCTGTAGCAGTAAGTCACAGGCCCCCCTTAGCTCACTCGCACTTGCAGCGCTGCTTTCTGACCTCTGTTCCTGTAGAGAAGATGCTCACCTTTACTTAATGTGAACAAATAAGCAGTGGTTTTCAGTTTTCCTCTCTCTGCTCATCTCCCGCCCCCTGCACCCTCGCCCCTGTAGTTAAAAATCATCTACCGACTTTTGACTTTCCATGTTTGGTCCAAAAGATATAATTTTTCCTGGATTTGCAAAAGGCTGGGAGAAAGTCTAGGGTGTTTTGACAACCAAATATACATTTTAAAATGAACACAGCAGAGAAATGAAAAATAGGAGGGATGCTTGACTTTCAAACCACCAAAGCTGTCTCCTGGATTAAAGGGGGACAGTGAACAGCAGATGGACAGGATCAGAGATTCGTCGACACTCCAATGACAAAGACACCACTTTTTCTTTCTCCCCCTAACCGCACTCAGATGAAGCAGTTAACAGAACCACGTGCAACCAGACCAGCTGCAAAGACAGCAAATCACTGATCTGTTTTCACGTACCCCCTGAGTAAAAAGGCAAGGTGTACTGTCTTTGAAAATGACTTGCTACAGTCGTTTCACTTCTGCCTCTTTATCCAAGTTATTATGCAAGAATGTGCCCCAACACATTTTTCCTGAGATTAGTCATCTGTGAAAATTGCAATGTGTGTTACATTTTGGCAGCTTTTGACACCTGAATGATGCCCGATTTGAAACTGCCTTTGAATTACTTTATAAAAAGAAGCTACTGTGTCTTCTTACCCTTCCACCTGCTTCAATGTTTTGTCTGCTTCCCATGAAGTTTGCACTTGGACAAAAGAAACAAGACTGATTCCTCAGGGTTCTAGATCCTGGACACAGAAAGAATTTTTTAAAACAGAGATTTCAGCTCATTTGGCTCATATGAAACTGCCAAGCCCTTCGACACACACACAAATATAGACAATAATATGACACCAAATGCAGGTGCATTTTCCAAGAAAAAGGGGGCAGGGAGGCCTCATCCATACAAGTGTGGATAGGCTGGTATCCATGAGTTCTGACTGACTTCAGGATCTTATAAGCTGACACCAAGAAATTCCCTTTTCATGATTCAAAACAATCCTTCCATCTGAGTTACCATTAGGGACCAGGAGTAGACAGTCTCAAATTTCTTCTGACTTATTTCTGCTCTCTTTCCAGATTAAAGCATAACAGTCATATGAAATCTAAAGACTGAATTACGACTTTCTAAAAATCTTGACCCCAGGACATTCGTCTGAATTCCACAAAACACACACGACCAGCTTCCTACAAATGAATAGCTTTCCGCATTTAGAATCTTGAAGAGAGCCTGTATTGAGTGACTATTATTGTCTTATTTCCATTGCTAATGACAGAATTTGTTCCATATGCAGAGCATCATTTAGAAATTTACCATTTCTGCCTGGAAAGGGGGAGGGGGAAGAAAGATTTTTCTGGCAAAATGGAAACTTTTGTCACCTCCAACAGATATGTTCCAAAACAGATTCATGTGTGTGTATGCACACACATGATGTGTATTCAGACTTTGGTGGAGCTGATGATACAGCAAAGCTGAGACGCTGCCAAAGTCTGATAGGGTAACTGTCTTAATATTCCACTCTGAAGACTGTCTTTCCTATTAACCTGCCCACATGCCTGAGTGGCTGCGGGCAAGCAGAAAACTTCCTTGCCTGCACTTCTCACACTGAAAATCACCAATTCATGAGCATCTGGGAAAACACTTTAATTAGGAATAGGGCTTTCGTGCAACTTCATTTTAGGGCCACATTCTAAGTAAGTTCTTGAGAATCATCTGATTAAGAACCAATGAAAACCCCCAGTGATTGCCCTCCTTGAGGGGTACAGCTCGGGAGAATTCACATGTGACTTGATGAACAATGTGCAAATGCCCCCATTTTCAGCCAGAATATGTAAGGGCCTGAAATAAACTTAATAGACACAAACAATCATTTTTACCCAGGGCATAACCAATGAGGAAGAAAGTATTTCTGGGAAATGGAGAGGCTACATGTGCTGCTCTTCATGTTAAGACTATTTATAGGCTGAGCCCAAATTAAGCATAAGCAGTGGAAAAAAATACTTCAGGGCTTCCATCGCAAGGTAGATGTTAAAGGAGAGAGAGCTGGAGACAGAGATGAGGCCAAGGAGATAACATGGTGTAATGAATATATCCAGATCATTTTTACCATCATCGAGATATTCCCAGGATGGATCATCCGAGAACAGAGACATGCTAACCAGGAAGGCTAAATGAGAATAAGTGGGCCCCCTCTTATGGTCGTGGTGAGGAGCGGATAAGAAAGTTTCTGAGTAAGGAGAGGAAACAGGGATGGTAAAAGGACTGCACGACAGGTCTGCTAATGAGTGTTTAGAGCAGCAATTCCCCAGCTGACGCCATATAGACCAGCCTGAGTGTGCTCTGGGCACACGGTTGCTACGAGAGCTCAAGGCTGGCAAAGCAACCTCTCAAAAGCTCAGTAAACAGAAGGGAGGGGGAGGAGCTCTTGGAGAGGAGGGACACCCACTCATCTATGGTAGCCCCACATCTTTCAAACTCAACAATGCATATAGCATCACTTGGTATGCACACATGCTGAACTATATATGTCTATAGCAAACAAAAATAAACACTAAAAAAAAAGTCTGAAACTGTCCTTCCGTCCAGGTAAAGACATGGTCGGTCTTTTCATGCTACTCAAAAAGTCAAGCAAGGACTCGACAAGGATTGGGCAGCCGGAAAGTCTGAAGGAAGTAGAAGGAAGCAGAAATACCCCGCGTGCTATTTTTTTTAAGGTCAGTTTACAAGAGCTCAGAACAAATATTCCTATGGAGAGCAGTAACACAAAAGAAAGCGCCAGCAGGGGGAAGGGGCAGGGCATGCAAGCAAAGTGACATGACCTTGACCCCGACTCTGACCCCTCCCACCATCCTTAGAGTCAGTCTCTTAATTCCTCAGCCTGGGGAATTTTTCTGGATCATGACAAATAAAAATAAAACACTTGGAGCGGGCGTGAAAGTGAGAGGGAAAAAGCTAGCAAGCATACAGGTAACACAGAGCAAGCACACAGCAGTCCTTAGTGGGAGGAAATGACAACCTACCGATTACTAACGGAATGAAAGCAAGTGGCACAGAGCAATAGGCATTCTTTGCACACCCAAAACACGCTTTCAAATCAGGCCTCATTTCCTAAAAGGTAAACTCTTGGTTAATAGAAATCCCAGGATTCACAGCCGCATCTGTACCATCCTGCTGAGAGGATCACCCAGACACACACAATAAACTGCCCACTTCCTATCTCGATTTTTTTTTCCAACTGTCACGATGACTCTATGTTATGATGCAATCCTTTGCAGAATCAGGTCGTTTCGACCACCGTGCTTCCCTGAAACCTGACCCTCTTCAAATTTCGGTATTAACGTGATTATTCCAAAGAAGAGCAAGCTGCTTAGGGGAGGTGTGCAAGTTTCGCGATCTTAGGGCTCAGATCCAGCGCGAGCTCCCGTTCTCTTCCCCAGCAAAGCAACTTTGAGAGAAGCTCGCTGGGTTTGGAACTCAAGCTACACTTGAAGCAATGACAGAGGGGGTGGGAAGGAAAGACGCCAAGGATCGAGACCGGCGCTGATCCCAAGGTTTGCCAAGGTTTGAGACCGGTTTTCTAGACGCATCCACTGCCTTTTTTTTTTTTTTCCTCCTGAGAGACAGAACCGAACAGAGGCTCCCTCGCCCGGGTCTTCCAACTGAGTATCTCGCTACAGCTGGTGCACTGGAAGTTATGACCACAAACAGATGCTGCAGAGAAATGTTTCTATTGCTCAACTGTTCCAAGCATGTCTCAGTATTTTTAGCTCTGAGGATGTTCTGGTGCGCACACAAACTCTATAGGCAGGCTCTGGGACTCCGGCGCGTGGGGGAGAACTAAAGGCCGCCTGACAGCTGGGCACCCCTGGGGCGGCCAGGCCGGGCCGGGTCGGGGACGGAAGCCCGAGTCCTCTCCCCGGGACCCACAGGCAAGGAGGGCAAAGGAGGGAAGCAAACACACAGCAGCCCTTACCTGTTGCTGGCGCAGGAGCATGGGGACATGGAGTGGAAGTGGGGGGTTACAGAGGCATGTGAGATCCAGGAGTTTGTACAAGCGAGGGAGCCAAAGCGAACCAGCAATTCTCAAGACCCAGCGGGCCGGCGCCGGGGCGGGCTGCGCGCGGGCTGGGTCTCCAGTGCGCTCTGCGCTTTCCTGGGCTCTTTTGAGGCGTCCGCGAGGCACCGGGCCGCCCGGCCCCGCCCCCGGCCGCGCCGGCCAATCGCCGCGCTCCCGGCCCCGCGGGGACCGCGCCGGGGGGAGGCTGCTGCGCCCTCGGGGCCAGCGGGGCCGGCGCGAGAACCTGCCGCGGCTCCCGCCCCGCGCGCCCCCAACGCCCGCCGCGGGGAGAAGGAGGCGGCCGCGCCCGGCCGGGCCCGCAGCAGGTGGGACGCCCGCCGCCCGGCTCCGGCGGCGGCCCTAATTGCAGCCCCGCCTGTGGGCCGAGCTTCCCACCCCGGGGCCAGCCCCACGCTGGCCCCTTCCTGTCCTCGGCGGCGGCGGGGCCGGGCGCGCGCCCCCAGGGGCTCGCGGAGGGCCGGTATCCCGGCCGCCCGGTGGCCGCCTGGGAAGCTGGCCTGTCAGCTAGGGGCGCGTCTTCCTCTCCCCTTCCCTCCCACCCGGGGCAACCTCCCACCCCTGCCCCGCGATCCTTCCCGCCCCCCGAATCCTGAACCAGCGGGGCGAGGAGGAGCCGCCGATGCAACGCGGAAAAGGACCGCGAGCGGCGCGCAGTGCCCGACCAGGGGCCGACGCGCGCCGGGCCGCCCGGCCCTTCCCTCTCCCGACTGGGGGCGAGTTACTTACAGAGCGCCGGGGCTCCTCGGGAGGGTGAACGGCCCGTTCTCTGCCGCGGGGTCCGCCCTCAATCCCGGTCTCCACCAGCGCGCCTGGCACGCTCTGCTGATCTAAACCCAGAGCAGTTAGACTCCTGAATTCTCTGCAGGAGCAACTCCTACGGGCGCTCAGCGCTGCCACGCGCCGGCGCCTCCCAGCCCTCCCGCCCAACAACCGGGCGAGGGCACGGAGACCCTTTCACAAGCGCTGTCAACCGCAGTGTGAGCCGGGTGTGGACCCTGGAGCACTGTGTGTGTGTGTGTGTGTGTGTGTGTGTGTGTACACTGCGGAGCCGCGCACGCCTGAGCATTTTGGTGTCATCACGAAGCTTTGCTCTTAATACTTAAGAATCCTCCTTACACCAAGTTTGCCGTTCTTCTGTGTGTGTGTGTGTGTGTGTGTGGTGAATGTTTATTTCCTCAAGCGATCAAATGTGTCCTCCGCGTAGTTTAAACCTCTCCAGGGCCTCCTTGAGACGCCAAACTACTTCCACAAGCTAGCTCGTCTTTCTGGGCGGTACCACCGGGGTGGCTGTGCGCGAGCGCGAGAATGAAACCGACCGGGAACCGGGGTTCGCGCCGGGACCCACCTCCGAGCCTCCTTCGCGCGCTCGGCCCCTAGGAGGTGCTGGTGAAGTGCGCTTCGGCTTCGCCGGTCCCTCTGAATCCTTCCTCAGCCAGCCTGCCGCTCTTCCTAGTCACTTTGCTAAGACACGGACGTTAAAAGGGCCTGGAACAGGTTGTGCAGGCGGTGTAACTCTGACAGCCACGCGCCTGGCTGCTTCATTCCATTTGTGGCGATGGGACAGTGGTTCGAGCCCCGCCACCAACTGTCTTACCTTTTAAAGCCCTCTCCGTGGGAATCATGGGTCACACCATGGAGGTCTCATTTAACCTGTGTGAAGCCAAGTGCTATTTATAAGCCGTTTGGATTAACTGTGCCAAAGGGGTGGATGTATAGGAAACCAGGCTGTAGCCTAAACCTGAAAGAGCCTGGAGACAGACAAGCTAAGTCTGCATGACCAGTGGACAAAGGATGCGGTGCGGCTCACTGCGCTGCAATGGGCTGCCTCTCAGACGGGTTTCCTCGTGGATTTCTTAACTGGGCCGGAGAGGTCTGATGAATCCTTCAAAGCATATTAAAGCTAAATGGAAAGAGGAAATTCACCGTTTATAGATGATCTCTTCTGTTATTGTGATTCAATTTATGCATCTGTAGATGGCTAAGGATTTTCCGAGCCACAAAAATCCAACACTCTTATTTCCAGGTAATGAGCTCTTTTTGAAAACCAGTCACCCAGAAAGGGATACCATTTCTCTGAAATTACGATTGAAATGGTTTTATTTTAATATGCTGCTCAAAGTAAACTGAATACACCACAGGTCAGGATGGTTTCATATGATAGGAAAAATCTTTTTTAAAAAAATGAATGCAAAGTTCTCAGATGATGGTTGTTTGTATAAATTTACTGATGAGAAATAAATTGCAAATAAATACGTGTATCCTAGTCCTTCTTACCAACCTCATTTTCACCTCCCATAGAATGATATGCATCAAGCCTTATTTATTGAAACCAAAAATTAGAGAAAGGTTGACTGTTTTAACAAGAAGCTTCCCAATCTGAATAGACTGTTTCCCTTAATTATTTAGCTAAATAAGGAAACATGAAGGATTAAATTTTGTTTATAACTGAAACTTTATAAATGCAGGAGAGCATTGATTAACTCTATTGCTTCATCTTATAAGAAAAATATAAATGTGCATTTTAATGAATGAGACCTTTCACTTTGTCCCTATTAGGAAAAGTCTAGTGTTCCAAACCATTCAGTGCTTGGATGAATGTACTTTTTTAGAGTGAGTATGTGATATAGATTTCTCTGAGAGTATATCTTTTTGGCTGAATCAGTCCTTATTTAGCAAAAAAAAAAGAAAAATCTCCAATGCAGTTGGACACCAGTGCAGTTGGGTGTTGGGATCCATCTGTAGATTAAATTTTTCCAAGGAAGTGACAATTATGTCCTTACTGATTCCCTCCAGAGTAACCACCTATAATATTAGAGCCAAATATTAGTCACAGTCTAGATCTGCAGTCAGATTATGAATGGTAGTGTGACGCAGAAGGACATTGTTCGGCTAGGAACACAAATCTTTCTTCTGTGCTTAAGTAAAGACCACCAGCAACTAGTTTTATTTTCAAGGGTCCATTAACCATCACTGTGGTCCAATTTATAATGATAAGAGAAGAGCAGCTCCTGGTATTTGCATCTTCCTGGTAGCAAGAATCACTCATTAGTCTTTGCAGTAATAATGAATAGTCATAATAAATAGATAAGTGTGTGTGTGTGTGTGTGTGTGTGTATGTGCACACACACTCTGTCACTCAGTCGTGTCTGATCCCTTGCAACCTCATGAACTGTAGCCCACCAGGCTCCTCTGTTCATGGGATTCTCCAGGCAAGAATACTGGAGTGGGTTGCCATTTCCTCCTCCAGGGGATCTTCCCGACCCAGGGATCGAACCAGCGCCTCTTGCATCACCTGCATTGGCAGGCAAATTCTTTACCACTGTGTCATATTGACTTGAAATATAGACAGGGTATGCAATCTGCTGCTATGAGAACAAGTCACCTGCTAGGGTATTTTAAGACACTGAATGTGATCATACCTGGGGGAAAATTGCTTTGGCAGTTTCACTTACCATATTGGTAAGAGTTCATCTTCATAATAAAATCCATAAAGGTACTTGTTGAGTATGTACTTTGTACTTCAGCCATGTGTTCAGTGATGTGGGAGACAGAAGAGGTCTGGAACAGAAACAGTTCCTCCCCCTCAAGGATCCATGATCTCTGAGCAGACAGACAATGGCTATGTGGAATGACTCAATGACATGATAAGGCACCTATGATTAAGTGCTAAAATGGGTTGGTGAGGAAAGAAGCATCTGGAGGGCTTCTGAGGAGTGGAATGAAATGGACGGGAACGTGTGGGGAAGTCTTCAGAATGGAAGACTTCACACGCTTGACATAATACTCACACAGTTGTGGCAAGGATGTTGAGAACACGCTAGGAGATGGGGTTGCCCCTCACTTGGACTGCATCCTTAATGCCCATTATGCACTCAGCTCCATCTGTATGCGTGTAATTGTGTGTATAAATTATAAGCTGCCTCTAAGAATGGCATGTCCTTCCTGCATGCTGCTGCCTGCATAACTTCCTCTAAAGCACTGGGATTTAGTTCACGAGCCTTATTTGTCATTTGTCATCCCTGTAACACACAGTGATGTCGCTTTATTTATCTGGCAGCCTGGGAATGCAGCATATTACAGAATGGCTTTTCTAAGTAATTGAAGTTTGTTTGATTGGGAATGATTTTTCCCTTCTCATATGCATCCTCAAACTCTTAACTGGTGGCTCCTGTAGCATTCTGTATATATGTCCAGTATCGTATATTCTGTTCCTATCAGGCTATTACAGATATATTTTCCCCTGTATCTGTTTCCACCTACCAATCGGGACTGTTTTGAAGTCCACGGCCAATTTTTTATCTTTATATCCTTGTTGCCTTGCACATGACTGAGCAAATAAATCAGGCTCAATAAATGTCAGCTGAATGATGAAAAGAATGAAAGTAACAATATTTCTGAGTATAAGATGACTTTTGAATAATGACTCAGTAATGATTCATTATAATAAACATAAGCCATTTCATTTTTACCTGCAATAGAGAGCCTATCAAAATACAATAAGAACAGTGTCTTCTACATTAAATGACCCCAGCCTGAGCTTATTTAAGTTGTTCTGCTTGTTTTTCCTTCTTCTCCATCAATGAGCCTTCACTTGTCATTTTTGTTTCTGCCAACGTGCTTGGAATTTACTAGGCTGTCACTTTGTTCTGTGTAATTTGTTGATTCTAATATGCACTAGGCTGAGAAATTATGTAACCAAGGTTGTTTAAAAATATAGGCAAAGTAAAAGTAAATATGATTTAAAAGGCTTAAAGTAGATGTATATTTTTGAAATAGTATGAGCATATGCTAAATTTGGAGTTACCTTGTTTTCGTTGGTTTCCTTTTTGGATAAAAAAGCTTTGGGATATGGATTTATGGCATCTATTTTAGCTTCTCAGAGCACTTAAATGCTTCAGACCTTGTATTTGCTGTGTTATGAATAGTTGAGAAAGAACTCTGGAAAAACAAGATTACCTGTCTGCCTGCAACTATGCATATGTTTATATGTTTCTGTACAAGAAAATCATATGCTCATTTATTGAGAACTCATTTGCATGCTCACTTTGTCCATTTATAGGATCTTTGTTTTTCATCAAATATGTTAAAACCAACAACAATAAGTGGGATGGTTCTTTAAGAAGCTCACACTTCTAGAGCTGCTGAGTGATTACTTAGTAAATTTTCTGTCAGGCTCTGGAAACCTTTATTTATCTCATGCGGGTGAGACAATTACACTCTGAAATTATGATATGCATCTAAGGGCCAGACCTCACCATTATGGTGGCTCTTAACACAATGATTGCGATGATCATTTTGCGCGTGTGTGTGTGTGTGTGTGTGTGTGTGTGTGTGTGTGTGTGTGTGTGTTATCTGTGGCATGTTAGCTCTCTTAAAGGTCAAAAGCCTGCAGCTTTGGTGCATTCTCTTATAGATGGTGGTGCCTTCAGCAGGTAGCCTTGCCATAAGATGCATGCAACTTGGCTTTTTCCAGAACTAACAACAAAACCAACAATTTCAGACAATCAAAGCTCATCACTATTGTAGACACTTAAGGAATGTGCCACAAGCTATAAAGAAATTGCAAAACATATTTTGTGTAATGTAAACAATCAGTCATCTCCAACTCTTTGCAACCCCATGGACTTGAATTCTCCAGGCCAGAATCCTGGGGTGGGTAGCCTTTCCCTTCTCCAGGGGATCTTCCCAACCCAGAGATCAAACCCAGGTCTCCCACATTGCAGATGGATTCTTTACCAGCTGAGCCACAAGGGAAGCCCAATGTCAACAATACTTTAATGATATTTTTGAAAGAAAGGGCACATACAGACCTGAATATCCAGGTTTGGGGTTATGGGTTTTAACAGTTTATGTGTGTGGGTTTTTAAGTGTAACGTGTATTTAGGTGTTTTTGTTTTAATTATCAGAGTAATATATGCCCATTGTGAGAAATGTGCAATCTAAGCATTACAAATACAGAAGAGTATAAGAATATAAAATAAGTCCACATTCCCACCATTATAAATACTTTGGTTATTTCTTACACTTTGTCTTACAGTTCTTTTTCTAATTTTTTATCTTTATTTATTTTTCATAATTTTAAATCAATTGTGCCATATTTTTTGAAAAATGAGTACCATACTTTTTATATGTAGGCATTTGTCATATTCCAGAGCTTCCCAGGTAGCACAGTGGTAAAGAATCCATCTGCCAGGGCAAGAGGTGCAGAAGACACAGGTTCAGTCCCTGAGTTGGGAAGATCCCCTGGGGAAGGAAATGGCAACTCACTCCAGTATCCTTTCCTGAAGAATCCCATGGACAGAGAGAGGAGCCTGGCGGGCTCTAATCCACAGAGTTGCAAAGAGTCAGACACAGCCAAGCCTGCACACACTTGTCATACAAACAAAAACCATTTGAGAGAATATATTTTAATGTTTGCATGTATTTTATTTCCATAATGTGTATGAACCATACTTTGATGAATCACCTACTGTCACACTTCTATATTCATTTTTATTTTATGCTCACAAGGATGCATTAACTGTCTTTGTAGACTCACGTTTATCTTCATCTCTTGCTATTTTCTTAGAATATGAGTCAAAATGTGGAATTACTAGGTTAAAGTTTATGATCTTTTACAACTCTTTTTTTTAATTGCAATTATTTCAAATCAAATTCCATTGCATTGAATTTCAAGGATATTCTAAGTTATGACCTTGACAATGGTGATAGCATTGCACAGTGGGGAGAGTTTCTGGGCTTTTGGTCAGCCTGATACGATCTGCAGCATTGATCTAGCTAGCTGTGAGTGACTGTTATAGGGATTAGAAATAATACACTTGAAAGGCCTGACCTGTAGCAATCACTTAGATCATGGTAGTTTATACTACCACTGCTGCTTCAAGATGAGAAAATAACTTAGTTTGAAGAAAAAGATATTTAAAAGAGATATTTGGGAAGCCCCACTTTTACACAAGAAGCCTTTAAATAACGTAGTAGTCAATGGCAGTGCCTGATTATGTGCTAAAATCATAAAGAGGTAAGTGTCTGATGCATTCAGGAGAATATTACAGCTATATCTGGAAATAGAAATTGACATTCGATAAGTGAGTAATATGAATTTTTCCAGTTGGTGGTCAGCATTTGTATGAATTCATGAATAAAGGGATATGGGAATTGAACATGAAGTCTGAGCCAGATTTTAGACCCTTAAGGCAAGCAGGACGAGTGGACACTTTATTCTGTAGACAGATGAGTGAGTGAAGAGATAAGAGGCGTGAGCAAGCCTGTTGGAACCTTCATCTGTCATTTCTTCCTCCACTGCTTCTGGCTACAGTCCTACCATGGGCTCTTTTGTTCTTTTTTTTTTTTTTAGTATGATTTACCAAGTTCCAATTTTAATTCATTAAAAAGAAAGTTATAGAAATCCCATTTCAAGAGAGCTCGTTGTGTGAGTGGAACCTGCCAGGATGGCTTCTGACCTGCTGATTTCAAATCCAGGACCTCCTCCTCCACTTTCTGCAGAATATAACTTTTTATAGCATCTCTCCTCAGAAAAAATTGGGAGATCCTAGAATAGGACCTGTATTTTTCACAGGCTCTTACTAATTCCCTCCAAATTTTTACCCTGACTGCAGTATATGAAGTTTGGCCTTTTTATCCATATACAGAACCTGGTATCAAATGTTTGGCCCACTTTTCCTGCTGTGGGAGGATTTTTTTTTTTTTTTTTCCATTTTAAAAATAAATTTGATCAGTGTCTGAGGATTCAATTCAATCCCTTTTCATTGACCAGTTTTTGTACTGAAGGCCTACAACCTCAGATGATATTTGGCTCCAGGCTTTTGATAAAGTTTTGTTTTAATAGCCACAGCCCCTGTGTATCAGTTGCAAATAAATAAAACATGTATCACGACTATGCAAAAATAAAATGCTTGTATCCTAGTATTGCCAATAACATGAATACCAAGTGGTAAGAGAAAAATAACATTAAGAGCATTGTTATTAAAGAAAAAAATATTATTATATTATAGTATATGATTAAAGAAAACTCAAGTTATGGCATTACTCACAGGATAGGTGTTTGCTTAGATGTTTTAATGTACTGCTGCTGCTACTAAGTCACTTCAGTCATGTCTGACTCTGTGCGACCCCATAGACTGCAGCCCACCAGGCTCCCCCGTCCCTGGGATTCTCCAGGCAAGAACACTGGAGTGGGTTGCCATTCCCTTCTCCAATGCATGAAAGTGAAAAGTCAAAGCGCAGTCACTCAGTCGTGTCTGACTCCTAGCGACCCCATGGACTGCAGCCCACCAGGCTCCTCCGTCCATGGGATTTTCCAGGCAAGAGTACTGGAGCGGGGTGCCATCACCTTCTCCATTTAATGTACTAATTAGGAGCAAATCTAGATATTGCTTTTCCTGCATGTGAATTTTCAAATGTTAAAGAAATTCAAATGAGTTATCACTGTGAACAAGAATTTTAGAAAACAGCTTCCATGGTTAGCAGAAGAAGGCCTCTGAATTTACAACAGGCTTACATTCTGTCCCTGGGTTTGAGCTTCTGATCTTCTTTTCAGCAAAGAAGACCTCGTTTCAAAACTTGTACTTATACCCAAATCTATTCTTTTACAGGGCTTGCATAACTGAGTCACCACGTTTCAGCCAGGCAAGAACTTGTCAGTTATACATTATAAATAAAGCTCTTTTGTAACCTGGTTGTCATTTCCCTGCATGGAAACTGAAATATGTGAGGACTCACAGTGTACCTGTGAAGTCAACTTAGGGGGAAAAAAAAATCAGTTAGGAGATCTAGCTGTCCTGTTTACTTACATGAAACCTCTCATCTGTGCTAACACACGCAGTCATGCTTCTGAAAGGAAAATCCTTGAAAAGCAATAATATGTTTCCCACATGGAGGAAAGGGCAAACCCCAGTGCTATTGCTCTTAATGTCTTTTATTTTATATAAAAATGCAGTGCCTCCTCAGTGCAGAATTAGGTAAAGGAAGGAATATACTTTAAAAATGAATCGGCAGAAAGCAAAATGAGAGAATCTATACACTCGCACAGACACTCGCACACACACCGTACACACACAGGGTTGCATCTGTTGACCGAATGATGACATAGCCAAGAAACCCCTTAGAGGTTGGAGAGGGCTCGATTTTGACTTGTAGTTGCTTCATTCTGACAGAAGAGCTGTAGTCAGCATTGAGGCTGTTTCTCAGAGACTTGCTGTCATGATTCTCGTTTCACGGTGTTCAGAGTTCAGTTACACTTTACAGTTTGCAATTTTAAGAAAGCATCTACTCACCACTGCACCCATATTTCTTAGGCATTAAAATATGAAAGCTTCAAAGCACAAAGTAGCAGCTCTCTCAGTATTTTCCAGCAGCGATCTATACAGCTCTGAGGCTAACCAGCTTCAGGATTTCCATAGGACACTAGCTGAGTATACATATCTTAGGCAGTTTTCTGAGAGGAGAAGACAATCATGAAAAGGCTATTTGCATTTTCTTGCAGAAGTGATCTGAACATTTGCCCAGTCAAAGCATCATTTAGCACAAAAGACTTAGTCAGAGATGCCATGTCCACAGTTTCAAGATCCGAGCAGTATAATTGAAATTTATGCAAGCCTCTTTAATCCTGGGCTCGGAATGAATCAGTGCTCTTCCCTAAGTGAATTAAGCACAGAAATGAGTTTTCCCTTTTCTATGCTCTGTCTTCTTTCCTCCTGCATTGCTTGTCTTGGTTCATTTTCCTTTTCTCCATGGTCCATACAGCAATTCAAATCCTACCAAAAAAGGGAGCTGGGAGGCAGGGACCCAAACATAATAATCAAGGCACAGCGCTCAGCATTGTCTGACTGTCCTAATGAAGTACGTGGTCCACAGTTCCAGCTCCACAGGCCACCTCGCAGAGCGTAATCTACAAGGTAACAAGTTGCCAAAGCACCAACATGCTCGAGCACCTAAAATGTCAACCGTCTTCTGCAGGTGAGACAGTCCAGTCCACAAAAAAAAAAAAAATCATTTCTGAAATTATTCCTCCATTAGGGAAAGCCTTCTCTTGACGTCTGGCCATGACGTCAAACCACAAACAGAAAGAAAAGACAAGAAAACAAGAAAGAACCCTAGGCCCTGATGGACCTCTGTCCTTTCTCGGGTCTCTTGAGCCCGCTTCCCCCATTTCCATCTGGAGCAACCTGACCTGCAGCCCCTTTGAAGCCACGTAAGAACTGGAAGTCTCTCCGACCCAAGAATTCACCCCTAACTCCTCTGAAGACCCTCTAAGACCAAGAAAAAATTTTTCTCACAGGCTTAATTTTGAAAGAGACTCTGAGTTAAGTGAATGGCATAATTTCCTTTCTGTGCAAATACCAAGGTATTTATTTCTCTTACGTAATTTCCAGGGAGTCAGTTACATGACCTGACTTCTATTCTGTTGGACAACGGAGGGATCTTACCGTCAACCAGTCACCCTGGGTGAGAACATACCCAAGGACTGATCTATGACTGCTAAGAAGCCTAACAATTCCTGGAAGGAAAAGGGTTAAGTGCCAGTAAAAACAGCATAAATTTACACATGACCTCCTGTGATTACACTTTTATTCTCTTCCTTGCAAGGAACAACAATGGCAACCCTCATAACTAAAGCTTCTGGTCGAAAAACCTTCTCCCTAGAGGACCTGTTTGCACTCACTTTAGATGATCTCAACAACCTTCTGGTTAGAAAGGATCTCTAGACAGAGAGATGTACCTGCTGGTGAGTTTTCTTTCTGAAGCATCTAAAAGGTTCACTGTATCATGGGAAAAATCGTCTCTACTATTGGGCTGTAGGGAGCAGCCTTCTGTGATTGGTTGGTGATGGTTTGATTCTGCCTGAAAGTACTAGAAAAATAACTGCTTTGTCCCAAACTTAACTTGCTAGGCAAGAAGATGGTTTGAATAGCCAGGGAACTTGGCTTCAGAAAGAATTATGGGCAGATAAAAGTCTTAGCAATGACTTAAAAAAAAAAAAAAAAAAAAAAAAACCTACCTCTGATAATATCACCTTTCATCAATTGCACTCTGCCCTCTTTCTACAAAATATAAGAAGAGGATTTTCTAACAAGGGGAAAGTATTTTGGGAAAAATTTGTTGTTTCTGTTGTTTAGCCTCTAAGTGTGTTTGACTCTTTGCAACCCCATATACTCTAGCCCGCCAGTCTCCTCTGTCCATGAGATTTCCAAGGCAAGAATACTGGAGTGGGTTGTCATTTCCTTCTCCAGGGGATCTTCCTGACCAGAGGTCCACCTCACAGCTCCTGCACTGGCAGGGGGGTTCCTTACCCCTGGGCCACCAGGGAAACCTCTGGGGAGAAGGATGCCATGTTTATTTCCTTTATGATGAGATCAAGTGCTTCAAAGAGTGCCAAGTGGGACAGGTGCCTACACTTCTCCTGCCCTAGCCCTGCTGTGGAGGCTTCTTTAGATGAGCAAGTATACTGTTGCAAACCGAGCTTTCAGTGCGGGATTTACTGAGACCAGTAGAAAGTGGGCAGGGCTGGGGGTCAGCCTCTCCCTCTCTCAGCTCAGGTATCATAACCGGTCCCCTGCCTCCTTTCCTTTCTTCTCTTCTCTTTCTCCTCCAGGAATTTTCCATCAGCTGGAGAGCAAGGACATCAGTCGTCACGCTGATGGGTGAAGCCACACTTTTGCCCTTGGCTGTGGGTGCATCTGGTGGCCTGTGTTCGTGCAGCAAGAGCTCAAGAGCTACCCTGCCAGGACTGCCCTCTCCTCCTCCCCCCAGCCCGCTTCCTCCTTCCCTGCTGTCTGCACACCGACTTCTCCAAGAAAATCTCCACGGTGTTTCCTGGCTCAGATACTGAGATAGGCAGAGATTGCAAAGAGCTGGTCTTGGGAACTTTTGAATATGATTGATTCAAAAGAGAATTCAGTCTTAGAAGTTCTCCATGAACTGAATTAAAATGGGGAAAAGTAGCAACCCATGAGAACATACGCAGAGATAACACCACTGGAAGGTTTCTCTTTAAAAACCAATTCTTCTGACAACAACAACCAAGTCAACAGACTCCCCGGGGGCCAAAGGCGAAGAGGTCAGGACCATGTGAGCGTGGACCTTGTGGTCAGATGCCCAGGGTGGAGACAGAGCCCGGAGGGTGGGAACCACGGATCCTCCAGCCGTGGGCACTGCAGGAAGAGTCCCTCCCCAACACAAAGACCCACACCCAACTCCCAGCTCCTCCTTCTTTTCCCACAAAAAAAAAAAAAAAAAAAAAAAATTTAGAATAAAAAAAAAAAAAAAAAAAAAAAAAAAAAAAAAAAAAAAAAAAAAAAAAAAAAAAAAAAAAAAATTTATGGAGGGAATTCCCAGGCAAAAGAAAAGCCCAAAAAAAAAATTAATTTTCACCCAACAACATCCTCTTTTTTTTTTTTAGTAAAAAAAAAATAAAATAAAAAATATTTAAGAAAAAAAAAAAAAAAAAAAAAAAAAAAAAAAAAAAAAGAAATACACTTTTTATGGGAAAAAACAAAAAAAAAAAAAAAAAAAAAAAAAAAAAAAAAAAAAAGCTAAAAAAGTCGCCCCACAAAAGGGCCCCCCCGGCGGCGGCGCGCACTAAGAGCGCGGCCGAGAGGAGCTACCCCCACGACCGAGGAAGGACGGCAGTGAGGGCCAGTGCACTAAGCACGGCCGAGAAGAGCTACCCCACGACCGAGGTCAGGAAGGGCGGCGGTGAGGAGAGACCCCCTCGTCCAAGGTAAGGTGCGATGGCTGTGCTTTGCTGGCCGGGAGCAGCCAGGAGCAGCCGGGATGAGATACCCCACGCCCAAGGTAAGAGAAACCCGAGTAAGACAGTAGGTCTTGAAAGAGGGCATCAGAGGGCAAATACACTAAAACCATTCTCACAGATAACTAGTCAGTCTAATCACACAAGGACCACACCCTTGTCTAACTCAATGAGATTAAGCCATGCCCGAGGGGCAACTTGGGATGGGCGGGTCATGATGGAGAGATATGACAGGGTGTGGTCCGCTGGAGAAGGGAATGGCAAACCACTTCAGTATTCTTGCCTTGAGAACCCCATGAACAGTATGAAAAGACAAAATGATAGGATACTGAAAGAGAAACTCCCCAGGTCAGTAGGGGCCCAATATGCTACTGGAGATCAGTGGAGAAATAACTCCAGAAAGAATGAAAGGATGGAGCCAAAACAAAAAGAATACCCAGCTGTGGGTGTGTCTGGTGATAGAAGCAAAGTCCGATGCTGTAAAGAGCAATATTGCATAGGAACCTGGAATGTCAGGTCCATGAATCAAGGCAAATTGGAAGTGGTCAAACAAGAGATGGCAAGAGTGAATGTCGACATTCTAGGAATTAGCGAACTAAAATGGACTGGAATGGGTGAATTTAACTCGGATGACCATTATATCTACTACTCTGGGCAGGAATCCCTCAGAAGAAATGGAGTGGCCATCATGGTCAACAAAAGAGTCCGAAATGCAGTACTTGGATGCAATCTCAAAAACGATAGAATGATCTCTGTTCGTTTCCAAGGCAAACCATTCAATGTCACAGTAATCCAAGTCTATGCCCCAACCAGTAACGCTGAAGAAGCTGAAGTTGAAAGGTTCTATGAAGACCTACAAGACCTTTTAGAACTAACACCCAAAAAAGATGTCCTTTTCATTATAGGGGACTGGAATGCAAAAGTAGGAAGTCAAGAAACACCTGGAATAACAGGCAAATTTGGCCTTGGAATACGGAATGAAGCAGGGCAAAGACTAATAGAGTTTTGCCAAGAAAATGCACTGGTCATAGCAAATACCCTCTTCCAACAACACAAGAGAAGACTCTATACATGGACATCACCAGATGGTCAACACCGAAATCAGATCGATTATATTCTTTGCAGCCAAAGATGGAGAAGCTCTATACAATCAGCAAAAACAAGACCAGGAGCTGACTGTGGCTCAGACCATGAACTCCTTATTGCCAAATTCAGACTGAAATTGAAGAAAGTAGAGAAAACTACTAGACCATTCAGGTATGACCTAAATCAAATCCCTTATGATTATACAGTGGAAGTGAGAAATAGATTTAAGGGCCTAGATCTGATAGATAGAGTGCCTGATGAACTATGGAATGAGGTTCGTGACATTGTCCAGGAGACAGGGATCAAGACCATCCCCATGGAAAAGAAATGCAAAAATGCAAGATGGCTGTCTGGGGAGGCCTTACAAATAGCTGTGAAAAGAAGAGAAGCGAAAAGCAAAGGAGAAAAGGAAAGATATAAACATCTGAATGCAGAGTTCCAAAGAATAGCAAGAAGAGATAAGAAAGCCTTCTTCAGTGATCAATGCAAAGAAATAGAGGAAAACAACAGAATGGGAAAGACTAGGGATCTCTTCAAGAAAATCAGAGATACCAAAGGAACATTTCATGCAAAGATGGGCACAATAAAGGACAGAGATGGTGTGGATCTAACAGAAGCAGAAGATATCAAGAAGAGGTGGCAAGAATACACAGAAGAACTGTACAAAAAAGAGCTTCAAGACTCAGATAATCATGATGATGTGATCACTGACCTAGAGCCAGACATCTTGGAATGTGAAGTCAAATGGGCCTTAGAAAGCATCACTACAAACAAAGCTAGTGGAGGTGATGGAATTCCAGTGGAACTATTCCAAATCCTGAATGATGATGCTGTGAAAGTGCTACACTCAATATGCCAGCAAATTTGGAAAACTCAGCAGTGGCCACAAGATTGGAAAAGGTCAGTTTTCATCCCAATCCCAAAGAAAGGCAATGCCAAGGAGTGCTCAAACTACCGAACAATTGCACTCATCTCACACGCTAGTAAAGTAATGCTCAAAATTCTCCAAGCCAGGCTTCAGCAATATGTGAACCGTGAACTTCCTGACGTTCAAGCTGGTTTTAGAAAAGGCAGAGGAACCAGAGATCAAATTGCCAACATCCGCTGGATCATGGAAAAAGCAAGAGAGTTCCAGAAAAACATCTATTTCTGCTTTATTGACTATGCCAAAGCCTTTGACTGTGTGGATCACAATAAACTATGGAAAATTCTGAAAGAGATGGGAATACCAGACCACCTGATCTGCCTCTTAAGAAATCTGTATGCAGGTCAGGAAGCAACAGTTAGAACTGGTCATGGAACGACAGAGTTTCTATAAAAAAAAAAAAAAAAAGGAAAGGGTGTATTTTGTAACCATTTTTATTTAAATTTAAAGAAGAGAAAAAAAAAAAAAAAGGTGGACGGGAAAAAAAAAAAGTTGGAATCAAGATTGCCGGGAGAAATATCAATAACCTCAGATATGCAGATGACACCACCCTTATGGCAGAAAGTGAAGAGGAACTAAAAAGCCTCTTGATGAAAGTGAAAGTGGAGAGTGAAAAGGTTGGCTTAAAGCTCAACATTCAGAAAACGAAGATCATGGCATCTGGTCCCATCACTGCATGGGAAATAGATGGGGAAACAGTGGAAACAGTGTCAGACTTTGTTTTTCTGGGCTCCAAGATCACTGCAGATGGTGACTGCAGCCATGAAATTAAAAGACGCTTACTCCTTGGAAGGAAAGTTATGACCAACCTAGATAGTATATTCAAAAGCAGAGACATTACTTTACCAACAAAGGTTCGCCTAGTCAAGGCTATGGTCTTTCCTGTGGTCATGTATGGATGTGAGAGCTGGACTGTGAAGAAGGCTGAGCGCCGAAGAATTGATGCTTTTGAACTGTGGTGTTGGAGAAGACTCTTGAGAGTCCCTTGGACTGCAAGAAGATCCAACCAGTCCATTCTGAAGGAGATCAATCCTGGAATTTCTTTAGAAGGAATGATGCTAAAGCTGAAACTCCAGTATTTTGGCCACCTCATGCGAAGAGTTGACTCATTGGAGAAGACTCTGATGCTGGGAGGGATTGAGGGCAGGAGGAGAAGGGGACGACAGAGGATGAGATGGCTGGATGGCATCACTGACTCGATGGATGCGAGTCTGAGTGACCTCCGGGAGCTGGTGATGGACAGGGAGGCCTGGCGTGCTGCGGTTCATGGGGTCGCAAAGAGTCGGACACGACTGAGCGACTGATCTGATCTGATCTGATAGGAAATAAAGCTTTTCTCTGAAACCTGGGTCTGTCTAATATTTTAAATCAAGAGGGTCATCCTTTCCGTGGTCGTAGAACAGGGATCTACAAACCAGAGCCCCCAGACCAGATGTGGCTTGTGGTCTATACAGCCTGTGAGCTAAGAATATTTTTATGCCCTTAAATAGCAGGGGAAAAAAGACAAGTTTGTGATGCTTGATGTGTGTGTGTGTGCTGGGTCTCTGTTGCTGCACATGGGCTTTTTCTAGGTGCAGCAAGCGGGGGGCTACTACTCAGAGTAGTACGCAGATTTATCTTTGCAGTGGCTTCTTTTGTCGCAGAGCGCAGGTTCCAGGCTGGGGGGCTCCAGTAGTTGTGGCTCCCAGGCTCCAGAGCACAGGCTCAGTGGTTGTGGCACGCGAGCTTAATTGCTGAGTCAGTTGAGTGGACCTTCCCAGGCCAGGGGTTGAACCCGTGTCCTCTGCATTGGCAGGCAGATTCCCATCCACTGTACCATTTGGGAAGTCTGACACTTGCATATTTCATAAAATTCCATTTTCTGGATTTATAATGTTTTATTGAAGCAGAGCCATGCTTATTTGCTTACATAGTGTCTCTGATTGTTTTCGTGCTGTAAGGCAGAGTTGAGTGGATGAGACAGAGACCGTATGGGGCCCACAAAACCGAAACTGTTCACTATTTGGCCCTTGAGTGGGAAAAGTCTGCTGACCACTGGCCTGGGCTAAAGGTACGGAGCATAAGACCAAGCTGAGTCAGAAAGACAGATGTGTTATTCCCGCCCCTCTGATTCTAGGCCGAATAAATGTAACTGAAGGATTTGTTTGACCGTTGAGGCCTTCTTGTTAAAGTGAAGATGAAATTTTTGTAGATTTACTTTCAGATTAACTATGTAATGATGGTGAAATATGTATTCAGCCATCACATATTTTCTGTTCAAACTAGTTATCATTGATACATCTTGATCAAATTAACTTGCATATTACAATTAAGTGGCTTCCAAGTGGATTTGTAGAATAAAATTAAGGTTAATATCAAGCCTTAAAAGCAATGAATGTCAAAACTGATTCCACAGAGGGACTTCCCTGGCGGTCCAGTGGTTAAGAGTTCAAGGTCTCTCCGTGCAGCAGGTGACGGTTCTGTCCCTGGTCAGGAAGCGAAGATCCCACGTGGCTCATGGCCAAAGAAAATCACAGACAAACCATAAAACAGAAACCATAGAGCAAGAAATCCAGTAAAGACTGTAAAAAAAAAAAAAAAAAATGGTCCACATTAAAAAAAAAAAGACCAAAACAGAATTTTTTAAAAAACAAAACTGATTCAACAGATTGAATATATTTTGACCTATTTTTCAACATTGCTAATTTTCTTGATTTTCGCAAATCTATAGCTAGACTTTTACAAGTACGCTGTTCTATAAAGCAGTGGTCTCCAGCATTTTTTGCAAGGGGGACTGGTTTCATGAAAGACATTTTTTTCAAGGATGGGGGGGTGGGCGGGGGTGCGGGGATGGTTTCTGGATGGTTCATTTATTGTGCACTTGATTTCTGATCTAATGCCACTTCTGATTTGACAGGTGGTACCAGTCCGTGGCCTGGAGGTTGGGGACCCCTGCTATAAAGGGATGATCTGAGAGTCTGTGAAACCACCAGGTAATTATTTACCTTTGGGTTGCTTCAATCCAACCAATTTTTAATTCAATCTCGTTAGCAATCATTAAATGTTGCAATTAACAGTGTGAAGTGATTGAAAACATCCAAAACTACAAATAATTGAATAAATTGGATTATGTTGCAAATTCTGGTACATCTCCTCTAGGAACTGAAGTGCAAATTTACCTAAAAACTTATTCCTCCTCAATATTTCTAAGAATTACTTGAGGTTTGGTCTCTTCTTCCTGAGTCCACTGAATGTGCCTACAAGTCTAATTTAGCCTGTTGGGTAAGAGTTAAATTTCCTTTAATATCAAAAGCTCAATATCGAAGACATAAGGGTTTTGGACTTCTGCTCGTTTCAACATTTTCTTTAAGACGAAGAGAAGCTGCTGCCCAATTCATCATGAATCCCCTGCCCCCTTTCTTTACTTTTTTAATTTTTTTCGTTATTGACAACATGAAATGCTAAACCCATAGGCAGACCCTGTAAAGCAGATTCTAACACGTGAAAATCTTCCTGAAAATACTGATTTCCAGTGAGCTTGTTTCTGACAGGCAGACAATATATTTTTTATAACACAATTACATAGTAGGATTAATGGCTATAATTCCATATAGAACAATTTGCTGTTCAGATTGTGTGGTACAGGTGGGTAGATTTTTAATAACTGCCACTAGGAGTCAATTGCGGAGAAACATAACAGAGGGACAAAAATCAAAGAGGAAGAGGATGAGATTTTAAATATAATAAGTGGCCGCATGTCATGAGGAATTCTAGGAAGAAAATTCGTCAAATATTAAAAAGAAATAAAGCCAACTCATTCCATCTTAATGAAATTTTGAGTTCCAGAATCTACTCTAAGGAAGTGAAAATGATGATATGAATTACCTTAATATAGGATTCCCCTGAATCCATTATATTTAGCATCAAAATATTTTATTTGAAAGAGGGATCTGAGTGATCATTGGGGTTAAATATTCATTCAAAAATTCATGACAAATTAATTCTCTTTTTAACCCTGAAGAAGGAGTTGAACAAAGTTCTGTCTAGAGTTATTGTCTATGATCTCTTTGGTCAAACTAAAATGGCATAAATTTTACTTTATTGGATCTCTTACCAATTTGATCTCCCAGAAATAAAATTGTTATAGTCAGTTTTCAAAACCCTTGCATGGATTTCAGTCCCACGGAAGTCGTATCCTTTAAATGATTATGATATAAAATATGAGTCATCACCTTAGTCCTCCATGAACTGGGCAGTCTCAGTTCTGACACTCGACGTGGCTTAACTAGACTATTTCTTCTCTTTGTTTTTGCAGTTACTTTAAGCTGGTGATCTCTGAAGGCTGATCTAGAGGTATTACTATAATTAATATTCTTATCATCATAGTTTTCAAGATAGAAAACACTAACTTAGGGACTACCACCTCGTTTCTTCATATTGCATACGAGTTTAAAAACACTGATCTTGTGTCTCTTCAACACAGTGTTCTTACAGGAATATGGATTTCCTTCATACGCACTCTTGAAAAGACTAAATAGTCTGGCAACCGTCATTGCAAGTAATCAGAGCACAAGAAGGATGTTTTCAAGAGTGTTTCCTTTGTAAACAAGCACACCAGCAAATTTTTGGAAAACTTTGTTGTCTGTAGAGTGTGATAATCAAAAAAATCAATGATTTATTTTAGTGACCCAGTAAATAGCAATTTGTGTGTGTGTGTATGCTCAGAGGCTCAGTCATGTCTGACTCGGTGACCCCATGGACTGTAGCCCACCAGGCTCCTCTGTCCATGAGATTCTCCAGGCAAGAATACTGGAGTGGGCTGCCATTTCCTCCTCCAGGGGATCTTCCCGACCCGGGGATTGACCCGTGTCTCTTCTCTCCTGCATTGGCAGGCGGATTCCTTACCACTGGGCCACCTGAGAAGTCCCTTTACTATAAGCTAAAGCTAAACACTCCCTTCATTCAAACACCACAATTAAATTTACAATAACCACAAAATATACAGTAAAATAGAATTTCATTTACAATATTTTTCAATATTTTTAAGATTGTGCATGCCCCAGGAATCAATATGGTCACCTATACACTAATATACACTTGAGCATGGCTTTAAAACTGTTTCATTTATTCACAGAAAAGCCTGTTATCAGACCTGACTCCATCACTCTCTCCTTAGAACACTTTCAAGGAACTTATTTAGCTTTTATGTACTAATAAATTGGTTGCAAATATCCCAATTTGATTTTAACCTTCATTAACTTTGTGCTCTGTAAGAGGAAATTTTAAAAGTGTGAAAAATAAACTTAGAAGTTGCATTTTTAAAAAAAAAACTTTGTTTTAAAAGGATATTCCTACTGTAGAGCACAGGGAACTCTGCTCAGTGTCATGTGGCATCCTGGATGGAGGGGGTTCGGGGAAGGAAGGACACGCGTGTGTGCAGCTAACTCCCTTGGTTGGCCGCGTGAAGCTTGTTAATCGGCTATATTACAATACAAAGTAAAAAGTTTAGTTGAAAAAATTAGGGCTTCCTTGGTGGCTCAAATGGTAAAGAATCCACCTGCAATGCAAGAGACCTGGGTTTGATCCCCACATCAGGAAGAATGCCTGGAGAAGGGCGTGGCAACCCACTCCAGTATTCTTGCCTGGAGAATCCCATGGACAGAGGAGCCTGGTGGGCTATATCCATGGGGTCTTGAAGAGTTGGACACGACTGAGAGACTGATGCACACAGACACACAAAAAAAAAAAAAAAAGAGAGAGAGAGAAGAAATAAACAAAAGGATATCAAAGAATATATCCCAAATGAAGGCAGCAACAAATCCATGATGATTTCTCCCCTCCCCTACCCCCAAAAACTGGCTATGGAAAGGAAGGATGGATGGATGGGAAGGAAGTCTATAGCAGTGGTATACAGATGGGTGGAGGACTTCACAGGGGGTGCTAGAGGTAAAGAATCTGTCTCTCGAGGCAGGAGACACAAGAAACATGGGTTCAATCTCCAGGTGAGGAAAATCCCCCAGAAGAGGGAATGGCAACCCACTCCAGTGTTCTTGCCTGGGAAATCCCATGGACAGATGGGTGTGGTCAGATGTTCTTCTTGAGCCAAAATGGTGATCTAGTGCTAATTTCTAAATGCTGGAGTCCATGTGTCAAGAGCTGATCAGCTCGGTTTTCTCTGTTATGGAAACATGTAAGTGCCTATGCGTGTGTCAGTCACTCAGTTGTGTGCAACTCTCTGCTACGCCGTGGACTATATAGCCCACCAGGCTCCTCTGTCCATAGGGTTCTCCAGGCAAGGATATTGGAATGGGCTGCCATTTCCTTCTCTACCGAATCTTCCTGACCCAGGGATCAAACTCTCTCTTGCATCTCCTGCAATGGCAGGCATATTCTTTACCACTGCACCACTCTCATGCACCCCTCACAAAAAGAAAGCATACTAATTTGGAAAGTTGGACTTTTATATGGATAAATTCTTGGGAACTCAGCTGGATGATAAATGTTCTAGATGAAGAAAAATACAATCATGCTGGCTGGTGTTACTTTGAATATATACAAAGTTCAGAAGAACTATACAAAAAAGATCTTCATGACCAAGATAATCACGATAATGTGATCACTCATCTAGAGCCAGACATCCTGGAATATGAAGTCAAGTAGGCCTTAGAAAGCATCACTACAAACAAAGCTAGTGGAGGTGATGGAATTCCAGTTGAGCTATTTCAAATCCTGAAAGATGATGCTGTGAAAGTGCTGCACTCAATGTGCCAACAAATTTGGAAAACTCAGCAGTGGCCACAGGACTGGAAAAGGTCGGTTTTCATTCCAATCCCAAGAAAGGCAATGCCAAAGAATGCTCAAACTCCCGCACAATTGCACTCATCTCACATGCTAGTAAAGTACTGCTCAAAATTCTCCAAGCCAGGCTTCAGCAATAGGTGAACCGTGAACTTCCAGATGTTCAAGCTGGTTTTAGAAAAGGCAGAGGAACCAGAGATCAAATTGCCAACATCCACTGGATCATGGAAAATAAAGGGAAACAGAGAAGAGAATGTCTTCAGCCGTCAGCCCCTCCCTCTAGCCGAGCGTGAAGCCCACCTCTCCCCCTCCATCTAGATGCGTGGTCTCCCGTCCTGTCCCTGCGGTTCCCATGCCGCCCGCCCTCCACCTGTAGTCCAGTTGCCACTCACTCTCATCTAGTCAAGGACTCCAATTCTTTAATTATCTCCTCTCTCTCCTACATCATCTATTTTTTCCTCTCTACAGGATCCTTCCCATCTGCTCATAAACATGCTCAACAACCTCCGGCAAACAAAAGAAAGACACAGAGGGGAGCCTGCCTTGACCCTGCCTTTTCCTCCAGCGCTGACTCTCCGGCTGACCTTCTCCTCTTTCCATCAAGATTTTTCCAGCATCGTCCTTCATCTCTCACCCCTTGTTCTCCGCTGAACCTCCTGGAGTCAGGCGTTGACTCCAGGCAGATGCTCAAGTCCAGGCGCAACTCTGTCCTCTCACCCCTGGGGTCTAAGCCGCATCCACAATCCACCTCTTGTCGCTTCCTTTTCTCTGCTTGGCTCTTCAGTAACCACTCTTCTCTGTCTTTTCTGAGACCTCTTGGATGGCTCTTTCTCATCCCCCTTGAATGAGTGTCCACTGAGTTTCTGACTCACAATATTTCAGCGTCCCCGGCTCTGGTACCCTGTTCCTCACCCTCTATCCAGCCTTTGGGAGAACTCTTGCAAGCCTGTACCTCTCCCTACAGATCTACGCAGAGGCATCAGAGTGAACACCCTCAGCTCTGACCTTCTGCCCCAACTCCAAACTCATGGATACACAACCTCCTACTGACTGTTCCCCTCTGAGTGTCAAAGAGCCATCTGGAACGCAAAACTGAGCTCTTCATTTTTGCTCTTATCCCCAGGTTTTCAACTTTGTTTCTGCTCTAACGTCTTTGCACTGGTTTGGAATTCTATTTCCCCAGGGATCCACCGGGCTTGTTTTCTCTATTCTAGGCTTCTGAGAAAACATTGCTTCAACTGAGAGGCCTTCCCCAATGGCCCTACCTAAAATGACATCCCCCAGTCTTTGCAGGAATACACATCTTTATTTTATCTTTTTTTTTTGCACGGCCCTTAACTATGCTAAGTCGCTTTAGTCGTGGCCGACTCTGTGTGACCCCATAGACGGCAGCCCACCAGGCTCAACCATCCCTGGGATTCTCCAGGCAAGAACACTGGAGTGGGTTGCCATTTCCTTCTCCAATGCATGAAAGTGAAAAGAGAAAGTGAAGACACTCAATCATGTCCGACTTAGCGACCCCATGGACTGCAGCCTACCAGGCTCCTCCGTCCATGGGATTTTCCAGGCAAGAGTACTGGAGTGGGGTGCCATTGCCTTCTCCGGCCCTTAACTATGCCTGGCCTTAAATTGTTTCTTTACTTCCTGTCTCTCCCACTAGGTAGTTCTTCCAAAAGGGAAAGATTATTTTTCTGCTTTGTTGCCGTCATAGTGTCTATGAAAGACCAGACACAAGATAAACACTCAATGTGGGAAGCCATGAATTAATGAATTTCAGAAAAATCAGGTACTGTGACTGAAAACTGTTATCTCACTGGCTGCAATAGTTCTAGACCTGGAAAGCAGACAGATAGATAGATGGATCAATCACTAGATAGATCTGCTAGATGGATGGACAGATAGCTACGTGGATGATTGATAGAGGATAGAGAGATGGGACAGAGAGATGGATGGATAGACAATTTTAAACTTCTATGAGGTGTATCTCTAATTCGTGGTGTCATTACACTGCTAAATGAGGCAGCATTGCAGTGTCTTTCAGTGGCAGGGATTTGACTACGGAGAAGAGGTGCGTCATTCAGACTCTAAGCATAGAGATGGTCTCCAAGCTCTGACCATTTTCCCTGTGTGCTACTGTCTCAAGTGCCTTTGCATGTACAACACGAGCTTAATGGCCCCTACAGCTCGAGGAGGTGAGAACTCTCACGCCTGTTCCACAGATAAGGAGACTGTGTCTGAGTCTGAGTCCCGCTGCCTTTGGGTCTGCCATTCCCACAGCCACGGGTGCAGCCAGTCCTCAGGGTACGCGAGGGGACGTGGGGTCCATGGAGATGGAGGGCGGACTGTGCTCTGCTCTGTGATGTGAGGAGCTTGAGCGTCAGTGGGTTTTGGCACCGGGGGGGGTGGGTCCTGGGAGCAGGTCTCCTTGGAGGCTGAGGGGTGACTGAAGTTGGCCAGTGGGCGCCCTGTTAGTGACCCCAGGAGCTGGGGTTCAATGCTAGATCCGCCCCCCTTCTAGGTCTCAGGTATGTGAATTAGAGGGTGAGACAAGGAGATACCCAGAAAGACCAGGAGGTAAGATACAGACGACGAGAGAGACGGAGACAGAGAAGGTCACAGATGCAGAGAGAAGGAAACGGCCGAGGGAGAGACGAAGAGGCTGGAAGCCCTCGTGAGCAGGCAGTGCACCTCCTCCACTCCATTCCACATCTGTAGGTTCTATGAGAGTCTGTTCCGCTCTCTCACTCTCCACACACATGCTGTTTACCGTGAGAGGACTGCTGGAGCTTCACTTCGTTCTGCTCCCTTCATCCCTGATAAGGCACTATATGCTTGAAACAAGTGCTAACAACGAGAAACCAGCCAGTCCACGTCTGAACTGATGATACATCACTTAGCCGCTGTGTGAGAAGGTGACCAGTGCTCAGTTGTTCTATTTCTCACATCTGGATGCGGCCACACATGGCATACAGAAAACGGAAAAATCCTTTAAATCAATATCACAACTTTTTGAAATGCATAAAAAGTATGAGATGAGATCTCTATTTACACAGCAAATCTCTGATAACATATATATTTATAAAAGCAAATCTGTACTCGTGTTACTAAAACCGAGTTTCTTAAAATGTTTCCAGGTATACTAATACAGTATTGGCCATTGATCCCTAAATGGCTGGCTATTGTCTCATGCTATAAATAGATTGCTAAATTATTTGTTAGATTCTCGATGGAGATGACCCAGACTTCCATGTCTATATTCGTAAATTGAGAATGACATCTAAATGAACCCTGATTTCATCTACTGCTTGTAAAATCCGTCTAGATAGCAGAGGGAAAACCTGGCCCATGGAACTCATCCTTAGACCATTGTTAAATTTGTTCCTTTTACGCCTGTGCGATGTTTGACTTGAATGATGCCCATGAGATTTTGTTTCTAGGCTTCACTGTCAACGTGCTTCCCAAGCTACGCTTCCAGATATCATCCCTTGGCTGGGGGAGGGGGGGGCGGGGATAAAAGCGCAATGGATTTCCTTCATGGAAAAAAGCAAGTGTTCTCTTGTCACCACAAGGTGGCACAGTGGGGACCGAAAACCCTCAGCCTCCTGGTAGACGGCAATTACTGGAGGCTCTGACATAATTGCTGTTATTAACCCTGCAGTTATCATGATCATTACGATGCGCCTCAAGACCAACACATAGCCCTAGCCTCCGGGGAAACGAGAAGGAGCTTTTGTTTCTGTTTTTACCCTTCTTCCCTCTGCCGGCCACAATCTTTGATATTTTGCTTTCTTCCAGTCCCCAACCCTAGGACTCCCCAGTTTGCACAAGTGGGTGTGCAGATCCTTCGTTAATTGAGACAGCTGGGTTTCCCGCAGCTCAGCGGTAAAGACTCCTCCTTCCAATTCAGGGGACCCGGATTCGGTCCCGGATCTGGGAAGGTCGCACATGCCACGGACCAACCAAGCTTGTGCACCGAGAGTACTGAGCCTGTGCTCGCGAGCGCAGGAGCCAAACCCACGTGCCGCCAGTACTGAAGCCTGAGCGCCCCCGGAGCCCGTGTTCCGCAACAAGAGGGGCCACCGCAGCAAGAAGCCCACGACCGCAACTAGAGAGGAGCCCCTCATCACAGCTAGAGAAAAGCCCGTGGAGCCACTAAGACCGAGCACGGCCAAAAATAAACGAATACATAAAAGTAAAAACAAAAAAAGAAGTAACGAAAAAAAAAAAAAGCCAAACCGGACAGCTTAGATAATAGCAAGTTACATTTCTGGGGATGAATAAACCATGTTTTATACTCTGATGAATCTGATGCAGCTGTCAAGGGTTTAGTCTGTCATGACTACTCTGATATTTATTTATAACGTAAGAATGAAAAAGCCATTTTGGAAACTTTGGTTACAGTTGGGGTCCAGATTTGCTCTTCACAAACTGCTATCTCTCTGGGTTCCATGCCAGATGGAATACTGGAAAGAAACTCCAAAACACTGCAATATGCTGTCCGTTGATTTTATGACTGCTACTGAGATTAGAACATCTCTCCTCAGAGCTCAGGGACCAGCAGACGGCTGGGGTCTGGGAATCTAGGCAGGGCAATCGTAGGCAGTTATGTACTCATTGCTATGCTAAGTCACTTCAGTCCTGTCCGACTCTATGCGACCCCATAGACGGCAGCCCACCAGGCTTCCCCGTCCCTGGGATTCTCCAGGCAAGAACACTGGAGTGGGTTGCCATTTCCTTCTCCAGTGCGTGAAAGTGAAAAGTGAAAGTCAAGTCGCTCAGTCGTGTCCGACTCTTGGAGACCCCACGGATTGCAGCCTAACAGCCTCCTCCATCTGCAGCCACTTTTTCCCACATGGAAATGAAACTCAGGCTGGCCAGGTGCAGTTGCCTCAGTCACCCACTGCACAAGTCGTCACCCATCTGCAGATGCACCTCTTAATAATAACACAAAGGGCTAACAGCCCAATGTTCCTTGGGGAACATTGTCCCCCACTTCCATCAATCAAACATTTAGCGTCTCAAAACTCGGTAGCATATTTGACGCCCTTTGTTAGCTATAAACTCAAGCTACCCACATCAGAATCATAGTGCTGTTTTAGTGACTACGTTTTTTATGCCACTACTCACTTCCAGCCTTTGTAATTGCAAAAGCAATATTTCATTTTTGTATGAAATCAGACGTGTCATTTTAAATGTCTGAACTTTTGCCATTTCAAGTAAGTCCAGTTTTAAAAAGTACAGTAATATGAGATCTGCAAACTAAGTTCAACAGATATTACTATTGATAATGAGTTATTGATTATCATGAAAAATATTCAATTACATCATAGCTATTCATTAAGGAAAGATTTGAAAAGAAGCAGAAAATAACATGAATGAGGAATTTTTCTCAATTTTTAAGCTGAGATAGTTCAGCAATTATAAAATAGAAATAATTGTAGTCAAATACATACATCAACGAAAAAAGCATTAAAAAAAAAAAAACCCAAGAAACAAACAAAAAAAATCAAGGGTAAAAGTAGAGTGAGGGGGCAATCATCATATTTTGTGATTTCAAAGAATGAAGAAAAACTATAAAGCAAACTTCAAACCAGAAACGTTTGGAAACAGTGAACCAGGGAGGTTGAGTAATTTCCCTAAATTGCACAGCTTTGTTAGTGGCAGTGATGGGATTAAAACCAATTACTTTGGGGAGCGGGAAGATAATACGTTTAGAAAGTTGACCTCAGCCATCAACCTACACGTCACGATGAAAGCATGAATATTGAGGGAAAAAAATTATTTTGTGATCTTTACTAAAACAGTGTAATCTTACAGCCAACAATGCTTTCACTTTTGAGTGCCTTTGAAACATGCTCCTGTGATGGATGCATGTGGAGAAAAACAGAGTATTTGCTGACTGAGCAACTCCTATAAGCCACAGAGTTGTGTGCACGTGTGTATCTTTGAACACATATGCACACACACACACGTATACATGTGAAGAGTTTATCAGGGTATGTGTGTGTGAGGATCCTGATAAAGTCTTCACAGTTACCCCACAAGGTCAGTAGCATCATCTCTATTGATACTCAATAGAGATAGGGAGGCTCAGCAACAAAGAGGGAGTTGCCCAAGTTCACACCTGGACTCTGAGCCCACGTCCATCTGATTGAAAGTCCATGATCCCCCACACAGGCTGTCACAGCTTAGAGAACACCTGCCTGGCACCTCAAGTGTGGTTGCCAGACCCCTGGGGGTTCTGCACATTCCTGGGGCCCACTAGCCCATCACAGACTGAGTTTCTCCACGTTCAATTCACAGAGGCTTATCTGGGTTATAATAGTTCACTTTCAGACACTGGGGGCTTCCCTGGTGGCTCAGATGGTGAAGAATCAGCCTGCAATGCAGGACACCTGGGTTCAATCCCTGGGTTGGGAAGATCCCCTGGAGGAAGAAATGGCAACTCACTCCAGTCTTCTTGCCTAGAGAATCCCATGGATGCAGGAACCTGGTGGGCTACAGTGTGTGGGGTCACAAAGAGTTGAATATGACTTAACAGCAACATCAATATTTAACAGAGATATCAAAGGGATTGCTTTTCTGGTTGAATGATTACAGAAAGGAAATCTCTCAACTTCCAGCAGCATCAGGACCAACCATCGCCTCTGAGGATTGTGGAGAGCACTGGTCCTTGGTATTTGTGGGGTTTTTTTCTGCTGCACTTCCATAGTTTCATCTCTATAAGAGAACTTAACTTTTCCTCCTACGTAAGATGGATTCTGACTCGAAGAGCTGAGGTCCCTCTAGTATTTTAGAAGCCTTTGAATCTGGAATCGCCAGCGGTTGGCAGAGGCTCCCCTCTTGCCTTAACCCTGCCCCGTGGCCAGCCTGCCTTCCCAGGCTAGCTGGTATCGGATACACTCAACGGGCAGCACAGTGCACAGTAAATAATTGATCTCCAACATGTGCTTCTAATTCAAATAAAGAGCCTTGAACCACAGTGTGTAGCGCATGTGACTCAAGTATTTTATGTGGAAATTGGAAGCTTTCGGATCAGTCTCTGTAAAGACGTTTTCGCAGGGTCTGAACCTCTGGGGACTGTTTCTGTTTCAAGTTCAAGTTACTTAGCTCATGATTAAGAAGCTTTTATAGGCCCCAGCGGTAAATGAGAGAACAGAGGGAAAAGCATTCTTGGGCTGCGTAATTTAGCAAGACTTAATCTGTCTGTTTGGGTTTTCATCCACCGGGCTTGCTGAAAACTTTAAATGATTAACCTGTCTCTCTGCGGCCGGCAGACTCTCCAGGGCTTCCATCAAGAGCCTGACAGCAGAGATCACCCAGCTCAGATTACCTTAATTATTGAGAAGCCTCTCAATCTCAGTCCAGCAGCTTTTTCTTGGGATAACAGACAGACTCTAAATCCACTGTTCTTTTACTTTGCAGTATTTAGCAAATAAAATAAATCAATGAGACCAAACAGCAAGCATTTATTTAACTTTAAATGTTCCCTGGTAGGTGCTCAGCAACCCAGAGTCTACTGAACTTTGAAATATTCAGCCATGTTGACTTAAGTCTCCAGATTTGGCACAAAAGATCCCAGACCGCAAGCCTGGATATCCCCAGAGGAAAGGAACCCGGGGTGACCTGATGGAACAAGACGTTGTTTGCCCCCGGCCAGATCTCATGACCCAACCACACCGCCCTCAGAGGACTGCGTGAAGTTGCTTTAGTAAACTAATAGCCATGAAAAAGGAGCCTGCGAATTCTCTCCGACGTGGGGTTTCTCTTACTGCAGAAAAGCTTCGGAAGCGAAACAGGCGAACGATGGTATCCGAGCTGCAGGAAGATGTCGTCTCTTCGGGAGAGCGTCCCCGGAGGCCGCCTTGCTTGCGCTCTGCCCACACTTGGATCTGAACTGCGTCCCAGTTACTAACTTTTATTTTTAAAGCTCTGCCCTCCCAGGAGGCCTTCACAGAGAATTTGCCAAGCACCTCCCTGCTGCCTTGGCTGTTGGGCCGTGTGATTCCTCCCTGTGTTCTGTGTGTAGTACCCAAGTGTTTGCATCCGGTTCCCTTAAAAGTGAAAGTAAGAGGAGAGAGAGAGGTTGGTCACAGCAAGTGTAGGCTTGTGATTTAGCCTGGTTTTGTGATTTAGCCGGCTTCCCCAGTGCTCAGATGGTAAAGAACCCGCCTGCAATGCAGGACATCTGGGTTCAATCCCTGGGTCGGGACGATCCCCTGGAAGAGGAAATGGCAACCCACTCCAGTATTTGTGCCTGGAGAATCCCATGGACAGAGGAGCCTAGTGGGCTACGGTCCATGGGGTTGTAAAGATTGCCCCAGGTGTAGAGGTGGGGATTCCAAAAGTCCACAAGTGAAGCTTCCTTTTAAAAAAGTTCCGGGGACTCCTGGGCATACATCGGAGAAAAACATGATCCAAAAAGGTACACGCACCCCAGTGTTCAGTGCAGCACTGTACAATAGCCAAGACACGGAAGAAACCTAAACACCCATTGAGAGAGGAATGGATAAATAAGACATCGTGCATACAGACAATTACTCGGCCATTGAAAAGAATGAAACAAGCCATCTGCGGCACCATGGATGGACCTAGAGACGGTCGTACCGCGTGAGGGCAGATAGAGAAGAAGTGTCATGTGACAGCCCTTATGTGTGGGATCTAAAAAGAAATGATACAAACGAACTTACTTACCAAACAGAAGGAGACTCAGAGACTTAGAGAAGGAACTTATTATGGTTGCTTGGGATAAAGGATAGTTCGGGAGCTTGGGATGGACATGGCCACACTGCTCTGTTTAAAATGGATAACCGACTAGGTCCTGCTGTACAACACGGGGATCTCTGCTCAGTGTTGTGTGGCAGCCTGGGTGCGAGGGGAGCCTGGGGGAGAACGGTCACATGAGTGTGCGTGGCTGAGTCCCTTCACTGTCTACCTGAAACCATCATTACATTGTTAATTGTCTGTGCCCTAATCAAAATAACAAGTTCAAAGGAAAAAAACAGCTCAGGTGTTTATACACATGCCTTGCAGGACATTTGAAACAGAGGAATCAGTGCTTATAATAGACGGAATTAGTAGAATATTTTAAACTGTGTAGAATGAGTGCCTAATCATTTAAAGAAGAGTGGTCCAGAGAATCCGCTTGGCACGTATCCTGGCCAACTCTGAAGGAATGAAATAAAATATTTAAAACCAGAGCCTGGGTTTCTTGGTATATATACTTAGAGTTCATGTAGATGAATTCATGCAGTCTGACCTTGCCAGGAGCTCTTCTTTTTTACATTTTTATTGGCATATCATTGCTTTACAGAGCCGTGTTAGTTTCTACTGCACAGCAAAATGAATCGACTATACCTGTATCTATATACACGCATATATCTACATCCATATCTACATCCATACATCCCGTCCCTTTTGGACCGCTTTCCTGCTCAGGTCACTGCAGAGCAGTGAGGGGAGCTTCCTGTGCCATATGGAGGTTCTCATTCGTTTTTGCCGAGGATTCTTAAACATGGCCTCGGTGGGGGTGGTGGGGGGTGCTGGGGGGAGTTTTGCTTTTCTGCCCAAGCTGCACAGCTCTTGCCAGCCTGGGTCTCCGTAGATTTCACCAGCCCTAGTGAGGGCCCCATTCAAACACAGAACCTAATCTGCAGGAGGGGCAGAAGGAGAGGAAGGGCAGCCCACCGGAGCCAGGCCCACTCTCCCATCGAGGTCACTTAGTCCTTGGTGTCTCCGGGGCATTCCCAGGCCCAGAACAATCCTTTTATGTTTGTTTTACAATCATAGTGGCATTTCCTCAACCCTTCCAGAAAATCTGTGGTTTCCACAGAGACCCACTCTATCAAAGGTCATCTCCAAGTTCAAGTTGGATATAACTTGTACATCCGTTTTACTTTTCCTTCTGAGCCTTTGCTTCCTGGATAGTTCCTTCTAGTGTTAGTTGCTCAATCATATCCAACTCTTTGTGACCCCATAAACTGTAACCCGCGAGGCTCCTGTGTCTATGGAATTCTCCAGGCAAGAACACTAGAGTGGGTTGCCATTTCCTTCTCCAGGAGATCTTCCTGACCGGGGATGGAACCCAGTATCCTGCATTGCAGGCAGATTCTTTACCATCTGAGGCACCAGGGAAGCCAATTCCTCTAGATCTATGGTTTACTCTGAGTTGCACAGTTGTACAGTCACTGAGTTGTACCCGACTTTTTGCGACCCCATGGACTGCAGCACGCCAGGCTTCCCTATCCTTCACTATCTCCCGGAGCTTGCTCAAACTCATGTCCGTCGAGTCAGTGAAGCCATCTAACCGTCTCGTCCTCTGTCACCCCCTTCTCCTCCTGCCTTCAATCTTTCCCAACACTAGGGTCTTTTCGAATGACTCAACTCTTTAAATCACGTGACCAAAGTGTTGGAGCTTCAGCTTCAGCGTCTGTCCTTCCAGTGAATATTAAGGGTTGATTTCCTTTAAGATTACTCTCAGAAATTGTGTTTATTGTCATCTCTACGCAAGTCCGGAGGAGTGCTAGCTAGGCTCACACGCTTTCCTACTTGTCCAGTTTCCCTTGTAAGGAATATCCCTGATCCTCACACTCAGGAGATGGCTGCAGGAGCTCCGGCTACCATCACTGAGGTCCAGGTGAGGAGAAGGGTGAATGCATGAGGGTAACAGGGCATTTGACAGCTAAGACAGACCCAGCCAAAAAAGCTATCTGTATTTTTTAAAGATTTTCTTTTGATGTGGACCATTTTTAAGTTTTTATTGAATTTGTGACAATATTGCATCTTTTTTAAGTTTTGGTTTTTTTTTTTTTTTGGCCTTGAATCTCCCTGACCAGGGATTGAACCCGCAGCCCCTGTGCTGGAAGGCAAAGTCCCAACCACTGGATGGCCAGGGAAGTCCCAATGAGCTTTCTTAAAGGTCACATTCAGAGAGTTCTGCTGCCATCTCAGGAAGCAGAACTACATCACAGAAGCACACCCTCCACCCCACGCTCGACTGCAAGAGAGACTGGGAAACGCAGTGGGAAAGAGCTTTTCTTTCTCTCCTCCTGTGTTCCCTCCTCCCAGGCTGCAATACACACGACAGCAGAGCCTCGATGCCACGATCTATTTTCTGTCTAATTAGGTCTACTGAATAATGTCATATTTTTTAGGGGAAGAGGCATGCCAGAAAAAAGAAAAGTCTCATCATTGACAGAGTGTTTCAAACTAGAAATGCTATTCTGAAGACTGATTTCTTTCAATGCTTACAGGAGCACTTAACCGTTCATTTGAATAGAGCTGTTCTGCAAGCTGTTAGAAACCCATAAAAATGGTTTCTAATTCTGCACAATCCTAATTCGAAGGAACAGGAATCTCATATTTGGTGCCCTGTCCCAGTGCTGACCACATCCACAGAGTTCCCACCAGCCTAGGCACACACTTTTTGCACAATTTTAAGATCTTTATCATAAAGTAACTCATTGGGGCATCAGAGTGTGTTATCAATCTAAAAAGAAAATGAGACATATGTACTACACAGGATGCTGGGCATATTAATACATCTAATCTGGGTAAGAGTTGCTGGACAGAAAGTATTTATTGGACATCCATGCAAGACCAGGACAGGCAGCATCCGGGAAGTAAAGTGAATGGAACTACACTGGTGTGAAGTGAGCTATAAAGGGGAAGAGGTGTAAGTCTGCTCCTTGTTCTGGAGGTGGTTTTCTACTTGGTAGATGGCAGTACTCTAATTCAGCTGAGTAATTGCTGCTCTGAAATCCAACATGATAGGGCATGTGCAATTAAAAAAATGGACTTTGCATTTCTGAAGCAAGATGAGAAAAATAAATTGCATGATTTTGCTCTCTGACATTAAGCTCCAGGACAATTTTGCAACCTGTGACCTTCAGAGATCTCTTATCCATACAACAGCAGGAATAAAAGATTTGCACGTGTGCATTTACAAGATGACTTTATTGCTCATTGGCAAAAGAAAGAAGGAGGAAAAGGAGAGAAAGAAGGGAGGGAGGAAAAGAAAACAAAAGAAAAATAGCTTATGTGCCCGTATATTTTACTTCTATTGGTAATCTGGTACTCTGATTCAGTAAAATTTACTTGTGTGCTTTAATTTAAATGGTGAGAGAGAGGGGGGCATTTTCTAGAAAAAAAGCAAAAACTATGTGTATACATATTTATATTCATATAAAATAAACAAAAAGAGAACTGTGGCATATACTTAATGTCAGCTCAGCAACAATGGAAAAAAATCAGAGATAATTCTGAAGGTAGCTGAAAATTCTTCCACTGATAAAGCTTAGAGTGACTCTTCATTCCTAGGTGATCAGGTTTGTGTTTAAAGTAATCATGATTAACATCTCTTAACATAGAAATAGAATGTACACATTTATCTCCTGCCCTACAATTCAAGCAATTCCGAAGCACTTAGCTGATCTGCTTCAAAATGTGCATTCAAAATTAAGGTGATTCACCTTAATTATATTTCACAAAATCCTTCATTTAAATGATGGTTCCAAGTTCCAAGGAAGGGTTTCTTAAAATCCAGAGTTTAAGTTGTTTCTGTTTTCTAAAGTGACCGAGATAGGAAATATACATAATTGCTCGTAGGCGAAAATAAAGACTTTACTCCTCACAGTCCCCTCACCTCCTAACGCCCCACCCAACTGCCCAAAAAATAAAAATAAAAAAGGTCCCATCCCATGTGTAACCAGAGCTCCAGTCTTTCAAGATACAGGGACATGCTTTCTCTTAGAGAGACTGAGACTGTCTACGGCTCTCCAGGATCCCAAACCTTCCTCCTGTCCTCAGAGAAGGTGGGGGCAGGTGGCTGGAACAAGCCCCCTAGTCACCGGCCTTATAAAACTCCTGTCTGCCTTACTTCTGCTCTTCCATATAGACCCACTCCTTGGAGTCAATCTCCCAGGGCATTTGAGAGAGAAATCTCTCTCTGAAAAGTAATGCCAACGTTTCTTCTGCCTTACGGACAAGAGAAAAACTTATAGCCCTGTTTGATCATTCCCTGTCAGAATTTGGTGACAGGTTACTTCTTACAGACACATTCTCTGCCAGCTGATACCAAGATCCTGGGAGGGGTAAACACGATGACTCAAGCGGGTCGAGTGAGCTCACAGTGAAACAGCTCAACATCACAAGTTACTGAATGCACTCCTTGCACATCTTGATTGTAAGACATAAGGTTTTTATAGGCAGCTCATTACACTATCAATTCGGATATGTTTAACATTTTATCATCCGTGCTATTTGCCTTTCTACTCTCTATTATTATTTGTCCTTGTATCCTATCTTTGTTCCTTGTTACTGAAATATTATACTTCCAACTGATAATACAAGTGTATGGAACAATTAAAAGAGATGAAATTTAAATTAATCAATTAGGCTTCTTGATAGCCTCCCTAATACAACAGTTGCTAACCAAAAACAAAATTAAACAATTGAATATAATGTAATGTTTAGATATCTTTTATCATGCTTAACCTGCTCTATTTATCTTTCATCACCATCAAAGATAGGTGTCACATTCTTCAAAAGCTCTGTTTATATATAACTACTTGCCTTACGGTGATTGGCTAGAGAGTAAGAACCGCTGGGTGGTAGGTGGCCCTCACAGTTCAGATTCGGGACTACATCTGGGATTCCACGGAAATCCTATTTAAAGTCAGCAGGGCCTTCTGGTACGGGGCTTCCTTACATTCCTCGGGGGCAGAGGGGGTGGTCTCCTCCGGGCTTTCCGAGCTGCTGACAATGGCCACAGCGCTGAACGACCTTCTTCTGCCCTTGGCGTCGGGCGGGGCAGACGCTCGCACCGGCGGGGCCTTTTCCACGCTGTGGAGCTGCTGGTCTTTCCAGTCGAGCTGCTTGGCGCTGCAGAAGGGGGCGTAGACCTCCACGCTGCCCTCGAACTGCAGGCAATTCACTTTGTAGTACTTCCTCTTCACTTCCAAGACGTCATGAAACCTGTGGCCCCAGAGGATTTCCCGGGGGACGTAGGAGCTCCGGGACTGGTGGGACGTCCCGGTGGAGTCCCCGGTGTACGTGAACGTCACCAGGATCTCGAAGTTATCCCGGGCCACGGCCTTCCGGTCGAGCGCGTAGAGGGGGCTGTCACGGTCGATCTCGTGCACGACGGTCACCGGGGTGACGAGGATGATCTGGTCGTTGAGCAGCCTCAGGTCCTTGAAGGCCATGGTCATGTGCCCCTCGCCGTCCTCTGCATAGCGCAGCAGCTGCGCGCGCACCGTGCCCTCCACCACGTGGTTGGGGCGGAAGTCCCCGATGCGCCACATGAGGCAAAGCTTGCCGTCCCTCATGCCCACCAGCGCGAAGTAGCTGAACCGGATGGTCTGCGCTCTCTTCCTGGCCGTGGCCATCTTGGCCAGGGCCGCCCCGATGATGAAGGTGTTGATGACGCAGCTCAGGATGGACTGCAGGATGACTGTGAGCACGGCCACCGGGCACTCCTCCGTGACGCAGCGGTAGCCGTAGCCGATGGTGGTCTGGGTCTCCAGGGAGAAGAGGAATGCCGCCGTGAAGGAGTGGACGTTGTCCACGCAAGGCGTGGCGTCCAGGCCGTCGTTCTGCAGGTCGCCGTGGTGGAAGGCTATGAGCCAGAAGACCGAGCCGAAGGTCAGCCAGGAGAGGACGTAGGACAGCGAGAAGATCACAAACATGTGGCGCCACTTGGTGTCCACGAGGGTGGTGAAGATGTCCACCACGTAGCTGCCCCACTCCCCGAAAATGTGCTTGAAGTACACGTTGCAGCTGCCGTCCTTGTGCAGCAGACGCCTCCTCGCTCTGCGCTTCTCGGCCAGAAGGTGCTGCGGCTCGTACCCCGGGCACTTGGGGTCCACGCTCACGATGGGGCAGCTGCTGCTGTAGTAGCTCATGCTCTCCAGAGCCCTTGGGGGTATATCCGGGTGACTGCTGGCGAAGCAAGGGTCCTAGGGGCGCCGCTATTTGCGAGTTTGGGTTTTTTCACTTCAAACCTGAAAAACAGAAAATTCCACACGCTTCTTTAGCTTTCAGTTCCCATCTTTAGAGCAATTGGCCCAATTCGAAGCAATTTGATGCCGTCTGAAACAGCTCAGACTTCATCTGAACGGCAAAGACATTAAGTATTGATCACTCATTTCAGTTGAGAATCCAGCTCAGTCATTACAGGAACAAAATATGCAATTAGAGAAAATAACATTTTTATATATGCATAAGGCTTCAGTAAACACTGTGATTATCCCAAATGAGGCCTCACGGCCTCTTCTGATCCAACATTAAAAAAAGAAAAAAAAATTGTCTTTATTTTGTAGACTCTTCTGGCCTGAGGACATTTAGAAAACAAAGCAATCTATAATGTAAAAAGGCAAAATAGAATTCAGGTATTTGTCTAGCCCTCTTAGAGGCTTTCTGTTTAAGTCAGATGGTTTTCCTTAGAAAAAGGAGGCAATTAAGAGTTTCTATGTTCCAAAGGGTGGTGAGCAGGGACGAATTGGGAGACTGAGATTGACACATATATGCAATTGATATGGTTATAAAATATTATAAAATAGATAACTAATGATCACATATTGTATAGCACAGGGAACTCTACCTAATGCACGGTGGTGACCTGAGGGGAAAGGAAGGCAGAAGGGAGAGGATATATGTCCACCTGTGGCTGATTCATTCTACTGCACAGTGGAAACCAACACAGCAGTGTAAAGCAGCTACGCTCCAGTAAAAATTAACTTAGGAAAAGAGAGGGTTCCTACATTACCGTTACAATGTAACTTGCATACAGGTTGTAGCATAGACGGCCCCTTGCCTTCTGTATCTACAGCCTCTTCTCTCTTCCACGGGGGTATTTCTTCCTGTGTACTTCCCAGGACAGAACAGAACTGACAAGGATGCTATTTCAGACTCAACTCCTTTACCCTAGCTCCTCCTTTAGTTTTGAGAGGCAAAAAAAAAACTTTATTAACCCTGGAGGAGTTAAAACCACGCCCAGGTAAGCTTTCAATAAAGTATAAAATTGCTCCTGCCTTTGTTTCAAAACATCCATCTTTTTTTTTTTTCTTCTTCTGTCTTTCTTTCCTTTTTTGTCTCTGACACTGGAAGCTCTTCTCTTTCTGAATAGAAGCCGAAGACTTGCCAAGGCTGCTCCTTTTGCTTCCCTCTTAAAGGCAGCGTGCTGCGGTTGGGCCCTCTCCCCCAGCTCTTCACCGTGTTCCTAAGGTTTTCATGGCCCCGCCTGGGCAAAGGCATTTTCCTCCCTCCAAATCCATTCGGTCTTTAAAAGATCAAGTTATATTGATACATACAGTTATTATTGCTTTCAGCATCTTCAATATAGGTCAATGGTTTTCTAGCTCAAGTCTGAAAGTAAGTTTGAATAATTCAATATCGAATGGTCTTTAGTTAACTTCTCTGCCAAAAATGCCAACTCCCTGGGGCCCAGTGCTAATGGTTCAGTAGTTACTAGAAACTGTTTTCTGCATCATCTACCTGTGCCAGGTAGGGGAGAGTGGAGGAAGGGGGAGATGTTGGACTAGAGGATCCTGTTGCTGGACTGCATAAAAAATTTCACAGGAAAAAATATTCTAGACATTGATACACCTCCCCCTTGAAACCAACCAAAGAAATTAATCACCAAGTATTTATCCAGTGCCTTCCCACTATGAAAGGGAGGAATGAGTTAATCCACCCCCAACTCCCCAAGTCAACAGGCATCATTTTTCTTTTTCTCCAGGGACCAGGCCCACTTTACAATAAGCACTTTGTCTGGTGGCCCATTGTGAGGACGGACACTCTGCCTACAGCCAAGATGTCCTGGGAGGCACGTCCAAGTTCTCCTCGTCTATCCGTCTGCTTCTGGCCGCTTCATCCATCAGCTTTCAGGTCTGCCTTGATTAGTCACGTGTCTTTGGTCAGCATTTCTGTCTTTGGTCAGCTCTTCAACTGCATTTTGGGGAGACAGCCACATATTTTCATGATATGGCCCATGGCTGAGCAAATACATCCTGAAATGTTGAAGGTAAAATACCCCTTGTGACAACCTAGAGGGTGAGATGGGACTGGAGGTGGGAGGGAGGTTCCGGAGGGAGGGTCATGTGTGTATCTACATGATTCATGCTGAGATACGGCTGAAACCAACACGATGCTGCAAAGCAATTATCCTCCAATTAAAAATACATTTAAATTAAAACAAAAAACCTATTTCCACAAATGTTGCCCACAGGATACGGGGTTCTTTGCAGGTTTGTCTGAGGTGCCTCGGATGGACATCTTGCAAACAGGAAGCTATTCAGTGTTGTCAGTTTCTACTTCCTCATCTGATCCGTGGAGGCATGAGAATGCGACAGTCTCATCCGAGGCCCTGCTGCTGCCACTGCTAAGTCACTTCAGTCATGTCTGACTCTTAGCAACCCCATGGACTGGAGCCTACCAGGCTCCTCTGTCCATGAAATTTTCCAGGCAAAAGTATTGGGGTAGGGTGCCATTGCCTTCCCCGCATCAGACGCTCACAGGACTGCAAATTAAGAAGCCGATTCAGAGATAGGGCTATTCTCTTCATCCATGCTTCCTTGTAACCCAGCTCCTTCAAGGGGACTGTACCCATCGTGGGAGTCATAAATCGAGAGCTGCTGTGAGACACTCTGCTCTTTCCTGCTGCCAAAAGGAAAAAGAGAGGTTTTTCTTTGAAATGGCATTTACTTGGCATCGCTCGGAGCTTCAGTAGTGCCAACAACTGTTATAAACAAGCCCTTTTAAAAAATACCTTCCACAGTATGCTAATTGGTGAATGAAGTTTCAATTAATACAAGCTACAAGTGAGCAAATGTGAATCTGTGGAAAAATTATTTCTGCATAATGTAACAATGTCAGGGATACAAGTTAACAGCTGTGAGAATTCTATTCCGGAAACCATCAGATCTTCTCCTGTGGTTTATTATCCTGATCATTCATCTCAACTTACCCAGAGAGAAGTGTTCAGAGTCTGTTTAAACGTGTACAGTTTATTCATCTATCCTTCAATTTCCCTACCACGTTAATGATGCATTTCCTAAAAGGCAGTTTCTTTTCAGCTAAATGTTAGATCATAGCCAAATTGATTTATTTAGCATTTACCATTTTTTAGCCTACCCACGTGCTAAGATGTTTACAAAGGCCGTGTTGTCAAAATGGCTAGAAACAGCACAGGTGTTTTTTTATTTTTAGTCTCTTGTTTCATATGTTGTGTTAACTTGAGCACTTTCCCAATAGTTTATGGCTAAAGAACAGAGGATAAGGTTTGCTGATTGACTGGACATTTCTATAGTTAACATTTGTTTTCCTCAGAATTAAAACTGGGTTTTAAAACTACCTGAATGCTTTCAAAACCGTCTTGTCACCATCAAGTCCATCATGAAAAAGTATTTTCAGGGCTTCCCAGGTGTGCTAGCGGTCAAGGATCCACCTGCCAACGCAGGAGACACAAGAGACTCGGGCTCGATCCCCAGGTCGGGAAAGTACCCTGGAGTAGGAAACGGCAGCCCACTCCAGTATCGTTGCCTGGAAAATCCCCTGAACAGAGAAGCCCAGGGGACCACAACCTATGGGGTCGAAATAAGCTGGACATGACTGAGCAACAAAGCACGTATGCACACGATCTTCAGTGTTCCTGCCTGCGTATTTCTTTTTGCATGCTTTATTCCTTGGTCTCCTAAAACTAATGGTGGCTATTTCATTGCCTGCAAAACTCCTTTTTTTTTTTTTTTTAATAGAAATGGAAACTTGATCACTGAAATTACAAAATGGTGGGCTATAAAGTTCAAGAGCAAATGCTAGACCTAAGGTCCCTGTTTCTACACCAGTTTCAAACTATCTTGCCTGGCGATTAATGAGAGAGACAGAAAAGGATCCTCATTGTTACATGGACTTTGTCCTGACGTGGAGTTCTTTTATAGATGTGGCTTGAGTAGGAGGCAGGTCACAGTGAGGAGGGTGGATCTCCCTGAAAACAGCATCCAAGTTCATTACAATTTTCAAAGAAACTTAGGAGAAACTGCTGAGACTCAGGTGAGAGAAAGAAAGTTAGAAGGGTGAGGAGATCCAACCCTGATAATGACTTTTCTCCAACCTTGCTCATTGTGCTAAGTCAAGACATTAAAAAGCAGTCCTTGATCTGCTCTGACTAGTGACATCTGCTGTTAGGCCCCAGGTTTTTCAGATCTTGGTGCGAATTCAGGGAGAAACCTTTACCAATAAAGTGCATGGGCTACAGAAGTTGGCACAGTGGTAAAGAATCCACCTGCCAAGGCACAGGAGATGGGGGCTCCATCCCTGAGTCGAGAAGATCCCCTTGAGGAGGAAACAGCAACCCACTCCAGGATTCTTGCCTGGGAAATCCCATGGAGAGAGGAGCCGGGCGGGCTGCAGTCCTTGGGGTCACAAAGAGTCAGAGGAGACTGAGCTTCGGAGCATGCACGTAGAAACAACAGCGAATATTTTCAGCAAAAGGAAGGAACAGCCTGCATATCTGTCCCCTATTCTCAATGCACAAATGTGCCTCAGTCAGGCTCACCAGTTTCGAAGCAGTTCTGCCATTTTGCTATATACTCTCAAACTCAGTCGTTTACCAGGCAGAATACTCTAAATAGTTCTTCAGGCCTAAGCTTCTCATTAGCATATTGAGGGTATAACACAGTGTCTAAGACTTTACAATCCTCTGTCACTTTTGGAATAAAATCTGATCTGGTCACCAGCATCTACTTAAATATATGAATAGCAACAGTAATCATCTCTGTATAACTGGAGAGGCAGAACCAAGAAAAGTCTAAAATACCTTCGATAAAATTCACTTATTCACATCCGTGGCCTTTGAGATGAACAAGCACTTTCTTTCCCATGTAAGTGACTTTCATGAAGTCGTCCAGAATCGTTACTTTCCTGGCAAAACTATTAGATGGGGTAAATTTTAGTGGAAATGTGAGAGTTGACAGGGTAGAGATTAGAAAGGGTGGCCTGAATTCTTCATGCAGGTCATGGTCTTTGAGGATCTGCCCATAGGAGTCGGGGGGTGGGGAGGAGAGGGGAGAGGGAGTTCAGGAGAGGTGTGATCCAGGGGCACATGAGTGGGCTCTCGTTGGTGAAGAGGCAAGAAAGAGGGATGTTAATAAGTTAGGAGAGAACCCAAACAAGCTATTTTGCACAAAATCTATCCCACAACTTCTTGTCTTGGAATTAAGTCTGAGCCTGACCTTGCCTGGAATCGTCAGTAAGACATTCAGATGCTCTTAGGAGGGCCTGACACTCAGTCACTGAATGTCTGCTTCACCCACTCCCTGCAAGATGCTGCTAGTCCTCCTCCACGTACCCCCTGTCTGCCTGGTTTCAGTGTCTCCCTTGCTGACAAACCCACACCATTTCATGTTTCCTTCTCAACTGCTCTCACACCCCGGAGTAGCCATGGCTACACATCGAGCTTCCATTCTGCCTCTGTTCCCTCTCCCCTCCTCCCCCTACCCCTCCAACTGTGGTCCAGCTTCTCAGTAACCCTGATGGAATCTTACAGCTTCTCTTTCTGAATCAATTTACAAAGTTTTACACTGAATACAGGGGTCTGTATTCATACTCAGCGTCTCCTTAAATTCACTGATAACATATATGTTACTAAATATATACATTTAGTATAGTTTGTTATCAGCAAACTTAAGGAGAAGCTGAGAAGGGAGATGCTGGAAACATGCAAAAATCCAACCCTGATGATATTGCTATTAGCTTTATCTGGAGATCCTTTTTTCAGTCCACTTTTCCTTTGGGCTTCCCTCATGGCTCAGATGGTCGAGACTGCCTGCAATGCAGGAGACTTAGGTTCCATCCCTGAGTTGGAAAGATCCCCTGGGGGAGGAAATGGCAACCCACTCCAGTATTCTTGCCTAGAGAATCCCATGGACAGAGGAGCCTGGTGGGCTACGGTCCACGGGGTCGCAAAGACATGACTGAGCAACTGAACGGCAAGGGCAGACAATGCATGGTCCCCAGGAGGTGCGGATGTCATCATTGCTTCCTACTGTGAAGCCACCTGGGCCGTTTCTATGTTCTTCCACCACTTCCCCCAAACCCTAGGGGCTGAGTCATTTTCTTTCATCTTTCACAACTATTCAGTTCAGTTCAGTCACTCAGTCATGTCTGATTCATTGCAACCCCATGAATTGTAGCCTGCCAGGTTCCTCTGTCCATCACCAACTCCCACAGCTTGCTCAAACTCATACCCATTGAGTCGGTGATGCTATCCAACCATCTCATCCTCTGCCGTCCCCTTCTCCTCCTGCCCTCAATCTTTCCCAGCATCAGGGGCTTTTCAAATGAGTCAGTTCTTCACATCAGGTGGCCAAAGTATTGGAGTTTCAGCTTCAACATCAGTCTTTCCAAAGAACACCCAGACTGATCTCCTTTAGGATGGACTGGTTGGATCTCCTTACATTCCAAGGGACTCTCAAGTGTCTTCTCCAATACCACCATTCAAAAGCATCAGTTCACAACTATTACCAAATAGAAAATCCCCTAGACCTTGTTCTCAAGACACACACACACACACACACACACACACACACCCCCCTATGTACATGGTACATATACTTCCAGCTCAGTTTAAGAATTTTATTGCTATTTACTCTGAGGAACCAACTAAAGGAAATAAGACTGACAAGCTCAGCAATGTTAACAAGTTAGTTCTCAAACAGCTTATCATGCTGTCTTCTGTTTTAAATGCTATATACCTGCATTGCTGAGCCCGCTCTGAAGGTATTTATTGGTCTTATCTTGAAAACAAACCTGCTATCCCATCTTACTTGGGTGTCAGCCCTTGTTGCTTAGAGTTTACCTTGAGTTTGACCCAGATTCTCATGGATATCATGAGATCTTAATGTCTCTTTGAGAGACAGCAGTTCAATTTCCCCTTGTGTAAGGAAAGCCCTTTCCCAGTGGTCTAAAACTCTCCAGTGGAAAATTTGTGATTTTTTTTCTTATTTGCATTTTCTGAATTAATTTTTTAAAAAATTGAACTTCTGCTGTGTGCTTGACCTACCCTCCTTCAAGAATGAGCCAGACGCCTTTGTGGTGCTTCCCAGGTGGCACAAGTAGTACAGAGCCTGCTGTGCAAGAGACACGAGAGACGGGGGCTCGTCCCCGGGTCGGGAAGATCCCCTGCAGGAGGGCATGGCAACCCACTCCACTGTTCTCGCCTGGAGAATCCCATGGACAGAAGAACCTGGTGGGCTACGGTCCACAGGGTCACAAAGAGACACACGTGACTGAAGCAACTTAGCACGTATGCACGCACCCACCTTTGCATTTGCGAGTTGGGCATTGATAAATAATAAAAGGAGACGATCATGGAGAGTGTGGAGTAAATGCCACAGAGAAAGCAAGGTGAGTGAGGGATCTGGAGAGTGGCTGGAGCCCCAGGGGTGGCACCGTTTCCAGAGGAGAGCAGAGCAGGTCGGGTCCAGGAGCTGGCACCAGGGGCTGAGAGAGGCCCCTCAGTCCTCCTGGCCCCTTTATGGGGGAGGGAAGAATCTATCCACCAATTCTGGGGAGCGGAGCAGGTTGGGTGCCGGAGCTGAGAGAGGCCCCTCAGTCGTCCTCGCTCCCGCCGTGGGTGACGATGCTCCCAGCACCCGCCCCTTGCCCTGTCCCGTCAGTTTGTGTCGTTCTCCTTGTTGAGGCTCTCACTATGGCTAGCTGTAGGCTGGCTGCAGTGTCCTTTGTTCTTGGACGGTTTTAAGACCTGGTTCTCACAAGAACCTACTGCCACAGGAACGCATCTGTGTTTTTGTTGCTGAATTCACGCTTTCTTGATCAGGTAAGAACCTGGGTTTACCTGGTTTCCACACTGGCCTTCATCTCTTGTCACTTTCATCCAGTGTGATTATCCTGAAATGTAAACAACCCTTCTCCTGTTACCACGGACGACGGTCCAAGCTCCACAATACAGTCCTCCAGCAGTGAAGTTAAAGGGCGAGGATATGGAGATCCAAAAAAAAAAAAAAAAAAAGTCTGGCACTAAAACCTGTTTAATAGAACTTGTTAAAAAGATTATTGAATGATTAGAAATGTGGTTCTCCTAACACAAATGCATGCTATTATATTTTTATTTCAAAGATAAAATATAGGGGTTTCCCGGGTGGTGCAGTGGTAAAGAATCCATATAATTTGAACTGTTTCTGGAAGTGAATTGGCTACATGTGACACAGTGTGTGAATTTGGTACAGTTTCAGGACATGCAGGACACACATGACATGTGAGTTCAACCCCTGGGTTGGGAAGATCTCCTGGAGAAGGACATGGCAGCCCACTCCAATATTCTTGCCTGGAGAATCCCATGGACAGAGGAGCCTGGTAGGCTATAGCTCATGGGATGGCAAAAGAGTTAGACATGACTTAACAAATAAACCACAGCATATATATGTATACACACATACACACACACACACACGCACACATGTGTGTGCGTGTGTGTGTGCTCAGTCGCTTCAGTTGTGCCCAACTCTTTAGGACCCCATGGACTATAGGCCACCAGGCTCCTCTGTCCATGCGACTCTCCAGGCAAGAATACTGGAGTGGGTTGCCGTGCCCTCCTGCAGGGGATCTTCCTGACCCAGGGATGGAACCCATGTCTCCTGCATTGGTGGGCAGACTATTTACTACTAGCACTACCTGGAAAGCCCATATATGTGTGTGTGTGTGTGTGTGTGTGTGTGTGTGTGTTATGTGTGTATAATTTGAACTGTTTCTGGAAGTGAGTTGCCTACATGTGACAACAGTGTGTGAATCTGGTACAGTTTCAGATCTAGCAATTTCACTTGTAACAATTTATCCTGAAGAAGCCATCATGAATGAACAGAGAGATGTGGCTAATTTGTAGGGCTCTTTGTAGAAGCAGATTTTGGATATGGCTTACTATCTAATAAATGTGGGCTTGTTTCATAGGTAATGGTACAATTGTATCATTACTCATTACTTTTAATGTAGCCATTAAATGTGATAGAGTAGAAGCATGACAGAAAAAATAGAAAACATATTGTTTGGTGGGAAAAAAATGAAAGAGGACTATAAAACATCTTGTACAATATATATATATATATATATATATATTTAAGTTTAAATACATTTAAACATGGAGAAAAGACAGAATGATATAAACAAAATATGGATTGTGACCCTCTCTGGTATGATATGCTTTTTCTCCCCCTTTATCCTTCTAATTTGTCTATCTACACTTTCTAAAATTTTACAATGAACATGCATTCTTTCTGCAAAAAAAAGAATAAATAGGTGTTTTCAACTGGTACTTTGAAGCATCCCGATTCTGAGGCTCCTTAAAGGGAAAGGAAACCAATCGCTGTCTAAAAGCATTTATTAGAACTTTTAAAAGGCAACTAAAAATAGCACAGAGAGGCTGACAGTCTTACAGACGTTCAAAGTCAGACACTGATGCTGTAACTTCTGCTGGAACAATTCACAGAAACAAATATAGTGACATTTAATTCATCTAAGTAAAACCAGATCTCATTTAAAACAAGGAAGTGGGGGAAGAGAGAGTTGGGTCAAATTTGGCTGCTTGAGAAACCGTGCAAGCAGCTGGGCCACAGATCAGGGCTACGTACAGCAGAGCTCAGCTTCAACAGGCATCTGAAGCGGTTCTTCTCCCTCAGGGCCGCCTTCTCTCCCCTACCCACTCCCAAACCTACTAAGCTGCTGATGCCTGCACTGCTCGGCTGGTGTGCACAAGTCTGTCTGAAGGATCCTTCTTTCATCCTAATAATTGCAATCGCTTTGGAAAGAAAATGTTAAACATTCTGCCATTTTTCAACTTGACTACTTTAAGGTCTATGTCAATGGATCTTTAAGACACAAGGAAATGATCTTTTGAGACAGGTGAATTTGAAGGAGGCAATTAGATATTTATGATGCTGTGGTTCAGTCCCTGAGCCCGGTCTGACTCTTTGCAAGCCCATGAGCTACAGCAAGCCAAGCCCTGCTGTCCTGCACTAACTCTCGGAGTTTGCTCAAACTTATGTCCATATCCAACCATCTCACCCTCTGCCACCCTCTTGTCTTCTGCCTTCAGTCTTTCCCAGCATCAGGGTCTTCTCCAACAAGTTGGCTCTTTGCATCAGGTGGCCAAAGTGTTGAAGCTTCAACTTCAGCATCAGTCCTTCCAGGATTGATTTCCTTTAGGATTGATTGACTGGTTTTATCTCCTTGTTGATTGGTCTAAAGAGCTGGCTCTAGCCAGTTCTTCATAACTCATCTTCAGGAATCTAAAGTCTCCTTCAAATACCCCTACAAGCAGGAGGGTATGATGGCTGTTTCTTTGTTCACTCTTGTGTTTCAGGGAGTAGAGTTGATGACAATGTCGTCTCAGTTCCTACTGTATAGCAAAGTGAATGAGCTATATGTTCACATATATCCCCCCGTTTTAGGGTTTCCTTCCATTTTAGGTCACTACAGAGCATTGAGTAGGGTTTCCTGAGCTATATGGTAGGTTCTCAAGTTACCTATTATATATGTAGTGCTGTATATACATCAATCCCATTAGAGAAAAACAAACAGCATATATCAATGCATATATGTGGACTCTATTAATAGAAAAATGGTACAGATGAACCCATTTGCAAAGCAGAGATGGAGACATGTGTTCTTTACATGTAGTCTATGAACCACCTACTTCTGAGGTTCTAGGGAAGCCTATTACACCTGCAGATCTCCAGGTCCCACCCCCATCATTCTGCTTCCATTCCTGACTCAGCTCCCTCATGGACTGTCATATAGTCTCACGACTGAGATCCACTGTCTTGAAACTTCAAGAACTGAGATGCTGGGCTCTAATGGACATGACATTGAGCTCAGAAGCTTGATCACTAGCAAGACTGTGCACTGCTGCCTGATAGTTCCTGAGCCTCTGCCTGCCCTGGCGAAAAGTGGCAGCTCATGGGCTGCTAGGAGGAGTAAATGAGCTGTGTGCCCAAACCTGCTTTCACAGTCCCGGGCACTTAATGAGGAGTTAACTGCAGTGCTCGTAGCTATGGCTACAGTCCATTCAAGTATCGATCCAAATGAGGAGAGAGAAAGAGTGGAGCATGGACCTAGAAATGATCATAAATAAGTGAAGTAAGTCAGACAGAGAAAGACAGATATCACATGATGTCGCTTATATGTGGAATCTAATTAAAAGGGGTTTAAATGAAATTATTTACAAAATAGAAACAGATTTACAGAGTTCAGAAACAAACATATGGTTACCAAAGGGAAAACATGGGGTGGGCGTAGGCATAAATCAGCAGTTTGGGAATAATATACATCTACCACTATAGATAAAATAGATAACCAATGCAGACCTACAGTGTAGCACAGGGAATGCTACTCTACAGACTGTAACAACCTACACAGGAAAAGAATCTGGAAAAGAAGGACTGCGTATATGTGTATAACTGAATCACTCTGTTGTCCACCTGAAACACAACTTTGTAAATCAGCTCTACTCCAGTAAAATTAATAAAACAGAGTGAGAGATTGAGAGTTATCTGCCATTTTACCTTTTCAAAGAATGGTTAGATTGTCAATTTCCATGTTTGTTTAAAAGTTCCCTCCTAGCACATAATTGCCTTGATAAAACTTTCAAGGCTCCCCAGGTAGCTCAATGGTAAAGAACTGGCCTGCCAACATAGGAGATGAAAGAGACGTGAGTTCGATCCCTGAGTCGGGAAGATGCCCTGGAGTAGCAAATGGCAACCCACTCCAGTATTCTTGCCTAGGGGATCCCATGGACAGAAGAGCCTGGCAAACTATAGTCCCTAGGGTCACAAAGAGTCAGACACGAATGAGGTGACTTAGCATGCCCACAACCTCCCGGGAGCCATGCCAGAGTAGCCCAGAAGAATCACAAGTATCACTCAGAATAGAACCCATTTCCTACTAGTCACTCACGTTGCTTTTTAAACACCAGGCCATCTTTTTAAAAACCAGACCGACATAGGATGGTTCCCATGCAGTCTGATTTGGGAGCTGCCTTGGTAGAACCTAACTGCCCGTTCCAAAGGAAACAGATGTTATGGGAAGTGTGTGTGCTCTTAGGTTTGACCTTCTCCAAGCTTGGTGTGCATGGGATTCCAACAAGAAACCAAGTCTTATCTCTGTGGTTATATTCCCATTTTGTGAGAATCACCTGAAAATTATCTCTCTTTTTTTGACACTTACAGAGAGTCTGTTTATTAATCTGTTCAACCTTCTGGGTATCATTGAACTTAAAAATGTCATTTGCTCCTGGACCAGGAACTCCTTGGATAGTATCTACTGCATCTTTGACCTTTAAATGATTGAGTGTCTGTTCTAAGCTGTCAAAATTAAAACTCAGGACATCTTTACTGGAGAGGAAAACAAAGCAACTGTGATTGGCTCTTATTTTAGTTCCCGTTTTCCTTTGTGGATACAGTCAGATGGAGACGGTCTTCAAATAAAAGACAAATGATTTCTCTAGGAAGATTTGGATAGACAGGCCACGGAGACAATACCTTAAGCTGTGTGTTGCCTGTCACATGAGATTAGTTTCCTATTAGCCTGAGCCTTTTCAAAGGCACTTGGCAAAAAAGCCTTGCCACTCACTACAGAAAACAGAAGATTTAGGTAGCTGGCAGAAGTTAGTGCATTTGATAGACTCTTGAGTTTCCATGAATTTCATTTCCTCTACTTCTCCTCTGATTGTGCTTCAGTTTCCACTAGAGTGCTACAGAAGAAGAAGAAATCGCCCTACCTAAGTTGGAAGGTTAGATTTCATTACCTGTGAATGCCTGTACAAACAGGGCTGACCCAGGTTAGCAATGTTATGTTAATCTCTCAGTTATGTCCCACTCTCTGCAACCCTGTGGACTGTAGTCCATCAGGCACCTCTGTCCATGAAATTCTCCAGGCAAGAATACTGGGGTGGGTAGCCTTGTCCTTCTCTGAAGAGTATAAGGGGGAATCTTCCCGACCCAGGTGTCAAATCCGGGTCTCCTGCATTACAGGCAGATTCTTTACCATCTGAGCCACCAGAGATTAGCAATACTTAACTTAAAAAGAGAAGTGATTCCTCCAGCTCCGTTTTTGTTTTTCTTTCTCAAGATTGCTTTGGCTCTCTGCGATCTGTTGCATTTCCATACAAATTGTACATGTTTCCGTTCTAATTCTATGAAAAATGCCATTGGTAATTTGATAGGGATTACACTGAATCTGTAGATTGCTTTGGATTGTATAGTCATTTTCACTATATTGATTCTTCCAAGCCAAGAACATGGTGTCACCTCTCCATCTGTTTGTGTTGTCTTTGATTCGGTAGCCTAGATGGGTGGGGTGGGGGTAGGTGGGAGAGAGAGCCATAAGGGAGCGGATCTAAGTATACATGCGGCTGTTTGCTTCATTGCACAGCAGAAACCAACACAGCATTGTAAAGCAACTATGCCTGTTAAGGTGCTTCAGTCATGTCTGACCCTGCAACCCAGTGGACTGTAACCCACCAGGCTCCTCTGTCCACGGGATTCTCCAGGCAGGAATGCTGCGGTGAGCTGCCATTTCCTACTCCGAGGAATCTTCCCTACCCAGGCGCTGAACTCGGGTCTCCTTGTCTTCTGCATTGGCAGCTGGATTCTTTAGCACTAGGGCCACCTGGGAAGCCCCAAGGCAACTATACCCAATAAAAAGAAGAAGAAGAAGAAGTGATATGTTCCCAGCATTTCTTGGGTGGGAAGAGTCACTGGGTTGAACACGGGGGAGTTGAGTCTAAAGCACACGGGTACACTTTCCCCTTAAATCTCCAGGTAAGATGTAAAGTCAGTCTTCCACCTGCACTGTAAAAGGCTCTATCCTACCAGTGCCTATACGGAGCTGGAAAGCTCATGGAAACAGCCTCTGTGTATTCTTCAATGCAATCAACCTTTAACTAGGTTGGCATGGGGGGAACTATTCCCAAGGATTACAGGGATGAATACTGCCCTTGAGCTGATAGCAGTCTTGCCAAGGACACCCCACAAGCTCTGTCAAGACAGGCCCCTGAGGGACTTCTCTGTTGGTCCACTGGTTAAGAATCTGCTTTGCAAGGCAGGGGACGTGGGTTTGATTCCTGTTCAGGGAACTAAGATTCCATATGCCAAAGAGCAACTGGACCCACAGGCCGCCACTAGAGTTCAGAATATGAAGGTGGCATCCTGCTATAGATCCAAATGAAAGGTGTTTGGGTTTGAGACCTCCCCCAGCATTTAAGGCCCAAAAGGCGCCTCCCCAGGGTTCAAGTTTGGTACTTAATACTTGATTTTCTAGGCAAATGAAGAAAGATGGTGGCGTAGATAAACCACAGGAGGAAAGAAGTGAGAAATCGATTTGCATTTGGCTTAGAATAAATCACAGGCTCTGAAAAGTGTGCCCCATTTCTGTGTACTGCTGCTGGCTTGTAAAACGGCTTTCTGTTCCCTGAATTCAAGCTATCAGAGAGGCAGGATGTAATCAAGGGGAACATTCTGGGTAGTGGAGCAAAAAGTGGTGTATAAATTTTTATTTTTAATTCCTTGGGCTAATTCATCCAGCAAATAATCTGCCTATGGAAATTTGAGAGGTACTAGGCTTGAACAAATACATAGATCCCCCTCATTCAAATCAAAATTCATTTTTAGCCAAGAATGTACACAGCACAGCGACATGGAGAGAGATTTCCAATATGTTTTGAAAATTCCACAATTTTTAGCTACTGATTTTATTAAAAATCATTCATAACTATTGTAACTGTAGCTGCCTTTCATTTGAGGCTGACTGGAGGAGGTGACGAAAAGGCATCTTTTCTCTGGTAACAAAATAACTTTTGGCTTTGACTTAATCAAAATGCCAGCTTGCAGCCATGTAAGGGAGATAACATTTCTGAAAAATTCATTCAATTGATGAGCCTTGGCGGGTGGTACTGCAGAAGTTTAAAATCTTAACAGAAAGAATATGCTATGAACTAAAATAACTGTTTCCCCTTCATAGAATCTAGGACCAGAGGAAGAACTATTGGTTTTTAAACTGAGAAATGTAAATATCATTGACAATTTAAACTCCCAAACCCCATGCAAATTTCCAGTAGAAAAATAGACTGGATGCCCTTGAAAAAAATCAGAAGCCTGCCCTCAAAGACATGAGTATATTCAACAGCTTGTGAATATATTCATGCCAGCTTCCACACCCACAGACATTCAAGAGAGGAGCTGTAATAGGTTCAGGGGATATTTGCTCTCTTAATCATTTGGATCTGGCTACCTGGCACCACAATCTTGTGAATTCCACTCCCCAGAACCACCAACCAAGAGCTGCCATTTGCTTCTTTGGTTTTGGGTCCCAGGGCTGAGACCCAACATCTATGTCTGTGCCATCAGGCCAAGCTGGCGTCCCCTGCAGGGCCATGCATGATCGCTATCCTTGTCATCTGAATCTAAGAACACTCTTTGTCATGAAGCAACATGTCAGGATGTGTAGGCATATCCCCCAAGTCCATCTCCATAAGGAGACTTTACTGTCAGCTCAATAGAACAGCATTAATCAAAATCTCAGCCCTCTAGTAGGTGATGGCCAGGCAGTTGAGTGATGCATCCTGGGAAGTCCCACCCCCAGTCCATGTGCGATGCTCATCCAGTCCTTCAAGGCGCTCCCAGCCTCCACTGCCAGTGACACTGGCTCCTCGGTCCTGCTGGGTCTCTTCCCGAGGGTCCTCAGTTCTGGGGCACTCTTTCCTAATCCTAAGAGCAAGCCCCAAATTCCCGTTTTATTATACCTTCTTTTGGTTCGCAAATTAACAAACTAAAACTTAGGGAAATGGAGTTGTTCAGTGCCTGCCATAGAGGTGGAAAGTGAGAGAAAGGATTGCGGCCCAGGTCTCCAAAGCTAGGTTCCAGATGGTGCATGAGAGTGAACATCATCATCTTCGGTGTACATACCCTTTGTATAAAGGCTTGAAGCAGGTTTCCTAGAATTAAGTGTCCTAAATTAAATTAATTTAATTTAATTAATTCCTATTAAAAAGCCAAGACACCATCTTGCCAACAAAGGTCTGCATAGTCAAAGCTATGGTTTTTCCAATAGTCATGTATGGATGTGAAAGTTGATCATAAAGAAGGTTGAGTGCGGAAGAACTAATGCTTTCAAATTGTGGTGCTGGAGAAGACTTCTGAGAGTCCCTTGGACAGCAAGGAGATCAAACCAGTCAATCCTAAAGGAAATTAACCCCGAATATTCATTGGAAGAATTGATGCTAAAGCTGAAAGTCCAATACTTTGGCCATATGATGTTCATGGGAAAAGACCCTGATGCTCACAAAGATTGAAGGCAGGAGGAGAAGCAGGTGACAGAGGATGAGATGGTTGGATGGCATCACCGAAAGGACATGAGGTTGAGCAAGCTCTGGAGATAGCCAAGCCTGGTGTGCTGCAGTCCCTGGGGTCACAGGGTCAGACACGACGAGCCACTGAACAGCAAGGACAATGCCATTCCTCTTACTCTAAGCATGCAGGTTGTGGGAAAACATTTGAGCATCTGAGGTTGTTTTTGTGCTTTCCTAAGCTATGTCTAGCCACTCCACTGATAAGATCAGCCCTGGATGTGCACTCAAGCCTCGGGGACGGTCAGCCAGCAAAGCCACCTGATGGGAGCACTCAGAATGGAAAGAGGCCAGCGAGGGAGGAGGGCAGAGGAAGCCCAGCGCTGCGGTGGGGATGGGGTAAGGCCGCCATGAGAGCAGACTGGGCGATGTCTTTCCACGGAGAAGAACATCCCCAGTTGTGAGATGACAGGGCCCGCGGGTGGGTTGGAGGGAAGACCTGTTGCCTCTGGACGCCCTTTGGAATTGAGCCAAAGTGTATGAACACAAAGGGAAAACAATCCCATGTGGGTGATGTCACAGAGTGCCCTGAGGAGAGGGGCGAGGGCAAAGCTTCCTGCTGCTCGGGTCCAAAGAACACAGGCTGGTTTGGGCATCAGTTTCTTCTGCAACCAGAAGCGTGACTCTTTTTTTTTTTTTCCTTTTAAGTACTGGGTCTTCCGTGCTGCGCAGGGCAGGCTTCTCTCCAGCTGCAGCAGGAGGAAGCTCCTCCTTGGGGCGGTGCGTGCGCTTCTCATTGCGGTGGCTTCTCTTGTGGCCAAGTACAGGCTCTAGGGCATGCGGGCGTCAGGAGCTGAGGCTCCCGGGCTCCAGAGCACAGGCTCAGTAGTTGTGGCACCCGGGCTTAATTGCTCTGCACCACATGGGGTCTTCCCAGATCAGGGATCGAACCCGAGTCTCCTGCACTGGCAGGTGGGTTGTTTACCACCGAGCCACCAGGGAAGCTCAGAAGTTCGGCTGTTAGGTCCATCTACTGAGCCCATGTGTGTGCCCAGTTGATTCAGTCGTGTCTGACTCTATGCCACTCCATGGAGTGTAGCCCACCAGGCTCTTCTGTCCATGGGGATTCTCCAGGCAAGAATGCTAGAGAGGGTTGCCATGCCCTTTTCCAGGGGATCTTTCTGACCCAGGGATTGAACCCCGGTCTCCTGCATCTCAGGCAGATTCTTTACCACCTGAGGCACCAGGGAGGGATAGACAATTCTTGAAAGAGACAGAAAGGAACTCAGCAGGGAGCACAACTCTAATACACAAATTACCACACCCAGGACCACATCTCCTCTAGGTGGCTACAAACCCCAGAAGGTAATATTCCTCTGCCTTCTCATCCCAGGGCCAGGTATGAAGCAACTTGGAAGCACCCTTATCACCCACAGTTCTCCTAAGTCATTTGAGCTCTCAGCTACAAAGCCGTCTGGCCTTTCCCACGCAAACTCCGACACACAAACCCCTGTGACCTGCCCTTGACCTCGCTGCTCTCTGCTGCCTCCCCGCCCCCTCCTGTCCTCCCCACGTGGTCTGCGCTGCATGCACCACAGACCTCAAGGACCTTCAAGTCCATAACGCACTTGATTTTTCCCTGAGATTCATGGCCACACCTGACTGCCCATCTCATAAAACAATACAAAGCAATCTAAGGGTGGGATGAGAGAAATCACATTTCCATCTTTACTGCAAAAGAAGTGCCCCCGGGGGATGAATGCAGTATGTTCCAGTCCAGATTTTTTTAGAGGGGAAGGAGTGCCTTCTTCGACTGCGGAGGTTCACCTCACAGCCCTGCGCATGGAGGACGGCCATGTTCTGAGCCTTGCAGCCTCAGAGGTCATCTTTAAGCCTGATGCAGCAGCTGGTGGTGGAATACAGCTGGCTATGCTCACGGCTGCAGCCTGTGGGCCTGGGGAGCTCTGAGGGTCAGCCCCATGGCTGGGAGCACATATTTAGGGAGAAGACAGCCATGCCTTTCTCGGAACTAAATCTAATGTGTGGGCTGAGAGGCAATGGGATGGCCAGAGCCCAGAGGTCAGTGGTCACGGATTTGGGATTGTCCACCAGAGTAGGACACCAGCTGTGCTTGGAGGGAGGCCCCCCAGCGACCATGGACGGCCAGGGATTCAGTGGGTCGGAGGGAGGGTAATGCGGGGGAAGGACTAGGAGGGCTTTCGTGTTCGTATCTTAGCCACATAGTGCGAGGCCGACAAGGATAGGGAAATACAGAGCTGGGCAGTTCAGGAGAGGCTGGACTTTCCCTGGTGGTCCAATGGACAAGAGTCCGCCTGCCATCACAGCGGTCACAGTTTGATCCCTGGCCCGGGAGGATCCCACGTTTTGCATCACAGCTAAGCCCGCATGCCGCAAGGACTGCAGCCACGCGCCCTGGAGACTGAGCTCCGGGACGAGGGAATCCACAGCACTGAGAAGCCGGCCCTGCACCCAGGGAGCAGCCCCGCTCACTGCAGTTAGAGAAGAGTCCACGTGGCAGCAGAGACCCAGCGCAGCCAAAACCAGACGAGCACAAACAGCACACGCTTTAAAAAGAGGGGTGAGTGTGGGCAGCAGGCAGGGGCCAAGGGAGGTGACTGCTCCCATCAAACAGGTGTGGATGAAAGCAACTGAGCCTGTGTGTGGAGCTGGGCTTCAGGACGGGGCACCAGACTCCAGGCGGACAAAGGCTGTGTACTATCCTCAGCGTGAACAGAAACGCTTCTTAACTGCCCGCACTTTACCTCCGTAAATTTGTTTAATTTCCTTCCAAATCCTATGAACTAGGTATTAATACCATCCCCATTTTGAGGATGAAGAATTTTTTAACATTTATTTTACTGGAGTACAGTTGATTTATCGGAGAATGCCATGGCACCCCACTCCAGTACTCTTGCCTGGAAAATCCCACGGATAGAGAAGCCTGGTAGGCTGCAGTCCATGGGGTCGCTAAGAGTGCGACATGACTGAGCGACTTCACTTTCTCTTTTCACTTTCATGCATTGGAGAAGGAAATGGCAACCCACTCCAGTGTTCTTGCCTGGAGAATCCCAGGGACAGGGAGGCCTGGTGGGCTGCCGTCTATGGGGTCACACAGAGTCGGACACAATTGAAGTGACTTAGCATAGCGTAGCACAGTTGATTTATAATGTGTTAATTTATGCTGCACAGCAAAGTGATTCCATTTTATATATATATGCTGCTAAGTCACTTCAGTCGTGTCCGACTCTGTGCCACCCCATAGACGGAAGCTCACCAGGCTCCCCTGTCCCTGGGATTCTCCAGGCAAGAACAGTGGAGTGGGTTGCCATTTCCTTCTCCAATGCATGAAAGTGAAAAGTGAAAGTGAAGTCGCTCAGTCGTGTCCAACTCTTAGCAACCCCATGGACTGGAGCCTACCTGGCTCCTCCATCCATGGGATTTTCCAGGCAAACGTACTATATATATACACATCATGAGAAATGCTGGACTGGAAGAAACACAAGTTGGAATCAAGATTGCTGGGAGAAATATCAATAACCTCAGATATGCAGATGACACCACCCTTATGGCAGAAAGTGAAGAGGAACTAAAAAGTCTCTTGTTGAAAGTGAAAGTGGAGAGTGAAAAAGTTGGCTTAAAGCTCAACATTCAGAAAACGAAGATCATGGCATCTGGTCCCATTACTACGTGGGAAATAGATGGAGAAACAGTGGAAACAGTGTCAGACTTTATTTTTCTGGGCTCTAAAATCACTGCAGATGGTGATTGCAGCCATGAAATTAAAAGACGCTTACTCCTTGGAAGGAAAGTTATGACCAACCTAGATAGCATATTCAAAAGCAGAGACATTACTTTGCCAACAAAGATTCGCCTAGTCAAGGCTATGGTCTTTCCTGTGGTCATGTATGGATGTGAGAGCTGGACTGTGAAGAAGGCTGAGCGCCGAAGAATTGATGCTTTTGAACTGTGGTGTTGGAGAAGACTCTTGAGAGTCCCTTGGACTGCAAGGAGATCCAACCAGTCCATTCTGAAGGAGATCAGCCCTGGGATTTCTTTGGAAGGAATGATGCTAAAGCTGAAACTCCAGTACTTTGGCCACCTCATGCGAAGAGTTGACTCATTGGAGAAGACTCTGATGCTGGGAGGGATTGGGGGCAGGAGGAGAAGGGGACGACAGAGGATGAGATGGCTGGATGGCATCACTGACTCGATGGATGTGAGTCTGAGTGACCTCCGGGAGTTGGTGATGGACAGGGAGGCCTGGCGTGCTGCAGTTCATGGGGTCGCAAAGAGTCGGACACGACTGAGCGACTGATCTGATCTGATACACACGCACACACATTGTTTTTTTAACAAAAACTTATTGGAGTGGAGTTGATTTACAGTGTTGTGTTAGTTTCTGCTGTACAGCAAAGTGAACCAGCTATACATACACATGTATCCACTCTTTTCTAGATTCTTCTCCCACATAGGTCATTACAGAGCACTGAGTAGATGCCAGTGCTGAACAGTAGGTCTTTATAGCTATCATTTTACATATAGTTGTGTGTATGAAGTTGCTGTGTCGTGTCCGAGTCTTTGCAACCCCATGGACTGTAGCCTATCAGGCTCCTCAGTCCATGGGATTTTCCAGGCAAGAGTGCTGGAGTGGATTGCCATTTCCTTCTCCAGGGGATCTTTCTGACCCAGGAAACGAACCTGGGTCTCCCGCATTGCAGGCAGACGCTTTACTGTCCGAGCCACCAGGGAAGCCCAAGTAGTGTGTATAGGGGAGGGATAAATTGAGAGGTTGGGGCATATATTTTTTCACATTCTTTCCTATTACATTTGTCACATATATTGAGTGTAGTTTACCTGGGCTTCCTTCATAGCTCAGTCATTAAAGAATTTGCCTGCAATGCAGGAGGCAGTCCCTGGGTCGGGAAGATCGCCTGGAGAAGGAAGTGGCAATCCATTCCAGTATTCTTGCCTGGATAATCCCATGGACAGAGGAGCCTGGCAGGCTACAGTCCATGGGTCTCAAGAGTCGGACACGATTTAGCGACTAGACCACCACCACCACCTGTGCTATGGACTAGGACCTTGTTTATCCAGTCTATATACAAAAGTTTGCAAGGGATAAAGAAGGGCTTCCCTGGTGGCTCAGAGGCAAAGAATCTGCCTGCAATGCAGGAGACTCGGGTTTGATTCCTGGGTCAGGAAGATCCTCTGGAGGAGGGCATGACAACCCACTGCAGTGTTCTTGCCTGGAGAGTCCCATGGCAGAATCTTGGCAGGCTTACAGCCCCATAGGTTTGCAGAGTTGCATGTATGCAAGCGATAAACAATTAAAGCTTAACTAGTTTGGTAGATTTATCTGGAGTCAAAAAGAAAGCCAACACTGAGGGAAAAGGGACTATAAGAAAGTCAACTCTTTCCAGAGCTAAAGTTCTAAGCTTTAATGAGGAAAGGTGCTGTTGGCAGAAGAAGCAGGGTCAAGGTGGTTCTTTGGATTTGATCTCATCAAAAAAAAAAAAAGAGGAGGCTCAGTCACTAAGACTGGGGAGCTTGTTCAGAGCAGCACTGGGTACTTGGCTGAGTTCTTTGGGACATGTTTTTTTTTTTTTTTTTTTTTTCAATTTTTTTTTTTTTTTTATTTTTGCAGGGGAAAATGGACAAAGGAAAGGATCAATGAGGGTGGGAGGGAAATGGGAAGAAAGAAGGGGAGTGATGGTGGGGAGGAGTATATGTAATTTCTTAACCAATGGCTTTCTGTTTTTAATCACAAAGAACACTTAAAAAAATCATGGTGAGTTCATCTTATATTAGGAGGTTTGTTCTCGAAATGAAAAGTCCAGAAAACAAAAAGTCCAGTTTGGGTGTCCTCATCTTTAGGCACATCTTGGTATTTTGTATTGGTAAATCTATCTTTACCACAATATATTATTTAGGACAGGATCACATTTGTCACCTCTTCCTCCCTACTACCCAAAGTGGTACCAAACCCACAAAATAGTCAATAAACCTCTACAGAGTGAGCAAATAAGTCTTTTTTTTTTTTTTTTTAAACTCTCCTGAGTGAACTGAATTTTTTGAGGCTCATAAGTAAATATGTTTTCCTCTTTACTTTGTCTATTACAGCCAGATTATATGAGTGGGGTGTTAAAGTCTCCCACTATTATTGTATTGCTCTAGAGAATGTCCTTTAGTTTTTGTTGGAGAAATGGTTTAGTGATGCAAAATTCTCTCAACTTTTGCTTATCTGTGAAGCTTTTGATTTCTCCTTCATATTTGAATGAGATCCTTGCTGGATACAATAATCTAGGCTGTAAGTTATTTTCCTTCATCACTTTAATTACGTCTTGCCATTCCCTCCTGGCTTGGAGAGTTTCTATTGAAAGATCAGCTGTTATCCTTAGGGGAATTCCCTTGTGAGTTATTTGATGTTTTTCCCTTGCTGCTTTTAATATTTGTTCTTTATATTTAATCTTTGTTAATTTGACTAATATGTGTCTTGGGGTGTTTCGCCTTGGGTTTATCCTCTTAGGGACTCTCTGGATTTCTTGAACTTGAGTGGTTATTTCCTTCTCCATTTTAGGGAAGTTTTCAACTATTATCTCCTCAAGTATTTCCTCATGATCTTTCTTTTTATCTTCTTCTTCTGGAACTCCTATGATTCGAATGTTGTAGCGTTTGATGTTATCCTGGAGGTTTCTGAAATTGTCCTCATTTCTTTTGATACGTTTTTCTTTTTTTTCGTCTGATTCATTTATTTCTAGGATTCTATCTTCTAGTTCACTAATCCTATCTTCTGCCTCTGTTATTCTACTATTTGTTGCCTCCAGGGTGTTTTGGATCTCATTTATTGCATTATTCATTATGTGTTGACTCTTTTTTATTTCTTCTATGTCCTTGTTAAACCTTTCTTGCATCTTCTCAATCCTTGTCTCCAGACTCTTTAACTGTGATTCTATTTTGATTTCGAGATTTTGAATTAATTTCGCTATCATTATTCGGAATTCTTTATCAGGTAGATTCCCTATCTCTTCCTCTTTGGTTTGGTTTGGTGGAGATCTATCCTGTTCCTTTAGCTGCTGGGTATTCTTTTGTCTCTTCATTTTGTTAAAATTGCCAAATTTAGAGTGTCCTTACTATATTCTGGTAGTTTGTTGAATTCTCTTTATTGAGGCGGTTTACAGGTCTTTTCAATATGTGATCTCTGCCTTGTTACAGAGGGGGCGGAGATGAACACCCAAATCTAAACCGGCCAGGTTCAGGCACTCAGATAATCCTCAGAAGCACAGACTTGATTGAGTCTGCGTTTTATGCCTTTCCCAGATCCGAGTAGCGCAGGTGATGAAATGTTCAGCGAGCGCAGGTGCTGCGACTTATCGCCTCTCCGCCGCTCAGTTTTCTGGGTATACAAACAGCGCACTTTCTCAGGCAGATGTTGACCATCCAGAGCCCCAAGAAGCGTGAGTCAGCACAGAGACCTACTCACAGTTCCGTTAGACAGTGTCCCTCTAGGGCTATAATTGCCCGCCTCTGGCCCTGGCTGCCTGTCACGTGAGTGGGACGGCCTGCAGCCGGCCAACTCTGTGCAGCCCTTTGTTCCGTAGGTAGTCCTGGTGGTGTCTTAAGTTAGGGCTGGCTTTTGATGTAGTAGATAACCGACAGTCTGGTTATTTCGCTCAGATAGTGCCCGAGATAGCCAGGCCAAATCCTTTCTCAAAGCAATGCAGGCCTCGCCGCTCCTCCTAGCCCAGCCCCCACTTGCCAATAGCAAATGCTGGTGTCCGCGCCAGTTCTCCGCAAAAGGAGTTACCGCAGGGCTCGTTTTCTCGTTTTGAAGACAATGAGCTGTCTTTCTAAGTGCCTGATGTCCTCTGCCGGCATTCAGAAGTTGTTTTATCGAGTTTATTCAGCATTCAAATGTTCTTTTGATGGATTTGTGGAGGAGAAAGTATTCTCCCCGTCTTACTCGTCCGCCATCTTAGCTCCTCCCTCCTGGGACATGTTTTTGAGCCACTCAGGAGCAGTCGGGATTGACCCATCTCAGAACGAGCAGCTGACAGGCGTGCGCGTGGGGTCCAGTCCCCTAAGCCCCAGGCACCAGGAAAATTCACAGCAGGGAAATCTAGGCAGATGATTCCACTGAAAGCTGATCCATCCCCAAGCTCAGAAGGTCAGCAAAGAGGATCAGAGAGGAAGGGAGGGGTAGCCAACAAGCTGAGAAATCTTTCCCAGAAAATCGAGGCCAAGAGTCAACAAAAATAGATTTTCATCCACACAGAGCTCTGTGTGAAAGTAGTAAAAGTTTGTTGAACTGGAGAGATTCCATCACTGAGGTCTAATGTTCAATTCTGGATGTTCTGCTTTTCAGGAGAAGTCATGGCAGTAGTGAAGAATTGGTACAGGAGACCCAGGAAAAGAATGGAAGAAGCAGGAGATATTCACTCGTGGACTCAAACACACTTTATTGTTGTTCAGTTGCTAAGTAAGTCGTGTCCAACTCTTTGTGAATCCGTGGACTGCAGCACACCAGGCTTCCTTGTCCTTCACTGTCTCCCGAAGTTTCTCAGATTCATGTCCATTGAGTTGGTGATGCCATCCAGTCATCTCATACTCTGTTGTCCCCTTCTCCTCCCGCCTTCAATCTTTCCCAGCATCAGGGTCTTTTCCAAGGAGTCAGTTGTTCACATCAGGTGGCCAAAGAACTGGAGCTTCAGCTTCAGCATCAGTCCTTCCAATGATATTCAGGACTGAATTCCTTTAGGATTGACTGGTTTGACCTCCTTGCAGTCCAAGGGACTCTCAGAAGTCTTCTCCAGCTCCACAATTTGAAAGCATCAAGTTCTTCAGTACTCAGCCTTCTTTATGGTCCAACTCTTACATCTGTACATGACTACTGGGAAAGCCACAGCTTTGACTAGACAGAATTTTGTCAGTAAAGTGCTGTCTCTGCTTTTTAACTTGTTGTCAAGGTTTGTCATGGCTTTTTCTTCCAAGGAGCAAGCATCTTTTAATTTCACAGCTGCAGTCACCACCCGTTTTAGAATCTGTAACAACCTGGTGAAGACTGAGGCTACTGATCAGAAAATGGACAACCACTTGAACAATATATATATATAGAAGAAGTTTCTGAATTTGTTAGCAAGTTGAACTAGGCAACTCTGAAGGCTTCTTTTTATACAAAGATTTAAAGGTTTTTATGGTGTTTTTTGCTAACTAGTAAATAGTACTTCATGAAATGAACAACTTTATGAAATGAACAATGGTGAAAGACAGTCCAAAAGCATTAAAAATGAAGTGTAAGAAAGACCTCATCGTCTCATGAAAGTAAAAACAGTTGGGTCTACTTTTTAACTTTTAATAATTATGAGCATTACTTTGCCAACAAAGGTTCGCCTAGTCAAGGCTATGGGCTTTCCTGTGGTCATGTATGGATGTGAGAGCTGGACTGTGAAGAAGGCTGAGTGCCGAAGAATTGATGCTTTTGAACTGTGGTGTTGGAGAAGACTCTTGAGAGTCCCTTGGACTGCAAGGAGATCCAACCAGTCCATTCTGAAGGAGATCAGCCCCGGGATTTCTTTGGAAGGAATGATGCTGAAGCTGAAACTCCAGTATTTTGGCCACCTCATGCGAGGAGCTGACTCATTGGAGAAGACTCTGATGCTGGGAGGGATTGGGGGCAGGAGGAGAAGGGGACGACAGAGGATGAGATGGCTGGATGGCATCACTGACTCGATGGATGTGAGTCTGAGTGACCTCCGGGAGTTGGTGATGGACAGGAAGGCCTGGTGTGCTGCGATTCATGGGGTCGCAAAGAGTCGGACACGACTGAGCCACTGATCTGATCTGATCTGATACTTTCATGCCAATAGGAAAGATCAAACTGGCCCGTGTTTTGGTACTGCTTATGCCCTTGTTCATTGTTCAGCTTTTTAGCTGATCTGTCTTTACTTTTATTTTGTGTTTCTGTGTGCATCCTAAATTAAAAAAAGAAAAATCCCAGGCCAAATCATAGATTTTTCTTAAGAGAAAAATTAGGGGATGCCCAGAATAATGGCTGACAGGGAAGTTCCAAAGGCAGGGGATGCTTCTGGATCTGTTAGTCTGGTGTTCCAGGCTGCTTATTTGCTGTCTCCTTGCTAAGTCCTGTCTGACCCTTTGTGACCCCATGGACTGTGTACCCCACCAGGCTCCTCTCTCCATGGGATTCTCCAGACAAGAATACTGGAGTGGGTTGCCATTTCCTCCCCCAGGAGATTCTCCCCTCCCAGGGGAGGATGGAACCAGATGGAACCAGACTCTCTTGCATTGCCAGGCGGATTCTTACGGCTGAGCCATCAGGGAAACTGGTTCCAGGCTTCCCTTCAATGCAAATGTGAGGGCTCTTGCAGGGAAACCAACTTCAGGTTTTGATGGTTTGGGTCCCAGAAAGTCTTCATCAGGTACTTTTCACAACCTGTTATTCCATTTATATTATTTATGTAATGCAAACAAATGAGTGTCTTTCTCTGAATCATTTAGATTTGATTTTTGGAGTCTGACTGATTTCTATGGGAATCTCATCTCTATCACTTACCTATGTGAATTCTGACCAGTTATCTTACCTCTTTTTCATCCCCGCCCCTTTAAAAGGATGCTGATGGGAATGAAATCAGGTTGCATTATAAAATGATAGGTGTGCCCCAAATGTCAGTGGCTTTCACCTGGACCAAAACAGGAATTTTGCCTTGGCTGATTGGAAGCAGTCACCGTGATCATGATGGGGGTAGATGCTTTTGATTTTTTTTTTTTTTTTTAATTGGAGAGTAACTGCCTTACCATGTTGTGTTAGTTTCTGATGTACAACACGAATCATCTACGTGGATGCGTGCTCCTCCCCTGGGGCCTCCCGCCCCACCGCCCCGATGCCACCGCTCTAGGTCGTCACAGAGCACTGAGCGGGGCTCCCTGGGCCGCTCAGCAGCTTCCCACTAGCTCTCTGTGTACACACGGTGGGGTGCACATAAGTGCCACTCTCCCAGTCCGTGCCCCCTCCCCCTTCCCATCTCTTCTCTACGTCTGCATCTCTACCCCTGAGGGGCAGCCGTTTTGATTTTTAAAAAGATCAAAATGTGAAATGGCTGATTTGTCTTTATTAAATCACATGCACACAGAAGAACGTCCCTGGCCTATACTCTTGACCCTCTTGACCCTTGACCTTCCTCTTGACTCTCATCACCCCTCATGCCAGCCCCTCCCGCATACCTTCCTGGACCCCGGCTGCATCACTGACAATCTTGGCCTCATCAGAGAGGTGCAGCCCAGCCATGGAATGTGGACGTCTGGAAGCGGACAGTGGAATACTGCTGATGGGAACACCACGTGAGCAGCAGGTCGAGGCTGGTGCAAACTGCTAGGACCAAGTGCTGGAGGTGGAAGGAACTGGGAGGCAGGGACTGAGACACATGCACTACTCACACTGGAGATCAAGCCAGCAAATCCTAAGCAAAGCAACCCCTAATAGTCAGTGAGAGGACTGATGTTGAAGCTGAAGCTCCAGTACTTCAGCCACCTGATCTGAAAAGCTGACTTGTTGGAAGAGCTGACTCCTTGGAAAAGACCCTGATGCTGGGAAACATTGAGGGCAGGAGGAAAAGAGGGCGACAGAGGATGAGATGGTTGGATGGCACCATCGACTCGATGGACGTGAGTTTGAGCAAGCTCTGTGGTACAGCGGAGGACAGGGAAGCCTGGCGTGCTGCAGTCCATGGGGTCACAAAGAGTTGGACACAACTGAGCAACTGAATGATACCAACATGAAACAGACAACAAACGGGAATCTACTATATAGCTCAGTGAACTCTACTGCGCTCTGAGGTGACCTAAACGGGAGGAAATCCCATGTGTCGCTGATTCACCTCGCTGTACGGCAGACACTAACCCAACATTTTAAAGCAACTATATGCCAATAAAAGTTGATTTAAAAAATTGCCACAACTTTGACGTCACAGGTATTCGGCCTTCCTTACTGCAAAATTGCAACTGGCTGGTCATTTTCTCAAACCTGAGAATAAGATGTATGTTCCTCGGAGTGGAGCCTCAGAGTTGAGATACAACTTTAAGCTTAGCTAATAACTATCACTGTCTGTATCAGAGTTTCCCTCTTCTCTAAAATGAAGCTAATAATTATTGTCTCCATTGAGTCTGTGCTCACCGTGTGTGCCAGGTATCATGTCGAAGGAGATTAAATGATGTCTAAGAGAAAGAAAGGTTATGAAAGGCTTTTGAGGAGGAGGCAGATTGAAGCAGAATCACGTGGGAAGGGCGGGCTGTACCATCAGGGTATGGGCTTTCAGGACCTCCAGGGATATTCCCCAGGCCCATCTGAATTCTCAGAAGGATTTCTAGGCTCACCGCAAGATAAAGGAGGGGGAAGGGCTTTTGAAAAGGAAAGCTTAGGAGCGTCCTTGGAGCTCCAGTGGTTAACTCTTCTTCCGCTGCATGGAGTGCAGGTTCAGCCCCTGGTTGGGGAGTTAAGGTCCCACATGGCTTGCGGCCAAAAAACCAGAATATAAACAAGAGAAACAGTACTGTAACAAATTCAATAAAAGACTTAAAACTGGGGCATATCAAAAGAAAATGAAAAGCTTCAAGAGTTTCATAACTAAGACGCATTTATGGTTAAACCTGGGCTTCTCAGGTGGCTCAGCGGTAAAGAACCTGCCTGCAATGCAGGAGATTGAAGACCCCCTGGAGGAGGGCACGGCAGCCCACTCCAGTATTCTTGGCTGGAGAATCCCACCAACAGAGGAACCGCTCGGGCTACAGTCCTTGGGGCTGCAAAGAGTCGGGCACGACTCAGGGACTAAACGATAACGACAACATGGCTAAACCCAGAGACCTGCATCTGCCCAACACTGGAGTTTCCAGGTAAACAAGTTACATGCCTATCAGCCTTTGCTCACTTCACCAGAGAAACAAAACCTGAAGCCATGGGCCGTTAACCGATGTTATCGACTCCATGGCAACCCTCCAGGCTGCAAACCAGAAGACAAGAACAAGCAGAAGAAGAACACGCAGAGTGTAAAAGCCCGGTGCGTTCCTACCCTGTCAGACGTCAATGCCCGAAGAGCTTACTATTTATCGACGTTACCTTTCAGCAGGTTTTGTTTTGTTTTGTTTTTTCTAATGAGTCTTTACAGTATTTCGGTCTGTATTAGCAGCTGGTCAATGCCAAATCAGCGACGGAACATCTTAGCCCACAGTCTCAAATCCTCAACGCTGCTCTGTTGTCACGTGGGGCAGGGAAGAGTGGCGCAGACACAGAAAAGAGGGTTTCATGAAAGACTGTTTCCACAGGGAACTGAGGGCTCATTCTTTGCCACATTGTCCCACGTCAATAAGCCATGTTAGGCTGGATAAGTCATCATGCTTTTAAGTCTCTCTCTCTGATGATTACTTCCCTGATCTAAAAACGGTACTTGCTTTCTAATCTGCTTGATTCAGCTCTCCCCAGAGATTATAGGAAGACTACTTCTAGCCCTAGACTGGACAGCAATAAAGCACGACCACGGAACCAAAGGAAGCATCACAAAGGTGCCCACCCAAAAAGAGAATGAGCTTCCGAGAGCAGAAGAGCAATTCGTTCAAGCTCGGTTCTCTCTGGAACCCACCACATGGTCTTACCTTAGTGACAGGTGGTGCAGGTCAGCTCAGATCCCATGTCCTGCGTGTCTTACAGGAGCGCGGAGGCTGGCGCTTGGGGGTTCTTTCCGCTCTGCTCCTCTGCGCTCTCTCTGCAGCCATCAGCGCCCACCGCCATGGAGATGAGAAAGCCCACGGGGGAATCTGGCTCTCCTTTGCCTTTCCGGACGCATTCAGCAGACACAAAGGCCACGGAGTTCTCTGCTCGCCTGCAGTGAATCGACACTTTCTCTCCCTTGTTCCCATGCCTACCCGGAGTACACAGTCTTGCCAATGGTGACTTCCAGAAAGCAAGAGTCCAGAAGAAATAGCCTCCCTTCCTGCCCATCGATATCTTTGTCTTTTAAACTTATTTAACAAGGCTCGTCCCCATTCACAAAACAACCCAAAATTGCCCTTAAACATCTCACAGTCCCAGAAGAGGGATTTTTTTTTTTTTTTTCTTCTCACTAACAACTCCAGGACTTGAACAACTTCTTCCAAGTGTGTTCTTCTTACGTGCGGGTGCCCTAGATTGTTGCTGTAAGGATTTTTCTGTGTAAACATACACCCTGTCTCACCGTGCAATCGTACACACAAGGCAAAGAGCATTTCATTTGAGTTCTAAGGACATGTGTGCCCCAGAAGACCACTGACAACCTCAGTAATGGTTTCCAGGACAGCATTTAGATTGTTTTTCTGAGAATCCAGTTTTATTTCCTGGCTTGTCTCTTTGTTCTAAGTTTGGGATATGAGAGAATAAGTCTTACTCAGTGTCCATTTTTTCACCTATTGGGAAGTCTTACAATTTGGAACAAACTAGTCATGAAAATGTGGCCATTTCCAAGAAATTGAGTGCATGCTAGTACCAATTAGTAAGATGATGGAAGCAGGAGAAGGAATTTTGAAGTGGGGACTCTGCAGCTGAGGTTTTATCGTGGTAATTGGACACACTGACAACCAAATGAGCCCAGGTAGACAACGCACATGCATTCTTCTCTAATTTCAGGAGAGTGTAGGATTGGAAGTTACGAGTACATTTACAGCATTTACAGCCAGGAACAGGGATGAGCCCACACAAGGAATGAGGGCAGTTAGAAAGAGAGAGCTTCCAGTGACTGAGGTCTGGGACGAGTCAATTTCAAGTTGGGAAGATGAGGATGAGCCAGCAGAAGAGACTGAAAAGGAGAATTTCTTGCAGTAGAAAAAAAGCCCGTGAGATGTGGCATGAGGAGAAGACAGTAATACAAGAGAAAGGGATTGATCCTCTGTGCCGGAAGTTAGTGAGAAGTCAAGACGAGGACTGAGAGCTGACTGTGGGAAGTTGCTCTGAGATGTCCGGTAGCCCTGATGAAGATGTCTCAGTAGAGTTTCGGAGACAAACGCCTAATTAGATCAGGAATGAGAGGAAGTGGAGGTCACGTGCATCTGCTTTGTGAGGAGCTCTGCTGTCAAATGGAGTAGAAAACAGGAGTGGTGGGCTGGGAAGGAAGGTGGGGCTTAGGAGGGGGTTATTTTTCCGGGAGTTTTGTTGTTCTAATAGGAGACATAGACAGTTTGCAATAGAAGATACTGTCGGCTTAGTAATTTTTGATTACCTAAATGCCCTCCAATGACTCTCATGCACCATTTTTATTAAAAAATAAGCACTTCTTCGGACGTCCCTGGCCGTCCAGGGTTAAGACTTCACCTTCCAGTGCAGGGGATGTGGGATTGATCCCTGGCTGGGAACTAAGATCCTTCATGCCTCCCAGACAAGAAAGCAAAATTTAAAACAGAAGCAATGTTGTAACAAATTCAATAACGACTTTTAACAAAAAATGGTCCACAGCAAAAAAATCTTTTTTTAAAAAAAATTTCTTTTGAGAGTCTTAAAGAAGGTGTCTTAAACACAAGAGAATGAAAAGACCTGCAAAGAATAAACCCAAAACAACTAAGAAAATGGTCATAGGATCATACAGAGAGATAACTACTTTAAATGTAAATGGATTGAAGTGTCTGATTCTGTGCGACCCCATGGACTGTAGCCCACCAGGCTCCTCTGTCAATGGAATTTTCCAGGCAAGAATACTAGAGTGGGTTGCCATGCCCTCCTCCAGGGGATCTTCCCGACCCAGGGATTGAACCTGCTTCCCTCACCTCTCCTGCATTGACAGGCCAGTTCTTAAATGCACCAACAAAAGATGTAGACCAACTGGGTGGACGAGAATGTACGTGTACGCACTTTCACTTGCCACATCAGTCTGTTTAAGCCCCCAGATTGCCATGCCGCACAGCCCGTGATTGCACTCAGCCCCCAGCAGTGGAAGTGCCAAGTCCTAACCCCCAGACCACCTAGTAATTCCCCCAGAGTAACCATAGTTACAATGGGTTGTCATCCAGTTGCTCAGTTGGGTCCAGCTATTTGCGACCCCATGGACTGTAGCCCGACAGCCTCCTCTGTCCATGGGTTTCTCCAGGAAAGAATACTGGAGTGGGTTGCCATGCCCTCCTCTAGGGGATCTTCCTGACCCAGGGATTGAACCTGTGTCTCCTGCATTGGCAGGCAGATTCTTTACCACTGAGGCATCAGGGAAGTCCTATCTGCTCTCACGGTTTCATTATAGAATCAAGAGGAAAGAATGAAATACTATTATTGGACCAATAATGGTCTCTGCTTTAGGCAAGTTTCATTACTAACCACATGTGGGTGAAAAGTGAGTAATCAAGTTTTTAAAAAATCTTTTCCTCTCCCATTTTGTCCTACGGTATGCAAAATACTTTGCTTAATTCCATCTTAAATAAAACATCATTTATATCATTGTATACAACCATATAAACTATAGAAAATATAAAACCTTTGAACACCTTCTCAGTAAAAATTAGTTAAAATAGGTCTAACATTCATCTACAAATTAATCACAGTCTAATCCTGGTGGCTCAGTGGTAACGAATCCAAGAATCTTCCTGCCAATGCAGGAGACGTGGGTTTAAACCCTCGGTCAGGATGATCCCCTGGAGGAGGAAACGGCACCCCACTCCAGTACTCTTGCCTGGGAAATCCCATGGACAGAGGAGCCTGGCGGGCTACAGTCCATGGGGTCACAAAAGACTCGGACACGACTTAGCAACTAAACAACAACAACAAAACAAATGTAGACGCTAGGTAACGAGCAGGATTATTTAACATCGTTTTCCATACCTAAGGGAAAATTCTACACTGTTTGGCACAGCTTCAGTTCCTGCTGAAACCATGGCTTTGGACAGACCCAGACAAACTTCACAGGAGTCACTTCTGCTGGCCGGAGGGCTTCCTGCTCTTCTAACAGTCCTGCGGATGAAGGAGGAGACAGAGGAAGTGTCTGAACCTCTCACTGCCAAACAGGGCATTCTTCTCCAGCCACTCAGGGAAGTCTCGTCCATTACCTACATCCTTAGCTTATTTACAACTCACGGACTTATTTTCCTCTTCAAACTGTACCAAAGTGGAGTAGACGATGGTAATAGATTTCAACATCTGGACTCAGAGATCAATCAGTGGTCAATGGATTAGCAGGGACTTCCTCTCAAATCAGTGATCATTTTCCCATTTAAAAACTTAATGAAATTTTCATTTGTTTCTATGCATATTTTGATTTCTTTTTTGATTTCTTCTGTGATTTATTGGAGGGAGAGGGTGGGATGATTTGGGAGAATGGCATTGAAACATGTATAATATTATATATGAAACGAATCGCCAGTCCAAAAAAAAAAAAAAGCTTAATGAGGCGCCATACAAAATTCTACTTGGATTTTTTTTCCCCCTGAACTGGAATGAATCACTTCTCCTGCTGGTTGTTGTACCATCTACCAAACACATTCCCAGGCGAAGACCCTGTAGGAACAGCTGCAGAGGCTAAGTCAGGTGCTGTTGGGAGAGTTGCCATTTTGGTTTAAGTTTCTCTGTTGTGTCCAACTCTTTTGCAAACCCGTGGGCTATACAGCCCACCACGCTCCTCTGTCCATGGGATTTCCCAGGCAAGAAGACTGGAGTGGGTTGCTGTTTCTTTCTCCAGGGGATCTTCCCTACCTAGGGATTGAACTCACATCGCCTGCACTGGCAGGCGGATTCATCACCACTGAGCTGCCTGGGGGAGGTCATCTTAAACCCTCAGAAGCCTGTGAGCCCACCTTACAACTGCCCCTCGAGGTGGCCCTCGGTCTCTGCAGGGACATTGCCATCGACAAGGACCACAGTGCCCGGCTCACGCTCTCTTCCTCTTTCGTGATGACTCATGTCTCTCAATGAGGACATCCTTCCTTCAACTCAGATAAACATGTGTCTCCCGTGGCTCTTATAGGAGGTTCCTGTCCCATTCTGCTCCTGATAGCCAGTTCTTTCGACAAAAATGGTAAGAATCTCACACTTACTTCTTACCTTCCAAGTCAGATTTCACTTCCTTTTGGGAAAACCCTCCAAAGCCTCCTAGGATCCTGATATGCAGATTGATGATTTAACTTGTCAGGTTTGAAAGTGAGGAGGGTTGGGACCAATAATACAACGATGAGTCACCAAGAGAGCAGGTGTCAACCTGCTGGGAGGTCCAGCCTGTTCACGAGCAGTGTGTGCAGGCAGATTTTAATAATAGGTTCTCCAAGGGGAAAAGACGGACTGATCATAGAATTCACCAATTTCTTTTTTTTTTAATTTTTTACTGTTAGACAATTGATTTACAATGTTGTATTCATTTTAGGTGCCTGGTGAAGTGAGTCAGATACGTGTATATTTCTTTTTCTATGTTCTTTTCTCCTGTAGATTGTATCGGGAACCTACACTGAATAATGAATAGATATGCATACTGTATAATATGCTACACAGTCATCTACTTTGTGTACAGCACTGAGTATGTGTCAGTACCAATCTCCTCCTTTATCTCCCCCACGTTGTTCACCTTTGGAAACGATAAGTTTGTTTTTCACATTGTTGTTCAGTCACTGAGTCGTATTCGACTCTTTGCGACCCCATGAACTGCAGTACAATAGGCTTCCCTGTCCTTCACTATCTCCTGCTGCTGCTGCTAAGTCGCTTCAGTCGTGTCCAACTCTGTGCGACCCCATAGACAGAAGCTCACCAGGCTCCCCCATCCCTGGGATTCTCCAGGCAAGAACACTGGAGTGGGTTGCCATTTCCTTCTCCAATGCATGAAAGTGAAAAGTGAAAGTGAAGTCGCTCAGTCGTGTCCGACTCTCAGCGACCCCATGGACTGGAGCCTACCAGGATCCTCCGTCCATGGGATTTTCCAGGCAAAAGTACTGGGGTGGGGTGCCATTGCCTTCTAGGTTTGCTTAAACTCATGTCCATAGAGTCGGTGATGCCATCCAGCCATCTCATCCTCTGTCGTCCCTTCTCCTCCTGCCCCCAATCCCTCCCAGCATCAGGGTCTTCTCCAATGAGTCAACTCTTCTCATGAGGTGGCCAAAGTACTGGAGTCTCAGCTTCAGCATCAGTCCCTCCAATGAACACCCAGGGCTGATCTCCTTTAGAATGGACTGGTTGGATCTCCTTGCATCCCAAGGGACTCTCAAGAGTCTTCTCCAACACCACAGTTCAAAAGCATCAATTCTTCAGTGCTCAGCTTTCTTTATAGTCCACCTCACATTCGTACATGACCACTGGAAAAACCATAGCTTTGACTTGATGGACCTTTGTTAGCAAAGTGACATCTCTGCTTTCTAATGTGCTGTCTAGGTTTGTCATAGGTTTTTTTTTTTTTTCAAGGAGCTTTTTCAGTTCAGTTCAGTTGATCAGTCATGTCCAACTCTTTGCAACCCAATGGAGCTTTCTATATATTTCTAAATCGGTGACTCTTTTTTAGTTTTGTACAGAGTTTGCCTAGCTCTGTGTTATCGACTGTGACCCTGGCTGATGCCCAGTTGCTGATGGGATGTGTCAGAGAGTGGGGAGGTAAGAGGGTGCACACCGGCTCCTGGGCACTGACGAGGGTCTGCGCCATCAGAGCCCTGGGTCACAAGCTGTGTCTTGGGATTTGTTCAAGGTCCTAGGTGCTCGTCTCTAAGCTTCTCTTTTAAAATGTGATGTATCTTAAATCACAGTTGCTGCTGCTGCTGCTAAATCACTTCAGTCGTGTCCGACTCTGTGCGACCTCAGAGATGGCAGCCCACCAGGCACCCCCATCCCTGGGATTTTCCAGGCAAGAACACTGGAGTGGGTTGCCATTTCCTTCTCCAATGCATGAAAGTGAAAAGTGAAAGTGAAGTCGCTCAGTCATGTCTGACTCTTAGAGACCCCATGGACTGCAGCCTACCAGGCTCCTCCATCCATATGATTTTCCAAGCAAGAGTATTGGAGTGGGGTGCCATTGCCTTCTCTGAAATCACAGTTACTGAGATGTTACTTGGGAAGTCCAGAGTCTGCTCAGATTCCACTCAAAATTCCACTTCCAAGATCCAATTTCATCAAAATTCAACTTCACAACTGCTGGGAATGAGGATAGGGAGGCAGAGAAAGACAAATCCCAGAAAAAGCTACGAGCTTCTAATATTTGGGTCAGGAAAAAAAAGTTAGCCTTCAGTGTCTGTACTGGAACTAGAATTGGGCAAAGCTGATATATATTAAATTATATATGTATTACAAAGCAATGATTAGATACCACTAAGTCTTAATCAAAGTTGTCATTTTCTTAAATGGAATGAAAACCTGAATTTTAAATGGCTGGCTTGTTAAGAGGGAGAGTACAAAAAGTGATTTAAAGTTTTAACTGTTTTGTTCTGAAGTAAGTCAGAGAAGGAGAAATACCATATGATATCCCTTAGATCGGGAATCTAAAAATAAATGATACAAATAGACTTATTTATAAAAAAGAATCATAGACTTAAAGATGGAGAAGGCAATGGCACCCCACTCCAGTACTCTTGCTTGGAAAATCCCATGGACGGAGGAGCCTGGTAGGCTGCAGTCCATGGGGTCTCGAAGAGTCAGACACGACTGAGCGACTTCACTTTCACTTTTCACTTTCATGCATTGGAGAAGGAAATGGCAACCCACTCCAGTGTTCTTGCCCGGAGAATCCCAGGGACGGGGAGCCTGGTGGGTTGCTGTCTATGGGGTCACACGGAGTCGGACACGACTGAAGTGACTTAGCATAGCATAGCATAGCATAGCATAGCATAGCATAGACTTAGAGAAAAAATGTATGATTACAGGGGGCAAAGAATAAGGGTAGGAGGAAGGGAGAGTTAGGGAATTTGGGATGGACATGTACACACTGCTCTATTTAAAATGGATAACCAACAAGGACCTATTGCACAGCATAGGGAACTCTGCTCAGTGTTATGTGGCAGCCTGGATGGGAGGGGAGTTTGGCGGAGAATGGAAAAATGTATCTGTACGGCTGAGTCCCTCACTGTTCACCTGAAACTATCATAACATTGTTAATCAGCTATACTCCAATATAAAATTAAAAAAATTTTTTTTTCAAAAGAAAAGCAGGCAAATTTTCCTTTCCACCAAAAAAAAAGTTTTAAATGTTTCCCTATAATTCAGTAAACCTTTATGAAGTCCTTATCACAGATTAAGAAAACTCTATAAATATTTAACTTAAAATTCTGCAAATGAATACACTTCTTTTCATGTGGTTCCTTCCTCACTCTCCGGTAGACAGCTGCCTTCTTTAAAGCTGTGGGTGTGCTTGGGACCATTCTTTATGGAATCCACACTGCAGTAGTTACTTATGAGTCACTCCTTCCCAAGGGTGTAATTTACACCCCTTCTTCTGCTCATCCTGAAGCCAACTGGTGGAAACAAAGTCTCTTAACACAGAATTGGAGTTAGCAGAGAAATTCAAAGTGTTTATTTGGCTTGATGGCCAGCTCTAGGATGCGGAGAAGTATGAGACAGAGTTGGAGTGGTCAATTGCATCTGGCAAGTCAGGTCCAAGAATTTCAATTATTCTCAGGCAGGATGCTAGGGCTTTGATCAGGGGAGTAAGACAATTTGATTAGAATTCAAGAGCATGTGTTCTGGCAGCAATGGTGAGATTGGATTGGCCAGACAACAGATAGGGAGGAAAGTGAGGAAGATACTATTCTCTTGGGCTCCAAAATCACTGTGGACAGTGACTCCAGCCATGAAATTAAAAGACGCTTGCTTCTTGGGAAAAAAGCTATGACAAACCTAGGCAGTATATTAAAAAGCAGAGACGCCAGTTTGCAGATCAAGATTCACATAGTCAAAGCTATGGGTTTTCCAGTAGTCACATATGGATTTGAGAGTTGGACCACAAAGAAGACTGAGCAATGAAGAATTGATTTTTCAAATCGTGGTGCTGGAGAAGACTCCTGAGAGTCCCTTGGACTGCAAGGAGATCAAACCAGTCCATCCTAAAGGAAATCAACACTGAATATTTATTGGAAGGACTGATGCTGAAGCTGAAGCCCCAGTACTTTGGCCACCTGATGTGAAGAGCCGACTCACTAGAAAAGACCCCCTGATGCTGGGAAAGATTGAAGGCAGGAGGACAAGAAGGTGACAGAGGATGAGATGGTTGGATGGCATCACCAACTCAATGGACATGAGTTTGAGCAAACTCTGAGAGATAAAGGAGGACAGGCAAGCCTGGCGTGATGCAGTCCATGGGGTCACAAAGAGTCAGATACAACTTAGCAACTGAACAATAACCACAGCAAGGGGAAGAAGCAAAAGGAACAGACTCAAGAGGGACTTGGGGATCTGAATCCCCAAGAAGCAGAAGTTTTTCAGGGAGGGAGAGGGAAAAGAAAGAGGGATTGCTCAGAGAAGGGAGGGGTTGGGGGAGAGTCAAGGGAGATCTCAAAGGAGAGGTGGGTGTGGTTGCAGTCAGGTCTGTAGGCTGGATGGCAAGAAGCTGGTGACTTTATTTCCTGGTTCCACAAGGGGGTGGACAGCGGGTACAGAAGACAGGATCTGAGATTTAAAGAGGATGGAAAATATTTGAAACCATCAGCGTAGGGAAGTTAGAAACCATGCTGTTGTGGTGCCATGTTCAGGGTTCATCCTTGGGAATGTTCCATCGGGAATCTGACATGTTTTCGTGTGGTAACCTTTGTCAGGAAGCTACAGAACATGCTGTAAAAACACGTCATATTCAGAAAAAGTTGCTTCTCTAGTGGTTCAGAAGGTAAAGAACCTGTCTGCAAAGTTGCATCAGTATATCTAATTCACTGTTTTTCTTTTATTGTGAGAAAGCTGAATTGGAAAATTGCATTGATAAAAGAAAAGTAATTTGTAACCATCCTGACTGATGCAACAAATACAGGGATGTCCGTTAAACAAACAAACAAACAATCTGATTGAAAATGCGCATTTAGAGTTTGACATGCTCCTGTTCGGGACCCCCTCGCCCCTGTAACGACCTGTGTCTCTAGTTTTCAGTGAAATTCACCAAGAAAAGCCAATGCTTTGGGATTGAAGAATTTTAACAAGGTAACTTATTCCAGCCTGGGTTTCCAGATTGACCACTAAATGGACTTTATGACAAAAACAGTGAACTTCCCACAAATGCTTGTTCCGAAAACATTTGTTAGGCAGCGCCCCCCACCCTGCACCGCCCCCGCCCTCAAACAAGCCCCTGACATCAGCGATGGGAATGGGAGCGTACGGGCCATTTGACGCGTCCTAGTGTGGAACTCCGAAATTTAGTTGGGGAACAAACCCCAGTGAGGTCATGTCTCGTTCAGGATTAAATGGCTAACTCCAATTCTGTGATCATATTAAGAAAAATGCACGTAAAATGCCCAGGAATTTTTCCTTTGTTTGATTCAGAATTAAACTTGCACACACGTCATGTCTGCAAAAGGAGCATTTCCCCATGTCAGATGCTTTCTCTGACTCTCATAGGATGCAAAAGAAAATAAAGAGCATGCTACCTTCTTCAGCTGGCTGGGTCATGTACCTTACCACACCTCTGGAGTGGTATAGACAAATGTAGATTTGTTAGCAAAGCAGAAATAGAGATACAGACGTATAAAACAAATATATGGATACCAAGAGGAAAAGAGGGGAATTGGGAGATTGACATATATACATTATTGATCAAATCTGTGGTTTTTCCAGTCGTCATGGACAGATATGAGAGTTGGACAATAAAGAAGGCTGAGTGCAAAAGAATTGATGCTTTTACATTGTGCTGAAGAAGACTCTCGAGAGTCGTTTGGACAGCAAGATCAAACCAGTCAATCCTAAAGGAAATCAACCCTGAATATTCATTGGAAGGACTATTGCTGAAACTCCAATACTTTGGCCAGCTGATGTGAAGGGCCGATTCCTTGGGAAAAGATCCTGATGCTGGGGAAGATTGAAGGCAGGAAAAGAAGGAGGCGGCAGAAGATGAGCTGGTTAGACAGCATCACTGACTCAATGGGCACGAATCTGAGCAAACCCCGGGAGATGGTGAAGGACAAGGAAACCTGGGCTGCTGCAGTCCATGGGGTCACAAAGATTCAGACAGGACTTCGTGACTGAACAACGCAAACAACCACATAAAATACGTAACCAACGAGAACACACCACACAGCACCAGGAGCTCTGCTTAATGCACTGTAGTGACTACACCGGGAAGAAGCCCAAAAGGGAGGGGATACACGGGTATGGATGGCTGATTCATGTCGCTGGGCAGTAGATGCTAACACAGCGTCGTAACTCCACTGTAGTGCAATAAAAATTACTTAAAAAGGCAAGTTTATATCAAAAAACCTTAACCAAGTTGCTAGCTATTAACTGCTCAATCTGCACAGGTCATTGAAAGCCCTGAGGTTAAACATAGGCCTGTCTCCCCAACCCCAAATTATCCCAGGTCTGAGAGACATATTTTTCAGTAGAGCAAGTAAACATCAACTGATTTATGAAGACAATTGCCTTTATTCTCCATATGACATAATGCTTAATTGTTAGGTATCCATGCTTGTCTGACGGCTAACAATCTGGAAAACTAGCCAGTTACCAACAGTTTATAAATCTTTGCTCCAAATGTTCTGTGCTATCACTTGAGATTATTTCCTTTGGAAATGTGAGCCATTATTTTTATTAATAGGGGCTTCTCTGGTGGCTCAACTGGTAAAGAATCCGCCTGCAATGCAGGAGGCCCAGGTTTGATTCCTGGGTCGGGAAGATCCCCTGGAGAAGGGAAAGACAACCCACTCCAGGATTCTGGCCTGGAGAATTCCTTGAACCAAATAGTCCGTGGGGTAGCAAAGAGTGGGACGTGCCTGAGTGCCTTTTATGTACTGCATATATGAGTGCTGTGCTGTGCTCGGTCACTTCAGTCATGTCAGCTCTTTGCGACCCCATGGACTGTAGCCTGCCAGGCTCCTCTGTTCATGGAATTCTCCAGGCAAGAATACTGGAGTGGGTTGCCACTTCCTACTCCAGGAGTTCTTCCCAACGCAGGGATCGAACCCACGTTTCTTCTGGCTCCTGCACTGGCAGCTGGATTCTTTACCACTAGCACCACCGAGGAAGCCCACTGCGTGTATGCTACATACGTATGAGTACTAAAACTTTGGTAGCAACTTCACAGAAATTGCTTCCATGCTTAAGCAACCCACAAGGTAGGTACTAATGTCACTAGCAATTTTTAAATAAGACAACCATATCAATAGACTTTCCCAAAGAATAGACGACTCTCACTATGAATAAAAGTTAACAGAAGGATTAGAACTGAAGCCTTCTAAAAATTCAAAGATCATGTACTTCTCAGTTAATAAAGGCAAAATAGACTGCCTCAAAGAAATATTAAACTTAAATACTAAAATTAAACTTCATCACAGGTGAAGTCATTTCACAAACAAAATGATCCCCATTCAGATTGTGTGCACGAAGCACATGGAGCAATAGCTTTACTGCAACGACCTGGAAAGAGAACTATGAGAAATGCTGAATTATCATCCATCTGAACCAGGTCAAAGGACTCTTGACCCAAGTTTGAACTAGTTCCAACAGTCCGTCCGGCTTTTAAAATTACTGGCACTCCACTGAATGTCCAGTGGCCCTAAATGATGTCTAATCTTGGGCAGGGCTCATCCTGTCACTTAAAGGTTTGGCTTCCCCGTTGACGCAGCGGTAACATAATCTACCTGCCAATGCAGGAGACACGGGTTCAGTCCCTGGGTGGGGAGGATGCCCTGGAGAAGGAAATGGCAACCCACTCCAGTGTGCTTGCCTGGAGAATCCCGTGGACAGAGGAGCCTGGTGGGCTACAGTCCATAGGGTCGCAAAGAACTGGACATGACTTAGCAACCAGACAACAACATACAGAAATAATAAAATACTGTAGAAATAAAGAGATGAGAACAAGCAGGGCTGCCACTCAGTTTGCTTTAGCAAAGCTGGTCTGCGACCATCACCCATGCTTGGCAGAGACTCGAACGGAGGCAGAAGAGTGGGAAGGAATTACAGCTTAAAACAAACAAATAAAAACCGGGTTCAGTTATGGTCTGATCCAAGGCTGTGGGCTTGAGAAGCTGAAATCAGGCTAACTGGAATGAGGTGTCTTCTGCAATGAGCAGTCCTCTGGTTGGTTCTAAGTTAGACGTATGGGAAAAAATTGGGGATGTTGGAAGTCAATGACCAGTTCTTGACCACTGTGGATCCATTGCTACAAAAATGTGTTCATCAGGGCTGTTTGCTACAGAACTCAGTGGTCAAGAGGTGTTTTGTTGGATAAGATACTGGCCTTCGTTTGTATACTCAACCTCTCAAAACAGTCATTACAACCTGGTTGTGGGAAATGTGGAAAAACCACTTTACACATATGTGTTTCGTGAAACTGCAGCTTCCATACAACACTTAAAGCTGCTACTGTTGCCCTGAAAAATAAGGACCAAACAACAGCGTTGGCCAAAATGTTTGAGCCTGTTTTTCCCAACAGATACTCTGTGAAGGTTACTTCTATATTCAGTTTGATCCCACCCCAAGAAGCCTTCAGTAAATGCAAATGTTACTATTGTTATTTTATTTATTTATTTATTTTAGGCTAGGAAGTCTGGAAAATACAGAGGGAGCCTCAGAACGCAGGGCAGCTGTCTGGGGCCCACGGGAAAAGTTATGGAAGAAAATCTGAGTCATGCGTTACTGCCTCAAGACCCGAATCCCAATTTTCTTCATGTTTACAGGATAACTACTTCCGAGAACACTTCATGCCTTCCACTTTTCCTTAGTCCACGGTTAAATGTTCCTTTTATTTTCCCTTTTCTATGTTGCCTTTCCTTTCCTCTTTGTGAAATGTATTTTTCCATGTTGTTTATGGACAGTATTAATGTTACCTACTCCAGTTCAGTACAGTTCAGTCGCTCAGTCATGTCCGACTCTCTGCGACCCCATGAATCGCAGCACGCCAGGCCTCCCTGTCCATCACCAACTCCCGGAGTTCACTCAAACTCATGTCCATCGAGTCAGTGATGCCATCCAGCCATCTCATCCTCTGTCGTCCCCTTCTCCTCCTGCCCCCAATCCCTCCCAGCATCAGAGTCTTTTCCAATGAGTCAACTCTTCACATGAGGTGGCCAAAGTACTGGAGTTTCAGCTTTAGCATCATTCCTTCCAATGAACACCCAGGACTGATCTCCTTTAGAATGGACTGGTTGGATATCCTTGCAGTCCAAAGGACTCTCAAGAGTCTTCTCCAACACCACAGTTCAAAAGCATCAATTCTTCAGTGCTCAGCTTTCTTCACAGTCCAAGTTTCAACATCCATACATGACAACAGGAAAAACCATAGCCTTGACTAGACGAGCCTTTGTTGGCAAAGTAATGTCTCTGCTTTTGAATATGCTGTCTAGGTTGGTCATAACTTTCCTTCTAAGGAGTCAGTGTCTTTTAATTTCATGGCTGCAATCACCATCTGCAGTGATTTTGGAGCCCCCCAAAATAAAGTCTGACACTGTTTCCACTGTTTCCCCATCTATTTCCCATGAAGTGATGGGACAGATGCCATGATCTTCATTTTCTGAATGTTGAGCTTTAAGCCAACTTTTTCACTCTCCTCTTTTACTTTCATCAAGAGGTTTTTAGTTCCTCTTTACTTTCTGCCATAAGGGTGGTGTCATCTGCATATCTGAGGTTATTGATATTTCTCCAGGCAATCTTGATTCCAGCTTGTGCTTCTTCCAGCCCAGCGTTTCTCATGATGTACTAGTGATGATTAATTGAATGCCAATAGTCAGGGCGAACCTTCAGAGTGATGTGACTCAGAAATTTAAGCAGGAAAACAAATGCTTCCACCTCATACCAGCTTACCATTCCACACTGGCCAACATCAACTAAAAGCTAACAGTAGAAAGAATCTAGAAAAAGAAAGTAAAACCACTCTTCATTTTGTTGTGTTTCTCTTCTCTTTTCTGGGGCTTCCCTGCTGGCTCCGTGGGAAAGAGCCTGCCTGCCGATGCAGGTTCAATCCCTGGGTCAAGAAGAACCCCTGGAGAAGGAAATGGCAACCCACTCCAGTATTCTTGCCTGGGAAATCCCATAGACAGAGGAGCCTGGTGGGCTACAGTCCAGGAGATCACAAAGAGTCAGACACAACTGAGCAGCTAAACAGCAACTCTTTTCTGAGGAAAGTCTGGAGCCTCTCATTTCTTTCTGTCATTGTCTTTTATGGACTTAAGTCTGACCTCCCAGAAAGATGTTCTGAAGTTCTAGCCTCTGCTGCTGCTGCTAAGTCACTTCAGTCGTGTCCAACTCTGTGCGACCCCATAGACGGCAGCCCACTAGGCACCTCCATCCTTGGGATTCTCCAGGCAAGAACATTGGAGTGGGTTGCCATTTCCTTCTCCAATGCATGAAAGTGAAAAGTGAAAGTGAAGTCGCTCAGTCGTGCCCGACTCTTAGCGACCCCATGGACTGAAGCCTACCAGGCTCCTCCATCCATGGGATTTTCCAGGCAAGAGTACTGGAGTGGGGTGCCATGTCCCTGTCAATAACCACACCTGATTTGGAAACAGAGTCTTCACAGATGTAATCGAGGGAAGATGAGGTCATCAGAGTCGGCCCTCACCTGGTGTGAAAGTCATCCTTCAAAGAAGGACCACACGCAGAGCGAGGAAGCCTGGGAAGCCTGTGAAGATGCAGACAGAGACGCGGCCACAAACCAAGAAACGCCCAGGGCTCCCGGAAGCTGGACGCGGGCAGGGAGGGGCTTCCTGTGGGCCTTTGGAAGGCGGGTGGCGTTGACTTCAGAATTCCGGCTTGGGGGCTGTGAGAGAATGTGTTTCTGTTGAATTAAGCCACCCAGCTAACGGCATCGCGGGAAGCTGACCAGCATCCACACTGGGATCCGGAAGCGTCTCCTGTGTCCTTTAGGACTTTCTCCATCTATCGCTTCCTCTCTGAGGAATCTGCTACTACCTTTCAATCTTGGCAAATTGTTAGACGAGTAAATTCAATGGTTTCAAACCAGCTGCTTGACATAAATCAAGGTTTGTTTGTGTTTTTTTTTCTCCAGAAATGCCATTCTGGACATTAAACTTACTCTTCGGTTGTAACAAATCACATTATCAAGAAGTGACAAAAATCTTTAAAAGTTGCTCTTCAGTCTTACATGGTACCTACAGATCACTAGATGTCTTTTTCCTGGGGTAAATCTGCTTATATAATTTTATCACATAAATCTGACTATACAGGCTAAAGGGAGCAAGAACATATTTCGAAGATGTGGTTTAAGTTATTTTGTTCCCGTATGGAAACCGAGATTCATAAGACAATAAAAAGCTAAATTAAATATATATATATATATATATATATATATATCCCTCTATGGTTTACGCAAATGTGCTCTTAAATGGGTATTTTCAAAGTTTTCTTTTGTAACTCAGACCACATTTTAGACCTTCTGGTCTAAAAAACATCTGATTTTCTGATCCATAAATGAGGTTCCGCTTACACAGGATAAATAACAACCCCCCCCAACACTCGGTCTAAGTTAAGCTCCCCCCACCTGCCTGCTACTGCTGCTAAGTCGCTTCAGTCGTGTCCGACTCTGTGTGACCCCATAGATGGCAGCCCATCAGGCTCCATCGTCCCTGGGATTCTCCAGGCAAGAACACTGGAGTAGGTTGCCATTTCCTTCTCCAATGCATGAAAGCGAAAAGTGAAAGTGAAGTCACTCAGTCGTGTCCAACCCCATGGACTGCAGCCTACCAGGCTCCTCCGTCCATGAGATTTTCCAGGCAAGAGTACCAGAGTGGGGTGCCATTGCCTTCTCCACCACCCTGCCTAGGTCATCATAATACTTGATCGTGTAGTTGATGCAACAGAGAGTCTCAAAATAAATGTGTTATACAAGAGAGTGAAATAAAGGAAAGGTCACTCTTCATGGAGTAGGGGGTCAGGGTGATTCTGAGCCACCAGGGAAGCCCTTTTTATCAAGGAGTAAATCCTGAATATTCATTGGAAGGACTGACATTGAGGCTGAAACTCCAATACTTTGGCCACCTGATGTGAAGAATTGATTCATTTGAAAAGACACTGATGCTAGGAAGGATTGAAGGCGGGAGGAGATTGAGTCACTGAACTGAACTGAAATCCTATTATATATAATTCCTAGTTAGCGTTAAGTCTCTCAGTCATGTCTGACTCTTCTCGACCCCATGGACTATAGCCCGCCAGGCTCCTCTGTCCATGGGATTCTTCAGGCAAGAATACTGCAGTGGGCTGCCATTTCCTCCTCCAGGGGATCTTCCCAACCTAGGATCGAACCCAAGTCTCCATTATGGCAGACAGATTCTGTATCATCTGAGCCTCCAGGGAAGCCCAATAAGCCTAACTTTTTATTCTTTGCCCCAAAGAAGTAAATGCTGTTCCTTGGCCCCCTCCCACCCCATTTATTGGGTTCTAGGTGATCACTATGAGACAGGCTGAGACCTGGGACCTGGAAGCCTTTGCTGCAGTGTCTGGGCATGAAGACACATCTCCTGGAGCAACAGATAGAAAGAAACTATAAAGGGCTACAAATGATCCAGTGCAGGCAGAGTTGGGGCAAATTATGAGCAAGTTACAAAAAGACTGAATAAAAACCAGCTGCCACTTCTGAGGTGTTGGAAGCAAAGCAGAGCACTACACGTGATCACGTGATCCCTACACATAGCACCAGGAAGGAGGCGGGCTAACCACCAAAGCCACCCTTCCACCTGACCCACCAGTCCGCCCCCATTAAGGCCCCACAGAGATGGAGCAAGGTCACCTTACCCACCTGATCTGCTGCAGCATAACCCCTCTGTAAAGCCTCCCTGGAATTCCCCTTCTTAATTCCTACTGATTAAAGAGTTCAAGAGGTCTATAACAAGTAGGCTACTTGCAGACTTATGATTTATAAGACATGATGCCAGTCCATAGGAAGTTAGTAAGCTGTTTTGAAGACAAGATGTAACAAGCAGGAAATAATCACTTAAGTTGTATTTTTATTTCGGTTATGTTTCCACAGTCAACTGAGTGGGAAACTGTCATGGAGGATGGTGGGTAAGCAGAAGAGGAGACAGAAACCAACATGAATTCGAAAGGAGCTCCTTGTTGGTTTATTTCAGTTAGAAAGGTATCCTGTAAAAGGTGGATGGAAGTTGCTTCAATCGTGTCCGACCCTTTTGCAATCTCAAACCAGGCTCCTCTGTCCATGGGGTTTCCCAGGCAAGAATCCTGGAGTGGGTTGTCATTTCCTCATCCAGGGGATCTTCCCGACTCAGGGATGGAATCCATGTCTCCTGCGTTGGCAGACAGATTCTATACCCCTGGGCAACCAGGGAAAAGTGGACTTGGTTCTAACTTTGAGACATCTGTTCAAATAAGAGGGAGAGGGCTTACATACTCCAGATGGGAGGAAATAGCACCACATTTTTGTCACGTGAAAAAGAGAAATGGTGGCAGCGAGGTCCAAGACATGAATTTGGATCCCAAATGGCAAAACTTGTACCTGCCTGGCTAAGGACTTAAAGTACTTTTTCAGTAGCCATAAACGTGCTAAACAGTATTTCTGAAAGGTTTTGGTTACATTTCTGGCCATCGAGGCAAACGAAATGGAGGACATGTCCATTTTTCAGATTCTCTGTTTGACAAACTCAGCAAAATTGCATGGGACTTTATACATTCCTGATCACTTAGGTAGAGAAACTGCAGATCATTGAAGAGAGACTAAAGAATTTGATCATTCCCAGTGACAACTATGGGCTTTGAAGTATCTTTAACAGACGAATATGCTAAATGAACCCAATGAATTAAACTCAGTGTGTAAGTAAGACTGTGTGTGTCTAAGTGAGGTCCATAATCCAGCCCAGAAAAGAAAAGTACCTGGGAAAAAACATTCCAAAGGTTTCCACTGGCCTCAATTACCCACGTGCTGTGTCAATCTTACCCAGCCAGACTGTAACAAAGATGACCTGTTTTCTACTAGCTGGAGGTTTGTGAGAAAGCACACAGAGTTTTGAGGTAAACTTTCCCCCTTATCTTAGAGCTTTCAAGCCTGCAGCGTTTTCTTTCAAGGGGAAAACAAAAAACCCAGAACAATTACCCCCATTCAATTATAAAATCACCATCATCAGCCTTTTTGCCACTGACCCTTTGGACAGAAGCAGAATCAGCAGGATCTGCCTGGATCCAGTCACCCTGTTTTACCAGCACAAATACTTTGGCAGATAAGTATGTGATTAAATTCAAGGTGGAGCCTAAAAAAATAAATGCTCGAGCACATGACGGAACAGCTTTCCTGCTGTGCAAAGAGGCAGCTGAGACTGGACTGAAGTGGACCCTTCCAGTCCCAGTCAGAGCTCTTAGCTTAAAGCTTCCCCAGGATGTCAGCATCAGACCTTGGATGATGGAGACAGTTACTGCCAAGGTTAGAGAGTGCTAAGAATATCACATTCTGCCTTTATCTTAACTGTGATATAACTAGAGATTCTAAACAGAGTTAGTCAGAACCATGTGTTCTCTGTAAATATTGAAGTAACTAGCTTTTAATGTTTTATCTACATATAGATTTGGTAAACAGAGATGTGGGTAACCTTCGGGAAAAATGTTACACTTGGTGGCAAGCCTAGTTTATGGCTCAATATTTTTCCTTCTTCCTAGTGAAGTTAGTTTATGTATTAGCGTCCCCTCTGGTTACAAACCACCGTATCATGGAAACCCTGTAGGTTTACACCTCAGTAACATAAAGTGTGTGTGGATTTTTTTCCCTCACAGTCTCCTCCCAGTCAAAAATCCCAGCTTTAGGAACTCTGGGAGCAAACAAAAACCCAAGGCTTTAGGTGGTTGTTTCTCTTCCAACTTCGAGCCCGTTTTTGGGGGGGATGGAGAGGAGGCAAGAATACTGGAGTAGGTTGCCATTCCCTTCTCCAGGAGATCTTCCTGACCCAGGGACTGAACCCATCTGAGCCACCAGGGAAGGCTCAGAGGGTAAATCATCTGCCTGCAAGGTGGGAGACCTGGGTTTGATCCCTGGGTCGGGAAGATCTCTTGGAGAAGGAAATGGCAACCCATTCCGGTACTCTTGCCTGGAGAATCCCATGGACGGAGGAGCCTGGTGCATGCGGTCAACAAAGAGTCAGACACAACTGAGCAATTTCACTTTCACTTTCTCTTCCAACTTCAGGAATCTGGGCATAGGGAGAGTTCAGTGAAAGCAGGCATAAGGTCTCATTGCTGGTGGCTAAAATTCATGTACGAATTATGCAAGGGTCGTAGTTCCACCTAGACACAAATATTTAGCTGGCCAAATGATATGGCTTAACTACCCAACTCCTGTTACAGAACCCTTCTGAGGTCTTTAACAAGCGTTCTCTACGATTGCGGGTCCATGAAGAGGACAGAGGACTCAGAAGTTCTGCCTGTTCAGACCTCTACACTCCATATATATATATATATATATATACACACACACACAGAAGAGCAACTTTCATACTTTTTGGTAGACACAAGGCTATCAATTTTTATCACTGAGTTTTCAAATTGAATTTGTAGTTTATTTTAAACTGAAGACTTTGGGGACTTCCCTAGGAGTTCAGTGGCTAAGACTCCACACTCCCAGTGCAGGGGGCCTGGGTGTGATCCCTGGTCAGGGAGCTAGATCCCACAGGCAGCAACTAAGAGGTTAAATGCTGCAGCTAAAAATCCTGCCTGCTGTAACTAAGGCCTGGTGTAGCCAAATAAATAAATGTTTTTAAAAATGGTGTAGCATAGCGATTTAGCAAACATGTATATATGTGTGTTTATGCATATATATACATACATGATGCATAATGATTCATATATGATTCAGCAAATATCAATAGACATGTATATGTATCTATGTATACATATATGATTCAGCAAACATGCGTGCTTATTCACTCAGGCGTGTCTGATTTTTTGCGACCCCATGGACTGTAGCCTAACAGGCTCCTCTGTCCATGGGGATTCTCCAGGCAAGAATGCTGGAGTGGGTTGCCATTTCCTCCTCCAGAAGATTGTCCAGATCAAATCTGGGTCTCCTGTGTTGCAGGTAGATTCTTTACCATCTGAGCTACCAGGGATTCAGCAAATATATATATGTGTGTGTATTCAGCAAATACTTGTTAAAAAAACTGAAGATTTTACGGAACCATATTAAGATCTATACATTTTGAGTAATTCAAGAACATGGAACTAAAATTGGCCATTGACCAAAGGTACGATGACAGAACTTCCAGAATCCCAAGAACAGACAACCGATAAAATGCTGGTGACAAAGACAGAGGTCATGCCTCCTCCCCGAGCTCTCACTAAAGTCCCAAGTAGGAAAAAAAAAAGAAAAAAAAAGCACTTGACTTCATTCAATTTCTTTTCATGGCAGCCACTAATTACTTCGAATACAGCCACAAAGGACCATCCAGTTTATTCATAAATTAGAAGTGGTCCTGTCTTCCAGGCCTAGAATGATGCAGCGTCCAGCAGAGGCTGTCACTTTGCCTCTGTTCTCACAGATTCACTAGTGAGTCACTCATAGAATTGACCTTCCTAATGAAACCCAGTCCCCTGGGGATGCCAGCGCTCCTAAAGCTCCCATCTGCTATGCGTTTGCTGTTCCGTGTTCATTGCCCCCAGACTCATAAGGGCTTCCCTGGTGGCTGAGACGGTAAAGAATCTGCCTGCAATTCGGGAGACCTGGGTTCCGTCCCAACCCACTCCAGTATTCCTGCCTGGAGAATCCCATGGACAGAGGAGCCTGGTGGCCTACAGTCCATGAGATCCAAGGAATCGAACACGACTGAGTGACTACCAGACACACAAACTCTTAAGAGCTGTGTATCACAGCCATCACTGACCAATTTGAAGAGAAACACAAGTCTGGCGATGGTGAAGGGCCTTGGCCCACATATTCTGCTGGTTCCCAAACCTGCAGGCTTTGTTAGATGCACTGGGCTCCCTCCCCAGAGCCGATGGGGACTGGCTGGGACCTCGGATCCTCTGCTGCAGAGCTTGTTCCTGGACGCATGTCTCCTCCAGCAACAAGAATACAAGAAACCACTGGAACTAAAATCAATAGTGCGCATGGGCAGGGAGGGCAAAGTCTGGACCGCAGGGACACAAAGAGCCCAAAACCCCCAACTGGCCCCTCTGAAGATCCAGGCGCGAAACCTTGAGTGTCTCCTGCACACAGCACCACTTCAGGGGCTGGGCCAAACACTTAAACCATGCTGACTTGACCCCTGGACACTCTCCTACTGAGAGGGTAACAGGCAGGAAGGCCAGGGTCTCCAAACTGAGGAAATAGCCTGCAAGTGTCAGACGTTTTTATCTCTCTTAAGCGGCAGGAGGAAACAAACTAGCGATATTCTTTCCTTCTCTATGCAAATTTAAAAGCAGGTTTCTCTTAAAAATACTGTGTTGCCATGACACCTGGTTTCACCTGAAGTTATCTATTCTCAACCTAGAGATAACCAATGCCTTTTTCTTATGGAAATATTTGTCTTAAGCTATGCTAATGTACTTAAGCTATGCCAATCCCAAAGAAAGGCAATGCCAAAGAATGCTCAAACTACCGCACAATTGCACTCATCTCACATGCTAGTAAAGTAATACTCAAAATTCTCCAAGCCAGGCTTCAGCAATATGTGAACCGTGAACTTCCAGATGTTCAAGCTGGTTTTAGAAAAGGCAGAGGAACCAGAGATCAAATTGCCAACATCTGCTGGATCATGGAAAAAGCAAGAGAGTTCCAGAAAAACATCTATTTCTGCTTGATTGACTGTGCCAAAGCCTTTGACTGTGTAGATCACAATAAACTGTGGAAAATTCTGAAAGAGATGGGAATACCAGACCACCTGATCTGCCTCTTGAGAAATCTGTATGCAGGTCAGGAAGCAACAGTTAGAACTGGTCATGGAACAACAGACTGGTTCCAAATAGGAAAAGGAGTACGTCAAGGCTGTATATTGTCACCCTGTTTATTTAACTTATATGCAGAGTACATCATGAGAAATGCTGGACTGGATTACAGCTTGATTACACAAGCTGTAATCAAGATTGCCAGGAGAAATATCAATAACCTCAGATATGCAGATGACACCACCCTATGGCAGAAAGTGAAGAGGAACTAAAAAGCCTCTTGGTGAAAGTGAAAGTGGAGAGTGAAAAGGTTGGCTTAAAGCTCAACATTCAGAAAACGAAGATCATGGCATCTGGTCCCATCACTACATGGGAAATAGATGGAGAAACAGTGGAAACAGTGTCAGACTTTGTTTTTCTGGGCTCCAAAATCACTGCAGATGGTGACTGCAGCCATGAAATTAAAAGACGCTTCCTCCTTGGAAGGAAAGTTATGACCAACCTAGATAGCATATTCAAAAGCAGAGACATTACTTTGCCAACAAAGGTTGGCCTAGTCAAGGCTATGGTCTTTCCTGTGGTCATGTATGGATGTGAGAGCTGGACTGTGAAGAAGGCTGAGCGCCGAAGAATTGATGCTTTTGAGCTGTGGTGTTGGAGAAGACTCTTGAGAGTCCCTTGGACTGCAAGGAGATCCAACCAGTCCGTTCTGAAGGAGATCAGCCTTGGGATTTCTTTGAAAGGAATGATGCTAAAGCTGAAACTCCAGTATTTTGGCCACCTCATGCGAAGAGTTGATTCATTGGAGAAGACTCTGATGCTGGGAGGGATTGAGGGCAGGAGGAGAAGGGGACGACAGAGGATGAGATGGCTGGATGGCATCACTGACTCGATGTGAGTCTGAGTGACCTCTGGGAGTTGGTGATGGACAGGGAGGCCTGGCGTGCTGCAGTTCATGGGGTCGCAAAGAGTCGGACACGACTGAGCGACTGATCTGATCTGATGCTAATGTACTATGCATTTACCCCCAAACTCTGACTTCAAGTCGGTTCTGCCTCTTGGCTCAGAACCTACTTGATAAACCAGTATGTTATATTCAGATATTGTTCCCCTAATCTATGTAAATGAAACTATTTGTATGGTCGTCTGCCCTTCTTCAAGATTCAAGTTAATCATTTTATGGCCCAGGATAAACCATTTGGTGCCAAGATTATCCCAAAATGTATCTTATGGGTGAGGGGCCTGGTGCCATTCTGAATTTTAAGACATTGCTTTCTTTCATTAACAGACTGCTAGTGACTGTATGAGATCCAGCTGAAGACTAGCAGGGGGGTACTCTTCTGCCCCCTTCTGATGCCTATGTCAGAAGCTTTCTCTATCTCCTTTATACTTTAATAAAACTTTATTACACAAAAGCTCTGAGCGATCAAGCCTTGTCTCTGGCCCCGGATTGAATTCTTCTCCTCCAGGGGCTAAGAATCCCTGTGTCTTCGCGTGATTCAACAACAACCTTTCACTACCCATCACCTCAAATAAGGAACCAGCTCACCTCAGGGAGCGAGCGAGCAAGGGCTCCTGTTGCTTGTTCTCACTCCCTCCCGCCGCAGGAGGGACCCCACAAGTTCTATTTTACTGATGCTTTCAAACTGTAATGCCAAAGAAGACTCTTGAGAGTCCCTTGGACTGAAAGGAGATCAACCAGTCCATCCTAAAGGAGATGAGTCCTGGGTGTTCTTTGGAAGGACTGAGGCTGAAGCTCCAGTAATATGGCCACGTGATGCAAACAGCTGACTCGTTGGAAAAGACCCTGATGCTAGGAAACATTGAAGGTGGGTGGAGAAAAGGATGACAGAGAATGAAATGATCGGATGGCATCACTGACTCAATGGATATGGGTCTGAACAAACTCCGGGAGATATGGAGGACAGGGAAGCCTGGTGTGCTGCAGTCTACAGGTTCACAAAGAGTCGGCTACTGAAAAACAACAAAAAAGAAGTTCTCACCTGATCCAAACTCTGTTAGAGCCAGTCCACACTTTGAGAACCTCAAACATAAGTCACAAAAGGCATCGGGGGCAGAATCTGGATTAAAACCTAGGTCTGTCTGATTCTATAGTACAAACTGACTGCCCACTGAGAAAGTAGCTGTCATCCTCTGAAGACTTCTCTCTTGCAGAGATGGAGGAGGAAGAGGAGGAGACATGTGGTACTCGAGAGAGACGTGGGTATGGAGGGGACACCTTTGGATGTGGGTTGCCTTGTCTGCCTTGTATCACTTGACCAACCTGATCCTTAATGCCTCCACCAATATCCTTAAGAATTCTGTAACTAAGTTTCCTCAGCCATAAAAAGGAAGGCATGTGAGCCCGTTCCAATGCCATGGATGAACAAAGCGAAGTAAGTCAAAAAGAGAAAAACAAATTTCTTATATCAAAGCACACATTTGAAATCTAGGAAGATGGCACCCATGAAGCCATCTGCAGGGCAGTAGTGGAGCTGCAGATACAAAGACACTTGCGGACACAGTAGGGGAAGGAGAGGGTGGGCGAGCTGAGCGGAGCACGGAAGCACAGACCGCAACATACGTAAAAGAGACGGCTGGTGGGGGGCTTGCGGTACAGCAGAGGGAGCTCAGCTAGGTGTCCTCTGACCGCCTAGATGTGTGGGAGGTGGGAGGGAGGTCCAAGAGAGAGGGGACAGGTGTATCCCTCTGGCTGACTCATGCTGATGTATGGCAGAAGCCAACACAATATTGTAAAGCATTTATCCTCCAATTAAAACTGAACTTTTTTTAAAGCTCAAAAAAAAAAAACTTCTGCTACTTTCTTCCTACTGATCTCACAGAGTTGTTTTGAAGATAAAACGTGATTATTGTTGTAGTAGATTTGTCTAAACTTTGACGTGCTACCGCAGATCTTTTTGTTATTTTCGTTAGGGATCAAATCAGGAAAAGAGTAAAAACAAACAAAACAAGAAAAACAAAAAGAGGCAAGTGAAGGATCTGGTCTTTAGTTTAAAAGCTGTGACTACGTAGAAGGAAATGCCACGCACGACAAAGAGGTTTATTGGAACTTTTAGGAGCTCGGGGTCTTTAAGACAAGTGCACTGAAGGTCCTAAGGGCTGGGCAGCTGCCAAACGTGTCCAGTAGTGGTTTTCTTTTCAGCTTAAAATGTGAACATCCTATTTCTTCAAGAGACATTCTTGTGATGAATGCCAGAAAATGATTGGAGGCCCTAGTGGTAAAGAACCTACCTGCCAATGCCAGAGAAGTAAGAGACCTGGGTCGGGAAGATCCCCTGGAGGAGGGCATGGGAGCCCACTCCAGTGTTCTTGCCTGGAGAACCCCATGGACAGAGGAGCCTGGCGGGATACCGTTCATGGGGTCACAAAGAGTTGGTTGGACACAACTGAAGCGACTTAGCACAGGACAAGCTATTTTCCAGTAGCATAGTGCATTTTCAAGTAATTAGTTTTGAATAGTAAAAATGTAATGCTAACAGCTTTGATTAAAATATATATATTTTTTCATTCAGGGACTACTGAAAATATTTTACTATTAAAAACACAATTCTATTACACTGATCCTTGTCTCTATCGGCTGCTCTTTTTCAAAATATAAATTTGACTTCATCTGTAATAAATGGAAGAACCAATGAAATACAGGATTTGCTATGCAGTGAGTAGTTAACACAGGTGACTTCATATAACTGTTATTCTCAATTATTACATTCACTAAAAATTTCATTTGGGTATTTCTGTAACATACCGTGGAAAAATCCCAAACATTTTGGCCAATGCAATAATTTTAATGCAAGAGTGAAAACTAAAGGCAGCTTCTACTTTTTCCATGAAAACTCCCATTGGAAATATTTGCCTACCATGAGCAGTAACTTCTAACTATTGAAGTTAATATTCACTGGCAAAACAAAAAGGGGTCTATTTTATACTGAATAACTAGAGACTTCAAACTGTAAACTAAGAAATCTGTCAAGGCCCACTGGGCTCTACATTTATTTATGCTTTTTTTCCCTCAAACAAATGACCTGTTTGGTATTAGTTGAATATTTGGTATTAAAGCCTGCAGGTTTCCATTTGTCATTAGGAACGTAAAGAACGACTGTATTTTTCCCCATCAATGAAATATTACTTTCCTTAGATTGGATATCATACTTGCTCAGTGAAGTGAAATCCTTGTTGATTTATGGTGCTAAAATTCTTTTTGTGTTTATTAACTTTTGATGAAAATGACAAATCCATGTGCCGGTGCGGCTGGGGTTCTGCCCGTTAAATAGAGTACAGATATCTTCTTTTCTGTTTCTGATTTGCCGTTTTTCTATCCTTTGAATGTCTTTGATAGAGAAAGTACAATTTAATGCTTGGCGTGCAAAGTAGAATTCTTCAAAGAAGCCAATAAACGGAGAGCAGGGAACAGGGTCTGGGGGCAGCGTTTCATTCCGCTGTTTCAGTGCCTGCGCATTTCTCAGGCTTTCACTTGGAGTTGCGTGCAAAGGTTCCTCGAATGATGGGTGAACAATCCAAATTATGTGTTAATATTATTCAGCATTCCTAGTAAGCACACAGATATGAATTTATGGGGAAAGGACTGATGCTGAAGCTGAAGCTCCAGTACTTTGGCCACCTCATGCGAAGAGTTGACTCACTGGAAAAGACCCTGAAGCTGGGAGGGATTGGGGGCAGGAGGAGAAGGGGACGACAGAGGATGAGATGGCTGGATGGCATCATCAACTCAATGGACGTTGAGTTTGAGTGAACTCCGGGAGTTGGTGATGGACAGGGAGGCCTGGCATACTGTGATTCATAGGGTCGCATAGAGTCGGACACGACTGATTGACTGAACTGAACTGAACTGACCTTAGGCTCTTTAGAACGCATGGATTAGTGGTTAAAAACACATCCTATAGAGAAAGAAAGCCTGCCTGGTCTGAAGTCAGCTATTCCATCTACTACTAATAGCTGTGTGACCTTGGGGACATTTCGTGGCCTCGGAGCCCCTGTTTTTCTCTCTGTAAAAATGAGCTTTCTCATGGGGGTAGAAGAATGCATGCTTGTAAAGCCCTTAGAGCAATGCACACATGTAGGTAACACCCTGTGTTTTTATTGTTAAATAAAAATCAGTGAGTAAAGAGAATGAACTCTTTTAGCTTAACTGTAGAAGCTATTACAGCATTGTAAAGGAACTATACTCCAAGAAAATTTTTCAAAGTCATATATATACCAATATTAGTACATATAAAACAGATAATCAACAAGGATTTCCTGTATAGCAAGGAGGTCTACTCAGCATTCTGTAATAACCTTTACAGGAAAAGAACCCAAAGATGAATAGATATATGTGTAAGTGAACCAAATTCTGTACACCTACAGCAAACACAACATTGTCAAGTTAATAAAAAGTTAAATTAAAAACAAAGAAGAGAAGAAAGCAGGGAGTAAATTGAAAATACTATTTCCGCTGTGAAGTGACACAGGTTCCTCTGCTGTTGGCAAGCGAGACATTGCATAAGTTTCCCCTCTTTGGGAAACTCAGCAGAAACATCCACTTTCCCTAACTTTGGTAACAGAAAGCTTGGGCTGTGGACACAAACCCTTCTGAGAACGGACGAAGCCACCTGTTCTCACGATACAGAGAAAACATGAAGTCTTTGTAAAACACCAAATTCACCCTACTAGACAGCATCAAAGAAGAGACAGGCTGAAGGTTAAGCTGAAAGAGTATATCAAACATAATCTAGTCAAACAGTAGAGAAAACCCATTTACGATGGTGACCGTAAACAGGTGGTTTTCATGATACAGTTTGGGCATAGCATTTTGATAGGCATAACTATTTCCTATTCAGTGCTTTTTTTCCCTTTATCATCCATGCTTCTGCTACTGCTAAGTCACTTCAGTCGTGTCCAACTCTGTGTGACCCCATAGACGGGAGCCCACCAGGCTCTGCCGTCCCTGGGATTCTCCAGGCAAGAACATTGGAGTGGGTTGCCACTTCCACGGTCAAGCAGTTGGCCACCAGCCAAGGCATCTCTTTTATGTACTTAGTCAGCTGTCTACTTTAGGCAGCACTGGGTCTTTGTTGCTGCGTGCGGGCTTTTCCTGGCTGCAGGAAGCCGGGCTGCCCTTCATGGCTGGTGCTGGCTGCTCGCGGCAGGGCTCCTCCTGTGGGCCCGCACAGCCTCCAGGGCTCAGGGGTTTCAGCAGTCTTGCAGCACAGGCTTAGCTGCGCTTCGGCACACGGGACTGTCCCGGACCAGGGATCGAACCCGAGTTCCCTGTGTTGACAGGCAGATCCTTAACCCCTGGACCACCAAGGAAGTTCCAGGAATTTCTTCATTTTAATAGCTCTGGGTTTTTTCCCCCTCAGGTAAAAGAGGAGAAGTCATACTTGAGCAAGACAAACCTCATTCCTGTGGGGAAGTGGTTGGCATCTGAAATGAGCAAGCACCATGAGGAGAAGGAAGAGGTCTTGGGTCAGTGTGGGGACGGGGCACCACTGTTCACCCACATGAAATAAGGTGGAGATGAGAGGATCTCAGGGAATACCATTTGTAATATTATTTGTTTTCCAGTTTTCCTTTCTGAAAAATAGAGGTGATCTAACACCAAACAGCCAAAGCGAGACTCCGGGAAGCCATCAAATACGCGGCATGCCCAGAGCCTGTTTGTACGTGTGGGTCTCACCTTGAGCCTGGGCTCTATTACAGCTCCTGCTGAAACACGCATCGGAGCGAACGAGGCCTCTCTGTCACCACACAGTTAGCTCTCTGGAGATAAGAACTATGCTTCAATCACTTCTTGTTTTGCTTTGTTTTTTTTTCTTGTTCATTTACTTTAAATTGGAGTGGGCTTCCCTGGTGGCTCAATCAGTAAAGAGTAAGGTGGACCTGGCTTCAGTTCCTGGATCAGGAAGATCCCCTGGAGATGGGAAGGGCAACCCGCTCCAGCATTCTTGCCCAGAGAATCCCCTGGACAGAGGAGCCTGGCGGGCTACAGTCTGTGGGGTCGCAAAAGAGTTGGACACGACTTAGCGACTAAGCCAACCGTAACTGCTTTTCAATGTTGTATTAGTTTCTGCCAAATGACAGCTTGAATCGGCCGTAAGTACACGTGTGTCCCGTGACCCCGTTGGACCTCCCCCACCCATCCCACCACTCCGTCACAGGGCTGGTTTGTATTCTAAATGGCAGGTGTCAGTGGGGGTAGGTTTGGCTTGTATCAGTTTAGCGAAACTGGAGCCACACATTCTAGAACTGAATTTCCTGTATTGTATCCTGGGCCACAGGAAACATTCTGCATGAAGTCTGTAAGGCGTAAGGAAGCCAGGCAAGCATTCCCTTTTTCTTTACACTGAAACACAAGTGTTAGAATTACGTCCACTGTGACACTTCCCTCAATTTCCCAGCAAAGTTGATTTTTCTGCCCTCGTGCTCCTTGGAAAGGCTTTGTTTTTGTCTTTCCCAATGGCAAAGAGCTGATGGACTTATCCTTGTATACCCTAGTGCTCAGTGGAATGAGTACCGCACACCCACTTGGAAGAACAGAGATACGGTTTGTTCAACCTGTGAAGCCAAAGTGTAAAAGATGTTCTGTCTCCTCAGTGGCGGTGGGGTCACTCTCATGCTGATGTCTGCAATGACCAGACCCACGGCAGAGTTATCATGGTTCCACTCTGTGCGTAATTCACACAGTCACTCTTCCCCACATAAAATTCCAGGCACGACTGCAGAGGCAGGGTCCACTCTTCATGCCGACAAAGAACGGGAATGGGGTGACACAGGTGTTTAGGAAAAGCCCACACAAAATATCCCGCTACAGCAACAGAAGGTGTGGACCAAACAGTGTTCTGAGCCCCGCTGTGAGCAGAAATCACAGTATGTTTTGCTTCTGTTGGGTTTGGTTTGGGGTGGCTTGTTTATGGTTTCCCTTTGTTCAGATTTGTTTCTCTGAATGTTTCTTTAGCTTTTAAACTTGTGGTGTAAATGCTGTAATCTTATCTCCAACTCAATATTGTTATCTGGTACAGTTAAATAAAAATTTTAGTCATAAGGAAGTGCAACGCCTTCCCTTCCCACAAAGCCTAAATTTAAATATGTGTAACTCATAAGTCTTAGGTCATCTGCTCAAATTAGCCACGCTACTTTCTCCCTGAGTGTTCTCCAACCACCCACAAGCTGACTCAGTCCTGACCTGAACAAAAGGACCAGGCTTCTCGATGTGGCAATCCTGGTGTGTCGCACCCAGCCTCTAAGACTCCGGCATCTTCTCAAATTTTAATTGCATGTCCAGGGAAAGATGTTCTTGTGCTGTCTATAAATAGAACTCAGTGGTACATGATGAGAACGTTAAAGGTCAGTTAATAACCTCATACTTCATCAGGATAGCTGAGTGCGTCTTTCAGGTAAATGCAAGTTGACCAGTCTTATTAGTATTCCCAGGAGGTGCCAGTGGTAAAGAACCAAAGCAGGAGACATAAGAAATGTGGGTTCAGTCCCTGCAGGAGGCATGGCCACCCACTCCAGTATTCTTGCCTGGAGAATCCACAGGAGGAGGAGCCTGGTGGGCTATAGTCCCTGGGGTTGCAGAGTTGGACGTGACTGAACTGACTGAGCATGCACACATCAGTCTCAAGGCCTTCTTCAGCAGACTCAAGGCAGTGGCTTCCACACAGGAGAACTTTGAATCAGAGATCTACTGGACATTGGCAGGGCGGGGAGGGGCGGGTCCGGCCGTTAAGCAGGTACCTTGTTTCATGAGGTTGAAAGTGTTGGTCCCTCAGTCCTGTCTGACTCTGCAACCCCACGGACTGTAGCCCGCCAGTCTCCTCTGTCCATGGGATTCTCCAGGCAACAAAACTTCCTGGAGTGGGTAGCCCTTCCCTTCTCCAGGGGATCTCCCCAACCCAGGGATCAAACCCAGGTCTCTTGCATTGCAGACAGATTCTTTACCACTGAGCCACCAGGGAAGCTGGTTACTTTGGATTATTTTCCTAAAGTAGAGACAGAGTGTCCTGAAAACTACTGTTCAGGACAGTCTCACATGAAATAAGTACATAATTGTGAGAAGACTGCCAACTTTGTGGGTGAGGAGCTATTTTCGTTGGGGGTGAAGGTGGGCAGAGCCCTTTAACCAATCGAGTACCAACCCAACCCATGTATTTAGCCTCACAAAAATTCCCCTTCAATAGTGCTTCTCAAAATTGTTCATTAAAAAACAAAAGCAAAAGAGAAATGCATATATGATCCTTATCCCTACCCCTAAAATCCTAGGAGATCTGAAAATGCAACCCAGAGGACTGGGCCCAAACTCACAGTATTCCAGTCTTAAGGTTTTTCTTTAAAATACATGCTGCATTCCAAAGATAATTTTTTAACCAGGCTTATCAGTTAAATGCTTTACTTCATCTATTCTCCATGAAAAAGCTGAGTTAAATTAATGCTTCAAAGATACACCCTGCTTATCCTGTGGCTTCTCATTGTTCCTGAGATGCTGCTACTCCTGTGAACACAATCCTTTGGGGGCAAGACTCATATATATGAAAAATAAAGTACACATTTTGTTGTTTAGTTGCTAAGCTATGTTTGATTCTTTGCAACCCCATGGATGTAGTCTGCCAGGTCCTCTGTCCATGGGAATTTTCCAGACAAGAATACTGGAGTGGGTTACCGTTTCCTTCTTCAGGGATCTTCTCGACCCAAGGATTGAACCGAGTGTCCTGCCTTGGCAGGCGGATTCTTTTCTGCTGAGCCACCAGGGAAGCCCGCAAACTACACATACTGAGCTATAAATAAGAATGAAATGATATCATTTGCAGCACATACATGGACCTAGAGATTAGCACACTAAGTGAAGTAAACCAGAGAGAAAAAGACAAATATCATATGTTATCACTTATATGTGCAATCCAATTTTTAAGATGATGCAAATGAACTTATTTATAAAACAGAAGCAGACTTACAGTTATGGAAGTGGAAACGTGGAGGGGGACCAGTGAATCAGAAGCTCAGGATGGACACACACAGTACTATCTACACTACTATATGTCCGATGACCAGCAAGGACCTAGTTCATAGCTCAAGAAACTACTCAATATCCTGTGATAACCTATATGGGAAAAGAATCTGAAGAAGAAGGAATACACGTATATGTGTGACTAAATCACTCTGCTGTCCACCGGAAACTAACACAACATTGTGAACCAACTCTACTCCAATAATTTTTTTTTTTTTTTATAAAAAGAAAAAGTAGACTGCACAAAAATCTAGGAGAGAATATACAACAGCTGAAATACATGGTAGGGAAAATGAAAGAGAGACAATGCCATTGGGAGGCTGGGGTGTCTTTTAAATAAAGTACATTTGTTCTTTGTCTCAATTAAAAGAGAAAGAAATTTTTGTCTTTATCCAGATTGCCTTATTAAAAACTCGTAGCACTGAAAGTGCTGTGTCGAATACTGGATGCTTCTATACACAAATGACGGCATTGTTAGGCATGTCCTTTTTGTGGAATTTTAAATATATATAACAAGTAAAATGTAGTTAATCTCTTTTTATAGAAACTAATGCTGCAAACTTAGAATGTCTGATAGCTACAAGGGAAAATGCAAGCATGGTGAAGACTCCCTGTGTTCCCGGGAGGGATGACTTCATGTGCCAGCTTGGACCGGCCACAGCACCCAGTTTGGTCAAACACCCTCTGAATGTTGTTGTGAATATGTTTGCTAGATGTGGTTTACCTTTACAATCTGTACACTTTGAGCAAACCAGATGACCTTCCATAGTGAGGGCGGGCTTTGTCCAATCAGGTGAAGATATTAAGAGTAAAGAGTGAGGTTTCCCAAAGAAGCAACAAAAGAAATTCTGCCTCGAGGCTGCAATATAATCCACCAGTTTCCTGCCTGCTGGTCTACCCTGAAAATTCTGGACTCAGGATGCAATATTAACTCTTAATTTCCAGAGTGCCAGCCTACCTTACAGATTTCAGACTTGCCAGCCCTCACAATCATATGACCCAAAATTTGCATTAAATTTCTTCCTATGTCTCCCTCTCTCTATATATATGTGTGTGTGTGTGTGTGTATCATATTGGTTCTATTTTTTTTGGATAACCCTTATACAGTTACCAAACTATAGTGGATAGAAAGCAATAAATCTAAAAGAATTGACAGACTAAGCTCTGGAAAAAAAAAGTCTTGTAAAAGAGTTCATAGAAAAAACAGTATTCCACCACGTACAAGTTCTGAATTCCAAAAGCATACCCAGGACAAGAGCAACAAGCCACTCATTTGTCTATCACCGTATTGCTTCCATGAAAAAAAGTTCAATTCGTCAGTGTGCTAATTGTATCTTATGTTATCATGGTACTAGGTCATTGAATTACCCTTAATTATGTACAGATCTGCCTTTTTTTTGCCAGACTGAGGATAGGGACCGGATCTTTGTCATCTTGGTACCAGACCCAATAAATGATTATTGATTGCATGGGAACATGGTTCTAATTTAAGATAGAATAGAATGAAAAATGAAAATTCATTGTGATGAAATATGGTTTTGGTCATGTTTGCTGGAACATAGTGTTTTTCCTTAAAAAAAGAGAAAAACTGAAGATTTCTTTTTGAGTTAAAAGAATAAATCTTATGGAATATAATCTAAAGCCTTGCAACCATTTGAAGTCTTTAAAATTATACTCACAGAGTTTAAATAAAATCAGAACTTGTGATATTTCTCAACATTGTTAAGAGAAAAATCACCTTCTTTATGTGGAACTTTTAGGTAAACCTATTCTGGGGGCTGTTTCTTACTCAGATTATTGACTTTTTTTCAGTTTTTCCTTGCATCGTGGACAGTTTCAGGTCTATTTTTGAAAGACAGTGAATGTGGAGCCATAGAAAGCTTTCAAAGTCAAATCCTCTTTAAATTACTACATGCATGGTGCATCTGAATCCTTGACCTTAGAGTAGAAAGCCCCTGGAAGGACAGGAGGAAAAGCATTGATCCCATCTCCTTTCCTGAAGAACAGCTATAAGAAAAGTCAAGTCATCCACTCATCCAGCCTGTGTGTGTAAACAGCTCCAAACTCGAGGGTGCACACACCGAAAACTGATGAAAAAGACTTCTCCTCTGGCGCTGGCTTCCTAGGAAAGCAGGATGCAGATGACTCTGCAGAGGGCTCCTCCAGTGCAACCATTATACGGTCCAGACAAGCCTTTCTTTCCCCCAAAGTGGAGCTCTTTGGCCTAGAAACTTAACTGAAAACAATCTTGTTGTACAGTCGCTAAATTGTGTCCGACTCTTTGCGACCCCATGGACTGCAGCACGCCAGACTTCCCTGTCCATCACTATCTCCCAGAGTGTACTCAGATTCATGTCCATTGAGTTAGTGATGCCATCCAGCCATCTCATCCTCTGTCGTCCCCTTCTCCTCCTGCCTTCAATCTTCCCCAGAATCCGGGTCTTTTCCAGTGAGTTGGCTCTTCGCATCAGGTGGCCAAAGTATTAGAGCTTCAGAAGCCTCAGCGTCACTCCTTCCAGTGAATAGTCAGGGTTGGTTTGCTGCTGCTGCTGCTGCTGCTAAGTTGCGTCAGTTGTATCCGACTCTGCAACCCCACAGACAGGAGCCCACCAGGCTCCTCTGTCCCTGGGATTCTCCAGGCGAGGACACTGGAGTGGGTTGCCATTTCCTTCTCCAATGCATGAAAGTGAAAAGTGAAAGTGAAATCGCTGTCGAGTCCAACTCTTAGCGACCCCATGGACTGCAGCCTACCAGGCTCCTCCGTCCATGGAATTTTCCAGGCAAGAGTACAGGAGTGGGGTGCCATTGCCTTCTCCAAGGGTTGGTTTACTCCCCAAGAAATCTACAATTGCCTTGTAGTTTCCCGTCTGTTGGCAACAGCTGACATGAGTTTCTGTGTTGATGAGACCAGGGCGCTCCTTACGAGTCTCAGTTGGTGAGCACAGCGTTATTTTCCATCGGTTGAGTTGCAGGAAGCAGGGCTTCGGTCACCCTCACTCCCACCCCTGTATTTTGTTCATCACCATCACCCACCTGCCATGCACAATATTCTTGCTCCCTGTCTAACTATTGAAATCTATACCTACCCTGGTCTTTTTTAACATCTCAAAAAAGAAAATCTCAGACATATCTCACTTGCAGAATTCTCTCCATCTTGGAAAACAATCCTGGCACATAGACGATTCCCCCAGGACCCCTCTTCCCTTTGTAATTTGACTTCAGCCACACTGGTCTTGTTGCTTCTCAAATAGGCCCAGCACGTCAGAGCTTGCACGGGCTGTTCCGTTTACCCAAGCTTCTCTGCTCCAAGGTATCCGCCTGCTCGATTCCTCACCACCTTGAGTTCTTTGACCAAACATCCCCTCCTCGGTGAAGCTCTCCCAGGCTGTCCTACTTAAACACATAAACCTGTGACAAGCAGCTTTGGCACTGGCCCCCTGTGACCCCCTGCCTCCTTTAGGCTTTTGTGAAATCCCTCCCCTTGAGGGCTGGCTGGAAGAAATGACTCATTCAGTAGAACGTGGCCAAGCTGAGGGGTTGTCACATCCAAGATGAGGCTGGAGAAAGACTCTGTCTTCTGTCTTGCTTACTCCCTCGCTTGAGTTAATGGAAAGCAGCTGCCATGCTGGGCGCTGTCTTATGGAGAGGCCCAAGTGGCAAGGAACTGGAGGAGGACTCGAGCCAACAAGCCGTAGAGACTGAGCCCCCCGCCAACTGCCCCAGAGGAGCCAAGTTCTGCCAGGGACTGTGTGACTGAGCTTGGAGGAGAACCCTGCTTGGGCAAGGCTGGCGATGCCTGTGGTCCCACTGGACTCTGACTGCAGTGGGGGAGACGCAGGTCCCGAGCACCCAGATAAACTGGCTTCCTGACCAACACCAGCTCTGACACAACAAACGCTTGTTGTTCTAAAATATGCTATGCTATGCTATGCTAAGTCACTTCAGTCGTGTCCGACTCTGTGCGACCCCACAGACGGCAGCCCATCAGGCTCCACCATCCCTGGGATTCTCCAGGCAAGAACACTGGAGTGGGTTGCCATTTCCTTCTCCAATGCATGAAAGTGAAAAGTGAAAGTGAAGACGCTCAGTCGTGTCAGACTCTGTGCAACCCCGTAGACGGCAGCCCACCAGGCTCCTCTGTCCCTGGGATTCTCCAGGCAGGAACATTAACTCACACAATATCCACTCTTCCACCCCCGCACCTGATTTTTTTCTCTATTATGTTTTCTTCTATAAGACATCACCATTAATGTTCAATGTATTTCACTTACTGACTGTCTTCCCAGACATCTACTAAAATATGAGACTTTTGAAGGCAGAAACTTTTGTCTTTTTCTTTTCATCAGTATATGTTTGAAAGCTAATCACTGCCTGGCTCAGAGTAGTCAATCAACAAATATTTGTTAAATACATGAAGTATTATATCACTCAATGGCAAATTGTTTTTCCTAAGTTTCTAAGGAAAATGGCTTCATTGCAACAAACAATCTCCCACTGAACTCTCATTCTTTCACATGTTTTTATATTTAGTAAATATTTGTTGAGAGGATCAATCAATGAATAAATTACAGAAAATTGGATTTTTTTGTAAGTGCAGTAACAATCCAGTCAGGGAAATGATTAGATGACCCATTATTTCCATGTCACTGTCTTATAGGGGTCAAGAATTTGAGACTGTGGTGGCAAGAAAAAAAAATTAGAATTCTAGAGCTTTCATTTTTCACACAAAATGTATGTCTTTGTCTTCTTTAGAACATTAACTTATTTATTTCCCATTGTCCAAAACAATGATGCTAGCAGGAAACACAAACAGCAAGATGCCCTCCATCCTAGAAGAAACGCATTTATCAATGTGACATAAAGGCCTGGAAAAGAACAGTGTCAGTCATCACCTTATAAAAAGGATGGGGTAGATTCTTGGGGGTTAAGGTTTCCGCTACGTAGAGGGATGGAGGCACAATGACAGGTACCCCGCCAGTTTGTTGAAACTGATATCCGTGGAGAAAACATCACTCACTCATCAGTTTCAGAGAGGGTACCCATGCGTGTCCTCAGGCACTCTACAGACAGTGGCCACACGTATGACATCTTTAGAGACAGTTCCTCTTTGAGGCTGTATCAAGCCTGATAACTGTGGGTAACATCATACTAGGAAAAGGTAGGAGGTTATCTGGTAATGAGAAGCACATGTATTTTGGAATTCAGACAGGAGTGAGTTTGAGTCTGAGACCTGAAGAAGTTACGTGGCTCTCCCCAGATTACACAGCTAGAGCGGAAAACCTACATCTCCATCTATAAAATGAAGGCAGTAGCTCCTTCCAAACTTGAAGTGAAGAGCCACTTCACTTCGAACATAGTAAGCATATGAATGCCCATTTCCCCAAGCTGCCATAAAAATATTTATAGTCCGTGTGATGCCCGAAATAATGACATTTTCCATCTACTGTTCCCAAAGTTAGATTTGAGGCCACTTTTCCTAGAAAAAGAAAGTAACATAAGGTGCTCTAGGATAAATTCATGGGGGATAAAAGCCAAACCATCCACTAAGTGATGGGTTTTACAAATTCAGAAAAGAAACGATTCAACTAAATCCTTGGCTTGTCCTGGTTATAAATATTTACTCTAAGTACTCATTCTTTACATATCTATTGTTTTCCCCAAAACCATGCTTTTCACTAATTTCTTTCAACTAATTTATATCCAAATCTTGATGTGGACTCACCACTCACATGTATAATGGAAAAGCATACTTTTCAACGTCCTTGAAAACTCTTGTTCTTTTGCAAATAAAAATATACTTATTTTGGAAAACGCATAAAATAGCAGCTTGAGTGCCCCTCCCGCTTCAGTCTTTTTGTCCAGTTTCAGATGTTGTCATGGTCTTGTTCTGCATGCAACTAAGGTCTTGGATTTATCACAGATGCTCACGTGTTCTAAAAAAACACTTAAGGAATTGCTTCTCTTGGTTACTCTGGTTTCCCCCATCTCTGTCTCGCTGTCTCTCCCTTCTTTATTTTGAACTGAATTGAACTCTGGACCCTGTTCACTTGTATACTTATTTTTGGCTTAATTTCCGGAACTCCACAGTGGTATTCAACAAAAGAGCTGTGGCATAGGGACTTCAGGTCACTCTGTTGGTTAAAATCTGACAGAGAGCGGTTGGTCTACATTTTCCAAAGTAAAGTGGCAAAAGGGCATCGGCATGCTTTTTCTTCTTTAAGGCCTGTCTCTTGTAGCTGGAAAGGGTAGATGTTTAGAAGAAACACTCCAGTCCCATTTCCCTAAAGACCTCTCAATTCCTATAACCATATAAGAGTATGATGCAAATGACCAAAATCCATTGGGTTTATAAGACAGTTCTTGTTTTCCACCTATACACTTCCATCCAGCAACAAGGGAGACAATTTGATTTTACATGTTAAAAAATTCATAGTGTCCAGAGAGCAAGAATTGATAAGTCTATAGTTTTCTGAATAAATACTCAAAGACAAAAGGTCTCAGATTTTAATGGACAAGAGAAAAAGCTTTGGAGAAATTAAGGTGAACACACAGGAGAAACAGAAATTAGACTAGAAACTTTATTTTGAGGCTATGTTAAAATCAGTCTAGAGAAATGGATGTTTTTATATCCTCTCATATACAATCCTCAGAAAATAATCTTCTTCTTTCTTGAAATATTTTCAGGGTATGCTTAAATGTACATTTCATTGAAGCCATATATTCATAAATGTGTACATATATATGGATGCCATGATTTGCTTTTGATAGCAGTTATAAAATACTCCATCTGCTGTTAAATACGGAATCTGAAGAAGTCATTTTTAGATATCTACATATATAATGGAACATAAGGTCTCTTTCATAAGCTCTTTATAGACCAATTTGAGAGTATGTTTTACCAAAGTTTCACAAGATGCCTACTTAAAGCCCTCACATAGGGAATTAAATTGTCTTAATTGCATCTGATTCCACACTGATACTGACATCGCCGGATACAGAGTTTTGCTGCTTTCTGATCAGAGGGCAGCATGAGCAAATGCAGACCAAATGACTTTGAATAAGGACAAAAACAGAGCCAGGCTTACCTGTGTGCTTCCTCCCGAGGATCTAGGAGCTAGGAACTCACAGCTGGGCAAGAGTGAAAATGTTCTTTAGTTAATAATACAGGCAAGAAAAGCTCCAGACCCCAAGAACCTGGGTTAACCATTGACACTGGCTTGTTCCTACATTTCCACCCTGGGAACACGCATAGGTAGCCCGTGGCATCTTAGGAAGCTGGCGCCAACCAGTCAGCTGAGACGGCAGCTGGGGCCCCGCCCCTGCACCCCTGCAGGAGGTTCGGGGAGAAGGTCACCCAGGCGTCCCCTGACTCACTGTTCACTTGCTCTGGAACACAAAGGAGGAAGATTTCCTGGGCCAGAAATATGTTCAGCAATGCCCGTAAGTGACTCAAATATTTACAAACAGGGCTATTGGAGGCTCAGCTTTCAGACTTTGAGCAATGCAAAGACGCTCCTTTTGTCAGACTTCTTTGCATACATCTGAGCAGGTCAGAGTTGAGACAGAATGCCGATGAAAACGGAGATGAGACAACCTGCGATGGTTAAGCAGCCATTCCTCCCTTTACTCAGCGTACATTTGGTGGTCATCTACCCTGTGCAGCGCAATTCCAAGTGTGGATTCCCAGGTGGCTCAGTGGGAAAGAATCTGCCTGCAAAACAGGAGATGCAGGTTCGATCTCTGGGACGAGAAGGTCTCCTGGAGAAGGCAATGGCAACCCGCTCCAGTATTCTTGCCTGGGAAACCCCATGCACAGAGGAGCCTGGTGGGCTACAGTCCATGGGGCCGCAAAGAAACACACACGTGCACACATGCTCCCAAAGCACAGGCATCCACAGTTGAATAAGCCTCGAGAAACAGAAGAAAGAGACTAAGGCTGAAGGTTTCTCCCGCCCACAACCTCAAGAGTCAGAGTTTAAAGGACTTCCCTGGTGGTCCAGTGGTTAAGACTTCACCCTCCAACACAGCAGGCACAGATTCCATCCCTGGTTGGGGAGCTAAGACCTCACATGCCTCGTGGTCAAAACATCAAAACAGCAAACAGAAGCGTATTGTAACAATTCAATAAAGACTTTAAAAAACCATCCACAACAATAACAACAACAAAATCTTTTAAAAAAGAATCAGAGTTTAAGACAGAGATGATAAAGGAAATACAGGCTGTTTTTCAAGTCTAGAACGTACAATCTGATGGTCCCTCTGCCCCAGCAATCAGTCCTCGGGGGTGAGATGAAATTTTGAGGCAGTCATGGGGTCAAGCTGACTGATCAAGAGTCAGAAAATGGAATAATACACGACGAGGTGGTAGAGTCAGGAGAAAGGTCCAGAAAATGTGAAAGTCAGCCACAGGAAAGGAAAGAAATAACAATCCCAGCTCTTCAGAACCTGCGGGCGGGGAGCGGGAGGGTGGGGCTGTATGCGGAGGGTTGCCCAGGGAGGTTTGTGCTGGCCAGAAACCAGCATTTTTCTTTCCTCGGAAGAGCGCTGGTAGGCAGGGGTCTGGAAGCCCTGTCCGGTTTGGTTAACCCTCCAAATTTAAGGGGCCATGCCAAAGTTCTGACCAGAGTTGCTATTAGGGTGTTACTGAGTGTGTGTTTGCATTTTTTTCTTTTAATTAAAAAGATTGGAGTATAGTTGCTTTGCAACGTTGTATCAGTTTCTGCCGCTCATCAAGGTGAGTCAGCTGTGTGCACACATTATCTGCTCCCTCTCAAACCTCCCTCCCCTCTCTCCATCCCACCTCTCTAGGTCCTCACAGAGCGCCCTGTTGGGCTTCCTGGGCTACACAGCAGCTTTCCGCTACTCTCTGTTTTACACGGTGAATGTCTGTGTGTCAGAGCTACTCTCTCAGTTCCTCCCACCCGCTCCTTCCCCTGCTGTGTCCGGGAGCCCATTCTCTGTCTGCGTCTCCTCCTGCCCTGGAAATGGGTTCATCAGTGCCGTCTTGCTAGAGTCCATAGCTATGCATTAATAGACAATACTTTTTTCTCTCTCTGACTTACTTCACTCTGTATGACAGACTCTAGCTGTTTGCATTTTTAACAGCATGAACACTTGAGGAGGCAAGATTGGATGTCAGTGTTGGGACTCACTGGCTTGGTGACATTGGGAGCCGCTTGACCGCTCTGTATCCCAGTCTCCTCATCTATGAAGTGGAAATAATAATAACAACAACTACAACCGCAGCTCCTGCTCAGGCTGGTACTTGGAGTTCCAAGCCTGCAAGCTCTCAATCAGGCTTGGACATTCTGATAGGAGCGCATGATCTGCAACCTGTTACGCAGTCACCCAGGAGAAGAGCTTAAACCCTTCAAGGGACATATCTTTTTAATCACCCATAAATGTCAGGGAGGCAGTGGACCTGGAGGTGAGCCTTTCTGCCACGAAATCTGAAGACTGGAGAGACGTCTTCATGCCCACACACGTGGAGGCCACTTCCGTCGCGGGGCAGACTGATTGTTTAGTGAGTGTAATCGGTCACTCTGCTCTGTTCCTGGACGGGGAGCTGGGATTCTTTTATTAGTGGTCCATAGGAAAGGACTGGACAGAACACACATGACTCTCTCTACAAGGACAGTCTCGGGGAAGGTGGCTTTGTCTGGCTGACTGCTGAGGAGACGAGGCATCCGAAGATGGATGGCATAGGAAAGACCCTGCAGGAGACGCGGAGGCAAGATGGGGACCTGGATGGGCTCCCAAGCCCACATCAGACCATCGCCGCCACCTCGTCCCTTTGTTTGAAGTAAATTCCCAGAACACCAGGCACGCCCATACTCACTTGTAAGCAGAAAAACACTTGCCAAAGCCCAGTCAAATTATCATCTGGATCGGCTTCTCTGTCACATTCTGGGCTTCCTAAATCTACCTTAAACTGAAAACTAAACGTCTTGAAGTTCAGCTTTGGGGAACTACAGTCCTCCTGGAAACACAGAGAGAAACTGAGGCAAATCGAAAAAGCCTGTTTAAAGATTTGACAAATGATGAGATGATGAAAGAATTCATTACTCAAGTGGAAGAACTCTGATACCTTTTCCAATAATCTGTACTTTGCTGCTGTCCGATGATTTTAGTCATGGCCTAAAAAGAAGACAGACTCTATAAAGAAGATACACCACACAAATTCTGTACCCCATCCAGTGTTCTGGAGCATAGAACTGAGGCGCTGCTACTCTAGCTCTGTCATGGACCAACTATTTCTGTTTGTTCGGCCTTACTGCTGCTTTTGTAAGACCTGAGAGCTAAGAATAGTTTTTACATTTCTAAATGGCAGGGAGAAGATTACTAGAGGAGTAATATTTTGTGATGCAAAGTTATATGAAATTCAAACTTCAGTATCCATAAAGTTTTTTTTTTTTTTTAAGCATAGCCCCACTCTTCCTTTCATTTACGTGTCATCCACAGCTGTACTCACCTCACCCTGTGGCAGCAGAATTCTGTGACCCTCAGAGTCTCAGCAGAGACCAAGTGGTCCTCAAAACTCCCCATATTTAGCATCTGGCCTGTTGCAGAAAAAAATGTTTGCAGAGCCCCAAGCTAGTTAAACTATGCAATTTGCATTCTTCAAAGATGATGTTCCTCTTTCCTGGTTAATGATTAATATATAGTTACCTCCAAGTCAACTCAAATTCTAGAATTTAAAACCTTATCTTTTTTACATCCAAACCAGGAATCATGTTCCTTGGTCTTACTGAGACCAAGAGTTAAAAACCTGAGTCCACACAAAAACCTGTACACAGAGTATTTATAGAAGTTTTATTCATAAGTGCCAAAACTTAGAAGGAATCAAGACATCCTTCAGTAGGTGAATAAACAGTGCTACATCCAGACAATGGAATATTATGCAGTTCTAAAGAGAAACGAACTACCAAGCCCTGAAAATACACAGGGAAACCTCAAATGCATGTTTCTAGGTGAAAGAAGGCAATCTGACAAGCCTGCATAAAGCATGATTCCGAGTATACAGCATTCCGAAAAAGCTAAAATTATGGCGGTAACAAAAGATCGGGGTTGGTGAGGAGCAGAGGGAGGGAGAGATAAACAGGCAAAGCCCAGAGGGTTTTGGAACCGTGAAAGTTCTCTGTATTATTTAACAATGATGGATGTAGAGCATCACGTGCATGCGTGCTAAGTAGCCTCAGTCGTGGCCGACTCTTTGTGACCCCACGGACTGTAGCCCACCAGGCTCCTCTGTCCATGGGATTCTCCAGGCAAGAATACTGGAGTGGGTTGCCATTTCCTTCTCCAGGGGATCTTCCTGACCTAGAGATCAAACTCAAGTCTCTTGCATTGGCAGGCAGGTTCTTCACCACTGAGCTGCCTGGGAAGCCCCGTATCCTTCCGTGTCTTCCCTCAATGTTACTGTAAATCTAAAACTGCTCTATAAAATAATCTTTTTTTGAAAGAATATTTTTTCCTTCAAGGTTCCTTTGACTCAGTCTATCCTTGCCTACTGCATTGATTCATAATTTATTTTTAAATGATTTTGAAAAAAAGATAAACTTTTAAAAGGCATTCTTTCTTTGATCTCTATGTTGTGGTTCTTTGTTGCACGTGTTATGTCCTTCACCAAGTTTATACACTCATGGGTCAGGATTGACTGAAATTTATCCCCTGTGGAATCCAGCAGAGTGTCTAGCAGAAAACTGCAATACAACAGATACTAAGGAATGAACGCTTTTTTAAAAAAGGAAGCAAGTGTACCATATTTGGAGACCAAACCCTTTTGAGTGATGGATGGCAGTGTTCTTGGCCCTTTTCTTCAGCTGTCTTACTGAGCTGGCCTATCTTTGTCCATCTCCAAACGGACAAATCTTCAGTCTCTCTGAAAGTCCAAGACTCTCTTGCTGCCTATTTGAACACACCCAACATCATAATTCGGAGAAGGCAATGGCACCCCACTCCAGTACTTTTGCCTAGAAAATCCCATGGACGGAGGAGCCCGGTGGGCTGCAGTCCATGGCGTCGCTAGAGTTGGACACGACTGAGTGACTTCACTTTCACTTTTCACTTTCTTGCATTGGAGAAGGAAATGGCAACCCCCTCCAGTGTTCTTGCCTGGAGAATTCCAGGGACGGGGAGCCTGGTGGGCTGCTGTCTATGGGGTCGCACAGAGTCAGACACGACTGAAGCGACATAGCAGCAGCAGCAGCAACATCATAATTACTTGATTCTGCCTGGGTCTTTTCCCTCTTTTTATCATCCCAACTCTCAAAGTCTTCCTTCACTGTGTCTCATTTCTGCTTGAAGGACTCTGTTTTACCATGCTCCAAGCCCTACACCGGGGAAGGCAATGGCACCCCACCCCAGTACTTTTGCCTGGAAAATCCCATGGACGGAGGAGCCTGGTAGGCTCCAGTCTATGGGGTCGCTAAGAGTCGGCAACGACTGAGCGACTTTACTTTCCCTTTTCACTTTCATGCATTGGAGAAGGAAATGGCAACCCACTCCAGTGTTCTTGCCTGGAGAATCCCAGGGACGGGGGATCCTGGTGGGCTTCCGTCTATGGGGTCGCACAGAGTCGGACACGACTGAAGCGACTTAGCAGCAGTAGCAGCAGCAAGCCCTACACGATAAGAGGCAAAGCAAAAAAAAAAAATAAATAAAAGGTTAACTTGAATTTGCTTCCTCAAGGTGCAATCCAGTTCAGCATTTTATAAGCTAACACACAGTACTGCAGCAAGAGATTTAAACAGAAATGATGCAACTGACTATCATTCAAATGAGCTCAACACACTGAATGAATCATGCTAACAGGTTCTTCCCAGAGCAGGGGAGGGGGGAACAGGAGAATACCTTTGAGAGTCTCTCTCAGATATTTAAGTAATGTATGTTTACCATAGACACTATGAATAAGAATGTGAAAGGGCTGATAAAAATGATTCAGCAGCCTCAATTTCTTTTGGCAAAGTTATGCCCGCTCTTCCCCACTGTGCTTTTAAGTAAAAAATTGAGATTCAATTATATTCACAGTTTTGAATCTTGCTTTTTAGTCACTGTCAAGGAGCTCATAAAGCAAAAGAATGCATTAGTAACCGTGGGATTCCTGACATCCCAGAAAAGCAGGTGAAGAAGATCTGGTCAGACAGGTGCTGGATTTCTGGTACTCCACAGTCAATCTCCACCCCTGTTTACTGATAGGATTTACTCTGAGCTGTTGGCATCGACTGGAACTGTGCTCTGAGACAGATTTGTAGACTCTCCAGCGTGCCATTTGAAGGTGTGCCCAAACACTTGCTGTTCAGTCTCGAAATTGTGTCCAACTCTTTGCGACCTCATGGACGGTGCAGCACACCGGGCTTCCCCATCCTTCATCATCTCCCAGAGTTGGCGCAAACTCACGTCCATTGAGTCGGTGATGCCATCCAACCATCTCATCCTCTGTCGTCCCCTTCTCCTCCTGCCCTCAATCTTTCCCAGCCTCAGGGTCTTTTCAAATGAATCGGTTAGGTGGCCAAAGTATCGGAGCTTCGGCTTCTCTGGGAGAGGTGTTTATCCACCAAAAAGCAGGAGATGGTTAGAGAGCAACACCGACTCAGTGGATATGGATTTGAGCAAACTCCTGGAGATGATGGAGAACAGAGGGGCCTGGCATGCTGTAGTCCATGGGGTCGCAAAGAGTCAGACACGACTTAGCGACTCAGCAACAATCCTCCAGGAAGCCTTATTGGATTGGGGGTTACATTAAAGTTGTTTGATTGGATTTCATAGGATGCCCTTATTCTAAAGACCATATTTCTTTTAGGAACTCTTTATGTCTCCAAGGGAAGACTGAGATAATTACCTGAATACTTGAAGCCCCAAACTCCTGACTAGCTTCATTACCTGCTAGATTATTTCATTAGGAAATATTAGAAGGAGACCATTTACCTTCACAAGGTCCTCAGCTGTCTTCGATTTTCATATGGCAACATAACTGTCTCTCCTCTCCTTAACTCCCCACTTGTATTGTTTCAAGCTACAGAGACAGATTGTCAAAAGGGAGGTCCTCCCAGCCTCCCTCTCCTCCAAGACATATTTTCCTCTAATGCTTTCCTTCCCCCCAAATAAGAATTAAAAGTGATATTTCTTTTGACAGCTGGTAACTAATCCCACCTTAGCAGGAAAGAGAACAGGAAGCCAGCAAAGGAATTTTCCATTCCTATGTCTCTCTTAATTTTTTTCCACATCAGGTACTTTTCAAAATCTAGACATTTCCCGTGAGTCTGTCTATCTTCTTGTTTTGTCTACTAGAGTCACGTGTTTTTAACTTGTGCTGTGCGGGCTGCGGAGAAGCCTGACGGAGCCGATGTTTGTCTATGGAGGAGGGAGAACTTGAGAGCCTTTGAATCTCCAGAGGGAATAAGACTGAAATGTGATGCCTTTGCTTATGCAAACGGGATTTTTCCTCTTGTAAAGATAAAGTTCACACAGCTAGTCCCACAAACCACAAATCAAAATGCCTCGTGTTGTGAGGACAGCTACAACTCTGACTCAAAGTAAGTTTTTGCTCACCCGTGCTTTGCCTGCCAGACAGCCTTGCCTCCTTGATTCCTTCCTGCCTTCCTCTCCTCCATTTCCTCCTTAAAAAACAACAACAACAACAAAAAAATACTAACAGATTTTGTGTACTCCTCTCTGTTCCAAATCTTCCAGAGTGTATATGACAATAGCTGGGGGGAGGGGTTGGGGGGAGGGAAAAATAATCAACTTGAATTTATTATTCCAAGGAGAAATCCATTTTAGCATTTTTTAACATATGGCACAATATTTCAATAAATGATTTTTTTTTTCAAAGAGTAAAACCTTAATTTCCTAAAGGCAGTGGTTTGTACAGAATGGGAACGAAATGCATCTATGTCAGTGTCTTTTCAAATGAATTGATTTAATGAAGGAGATATCTACTCCAGCCTGTTAGATTCTGTATAACTGACTAAAAGCATTGCTCTGAAACTGAAGAGAAGGGACTTCCCTGGTGACTCTGCCTTTCCAATGCAGGGGTCCTGGGTTCAGCCCCTGCTGAGGAACTAGAGCCTACACGCTTCATGGTCCAAACGTAAATAAATAAACAAAAAAAGACAGAAGAAACAAAAGACACTGTAAGACAGAAGACAATAAAGAATGGCTTCACAGTTAAAAAAAAAAAAAAAAAAAACTGAAGATAACTTTTTTTTCCCCTGAAATTTTCCAACTGTGTATTTTTACTGTGGCAATAATCATCAGAATCAAAATGACAGTAACAAGAAATGGTGGTGGTTTAGTTGCTAAGCCATTTCAGATTCTTTGAGATTCCATGGACTGTAGCCCGCCAGGTTCTTCCATCCATAAGATTTCCCAGGCAAGAATACTGGAGTGGGTTCCCAGTATAGATCTCCAGGGGACTTTCCTGACCTGGGGATTGAACCCAGGTCTCCTACACTGCAGATTTCTTTACCAACTGAGCTACAGGTAAGCCCAATAAGAAATACTTACTGAGCAGATTCAGGTAGTGGGTACACTTTTGCACTGACTTCCCTGGCAGCGCAGTAGTTAAACAACTGCCTGCCAATGCAGGAGACCTGGGTGGGATCCCTGGGTTGGGAAAATCCTCCTGGAGGACAAAATGGCAACCCACTCCAGTATTCTTGCCTGGAGAATCCCGGGCCAGAGGAGCCTGGCAGGCTACAGTCGACAGGGTCCCACACAGTCTGGCAGGACTGAAGCAATTTAGCATGCACACAAACAAAGATATCTGATTACCAGGAGAAATATCAATAACCTCAGATATGCAGATGACACCACCCTTATGGCAGAAAGTGAAGAAGAACTAAAGAGGTTCTTGATGAGAGTAAAAGAGGAGAGTGAAAAAGTTGACTTAAAGCTCAACATTCAGAAAACTAAGATCATGGCATCCGGTCCCATCATTTCTTGGCAAATAGATGAGGAAGCAATGGAAATAGTGACAGATTTCATTTTTCTGGGCTCCAAAATCATTGGAGATGGTGACTGCAGGCATGAAATTAAAAGATGCTTACTCCTTGGAAGAAAAATTATGACCAACCTAGGCAGCATATTAAAAAGCAGAGACATTACTTTGCCAACAAAGGTCCGTGTAATTAAGGCTATGGTTTTTCCAGTAATCATGTATGGATGTGAGAGTTGGACTATGAAGAAAACTGAGCACTGAAGAATTGATGCTTTTGAACTGTGGCGTTGGAGAAGACTTTTGAGAATCTCTTGGACTGCAAGGAGATCCAACCAGTCCCTCCTTAAGAAGACCAGTCCTGGGTGCTCATTGGAAGGACTGATGCTGAAGCTGAAACTCCAATACTTTGGCCACCTGATGGGAAGAATTGACTCATTGAAAAAGACCCTGATGCTGGGAAAGACTGAAGGTGGGAGAAGGGGATGACAGTGGATGAGATGGTTGGATGCCATCACTGACTCAATGGACATGTGTTTGAGTAAACACCAGAAGTTCGTGATGGACAGGGAGGCCTGGCGTGCTGCAGTCCATGGGGTCACAAACAGTTCGACACGACTGAGCAACTTAATTGAACTGAAGATATTTAAATGGTTATATCTAACAAGTTATATACTATCTCATCACAATCCTTAACTCACTACCATTTTTTCTTTTTTAAAAAGTTAATAATGTAAGGAATTAGATGTTCAAAAAGTTCAGTCTAAGAGTGATGTTGGGATTTATAAGATCTCTTCCAGGCACAGAACCCCTAAAATCCTGGAATTTCCTGTGATAAGAGCAATAAAGTTGTCTTTATTATGCTAATGACGTAGCTTTTGGAAAGCCTGCAGGTAACCTAAATTGGTGAAGGTTGGAGGATTGGTTACCAAGGTAACCAACTGTGATTAGAGGTTGAGACTACCAGTTCCACCCTCTTGAACCTCTGGAGAGGAGAGAGGGGCCAGAGGTCAAATCTCCCACCACAGGCCAATGATTTAACCAATCATGACCATGGAATGAAGCATCCATAGGAACCCAAAAGGATGGGGTTCAGAGAGCTTCAAAGCTGATGAGCATGTGTCAGGCCAGGGGTAGTGGTTCACCCGGAGTGGGGTGGAAACTCTGCACCTTTTCTGCCCTGTGTCTCTCTTCTGTCTGTTCCTGAGTTACATCTTTGTCTAATAAATGGGTGATTTAGTAAGTCCTGTTTCTCTGAGTTCTGTGAGTCAGTCTAGCAAGTCAGTCAAACCCAAGGAGGAGGTTGTGGGAATCTATGATTGATAGCCAGTTGGCCAGAAGTACAGCTGACAACCTGGACCGGCGGTTGACAATCCGAGTCAGAGTGGGGTTGTTGGAATCTACAGTATGAAGCTAGTTGGTGGTCAGAAACACAGTTAACAACCTGGGCTCATAACTGGTGTCTGAAGAGCAAGGGCGGCAGTCTTGCAGGGCTGAACACTTAACCTGCAGAATCTGATGCCAACATCATTTCAAAATTGAGTTGAATGATAAGACACCCAATCAGTGTTTGGAGAATCACCCGTTATTGGTGGGGGAAACTGTCCCCTACGGGGTTGGAACTGGGTCCTGAAACTCAAAAGACTATGATATAGTCTAAAACTATAATAAAATTCATTGGAAAGACTAATCCTGAAACTGAAGCTCCAATACTTTGGCCACCTGAAGCGAAGAGCCGACTCATTGGAAAAGACCCCAACGCTGGGAAAGATTGAAGGCAAAAAAGAAGGGGGCAGCAGAGGATGAGATGGTTAGACAGCATCACTGACTCAGTGGACATGACTCTGAGCAAAGTCCAGGAGACAGAAGAGGATAGGGAAGCCTGTCCTGTTGCAGATCATGGGCTCGCAGAGTCGGACACAACTTCAAGACTGGACACAAAATAATAACTTCAAGGATGACATTTAATAATATCCAAGCAAGTAAATATAATGCATTCATTTCAATAATGTATAAATTACAGAGAACTGTATGGTAAATTTAGCTCAAATTAAAGCATTATATGCTCAGATATGCAGATGACAGCATCCTTACAGCAGCAAGTGAAGACGAACTAAAGAGCCTCTTGATGAAAGAGAAAGCGCAGAGCGAAAACACTGGCTTAAAGCTCAACGTTTAGAAAACTAAGATCATGGCATCTGGTCCCATCACTTCATGGCAAATAGATGGGGAAACAGTGGCAGACTATTTTTTGGGGCTCCAAAATCACTGAAGATGGTGATTGCAGCCATGAAATTTAAAGATGCTTACTCCTTGGAAGGAAAGTTCTGACCAACCGAGATAGCATATTAAAAAGCAGAGACATCACTTTGTCAACAAAGATCTGTCTAGTCAAGGCTATGGTTTTTCCAGTGGTCATGTATGGACGTGAGAGTTAGAACCATAAAGAAAGCTGAGCGCCAAAGAATTGATGCTTTTGAACTGTGGTGTTGGAGAAGACTTTGAGAGTCCCTTGGACTGCAAGGAGATCCAACAAGTCCATCCTAAAGGAGATCAGTCCTGTGTGTTCATTGGAAGGACTAATGTCAAGCTGAAACTCCAATACTTTGGCCACCTGATGCAAAGAGCTGACTCACTGGAAAAGACTCTGATGCTGGGAAAGATTGAGGGCAGGAGGAGAAGGGGATGACAGAGGATGAGATGGCTGGATGGCATCACTGACTCAATGGACATGAGTTTGGGAAAAGTCTGGGAGTTGGTAATGGACAAGGAGGCCTGGTGTGCTGCAGTCCATGGGGTCACAAAGAGTCGAACATGACTGAGCAACTGAAGAGAACTGAAAGCATTATATTATTTATCCAGAAAGTATTTTACTAGATTCAGTGTTAAAAGTCATTATATTTCCTAATAATTAATTTAGAACAGAGTTTAAATAAATCCATCCTCCAATCTTATGCAAAATGATATATCTAGGGAGTGTGTGTGTGTGAGTCACTCAGTCGTGTCTGACTCTTTGCGACCCCATGGGCTGTAGCCCACCAGGCTCCTCTGTCTGTGGGATTTTCCAGGTGAGAATATGGGAGTGGGTTGCCATTTCCTCCTCCAGGCTTGAGGGAGTAGGGGTTGGTAGAAAAAAGAAGCATCATAGTATATGTGTGTGCACAAGTGTGTGTGTGTGCGCATGCATGAGTGTGTGTTGGCTTCAGTTGAAAATCGAAGAAACTAATGAAATCATACTCCTGTTGTTTATAGGAAAAGAATGTTCCTTTTTTTTTGGGGGGGGGTGATTTTTTTTATAATTGATTTTTACTGGAATATAGCTGATTTATAATGTTGTGTTAGTTTCTGCTATTCAGAAAAGAGAATAAGTTATACACATCTATATAGCCCTCTTTTTAAAATGCATTCCCAGGTGGATCATTACAGACCACTGGGTAGAGTCCCCTGTGCTGCAGGTCCTTATTATCTGTTATATTTAGTAGCATGTACGAGCCAATCTCCACCTCCCAATATATCTCTCCCCACCTCCCTTTCTTTCTTCATAACCACAAGTTTGTGTTCTACACCTGTGACTCCTTCAGTTGGGGAATAGAATGTTCTGGAGCTGGTGTGACGGCGGGCTCTCCAGAAGGCAGGAAATAAGAATAGGAACGCCCCACTTCTGGTTCCTGAGCCCGTCTGTCTGTCTCTGGCCGCCCACAGAGCAGAGAGGCATAGATTGTTCTAGCTGAAGAGAGAAGACAGGACTGGACTTCTCCCGCCCCTTGAGCTGATTCTCACAGAAGAGAACCCACCGAAAGAAAACACAGAGCTCCCCAAAAGCATACTGAAAAGTAACCCGTTTCTCACTCATCAGATAGCAGCACTTACTGACCTGGGCAACCCCACTTGGCTTCCCTATGGCCTTAATGAAAAGGCCGGTTCATTATTCCATTTGGAAATCAGTGAGATGAATCGTAATGAAAAGCCAGGGTTCTCTGCCAGGATTTAGCAAAGGCCATGAATAAGCCAGCTTAAAAGTTGAATTTCTTGTTTTCCTTCCTGTGTGGCTCTCTTTGAAAAGGCAAGAAAAGAGTCCATTTGGTCTTTGGAAAGCCCATCTCAGAGTCCGAGGCATTGCCAACGGGTGAGGTTCACGCTGGGGCAGTGAAGCCGCGGGGCCCTGAGGAATGGCATGGCCGGAGGATAAGTTCAGCCATGAAGAGGGAGTAACACAGAGGGATTTTTGTGCTAATGGTGAGGATAGGGAGCAAATCCTTCACAGGGAACAGCATGACCAAGGCAAGAGGGTCCTGGTGCAGTTCAGTTCTCCTCTAGTGTTAGTTCTGCTGTAACATGACATGCTTGTTCTTAAAAATCACCATAATCTGCCAAAATAATAATAGTAATAATAAACTCCAAAGCTAGGACTTATGGAGGAAATAGGGTTGAGGCATAAAACAAAAATTTCATCACCAGGGGCTTCCTTGTCCCTGGCAGTCCAGTCGTTAAGACTCAGTGGCTACAGTGCGAGTGAAAAAGAAACAGCAGATACTTCACAGAAGAACACTGTTTCATTACAGGTATTAAACCCCTTTGCCTGTACTTCTTTGAAGACAAATACCTCCATTCCCTTTATGGATCCAGTATACGTGGCTTTCTCAGAGTAGCGTGGGACAGTTCTTTGCAAACTGTCAGTGAGTCATGCTTCTTTCATTTTTTTTCTATGGAGATGAGAGATTATCAAAACCTGAGACTTCCCTGTTGTCTAACTATCCTGGCATTCCCAGCATTGCCCACTAAATTTCTGAAGTTTTAAGCAAAGAAGAGAAACACATTGCATTTAAAAATTCAGATTATTTTTAAAGTGGGAACTCACATTTCTAATGCCCTACCCTTACTGGGTTCCTGTTGTCATTCTACATAGGAGATTTCTCTCATATGATTGTAATTTCCAGCATAACCCAGCTATTGGAATATAGCATCATGGCTTGCCTTTAATACCACCTGGGGTGATTTATGTAAAGAGAGAGCGCCCCCAGATGAATGGACCCTAGGGTTTCGAGAAGCCGAGACTGAGCTGGGCAGCCTACGGGGCCAGGCAGCACTGTATCAAGTTCACTTTTGGCTCTGCTCCCGTCTCAGGACCTGGAGGAGAGCAGAGAGCAGTAATCAGTTGCAAATACTCCTGTCTGATCAGCTCTAGACCTGTGACAGGTGATGGGCTCCACAGGTCCCCGGGGAAGAGGAAGCAGAACATGAGACCAGTCCCAAGGCAGGAACAGCCAGCTGAAACCCCCAAATGGAAGTTATTTGAAAGTAAAAAGAGAAAGAAATAGCATACCACTGTTGCTGATACCAATGCACAGCTATTTTCAGTAAAATGTAAAAAAATAACTATTGGAGAAGTGACTTCTGAAATATAATAAAAGGTAAATTCTGAGTCATTTTGTTCAGTCTCATCAAACAATCGACATGTCTGGGCTTTAGAGAGCGTTCAAATGAGATGCAGGAACATCTCGGCGGGGGAAACAGTAGATGTATATTAAATACAATTGAAATGGAAAACGTTGAAGAGAAGACACTCTCGGATTATATATTTTGAAAAACACTGGTCTTACAATTGAGAGCTCTAGCCTGTGGTCCCAACTTTGCCACTTACTAAACTGTGACCTTGATATGTCCTTTAACTTTCCTCCCTCTCCGTTTTTCATCTATAAAATGAAGATGACTAAAGTCAAATCTAAGATTTCTTCCAGTCTAGAAATTCCGTGAACATTCCATGTTATCGTCCAGAAATTTATTTGTAATGGATTATTGGAATGAGCTTAAGCTAGAACTTTAGCCGCCTCCTTCTCTCTTACTTTCTTTTTAACATACAACCCGATTATCATACAGGTTTTAGTGTTGTAACAGATTTGAATAAACCAAGTCAAATTACTTTACCAGAAAGGTGGCCGTGTACTATGTGATTCAGATATTTGGTAATATTGCTGGCCGAGAACTTGCCAGTCAATTCTCTCTGTAAACGGAGCTCTAAGTTACATTCTAATTCAGGAGTGGGATTTTCATCTGCAACAAATAATACGATCTCTCAACACAGTGAGTTGTGTTTGAGGGACAGGGAGGCCTGGCGTGCTGCAATTCATGGGGTCGAAAAGAGTCGGACAGGACTGAGCGACTGAACTGACTGACTGAACCGAGGGAAGACAGGCATTTTGCAGTCCACGGGGTTGCAAAGAGTTGGATACAATTTAGCAAGTGAACACACACACAGAAATGGTAGTAAGTAGAGAATATAATTTACACAGGGACCTGCTCCCTTAGCTTGTCCCAACTCGGGATGAGACGATGATGGTAGCTTCGGAGGGGTGGAAAAATGTGTGTTATTGCTAAAAATGAAGCCAAATTCTGTCACAGAAACACAGCCGTCCTGGCACCCAGATCCTGAATATTTTTGTTCCTCACCGTTTACTATTTGTTGGGTTGGTCAGTGAACAAAGGGAAGTTATTCCAAAACAACCAGATGGAAAATCATAAGCTCAGTGAAACCTGAGAATGTCTGAACAAGTGCCACACGCAGCAAAGTGACGGTGCCAGAAACCGACTGAAACTCCCCAAAGCCCAGAAGTGTCATCTGCGTGCTACAGGTGGGCTGGAAAATCTGTAATCTCGTTATCCCTCCAACTTCCAAAAAGCAGCACCTGCTCTGTGTGTAGAAGAAATCAGTGCCTCTACATCAAGCAGGACTCGGTGGGCATTTAAAATTCATAAAATAAAATCACTCGGAATTGTAGAGTATGGAAAGTGACATCTTTATACTATTGGTAAGGCCAAGGTACCCACTTTCTAGGGAGCAGAGTTCTCTTCAGAGCTCTTGAACATACTAACTATATGCTAATGATGCAATTCTAATAATGGGAATTCCCACGAAGCCTAGTAAACCGAGGGAAGAAAAAGATAAACCCGCATGCTCAGTCGTGTCCGACTCTGTGCGACCCCATGGACTGTAGCCCACCAGGCTCCTCTGTCCCTGGCCTTCTCCAGGCAAGAATACTGGAGTGGGCTGCCACGCCCTCCTCCAGGGCATCTTCCTGACCCGGGGATCGAACCCCCGTCTCTTGCACTGCAAGGAGATCCTTTACTGTGTGAGCCATCAGGGAAGCCCAGCAAGCCAAGGGAAACAATAACACATCTTGTCGAGGTTCTTTTGGTCTTTAGTTAGATGACCATTTGAGAATGACGACCCTTTCCTACTGCATCCAAATTGTTCTTCTTCTATATATTTGCTGAGGGGAAGGGCATATCATAACAAAGGAATGAAAAAGTAGATTTGTTCTATAGGTTCTTATTTTCCCCCAAAACAGATAAAAATCCTTTTCTACCAACTATTTGAAAGGGAATCACTGCAGGAGGAAAAAAATTCACTTGAAAACAACCCTCTGGAGCTATTAATAGCAGCTGCATTCTGTGTAGCATGTGCTAAAGGCCTGGCAGTATGTAAAGTGTTTGAAGTATGTTATCATATTTAATCCTTGTAACCTCAGGAGTCAACACAAAATTATCACTCCTGTTTTACAAATAAAAATAGGAGCCTTGAACTGGACCTCAATGTCACGCGTCTAGACAGGAGCCGGGGGTCTCTGTATCATGACTCTTGCTAGTACATGGACTTTAGCCTGTGGTTCTTGGGGCCAGCCACAAGTGAACTTGCTGTCTTTAGATGCGAAATCTCTTCTGGAACGAAAACGCATGTCTTACAGGTATTCTTCAGGGAGAAAAACGCAAACCGGCAGAGCCCACCTCTTGAGTGAAGGTTCATTATCCTGGAAGCAAGGAACTAGGAGTTGACACACGTCCAAATGCTTGTCCTAGTCTCGTCTTCACCGTGCATGCGGTGGACCTAGATGTTGCATCAGTCGCTTTTCTTCCTTGAATTCTCCCCATTTCATGAAAATACTTGTTTTCCTCTGAGTGTTAGCAGACGGCTTCCCTGGTTCCAGTCATGATTTTCAAGGTCCTGGGGAGGAAACAACCAGGCCGACTTCCTGGCGGTCAGAGCAACTCCGCAGAATTCCTGAAACAACTGAGCCCTCGAAACTGATGCCGATCTGGAAGTTCCTAGACGTTCCGAGTGCCCAAACCACGATGGGGTGGTGGAAACAGAAAGTCACACACTGTTTCCGTGGGATTTTCACTGGCCATTAACAGGAGCAAGTTGAAATTCAAGAACTTGACAAGATCTCCATAAAGACAAAGAATTGTGAGGCTGGAAAGAGTTGGATCACCCTAACTTCACAATCTACGGAAAGAGTTAGCCCCATTTCATTCACTCCTTTACTGTGTTAGGTTTAAGGTCTTTTTGGTCCCTCCCTTCCCTGCCCCCGCAGAGGCTCATTTCCATTCTAACAATAGCCATCCCACATTTTAAATCTTACTAGGATGTTTTCTTTAAAAGTCTATTTTCTAGGCTGTACCACTTATGTTATTATTATCATGGGTAAAATGACCAAATTTTGTGGAAGAAAATCAGCAGAATATGTTTCTGATTTATGAGTTTATTTCTGAATAAACAAAATGTGATTATCCTTTTAATGAATTGCCTTTACTGAAAAGCATATGAAGGGTCATGGCAGACTGCCCTAGAAAACCTGATTTGCATCGTCATGGGGCATGTTTCCTAATCATTAAACGAAAGTAACGATCACTGTTACGAAAAACTTTAAAGACTTAGCAACTTCAATTATCCTAGCAGTTTAAAAAACAACTTATCACCTTGAAAGTAAGGAGCACATTTACATTACAAATCCAAGTCATTATTTGGGTTCAGTAAGATGTGGTGAGTTTCCAAAGTGGCACTTTAGTGTTAAAGAACCAGCCTGCCAAGGCAGGAGACGTGAGACCAGGGTGCCATCTCTGGGTCAGGAAGATCCCCTGGAGGAGGGCACAGCAACCCACTCCAGTATTCTTGCCCGGAGAATCCCATGGACAGAAGAGCCTGGCGGGCTGCAGTCCACGGGGTCACAAAGAGTCACAACTGAAGCAACTGAGCAGGCACGCAAGATGTGATAGTATTCCTTATAATACTCTGAAATCCATATGCTCAAAGCTATTTTCAAAATACAAAGGACTCATATATTAATGCATTAAAGCACACAAGAGCCCTTTAGTAATTCTTCCCCCTCCCCAATTCTGTCTCCATAATCTGTTACCTGAGATCTTCCAAGGGAAATGCCAGACAACCAAAGACACAGTTTTGTCCCAAGCTACCATTTAGTAGATGCAATCTGGTCTCACTTTGGCCTTTCAATTTTATTTTCTACTTTCTCACAGTACTCTGATCCATGGCATTCCAGGAAGATGGGCTCCACAAATAATCAGAAGCAAACAAACAAACAGAAAAATGTGGGGAGGGAGCAAGAGCTTGGGGAACCAAGGAAAAAGAGTCTGCTCCGTGTTGGAAAAATCATCCGCTTTCTCACTTTTCAAATTAATTTTTTCATCTTGTTTCCCTTCCCTTTTGCCTTCAATATGTCCTTTTAGCTGGTGATGCCATCCAACCATCTCATCCTCTGTCATCCCCTTCTGCTCCTGCCTTCAATCTTTCCCAGCATCAGGGTCTTTGCCAATGAGTCGGCTCGTCACATCAGGTGGCCAAAGTATTGGAGCTTCAGCATCAGTCCTTCCAATGAATATTCAGGACTGATTTCCTTTAGGATGGACTGGTTGGATCCCCTTATTCTTCAAGGGACTCTCAAGGGTCTCCTCCAGCACCACAGTGTGAGAGCATCAGTTCTTCAGTGCTCAGCCTTCTTTATGGTCCGACTCTTACATCTGTATATGACTACAGGAAAAACCACAACTTTGACTATATGGACCTTTATTGCCAAAGTGATGTCTTTGTTTTTTAATATGCTGTCCACGTTTCTTTCCTTTTATGGCTGCGGTCACCATCCACAGTGATTTTGGAGCTCAAGGAAAGAAAATCTGTCACTGTCTCCGCTGTTTCCCCTTCTATTTGCCGTGAAGTGATGGGACCGGATGCCATGATCTTAGGTTTTTGAATTGAGTCTTTAGCCAGCTTTTTCACTCTCTTCCCTCACCCTCTTCTTGCTTCCTACTCCAACTGATCCCACAGAATCCACTTTGACCAGTGGAGACCAAAACACAGGAGACCCCCAAGGACAGGTCAGCAGCCCCACACCAACTACTGGCCCCTGTGCCCACACATACAAGTCTCAGCCACTCCATATCTTTAGTGTAGAAATGGGTCCATGTATAAGTCTAGTTGAGAAAGTTTATAAAGTCCATAATGGCTAGATATACTATACCATTGACTCTTGATTTGGCTGGATGGCATCACTGACTCGATGGACATGAGTCTGGGTGAACTCCGGGAGTTGGTGATGGACAGGGAGCCTGGCGTGCTGTGATTCATGGGGTCGCAAAGAGTCGGACATGACTGAGCGACTGAACTGAACTGAACTGAACAAACCATCCCCTCCTTCCCAGGCAAAATATGTTCTTCCCCAGCACATCATTCAGGGTCTCCCATCACACTGATGACTGCCAATGATAATTGTTTATGAGCACAACTCTCTTCCTCACCATGCCGTGAACTGCTCAAGGCCCTGAAAAATGGAATGAAAGTGAAAGTCACTCAGTCATATGCGACTTTTTGCGATCCTACAGACTCTACAGTCCATGGATTTCTCCAAGCCAGAATACTGGAGTGGGAAGCCTTTCCCTTCTCCAGGGAATCTTCCCAACCCAGGGATCGAACCCAGGTCTCACACACTGCAGGCAGATTCTTTACAAGCTGAGCCACAAGGGAAGCCCAAGAATACTGGAGTGGGCAGCCTATTCCTTCTCCAGTGGATCTTCCCAACTCAGGAATCGAACTGGAATCTCCTGCACTGCATTTACCAACTGAACTATCAGGGAAGCCAGAATGGAATATTTCCTGCCGTATCAGTAAATAAAGGATGTCACAGTTATCAGCACCTGCAGCAACCATGGATGGTGAGCTGGTAAGCCCTGAGGGAACTCAGGGAGAAAAGAGTATATCTGCCATCCAGCAGCCATCAGACTGCAGGTGCTCTCTACGGTGAGCCCCCCAGGAAATGCAGGATGTGAAAACACAGGATACTGGCCCCAGAGAGCTGAGATGAAATATTAAAGGAATGATTTCAGTGAGCCCAGAGTCTTGCATCTTCCCATCCGTAGAACAGCACTGAATTCCTTACCTTGAGCTCTCTGGTTTTCTTTAATTAACAATAACCTTTTCACTTTCAGGCTACCTGCCCTTTGTTGCAAAACTTCTATCTAACCTGGCTTCTTCCCCAACCTCCTCAGAGCAGTTCTCTCAGGGTCCCTTGAGATACTGCCTCCCAGGCTTGAAGTCCTCAGCGTTCCTGCTGAATAAAGCATAACTCTTACCTTTGAGGTTGTGAATATCTTTTACGTCTACAGCCCCGTCTCCATCACGTCGGAGTCCACCCTTCAGTCTCTCTAACCCTTTATGTCACTGACAGACAGGAGGCATTCCATGCTGGCTTTTTAAGTAAATACATAAATGAACAAATAAATCACCTCTGGTTGTCCTTCACGTGAACGAATGCCTTGTCCCTAAGGAAAAATGGCATATGTTATTTTGCAACTATCCTTTATCAGGAGGTAGGTAGGAGATCTGAATTACTTCCTCAGCCTGATCTGTTCACTCGACTGCACTATGAAGGAACAGCTGTGGCCTTCCTGTCTGCTAGCAGCACACGTGCTTGCCCTTGACTGGCCTTCTGCAGCCTGTTCCCAGCTCCTCAATGACCTGCTGCACACAGACAGAAATACAGCTTCTGATCTTGGCGTGGACACATTGTGACAAGGGAATCCACACTTTCTAGCTGATTAAAAATGACCTTGATTCTTTATCAACCCTATTCAACATGAAGGTGCTTTGAAGACCTATGAAGTCAGCCTCAGGACTCAAGACAGAAAAAAAGAATGGCATTGAAATCAATGGTTGTCATGAGATTAGATACGTTCAAAGATTTTTTTTAATTAAATGATTAAATTTTATTTAAAATCTAGGTTGGTATATCTTCAATAACATTTCCCATTGCATTAGGAGTAAAATAATTAAATTGGATAGTCTAGTTGTCAAAGTCAATTATTCCCAGTTTTGCAGGAATTCCCAGAAAACAAAAATTGTTGCCAAGGTCAGAGTAGCTCATGTTAAGAGGGTAAAGTCCACAAATCTAATTTCCAGTCCCTGCCCCCATCCCAGAAAAGGGATCCTCAACGTTAGGGATCTGCCTCTGAAGAAGAAAGGATTCTAGAGACGCAGCTGAGAAAGAGAAACAAAAACCCAAGGTGAATCTGTCTTTGCACATTTCAGTGAATAATAGTTGGGTTGTTTAAGTAATAATTGAGTGTTTAGTCTTTGACATAAGTTAGTTTTTTAATTCTGTTTAGTGTGTTAGTCGCTCAGTCATGTCCAACTCTTTGCAACCCCATGGACTGTAAACAGACAGCCTCTTTGGTCCATGGGATTCTCCAGGCAAGAAGACGAGTGGATTTCCATTCCCTTCTCCAGGGGATCTTCTTAACCCAGGGATCAAACCCAGGTCTCCTGCCTTGCAGGCACATTCTTTATCATCTGAGCCACCTGGGAAGCCAACATTTGAATGGAGGGATATTATGGAGCCACATTTCAAAATTTCTCCAATTACAAAATAAAATTTATTTGCCGAATTATAAGTCAAGGCTATAGTATTCCCAAAAGGCAGTGAGAGTCATATTAAAAAAAAAAAAAGGTTTATTTAGCTTCTGCACACACATATCTTGGCAATTCTGGCAGTAAAAACTTAGAATGCATCCGTAAATGTCCTAATAGCTGAGAATTATGCCTCCTTCCAGGTAAAGGCAACACCCTGTGGAGGCTGCCTCCTACCACTGCTGTGATGCCTGTCAGGGAAAAGCATCATGGATTTGCCTCAGGTAAGTCAGTCTCAATGACTGAGAGGGAGCCAGGGACCTCCAAGTCTTTTGCCTAATAAGAAACACGTTCAGAGGCTACAGAGGTGAACCACCTGAGCTCTGCTCATCATCAGCACAGCATTACTAGGTCTTCTGCAATATTAGGATGAAAATACATCCGGACAAAAGATATTGTCATCTGAGAGCCTTTGGAGGAATCATTGCATCCATCATCTGGAGGATACCAATGGTAAGTTTACCAAAACAAATGAACAGAGAGCTCCCCAGGCCTCACTTGCTTGGGTTGACATCTTATCCTCTGATTCTTTAAATGCTGTTCTAGTCATTCCCTCTTGCAAAACTCATCTGCAACAGAGGTGATGAAATGTAACATCGTGGGCACTCCTCTTTCACGGGCTAATCAGTTCAGTTCAGTTCAGTTCAGTTCAGTCGCTCAGTCGTGTCCAACTCTTTGCGACCCCATGAATCGCAGCACACCAGGCCTCCCTGTCCATCACCAACTCCTGGAGTTCACTCAGACTCATGTCCATCGAGTCAGTGATGCCATCCAGCCATCTCATCCTCTGTCGTCCCCTTCTCCTCCTTCCCCCAATCCCTCCCAGCATCAGAGACTTTTCCAATGAGTCAACTCTTTGCATGAGGTGGCCAAAATACTGGAGTTTCAGCTTTAGCATCATTCCTTCCAAAGAAATCCCAGGGCTCATCTCCTTCAGAATAGACTGGTTGGATCTCCTTGCAGTCCAAGGGACTCTCAAGAGTCTTCTCCAACACCACAGTTCAAAAGCATCAATTCTTCGGTGCTCAGCTTTCTTCATAGTCCAACTCTCACATCCACTCATGACTGCTGGAAAAACCATAGCCTTGACTAGACAGACCTTTGTTGGCAAAGTAATGTCTCTGCTTTTCAATATGCTGTTTAGGTTGGTCATAACTTTTCTTCCAAGGAGTAAGCATCTTTTAATTTCATGGCTGCAGTCACCATCTGCAGTGATTTTGGAGCCCCCCAAAATAAAGTCTGACACTATTTCCACTGTTTCCCCATCTATTTCATGATCAGAAATTTATTAAAGGGTCTCTTGAGATAAAATTTGAACTCTCATTTCAGAAAATGTAGGTTGTCAAGAATGATTTTGAGTTTGTTTTGGGGATTTTAGGTGAAATATTCTGGCTCTGTTTCCTTTTGAGTTAAGAAATTATCTCTTATGTTCCAAATACATTATCATCTGTAAAGTCATGGTCTTTAGGAATTAACCATTTTAATATCTACTCTGCTCACAGATGTGTGTAGCAACTTAGCTCAGATAACAGGATTAATTAACTTCTTTATTGATGATTATCATGAAAATAATTAGAATCAGGGAATGAGTTCCAAAGTCCAGGAGTTTGAAAATATCATTAGGCTTGTATATGTCAGTCCTGTATTTCCCAATGGATATTTTTGCCCCAAACCTAGACCAACTGTGTCACTTGAATAAATCACTTCCTCTCGCTAAGCCTCAGATTCCTTATGTGTAAAATGAAAAGATTCAGAATGATTATTAATTGCAATAGAGCTTACTGTTAAATAAAATATTATACAATGAATGACCATAAACTATCCTTATTAATACACATTTTAAAGATAATATTATAAACAACATACTTATGACAGAAGCACCTAGACCAAAGTTGACAACATTAATATAATAGGTAGGAAAAAATATTTTTATTATTATTACAAATTGTTGAAGTTTAAAGTTTTGACTTACCTATTTGCAGGCTCAAGACTTCTGGCATTAGCTCCTTCTTTAAATTTCTGCTGTTACTTCTGATTCAGGCTAAACAAAGCATGGTTCCTGCTTTGACCAGTCCCCACTCCATATCTCCTTTTATCAGAATCTCAGTCTGATGTCCAGCCCAGTCAGCCCCTTAGAACCCAGATAACTGTGAAATTCTGACGCCAGTATTCTGCTGACACAGTATTCATGAAGTCTCTCCCCTTCAGGCAGACCACATGATCACCAAATATTGGAGGAGAAACCCATGTGAGAGGGAAGCTTAGAGAAAAACTGGAGTGCATCGTCTCAGCCCATCATTGGCTCCATCTGCAGAGCCTGCTAACCCACACTGGGGACCTGGTACATCTTGTAGGGAGCCAGCAGACAACTCCGAGCAGACTCTGAACTCAGGTGGATGTGCGGGGGCTTTCCAGAGCCCCAGCTTCACGGAGAGTAACAGGCTATGTTTCCTCACACCTCCATAGGCAGATCTCAGGTTCAGACCTCACGGCGTCCTTTGCTCTTCTGCAGTCCTAGAAAGCTCTTGTCCATCCTTCTGTGCTTTCTTATTGTCGTTCAGTCATTAAGTTGTATTGGACTCTGCCACCCCATGGACTGCAGCACGTCAGGCGTCCCTGTCCTTCACTCTCTCCTGCAGTTTGCTCAAACTCATGTCCACTGAGTTGGTGATGCTATCCATCTCATCCTCTGTCTCCCTCTTCTCCTCCTAAGTTTAATCATCAGCTCTTCTAGAAGGACTGGCCCCATAAAACGGCTGTAAATTGTATGCCAGCCATTTGTTCCTAAGCTATTTTTATTGTAACACCCACCATCGTGGAATACAATCCCGTTTGTACAAGTTTTTCTTTCCTCATAGACTAGAAGATTCTCAGTGTTTCAAGTTGTGGCTTAATTTTTCTCTAAAACTTTCTGAGAGCCTTACAGAGTGTCTGGTACCTGCAAGGCCGAGATAAAATATTTGGGGGTCAATAAACACATGATCCTAACTCAAGTAACAACAATTCTTTTTGGAAACTGAAAACAGGACAATACAATACACCTGGGAGAAAAAAATTAATTCCAGGGGAAAATGGGAAATTAGAGCAATGCCAGGTATTATTGTGTGTTAAAATTATTATAAGGGCTTCCCGAGTGCTGCAGTTGTAAAGAACCCGCCTGCCAACATAGGAGACACAAGAGACACAGGTTGGATCCCTGGGCTGGGAAGATCCCCTGGAGAAGGAAATGGTAACCCACTCCAGTAGTCTTGCCTGAGAAATCCCATGGACAGAGGAGCCTGGTGGGCTACAGTTCATGAGGTTGCAAGAGTTGGACATGACTTAGAGACTAAACTAGCACCACCCCAAGTTGTTATGAGGTCACAATAATTAAATCAGTGATGAAGAGGCCACAATAAACCAGAAGATACATTTAAGACACTAGAGGCAGATCCTAAAATGTATTAAAGCAGAATATTTGATAAAGGTCACAGCACAAACTAATGGGGAAGGAATGGACTTCTTAGTAAAGGCTGCTGCAATCACTGGCTGACTGTTTGGAAAATATACATCAGTTCAGAGCTTGTCTTCATAACTTACCCCAAAACAGCATCTGGGGAACTTTTAATTAAATCAAGATAAAGGAAAATACAGGTGAAGATACATTTGATCACCAGATGAATAATGAACATTTAGGTAACAACAGAATTGTGCCTTGCCCATCACTATCACAGGTGGTATTCATTGAATATTCACTGTGTGTTAGGGAATGTGGAAAGTGTTTTCCATACTTTTCTCAAAGCCACACTATGTAGACATTCGTACAGCCTCCATTCCCAAAATACGGAAGTTGAGAAATATGGGAAACTTATATTAGGTCGCAAGGCTAGAAGTGGCAGAGTCAGAATATGGCCCTGGGTTGTCTGATTCTAGAACCTGTGCGCCTAGATTTTTACTACCTAAACTATGGATGATGGAAACCAAACTGGAGCAGAAAAGGCAAAATGGTAAAGGAAAGAAAGGAAAGAAAGAAAAAGAACAGGGGCACTTGCCTGGTGGGCCTGCGGTTGGAGTCCCACCTGCCCGCGCAGAGGACACAGGTTTGATCTCCACTCAGGAAGATCCCAGGTGCTAAGGGGCAGAGAAGCCCGTGTGCACAGCTGCTGAGTCTGAGTGCCGAGAGCCTGCGCTCAGCAGCAGAGAGGCCACCGCACCGAGAAGCCTGTGCTCCATCACGAGAGAGGGGTCCCGGCCCACCGCAACTAGAGAAAGCTAGCAGGCAGCAGTGAAGACCCAGACAGCAACGCCTGTGAACAAAGAATTGCTTAAAAAAGAAAAGGGGCCAATACGTACATGAGAACTTAGGCAGAAGACGTGCAAATGAATAATAACTTGGAAAAAATTAAACTTCTGTAATAAGTTGTATGCATATAAAAGGAATTCACGGAGGTGCTTTTTTTCCCTAACATAAAGTCCATACACCTCTCTCTGGTTCCCTTTACAAAGGATCGTACTTAGAACCAGTGAGGTCTTGGGGAGGCGTCAGTGAGGCTTTGCCAAACTTTATTCCACAAGTGCCACATCAATTCACACTCCTCACAGGAGGCAAAAGAATAGGAAGTCTTACAAATGTTTACAGCGTTGGACCTAGAAATTCTACTTCTAGGAATCTATTCTAAGGGCAATTTTGGAAGCGCAGACTCAATTTTAATCACAGAGCCGTTTGCTGAAAAAGTTTTACCAGAATATGATTTTTGCAATAATATGAATGCCCAGCATTAAGAGAATGGTGGAATAAATTAAGGTATCTTTATATGATGCTATACTGTACTGGGCTATAGGTTTGTACATGCATAGTTGAGTCCAACTCTTAGAAACGCCATGGACTGTAGGCAGACTCCTCTGTCCGTGGGATTTCCCGAGAATACTGGAGTGGGTTGCTGTTTCCTATCTCCAATAAAAGCTAATTTTTAAAAAAAATGAAAATAAGAATGATTTTTATCAGACAATACTCCCCCTCCCTAAAATAAAATGAAATGGATCGATATGAAGATTGTGTAGACTCATTTAAACCAAAATATCTTTTTTTCCTTTTGGAAATTCTTTCCTAGTACTAGTAATTCCCACAAAGTGCATTGTATCTTCCTGCCTCTACATAGCCCATGCTGCAAAAACATGGATCTGTGATAATTTATGAAACTTCAGCCCGCAAACGCAAGCAAGGCCGGGCCAATGGTGATGTCATCAGTCAGCTATCTCCTTCTTAAAGGGCAACTCTCCGCCCCCGCCGCCTTCTCCATCTGATGACCATGCTTTTTCACAGTACATCAAAATCTGGAATTAGCCGACTGACCTATTGAGTAACCCTTGCCTGGAAAATTAGGTCAGCGCACTACTCAATCTGTTGGTAGGTTCTTAAGAAATTGCAAAGATGAGTCTGGACCTTCTCTGACGGCTCCGCCTTTGAAAACAAACAGTGCCTCGCAGTGCATAAATCACCAGGAAGGAGATGACAGCGCAGAAATCTGTGTGCACGTCTCTTGGCTGTTTTTGTCTGGTTCAGAAATCATCAGCACCTGATAGCGGTTTCGGCGTTCCTCCCGCACCGGGAGGAAGGGCGAGTCCCAGGCCAGGTTTCTGTCAGACCCGGGGACAGTCTACAGGGACCGTGCCTTGCATGCAAAGAGGCTTGCAGACTTTCAACAAGGGCACCGAGAGTCTTCTTCATAAGATTTCTCACATGAGGTTCAAGGTAGAAATGATAGAAGAACAGAACTTCCAGTAAGGATAACTCACCACAGGTTTGTTTCGATTAAGAGCAGATCGTCTCATTTATTGTTGTTGTTGAGTTGCTAAGTCGTTTCTGACTCTTTGCAACCCCGTGGACTGTAGCCCACCAGGCTCCTCTGTCCATGGGATTTCCCAGGCAAGAGTACTGAAGTGGGTTGCCGTTTCCTTCAGGGGATCTTCCCGACCCAGGGATTGAGCCCGCATCTCTTGCATTGGCAGGTGGGTTCTTTACCACTGAGCCACCAGGGAAGCCCAGAAAGTCTCATACCAAAGACAAAACTGAACACGTCCTTGAGTATCTATCAAAGAACTGCCCTTTTCAAGAGGTGCATGTGTTATTTCCACTTGCTCTTACTGGCTGATGTAGGAAATGGAAAATCAGAATAGGCTGTGAATTTCAATAGGGCTTCTGATGCAAAATGCAACTATTGTATTTGGAAATTACATTTACTTAGGAAATTGGTGTGTCTTAGACTTTCTTTTTCCAAATTCAAGATGGACAGTACTAAATGTTTAGTCTATATTGTTGTTTTATGGCTTGCTTGCTTGTTTATTGTTTTTAAATAAACCTTTAAAGAAAGTTACACTCAACAAAAATGCTGGTTGGTTGCTGCAAGATACTGTTTAAGAGAGGCTTCCCTGGCGGCTAAGCTGGTAAAGAATCCCCTGCCAATGCGGGAGATATGGGTTAGATTCCTGGGTTAGGAAGATCCCCTGGAGGAGGGCATGGCAACCTACTCCAGTATTCTTGCCTGGAGAACCCGGATGGGCAGAGGAGTCTGGTGGGCTACAGTTCATGGTCTCTCTAATAGACATGACTGAGCAACCAACAGGTGCACACACACAATATATAAAATAGAGAACTACTACTGTGAACCTACTGCGTAGCACAGGGAAACCCGTTCAGTGTTCTGTGATGACCTAAATGGGAGGGAAATCCAGAAGGGAGGGGATATGTGTGTATGTATGGGTGTGTCTAAATATTTATAGGAAATCAGAAAGAGGACCATGGAGATGTGGGGAGCGTGGACTAGAGCTCACTTTGCTGAGCACGCGTGGTGCTGCCTCTCTGCCTTTGGTCATGCCCCACAACTCTTCCCATCCACCCTCAACCCACCAGCAGACCCAGCTCCAGCCCGCCTCCCTGACCCACTGCAGGGCCTCTGTAATGCCCCAAGTCTCCAGGGGTCCCTGCCTTCTCGGGATGATCGGAACACAGAGCCTTTTTGGGGGTCTGTTGAAAAACCCATGTGTCAGGATCCCACGTCGGGGGCATCTAAATGTATAGCCCAGCCTGCTGCTTCCTCAACTGTGGGACGCACTGGAGAAGCCTGGGACCTTATTAAAAATGCAGAAACTGATTCAGTGGGTCTTGGAAGGGGTTGGGAGGGCTACATTCTTCAACAAGCTTCCAGGGGAGGCTCTGAGGCTGCACTGAGAAGCGGGGGCGTAGAATAGGACTACGATGCTGTGTTTTCATTTCTCTTCTGAACTGAATGCAACCCATCTGGAAACAGCACATGGAAAAGCACTAGGAACTACCACTCTCGACACCTCTGGTTGTTAGCATTTGCTTTCCTGTTTTATTGAGGCTATTTATCTGTGCCTGTGCTTGGCTTACATGTTCCACTGAACAGCAAATCACCGAAGACAATGATATTTGACACCCTTTGCCTCTGTCCACCTAGCAGAAAACCCGTTTCTCTGGAAGACCTAACATCAAAGTGACGTTTATTCATGGAAGACCATGCGTGATATTGCTGCTTCAGTGCTCACGTATCACAGAGATGTGTGTGCATGCTAAGTCACTTCAGTTGTGCAACCCCAAGGACTGTACCCACCAGGCCCCCCTTTTGGGATTCTCCAGGCAAGAATATTGGAGTGCGTTGCCATGCCCTCCTCCAAGGGATCTTCCCAACCCAGGGATCAAACCCATGTCTCCTGTGGTTCCTAAAATTGCAGGCAGATTCTCTACCACTGAGCCACAGAGGAAGCCCACATCACAGAGACGGGGGCCCCAAAATTGTTGCTCTAATAAATAGCGAAAAAGAAGAAAGATTCTAGTTTTCCGTATTTCAAGTGAATAGTCACACATGCAGTTTCCATGAAGTATGGCAGGATACACATGGAAATCCGTTGTACACCCACTCTGGCGACTCCGCCTGCTTCTCTGCTGTATTTATTACTCGTCTGCCCTCCAGGTAGCTTTACCTGCCAGGTGTCACGTTTCCTCCTACCCACACCTGACCACAGGATGCTGGGACCAGCTGCTCTCCTTTTCAAGAGCCCCGCATCGTCCTGCACTGCACCCTCTTAGGGACACCTGAAGGGTATAAAACCTAAGGCTAATGCAGTTTTTATGTCACCCTTTGGGGCAGGAAAATATAAAACCCAAGCTCCAGGAATGATCTACTTCCCGTTTTTATTGGCCATAAAGGTCTCATGGTGGGAGCAAATGGCACATACAGAGACACAGAATTGACCGAACTCTGGCAAGTCTCTTTGCTAGGTGAGGGCGAATCTCTTTCCAACCTTCGAATGGTGTTAGAACACCTGCAGAGAAACCCATGGAGGTGCTCAACCCCATTACAAGTGTGCAATTCAAGAGTTTTCAGTAAATGTACCCAACTGTGCATCTGCCTCTATAACCCTGATTTAGAACACTTCATCATCCTAATAAGATCCCTTGAGCCTCTTTAGAGTTAAGCCCAAAGTACCCACTATTTTTTTTCTGTCTCTCTGTATTTGTATACTTATATTTCCATACAAGTGGAATCATTCAATATGCAGACTTTTCTGCCTGCTTTATTTCATTTAGTACGATGCTTTCGGGTTCGCCATATTGTAGAGTGTATCAGAAGTTTAATCTAATTGCCCAATAGTACCTTATTGTACGGAAACATATTTTACTTAGCCTCCCAGTACTTGGTGAACAATTTGAATCGCTTCCAGTTTTGGCTTGTTAGGAATAATGTTGCTAGGAATATGCGTGTTTTGGAGTGACCATACATTTTCATTTCTCTTGGGTAGAGATCTAGAAGTGGAATTTCTGTTTTGTATGGTAAAAAAGAGTTAGTTTCTCAGTCATGTCCAACTCCTTGTGATCCCATGGACTGTGGCCTACCAGGCTCCTCTGTCCATGGGTTTTCCCAGGTAAGAATACTATTATTCTTACTATACTATGGGCTGCTATTCCCTTCTATAACCATTCTATGAATATGAAATAGTATCTCACTATGGCTGAAATTTGCTTTTCCCCAATAACTAATGCTATTAAGATCTTTTCATATATTTTCTGGTGAGATGTTTCCATTGAGTTGGTTTATTATTAATGTAAAATGATCTTAATGCTTTTTTCTCTAAACTGATCCCACTTATGCATGTGATGATAACATAAAACTCTCAGAGACCAAGCACTCTGCAAATAAAAAAGGACTTAATCATATTAATAGTAGATGCAGTAATAAATACATTTTTAGAAAATGTAAACTTTGTTTTACAGAGTGCCATAAAAATGCTTTGCTAACCTGAAAGTTTTCCATTAATTAACTTGAATTTCAGTTGGCTTTAGTCCTTCTTTTTTCTTCTTTCCTTTTCTTTGCCATCTCTCTCCCCCATCAGATTTGTCAGTGTTGCTGTAACCCGAAACCTCAGGGCAGGCCATTATGGCATCAGGAACAGATGGTGAAGGTTTCCATAAAGCAGAAAAGGAAACAGACCTGTCTTAAGGGAGGCGAGTAAACACGGAGCACACGCGTGGTGGGAACTGAAATGGAGTGTTAAGTGCAAATTAAAAATAGAAAGCGTGACGAACAAACTTGTTTTGGAAAAAATTGTCTTTTTAGCACATGGCTATTCAAAAGCATGCATCAACTCAATATTATTGTTATTTACCTTTGGAACACAGCCTTATGCCATTATTGGGACAACAGGTAAAGTAGTCACCAACAGTGGAATAGAGTAGAAGAGACTATCTGATAATTTAGTAACCATCCAAAATTTGATAGGGGAAAGCCTTTTGTTTTGTATTTATGAAAATAAAAATGACCACTTGTATGAATCAAGTAAGGAGATAACTATTCTTCTCAAGTTTTTTTTTTTTTTAAATAATATGGTCACAGTCGTTCAAAGGAAGCCAGACGATGACTGTTTTTTCTTCTTCTTTGTGTTTCTTTTATTAATAGGAAGAGAATATATAGAATGATCGTCACTGTTACCTGTCACATAGGTTATTGCCTTAGACTGAGCCGGAAGACTCCTAGTTTTTTTTTTTGTTCTTGTTGCTATTGTTGTGGGTTTTGTTCTTTGTTCCTTGTTTGTTTTTTTGCTTTATGATCCATAGTTTGCAAAAAAAAAAAAGACTTAAGATTTACTCAAACTCCCATTTCCTCTTCACAAAATAGAGAGGAAAATGTGAGCTCTTCTCTTTGTGATAAAAGGAAATGCTTTTTTAAGTCTTTGGAGTCCTGTGTTGCTTTTGTGCAGAACTTCAAAGTGGCCCCCCCACTTGGAGGTTTGTGATTTCTCACAATGAGTGTGATGTATCCGAAAGGCAGGAAGAAACACACGTGTCAAATGTGCTCACAACAGTGTCTCCAACGCTGACCAGCATCTCGTAGATGCTCAGAAATCTATACATATCTGTTGACGGACTCTATGACCACATGAAAGATAGATGAAGGTAAATTATTCTTGAAAAAATTAAATTGGATCTTGTTTAATTGGAAAGATACTGTCTCATATAAAAAGACAATAAATCACTGGGGGGGAAAGGAGGAAAAAAATCTCAAATTTGAAACATTTACCTGGCACACGTGGAAAGTATTTTCAGTGGAATCTCTGTGCTGTCACTCAGGGCCCTTGAGGACACGAGACAGCTCCCCATTAGACAACAGTTTTGTGTTTTGCTTGTTGTTTTATCACCAAGTCATGCCTGACTCTTTGTGACCCCATGGACTGTGGCACTCCGGGCTCCCCTGACCTCCATGATCTCCTGGAGTTTGCTCATTTTCATGTCCATTGAGTCAGTGATGCCATCCAACTATCTCATCCTCTGCTGTCCCCTTCTCCTCCTGCCCTTAATCGTTCCCAGCATCAGGGTCTTTTCCAATGAGTTAGCTCTTCATATCAGGTGGTCAAAGTATTGGAATTTCAGCTTCAGCATCAATCCTGCCAATGAATAGTCAGGGCTGATTTCCTTTAGGATTGACTAGTTTGGTCTCCTTGTAGTTCAAGGGACTCTCAAGAGTCTTCTCCAACCCCACAGTTCAGAGCATCAATTCTTCAGTGCTCGGCCTTCTTTACTGTCCAACTCTCATCCTTACATGACCACTAGAAAATCCATACTCCAGTATAAAATACAGTTTTTAAATAACATAAAATGGAAATGTTTGACCTCACTGAATATGTAATATATATTCACATGTAGTACAGACCTAGATAGCATATTCAAAAGCAGAGACATTACTTTGCCAACAAAGATCCGTCTAGTCAAGGCTATGGTCTTTCCTGTGGTCATGTATGGATGTGAGACTTGGGCTGTGAAGAAAACTGAATGCCGAAGAATTGATGCTTTTGAACTGAGATGTTGGAGAAGACTCTTGAGAGTCCCTTGGACTGCAAGGAGATCCAACCAGTCCATTCTGAAGAAGATCAGTCCTGGGTGTTCTTTGGAAGGAATGATGCTAAAGCTGAAACTCCAGTACTTTGTCCACCCCATGCGAAGAGTTGACTCATTGGAAAAGACTCTGATGCTGGGAGGGATTGGGGGCAAGAGGAGAAGGGGACGACAGAGGATGAGATGGCTGGATGGCATCACCGACTCGATGGACATGAGTTTGGGTGACCTCCGGGAGTTGGTGATGGACAGGGAGGCCTGGACTGCTGTGATTCATGGGTTCGCAAAGAGTTGGACATGACTGAGCGACTGAACTGAACTGAACAGACTGAAATCTTTACTTGAAAGTGATTTCATGAAATTGTGTAAATATAAGGGGATACAGTGGCCTGTAACGGGCCGTGGAACGCTGGCACAAAACGAGCATTGTGTTTCCCCATTGAAAGTCTTCCTGCGTGGCCACCGGCTTCTATGTTATCAGCTCACAAGAGTCTACACCTTTTCCTTTTAGTCACTTCCTATAAGCTGCTCAGTTGATGACGGTAATTAAAGAAAACGTCTTCCTATGTGAAGTAAGGTGTGAAAGAACAATTTAAAAAAAAATAGTAAAATGGTGGGAACATTTCTCCGGGCAAAAGCAATTTCCCCTTTGACAGAGCTCACTTATTATGATCTCTGTGGAGGCATCTATTTTCAGTCTATCACTTCCCTCTGATGAAAAACAAACTCATCTCAGGGAACTAAAACACCAGGATAAGTCATAATGAACAGCATTTTAGTCCTTGACAACCAAGACTCATAAGACATAGTGTCATTAAAATGAACTCAGAACAATAGCTTCCAAGGAGCAAGTAAGGTTCTTTGGGAAGAAAACTGTCCTCATCCGCTTTATTGCAGTATAAAATATAAATCTTCTCCCAAGATCCCTAATCTATTTATTGCTAGAACTTAGCTTGTAAGATTGTGAGGACCCTGCATCCAGAAACAAGAAAGTCTGCATTTGACCTTGGAGGGGAAAACAAATATAAAAGATACGCAGGTAGAAAATCAGAACATTTCCGTGTACTATGGGGATTCCCATGACATAGCAGTAAAAGTCCAAAGGCAATTCAGATCTGCAGAGCAAGTGCCAGTGTTCAGGGTTGCTGGACCCAGTTGCTGCTGTTGTTCGGTCATTCAGTTGTGTCCAACTCTTTGTGACAGCATGGACTGCAGGACACAAGGCCTCCCTGTCCTTCACCATCTCCCAGAGCTTGCTCAGACACATGTTCATTGAGTTGGTGATGCCATCCAACCATCTCATCCTCTGTCTCCCCCTTCTCCTCTCGCCTTCAATCTTTCCTGCAGCATAAGGGTCTTTTCCAATGAGCTGGTTCTTTGCATCAGGTGGCCAAAGTATTGGAGATTCAGCTTCAGCATTAGTCTCTCCAAAGAATATTCAAGACTGATTTCCTTTAGGATTGACTGGTTGGATCTCCTTGCAGTCCAAGGGACTCTCAAGGGTCTTCTCCAACACCACAGTTCAAAAGCAACGATTCTTTGGCACTCAGCTTTCTTTATAGTCCAACTCTCACATCCATACATGACTACTGGAAAAACCATAGCTTTGATTAGATGGGCCTTTGTTGGTAAAGTAATGTCTCTGCTTTTTAATATGCTGTCTAGGTTGGTCATAGCTTTTCTTCCAAGGAGTAAGCACATTTAATTTCATGGCTACAGTCACCATCTGCAGTGATTTTGGAGCCCCCAAAAATAAAGTCTCTCACTGTTTCCACTATTTCCTCATCTATTTCCCATGAAGTGATGGGACCGGATGCTATGATCTTCATTTTCTGAATGTTGAGTTTTAAGCCAACTTTTTCACTCTCCTCTTTCACTTTCAGCAAGAGGCTCTTTAGTTCTTCTTCACTTTCTGTCACAAGGGTGGTGTCATCTGCATATCTGAGGTTATTGATATTTCTCCCTGCAATCTTGATTCCAGCTTTTGCTTCATCCAGACTGGCATTTTGCATGATGTACTCTGCATATAAGTTAAATAAGCAGGGTGACAATATACAGCCTTGACGTACTCCTTTCCCAATTTGGAACCAGTCTGTTTTTCCATGTCCAGATCTAACTGTTGCTTCTCGACCTGCATACAGATTTCTCAGGAGGAGGACAGGTGGTCTGATTTTCCCATCTCTCTAAGAATTTTTCACTGTTTGTTGTGATCCACTCAGTCAAAGACTTTTGCATAGTCAATACAGCAAAAGTAGATGTCTTTCTGGAACTCTTGTGCTTTTTTGATGATCCAGTGGATGTTGGTGATTTGATCTCTGATTCCTCTGCCTTTTCTAAATCCAGCTTGCACATCAGGAAGTTCATGGTTCACATACTATTGAAGCCTGGCTTGAAGAATTTTGAGCATTACTTTTCTAGCATATGAGATGAGTGAAATTGTGCAGTAGTTTGAACATTCTTTGGCATTGCCTTTCTTTGGGACTAGAATGAAAACCGACCTTTTCCAGTCTTGTGGCCACTGCGGAGTTTTCCAGATTTGCTGGCATATTGACTTTCACAGCGTCATCTTTGAGGATTTGAGATAGCTCAACTGAAGTTCCATCACCTCCACTAGCTTTGTTCATAGTGATGCTGCCTACGGCCCACTTGATAGGAAAGGACAGGGAGACCACTTTCTCCCCTAGAAATTCATCAAAAGATCATTTGAATGCTGAGCAACTTCCACAAAACAACTTCTGAACACTGGCAGGGGACACCAGGCACCTGGAGAGGCAGCCCATTCTCTTCTAAAAGAGATAGGACAAAATACAAAAGACAAAAAGAGAGACAAAAGAGTTAGGGATGGAGACCTGTCATGAAGGAGAAGTTTCCACATGGCAGGAAACCTTCTCACTGGTGGGTCTGTGGGGGAGTTTTGGAATCTCAGAGGACAACATAACCAGGAGAAACACACACACACACACACACACACACACAGAATACACACTTAACCACAACTGTAGAAAAGAGAACTTTCCTGCAAAAGGCTCTAACCTAACAACCTAATGCACAGCCTGGCCCTCACAAAACAAAGGACTGAGCGAACCCCAAAGGAGATATAGCTAGCTGCAGACTGGCCCCTGCCTGCCCAGAGGCAGAGAGGCAGGTGGGCGACAGCCAGAGCCGGAAGGCAAGGGGCAATCTTGGCCCCAGAGACAGCATCCTCCACCAAACTGTGAGCATGCTGCCAGCTGCTAACCATGTCTTCCTGGGATCCTGGACAGTTTACATTTGCCAGGAGGGTCTGAGATCAGCCCCCCAGAGGAGACTCACGGCACACCTGAGACGGCACTGTCACGGTGCACCCGGGGAAACCAAGCGGCCGGGACCGGGGAGGTGAGTAAGACCACGGCCCTCCAGGGACAGTGTGCTCACCAAGCACCTGGTCACCTGAGCTGCTCAGACCCGGGAAGGGCACAAAATGCAACCCCAGCCCACAAGACTGAGCCAGAACTGTGTCTGAGTGTCTCCTGTGTCTCCAAGAGCCAGTGCCTGCCACAGGGGCTCTGGGTGCAGCAGGCCTGGGTATGGCACAAGCCCTCTTGGAGGAGGTCTCCATTAACCCCACAATAGAGCAGCCAGGACATACACAGGACTGGGGAACAGACTCTTGGAGGGCACAGACAGAAACTTGTGCACTAGGACCCAGGGGAAAGGAGCAGTGACCCCAGAAGAGACTGACCCAGACTTGCCCAGGAGTGTCCAGGAGTCTCTGGTGAAGGTGTAGGTCAATGGTGGCAGGGTCCGAGGGGACCTTTCAAAGGAGGTATCCATTATCTTCATTACCTCCACCATAGTTTGACCTCAGGTCAAAACACAGGGAATGAACATAGCCCCACCCATGAACAGAAAATTGGATTAATGATTTACTGAACATGGCCCCACCCATCTGAATAAGAACCAGTTTCCCCCTCAGTTTCCCATCAGGAAACTTCAATAAGCCTCTTATCCTTCTCCATCAGAGGGCAGACAGACTGAAAACCACAATCACAGAAAACTAACCAAACTGATCACATGGACCACAGCCTTGTTTAGCTCAATGAAACTATGAGCCATGCCCTGTAGGGCCACCCAAGACAGATGGGTCATGGTGGAAAGTTCTGACAAAATGTGGCCCACTGGAGAAGTGAATGGCAAACCACTTCAGTATTCCTGCCTTGAGAACCCCATGAACAGTATGAAACGGCAAAAAGATAGGACACTAAAAGATGAACTCCCCAGGTAGGTAGGTGCCCAATATGCTACTGGAGATCAGTGGAGAAATAACTTCAGACAGAATGAAGGGATGGAGCCAAAGCAAAAACAACACCCAGTTGTGGATGTGACTGGTGATAGAAGCAAGGTCCAATCCTGTAAAGAGCAATACTGCATAGGAAGCTGGAATGTCAGCTCCATGAATCAAGGCAATTGGGAAGTGGTCAAAGAGGAGATGGCAAGAGTGAACATCGACATTTTAGGAATCAGTGAACTAAAATGGACTGGGATGGGTGAGTTTAACTCAGATGACCATTGTATCTACTACTGTGGGCAAGAATCCCTTAGAAGAAATAGAGTAGCCTTCACAGTCAACAAAAGAGTCCAAAATGCAGTACTTGGATGCAATCTCAAAAATGACAGAATGATCTCTGTTCGTTTCCAGGGCAAACCATCAATATCATAGCAATCCAAGTCTATGACCCAACCAATAATACTGAAGAAGCTGTAGTTGAACGGTTCTATGAAGACCTACAAGACCTTCTAAAACTAACACCCCCCAAAAATGTCCTCTTCATTATAGGGGACTGGAATGCAAAAGTAGGAAGTCAAGAAACACCTGGAGTAACAGGCAAATTTGGCCTTGGAGTACAAAACGAAACAGATTAAAGGCTAACAGAGTTTTTCCAAGAGAATGCACTGGTCATAGCAAACACCCTCTTCCAATAATACAAGAGCAGACTCTACACAAGGACATCACCAGATGGTCAATACTGAAATCAGATTAATTATATTCTTTGCAGCCAAAGATGGAGAAGCTCTGTATGGTCAGCTAAAAACAGGACTGGGAGCTGACTGTGGCTCAGATCATGAACGCCTCAATGCCAAATTAAGACTTAAATTGAAGAAAGTAGGGGAAAACCACTAGACCATTCAGGTGTGACCTAAATCAAATCCCTTACAATTATACAGTTGAAGTGAGAAATAGATTCAAGGGTCTAGATCTGATAGAGTGCCTGAAGAACTATGAACAGAGGTTCGTCACATTGAACAGGAGGCAGTGATCAAGACCATCGCCAAGAAAAAGAATTGCAAAAAGGCAAAATGGTTGTCTGAGGAGGCCTTACAAATAGCTGAGAAAAGAAGAGAAATGAAAGGCAAAGGAGAAAAGGAAAGAGATACACATTTGAATGAAGAGTTTCAAAGAATAGCAAGGAGAGATAAGAAAGCCTTCCTCAGTGATCAATGCAAAGAAATAGAGGAAAACAATAAAATGGGAAAGACTAGAGATCTCTTCAAGAAAATTAGAGACACCAAGGGAATATTTCATGCAAAGATGGACACAATAAAGGACAGAAATGGTATGAACCTAACAGAAACAGAAGATATTAAGTAGAGGTGGCAAGAATATACAAAAAAAGATCGTCATGACCCAGCATCAGGCTCTTTTCTAATGAGTCAGCTCATCACATCAGGTGGCCAAGTTATTGGAGCTTCAGCTTCAGCATTAGTCCTTCCAGTGAATATTCAGGATTGATTTCCTTTAAGATTGACTGCTTTGATCTCCTTGAAGCCCAAGGGACTCTTCTCCAACAACATAGTTCAAAAGCATCAATTCTTTGGTGCTCAATCATCTTTATGGTCCAACTCTCACATCCATACATGACTACTGGAAAAACCATAGCTTTGATTAGATGGACCTTTGTTGGCAAGTAATATCTCTGTTTTTAAATATGTCATCTAGGTTAGACATTGCTTTTCTTCCAAGGAGCAAGCGTCTTTTAATTTCACAGCTGTAGTCACCATCTGCAGTGATTTTGGAGCCCAAGAAAATAAAGTCTATCACTGTTTCCCCATTTGCCATGAAGTGATAGGACCAGATATTATGATCTTCATTTTTTGAATGCTGAGTTTTAAGCCAGCTTTTACACTCTTCTCTTTCACTTTCATCAAGAGGCTCTTTAGTTCATCTTTACTTTCTGCCATAAGGGTGGTGTCATCTACATATCTGAGGTTATTGATATTTCTCCAAGCAATCTTGATTCCAGCTTGTGTTTCATCCATCCAGCATGTCTCATGATGTACTCTGCATATAAATTAAATAAGCAGGGTGATGATATACAGCCTTGATGTACTCCTTTCCCAATTTGGAACCAGTCTGTTGTTCTATATCTGGTTCTAACTGTTGCTTCTTGACCTGTATACAGATTTCTCAGTAGGCAGGTCAGGTGGTCTGGTATTCCCACCTCTTTAAGAACTTTTCACAGTTTGCTGTGATCCACACAATCAAAGACTTTAGTCACTTAAGCAGAAGTAGATGTTTCTCTGGAATTGTCTTGCTTTTTCTATGGTCCAATGGATGTTGGCAATTTGATCTCTGGTTCTTCTGCCTTTTCTAAATCCAGCTTGGACATCTGGGATTTCTCTGTTAGCGTACTGCTGAACCCACTGCTTGACCCCAGAGGTAGCTATAAAAAGGATCCTCTGGTGAACAGTGATGTCTTGAAGTTCATTGAGGGCATATTGCAGACACCTTCCTTCCTTGATTTTGTGGTCAGCTTGGTTCTCCAGCTTGAATCTGAGAGACTTTACAGATCTCACAAACTATCCCTTTTTCCACATAAGTTACCAGAGATGGTTTGTTGGTTTCTATTTCAACCAAGAGAAAGAGGAAAAAGTGAAAGCAGTGACATATTTTCTTTTCTTGGCTCCAACATTATTCCAGATAATGACTGAGGCCATGATAAAGACACTTGCTCCTTAAAAAGAAAGCTATGACAAACCTAGACAGTGTATTAAAAAGCAGAGGCATCACTTTGCTGACAAAGGTCCGTATAGTCAAAGCTATGTTTTTTCCAGTATTTATGTACAAATGTGAGAGTTGGACCGTAAAGAGGGCTTAAGGCTGAAGATTTAATGCTTTTGAACTGTGGTGCTGGAGAAGACTCTTGAAAGTCCCTTGGACAGCAGGAAGATCAAACCAGTCAATCCTAAAGGAAACCAACCCTGAATATTCATCAGAAGGACTGACATTGAAGCTAAAGCTCCAATATTTTGGCCACCTGATGCAAAGATGCTCATTAGGAAAGATCCTGATGCTGGGGAAGATTGAAGACAGAAAAAGAAGGGGATGACAGAGGGTGAGATGGTTAGATAGCATCACCAATTCAGTGGACATGAATTTGAGCAAACTCCAGGAGATAGCGGAGGACAGAGGAGCCTGGTGTGCTGCAGTCCATGGCATCAAAAAGAGTCAGACACAACTTAGTGACTGAATGACAACAACAAATTTCAAGCCAGAACTCTGACTCAAAGTAGCACAATATCAGATTCCTTCGATAAATATGATGACGCTTCTAGTTGATGGTGATGATCATTTTAACTCTAGCGCCTCAGTTATGAACTAGGAATTGCATTGACAACAGAACAGCATTCTTTTTAGAAAAACTCTAAACACATCTTCTGATTGTTGAGTATTTCTCTAAAAATAGCCAAGGGGTTTTTTAATCCAAATCTTTTCCCTTTATAGTCTCACAAAATAATCCGTAAGGGCATTCATAGAAGTTCTATGAAAGATAAAGAGCTGAGATATTTTAAGAAGTCATACACTTCTCAACTGAAAGAAAATATTCCAGGCTTTTGAGGCCCTTGTCAAATTATTCACCTTCATTTTTAGATGTCACAGCTGAAGTATTGAAATAAACAAATATTCATTTGGAAGATTATAAATGGTGAATATTAATTGTTGCATATATCAAATTATAATGGAGCTTTGTAATTATAGTGAATGGATTTTGTAATTGCTTGAGGATTATGGAAGGGGAGAAATGTAAAGGATGCTAGAAAGCTAAGGAAGATAAATATTTGAGGGGACACAGGTATATAAGGCATTTGTTGAACTTTTTTAATTTAGGAGACCAGGAGAGGCAAGCCCATGGTTCCTACGTATGAATTGCTGGTACCATCACAATAAAGCAGAAGTCACAAGCTGGTCCATTATACAACTGCCAGAATGCCTTCACTGGACTAGTGAGAATCAGAATTTATTTTCGTTAATTTGCTTTATGAACAAATAAATCATTGGGAGTCACCTGATACTGCTCTTGAAACACTTACAAGGGGATCTAGACTAGTATGAGCAGGCTTTGTTTTTGAAGAGAATAATAATAAAGGGCCTGGACTTGAATTTGAACCACAGTAAGACATGTTCTGCCTGTTCAGACGACAACTTAGGACCCCACGCAACATTTTGGCTCTGCCTTGTAAGCAGCTCTTGAAGACACAGGGGCCAAGCAATTGCCAAGCCATGACCCATGATCAATTCCCAAACACTCACCATCCCAAGCATTTCATCACATGTCATGTCCAGCTCAAGGGAGAAAGCCTGAACTATAGTACAGTAGTGCTCTGAGATCAAAGGTGGGAAATCAGAAAATAAAAAGCGTTTGGTACAGGTACACACGGCTATATTTAAAATAGATAACCACCAAGGACCTACTTACTGTATTGCACACGGAACTCTTCTCAATCCTGTGTCACAATCTAAATGGGATAAAAATCTGGAAAAGAATTGTTGTTGTTCAGTCACTGAGTCCTGTCTGACTCTCTGCAAACTGCAGAGAATTGTGGACTGCAGCATGCAAGGCTTCCCTGTCCTTCACTGTCTCCCGGAGGTTGATCAAACTCATGTCAATTTAGCTGATGATGAAAAAAAATAGATACATGTATATGTATCTCTGAATTACTTTGCTGGACACCTGAAATTAATGCAACATTGTTAACAAACTATACTCCTAAATTAAATAAAATTAAAAAAAAAAATCATTTGGAAACCACCTGTTTCTTCCCAATTCACTGCACCTAGCTAAATAGAATTTGAGTTTTATATTTGCTTTCTTTGTTTTTTGTTATTTTTACAGACTGATATTAAGAGTGCTGAATTTGGCCCATGAAAGTGGGTTAAGAAGTGGAAAAAATAATTTACTCACCTATTTCTTTCTCCAGTTAACTAAGTCCAATTGAAACAAAAAGTTATTGGTTACCTACCACCTTATCACATACAATTCTGGACACAGTTTAACAGTGATAAAACGTCAAGAATTCACCTCTTTCCATTTTGCACACGTGGGAAGGCGGGAGGAATACTGGCCTAGAGTAGAGGGGCTGTGTTGCTCTCTTCATTCTCCCCAGACGAGCCCAATGGCCTTCGCTCACCCTGCGCCCACATTCATGAAATGAGGGTCTGTTTTCCTCGAAAGGGCCCCTAATGCCCTGCTTTGTCTCCCCTGCTTTCCTTATTGAAGGCATCTAAGATTCAGCCTGTATATTTATTTTTACTTGCATATTATTTTCACTTGCCTATTGCTACCAGACTAGGGCCCCTTGGAGTCATAAGTTATTTATTTATTTATTTTTTCCAACCCAGATAGTCAGCAACTTTTACTTGGTAGACAGGTTGCACTCCAATGTGATTAAATGAATGAACAGACTAAAGGATGAAGAAATGTGTTCTAAATATAAACACATATATTTTTATCATTAAAGGTGGATCATGGAAAAAGCAAGAGAGTTCCAGAAAAACATCTATTTCTGCTTTATTGACTATGCCAAAGCCTTTGACTGTGTGGATCACAATAAACTGTGGAAAGTTCTGAAAGAGATGGGAATACCAGACCACCTGACCTGCCTCTTGAGAAATCTGTATGCAGGTCAGGAAGCAACAGTTAGAACTGGACATGGAACAACAGACTGGTTCCAAACAGGAAAAGGAGTACGTCAAGGCTGTATATTGTCACCCTGTTTATTTAACTTATATGCAGAATGCTGCTGCTAAGTCACTTCACTCGTGTCCGACTCTGTGTGACACCATGGACAGCAGCCCACCAGGCTCCCCCGTCCCTGGGATTCTCCAGGCAAGAACACTGGAGCGGGTTGCCATTTCCTTCTCCAATGTATGAAAGTGAAAAGTGAAAGTGAAGTCACTCAGTCGTGTCCGACTCTCAGCGACCCCATGGACTGGAGCCCACCACGATCCTCCATCCATGGGACTCTCCAAGCAAAAGCACTGGGGTGGGGTGCCATTGCCTTCCCCTATATGCAGAGTACATCATGAGAAATGCTGGACTGGAAGAAGCACAAGCTGGAATCAAGATTGCCGGGAGAAATATCCATAACCTCAGATATGCAGATGACACCACCCTTATGGCAGAAAGTGAAGAGGGGCTAAAAGCCTCTTGATGAAAGTGAAAGTGGAGAGTGGAAAAGTTGGCTTAAAGCTCAACATTCAGAAAACGAAGATCATGGCATCCGGTCCCATCACTTCATGGGAAATAGATGGGGAAACAGGGGAAACAGTGTCAGACTTTGTTTTTCTGGGCTCCAAAATCATTGCAGATGGTGACTGCAGCCATGAAATTAAAAGACGCTTACTCCTTGGAAGGAAAGTTATGACCAACCTAGATAGCATATTCAAAAGCAGAGGCAATACTTTGCCCACAAAGGTCTGTCTAGTCAAGGCTCTGGTTTTTCTTGTGGTCATGTATGGATGTGAGAGTTGGACTGTGAAGAAGGCTGAGTGCCGAAGAATTGATGCTGAGTGACTGATCTGATCTGATCTGATCAATCATTTCCTCTTACGTGGTTTCTCTCAAAAGCTGACTTTGAGACATGGATGAGAATTCCAGTACAGTAAGTCCCCTCAGATCAGATCAGATCAGTCGCTCAGTCGTGTCTGACTCTTTGCAACCCCATGAACCGCTGCATGCCAGGCCTCCCTGTCCATCACCAACTCCCGGATTTCACCCAGACTCACATCCATCGAGTCAGTGATGCCATCCAGCCATCTCATCCTCTGTCGTCCCCTTCTCCTCCTGCCCCCAATCCCTCCCAGCATCAGAGTCTTCTCCAATGAGTCAACTCCTCGCATGAGGTGGCCAAAATACTGGAGTTTCAGCTTTAGCGTCATTCCTTCCAAAGAAATCCCAGGGCTGATCTCCTTCAGAATGGACTGGTTGGATCTCCTTGCAGTCCAAGGGACTCTCAAGAGTCTTCTCCAACACCACAGTTCAAAAGCATCAATTCTTCGGCACTCAGCCTTCTTCACAGTCCAACTCTCACATCCATACATGACCACAGGAAAAACCAGAGCCTTGACTAGACAGACCTTTGTGGGCAAAGTAATGTCTCTGCTTTTGAATATGCTATCTAGGTTGGTCATAGCTTTCCTTCCAAGGAGTAAGCGTCTTTTAATTTCATGGCTGCAGTCACCATCTGCAATGATTTTGGAGCCCAGAAAAATAAAGTCTGACACTGTTTCCACTGTTTCTCCATCTATTTCCCATGTAGTGATGGGACCGGATGCCATGATCTTCATTTTCTGAATGTTGAGCTTTAAGCCAACTTTTTCACTCTCCACTTTCACTTTCATCAAGAGGCTTTTTAGCCCCTCTTCACTTTCTGTCATAAGGGTGGTGTCATCTGCATATCTGAGGTTATTGATATTTCTCCCGGCAATCTTGATTCCAGCTTGTGTTTCTTCCAGTCCAGCATTTCTCATGATGTACTCTGCATAGAAGTTAAATAAACAGGGTGACAATATACAGCCTTGACGTACTCCTTTTCCTATTTGGAACCAGTCTGTTGTTCCATATCCAGTTCTAACTGTTGCTTCCTGACCTGCATACAGATTTCTCAAGAGTCAGGTCAGGTGGTCTGGTATTCCCATCTCCTTCAGAACTTTTCACAGTTTATTGTGATCCACACAGTCAAAGACTTTGGCATAGTCAATAAAGCAGAAATAGATGTTTTTCTGGAACTCTCTGCTTTTTCCATGATCCAGCGGATGTTGGCAATTTGATCTCTGGTTCCTCTGCCTTTTCTAAAACCAGCTTGAACATCAGGAAATTCACGGTTCACATATTGCTGAAGCCTGGCTTGAAGAATTTTGAGCATTACTTTACTCGCGTGTGAGATGAGTGCAATTGTGCAGTAGTTTGAGCATTCTTTGGCATTGCCTTTCTTTGGGATTGGAATGAAAACTGACCTTTTTCAGTCCTGTGGCCACTGCTGAGTTTTTCAAATTTGTTGGCATATTGAGTGCAGCACTTTCACAGCATCATCTTTCAGGATTTGGAATAGCTCCACTGGAATTCCATCACCTCCACTAGCTTTATTCGTAGTGATGCTTTCTAAGGCCCACTTGACTTCACATTCCAGGATGTCTGGCTCTAGGTCAGTGTTCACACTATCATGATTATCTGGGTCGTGAAGATCTTTTTTGTACAGTTCTTCTGTGTATTCTTGCCACCTCTTTTTAATATCTTCTGCTTCTGTTAGGTCCATACCATTTCTGTCCTTTGTTGAGCCCATCTTTGTATGAAATGTTCCTTTGGTATCTCTGATTTTCTTGAAGAGATCCCTAGTCTTTCCCATTCTGTTGTTTTCCTCTATTTCTTTGCATTGATCGCTGAAGAAGGCTTTCTTATCTCTTCTTGCTATTCTTTGGAACTCTGCATTCAGATGCTTATATCTTTCCTTTTCTCCTTTGCTTTTGCTTCTCTTCTTTTCATAGCTATTTGCAAGGCCTCCCCAGACAGCCATTTTGCTTTTTTGCATTTCTTTTCCATGGGGATGGTCTTGATCCCTGTCTCCTTTACAATGTCACGAACCTCATTCCATAGTTCATCAGGCACTCTATCTATCAGATCTAGGCCCTTAAATCTATTTCTCAATTCCACTGTATAATCATAAGGGATTTGATTTAGGTCATACCTGAATGGTCTAGTGGTTTTCCCTACTTTCTTCAATTTAAGTCTGAATTTGGTAATAAGGAGTTCATGGTCTGAGCCACAGTCAGCTCCTGGTCTTGTTTTTGCTGATTGTATAGAGCTTCCCCATCTTTGGCTGCAAAGAACATAATCGATTTGATTTCAGTGTTGACCATCTGGTGATGTCCATGTATAGAGTCTTCTCTTGTGTTGTTGGAAGAGGGTGTTTGTTATTACTAGTGCATTTTCTTGGCAAAACTCTATTAGTCTTTGCCCTGCTTCATTCTGTATTCCAAGGCCAAATTTGCTTGTTACTCCAAGTGTTTCTTGACTTCCTACTTTTGCATTCCAGTCCCCTATAATGAAAAAGACATCTTTTTTCGGTGTTAGTTCTAAAAGGTCTTGTAGGTCTTCATAGAACCATTCAACTTCAGCTTCTTCGGCGTTACTGGTTGGGGCATAGACTTGGATTACTGTGACTATTGAATGGTTTGCCTTGGAAACGAACAGAGATCATTCTGTCATTTTTGAGACTGCATCCAAGTACTGCATTTCGGACTCTTTTGTTGACCATGATGGCCACTCCATTTCTTCTGAGGGATTCCTGCCTGCAGTATTAGATATAATGGTCATCTGAGTTAAATTCACCCATTCCAGTCCATTTGAGGTAAGTCCCCTACCTGCTTGATAATCTAGGAGATGCAGGTTTGATCCTGGAAGGATTATCCCCTGGGTGGAAGATCCCCTGGAGAAGGAAATGGCAGCCTACTCCAGTATTCTTGTCTGGAGAATCCCATGGACAGAGGAACCGGCAGGCTACAGCCCATAGCGTCACAAAAAAGCTGGACACAGCTGAAGTGACAGAAGAGCACCGCACGTCCTGACTCGTGTGAGATGACACCCATTGTAGTTTTGACTCCCGTTTCTCTAATACTGAGTGACGTTGAGCATCTTTTCATGTGTTTATTAGCCATCTGCATGTCTTCTTTGGAGAAATGTATGTTTAGAGCTTCTGCCCACTTTTTGGAAAAAGAAAGCATAAAAAAGAAAGAATTTAAAAAGTTTCACCACACTCTGGTTATAAAAGAATTCCCTCATGTTTTCCTCTAGTATTTGTATGGTTTTGGCTTTTGCCTTTAGAACTCAGATGCCTTTATAGGTTATTGTGATATGTGGTGTGAAATATAAGCTCAATTTTATCTTTTTTCAAATGGCTATCAGTTATCCAATATCAATTATTTAAAAAACCATTGTTTCCATTATGAAAACAAAAGAACCTCTGGAAGAGAGCACTCAAGGATGACCTGGGACAGAGGTAAACAGGGAGGAGAGGAAAAAACAGCTCTACCTAGGAAATCGCTTAAACAAAAACTCATTCCATTTTAAAATGGTGAGAATAAAGTGAAAAGATGATGCTAAGGGAATTTGTGGCTTGAACACTATTTTGATCCATAGCAATCTTATTTATGAAACCAAAGGCCAAAGAACAAGGCCAGTGTTTTTCTCAGTGATATGAAAAGTATCATTTCCAATTTTTTTGACCACCACAGATTGAATCTTTTCCATTTCCCACACCAGATTTGAGCAACCTCTCAACTGCTCAACCCACTCCAGATAAGCTGGAAGCTGGCTGCCAATGGTCCAGCAGCTGAATACAGTCTGACGAGTGGTAAGATTTATGAGTCTTAGTCTGTTTTGCTAAGAGAGAACAGGCTTTGGGAAATTAGAAATGGAATTTTACTTTATTTGTGGAGAATCTGTAAAGAATATTAGCTCTCTATACAAAGAACCAGGATTGACTGGTTTTTAGTACATTTGAGACAACACTGGAGAAATGGTAAATCTTGTTGTTGTTCAGTTGCTAAGTTATGTCTTACTCTTTGTGGCCCCATGGACTGTAGCATGCCAGGCTCCACTGTCCTCCACTATCTCCCAGAGTTTGCTCAGATTCATGTCGATCAAGTTGGTGATGCTATCCAACCATCTCATCCTCTGCTGCCCCCTTCTCCTTTGCCTTCAATCTTTCTTTTCCAAAGAGTTGGCTCTTCACATTTGGTAACTAAAGTATTAGAGCTTCAGCTTCTGCATCAGTCCTTCCAATGAATACTCAGAGTTGATTTCTTCTAGGATTGACTGGTTTGATCTTGCAGTCCATGGGACTCTCAAGAGTCTTCTCCAGCACCACAGTTCAAAAGCATCAATTCTTCAGTGCTCAGCCTTCTTTTTAGTCCAGCTCTCACATCCATACATGACTAGTGGGGAAAAAACATAGCTTTGACGACACAGACCTTTGTTGGTAAAGAGATATGAAATCTAGGATGTACTTTTATGTACTTATGAATATGCCCGTCTTCCCACGATTCAGATTCGAGGGCCACCTTCCCCTTCCTGACGGACGCCTTCACTGAGGGCACCATCTAGGTCCAGTCTAACTGGTTTCACCACCCAAGAACTGCAGAGAGGAGTTAAGACCTCAGTCCCTCTTCTCCACCATAGTCCTGTTTTCCTCCTATAAAATTTCCATACAGCCCTACCCTACTGTGTACATAGTCTTATGTATATTTTAATCCCCAAACTTCTAATTTATCCCTCCTGTATGTTTATTACATCTGTGAATCTATTTCTGTTTTGTAAATAAGTTCGTTTCTATCATTTTCTTTTTAGATTCCACATATAAGCAATACATGCTATGATTTTTAATCTCTGTAATAATATATGTAGTACTTGTTACCAACTTCAATTAATGAGACATTTTTAGGTGAAAGTGAGAGGGGGAGGATATTTAAACTTCTAAACATTACATAACTGTCAAGGTTATACGGTCTATAAGTGGAGAAGTAAGAATAAAAATATAGGTATAATCTATGATTACAGTCTTTCTATACAATACACTGCTCAATGGATTTTCTTCCCTGGAAGACTTAATACAGGGGAGATTATAATCACTCTAAGAATGTTTAGATGCATCTAACCTTGTTTAGAATGAAGGGATGGCTTAGAAAAACCTTGATGATTCTTTCTATCATGCCTTCATTGCTCAGTTGGGCAGTCCTCTGTTAATTTAAAAAAAGGGGGAACTTCCTTTTGTCCTGAGTGTTTGCAAGCAAGTCACGTGATCTCACTCATACAGGTTTCAGCAGTATTTGCTACTGTTTTCCTCTAGAGAAGGAAGAATTTTCCTTCTCCTTTGGGAAGGAAATGGCAACCCACTCCAGTACTTTTGCCTGGAAAATTCCATGGACAGAGGAGCCTGGTGGGCTACAGTCCATGGGGTCGCAAAGAGTCAGACACAACTGAGCGACTTCACTTTCACTTTCCTCTAGAGAAGGGCTTTATCTCAGTTGGTAAAGAATCTGCCTGCAATGCAGGAGACCCCAGTTTGATTTCTGGGTTGGGGAAGACCCTCTGGAGATGGGATAGGCTACCCACTCCAGTATTCTTGGGCTTCCCTTGTGGCTTAGCAGGTAAAGAATCTGCCCTCAATGCGGGAGACCTAGGTTTGACCCCTGGGTTGGGAAGATCCCCTGAAAAAGAGAAAGAAAGACTACCCATTCCAGTATTCTGGCCTGGGGAATTCCATGGACTGTATAGTCCGTGCACGGGGCTGCAGAGTCTGACATGACTGAGCGACTGTCACTTTCCTCTAGAGAATGGCCCCTCGTGAAGCTCTGACTTAATAAAGGGGATCCACTGAAAATAAGCACCATTTAAAGCAATGTGAAGTTAATAGAATTAAAGACAGACCTAAAAGCATTATTTCAAAAAATGCTGCTGCTGCTGCTAAATTGCTGCAGTCATGTCTGACTCTGTGTGATGCCACAGACAGCAGCCCACCAGGCTCCCCAATCCCTGGGATTCTCCAGGCAAGAACACTGGAGCGGATTGCCATTTCCTTCTCCAATGCATGAAAGTTAAAAGTGAAAGTGAAGTCGCTCAGTCGTGTCTGACTCTTAGGGAGCCCATGGACTGCAGCCTACCAGGCTCCTCCGTCCATGGGATTTTCCAGGCAAGAGTACTGGAGTGGGGTGCCATTGCCTTCTCCAGTTCAAAGAATGATGGGATATAAATGGAGCAAAGTCCATCTTCTCTATCAGGGGCCGCACACAGGATGAGAACGGTTCTGTTCAGCTTCTAATCACATGTGTCTGTCCTGCAGAGGAAGAGGTTGTTTTGTTCGACACGTTTAATTTCAGAACTAGAAGCTTTTTGTTTTGGTTTGGTTTCAAGACAAGGAAATGCATCCCTATTTCTCCTCTGTTCTTGCTCTCATTTCCTCCTGCTCCAAGCGGACAAAGTATACATTCAAGAAAGACAACAGGAGCCAACAGCGCATCCCGGATGAAAAACAGCCACGTCTCCCCTTTACATCATGGCGACTGCATGAGACTAAAAGCTGGAGTCAGCCAGCGTATGAGGCAAACCCGACTTGGAATTAATGTTTATCTTGTTGCAAAACGAGTCCTACTTGAGGTTCACTTCTGTAGTGAACAGAAACCAGAAATTGCTGCATTGAACACAGCTCTCTGCTCACAGATTTCTTCTCTCACTGTGCTAAGGATACTAGGAAGGTGAAGTTGCATGGCAAAAACTTGTCAGGACTGTCTTCTGACGTTCAGCTGCCTGTCAGAGAATCAGATGCTGAGTTTGGAAAATACAGTTGCCCAGACTAGATGGAGACCCACCAGCCCTCTGCCATCACAGGTCCTGACACAGGGCCCTGAGGGCCGAGCTGCTGCGTGGGACAGCAGAGATGTTCAGATGCCAGCATCTCCTCTGTAATTCTGCACACGGCATCGGGGCACCCTGCAGCCTTCTCTCCAATGTTCTACAGGCGTCAGTGTTGAGCGGTGTTATGACATCAGATTGGCTACAGACGAGGAGACACCTTCTGAAGAGTACAAAACAAAGTTGCAGTTAATTCAGAAGATCCAGTCTTGAACTGCTGTCATATGGAGGCTCAAAGTTTCTCTATAGATGGATACAATGGACTTCATATGATGTAAAGTAAAAAAGATGATGTTTTTTCCTCATGAAATTGACCATCACTAAAGTAAGAAAGAGCTCCCGTATCATTTCTGCAAGGGTATCTTTATCTGCTTGTCGTTTTTGTTGCTCAGTTGTGTCTGACTCTTTGGGACCCCATGGACTATAGCCCACCAGGCGCCTCTTTCCATGGGACAGTATTCTTAGCAGGCAAGAATACTGGAGAGGGCTGCCATTCCCTCCTCCAGGGGATCCTCCTGACCTAAGGACAGAACCTGCATCTCCTGCTTTATCTGCTTACAAATTAAAAATAGGATGGAAGGACACAGATCTCCAAAGGGCAACCTAAGGACTCAGAATTGGTTCAAGGCAGGGAAACAGGCAGATCAAGCTGGAACTCTTTGAGTGTTTTTCAATCTGTTCCATTTGGGGTCAAGTGGATGGTAAGGACCTTGCTTTTAGAAAAGCAGTTATTTCTGCCAAGAATTGCACTTCTTGTCTGGCTCGCTGCTATCTTTCTCAGGAACATTTATGGCAGGCCGATTATTTTCTGAGTGATCCCGAAATGTTTAGACTTTCAGTGCAGCATATAATGTTCTATTACTACCTCAGGTGATAAAAGGATGATGTTGTTTCCAGCTGATAAATTCACCACCCCTGTGGCCGTACATTTTATATAGCATTCCCCTGGAGGGGTAGGTCAAAAGCACATTACTGAAAAATAAGATTTTAGATTAAAAAGCAAAAGCTTTAAAATGGCCCTGGAACGTTTATCATTTTAAGAAACAAACGAGCTTGGACAGATAAAAATGGATTAACCCAGACTGCTCCCTGATTCTTTACATTGAACAATAGCTTAAAAAAAAAAAAAAAAAAAGCCTTAGAAGTCATCCAGCCAAGTTCTTGATTCTGCATGCAAGGAAATCGACACCAGCTCGGTAAACTGCCTTGCTCCAGGTCAGAGAAGGGATCTGAGCTCCGGTCCTATTATCTTTTATTCACACGGCTCCTATCAAAATTCAAGTAAGACAAGAGATGGAATAAAAGGGAAGTGAAAGCTCCTGTGTTTCTGCTGGGCAGGCCTGCCATTTTCCTCTCTCTGGCTGTGCTGAAAAATTTGTCAACATAAAATCAACTGCTATTCGCTTCAGGCTACACTTAATCCAGAGACGAAGGAACTGAAACGGTGGCTCCTCCACTCAACAGTGGAGGTAGATGGGTAGCAGATAAAATCAAAGCTTGAAAAATTTAATCAAAAATGATATCAAGTAAGAAAACTTGTGGCAAGAGTGCTCAGTCACTCAGCCATGTCCGACTCTTTGTGACTCCGAGAACTGGAAACCACTAGACCTCTCTGGAAGTACATGGGGTTTCCCAGGCAAGAATCCTGGAGTGGGCTGCCATTTCCTTCTCCAGGGGATCTTCCTCATCCAGAGATTGAACCCATGTCTCCTGCACTGAGCAGGTGGATTCTTTACTACTGAGCCACATGGGAAGCTGGAAAACTTGCAGGCAGTTCCCTAAATGGCATTTTAAGAATTCTGGGATGGGATCTGAGATTAGAGAAAACAATTCTTCTGGGAGGAGACAAGTTATTGGAAAGCTGTGCCAGGAAGAATGAGATTTAAGACAGGGAGGGTCAAACCCATTTGCAGAAAAGGGTTTTTATTATCTATTCACTACAGAATCAGGCTTCCCTGGTGGCTCAGACAGTAAAGAATCTGCCTGCAAGGTAGAAGACTCTGGTTTGATCCCTGGGTTGGGAAGATTCCCTGGAGAAGGAAATGGCAACCCACTCTAGTATTCTTGCCTGGACAATCTCACGGACACAGGAACCTAAAGGGCTACAGTCCATGGGGTCACAAAGAGTCAGCCACAACTGAGCGACTAACATTTTACTTTACTGGATGGGCACAGAGCAATGTCAAACCAGCACATGGTCAATTTTTCTAGACAAATCATAATTAAAAGGCAAAGCACTTAATCCTCACAACTGATGGACAAAACTGATGTGAAGAAGTTAATTCCAAACTTTGTTGAAGTCAAGAGAGATCACAGTTATCTCCCATCCTTTGGGAAGTAGGTCTGTCAGTTAGTCAGAGGAGATTAGAATCACGCAGTCACAGAAATCTGGAACTGGCAGAAACTCGGTCTGGGTGCTCTGAACTTATTCCATGAGAGATGACAAGGAAAATGTCATGTCTGTTAATGAAGCTGCTGCTGGGGCGGGCTTGGGAATGACCCCACCAAGACGGAGAGCGAGGCAACTGCAAAGGAGAGAATTAATTATGCCATGATTCATAGTCACTGACTATGCTATAAATACTTTTATGGAAGTGTTTTTCTTTTCCTTTTTCCTTTCCTTTTTTCCAAAAGGCTGTGTGGATGAGCCCAGCTTCCAGGACCCGCATAACTGCACCTAAAATCACAGGATGTGAGAGCTGGTGGGGTCCTCTGAGTTTGGCCGGGGTCCTTCCCCGGCATTTTACAGGTGAGGAAGCTGGAGCCCCGAGGGGTTCGGAAACTCCCAGGAGGTCACGGAGTAAGTGTCTGGCAGGCTGGACGCCAGGCCTGCTGAGTCGCAGAGCAAAGTGCATTCTACCCCATCTTGTCATTTTCCCAGTGCGGGCAAAGGGTGGTTCCTGGATGGGGCGTGTTTCGTCAGTCAGGCCTCAGCCCTGGAGCCCAGGGCAGCCAGAGACCCTGGAGACTGTCCACTGGTAGACTGGATCAGCACTTTAATGAGAAGAGATTTTTAGCTCTTCTCCTCCCCTTCCAACTCACTTTTAGAGCTGCTGGGTTCAAGCTTAGAGGACAGGATTTTTTTTTTTTTTTTAATATAAGAAACCCACTTCAATAAGCTTTTGGTGAATGCCTTCCACGAGTAAGGTACGGAACGGAGCACCCTGCAAATGGAGATGTGAATAAACTGGATCCCAGGTATAAGCAGCTCACAGGAGACTGTGGGACGGGGAGCCATGGGCTTTGGCAAGAAAAGTGGTGCTTCAGTCAGAAACGAGAAAAATAAGGCCCCGGCCTCAGCCTTTATCAGGAGCCGGGCAGGCTGGGGTCGCTCTCCCACTCAGGAGACAAGCGACGGTGAAGCACATGCTGGGCCTCCACGTCTTCTGTAGAGCGGGGTCACTTTGCAGCACCTCCTCCCGAGGCTGTCACCAAGGTTAAACAAGGCAACGCGTGGAAAGCACCTGCACAGGATGAAAGTTCTGAGCACCGTCACTACCCGCGCGTCTAGACCGAACAAGCGGGAGGCCCAGGCGGCTCAGTGATCAAGAGCCCACCTGCCCATGCAGGACCCTCGGGAGAGGTGGGTTCGATCCCCGAGTCAGGAAGATCCCCTGGAGAAGGAAATGGCAACCCGCTCCAGGAGTTTTACCTGGAGAATCCCATGAACAGGGGGGCTTGGCGGGCTTCAGTCGGTGGGGGTCACAAAGGAGTCAGTCGTGACTGAAGCGACTGAGCACGCACAGAGTGAACAGGCAACCGGAAACGGTCCGTGCTGAGCTGAGTCGACACGGAAGTTGACTGTGCCTGTGAGGAAGGCTCATAAGAGGGGGTAACCGTGAGTGTTGGGGTGCTGTTAACAGGTGCCGAGGTGAGGGGAAGACCCTCCAAACGGGCTTCTCAGGAGGAGTCCAGCACTGAGTCAAGGATGCAGAGGATGGTGACTAACACGAACATCTGAGTCTCAGGATGCAAGGAAAGTGTGGGGGCAGAAAGACATGGAGCCGAAAAGGAGGTTGGGACCAGATTCCAGAGCCACTGAGGGACTTCTCTGCGGTCCAGTGGTTATGAATCCACCTTCCAGTGCAGCGGGTGGGGTTCAAACCCCGGTTGGGGAGCTAAGATCCGAAAAACCAAAACATAAAACAGAAGAACGATTCTAACAAACTGAATAAAGGCTTTAAAAATGGTCCACATTAAAAAAAAAATCTTTAAAAACATTAAAAAATGAAGCTACTCAAAGTCTTCGTGTGTCAAGGAACCTCATGCATCATTATGAGATTATAGTCTCTAGTTCAATGGTCCTGATGCTCAGGGAATCCCCGTGATGTAGCCCTCCCTATGGATACACGGAAGGCAAAGTCATGCATCCCCATCCATAGCCATCATTGGCGCCCTGCCCTAAAGGGCTACTGGGGATGAAAAAGGATGCTACAAAGTGGCTGCTCAAGAGTTGCCTCTGGACACACGATGACTAAATGTAATGTGGTCTCCTGATGGGATCCTGGAGTTAAAAAGGACTTTAGGGAAAAACTGAAGACCCCTGAGTAAAGTATTGACTTTAGTTAACAATAAAGTAGCAATGCTGCTTCATTAATTGTTACAAACGGACATGCAAGCGGAAGGCATTAATAATAAGAGGATGACAGGGAGTGTGGTGCTTGGGGACCGTCTGCACTACCTTTGTCAATCTAACATTATTCTAAAAATGAAACATTTATTTGACAAAAACGTCTGAAAGGGAAAAAACCATTCCTGGACAGACTTATGTTGTCTTTGTTCATTTGCTGGTTGGTCTGGTTTGCGCTTACCAGAAGAAACATTCTGAAGAGCTACGGAAGCCATTCCCTTTGAAATGAGGAGCATTTTAACATGGAGAAAAACACATAAAAAATATTTTTAAGCGTACCTCATCCTAGCAAACTATTGAGTCCTCCCTTGATACTTTTTTTAGAAGATTCCTTTATTTAACTGCTCTTGATTACAACCAGTTGTGTTGGCTCGATCACACTGCTTTTAATAGCACTTCTAGTAAACAGAACTACAGAGAAAAATCTTTTTGGGTACAAGTCACTTGTCAACCATACAGATGAACCACTTTTCCTTGTACTTGGGCCTGGGGAACAGGCACAGGAGGGGGTCAGTGGTTGGGGGTTGGGCGGGTAGACAGAAAGGGGATACAGGAGAGACACTGGTATTTTAGTAGACCGTATGTATGTACATGTGAGCCGCTCAATCTGTGCCCGACTCTTTGCTAGAGAGGGTGTGGCTCTCCAGGGTGTGGAGAGAAGGGAACCCTCCTACACTTCTGCTGGGCACAAAAATTGGTGTGGCCGCTGTAGAGAACAGAACAGATGTTCCTTAAAAGACTAAAAATAGAGCTGCCATATGATCCAGCAATCCCAGTCCTGGGCATATACCTGGAGAAAACTATAATTGGAAAAGATACGTGCACCCCACTGTTTACTGCAGTACTATTTACAGTAGCCAAGACTGGGAAGCAACCTAAATGTCCATCAGCAGAGGAATGGATATAGAAGGTGTGATATCCATATACAATGGAATATTACTCAGCCAACAAAAGGATGAGATAATGCCATTTCCCCACCCACCTTGCTTCACCTTCTCTAGTCCACCCCTCCTCATGTCTGAGATATCTTCCCCAAAGAAACCACCCCACATAGCCTCAGGCTTTTTTCCCTAAGAAACCTAGGTGAACCACATACTCTTTAAGATGTTTTTGGTCAAACATTTTCCTTCTGAGTGGTCAGTAAGGGGCACTACACACTTCATAGGGGCACTACACACTTCATAGAGTCACTCAGCCCTAATTTCAAGGAATAATCATAATAATGAATATTAACAATGACAAAAAGTAGTTCTGTATGAGAGCCTAACTCACAGCACAGGACAGGTCAGAGAGGTTGAACCTAGTAGAATAATAACAGTTCTCTTCTGATGATTAACCGCGTCGGAGAGATTGAACCTTGCAGAAATCCCTTGTGGAAAGCTAGAATTTGATCCCTGTTCTTCTGAGCTCAGAGTTCTTACCACAGATAGAAGATTTCCAAGAAGCAGAACAAAGTCCGGGTAACAAAGCCTGAGAACAAAGTATTTTCTTCTGGAAAACAACCTCAGTACCATTCGCTAACGCACTGAACCTTTCCTGATTGCATGCCATGCGTGACATGACAGGATGCTTAAGGTGACGTCGGCATTGTGCGTACAGCTTTTGGTTAGGAAGGGTCATCTACTATAGTCGACGGGCGGCAAGGTGAGTCAAAGAGCAAAGAGGTGAACACGGGGGAAACTGCACACACATCTAACGTGTGCCTGTGTGTGTCTGTACCTCTGTGTGCATGTGACGGAGAGGCAGAGGGAGACAGAGACAGAGGAGAAAAGAGAGGGAGGCGGGCAGAGAAGGGCAGAGAGAGAGCCTTAGAACCTCCAGCCCTAAAGCCAAAAGCCAGGCTGCAATTAGGTTGAGCGGCCCATTGTTCTGCATTTTCCGAGCTGTCACACTCCATTTGTGAACAGTCAAGAGCTTCCTCCAGCTGCTGGTCCGGGGCCAGCACCACAGTGAGTGTGATCGTACAGGAAAGGAAATAGCTCTGCCTTTACAAGACGACGAGATGTCGCTGCCCTGACCTCACCCCCTTTCATACTGTGATTGTGGACGATGGTGGGTGTCTGCAAGTAAAGGGGCTGTTGGATTTTCTTGTTTTATGCTCTATGTTTATTTTTTTATAAAATGAGCATAGCTGAAGGCTTTCCAGGGTACAAATCTTTGAATCAGAAAACCTACATTTAAGTTCTCTCAATTGCTTAATGTAACCCTGAGTAATGGGCTTCCCTGGTGGTGCTAGTGGTAAATAACCCGCCTGCCAAGGCAGGAGACATAAGAGATGTGGGTTTGATCCCTGGGTCGGGAAGAGCCCCCGGAGTAGGGCATGGCAACCCACTCCAGCATTCTTGCCTGGAGAATCCCGTGGACAGGGGAGCCTGGAGGGCTACAGTCCACGGGGTCACAAAGAGTTGGACAGGACTGAGTGACTTGGCACACGCGACCCACACAGCTCTGAGTAAATAATCGTAGCAGAAGTAGTTGTCCTATAGTTGAAGTAATAATGAAAACAAATCAAAGTTTCTTGACCATAAATGATGGGCAAGGCCTTCTGTTAAATGCACGGCATGTGTCAGCTCATTTAAGTTCGTCCATGATGCTGAGTGATGAATGCTGTCCTTATCACCACTGACTAGAGGATTTCTTAGATGGAGCTAAAGGCAAAGATATGAACTCATCTAAAGCCACACAACCAACATACAGGACACTCAGGACGCAAATCGGTCTCCATGCTCCTAACCCTTTGCTACTCTGCTACTCACTGAACACTGAGCTTCATTCGCTTACCCATAAACCACAGCTGGTTCTCCTTTCTCCCGGGAGCTGCTGTTGGAGTCGGGGGTCTTTCTTTCCAGGAGGGTGGAGCAGGGATGAATGATACCAGGCATTTGATTGGAAACTATTCCTTGAAGTCCTCAAGCATCTTTGTAACACACGGAAATGCCCATACGAGACAAACAGATGTGAGCAGCAGATCATGCTCAGTACCTTCCCACTACACTGGGGCAGTGTCCACTGCCCACCCTGAACTTTCCACTTTTCTCTGACACATCCCAATCACAGTCATAGCTCATGAGCATTATAGCCAAAACTTCTAGTTGTAAGGGAGACTCTCAGTAAAGTCAGGTTGGTTAACAATATTGACGTGTACTCTCCTGGACCAAGGAGTGCTCAGATGATGGCGGGGGTGGAGACAGAGCTTGGATGCATGGCCTCGGGGGTCCATAGGTGAGCGTGGGGGCTCCTGGGACTGGGGAGGGGGCCACAGGTGAGAAGAGAAGGAGGAACATGCCACGGACGGGGTTGGCTCTCCCCAAGCTTCCATGTGCCAGTGAAGAATGCCAGAAAGTCCACGATATTCTAAATACAAAGCAAGCCTTCCAAGTTGTTAGGGAGGCTTATTTGTCAAGGTTGTATAAAATATTATATTAATTGTTTGTGAGCTTGATTTATAACTTTCAAGTATTTAGATGGGGGTCTGGCCTAGATCCAATAGACAGAGTGCCTGATGAACTATGGACTGAGGTTCAGGACATTGTACAGGAGACAGGGATCAAGACCATCCCCATGGAAAAGAAATGCAAAAAAGCAAAATGGCTGTCTGGGGAGGTCTTACAAATAGCTATGAAAAGAGGAGAAGCGAAAAGCAAAGGAGAAAAGGAAAGATATAAGCATCTGAATGCAGAGTTCCAAAGAATAGCAAGAAGAGATAAGAAAGCCTTCCTCAGTGATCAATGCAAAGAAATAGAGGAAAACAACAGAATGGGAAAGACTAGGAATCTCTTCAAGAAAATTAGAGACACTAAGGGAACATTTCATGCAAAGATGGGCTCGATAAAGGATGGAAATGGTACGGACCTAACAGAAGCAGAAGATATTAAGAAGAGGTGGCAAGAATACACAGAAGAACTATACAAAAAAGATCTTTATGACCCAGATAATCACGATGATGTGATCACTGACCTAGAGCCAGACATCCTGAAATGTGAAGTCAAGTGGGCCTTAGAAAGCATCACTACGAACAAAGCTAGTGGAGGTGATGGAATTCCAGTGGAGCTATTCCAAATCCTGAAAGATGATGCTGTGAACGTGTTGCATTCAATATGCCAGCAAATTTGGAAAACTCAGCAGTGGCCACAGGACTGGAAAAGGTCAGTTTTCATCCCAATCCCAAAGAAAGGCAATACCAAAGAATGCTCAAACTACCACACAATTGCACTCAGCTCACACGCTAGTAAAGTAATGCTCAAAATTCTCCAGGCCAGGCTTCAGCAATATGTGAACCGTGAACTTCCTGATGTTCAAGCTGGTTTTAGAAAAGGCAGAGGAACCAGAGATCAAATTGCCAACATCCGCTGGATCATGGAAAAAGCAAGAGAGTTCCAGAAAAACATCTATTTCTGCTTTATTGACTATGCCAAAGCCTTTGACTGTGTAGATCACAATAAACTGTGGAAAATTCTGAAAGAGATGGGAATACCAGACCACCTCACCTGCCTCTTCAGAAACCTCTATGCAGGTCAGGAAGCAACAGAACTAGACATGGACCAACAGACTGGTTCCAAATAGGAAAAGGAGTACGTCAAGGCTGTATATTGTCACCCTGTTTATTTAACTTTATGCAGAGTACATCATGAGAAACGCTGGACTGGAAGAAGCACAAGCTGGAATCAAGATTCCTGGGAGAAACATCAATAACCTCAGATATGCAGATGACACCACCCTTATGGCAGAAAGTGAAGAGGAACTAAAAAGCCTCTTGATGAAGGTAAAAGTGGAGAGTGAAAAAGTTGGCTTAAAGCTCAACATTCAGAAAATGAAGATCATGGCATCCGGTCCCATCACTTCATGGGAAATAGATGGGGAAACAGTGGAAACAGTGTCAGACTTTATTTTTCTGGGCTCCAAAATCACTGCAGATGGTGACTGCAGCCATGAAATTAAAAGATGCTTACTCCTTGGAAGGAAGTTATGACCAACCTAGATAGCATATGCAAAAGCAGAGACATTACTTTGCCAACAAAGGTCTGTCTAGTCAAGGCTATGGTCTTTCCTGTGGTCATGTATGGATGTGAGAGCTGGACTGTGAAGAAGGCTGAGCGCCGAAGAATTAATGGTTTTGAACTGTGGTGTTGGAGAAGACTCTTGAGAGTCCCTTGGACTGTAAAGAGATCCAACCAGACCATTCTGAAGGAGATCAGCCCTGGGATTTCTTTGGAAGGAATGATGCTGAAGCTGAAACTCCAGTACTTTGGCCACCTCATGCAAAGAGTTGACTCATTGGAAAAGACTCTGATGCTGGGAGGGATTGTGGGCAGGAGGAGAAGGGGACGGCAGAGGATGAGATGGCTGGATGGCATCACTGATTTGATGGACGTGAGTCTGAGTGACCTCCGGGAGTTGGTGATGGACAGGGAGGCCTGGAGTGCTGTGATTCATGGGGTCGGAAAGAGTCGGACACGACTGAGCAACTGAACTGAACTGAACTAGGGCTTCCCAGGTGGTATTAGTGGTAAAGAACCCACCTGCCAATGCAGGAGATGTGTAGGGGTCTCCGGTTTGATCTCTGGGTTGGGAAGATCCCCTGGAGAAGGAAATGGCAAACCCCTTCAGTATTCTTGCCTGGAGAATCCCCTGAACAGAGGAACCTGGTGGGCTATAGTCCATAGGATCACAAAGAGTTGGACATGACTGAGTGACTTAGCCTGCACACAGAAGCACACTAGGGCCTGGAGCCCAGCTCGCGGAGAGCCTGGCCTGTGCACTGTGCACTCTCCAGGCTCACTCGGGGCTCTTTCCACCTGTCAGACACCGGTATACGTGGTATCTTCTGAGAAAGGCCATCTCCGGACACCCTGTCCTGCACAGCCCTCCCAGTACAAGCCGGTCCCTCTATTCTTTTCCTCTGTTTTATCCACAGCCCTTGCATTATTTGTGTTCTTGTTTACGGTACCTCCAGCCCAAAACCTCTCCTTCTCTGCCGCGAGGATTTTGTTTCACTACTCATGACTTTAGTCCCAGCGCCCAAAAACACAAGATAAGTGGTTCATAAATACTGAAATGAGGAAAGACTAATGGAACATTGAAAGCAGTGGATAAATTGATAAATAAAATATATGTATATGTATATGCACTTTCATCATAGGTAACAATAATAAAGAGTTGTACTATGATGCTTTTTTTAAAAACGTTTATTTTATATTGGACTATAGTTGACTTACAATGTCGTGTTAGTTTCACGGGTATTGCAAAGTGACTCAGTTATACATGTATATATATATACATACATGCATGCATATTCTTTTAAAAATCCTTTCTTCATTTAAGTTATTACAGAATATCGAGCAGAGACCCGGTGCTATACGGTAGGCCCTCATTGGTTACCTGTTTAAAATACAGTAGTGTGTGTATGTCAGTCCCAAATTCTCAATTTATCCCTTCCTGATGCTTTTTGTAATGTCTGTACACAATTCTCTCCTGTTCCTTTTGTTTTTTGTAATTTATTTATTTTTAATTGGAGAATAATTGATTTACAACACTGTGCTGGCTTCTGCCGTACATCAAGACGAATCAGCCATAAGCATATGTATGTCCCCTCCCTTTACACCTCCCTCCCAACTCCAACCTGCATCCCACCCCTCTATATTGTAGGCAGCCAGCTAATTACAGAGTTAACAATACAAAGCAATTATTTTGAGGATACAGTAGGAAAGAGAAGCAACAGATATAGGAATAGTTTGTCTTATATCAAACAAAATACTTTTACCCTTTTCTCTCTCAGTCCCTTCTGGATCCAAGACAAATAAACTACAGCAAAGTCAAACCTAATTTCTTTTTGGGCCTATAAGAGGATGCTACATTTATTACACGTGTTACACATATGTTAATTCTTTTCTGACACTAAAGAAATTACTGGGAATGCAGATTTCAATAATAACACAGTAAGTCCAGAGTTACTTAAGTTATTAATTTGAGCTTCATTTTCTGAGAAAATATACACATTGTTTCAGAACTGAATACCGGTTATTTTGACCATTTCTTAATATTAAACGTTATTTGTAAAGGTCAAATTATAATATTTCATATAAATATTCCTACAAATTATATTAAGGTAAATAAATATATCTTGAAGGAAGAGAGATTTGGGATTCAGTGTATGTTTCATCACGTATTTGTTGTTGTCATTGTTGATAGAAAATCTTCCATTTCAACACTTTGTAAAAGGAAGACTATGCATGGAGTAAACCATCTATTAATTTATTCTTTAGTCAAAATTAAAACGGGTACATAATTGCCACATCTTTAGCTCTCGTGAAACAGAGCTTTGAACCTCTACCATCATCGTCTGTTGAAATGAAACTCACTGAGTTTCAGTAAGGATTGGGCTGTACTCTCAGTACATTCAATACAGTTAAACGCACGGGCTCCTGTATGATCCCCGCGTCCCTGTCTACCTACTTCATTCCCCTTCTCTTCTCCTTTTGAACTGCTGACCCAAGTTAGTAGCCAAACATAATAATACAGCGTTTGATCCTCTGGAAACCCATAAAATTACAAACCAGCAACCACCAGGATGTTGGCAGAATTTCTGTGGACAGCAACCAGCACGGGACGTTTTTCTTTTGGAAATGAAGCAGTACATGAGACTGTTGATACGTGAGTGAGGAAGGTATGACTTTTGCCAACTCCTCTCCCCCACCTCATTCTCACAACCCCTGGAGATGGAGAGACAGAATTCGTCTTTTAAAGTACTGAAGGCTTTTCTCCTTTAACTGTGAGTATTACAGCCTCCTGCTTTCAGCCACTTTAAAATCCATCCTGCTTATTTTTATTAAGCACTAATGGAGTTTTATAACCATGAGCTAAGTACTATAAAGAATAAAGATATAAATAAAATACACCCTCTACATGCCTTCAAGAATAATAAACTCTAATGGCAACATTAGGTTCGAATGTAGTGAGAAACTCTCTCGTCCCTACAATAAAATTGCTGATTAATCATATAGCTGAATCCAAATGAAAGAAAGGGAAATTCTCAGGTTCCAGAAATAAAGAGGCAACTCAAGCTAGAGAGATAAGTTTATAGATGATTGCCAGAAGGAACCCCAGAAACTGAATGGAACGGCTAGACCATGGATGATTCATATAGAGAACAGGAGGGGTTGCATTGAACTTGTATTAGACTTAGATTTAGAACTGAGCCTTATGTCCAGCTTGGGACTTTCCCGGTGGCTCAGATGATAAAGAACCTGCCTGCAATGCGGGAGAACCAGGTTCGATCCCTGGATCGGTCAGGAAGATCCCCTGCAGGAGGGCATGGCAACCCATTCCAATATTCTTGCCTGGAGAATCCCCATGGACAGAGGAGCCTGGAAGACTACAGTTCATGGGGTCACAAAGAGTTGGACATGAACGAGCAACTAACACATCCTGCTAGGTCTGGGCTAGATTTAAATCTTCTACGCTGCGTGGGCTAAGACCTTTCACCAGCTTGTGTATATGGCCATGGGAATGTATATCTCTGCCTGAGCTCCTCTTAGTGGGAGGAGAAAACAAAGCATCTTATTGGAAGTTTCAGGCTAACACCACATATTGGCGTGGGGCAAAGTTCATATAGTTAACTGTATACACATTGAAAACTTGAATTTCTAACCAAAAATACTCCCAAAAAGAAATCCTCAGGCTTAGATGATTTATCGATCAGTTCTGAGTAGGTAACTATTCCGTGCTCTTATATGGAAAGATTCAGTATTGTTAAAATGTAAATTTTCTACCCAATTGATCCACAGATTTCAGTGATATCCCAATACCACCATTTTTACACCTTGGTCCAAGATGAGTGTTCCAGCACTAGAAGGAAGGAAGAAAGGAGGGAAGCTTCCTCCTTCCAGGAAGCTACACCACTGTTTTCACTTACATATACCACGAATATATGGTATGTATATGTAAGTGAATATACATATTTCACTTACATATTAAGTGAGTCCGAACTTACTAACTTATGGCACACTAACTGCAAGGATTCCCAGGTGGCTCAGCGGTGAAGAATCCGCCTGCCAAAGCAGGAGACATAAAAGACGCAGGTTTGATCCCTGGGTAGGGAGGATCCCCTGGAGAAGGGCATGGCAACACCCTCCTGGGAAATGCAGTAGACAGTGGAACCTGGCAGGCTCCAGTCCATGGGGTCATCAAGAGTTGGACCTGGCTTAGTGATGAAACAACAACAAACTGCAAGGAAATCTTGGAAAGTTAGCTTTTTAAAATGTATTTTTAAATTTAATTTTTATTTTATATTGGTCTAGAGTTGATTTACAATGTTGTGTTAGTTTCAGGTGTATGGCAAGTGATTCAGTCACGCACATACGTGTATCTGTTCGTCTTGAAATTTTTTCCCAGTTAGGTTATTACAGGTCTTCCCTGGTGGCTCAGTCAGTAAAGACTACGCCTGCAATGTGAGAGACCTGGGTTCAGTCCCTGGGTCAGGGAGATCCCCTGGAGAAGGAAATAGCAACCCACTCCAGTATTCTTGCCTGGAGAATTCCATGGACAGAGGAGCCTCCTGGGCTAGAGTCCATAGAGTCACAAAGAGTAGGACATGACTGAGTGACTGACACTTGGATTATTATAGAATATTGAACAGAGTTCCCTGTGCTATACAGTAGGTCCTTGTTATCTATTTTATATTTAGTAGTATATATATATCTCAATCCCAAACTCCTAATTTCTCCCTCCCCTCTGCGTTCCCCCTTGGTAAGTTTGTTTTCAAAGTCTGTAAATCTGTTTTGCAAATAAGTTCATTTCTATCATTTTTTAATATTCCACATACAAATGATATCATATGATATTTGTCTTTGTCTGATTTACTTCACTTGGTATGATAATCTCTAGTTTCATCCATGTCCCTGCAAATGGTATCACTTCATTCTTTTTTATGGTTGAGTTACCTCATTCTTTTTTATGGTTGAGTACTATTGGGATCATGGAAAAAGCAAGAGAATTCCAGAAAAACATCTGTTTCTGCTTTATTGACTATGCCAAAGCCTTTGACTGTGTAGATCACAATAAACTGTGGAAAATTCTGAAAGAGATGGGAATACCAGACCACTTGATCTGCCTCTTGAGAAATCTGTATGCAGGTCAGAAAGCAACAGTTAGAACTGGTCATGGAACAACAGACTGGTTCCAAATAGGAAAAGGAGTACGTCAAGGCTGTATATTGTCACCCTGTTTATTTAACTTATATGCAGAGTACATCATGAGAAATGCTGGACTGGAAGAAACACAAGTTGGAATCAAGATTGCTGGGAGAAATATCAATAACTTCAGATATGCAGATGATACCACCCTTATGGCAAAAAGTGAAGAGGGGCTAAAACGCCTCTTGATGAAAGTGAAAGTGGAGAGTGAAAAGGTTGGCTTAAAGCTCAACATTCAGAAAACGAAGATCATGGCATCTGGTCCCATCACTACGTGGGAAATAGATGGAGAAACAGTGGAAACAGTGTCAGACTTTATTTTTCTGGGCTCCAAAATCACTGCAGATGGTGACTGCAGCCATGAAATTAAAAGACGCTTACTCCTTGGAAGGAAAGTTATGACCAACCTAGATAGCATATTCAAAAGCAGAGACATTACTTTGCCAACAAAGGTTCACCTAGTCAAGGCTATGGTCTTTCCTGTGGTCATGTATGGATGTGAGAGCTGGACTGTGAAGAAGGCTGAGCGCCGAAGAATTGATGCTTTTGAACTGTGGTGTTGGAGAAGACTCTTGAGAGTCCCTTGGACTGCAAGGAGATCCAACCGGTCCATTCTGAAGAAGATCAGCCCTGGGATTTCTTTGGAAGGAATGATGCTAAAGCTGAAACTCCAGTATTTTGGCCACCTCATGCGAGGAGTTGACTCATTGGAGAAGACTCTGATGCTGGGAGGGATTGGGGGCAGGAGGAGAAGGGGACGACAGAGGATGAGATGGCTGGATGGCATCACTGACTTGATGGATGTGAGTCTGAGTGACCTCCGGGAGCTGGTGATGGACAGGGAAGCCTGGCGTGCTGCGGTTCATGGGGTCGCAAAGAGTCGGACACGACTGAGAGACTGATCTGATCTGATCTGATCTGACTATTCCATCATATACATACATATATATACACATGCCACATTCTCTTTAGCCGTCCCTCGGTTGATGGGTAGTTCGGTTGCGTCCAGGTCTTAGCTGCTGTGAGTGGTGCCGCTATGGACACGGGGTGCATGTATCTTTTTCAGTTACGGTCTTCTCTAGATATGTGCCTATGAGTAGAAAAGGTATTGTTTGTAGATGTTCATAAGCCTAAAAGAAAGCTGACATATGTATGGGAGTTTCATTTCCGCCAAAGAAAGAAAGAAAGAAAAAACAGATTTGAGGTGGTTAAATTATAGTGTCTGTCCTGATAAAACTGTCATTCAAACATATATCTGTCAGACTCCAAAACAGGAGCTTCCAAGTTGGTGGTCCTTAGAGGCCCTCACCAGTCTTTTCTATTCAAAGTCATCTCTTTACTAAGCCTTTTCCTTTTTTGTGGAATAGTGTATGTTTATTTTAATCTGTGTTTCATGTCCATGTACACTTAGCACATGAAAATATTCACGAGGTCAGAGAAGAGGAAAATCCGAACTGTATGATGTCTACAAAATCTCGAGTTAGTTTTATGAATATTTTTAATCTCCTTTAAAGCATGGACTCACTCTTTGCTACAAAGTTTGAGTCACGGATTTCAAAGAATCCAACGTAATTTTAAGGTTCTCAAGTGTTTTTTCTTAGGATAAGGGAAACTGCTAATGGGCTAAGAAGTCCACACTAAATGTAAGTAATTCAGATTTAAAAATGATACTTTCATTCCTTACAGCAAATTAAAATAGTAAGAGGCCCATGGATCTCATTTCTCATGAACAAAAAGCTAAATCTGGTCAAAATTACCTCAAATGAGGAAATCCCATTCAAGGGTGAAACACTCAAGTCCTGCATAACCATGCTTTATCCTAGAATTAGAGGTTCTTTAAATTCTTGCAGGAAAGGTGTTAGAAACTCTGGATTATTGGTGTCAACACAAAGAAATACAGTACTTACTCTACTTTATCAGGCTTTGTTTCATTGCATGTTACAAAGACTGTATTTTTCACAGATTGAAGGTTTGAGGCAACCCTGTGTCAAGTAAGTCTATCAGCATCATCTTTCCACAGCATCTGCTCACTGTGTCTCCATATCTCGTTTTGGTATTCTTGAAATATTTCAAACTTTTTCATTATTAGTATGTTTGTTATACTCATTTGTGACCAGTCATCTTTGATCTTACTCCTAGGACTTGCAGAAGGCTCAGATGATAGCATTTTTTTAAAAGCAATAAACGAATTTTTAAGTTGGTAAAGAATCCACCTGCAATGCAGGAGACCCTGGTTTGATTCCTGGGTCACCAACATCCCCTGGAGAAGGGATAGGCTACCCACTCCAGTATTCCTGGGCTTCCCTGCTGGCTCAGATGGTAAAGAATCCGCCTGCAATGCAGGAGACCTGGGCTCGATCCTGGATTGGGAAGATCCCCTGGAGGAGGGCATGGCAACCCACTCCAGTACTCTTTCCTGGAGAATCCTGTGGACAGAGGAGCCTGGAAGACTACAGTCCATGGGGTCACAGAGAGTTGAACACGACTGAACGACTCAGCACACATTTGTTTTAGACCTACTCCTCTTGCACACTTAATAGACTTAATAGATGGTATAGTCAAAGTATCCCTTCTATGCACTGGAAAACCAGAAAGTGTGCACAACTCACTTTACTGCAGCCAGCACTCATGCTGTAATCTGAAATGGAACCTGCAGGATCTCCAGGGGTGAACAGACTCATTAATGCGGCTTTAGATGAGCACGAAATGGAACTGGAGGCTGACGATTTTGCTTGGGTGGTGGTGTTACTTAGGATAAATGCCTTGGATGGACAGATAGCGCTTCAGCACTACATACAGTTCCTTTCTCAGAGTTCTGCAGAACCCCTGGCTCCAGCATGCTCAGAAGATGTTTGTCAAGTTAAATAATCGATGTCACACACTCACAGTTCTTTCCTGAGAGACAGAATGTTCTTCCCACACATCCCAGGACCTGACAGGATGTTCCAGCACTTCTACTTTCCATGTGTTACATTCAAATGAACAAATTAGTGTTTGTTGTCTATAGTTTTATGAAACTGAAAATGAAAGTGAAAATGTCAGTTTCCAGAATCTCAACTTGCAAAAGACACAAGTTCTTTTGAGTTATAAATCAGAAAAGCAGTATCAGAAATGACTGAGGCCACCAAATGGATACTGCTTTTTTTTTTTATTGATTCTACTTGTCTGTGCTTTTCAAATCAACTTTAATTACTAGTTGAAACAGCTGAATTAGGAAGCTTTCAGTAACCAGTAAACAAGAAAGCTGAGGGTAAAGACTTTTGCCTCCTGAATATTACAAACATCAAATTCAGGTTGCTGGGTGGATGATGGATTCTACCTGTTTCAGCTGATGAACCTCCAGTCCCTGAAAGAGTGCATTAGGAACGTGGTAGACAGTGAACAGATATCTGCCGAATCTGCTGATTCACAGATTATCACAGAGTCGGAGTAAGGAAGCCACTGGACATGCTTTAGGCAGGAGACAGGAAGTAGCTAGGAGAGTCAGAAACCAGTATGATGACACAGAAAATCTGCCTGAAGCACTTTATCTCAGACTGATATTTTTAACAAAGATGCAAGCCCAGTCCTTCTCTACACTTCTTAGCATCAGATTCTCTTTGGGGAACATGTAAGCTGAAGCTATGTTACTGGATTTCAATTCCAGTTTGAAGAAGAAATGCTGGGGAATAACTTTGTAGTAACTGTATGTATGTGTGTGTGTATGTGTGCATGCGTGCTAAATCATTTCAGTCATGTCCGACTCTGCCATCCTATGCACTGTAGCCCGCCAGGCTCCTCTGTCCACGGCACTCTCCAGACAAGAATACTGGAGTGGGTTGCCATTTCCTCCTCCGGGGGACCTTTGCGACTCAGGGATCGAACCCACGTCTCTTCCACCTCCTGCATTGGTAGGCGGATTCTTTATCACCAGTGCCACCTGGGCAGACCGTGTGTGTGTGTGTGTGTGTGTGTGTGTAAATGCATATATTTGTTGTTGTTCAGTTGCTAAGTTGTGTCTGACTCTTTGCAACCCCATGGACTGTAGCCTGGCCAGGCTCCTTTGTCCTTGGGATTTCCCAGGCAGGAATACTGGAGTGGGTTGCCATTTCCTGTTGATTAAGGCATCAGGTTAATTGTGTGGATGTAACATGGTTTGTTTATCCAGCCACTGAATGGAAACCATCTGGACTGTACCCAGGATTTGGCGATTGGGAAAAAAAAGTGTGCCGACCATTAGCATATAGGTTTTTCTGTACACCCCAAATTTCATGTTTCTTGGGTAAACATCAGGGTTAAAATGGCTGGGTCACATGGCAAATGTGTGTTTAAAACAAATTGTCAAATTATTTACCAAAGTTCTGTGATCAGAGGTTTGAGGAGGGCCTCTCCATAGTTCGAGGGGAAAACCAGTCTATTATGCAGGAAAGTAAACGCAACTGTGTTTTCTGTTCATGGTGGCACCCTCTTACTACGGGAAGCATAGTGATATTCAAAACGAGAACGGTTTAATACTGCAAGAAAATGGGACGATGTGCAGTGCCAAACCCAATCACAGGGCATCGACAGCATTTACGTCTCCATCCCAAACAACCCACTTCCTACCACCCTGGCAAGGCCACACGCTGACCGTCCAGTTCTTTGTCTTCTAAGGCCTACCTCAATCAAGCCCTTTTCTCCCAGCTTTGAACTCCTAAGGGAAAGGAGAAGGATAAAATCTGCGGGTTACTTTTGCAACAAGTTATGTTCTTTCTCAATGAATTTTCCATGACATCTGTTTAGGAAAATCTCAGAATACACCAAAATGAGATAATGATGGGGTTTTATATTTATCAAAGGCTGCCTTACCCCCACACACAAATAAGCTAAGTCCCCATTGCATGGAAGGACACTTTCGTATGCCCAGAGGCAGAGTCCATGAAAGGGAAATTAAGAAGAAGGGGGAACTGGTTCTGATGGGTAAGACCTCCCTGAATCCTGCCGCAAAGCTGGAGGCGTCTGAACTTGGCGGTGCTGACGGTTTTGTCAATGTGGTCTCCCTTTTGCTTTTGGTATTGACTCATCTTACTGCTTCTGCTTCCAGGTTGGACTTGAAAATAAATGCTCAAGTTCTTGATGACTCAGAAAGATGAGAGCTTCCTTTTGAACGTTTCACAGTTGGTCCCAAGTAGTAGCTGATTCAGAGGCAGCATGGCTCCATCAGTGATCGGCTGCTTCAGGCAAGCTCATTAGCTTGCTTTAAGTCAAGAGTGCACTCTGAGAATACAAGCACTCTGAACTAATATCTGCTTTCCTCTCTTAGCGCCTTCAGAGGCCACACAATTTATTATTGTGACTATTAAGAGGGATAAAACCCATTTCCATGTTCATGGTGGCCATAGCAAGAAATTATTGGATCTTACGCCAACAAAGGTCCAAATAGTCAAAGCTATGGTCTTTCCAGTGGTCATGGATGGATGTGAGAGTTGGACTATAATGAAGGTTGAGAGCTGAATAATTGATATTTTCTAACTATGGTGTTGGAGAAGACTCTTGAGAGTCCCTTGGACAGCAAGGAGAGCAAACCAATCCATCCTAAATGAGATCAAGCCTGAATATTCATTTGAGCTGAATATATCAGAAGGGCTGATGCTGAAGCTGAAGTTCCAATACTTTGGCCACCTAATGTGAAGAGTCAACTCGTTGGAAAAGACCCTGATGCTGGGAAAGATTGAGGGCAGGAGGAGAAGGGAAAACAAAGGATAAGCTGGTTGAATGGCATCCCTGACTCAATGGCCATGGGTTGAGCAAACTCCGGGCAGTAGTGAAGGACAGGGAGGCCTGGCATGCTGCAGTCCACAGGGTCACAAAGAGTCAGACATGACTTAGCGAGTGCATGATAACAACAATTTTCACTCTAAGTTCTGTAGAAATGCATGTTTATAGCAGTGGCTACTGGAAATATTTTGAACCCTTTACATGTATCTGTTGCACCCCTGTTAAAGAAGAAAATATACCTGAGATTAACCTCAGACTGTTTTTGCTTAACTCCTCTTGACAATAAAGTGTTTCTCAGGGTATCAATAGTGCTTACGTGTCAGTCCCAATCTGACACTATGCATAAAATAGATAACTAACGAGAACCGGCCGTATAGCCCAGGGAACTCTGTTCAATGCACTGTGGTGACCTGATGGGAAGGGAGTCCAAAAGGGCGGGGATGTATGTTTATATATGGCTGATCCAGGCTTCCACGGCGGCTCAGTGGTAAAGAACCCGCCTGCCAATACGGAAGACGTGGGTTCCATCCCTGGGTCGGGAAGATACTCTGGAGAAGGAAAAGGCAACCCACTCCAGTACTCTTGCCTGGGAAATCACATGGACAGAGGAACTTGGTGGGCTACAGTTTAGGGGTTGCAAAGAGACGGACACGACTGAGTGAACAGTAACACAAACGGCTGATTCATTCCGTTGCGTGTCAGAAGCTAACACATCATTGTAGAGCAACTGTTCGTCAATAAAAAAAATTAATTAAAAACAAACAAACTAACGATGTCTGTGAAGCATCCCAGAGTCAGGTCCTCGCTCCTCTGACCCTCAGACTGCACGTCTACAAAGGAGCTCGGATTTGTAGCCTTGACACGGCGTGTCCTACTTTTCCAGCAGCGCAGGAAGCAAGCAGGAGAAAAGGGGCCGTGAGCTGCCAACAAACAAACAAAATGACTCCACGTCTAGAAACGGGTTTCACCCTCCAAGGTCCCACGTCCGTCCGGCGTATCTTGTGTCTGTAAATGTCAAAACTAATAGGAGAAAAGAACGCAGACAAAACCCAGAAATCTGGCCACTGCTTATTTCCTATTTTCAGCTAAGATAACTCATATCTGCATGATCAAAACAGATGTTTTAGAAATCTCAGCAATCTCTCATCAATCAGACACCACTGAGCAAATATTAACTCCAGAATATGATGAGATAGCCCTATACACCATCAGAGCCATAATAAGACTCTGAAATTATTGATTTAATCCTTGATCGCTTCCCAGTTTCCATCCACAAGGCAATATAGAATATTCAGCCAAATTCCCTTCAAAGTATCTTAAAAAATCAAACTTTTCACATTGCCTCAAGTGTTTATCCTACCATCTCACATATTTTTACTTAGATTTTCTTTATAGCATGCTTAATTTTTTTTTTTACATTTTAGCTTTATCCAATATTCATATTTGTTTTGTCTTTTTAAAGCATGCTATGATCATCCTTTACTGTGATGCCCTTTGCCCCTGCATTGTTGCTTTTTCCACCACAGACACATGTGCACTCTGCCATCAGTGAACACAGAAGTCAGTGCTGTCTGTCGCGTGTACACACCTTGCTCCCCAGGCGCCCTCTCTCTATTTACCAGATAAGAGTAAGGGAGAAATTCTGTAAAAAGCAATGTCCTTATCTTTTCTGGAATAAACAATCAATCATCTCAAGCCTCTCAGAAGATTTTCCAGGAAATATGAGCCATTATATTGAGGCTCCTCAAGTTCCTCAAGAACTCTGCAAGGCAAGGACTTCCTCAGTGGCCCAGTGGTTAAGACTGCCTTCCAATGCAGTGAGTGAGGGTTCGATTCCCGGCTGGGGAGCTGAGATCCCACATGCCTTGTGGCCAAAAGCTCAGAACATAAAGCAGAAGCAACATTGCAATAGATTTAATACAAACTTAAAAAAAAAGAAAAAGTTTATAGAACTCTACAAGGCAGAGGAAGCCCCTCAAGATCTATTGAATAGGTAAAACAACACACTTACTGGTAAAGGATCTTTTTTCTCAATCGTTCAACAATCTTTTGATTGCCCTTTATGCACAAACCCCTCTGTTTATGAAAATTAAATTCCTTGAGGGATATATTTGCCAGAGATTCTGCAAGAAAAAAAATGCCACATTTGATTTGTGGTAGTTTGAGGAAGATTTAATGGAGGAATTATTAGCAAAGTTGTGGGTAGAGGTCAGAGAAATCACACACACACACACACACACCGTACACACAAACAGGGCAGTCAGCACCCCCAGGGCTAGTAACACCCAAGCTATAGTCAGTGGCTCAGTAGATGAGGAAGAGAGCAGCTCCCGAGTCCTGACAGGAGGCTCCTGGAGAGACAGGAGGAGGGGACAGCATGGGGGTGGGGGTCGGGGTGGGGCAGAGACAAGGGCAGCCTGAGCAGACCCCACAGAGAGGGGGACACAGGACAGAAAGATGACCCGGCCCTTCGCTCTTCACTCCCACTGTGGCCTCCCACTGGCTGAGCCCAAAGGAAATGCAAAGGACCTGATGGAATCTAGAATGGTCAGCCTCCCAGAGCCCGCAGCAAGATGGAGAATGATGGAGAAGGACTCCAGGGAGGATCTCACAAGGCCGCTAGTCCCAGCGGCAGCACTCATCTTAATGACCCAACTTCACTGAAATAAAGATGACTCTGGGACACCCCTGGTGGTCCAGTGGCTGAGACTGTGTGCTCCCAACGCAGGGGGCCCGGGTTCCACTCCTGGTCAAGGAACTGGATCCCACATGACTCAACTAAAGATTCCACATGCCGCAACCAAGACAGCAAATAAATATTTTTTTTTTTAAAGAAGATCTTCATCTTGTTTTAGAGGAGACTAAGAGAGGTTGGACACCCAGTTCTGGCTGAGAAGTAGAATATACTGACTATTTTGTACTTTGTGGGAATGTGACATAGTCTATTTTTGTATGACGATTTGTTAGTTTCTGCAGTTGGGTCTGCTTGAAAGGTTGGAAGTCAATACCTAAATTCTGTAGTCTACAAATTGAAGAAATGCTCTGAAGTGTATATTTAACACAGAGACCTAAAAATGAAGCATTTGGTGGACAGACGCTAAGGCAGCCACATGACCCCTGCTCTCAGGCGTTCATGCCTTTGGAGGTCTTCTCCCCCCTGAGGATGGTGGTAGCCGTGACTTGCCTTTACCCACAGAAACTGCAGAGGACTGCTGTCTCTCCTGTGATGATGCTCACTATGTGACAGAGGTGGTGACCTCACTGCCATGATCACATTATATAAAATCGCTCTACCAGCAAGCAGTCTCATGCTAAAGACTCTCTCTTCTGCCAGGTTGAGGGAATAAGCTGTTGGGTAAAAGCCTGATGAGGTACCAGATGACACAAGAGCTATGGTAATCCTTAGAGCTGTGAGCAGCCCCTGGTCAACAGACAGCAAGAAGCAAAGGCCTCCATTCTATAGCCACAGAGAGCTGAATTCTGCCAGCACACTGAATGCTTTGGGTAGCAGATCCACCCCAGTCAAGCCTCCAGATGAGAACCCAGCTCCGACCAACACCTTGATGGTAACTTTCCAGACAACCCAGCTAAACCAAGTCCAGATTCCTCACCATAGAACCTGTTAGATAAGAAATGTGTGTTGCTTTAAGCCATAAAGTTGGTGGTCACTGGGGCTTCCCTGATCGCTCAGCAGGTAAAAAAATCTGCCTGCAATGCAGGACACACAGGAGACGTGGGTTTGATCCTTGATTCGGGAAGATCCCCTGGAGGAGGGCACGGCAACCCACTGCAGTACTCTTGCCTGGAGAGTCCCACGGACTGAGGAGCCTGGTGGGTTACAGTCCAAAGGGTTGCAAAGAGTCAGACATGACTGAGTGACTAAGCTTGCACACACATTTGTAGTTGTTATGACGCTAGGAACAAAGCTAGTGGAGGTGATGGAATTCCAGTGGAGCTATTCCAAATCCTGAAAGATGATGCTGTGAAAGTGCTGCACTCAATATGCCAGCAAATTTGGAAAACTCAGCAGTGGCCACAAGATTGGAAAAGGTCAGTTTTCATCCCAATCCCAAAGAAAGGCAATACCAAAGAGTGCTCAAACTACCGCACAATTGCACTCATCTCACACGCTAGTAAAGTAATGCTCAAAATTCTCCAAGCCAGGCTTCAGCAATATGTGAACCGTGAACTTCCTGATGTTCAAGCTGGATTTGGAAAAGGCAGAGGAACCAGAGGTCAAATTGCCAACATCCGCTGGATCATCGAAAAAGCAAGAGAATTCCAGAAAAACATCTATTTCTGCTTTATTGACTATGCCAAAGCCTTTGACTGTGTAGATCACAATAAACTGTGGAAAATTCTGAGAGAGATGGGAATACCAGACCACCTGATCTGCCTCTTGAGAAATCTGTATGCAGGTCAGGAAGCAACAGTTAGAACTAGTCATGGAACAACAGACTGGTTCCAAATAGGAAAAGGAGTACGTCAAGGCTGTATATTGTCACCATGTTTATTTAACTTATATGCAGAGTACATCATGAGAAATGCTGGACTGGAGGAAACACAAGTTGGAATCAAGATTGCCGGGAGAAATATCAATAACCTCAGATATGCAGATGATACCACCCTTATGGCAGAAAGTGAAGAGGAACTAAAAAGTCTCTTGATGAAAGTGAAAGTGGAGAGTGAAAAAGTTGGCTTAAAGCTCAACATTCAGAAAATGAAGATCATGGCATCTGGTCCCATCACTACGTGGGAAATAGATGGGGAAACAGTGGAAACAGTGTCAGATTTTATTTTTATGGGCTCCAAAATCACTGCAGATGGTGACTGCAGCCATGAAATTAAAAGACACTTACTCCTTGGAAGGAAAGTTATGACCAACCTAGATAGCATGTTCAAAAGCAGAGACATCACTTTGCCAACAAATGTTCTCCTAGTCAAGGCTATGGTCTTTCCTGTGGTCATGTATGGATGTGAGAGCTGGACTGTGAAGAAGGCTGAGTGCCGAAGAATTGATGCTTTTGAACTGTGGTGTTGGAGAAGACTCTTGAGAGTCCCTTGGACTGCAAGGAGATCCAACCGGTCCATTCTGAAGGAGATCAGCCCTGGGATTTCTTTGGAAGGAATGATGCTAAAGCTGAAGCTCCAGTATTTTGGCCACCTCATGTGAGGAGTTGACTCATTGGAGAAGACTCTGATGCTGGGAGGGATTGAGGGCAGGAGGAGAAGGGGACGGCAGAGGATGAGATGGCTGGATGGCATCACTGACTCGATGGATGTGAGTCTGGGTGACCTCCGGGAGTTGGTGATGGACAGGGAGGCCTGGCGTGCTGCAGTTCATGGGGTCGCAAAGAGTCGGACACGACTGAGCGACTGATCTGATCTGATCTGATGACGTCACAGAAAATGAATACAAATAGGTATTTAATTTTTCCATATTGTGTTATTTAATAACTCTTTAGAACATTCTCCCAGACTCCCTGCAACATGGGTCTTGTGGCTCAGTCATTATTTTAGTCAACAAGCAGGGTATCCCCCACGCAGGTGGGTCAGTGGTAAAGAATTCGCCTGCCAATGCAGGTGACACAGGAGATGCGGGTTTGATCCCTGAATCGGGAAGACCCCCTGGATAAGGGAATGGCAACCCACTCCAGGATTCTTGCCTGGGAAATCTCATGGGCAGAGAAACCAGGAGGGCTACAGTCCGTGGGGTCACACAGAGTCAGACACGACTGAGCACAGCTCAGTCCAGCTTACAAGACTGACTGTTTACAAACTAGTCCCATAAATTTTAAGTCAATGGTTCACTGAGATCAGCTGTGAAGACGAATCTCAGGTAAGAGACGGGACACTGAGCACTGAGTCTGTGAGGTCTGGAGGGACTCACCCAAGGGCGGCCTGCGAGCTGGGGACAGATCTTGGCTTTTGTCCCACGACTTTGACCTCAAGTCCCAGGCTATTCAGTCTGCCGACCTGCCTGCCTTAGTTTAGTCCTAGACAATTAAAACACAGTGGCCAGTGAGCCACCCTTTCTACCTTTATAAGAGCCAGGTGTATTTATGCTGTCCCCTGTAATGGCAAAACACCTTCCCTTTACCTCAGAAATGTATATGTGAGTGGCCCTCAGACTAAAAATACATACTCGTAGAAAACAATCCCATGGAGGGCCTTCCCTAGTGCTTCAGTGCTCAGATCTCTGCTCTCTCAATGCGGGGGTCTGGGTTTGACCCCCACGCCACAATTGATGAGCCTCACGCCACGCTGAGAAGGCAATGGCACCCCACTCCAGTACTCTTGCCTGGAAAATCCCATGGATGGAGGAGCCTGGTGGGCTGCAGTCCATGGGGTCGCTAAGAGTCGGACACGACTGAGCGACTTCACTTTCACTTTTTCGCTTTCATGCATTGGAGAAGGAAATGGCAACCCACTCCAGTTTTGTTGCCTGGAGAATCCCAGGGGCAGGAGAGCTTGGTGGGCTGACGTCTATGGGGTCACGCGGAGTTGGACACGACTGAAGTGACTTAGCAGCAGCAGCACACCACGCTGAAGATGAAGACTCTGAACGCCGCCACTAAGACCTATGCAGCCAAATAAATATCTTAAAAAAAATCCCACGGAAGATGGATTAACATCTCCTCCCGACTGATTACAGTTATGGCTCAATGGTGCATCCTCACCTAAAATCAGGTTTCGAATTGCAGATATGAGTATTATTATCAGCAGCAGCAAGGGTGTAACGCCAACATTTAAAAACATCTTTTACAAAGTCTACCCAGGCTTAAAATCGTAATTCCTTCAATGACTGGAAGAATAAAGGGGACTTTGTCAAAACACTTCATGATTACGGCCCAAACTCTAATCCTTATTAGGACCAAAGCAGATGGTAATATTAGCTAATAGATTAAAAAAAAAACTGTTCTCTGTTGAAAGAAATATTTGGAAGTGATGCAAAGCACTTACAACTTACCTCTTTGCAAATGGTCAGTGGTAGAATTCTAGCCGCGAGGTCTGTTGTGAGTTTATTCCAAAGGCCAGCTAATGGGGCACACATAGCAACCTCTTCTGAGATGGAGCAGAACGCTGTCTGCAGTGGAGATCAAAGCCATCAATGTGGGTGCCTGTAATAAGAAAAATGATGGTTCAGGCATTCCCACCCTGCATCTCCCATTAGTCAACGTGAACAGCGGTCATGAACATTCTCTCCCATGTCACTCTGCTTAAACCCATCCGTATCATTGGAGCTGTGGGAGCCTGAGAAGCATTTTATAACAAATACAGGACTGTTTCACGTGGGTCAAACATTTAATAAGCTTCTAGAAAATATCGTGCCTTCGTTCGGCACAGAACCTGGCCCAGGATGAGAGGGTTTTTCTTGATTGATGGTTGCTTATTTTTCTGAACCTACATTTTAAAGGACAGCAGGTTTGAAAACAAATGTGATTCAACCTTGGAAGGCTCTCGCTCTGTGTCTGCGTGTCTTTTATCAGGGCCCTTGATTAGATGGAAAAGAGAAAGGAGTCCTTTTCCTTCCGTCTCGCCCTGTTATTATGTTCATTGCTAATCTTGCCCTTTCTTTCCGCCAATTAGGACCTGTTCCAATATGGCGGGACCTACAGAGTTATAAGCGCTGCTTCAGAGGCGAGACTCTTTCCAGAAGCTGCTTGGTTTGAAATTCCATCCCCCACTGCCCTTTTTTTTTAAAAAAATAAGAAAACACAGTTCCACTGAATTCCCAAGCATTTATATCTGGGGTTTGTATGATTGAAGGATTTATTGTCAGGAGAAAATGAGAATGGTTCTATTTACCCCAGTTACCTAAAAAAACAGGCTCCCTGGGTGCATCTTTGAAGGACTTAGACCTTGTTGGTTGTCCTACAGAGAAGCCCCCATCACTGCTTCAGTTCAGGAGGGTGAAGCAGAGCTGGGCAGTCGGGACTGGGATTCTAAACCTGAGTCCACCACTTACTAGCTCTTCAGATTTCAATAGAGTAAGTAATCTCTTTAAGTCTACTTCCTAATCTGTACCAGACTCATAAATAATCACAGCTTCTTGATGCAATGGAAAGGGTTGAATGGATAGTCAACAAGGTCCCACCTCACCATCTGGAACATGGGGAATCATTTAAAAATGCTCTTATTTCAGGACTGATCTTCGTATAGTCTCCCCTGCTTGCCTTTCTCAGTTAGCTCTTCCATCAGTGCGGTTTGTCCTCAGTCATGTTTGATTAGCTCCACGCCACACATGTGGCTCTTCTATTTACATAGAACCAAACATCTGAAGAGCTGAAAAAGCACCCGTTTACTCCGGTCTCAGGTTTATCTGTATTGATCTCACTGTATTTAATTTCTGATAGGATTGCTGTCAGAGCAGCAGTGTGGCACGCAGCTTTGTTCATTCTTAGTGTCTCTGTGAAGCACATGGGTCATAAAGCTTTCAGTGCATGCATGCTCATGAAATGGATAAATAACAGAAAAGTTAACACTTTTAATAATTATGGCAACCAGTGTGTTAAATCTTTCATTAAAAGTTCAGTTCAGTTCAGTCGCTCAGTCATGTCCGACTCTTTGCGACCCCATGAATCGCAGCACGCCAGGCCTCCCTGTCCATTACCAACTCCTGGAGTTCACTCAGACTCATATCCATTGAGTCGGTGATGCCATCCAACCAACTCATCCTCTGTCGCCCCCTTCTCCTCTCGCCTTCAATCTTTTCCAGCATCAGGGTCTTTTCCAATGGGTCAGCTCTTTACATCAGGTGGCCAAAGTATTGGAGTTTAAGCTTCAGCATCAGTCCTTCCAATGAACACCCAGGACTGATCTCCTTTAGGATGGACTGGTTGGATCTCTTTGCAGTCCAAGGGACTCTCAAGAGTCTTCTCCAACACCACAGTTCAAAAGCATCAATTCTTCGGTGCTCAGCTTTCTTCACAGTCCAACTCTCATATCCATACATGACCACTAGAAAAACCATACCCTTAACTAGATGAACCTTTGTTGGCAAAGTGATGTCTCTGCTTTTGAATATGTTATCTAGGTTGATCATAACTTTCCTTCCAAGGAGTAAGTGTCTTTTAATTTCATGGCTGCAGTCACCATCTGCAGTGATTTTGGAGCCCCCCAAAATAAATTCTGACACTGTTTCCCCATCTGTCATGAAGTGATGGGACTGGATGCCATGATCTTCATTTTCTGAATGTTGAGCTTTAAGCCAACTTTTTCATTCTCCTCTTTCACTTTCATCAAGAAGCTTTTTAGTTCTTCTTCACTTTCTGCCATAAAGGTGGTGTCATCTGCATATCTGAGGTTATTGATATTTCTCCCAGCAATCTTGATTCCAGTTTGTGCTTCTTCCAGCCCAGCGTTTCTCATGATGTACTCTGCATAGAAGTTAAATAAGCAGGGTGACAATATACAGCTTTGACGTACTCCTTTTCCTATTTGGAACCAGTCTGTTGCTCCATGTCCAGTTCCAACTGTTGCTTCCTGACCTGCACATAGGTTCCTCAAGAGGCGGGTCAGGTGGTCTGGTATTCCCATCACTTTCAGAATCATTTACACTTAAATTCACCAGCCTTTTAAAAAAAATGTATTACTCAAAGATCAACAAATTGGCAACCTGCGGATATTTTTGCAATTGGTGCTGTAGTTTAGGGAAACCGCCATCTCTATAATACTGTTTGTTCTAATGAAGGCACTTGTTATACGTTTCCACTTTAAGGGCTTCCCTACTGGCTCAGATGGTAAAGAATCTGCCAACCATGGGGGAGACCCAGATTCCATCTCTGGGATGGAAACATCCCCTGGAGAAAGGAATGGCTACCCACTTCAGTATTTTTGCCTGAATACCCCATGGACAGAGGAGCCTGGTGGGCTGGAGTCCATGGTGTCACAGAGTTGGACATGACTGAGCATGCACCCACACACAGGGGATGGAGCCCAGCTTTTAAGAGAGCATCTGCATAAGAGTTTTGGTACAAATTTCAATGCTTTCTGGGAAATTCATGATCATAAACATGGAGAGAAGGTTAAAACAATAATTTTACCAGATAACAATAATTTTATCAGTTATTTTAAAGGTTATCAGGCTCCCAAATCATGCAAATATGAAAGGAATTTCAATTTGTGGAGATTTCAGTAAAGAGATAAAATTTAGAATCATCTAATTCAGTAAGTCAATTCTCCTGAATTTAGAAAACCCAAATAATTAATCTGCGGGCTGAATTCTATGCTCACATATTTCTCTATTGCAAATGTAAATTGAATATAACACTGGAGAGATTACAAAGAAGGCAGCTTGCCCAGAGAAAGGTGCTATGTTAAGTCAACGTTCTTTCTTCGATTGAAACTTGGTCCACGCTCCTGAGTAAAGCACCAAGGTCAACAGAGGTCATTGTGAGACTTTTTAAAATCAGGAGAACTTCTGCATAACACACTCCCCCAAAGGGAATAACGGCTGACCTCCAGAGCCAGGTTTTTGGAGGATTCTGACACATCATACAAGTGCAACCCCAACTTCTTACTTACCTTGAGGACGTTGCTGGTCAGTCATAGCTTTGCTTTCAATATATTGCCTTCTTGACTATTTCTCTGAGCAAGTTCTCTCGTTTGAATCTATATACGTATAGCATGGAAGGGAGGAAGAAATGTTGGGAGAGGAACATGGGGCTCATGTTTTAAGGAGGGCTTTGCCCATTAGTTCTCAGAGATCACTACACATAAGACTGTGAAACCAGAAAGTGTATTTAAAAGTAGTGGTGTGATCCCTTAGGAAGCGAGTCCAGGAACATAATCTTCCCCATCCACAATCTGAGATCTGTGAAGAATGGGTCAAAGGCAAGAAATGGGTTCTATCAATAATGAACAAGCAGCCCACCCATTAAAAACATTTTTCAAAATACACATGTGTCCCACAAATTACAAGAGCTTTGACAGACAAGACAATGATTTATTAGCGAACCTTCAGTTTCTTTTAAAAGGTCAACCAAACACTGTAGATAATTGTATATGAAAGAGACAGATTTATGTCATATAGACAGACGTAGTCTGGGTCTGTACGTAGTCACCTAGTCACGTTCGACTCTTTGCCACCTCATGGACTGTAGCACACCAGCCTCCTTTGTCCCTGGAATTTCACAGGCAAAAATACTGGAGTGGGTTGAAATTTCCTACTACAGGGGATCTTCCTGACCCAGGGCTTGAACCCACGTCTCGGATCTCCCACATTGGCAGGAGGAGTCTTCACCACTGCACCACCTGGGAAGCCCAGGTAGATGTTCAGAACTAAACATGTATTTATACTCACTATATATACATATATATATATATATATATAAAACACATCAATCTATATTTATCTTTCTGCCTATCTAATATTCTACATAACATCTTAAGTCTTAAAATATTAAAGATGCTTTACTTTTATTTTTTAAGATTTATAGCAATGGTTCTCAACCAAAGGCAATGTCTAGAGACATCTTTAGTTGTTCTAACTAGTGGCGGGGGTGGGGAGTGGGGCAACCGGTACCTAGTAGAGGCCAAAAATGCTACTAAACACCCCACAATGTATAAGACATTCCCTCTCCCAGTAAAGTATTCCTGCTGCTGCCGCTTAGTCGCTTCAGTCGTGTCCAACTTTGTGCAACCGTATTATGGACTGCAGCCTGTTGGGCTCCTCTGTCCATGGGAAGCTCCAGGCAAGAATCCTTCCTCCAGGGGATCTTCCCGACTCAGGGATCGAACCCGGCTCTCCTGCGTTGCAGGCAGATTCTTTACCACTGAGCCACCAGGGAACCCCCAGTACAGTATTATGTGTCCCCAGATATCAATAGGGACAAGGTTCAGAAGATCTGGCAGAGTTACAAACTGGGCAGGCGAACCAGTGAATGCGTAAGACGCCTGAGGTCTGTGCCTGAGCTTCACTGGGGGAAGATAAAGACAGATACGAGAGGTTTAGAAAAGGACAGTCTTGTCACCTCACTTCCCTCGGGGGTCGGTCAATACATTCCGATGCCCAGTGTTTTCACTGCTCCATCATAAAAGAGACGCTTGTTCATTTCGTTTCCTGAATGAGTGAGATCGACAAAGTTGCAAGTTGCCTCAATAATTTTCCAGAGGATCTCAGTAACTAGGACATTATACCCTGAGTCTGAGAAAAATCGGCAAACATTTCAGGAAATTTCCCTTTTTGGCAAAACCAAAAGGCCACAAACAAATTCACTTTCAGATGGATATTTAAGGGCATTTTATGAGTCTTCTGGATGTTTCTCCAAGTCTTGCTGGAGCTGCTGTGTTGAAAAGCTGTAAACTTTAGTTGCAATAAAATAGACATTACTTTTAATGGTTTCCTCTCAGCATTATCACATATATGTAGATTTTTTTTAAGTGGCATGGAAAATCAGTATTTTACAGTTCCAAACAGCTTTCATACCGTCATCAGTCTATATTCTATGGTGTTTCTGTACTGAAAGAAAATATATTAGGGGAGAAACATGAGGAAAGAAAAACTAAAAACTACCAGATGTTCTTAAAACCTCGGACCAGATCATCTGTATCCTTCATAGCTTCACTGTTTCCAAGTATTATCATCCATGTGGAAGATTAGACCAGAAGAGCTGGTCTCCAGAGCTGAAGGTCAGTGTTAACCTCACTACATCCCAGATAACTGAACAACAAGGCTACATAAAGAACAGTTCCAGGAACTCATGTAATTTGATTTGCTTTTCCAAAATTAAAATTTGGAAAATGCTTTTGAATTGTGGTGCTGGAGAAGACTGTTGAGAGCCCTTTGGACTGTAAGGAGAATAAACCAGTCAGTCCTAAAGGAAATCAACCCTGGATATTCATCAGAAGGAATGATGCTGAAGGTGAAGTGCCAGGATTTGGGCCACCTGATGTGAAGAGCTGACTCACTGGAAAAGACTGAGGGCAGGAGGAGAAGGGGATGACAGAGGATGAGATGGTTGGATGGCTTCACTGATTCAACGGACATGAGTTTGAGCAAACTCAGGGAGATACTGAAGGACAGGGAAGCCCAGTGAGCTGCAAGTTGATGGAGTTGCAAGGAGTTGGACATGACTTAGCAACTGAACAACAATTACAAAAAAATAAGTACAATGTATAAATCCTTATAAATTATCATTAAAAAACTGAAAACGGGGGCTACTTGACACTATATCTGGGGATGTTGAAGATTTCAGCAAGGACCAAATATTGCTGTGTATGATACTCAGTAAATGAACAGTCCTCTGGCTGAGTTGATTCCTTTTGACAATTAGTTCTCTTGATGCCTTTTGGTCCTCTCCATGTACAGAATACATGTGAATTTATACTTCATAATAATAATCTTATTGCATTTTTTATTTGCTTGGCTCTGTACCAATAGAAATTGTCTACATAATCAATCTCCAGCTACTATAGTCACAAGGGCAGTATTGGAGTAAGAATTCTGTTGTAAATAGAAGATAAGAAATTTTATTGCCATAAGGGATTGGAAACTGGAGAAACTCAAGGATTCAGAACTACGAGACTTTGCATCACGTCTTTGGTGTTTTCTTTAAACATACTGCTTAGAAGGAAATGTCACGAAGTAAATATAGTACAGAAATAATTGCTTATTTCTTTACATTGGCACTTCTTTCTTTACCTTGGTTTTCTGATTAAAGGGATAGCTAGTTTCTCATTTTCATCCTAAGCAATACTGTTGTTTGTTGTTTAGTCGCTAGGTCGTGTCTGACTCTTTGCGACCCCATGGACTGACTGTTGCATGCCAGGTAATTACCTCTGCCCACATCTCCTGCATTGCAGGCAGATTCTTTATCTCTGAGACACAAGTTTTTCTCCACCAAGTTTGATACATTTTATGACCTTATCCTGAGGCGTACAAGTCAATGGTCCACCAGAAAGCATGATCAAAATAGCTATGCAATGTCTAGCTTCTTGTGACAAAGCCAGCCAGTCACTAATGTCAATTAGAAAGGTAGTGTTTTGGTGTGGTTATTTGTCAATTGTATCTACACTGTGAAAGGGAAGCCCTTTTAGAAATTAAGAAAGGAGAAAACAGATGCTTGGAAAGATTTAGAAACCTCTTGAACACGAGGCTGCTGCTGATGTTTACCCAGGTGTGCTTTACCCAAAATCTTCTCGCTTCTTTCTATGTCTCAGCCTCTGCCTTGTAAAACTGGGAAAGGAACTCACCAACTCCTGGAGGCACTGTTCCTGGCAAAGGCAGTACCTCGCATTCACCGGGCATCCAATTATTTGGTGCCTCCATGGACTTAAAAGCCTTATTCTTCCTCTCTCCTCTCTACAGTATTTGTGTCTGCACCATGAAAATCTTTGGAGAAGGCAATGGCACCCCACTCCAGTACTCTTGCCTGGAAAATCCCATGGACAGAGGAGCCTGGTAGGCTGCAGTCCATGGGGTCACTAAGAGTCAGATACGACTGAATGACTTCACTTTCACTTTTCAAGCACTGGAGAAGGAAATGGCAACCCACTCCAGTGTTCTTGCCTGGAGAATCCCAGGGACGAGGGAGCCTGGTGGGCTGCCGTCTATGGGGTCGCACAGAGTCGGACACGACTGAAGCGACTTAGCAGCAGCAGCAGCAGCATGAAAATCTTACAAAATGTTCTCCCATTTGTGGAGATTTTGAGGATTTCAACACTTAATCTCTAACTGTTGATGGCATAGGATTATAAAATATGAAGAAGGAAATTAATTTATTTGGATTTATTCATTATTTTTCTCTGTAGAATTTCTCTTCCTACCACCCACTGAAATCTAGTTTGTTTTTTAAAAAATACAAAACTAAAACCCTTGAGAGTTCCCCATTATACTCTTGGTCTTGTGCTTTACCGAGGGACATCCATTAGGGCAAAAGAAATGGGACTAAAGGTCCTCTATGAAAGGGTTCTGGAGACAAACCATTGCTTCCTCGTGCTCTCATTTTTAAACACAATAATTTGTGCCATTTGAAGCAAAACTATAGTGAAAAGTTTTCATTTTGTTGTCTTCTGAATGCTCAAAAGAGGCAAAGATGACCATCTGAACCAGAAGCTAGCCTACCAGTGCATTTCTCTATGGCTTAAAATTCCAACCAAAGCAAATTTTATCACATTGGATAAGCAAACATTAATCCCATAAATGTGCTTGGTCAAAATCTAAATAAAAATAAAAAAGCTAGAAAAAAATCCACCCAGCATTAATAGCTCTTCTAAAACATTTTTAATTTTTTCCATCTGGTCACTTCCAAGAAAAACGATTCAGCACTTCCAAGTAATGAAGAATCAAACTAGGTAAGTCCTGCTCACAGAATTTCAGAGAGACGACCAGAGGGAATAAAAACTGCTCTTAAATTTCAAGACACAAGTTTTTCTCCACTACGTTTGGCACGTTTTGTGACCTTATTTCTGAGGTCATACAAGTTGATGGTCCACCAGAACGCCTAATGTCCATAAGAAAGACTGGTACTTTAGCAAGGTTGTTTGGCAATCTTATCTACACTCTATCACCCTGACAAGAACCGATGTCCAAGCAGTAAAGTACCTCCCTTCTCGTGCACGCTCTTTTGTACAAGTTTTATCTATTTGTTTGGGGCTGTGCTTTTTTTCTTTTCTCGCTCCGCCAGGTTTTCTCCAGTCGCTGTGCGCAGCACCTGCCCTTCCTTGCCGTGCGTGGATTTCTCCTCGCATTTGCTTCTCTGGTTGTGGGACACGGGCTCTGGAGTGTGTGTGCTCAGCAGTTGTGGCCGCCTGGCTCCAACGCTCCGTAGTCGTGGCGCACGGGCTTGGTTGCTCCACAGCAGCGTGCGGGAGCTTCCCAGATCAGAGATCAGACCCGTGTTTCCTGCATCAGCAGGTGGATTCTTACCACCAAGCCACCAGGGAGGCACCTCATCCATATGCTTCACAGAATTAAAGGCACTTTTGCTACAAGAAGAAAAACAAATGTTCCTCTTTGATTCTCTCTATGAGGAATAAACAGCAATCAGAAATGTTCCTCCAAGCACACGATGGAATTCCCTGTCTTTGAAACTGTCTCTAAGTCTCCTCCGCCCACACATGCCACTGATGTCATTGGTTGTCACACCTCACAGCGCATCAGGTGGACGGGAAGCCAAAGGACCCCTTCCTCTACGTCCAGAGGAATCACCAGAGTTTGCAACCGTTTCCAGTTTAGCTTTAGTTGCCAAGGGTGAAGGTTACTCATGGGGTTTCATAGAGAAGGAGATGACTGTGGAGTTCTGGGCAGTCATCCCAGAGGTTACCAAGCCCTCCTCTTTCTCTGACTCTTTTCTAACAACTTATTTTCCTTCACTTTCATCAGGTCAAATTCATAGGCCTGATTCTTTAACCTGCCAGGGAATATAGGCTATCTAAAAATGTATCTGGGCTTCCTTAGTGGCTCAGATGCTAAAGAATCTGCCTGCAATGCAGGGGACCTGGATTTGAAGCCTGGGTCAGGAACAGTCCTTGGAGAAGGGAATGGCAACCCACTCCAGTATTCTTGCTTGGAGAATTCCATGGGAGGAGCCTGGCAGCTATAGTCCATGGAGTTAGACATGACTGAGCAACTAACATATTCACTTTCTCTTTTTTTTTTTAATAAAAAATATAGCTAGGAACCTCCCTGGTTGTTCAGGGGTTAAGGTTCTGCATTGCTAATGCCAGGGCTTGAGTTCCATCCTTGGTTGGGGACCTAAGCTCCTACATACTAGGCAGTAACAGCCAAAAAATAAAAATAAATACAATAACAATAATAAAATAGTTTAAAAAATAAAGAATAGAAACATAGCTAAAGGGTCATAATGCCCCTACTTGTGCATGTTTCCAGAGTAAAATAAAATTTTAGACTTGCCTTTGTCGGCCCACATCGCATGCTGTGTCCCCACTCTCCCAGGCCTCCATGTGGTCCTTTACTTCAAGTAGATCCATCACTCTCTTGCATCTTGGTTGGGAGAACAAGAAGAAATCTAATCCCTCCTGGCAGAAATTCACACTGTTGGAAGGAATAAAACAGGAGGTCAAACCTCCCAAATGGCTTTCGTTGATCTTCACAGGCGTTGATTAATGAGCAAAGTTGTCACAGAAACACCCCTGACTCCGAACCATCTTTTTTTAAGCATGAAGGGGCCAACAGGCCCACTGACTCTGACCCAGGGGAGCTACTGATACGATCCTATGCTACTGCAAGCTGATGAAAAAGGCCCCAGAAGCTGATACAGAAATACATGGTACCCAAACCCAAAGACTCAGTCTGCAATCAGACGATCGGGAGTGAAAATATTCTGTGTGGGCTTTGGAGGTGCAAATCCAGATTTCTTGCTAGACTTGTCAACCTATTATGTCTGTCCTTCTGATTATTAAACTTGCCCATGGAAGACTCTTCCAAGAGTCATCAAAATTTTGTCAGGAACAAAAGGCATGGCAATAACTGTCAGTCATTCAGGAAAGGGGTGAGGGGAGAGGAGCAAATTAGAGGGACAGAGTCATTCATTCCATGTTAAAAAAAACTTCCCACCTGTCATGATGGAGGGTTCATTGAGTTATAAGGCAGGAGTAATACCACAGTCGTCATGTACAGATGTGAGAATCAAAAAGGCTGAGCACCGAAGTACTGATGCTTTCAAACAGTGGTGCTGGAGAAGACTCTTGAGAATCCCTTGGACTGAAAGGAGATCCAACCAGTCCATCCTAAAGGAAATCAACCCTGAAGCTTCATCGGAAGGACTGATGCTGAAGCTCCAATACTTTAGCCACCTAATTCGAAGAACTGACTCATTGGAAAAGACCCTGACACTGGGAAAGATTGAGTGCAGGAGAAGTGGGTGGCCCAGGATGAAATGGTTGGATGGCATCACCGACTCGATGGATGTGAGTTTGAACAAACTCTGGGAAATGGGGAAGGACAGGGAAGCCTGGTGTGCTGCAGTCCATGGGGTCTCAGGGTCGGACACAACTCAGTGACTGAACAACAACATGACCAAATTTTATATTAAAAGGTATGTACCTATACCAGGTACAGATAAGGTACCTGAATTACAGGGAAGGAATCCATTGTAATAATTTAGGGGAGGGATGTTATACACATAACGAGGGATGGATAAATTGGAGAAGTGGGAGAAATTACTAAAGTGGAAAAAATAACGAGAGAATTTAGTGATTAGATTGATGTGTTTATGACATCGTTGTAGGAACAGGAAATAGAATACATGTGTTGCTTGTGTGACATTAGATTGTTATTCAGGAACAGTCACTCCATTCTTGATGAATTTCTGTGGGAGGGGTATATTTCTCCAACACACAAATGAGTAACTTATAATAATGAGTGGAAAGGATAGTATGCACGTTACAGGTCTGACCCTTGAGAGGCATGGTTTGTTTTTTCTCATCCTCTTTGGGATCATCCATCCCCCTTGATGAGCACTCTCCCCGTCTCATCTCCTGGCCCCTGAAGATGAACACACAGCAAAACTGAGCTGACTGCGTCCAGAGCCCCAGTCCAGCTGATCCCAGCCACCCAGCGAATCCCCACCCCGCACCCTGCTGCCACACAGACACACCAATGGGAAATAAATATTTGTGTCTATGTGCCACTGAGTTCCCGTTGTTTTCTAGCCAAAGTTGATTGATACAGCACAGGACCCAAATTTCAATGAGCCATTATGCCCAACTGCACATTCCTTTAAAAAATAATTGACCACAAACTTTACCCTCTTTTCTTTAAATACTAAAAGATCAAAGGAAGATAATTCTTTTTTAAAAAGAGTTTTTGATGGGGACCATTTTTTATCTGAAGGAGATCAGGCCTGGAATTTCTTTGGAAGGAATGATGCTAAAGCTGAAACTTCAGTATTTTGGCCACCTCATGCGAAGAGCTGACTCAATGGAGAAGACTCTGATGCTGGGAGGGATTGAGGGCAGGAGGAGAAGGGGACGACAGAGGATGAGATGGCTGGATGGCATCACTGACTCGATGGATGCGAGTCTGAGTGACCTCCGGGAGCTGGTGATGGACAGGGAGGCCTGGCGTGCTGCAGTTCATGGGGTCGCAAAGAGTTGGACACGACTGAGCGACTGATCTGATCTGATCTGATCTGATTTTTTATCTTTATTGAACTTGTTGTAATATCGCTTCTATTTTATGTCTTGGCCCCGAAGCACATGAAATCTTAACTACTGGACTGCCAGGAAGTCCCAAAGGACAATAATTCTTAAATTGATATACCTGATATGCTTTTATTTGGGGGGTTATTTTTAATCAATTATCCCTATGTAACCATGAAGCAAGACATGTAGTTGTAAAGATCTAAACGTCCCCTCAAACATGAGAATTTAGATTTTCAACACTATTGATTGAGCCAGTCGACTAGTTCTCCACAGAAGCAACAGCGTAAAACCATGTAAAAAGCAGACGTGCAAAAGTTAGTTCTGCTTAGACTTGAGTAGATTAGCTCAGGTCAATCAGTTAGATGTTTCTGGGGCACTCACGGGAAAGCTTCTAGTCCTAAACCCACTCAACAAAGACCTTGAAGATTTTTGACATTTTCATCCATTTTAAATGCCATCATTAGCTCTCTTCTTGGTTTGAAATAAAGCATGTAATGTTTTTATTAGTGTAAACATCAGTTAATAAAAGAGTGATCAAGCTTTAGGAAGAGTTTATTTGCAAACCTTCAAAAGCAGTTTACTTTCATATCCAACGTATATGCAGATTATAGTTCAGATACTGAGGACGTATGATAAACTGAGATAAAATTCACTGAAAGGTTTGCCAAGACGTCTTCTCTTGTTTGCATTAAACATACTCTAGGGCCTTGTAATTTTCCCTCTTTCATCAAAGGACATTAGCTTTGGTTTATTTCTTAAATATTTTATTGAGATCATATCATTTGACATTAATGGACTTGGGAGAAAGCTGCGTGAACATACATCAGACAGCTTATATCTGAAGTCCAAGGCAGTGCTACCCAGGGATGCAGAGAGGGCTAGGGAGCACCAATAGCTGGGATGTGCAGAGTCTGTTTTAGATGATTTAACACCATCTGTGGGGAAACAGATTTGTCCGGGATTGTGCAGAAGCCTCAGTCTGGCGTCCCCTCCTCTTCAGGAGCTGTCCTTAGAGTTTGTGGGCCAGCATCACCGATATATTGGTCTCCTGCCGCTCGGCTTCCTTGAGTCTGGTTTTTTTTTTTTTTAATTTAATTTTATTATTATTTTTTAATTTTTCTTATCTTTACAATATTGTATTACTTTTACTATACATCGAGATGGATCCGCCACCAGAATACACGTGTTCCCCATCCTGAACCCTCCTCCCTGCCCCCTTCCCACACCATCCCTCTAGGTCATCCCAGTGCTCCAGTCCCAGGCATCTGTTATAGGGCATCATACCTGGACTGACTCGTTTCAGATATGATATTATACATATTTCAATGCTATTCTCCCCAATCGTCCCACCCTCTCCCGGTCCCAGAGTCCAAAAGTCTGTTGTATACATCAGTGTCTCTTTTGCTGTCTCATAAGCAGGGTGATTGTTACCATCTTTCTAAATTCCATATATATGCGTTAGTATACTGTATCTGTGTTTTTCTTTCTGGCTTACTTCACTCTGTATAATAGGCTCCAGTTCCATCCACCTCATTAGAACTGATTCAATGTATTCTTTTTAATGGCTGAGTAATACTCCATCGTGTATATGTACCACAGCTTGCTTATCCATTCATCTGTGGATGGACATCTAGGTTGCTTCCACGTCCTGGCTATTGTAAACAGTGCTGCTATGAACATTGGGGTACACGTGCCTCTTTCAATTCTCGTTTTCTCAGTGTGTATGCCCAGCAGTGGGATTGCTGGGTCATAAGGCAGTTCTATTCCCAGTTTTTTGAGGAATGTCCATACTGTTCTCCATAGTGGCTGTACTAGTTTGCATTCCCACCAACAGTGTAAGAGGGTTCCCTTCTCTCCGCACCCTCTCCAGCATTTATTGCTTGTGGATTTTTGGATCGCAGCCATTCTGACTGGCGTGTAATGGTATCTCATAGTGGTTTTGATTTGCATTTCTCTGATAATGAGTGATGTTGAGCATCTTTTCATGTGTTTGTTAGCCATTTGTATGTCTTCTTTGGAGAAATGTCTATTAAGTTCTTTGGCCCATTTTTTGATTGGGTCGTTTATTTTTCTGGAATTGAGCTGTAGAAGTTGCTTGTATATTTTTGAGATTAGTTGTTTGTCTGTTGCTTCATTTGCTATTATTTTCTCCCATTCTGAAGGCTGTCTTTTCAGCTTGCCTATAGTTTCCTTTGTTGTGCAGAAGCTTTTAAGTTTGATTAGGTCCCATTTGTTCATTTTTGATTTTATTTCCGATATTCTGGGAGGTGGGTCATAGAGGATCCTGCTGTGATGTAAGTCAGAGAGTGTTTTGCCTATGTTTTCCTCTAGGAGTTTTATGGTTTCTGGTCTTATATTTAGCTCTTTAATCCATTTTGAGTTTATTTTTGTGTATGGTGTTAGACAGTGTTCTAGTTTCATTCTTTTACAAGTGTTCAACCAGTTTTCCCAGCACCACTTGTTAAAAAGATTGTCTTTAATCCATTGTATATTCTTGCCGCCTTTGTCAAAGATTAAAGTAACAGAGCATTGTTAAAGGAAGACAGTGAATAAAGTGAAAGAAATATCATCCTTTTAACCTCATCCTACTTCCACTTCTATGTGTCCTTCTCAAGATTTGAAGAGGGCTTTCTGAGTGCGGACCTGCTAACACCGTCTCAGTCTCAGCTCATGTAAGTCTCACGACAACAACGGCGTGTATGATTCTCTTTTTAGAGAGAGACGCTTGGTCATTTACATGGGAGCTGTGAAGGAGGTAGCCAAAACCAGATTCAGCTCCTCTCAGCCTATCACCTACCTTCTTTTATGTAACAAAAGCTAAGACTGCACCAGGAAGATGGTTAAGTAAGGTTTTAGAACAATTGTCAGAAAGTCCCCCAGTTTTCTTCCCCTTCACCCTGCTTTACCACCTAATCTCAGGTCAAGCGAGAAAATGTAGGTATGTGAGACATTTGGAAAACAAAGAAGCTGACCCTCGTCTGAAACATTTAAAGGCAAGAGGGTGGATGGAAGGAATCCAACGGGCTCAACACAGAAAAGGAAAGTGCGTCAGGATGGACCCTGCAGAGAGCGGGAGGCAGGAGCCACCTGCAGAGGACCGTCCCGTGGCTTGCCCGCAGGAGTAAGAGGCTGCAAGAAGACCTCCAGAGGAGCAGGACTTCAGACGGACATCACACATGGCCACCCGGGTGGGCCACTGCCCAAGTCCGTGGGTGCTATCACGGGTGGTCTTTGAAGAGTCCGTAAACACCCCGAGACAGAAAGACCAGCATTTAACTACCTGCCTCCGCTGTGGGTCACTGGACCAGTGCATCAGCTGAGAACTCTGAAGACCTGATTTCTCTTCTCTGACTCCTTATGACCAAGAAGGGGCCAAGACAGCACAGAAAGGAAGGAGGAACAGAAGAATCAGGTGGACAAGTGACAGGGCATCCACCTTCTGTACTGTGGGCTTCCAAGTCCTAAGGCAGGTGTCCAGAGAAGAAGCTTGCAGCAGGATCACACAATGAAGGGTTGGTGCTGTGTTTGCTTCTGAAGCTCAGACTGGACTTCTGTATACTCAAAAGTGAATTTACCAGAGGTTTTTGTCCAAAAGTAAAGAAGGTAGATTCAACACAGGACTTTAACAGGCTATTGTGGAAGAAAAATATAATTTTTTCACCGTTTCACATCTCTGAACATAGCTCATTCAATCAACAAGCATGTGGAAGTTGAAGTTGCATCCCAAAACATTTTTACCAATTTACAAGTATCATCGGTGATGAAGGAAAGTTGGTTCCATGATGCCTTTGCTAGCTTTAAAAATCCCCTTTTGATGTTTATTGTAATTTAACAGGTGAAATATGACCTTAATGACAATTTTTAATCATCAACATAAGTAAGTATTTTTCATTGCATATCTGTTATCTATATTTGCTCATATAAATTAGGTACAACATTGGATAGTACATCTATTAATTATTTTGTTATGAATTTGCATGTGGCATTAACAAGAGAGACAAATTCCCTTTCAGTACTCAGCAGTTTGTCTTTCAAAATAAAGTAATTTTTTATGTATGAAATTTGAAAAACGTATTGAAACTTTTTCAATTCTCCTCTTTGGAAATTTCTGGGGGAAAATGTCTATCTTTTCTTTATTCTTTTGTCACGGGATTTCTAACGTGTAAATGTTTGACTATTTCTCCCATCTGGAGTTAATTTGTATAAGGCTCAGAATCTGATAAGCGTGCCTTGAGTATAACAAGTTGGCTGGAAAAACCTGTTGTTTGTATGGATATATCACTTTCAGCAATATTGGTATTCCAGTTTAAAGCACAACAAATGTTCTCACTCTCTAGTAAAGGCTGAGGAGAATTTCATAATAAATTTTCCTTACGAAAGAAATCCAGCATTTCTCCCTTTGTAAACACCGAGCCGCCTGAGCTCTTCCTTGTCTCCGCCCCGCCCCTCCCACCAGAGCTGACACCCCAGCCCCCGTCAGGGACGCAAACCGTTCTCCAGTCTGTCGCTGTCCAAGAAAGGCCATCACCTCTGAATCATTTTTTCCCCAAACATAAATCCCTGGGCCAACAAAGAAAAGTGGTATTTTTCCATCTCCATAATTCCTGTTATTTTAAGTCAATCCTTTAACCAAAGTGGCTTTGTGTTTCTTTTTCCTTGATAACTCACAGGTTTAAATGTAAAAATTTATTATTACAAGGAACAATTATGAGGTTCAAAGCATACTGTGTGCATTCCATGCTTCTCCTTCTGGGACTGATACACAGAACGGAATACTTGTGGTTGTCTATTCGCATGGAGTGGACGGGTTCCAGCCACTGGTGGTGAGAGGCTCTAATCAAAGTCTGCCTTCGTCAGGCCCATCGGGAGCCGAGCATCGCGGGAGGTGGCCCAAGGGCCCTGCTGGAAGCACCTCAGCAACAGGAGTGTGACCGTTAACTGGTTCCATCCAAAGGGCAACCACCAAGGGAGGGGGCACGCTTTGCTGATTATCTTAGTTTGAACGTTATTCTAGATTTCAAGATCTCTTTCCTAAGATGTTGAACTAGAAAAACCACTGACCTTTTAAAACACTTTTTGTTTTTACTTCTTCAGTTTGGTGTGTTTTGCATTTTGATAACCCCTTACTCATAAACTTCCTTATTTAATGAGAAGGCAATGGCACCCCACCCCAGTACTTTTGCCTGGAAAATCCCATGGATGGAGGAGCCTGGTAGGCTGCAGTCCATGGGGTCGCTAAGAGTCAGACATGACTGAGCAACTTCACTTCCACTATTCACTTTCATGCACTGGAGAAGGAAATGGCAACCCACTCCAGTGTTCTTGCCTGGAGAATCCCAGGGACGGGGGAGCCTGGTGGGCTGCCGTCTATGGGGTAGCGCAGAGTCGGACACGACTGAAGTGACTTAGCAGCAGCAGCAGCAGCACAGCATCGTTAATTACTGCTGACTTTTCCCTCATCATCCCTGTTTACTTCTCTTATCAGACCAGAACATAATAGTTCCCTTTTTGCTCTATAGAAATGGCAACCCATTTCAGTATTCTTGCCTGGAGAATCCCATGGACAGAGGAGTTTGACAGAGGAACTTGGAGTGGGTATTATAAAAATTTACTTATAAATGATATAAATAACAAATAAATCAATATAAATAAGTAATATTGATGAGCCAAGAGTTCATCAAAAGAAATTTTTTGAATTTTAATAGCCCTGTAATGGATTCCAACATTGAAAAAGATTCTAGATATTAATTCTTCATTTTTGTCTTTGTCTCTTTATAGTCTATCTAGGTTATCTTTACATATGTATATGAGCTTCCCAGGTGGCGCCAGTGGTAAAGAATCTGCCTGCCAATGCAGGAGAGTCAGGAGACCCATTTAGATCCCTGGGTCGGGAAGATCCCCTGGAGAAGGGAATGGCAACCCACTCCAGTATTCTTGCCTGGAGAATCCCATGGACAGAGGAGCCTGGCCGGCTACAGTCCACAGGGTCACACAGAGTCAGACACGGCTGAAGCCACTTAGAACACATGGCACATGTGTACTTTTTTAAACCATTTTCTATTGAAGTTTCTATTGAAGTGTGGTTAATTTACAAAGCTGTATTGGCTTCAGGTGTACAGAAAAGAGATTCAGGTATAGATAGTTGACAGATAGAAAGATAGACATATAGATTCTTTTCCATTATAGGTTTTTGCAAGGTATTGAATATAGTTCCCTGAGCTCTATGGGCTTCCTTGGTGGCCCAGTGATAAAGAAGCCCCTGCCAATGCAGGAGACACAGGTTTGATCCCTAAGTCGGGAGGACCCCCTAGAGAAGGAAATGCAACCCACTCTAGTATTCTTGCCTGGGAAATCACATGGACAGAGGAGCCTGGAGGATCATAGTCCATGGGGTCATAAAAGAGTCGGACACAACTTTGTTGTTACTCAGTTACTAAGTCATGTCCAAGTCTTTGTGGCCCCATGGAGTGCAGCACGCCAGGCTTCCCTGTCCTCCACTATCTCCTGGAACTTGCTCAAACTCATGTCCATTGAGTCGATGATGCCATCCAACCATCTCATCTTCTATTGCCCCCTTCTCTTCCTTCCCTCAATCTTTCCCAGCATCAGGAACATGAGTTAGCAACTAAAAAAACAACAGTCCTGAGCTTTACAATAGGTCCTTGCTGCTTATCTATTTTATATATAGTAGTTTGCATACGTCAACTCCAAATATACATAATTTTATTATAGGATAAAGGGGTTGTATTTTGGTTACATGTGTACATGTCTGCCTTCTTTAAATACTGAGAGCTTTTCAAAGATGAGAATGTATCTTATTGATCTCCATTCGATTAGCACTTAATACAATGTCTGATTACCAGATATTATCAAAAGTACATCAATTGTTGCTGTTCAGTTGCTAAGTTGTGTCCGACTCTTTGTGACCCCACGGACTGCAGCGTGTCAGGCTTCCCTGTCCTTCATCACCTCCTGGAGTTTGCTCAAATTCATGTCCATTGAGTCATGATGCCATCCAACCATCTCATCCAACTATCACCCTCTTCTGCCCCCACGAATACTAGAGTGGGTAGGCTTTCCCTTCTCCAGGGGATCTTCCCAACCCAGGGATCGAACCCAGGTCTCCTACGTTGCAGGCAGATTCTTTATCATCTGAGCCACCAGGGAAGCCTGTATCAATAATATATATAATAATATATCAATAATATATTTGGGCAAATAAATGACTTCTGATCTATGATGCTTTGAACACCTTGAGATTTTAAAGTCACTGGATATGAACATTATTCTATTAACAGGGCTTTTGCTGCTAAATATTCAATAACTGTTGGTAATGGTTACCCCTAAGCAACACTGTGTAACCAAGTGCAGCTGCTTTTGGTGAACAATATACTCAATTCTGCGCCCTCTGGTGATGGAGATGGCACACACGTACCAGATTCCACATCTTTTCCCACTGGAAACATACCAGAATACACGTCCTGTCACCCTTGGCAATTAGGTGTAAATACAGCTAAATTGGCGTGCTGCGGTTCATGGGGTCGCAAAGAGTCGGACCCGACTGAGCGACCGATCTGATCTGATCTGATCTGACAGCTCAATTGGTAAAGGATCTGCGTGCAGTGCAGGAGACCTGGGTTCAATCCCTGGGAAGATCCCCTGAAGAAGGAAATGGCAACCCTCTCCAGTATTCTTGCCTGGGAAATCCCATGGGGAGCTTGGTGGGCTATAGTCCACGGGGTCCCAAAGAGTCGAACACAACTTAGCGACTAAACCACTATAGGACTTAACTGGGCTTCCCCGGTGGCTCACTGGTAAAGAACCCATCTGAATGCAGAAGACACAGGTTTGATCCCTGGGTCAGGAAGATTCCCTGGAGGAGGGCAAGGCAACCCACTCCAGTATTCTTGCCTGGAGAATCCCATGGACAGAGGAGTTCGGTGGGCTACAGTCCATAGGTTTGCAAAGAACTGGACACGACTGAAGCCACTTAGCATGCATGCCTAGGACTTAGCTGGTCAATAGAAGGTAAGCAAAAATGATGTTCACTTATGGCTCAGTCTGAGCTACACTAGAGACTAGCTATCTGACTCAAAAAATTATTTTACCTCTCTAGCTTGGTTTTCTTTCTCCAAAATAAAAGGAACTAGATTTAGAATAATTCATCTTTCCTATCCCTGTGTTCTAAGCTGATAAAATCAAATACATTTATATTTTCATTTTCATGCAAATTAGTTCATTAATAAATGTAATTCCTTGGCATGCTTGAATTTTTCCCACTGTAGATGTTCTTATGACTAATTCACAACTAAGAAGAAATGTGGAAAAAAGTGGGCTATGTCAGAATAACTGCTTGGGTATTAAATGGCTTTCTTCACTTCATTGTCAAGAGGTAAGAAGTGTAATAACTTTCCCTTTTGACTCTGGGAGAAATGGACCAGAGGATCTTAAATATTTGAAGTTTCATCAGCAGACAGATTTAGTTGGAACTACAGGTACAGTGAGGATAGTCAAAGGGGACGCAGAAAGGGTGAAAGCGAAGGGATTAGTTGCCAAGTCCTGTCTGAGTCTCTGCGACCCCGTGGACTGTAGCCCACCAGGCTCCTCTGTCCATGGGATTCTCCAGGCAAGAATACTGGAGTGGGTTGCCATTTCCTTCTCCAGGGGATCTTCCTGACCCAGGGATTGAACCTGGGTCTCCCACACTGCCGACAGTTTCTTTACCCTTTGAGCCACTGGGGAACAGAAAGGGTACGTAAGTAGGTGTTAGTCGCTGAGTCCCACCCAACTCTTTGCGACCCCAGGGACTGCAGCCCACCAGGCTCTTCTGTCCATGAGATTTTCCAGGCAAGGACACTGGAGTGGGTTGCCATTAAGTGTCCTGAAAAGGAAGCAGAAAATGAGTCTCTATTCACCACGGAGAGGAAGCTAGGCCCTCGGGTTTTAGTTGACTGTTACAAGATTCCGAACAGAGACTCTCTTTCACAGCTGTCAAGAGGGAATCGAAATACAACTGTGACCAGCAATTGCGAAGCAGCTGCTTGCTCTCCATGTCAATTAGACAAGAGGAGTTGGCTTGGCCCTGCATCCAAAGGGGCTTGATTGAAAGAGAAATTATCAAAGCAGGGAAGTAATTAGATGGTGGAACAGGAAACTCAGAGATCACAGAGGAGAAAATGGTTACGATTGCCTCTGCCTGGTATGTTATCTGAAGGCAGGAAGGTGGCCCAGTTGATCTCTTACAGACTCATGTAGGGAACATTGGGATGGCAGCCTGATTTCCGGCACTTTTCTCCTTCCAGTAGGTCCTCACATGCGCTGTGCACGTAACTGAGACTTTTCTAAAAGTGCCCTTTACAAGCAACTTCCCCATTCTGCTGTCAGCTAATGTGACCCGGAAACGCTAGCGAAGTCAGGTTGGGTCCTGCAAGATGAAATCTCTCCACAGAAGACAAAACCTCAGATCAGGCAAGCTTTCCAATCACGTCTACAAAGTCTTCTCTTTTATCATAGTGAGCTAAGTCACTTCAGTCATGTCTGACTCTTTACGACCCTGTGGACTGTAGCCCACCAGGCTCCTCTGTCCATGGGATTCTCCAGGCAAGAACACTGGAGTGGGTTGCCAGGCCCTCCTCCAGGGGATCTTCCCCACCTGGGGGTTGAACCCACCTCTCTTGCATCTCATGCATTGGCAGGCAGGTTCCTTACCACTAATGCCACTTGGGAAGCCCTCTTATATCATAATTCCTGGTTAAAACCTATTGAGCAAGTGTACAATTAGAAGGCTCTGTAGCACTCTGCAGTGTGTGAACTCCAGGCCGCTACATGCACAGCAACTTTCACCACGGGCCATGAGCACACACGACTCCTATGAAGAGCTGGCTTCAGAAGAGTCAGGTGGCTCTGCGTTTCCTGGGCTTGGTGAGCAGGCTCTCCAGCCTCATAGGATGTGCTAGCTTGCTTGCTTTCTATCAAAGGAAAGCATTTTGATTCTGTCCAAATGCAAACACCAAACCCCAGATTCACAGATTAAAGAAAACAGTCCTGTAAAGCAACAGGACACACACGTCAGGACCTGGAAACATGCTCTTTAAACTCAGACTCCTCAAACAGGATGCCCTGTGTCACTGACCAGATTGTTAAATCGGTGTCTTGGCAGAAGCCGTTCAGGCTTTGCTGAAGATTCTCTGGATCCAGATCTCTGTGGTATGAAAACAAACAGTAAATATTTTCCTTGCAGTTTACATCCCAGATCTAAATATTTCCAAGCATGTCAAACTCACTTTTCTCCACCACTCCCTGCGGGGTCCGTGTAGACTTCGGCTGCCAAGGAACCCAGTTGAACTTGCCTTGGGAGGGGCTCCTTCCCGGAGGACGGGTGGAGCTGGGAGCAGCGGCCAGGAGCTGAGAGCCTGCAGCCGGCTCGCCGGGCCTGGCAGAGGCCCCGGGGCAGAAGCAGGTGTGTGATCCGCCGATCTCTCCGCGTGGGGCCGGGGGAAGCTCTGGCCCTGCTGATTGCTCCTTGAGCTCGAAGCCCTGCCGTTTCCCTGGTACCTGTTCACAGAGAAACACTAAGCACCCACCAGGGACACGTGCTCTTCTTTCACTAGCTTTTCCTGTCCAAGCCATTCTGTGTGCGTGTGCGCGCGTGCGCGCGCGTGAACGTGTCTGTGTGCATGCACGCACGTGGGTGTGTGTGTGTGTGCATTAAGGCGCTTCATTCATATCCAACTCTTTTGCGATCCCATGGACAGTAACCCGCCAGGCTCCTCTGTCCATGGGACTCTCCAGGCGAGAATACTGGAGTGGGCTGCCCTGCCCTCCTCCAGGGGATCGTCTGGACCCAGGGATGGAACCCGCGTATCCCGCACTGGCAGCACCGCCTGGGACGCGGCTCACTTCCCAGCTTGGCGCTCTCACTTTAGTCGCATCTTTAAGGGAAGGGGATTCCTCTGAAGAAGCGAGCGAAGAGAGCCAGCAGACTGTGTCTCCCTCTCTTTTTTTAAACACTTTTAAAATTGGAGTATAGTTGCTTTACAGTTCTGTTACAGTATCTTTTTTTTTGAACCTTTTATTTTATGTTGGAGCATAGCTGAGTTGATTAACCACGCTGTGTTAGTTTCAGGTGTCAGCAAAGTACTTCAGCAATACATACACGGATCTCTTTTTTTTTCACTCTGTTCCCGTTTAGGTTGTTACATTATATGAAGCAGAGTTCCCTGTGCTGTAAGTAGGTCCTTGTTCCCTATCCACGTTAAATACAGCAGTGTGCACTTGTCCATTCCAAACTTGGGTTTTCAATTCAGAATGTACTGTTAGTGAAGTTATCTTAGAAAAAGGGGACAGTTGCAAGTGAGTTTAAGTCCCTTCTCAGTCTGCGTTTCCTTGGACCACGCAGCGTCTTGAGGACTTGGTCCGGAAGTGTCCTGTGAGCTTAGTCGCTTGGTCACTCAGTCGTGTCCGAATCTTTTGTGGCCTTGTGGACTGCAGCCCGCCAGGCTCCTCTGTCCGTGGGATCCTCCAGGCAAGGACACTGGAGTGGGTTGCCATCTCCTTCTCCAGGGGAGCTTCTCCATCCAGGGATCGAACCCATGTCTTCTGCATTGGCAGGTGGATCCTTTACCACCGAGGCACCAAGGAAGCCCGGAACAGTCCTGACATAGCGGCAAAGGCAGTGTTTGAGTTTTCAAAAATTTGTTTCTTTTCTAGGTGCTGACAGCAAATTCTAAAACTGCCATAACAAATGCAATTTAACTGAGCTAAACCAAGAAGTGATGAACGTAACAGTGGCCACTGAAACCCTTGTCTGTGGCCCCAGAGATGTACTGCAAAGCAGAGGAAATAAATAACCCGTACCTTTAAAGGGAGCACTTCCGTTTGTCTGGAGTTCCCCAGCACAGGTGGTCATGGGGCTGCAGCGCACAGACCTCCTTCCCTGAAGAACGGCTGCTCTTCAGTCCCTGAGAAGTCAGCCCCTTCAAATAGCTGCCTCCCCCACGGCCCACCCTTTCCCATGTCCAGCAGCTGACCAGTGGAGAAGTAAGGTCCTGTCTGCATCAACCCAGCCTGAGACAAGCCCGAAGCATCATTCTAGCTCTGCGGTCCCCCCGGGCCATTGTCAGGCCCACTGCAGCTCAGCGCCTTCCTCTGCCTCATCTGCTTCCTGCTTCTTTCTCCTCGAGTGTTGATCCCAAGAGGACACCTTCATCAGCATCGTGAGCTGTAATTCTGATCTCAGTATCTGCCTCACAGTATCTATCCATCTGCACTGACCACGTGGGCTCAAACAGGGCCCATCTATGCGAATCATTTCTATGCTTGATGCAAGAGGTCGATCAATCAAGATTTGATAAATGGGTCCAATGGACAAGCAACATCCATAGGAAAAAAAAAAAAAAAACATTAATATCCACACCTATCTTGGCAAGAATTTATAATCTAGTAGGGGAGACAGCTTTCACAGTGTGGTGTTGGAGAAAACTCTTGAGAGTCCCTGGGAGCAAGAAGATCGAACCAGTCCATCCTAAAGGAAATCAGTCCTGAATATTCTTTGGAAGGACTGATGCTGAAGCTCCAATGCTTTGGCCACCTGATGTGAAGAGCCAACTCGTTAGAAAAGACCCTGATGCTGGGAAGGATTGAAGACAAAAGGAAAAGAGGGTAATAGAGGATGAGATGGTCAGATAGCATCACCGATTCAATGGGCATGAGTATGTGCAAACTCTGGGAGATAATGAAGGACAGAGGAGCCTGGTGGGCTATAGTCCATGCATTTGCAAAGAGTCAGAGGTGACTGAGGGACTGAACAACAACAACAACAAGGGGATATCATAAATACACAAAAAGATGATCTGTAATATTATATAACTGTTGTTGTTCAATAGTATATAATAACTGACATCTCTCAGAGGACTTTGTGATATTGGGATTTAGGAAAAAGGAAGAGTGGTTTTAGGACAAAGTAGCTGCTGGCTGTTTCGGGGTCATCAAGGTTGATGACCATTCCCTACAAGCTACTGTCCTTCTTTGATGGTGAATTTGCCAGTGTTTAAAGAGCCCTCACCCTGCAAACGAGCTTGACTCCAAGTGGTCTTTCTATGTCTTTGTGCCCCCTGATGAAGCTACCAGACAATTCACCATGGAAGAGGTAAAAAACGTATTTCCACAAATACTTTTGCTGCGAGATTTGCCCTACTTGGCCCCTTCTTCCAGTTGCTTAGGTGCCCAGAGCATCTCAGCTTTTCCCATCCAAGCTCCAAGGCATTGGCATCCATCGAAGGCGCCCTGCCCTTCTTTCTTCTTGCTGGGCTGATTCGTAGGCTCAGCCCTGCCAATTCAAATCACTAAAGATAGGTCTTGGTCCCCTCCGGATCCGCCTTATTTCTTCAGAGGTTTCCTTAGTTGACCTCGATTTTCCTGGCACCCACCTTGCCTCCACTTCTACTTCTTAATTCTCATCTCCCTTTTGCTTCTCTTAGATTTTATCACCCTTTGTGAGCGCCCAGCTTCTATCCAGATTTAGCAGGATTTGCTCTGTCTCAGCACAAAACCACAGCCCAAGAAAAAGGCCATTAACTGTGTGACCTTGAGCAAGTCCCGGGATACTGCTAGGCATTCAGTGGTCTTATTTATAAAACTAGGATGCTAGTCCCCACTTCTCATAGATGATAATGATGATGATTCATGAACCGGCTTGGAAGCAAGAGTCTCCAAGAAGCAAAAACAAAACACAGAGTCCTAGCAGCATCCTTGTAATTTATGAAGTGTTTATGCCAGGGACCATGCGACGCTTTATCATAATACATAACCATCCAGTAGAAATTCTGAGACACTAAGTGTCAAGAAGTGGTGCCGGTTGGCACTAAAATGTAGCTTGGCTTCTGCTGCTCTGTCTAGGCCCCAGATGTGATCAGTTACGTCTTCCTCCCCATTCTTGCACACGGTCATGTCCTTGCCCTCTTCCCTCGTCCACTCTTCCTCCTGCCTCCTTGTAGGTGAAGCCTTGGATGCTAAGTCTCTTCAGTCGTGTCTGACTCTTTTGGATCCTATGAACTATAACCCACCAGGTTCCTCTGTCCATGGGATTCTCCAGGCAAGAATACTGGACTGGGTTGCCATGCCCTCCTCCAAGGGATCTTCCCCACCCAGGGATTGAACCTTGGTCTCTTACATCTCCTGCATTGGCAGGCGGGTTCTTTACCACTAGCACCTGGGAAGCCCAGGTTAAGCCTTAGGCGCATATAACTTACATAAGGACTTCCCTGGTGATCTAGTGGCGAAGACTCCATCCTCCCAAGGCAGAAGGTTGGGGTTTCATCCCTGGTTGGGGAATTAGATCCCACATGCTACAACTCAAGATCCTGCAAGCTACAACAAAGATTGAAGACACCAAGAGCTGCAACTAAGACTAAGCAGAGCCAAATAAATAAATATAAAAAAATTTTTAAAGCATATAACTTGTGCAAAGTGCCCAGTTTACCTAATTTCAATCAAATCTGTCTTCACAATTACCCTGCCCAGCCAACCTGGGAGTCTGGTAAGGAAAAGCATCAGGGGGCAGTGTCTCAGCTGCTAGGATGGGGAGTTAGTCTTCTATATTAGAATTAACAAGATCGGAACTGGAAAGCTAGAGAAAGACCACTGTCAAAGCCAGGATTACAAAAAGTAGGATTGCTAATCTGAAGAAGACAGAAAATGTGGTCTCAGATATTAAATCAAACTAAGTGTGAAAACAAGGAGGGCTAAGGAACAAACGATTCTGAAACATACGAAAAGAGTTAAGTTGAACAATTTACAGGAGTGTTTGGATATATGAATTTTCAAAACACATTATTTTTTAATGAAGATGAATTAATATGCCATAAATTTAACCATTTCATATAATGGGGAAGATTCCATGGAGGAGGGCATGGCAACCCACTCCAGTATTCTTGCCTAGAGAAACCCATGGACGGCTACTATCCATGAGATTGCAAGGAGTCGGACATGACTGAAGGGACTTAGCAAGAGCATATAGAGAGAACTTGTTGTTAATGAATATTGGTTTTAAATCAAGTGAACAGCATTTGCCCTGTGAAGTTAGATGACTATCTTACTGAGATTTCGATGTTGATCTTTGGAATGAAGAATTTGGATTCAATAATTTCTCCCTCGTTAGAAAGCAATTATCTTGTAATGGCCAATCTTATCTCGTCATATGAAAATGATAATAAGTCACCATGGCAATTATCTCTGTGCAAACAGGGAGATTCATTCTAAATTTCATCTTTTCCAACACAGGTCACCAGTTAACTTGCCTTTCTGGCCGGTTTCTTTGAAAGTGAGAAGTCCACTCAAACAGGCTTCCTTCTTTAAACATACATCTTAAAGTTTCACTAATTCATTGTGCAAACATTTTATGAAGGTCCTGTGTTGTGTGAGGTACAGTGTTATACCAGAGCGGACACACGAAGGCCTCTGTCCTCAGGGATCCTGTGATTTAGTAAATGCGTGTGTGCTTAGTCGCTCAGTCGTGTCCGACTCTTTGCCACCCAAGGACTGCAGCCCACCGGGCTCCTCTGTCCGTGGGATTCTCCAGGCAAGAGTACTAGAGTGGGGTGCCATTCCTGTCTCCGAGGGATCTTCCCAACCCAGGGACTGAACTCGGGTTTTCCACATTACAGGCAGATGCTTGACCGTCTGAGCCAGCAAAGAAGCCCATTTTAATAGATGGATATAGGCAACCCACTCCAGTGTTCTTGCCTGGAGAATCCCAGGGACAGGGGAGCCTGGTGAGCTTCCGTCTATGGGGTCCCACAGAGTCAGACACGACTGAAGTGACTTAGCAGCAGCATAGATAATAAAACAGAAGTTAAGCAGGTGCAGACACCAAAGAAGTTTAGAAACAATATTCGTGAGTTCAGAGAACCATAAGGTGTTCAGAAGACTGCCAGAAGTGTTCTTTTGAGGGGCTTCCCTGGTGCTCCAGTGATAAAGAATCCGCCTGCCAATGCAGGAGACGCGGGTTCAATCCCTGGTCCGGGAAGATCCCACATACCGCAGGGCACCTAAGCCGGGAGCCGCAACTATCGAGTCTGTGCTCCGGAGCCCAGAGCTGTAACTACTGAGCCCACGTGAGGAGACTACTGAAGCCTGCGCTCTGCAGCAAGAGATGCCCCTGCACCGAGAAGCCCACCCACCCCAACCAGAGAGCAGCCCTGCTCACTGCAGCCGGGGAGAAGCTGTGCAGCCATGGAAGGCCGGCCCAGCCAGCAATACATAAACGAATAAAAGTATTTAAACACGTTCTTTTGACATGCTTGTTTCTATCCAATGGGCCCTGTACATATCAGAAAGGATCCTTTTCCCCTTTTTGGTTTAATCTCCAGGATGGTCAGAGCCAACTTCTGTGGTCCCTCTCTAGCCATGTGGTAGTTTGACCTACAGTGCAGATTTGATACCTCTATAGAACCTCTGAAGAACTGATGCTTTTGAACTGTGGTGTTGGAGAAGACTCTTGAGAGTCCCTTGGACTGCAAGGAGATCCAACCAGTCCATTCTGAAGGAAATCAGCCCTGGGATTTCTTTGGAAGGAATGATGCTAAAGCTGAAACTCCAGTACTTTGGCCACCTCATGCGAAGAGTTGACTCATTGGAAAAGACTCTGATGTTGGGAGGGATTGAGGGCAGGAGGAGAAGGGGACGACAGAGGATGAGATGGCTGGATGGCATCACTGACTCGATGGATATGAGTCTGAGTGAACTCTGGGAGTTGGTGATGGACAGGGAGGCCTGGCGTGCTGTGATTCATGGGGTCGCAAAGAATCGGACACAACTGAGCGACTGATCTGATCTGATGGAACCTCTGAGTTTTTCTCATATAGCCACTTTTATTTTTCCCATCGGCTGCTCTTATTTTTATTTTTAGCTTAGTTTTATGTATCATTTTAAGCCATCTAAAAATATATTTTACATGAAGTGGGATGTAAGGAATGATGCTAAAAATAATTCTGGAAAAGGCACAGTAAATGCACCTGCTCCCTCAGAGCAGCTATGTTTTTTAAGTGTCATCATGTCATTTAGCCAAATATTGCAAAGGATGTTAATTACATGGGAGACATATTTTTATTCACAGAAAACTGATTCACACCCTCTAATTTGAACTGTTTTGTGGGATCATGGAGATTCATGTAAAGGAAAAGCAAAATAAAGTCAGTACAGAATTTGAAAGCAGTTAATGTGTGGTCTATGTTGACTTTGCCCCTCAGATCCTAATCTGTAGAGTTCAGTTCATCTATATAAAGGTAAAGGTCTCCTGCACAGAGGAAAAGGCAGTCCTCATTGAGGTAACCTACAGTCCTGTCTCTTGGTTGAGTCAGTCAACCAATAAGCAAGCAATGTTTCTGCGCTGAAGTCCACTGCCTAGACATTTTGCATGTAGGCCTCTTTTTTTGAAGTCTTTATTGAACCTGTTACAACATTGCTTCTGTTTACGTTCTGGCTTTTCGGCCAAGAGGCACGTGTGATCTTACCTCCCCAACCAAGGATCAAGCCCACGCCCTGGAAGGCAAAGTCTGAACTGCTGGAGCACCAGGGAGGTCCCTGCAAGCATCTTGACTTCGTTCCTCAGATCTATCCTAAAGGCAGATTCTCCCCGCCTCACCAAGAATGAGCAGAGCAAGGCTGATGGATAGTAACACAAGCACGCAGTGCTCTGGGCACGTGCCGATTCGTGGGTCTTCTCACCAAACCCACGGGGCAGGGTCTATTTATTTTTATCCTCACTTTATAATCGAAGAAATAAGGGATAGAGGAATTACATAAACTTCCCCAGGTTTATCACTTTCCAATGAGTGATGGAGCTGGGATTCAAACCCTAGCGATTCGACTCCAGAGTTTGTACCCTTAACCACTATACTAAAAAAAAAAAATTATTTTGCTAAACAAATGACAGACATTTGTGTCCCACAGCAAAGTCTGTGCTCCTGAATTTATACCCCATTGCCTTAGGATCCAGGCCAAATCGTGCCTACTGTGTACACTCTTTTTTTGTGCCTGGGATTTGGGCAGAAGGAGTTACTCTGTCCCCGGGCCTTCCAGGAGCGTTCTCTCTCTCATGATTTATATGTAAGTCAGTGCTTACAGAAGAGCCACTCCGCCAGAACGGTTCACACGGAAATAAACGGGATGTGAATGAGAAAGCAGCTGTTGTCGTGTGAGGCTCTGCAATCTGGGGGCTTCTCTGTTACAGCAGCTAAAATAACCATCCCATGAGGCTTCAGAGAAAGGACAGATCCTGTTTGCTCGGCTTCAGTCAGTGAAGCAACTGCCAACTAAGAAGCCCTTACTTGGCACTTAGTGTCGTGCTAGGTACTGTAGGGCACAAAGAAATAAAAACTCTTTGTGACCCCATCGACTATACAGTCCATGGAATTCTCCAGGCCTTTCCCTTCTCCAGGGGACCTTCCCAACCCAGGGATTGAACCCAGGTCTCCCACACTGCAAGCCGGTTCTTTACCAGCTGAGCTAGCAGGGAAGCCCCAGCATTGACGTATATACGCTATCATGCGGAACATAGAGGGCTACTGGGGAGCCGCCATACAGCACAGGAGCTCAGCTTGGGCTCTGGGGCGAGGGTGGGACGAGGTGTGCCAGGGAGGCTCAAGGGGGCAGGGATGTCTGTGTGCAAATGGCTGATTCGTATAGTCGTACAACAGAAGCCAACACAACATCGTAAAGCAATTCTACTCCAATAAAAAAAAATGATTTCAGAACAGTTCGGATTTTAAAACAAAAACAACAACAAAAAAAAGCAGCAACTTTGGCGCCTGCCTCCACATTTCTGGGAAGGCAGTGGATCATAAGAACACGGTTACATGCTGACATGTAGAGAAACGCCACGAAGTTAACCTTTGAAAGAGTGGTTTATCCACAGAGGCTGGTGAAGTCAGAAGGGCTTCATGCGATGAGCTGGACGTTGACCTTGGCTCGAAGCCCAGGAGGAACTGGAATCTGTGCAGGGGCTCCCAGGAAGGAGGGGGCCCTGGCAGGAACAAACGTGAGAGAATGCCCCGCGTGAGTGAGAGATGGTGAGACCTCTGCCCCACAGAAGCAGAGAGTCTTGCTGAGGAGAGCTGGTCACCAAGAGAAGCACCCAAGCCCACATCAGACCCAGACAAGCGTGGGAAGCAGGCGATTCAGCCGGTTGAGTTCAGCACAGCAGTCCAGCCTCAAACCTGACTAGAGAAAAGTTCTTCAGCAAAATCTCCCTTGGGTCTTTTTCTTGGAATATCTGCCTCTTATTTGTCTCCCCCTTGCACACTTATTTCAGGGGCTTGTGAACAGACACCCAGATTCACCTCTAAGCACACCCCCACCCCCACGGCTCACACCCATCTCACACGTTTATTTTGTGCTCATTATTTTCCATCTACTATCATGTGTAAATCCTACTTCAAACCCCCACTTTCATCTTGGGTTATTTTTTAATGAAGCTTCTGCTGCACGTGAAAGGGTTTCCTTCTTTGCTCGTTTATAATAGAACAGGGACTTCATTTTGGATTCTCAAATAAACATCATCCGCACCGTCCCTTTTTTTAACCCCCAGCTCTCGGCTGCGGTACCTTATTGTAACTCTCTTGTTCAGCATCTCTGTCTGTCTCTTGGCCACTTGCTACAAGACCTCAGCCAGCATTTCCTGCAGTGCTCAGTCATGCCACGGTAATAGTTTTTCCATTGAAAAATACCACAAGTACAATATTTCCAATGGAAATACCACAAGAACAGTGTTTCCACTGAGCGTACCGCAACGAGAGTGCTTTTGTGGTATCTAAATTCTGAGATGAACGCGTAATGTTCATCTTGGATTCATTATAACTCGAGCCCCTACTTTCTGGAAAGCTCTGAAACAGGGATGGAATTTTTATTTGTAGTTAAAAAAATACAATAAAAATAAAAGCTGGGCGATGCCAAGACAACTTTGCACTTGCTTTTGTGAGTAAAATATAAATAGATTTAGCAAGTGGAAGAATGAGGAAAAACTTCATAAAAATGTACAGAGAGGCTTAACAGCTGGAAAAGGGAGAATGCGTGTGTGTGTGTGTGTGTGTGTGTGTGTGCATGTGTGTGTGTGTGTGTCTGTGTGTGTGTGTGATAACATTTTAGGCCGTTCAGCAGCTGGGGAAGCAACAACCTGTAAAAACATTTAACATTTACAGCCACTCAGTGGCTGGAAAACCAAGTTCTCATAAAATCGATTTAACATTTTGGTTGCTGTTGAAGACATTTAATGCATGCATGTTTATATATCTCTGTTTATACTCTAGCCCCATGAATTTCAGTGGGGTTTAATGGTCTTAAATTGGAAGAGATCATTTGAGACGGTTGAAAGTATACAATGTTTTTGTACCACTGGCAGTAAAGATATTTACCAACACATACAGAATGCGTCTAGACATGTGAGTAAGTGCACCTAGAGTCTGATGAGTTACCCTCTCTTTATTACCTTTTGCATTCGTACCGTATCACTGATCTGCAGTGTCCTACTTTTGAAAGTCTTTTTTTTTTTTTTTTTTACAAAATTTCCAGTTGGAATAATTCTCTTATTTTCCAGGAGTTTAAGACTAAGCTTCTTAAATCCTGATCTGCCTGTAGTTTGGCAAACAAAATTATCTGTCAGGATAGCCCAGTTTTTTCCATTTCCCTTGTTATGTCTTAAATCAGTGCAGTTAAAGAGGGTGACATTTTGCTATTTTTTTCTTCCAATTTTTTTTTTCCTCTTGGTTAGTTCCACAAAATGAATTTGATGAGCAACAGGTTAAAGAAAATCCCCTTTTTTTTTTTTTTTAAATTTGGGAGGAGGGAGGAATGGTATTGAAAAAAAGTAAGTGGAATTTTTAAAAATTTTCCTTGAAACTTTTAAAGTCAATACTGGAACAAGCTATACTAGAAAGGCACAAAAATCCTAACATGCAGCCCACGATTTATAGATGTGTGACCTTGAAGTTAAATAAGTCACAGTATCTTGAAACTTTGTTTCTACTCATAAAATACAGATAATTGGACTTCTTTTACCTACTCTCCTGATAGCTTTGAGGTTCAAATGATGTACTAGGTAGAAATATGTTTAGGTTGCCTTTGTATAAGTCAAAGGCAACTGACTCCAGTATTCTTGCTTCAAGAATCCCTTGGACAGATGAGTCTGGTGGGCTAGAGTCCATGGGGCTGCAAAGAGCTAGACACAACTGAAGCACCTTGGCATGCAGAAAGGGCTAAACATGAAATATTATCATAAGACAATGATAAAGCTATAACTTTCATGACAACTTGAGCACATTAAAAGCAAAAGCTTAATAAAAATGATAAGGATGTATATGTTCCTAGGCCTCCACAAGTAGAAGATGAGAACTAGAAAAATTACAAGATCCACAGACTGGTCCTGCAAAAATTCATCACGATATCCATGCTGAATCCTGGTTGTTATTTTCATTTGTTTTCCTCTCTAAGCAGAGGCCTTCAAGAGAACTACATACTTTTAACCTACTTAATGTACTTAAGCTTTGAATCATTTTTACTCTTGGAGAAAGGCTTTATGATTATTTATATAGGAATTTTCTCAAAGCAACTCAGGGGAGTAAGATCCTAGATTATTATCATATACTAGTAATATTCCACTGCTGCTACTGCTGCTAAGTCACTTCAGTCGTGTCTGACTCTGTGTGACCCCATAGACGGCAGCCCACCAGGCTCCGCCATCCCTGGGATTCTCCAGGCAAGAACACTGGAGTGGGTTGCCATTTCCTTCTCCAATGCACGAAAGTGAAAAGTGAAAGTGAAGTCGCTCAGTCGTGTCCGACTCTTAGCGACCCCATGGACTGCAGCCTACTAGGCTCCTCCGTCCATGGGATTTCCCAGGCAAGAGTACTGGAGTGGGGTGCCATTGCAATATTTCACTGCTGCTGCTAAGTCACTTCAGTCGTGTCTGACTCTGTGTGGCCCCATAGACGGCAGCCACAAGGCTCCCCCATCCCTGGGATTCTCCAGGCGATATTTCACTACAGCACAGCAAATAAAATATAGAATTTTTCTCTTCCTCCCCTTTCTCCTTCTTCTCTTCCTTCTTTGTATTCTAGGGACAGAATCTACATAGAAAAAATGACTGCAACTACCTCTTTCCCACAAGTCACTTTTATAGCTTGGAACCCAGATGATATTGTTATGCTTAGTGTCATTAAACCCAGATGATATTATTACCCTTAGTGTCATGGCCTCAGCTAAGGTCCCCAACCCCAGTGAATAAACTCCCTTTAACAGACAAATAGATACAAAGATTTGAAATCACAGTTCTCTTATTTCTAGGCCACTGACCCATTCAAATTTAAAAACAAATATTGATAACTCCATAACCTCTAATTCCAGCAAGGAAGGCCCAGAGTCAGCCCTTATTTTATTCATTTTACAACTGAGAATAGGTTCAAGTGGTCGTACAAATAAAACATGACAAAAATAAAATTGTTAAATGTCATTCATTTGAGAGATCTTTCCTGAGAAAGCGTACTCTCTTCTAACAGTTGTGGGCATGTGTGTTCAGTTGCTCGGTCGTGTCTGACTCTGTGTGACCACACGGACTGTAGCCCACCAGGCTCCTCTGTCAATGGGGATTCTCCAGGAAAGAATCCTGGAGTGGGTTGCCATTTCCTCCTCCCAACCCAGGGACTGAACTGGGTCTCCTGTGTTGGCAGGAGGATTCTTTACCTCTACGTCACCTGATGAACACAAGCTCTGCCAGAGGAATGAGACGGAACTTGTCCATCCCTCCATAAAGATGCCTACTCAGTGCTCAGGAAGAGTGCATATTGTGGGCACTGTCCTGAGAGAGCAGCCCTGACAGAGGGCTCCCCAGGTGGCCCATGGGAAAGACCGCCCGCCAGCGCAGCAGACGCAGGAGGCAGGGGTTCCGTCCCTGGGTCGGGAAGATCCCCCAGAGGAGGGCATGGTGACCCACGCCAGTGTTCTTGCCTGGAGAACCCCATGGACAGAGGAGCCCGGAGGGCTACAGTCCATGGGGTCACAAAGAGTCAGACATGACGGAAGCGACGTAGCGTGCACACAGAGTTGACGTACATACACCAAAAGTGGAAAAGAGATAGCTGGTGGGAAGCTGCTGCCTAGCGCAGGGAGCTCAGCTGAGGGGTCTGTGATGACCTAGAGGGGCGGGAGGGGCGGGAGGGAGGTTCAGGAGGGAGAAGATAACGTGTGCAGACGGCTGATTCACGTTGTTGTACAGCAGAAAGCCACACAACAGTGTTAAGCAATTACACACTCCAATTTAAAAGTATATCCTATGATAAGCCATAATGGAAAAGAACATTGAAAAAGAACATGTATGTACGAGTAATCAAATCCCTTTGCTGTGTAAGAGGAACTGGCACTACTGTAAATCAGCTATACTTCAATAAAAATAAATAAATAAGGAAATGAAAAATAAAGGAAAGACCAAACAACGGCATGCCTTCGTGGTAAGTCATGGATATTTCGACCTCATAGAAAACCAAAGAAAAGAAGTGTTTTTTAAAAACATGTAAACTAGAGAGGCGTGAACTAACGCCACAAAAATTCTCAACTAATCCCTGGGTTCCAGGTCACCAGGCAGGGTTTCCACAGGGCTCAAACTGCTGTCCCAGCCGCCCTCCCTGGAAGTGTCCAAACAGCGCGGGTAACCACTGACCCTGGCGCTATGCAGCCACTCTTCCTGCGGGAAGTGGCAAGACCTTTGAGAGTGAAGAGACAGCCAAGTTCGAAAGTTGTAAACAAGATAAATCACGAGCCTGTGCGGCAGACCCAGGAGAAGGGAACGGGGGTGTGGGGAGACACTCTAACTGGCCCTGGATTTTCCTCCTTCTGCTGCTCCTAAAGCCAAAGCGAGCTTCTTCTAGACCCATGGAGTACTGGGCAAGGGATTGGTACCCGGCGCTGGGCTTCCTAAACGTAAGCATGTAACAGAGTGATCTTGGAGGCACTGAATTGAAGGGATAGAGGGCTGCAGAAGGCGTGCAGGAGGAGCTTGTCTTCTCGTATTCATACTTCTCTGATGTAAGGGAACACAAAACCCTCATTAGGAAGAGGGTCTAAACAATCAATAGCTAATGAACGAGAGTTAGTCCGAGAGTCTACATTTCAAATTTACGAGAGTCAAGAAAATCTAAACGTTCAGTGGGATGTGATCGAGCAAAGCAAGTCATTTACCCATCTCATGGGTAGTGCTTAATTTATAAACATTGTGGCTGCTGGCCAAGGACTTTAAAATCAGAGATGAAAGTGTAGAGATGAAAGAGACCAACAGTGTAAGAATATACAAGAATAAGAAACAGCAAGAGGCTCCAGTGAAGATATGGTTGGATCCAGGAAGGGGAGGAAAAAAAACTAAAATGAAAGAAGAGGAGGGCAGGGAGAGCAGAGGAGAAACTTCTGGATAAAGATACTCTCTTGGCAAGATGAATGGAAAATAAAACTGCAGAATGAAAGACTGCTTAAAAGAGCAGTCCCTAATCCTCTGCCAGCAACGGGCTAATTTGTATTTCTGGAACTAGCAGAAAGGATGTCAGCTGAAACCCATGTCGGAGTCACCTTGCAGCAAATGTTCCACTGCACATGTGCAGTCAGGGGGGAACAGGATGAGTTTAGGCTTCCTGGAGTGAAGGATCCAGGAAGTGGAGTGAAGAGCTGCAAGCATCCCATTCCTGACCATCAGCCCCAGAACATATGCTCTTTCATTCTGGCGGCGCCAAGGAAAGAAAACGGGGCCTGGCCTGTCCATTAAGATCTCAGTCTGGCCCTGAGGCAGTTAGCACCCATCCAGCTGTAAATGCTTCTCGAATGTGGGATGAAGGGCTTCAGCTGAACATCAAGAAAAATTCCCCCAGTGGACACTTCGAAAGGCAGGTGAACAAGCTCTAGGCACTCCAGACTAACATTCTCCTTCTTCACTTTGCTTTGTTAGTGTGAATGGTAACCGGTTCAGGCTGATCTTTGTCCACGCTGCTTTTCGTATCATTTCATTGCTGTTGTTCCGTCGTAAGCCATGAGGAAGGGGCTGGAATTCACAAAAATGGCAACCATGTAGTTAACAAGCAGGACCAAGAAATGAGGCTATCTAGGGCAAGACAACTATTTGTTCCAGGAAAGTCCTTCAAATCAGCTTCTCCAGGCAAATACTTTTTATTTATCTAGGAGACTGTCTCCTGTCAGGATAATGGCTTTCCTATCTGAGCAAGCGGTTGACTTACCAAAAGTCAGTGTGCTCACCTAGCCTTGCTTCCTGACTCTGTCCGCCCATCCTTAACGATGATGTCATGTATTTTTCTAATCTTACTCAGTTCCCAGCCTTGAAAGATTTACCTTTAGCCACTTCAGTCCAAATCTCCAAGCTCCAAATAGCTCACTTTGACTTATGTAATAAATTCAGTTTCTGTAATCAACAAGTTTGGGGGTGGTCTCTTCAGGAGTGACAGCCGACAGAGGGAAGGTGTGCGTGGCTCCTCAGAGACACCAGGCTGACTTAGCTCTGCTGACGGAGAGGCCCACCTCTCAGTATTCTGAGGCGTGTCACTTTGTTATAAATTGTTTCTGTCTACTTTACGCCAATACCACACTTTCAGAACTACACTTTCCTAAATATCACCTGGGACTCTGCATCTCCCAACTTGGCTGTTTTCCAAGATTTTTCCTGGCTAATGTTGGTCCTTTGTGTTTCCAAATGAGTTCTGGAGTCAGTCTTCTGTCTTCCAGCAACACGGCCCAGAATTCTACTCAATCTAATGGTCAACTGGGCATAAACTAATCTGTAAACTATTGGGGCCTTCTAAATGCATATATTTAATTCAGTCTTATTTCTCTCACTAAGGCTTTATAGCTTTCTTTGTAGCTATTCTGTACATCTATCATCACATTTATTCCTAAGTATTTTACATGTTTTGAGTAAGTTACAAATGGTATCTTTTTTCTATTTTCTCTTTGTTGTATTCAGAGATGGTGCTAAAATGGCCCATTAAGTCAAATTCCTTATCTGTTAGGGATTATCTACTTAAGCAATCACGTCATCTGTGAATAAAGATCATTTTATTTCTTTCCAAGCCGTGCATGTGTGTACATACTTTTTTGCTGGCGGAGTAGTGTTTGTTCTTCCCAAAATATGTCTGATCTATGTGCTTTGGGTGGTCTCTTGTGGAGCTGACAGTTGACAGAAGCAAGATCTATTTAAGTCCTTTGAATTCCAATAGCTAATTAGTCCTGGGATTGGAAACAGAAGACCTGAGCTCAAGTCTGTTACAGCATAATTTTCAAAAGGGAAAAATTCTGACCTCCATGTTGCTGTTCGGTCGCCAAGTCATATCCTGCTCTTTGTGACCCCAGCGCGTGTGACTGCAGCATGCCAGGCTTCCCTGTCCTTCACTGTCTCCCAGAGTTTGCTCAAACTCACGTCCATCGAGTCGGTGACACAGTCCAACCACCTCATCCTCTGTCGCCCCTCTTCTCCTCCTGCCCTCAATCTGTCCCAGCATCAGGGTCTTTTCCAACGAGTCAGCTGTTCACATCAGGTCAAAGTATTGGAACTTCAGCTTCAGCATCAGTCCTTCCAGTGAATATTCAGGGTTGATTTCCTTCAGGATTAACTGGTTTGATCTCCTTGCAGTCCCAGGGACTCTCAAGAGTCTTCTCCAGCACCACAATTCAAAAGCGTCAAGTCTTCGGTGCTCAGCCTTCCTTATGGTCCAACTCTGACAGCCATACGTGACTGTGGGAAAAACCATAGTTTTGACTGTATGGACCTTTGTTGGCAGAGTGATGTCTAAAGGTATGTCCCTAAATAAGCAAAACCAAATAACTTCTAATCTCTAAGTCCTTCGAACGAAGACACATACTAACTGACATCCCTGTTCACTGGGGGCAGACTATGACCGTAAACTGGCAAAGGAGACCTGGAAGAAGTAGGACTTTCAGGGTCTAACTTTCTTTACTCCCCATTGCCAGGAATGCAGCTGACTCTCAATAAATATATGTCTGATGTAATTGTTAAGCTAGAAAAATATGTTTCTGATAATCACTAACACACTGAATGCCAATTTATTCTGTTGCTTTCAGTAAGGTTTCCTTTTCTAATACATGCTAGCCAGAGAAGTCTGCAAGTATATTATTTGAACTCGGATCTTTTTATCAGGATATTTCTTTTGTAATTTCTTATTATAACACTTCTGCTCCTCTGACTTAAAATGTTTATATAGACACAGTAATGAATACTTGAAAATGATTTTATAGATCAAAATGTAGACATATATATAAAGATATAAGTGCAGATATGGATGTAGGCACAACATATAAACAGAATGTCCATCTACCTATGATATTTTTCATTGTTATCCCTGTGTTATATCTTTCTAGTATTTTCATTTGTTTTTTTTATTTTCATCTTTTTTCTGAAACTATCCATATAATGCTTGTACTTTTCCAGTAGTCATGTATGGATGTGAGTTGGGCTATCAATAAAGCTGAGTGACAAAGAATTGATGTTTTTGAACTGTGGTGTTGAACAAGACTCTTTCTTGAGAGTCCCTTGAACTGCAAGGAGATCAAACCAGTCAATCCTAAAGGAAATCAGCCCTGAATATTCATTAGAAGGACTGATGTGGAAGCTGAAACACCAATACTTGGGCCACCTGATGCGAAGAACTGACTCACTGGAAAAAACCCTGATGCTGGAAAAGACTGAAGGCGGGGGAAGAAGGGATGACAGGGGATGAGATGGTTTGATGGCATCACCGACTCGGTGGACATGAGTTTGAGCAAGCTCTGGTAGTTGGTGATGGACAGGGAGGCCTGGCCTACTGCAGTCCATGGGGTCGCAGAGAGTCGGACACAACTGAGCAACTGAACTGATACTGAATACTTACACTTACCATCTTTTTCATGACCTTTCATAGTTACATTAAATTGCATTGGTAAGTTCCAGCATCTGTGTCATTTCTGAGTCTGGTTCTGCTCCTTGTGTTGTATCTTGGCAGTGTGTTGTGGGGGTTTGTTTGATTTTTTTAGTATGCCTTGTCATTTTTTCTTGAAAGCCACACACTTTGTGTAGGAGAGCAAAGATCGAGGTAAATAGACTTTTATGCCTGGAAATGGGCTCACGCTTCTTTCTGCTGAGTCTTCGGTGTGGGCTTTGAGGGCGAGGGCGAGAGTTGAGACGGGCTTGGGGTTTGCCATTGCCGTCTTACTGGGTGTGCTCCGAGCTTCAGCTTCCTTTAGTGTTGAGGGCGGTGCCCGTTTCCCAGAGGTTTTCTCCTCCTCAGTCTCTGCTCCACTCCCAGCTTTAAGCCTCCTTTTCACACTGTGTGTCAGGAGGCTTTCTCCTGCAGTTTTCCACTATACTTGTTATTCAGTGCTGAGCCCACTGCTTAGGGTGGGAGCGGGCACTCTTGTTTTTCTGGATAAACCTCAGGTGTAGACATGCTCTGCATTCCCGGGCCTCGGAGTCTGACCCTCTGTGCTCCTGCCCTGCCCCCAGCCCTTGTTCCCAATTTATATGCCTGGCCCTCCCCTGGGCTTAGAGGATTTTTGTTGCCACTCCCTTTCCCCCAGCTGCAAAGAGTTTTGAGCAGTGACCTAAAAGCTAGAAAGATCCTCCCCAGTCCTGACTCTCAGGGCGCACGGTTCTCACTGAGCAGGTGAGGTGGGGCTCAAGCTCCTGCAACAGTGACCACAGTCTGCTCCTCCCCTCCCACCCTGCACGATTATGGATGCCGCCGCAGGACCCTCACCCATATTTTTGTGAGCATCCAGAGGAGTCCAGAGCCTTCCAGGGGGAGTAGACGATTCCCATACTGGCTGCCCCTCAAACCTCCAGTCTCTTCAGCCTGTGCATGGATGCATGCTAAGTTGCTTCAGTTGTGTCCGACTCTGTGACAACGTGGACTGTAGCCCGCCAGGCTCCTCTGTCCATGGGATTTTCCAGGCAAGAATAGTGGAGTAGATTGGCATTTCACACTTCAGGGGAGCGTCCCGATCCAGGGATCAAACCCACCTCTCTTATGTGTCCTGCATCGGACTCTTACGTGTCCAACCCCCAAATGCACGAACAATTCTAGCTGAGTCCTGTGGCCTGTGTCCATGGTCATGTTTGCCCCGCGTAAGCAAGTGTTGCCTTCAGATATCTGTCTGTCCTTAGATTTGGGGCTCGCTTGTAGACCTGAAATCCCCACTCTCTGATGAGTTTATGAAAAATCATGACATCAGTTTGCCCAACACTTTTTGTGGATGGGAAGCTACATTCTTCCTAACTGACCCCAAGTAGTAGCCAGAAGTCATAGAGGAAGGCTTCAATCTTTCCCAGCTTTGGGGTCTTTTCCAATGAGTCGGCTCTTCACATCTGGGGGCCAAACTATCGGAACTTCAGCCTCAGTCCTTCCAATGAGTATTCAGGGTTGATTTTAAGATGGACTGATTTGATGCCCTTGAAGTCCAAGGGACTCTCAAGAGTCTTCCCCAGCACTATAATTTGAAAGCATCAATTCTTTGGTGCTCAGCCTTCTTTACGATCCAACTCTCACATCCATACATTGCTACTGGAAAAACCACAGCTTCGACTACAGACTCTGGCATTAGTGATAGGACCACAGAAAAGCAAGTGGGCCATTAAATTTAAAGTAGGATTGTCTTTCTTCCCCATTTCCCTAGGGTCTGGAGTTTCTGAAACCCTGGGCTTTCTTTTTCACATGAACACCATTGTGCCTTGGTTATTGAGTCCCTTTGCACAATTATTCTCAAATGCACCCTGGTGCTGGATTCCTGATCTGTGCTGAGTGCTGCCCTCCCCAGTGCCATTACACTCACTTTCCCTGCTCACCCCACTCCCCACCCTCAAGACTTGGTCCCCGGCTTCTCCCAAAGCATCACGTGGCTGGAACACGTGTAACGGCAAGAGTCAATCCAGGTCATCCTGCCTGTTCCCACGGTCTCAGCAGCCCCTGGGGATAAGTACATCTTCTGTACCTGTCATCAGCCAAACCTTTCCTAATTTAAACTTTGTGACGACTTTCAGGAGCCTCTGCCTTTTCAAACTTTCCACGAGAAACCCTTAGCATCGCCAAATAAATCTGCCTCAGCCATAAATTACAGCGGCACGATCTATGTGACCGAGGCTGAATCTGCAGGGGCACTCAGCTCGGAACGAGTTGGATTCACGTCCGAATTCACCCTGGAATTACAGGCAGCTTTTTATTTTATTTTATTTTGCAATCTGCTTGCATTCTACCTCCCTGCCCACCCCCCCCAGTTTCAGGGGCGTAAAACTGTGGTCACTTATACTGACAAGCTTAGGTGGGTAGGAATGAGGCTTCCCTTGCAAGTATTCCGTCTTGCTTTCATCCTGAGAGATGAGTCTCCCCCTTCATTATTCACCTGGCATCCGTGTCACGACACCGTGACTCCAAAGCTGTCACTACGAAACAGCTCTTGTGTGAGTCAGGCAGCGCCTGTTAGGGCCGACCGGTCTTTCTCCTTTTGTGCCAATTCTTCTCTCCTCTCTCAACTTTCTTCAGAAATAATTGACAAATAAAATTGTAAGATACTAAACCATACAGTGTGATGGTTTGATATATGAAATCATTGGGAAAGGCTGTCCCCCACTGAGTTAATTAACACATATATCAGCTAATATAGTTGCTTTTTTTGAGAGAGAGAACATTTACATTCTATTCCCTTAGCAAATTTCAACTACACAATGCAGCGCTGTCGACTACAGTCACCACGTTACGCATGAGATCCCCAGAACTTCATCTTGTAACAGCAAGATGGCTGATCTATTCCTGCCACAAGGTATACCTCCAACAATATACCAAAAATGTATTTATCACCTATTTCCCAAACACCTGCAAAGAAGTAATTCTAATGTTTAAACTGCATGTGAACAGGACATTTTCTTTAGTTGGAGTGTGATCGTTCCCTCCCGACTCCCTGTGATCGACATGTCAGTTCAATCATTTCTTTGTACTTGACTTTCAGTATTTCCTCGTTTGAGAAGGAGATAGCTAACACCGAGAAATTAAAAAGTCCCGCATTCCACGTCCACCTGAAGCAGGTGTTCTTTGGGTAAATCTGTCCCAAAGTTTTCTGATCCCCTTCACCAGAACAGACCCTGAATTGTACAGCCAGTTGCCCTACACAGAGGCGCTTATCGAGCAAGCTCTGAAGACCTTTAATACCAGTAATTACAGAGCACTGTCTGCGACTTTGCGGTGAGATATGGTGAAATTTCACAGCCAGAAGGACTCTTCAGGATCACACAGCACGACTGTGCATCTCAGACTGGGGACTGAGGAGGGTAAAGCGACTGGTCACAAACTGGTAGCTGAACAAAAGCTTTCAGCAGATCTCTCATCCTTCTTGTCTTCCCTGTAATCTATTTGCATGTTGATCTCATTTTTAAAGTAAATATTTCTTGAATTCTACTCCAGGATAGGCTCTCTTCCAGTCACCATGTGAAGCGAAGAGCAAGACAGGTGCAGCCTGTCCCTCTGAGGTCCATGCATCTTGAGACTTCAGCAAAATGCCCAAGGGCAGTTTCTGCACTCGGTCATCATGGAATCGCAGAGGCAGGTGCCAGGAGGACCACTGCGACCGCAGACGAGGATCCACTCCCAGGCAGGTGCCAGGAGGATCACTGAGGCCGCGGATGAGGATCCACTCCCAGGCAGGCGCCAGGAGGACCACTGCGGCCGCGGACAAGGGTCCACTCCCAGGCTGCTGTCGCTGGCTGATACGCATTGCTCCCGCTCCAGGAACACGAATTTTTCTGAAACATACTCGCCCTCTCACTTCTGATTCTAATCTTGCATCAAACCCCTGTTTTCACAGTCTCTGAAAAGCACCTAAAACTACTCAGCACACCTTGAACCCTTGTGTCTGGTTATGAATGTATTCGGGAAAAGGATGACCTTACCCCAAGCCCAAAAAGTCCTTGACATAGATAAGTGCATCTTCTCCGGGGACGGAGAAGCGCCTCCATTCGCAGAGTGGTTCTCAGTGGAGGCAGTTTTACCTCCCAGGAGATGTGAGGCTGTGTCTAGAGACAGCTGGAAAGGGGTGGTCCAGGCACCAAGACGGGAGAGACCAAGGGTGCTGCTCACAACCCTACTACACACAGCACAGTCCTCCTCACCACTGACAGGGAGCCCAGAGTGTCAGCCCCAAAGGTCAACTGTGTTCAGGTTGAGAAACTCTTGCCTAGAGCTGCGGTCACCTCATACACAAGTAACCCTAACCCGTGAAGCTCCATGGACCCTTCGGCCCGCCCAGGTAAACTAGTGTGACTGCTTTATCCCAGTGGACTCAAATCCAAACCCTTTAGAGAACCCAATCACCTTGCTTGGTCCAGTTTCATCCCTCATGAGGAATTGCAGTCTGTTGGCTGTAGTTTAGTCGCTAAGTCGTGTCCGACTCTTGGGACCTCATGGACAGAGGAGCCTGGCAGGCTGCAGTCCGTGGGATTCTCCAGGCAAGAATCCTGGAGTGGATTGCCATTTCCTTCTCCAGCGTATCTTCCCAATCCAGGAATCGAACCTGGGTCTCCTGCATTGTAGGCAGGTTCTTTACCAACTGAGCTACAAGGGAAGCCTGTAGTCTGTTATCCACACACATAAATGTTTATGTAAAAATAAGGAATGTCAGACTTCACTAGTGGTCCAGTGGTTAAGAACCCACATGCCAATGAGGGGAACATGGGTTAAATCCCTGGTCCAGGTAAATCTCACCTGCTGCAGAGCGGCTAAGCCCATGAACCCCACCCAACTGCTGAGCCCACACGCCTCGAGCCACTGCTCTGCAACAAGAGCCCATCACAGTGAGAAGACTGTGTGCCGGTGCTAGAGAGTAGCCCTGCTCGCTGCGACTAGAGAAAGCCCACGTGCAGCAGTGTAGGCTTGGTACAGCCATAAATAAAAATAAATACATGAGGAGTCTCAATAATCGATGCAAGGTGTATGCACAACCATTAGACTGCTTGGCGGTCTTCAACAGCATAGGAAACTACGGTTAACATTAGCTACATTTTGTTATACTTCATGATAAATGAACTATAGTTAAAAAGTCTATCAGTATACAACCAAGATATATATTTTCCCTCACAAACCTGTAAATGATTGCACAGGAGAAAAGAAATGTCAATCTTGTGAAAAACACAGTAATTCCATTTTAAAACAGTATACTATCAACCCAATTCTGAACTAAACCTACCCAAGAAGACAAGATGGAGTAAGCCATTTCCTCTAAATATCATCAGTTCACCTCTTGAACTACTCAACACTTGTATTCTCTAGTTGACAAAAACAGAACTGGTAATGCCAAGGCAAGCTGATGAGTAAAGATCAATCCTTTTAACACAGCTGCTAAGGCAGTACATTATTACATATCACATACAGAGCTCACAGGATGAAAAAACCTATATGTGTGATCAGAAGTCACCTTTCTTATTGAATTCCCACCATGTGCTTCTTCGTGGTTCACAGCTAAGTTCACAACCTACAGTGACAGGCATCGTTTTCTCCAGGTTGGTGGTGGCATTAGTCGCTCAGTCGCGTCTGACTCTTTCTGATCCCACGCACTGGAGCCCGCCAGACTCCTCTGTCCTTGGGATTCTCCAGGCCAGACTACTGGAGTGGGTTGCCAGGCCCTCCTCCAGGGGATCTTCTCGATCCAGGGATCAAACCCAGGTCTCCCCCATTGCAGGCAGATGCTTTACTGTCTGAGCCACCAGGGAAGCCCCTTCTCTGGGTTAGGATTCTTTTAATAAGTTCAAGCAGATGGACTCACACGGAAGGAAAATTGAAGCTAGACCTCCAGATCAAGTCCCAAACCACATCCCCACAGCCCTTTCTCCAGAAACTTCCCCTGCAGGTGGTCGTAGCCCATGGCCCCAGCACTTCACGGAAGGGTCCCGCCACTCCCTGACCTTTGGCTCCCAGGTTGCTCTACTGTACCCCATGCCCTCTGAGAGTCTGCAAACTCCGGCAGCACAGAAAAATCCAAGCACACCAAGGCCAGGCCCCTCATCAGTTCAGCCGCATGAATTCACCCAACGTGGTCTAATATTGTTCACCTTCTTGACGGTGGATGACACCATCCGATTGGGCACAGCTGGCTGGACAGTCCCACTCAGTCAGTGACCTAAAATTGCCTTTCATCAGAAGCAAACGTGGTTTGTGGAATGGACTGGTTTTAGATGCCAAAAAAACAAATACAGTGATTTTTTTGGAGCTAGACAAACACTGGGAACACTTACTAGCGACCGCAAACTTAGTACATTTGATCTTCCACGCTTGACGTCAAGACGAGGTTTTTAAATAACCTAGCAGCTTGGCTTGCTCTCAGCTCAGCGCTGGAGATGTTTAGAGATATTGTAGTTAATAACACTGACACATACAAGCGAAGGGGGTCACTTACGAGAAGAAAACATGTGGATTTAAATCACGAACTAGTGCAAAGCACAGTAGTCCTCAACCCTCACACAGGAGAGAAACCTCATAGGCAGCGTCCAAGGGGTGCTTTTAGAAAAGGCAAACGCCTCCAGACCAACCGAGTTAGAATCCTGTGGGGTGGGGAGCGGGCAAGCAGTTGTCCTTGTTTCCAAACTTCCAGGGTTGGTTGCTATGGACGGGAAGTGCTGAAAATGATGGCGTAGAGAGTGTTTGAGGCAGGAAGTTCTGCATACAAACCTGAGCTCTGATGTTCCCAACTGCATACGCTCAGAAAACCCATAAATTCTCTGACCTTCCCTTTCCCACACTGGGAAGTCCTTACCACTGCATGGGGCTGTAGGGTGAAGGCAAGACATAAGACGCATCTGTCATGTAACACCGCGTCAATGTCATTATTACTCTAGTGAGTGATTCATATGTGAATATGTGTTCATATCCTCTTAGAAGTAAAGATTTTAGTCCATATCCTCTTAGAAGTAAAGATTTTGGTTCTAACGCGGGTAACCAGACGCTTCCTCAGAGGCTGTGAAACTCCTCATCTTTGCTTCTTTCTATGACTGGGTGGGTGACCAGACTTCATCTGCCGGCTTCCACCTGGGCTGAAACCTGGAGAAGCACAAAGCAGAAGGCCACTGATTCCGACGGCACCACGGTGCTGTGTGGGCCAGAAGCCGGAACTCTGAGCGTCCCTCACCATCATGAAAGCAGACTTTTGCTGGGATTCTGAACAGCATGGGCTTCTGTTAGCCACAGAATCCAGTAGGTTAACAATGACATCAAAACATCTATCAAATTGAGTGCTGAGCAGCATGGATGGGCCTAGAGATTGTCATCCTGAGAGAGAAGAGAGGAGAAATACTGCATGACATCCCTTACATGTGGAGTGTAGAAAGAAACACTACAAGTGAATTTACTGACAAAACAGAAACAGACTTAGAGAGCAAACTTACGGTTGCTAGGGAGGAAGGATGTGGGAAGGGATAGTTGGGAAGTTTGGAACGGACGTGTTTATTTAAAATGGATAACCAACGAAGACCTACGCTACAGCACAGGAAACTCTGCTCAACGTTGTGTGGCAGTTTGAATGGGAAGGAAGTTTGGTGGAGAATGGATCATTGCATGGATGATTAGGTCCTTTTGCTGTTCACCTGAAACTATCACAACATTGTTAATCGGCTATTGTTGTTCAGTTGCTAAGTCATCTTCAACTCTTTGCAGCCCCATGGACCGCAGCACTCCAGGCTTCCCTGTCCTTCACTGTCTCCTAGAGTTTGCTCAAACTCATGCCCATTGAGTTGGTGATGCTATCTCATGCTCCGTCACCCCCTTCTCCTCCTGACTTGGTCTCCTCCAAAGAGTTGGCTCTTCACATGATGTGGCCAAAGTATTTGGAGCTTCAGCTTCAGCATCAGTCCCTGAATATTCAGGGTTGATTTCCTTTAGGATTAACTGGCTCGATCTCCTTGCAGTCCAAGGGACTCTCAAGAGTCTTCTCCAGGACCAAGATTTGAAAGTATCTGTTCTTTGGTGCTCAGCCTTCTTTATGGTCCAATTCTCACATGTGTACGTGACTACTGGAAAGCCACAGCTTTGACTAAATGGACCTTTGTTGGCAAAGTGATGTCTCTGTTAATACTTTAATAAAAAAGTGAGAAGTTTAAAAGGAAACACAGTGACTGCTAACATCCAGAAGGATGCTAAGTACTTCATTTATTCCACAGTGACCTTATATGAGAAGTATGACCTAAACATCAGCAACAAAGAAATTGATTAAACCGTGTATCAGAATTCTCCTAGTTAGTGGTGTCTCCTGAATCTGAAGCCATACTTACTTGATTAAAAAACCCACTCTCTTAACCAACTGATTCACTGTTTCTAGAATTAAAAGAAAACAGAACCTAGCAACCTGACTACACTTTGATCTGTGACATCCTAGGCTGCCCACGTCCTGGGTGATCTGACCTGCACAGGCGTGTGGTTCTGGAGCGCTCACAGTTGTCAGGTCGTGCAAAACAGTCCTCTGGGACAGGGATGAGCATGCAAAGGTCCAGGTCCTGTCTGCCAGTGACTCGGAAGCTGCATGTCTGGGAGGGAGCCCCGAAGCTGCCTTTCTAGCCTTCTTCCCCTTATTGTTCCTGTTTAGCTGCCAAGTTGTGTCTGACTCCTTTGCAACCCCATAGACTGAAGCCTCCCAGGCTCCGCTGTCCGTGGAATTCTCCAGGCGAGAGTAAGTGGCTTGCCATTTCCTTCGCCGGGGGAATCTTCCCAGTCGAGGGGTCGAACCTGCGTCTCCTGCACTGGCTGGTGGATTCTTTATCACTGAGCCACCAGGGACATCTAGCCTTCATTCTAGGTTTCTTTAATTCACAGTGTTTCTATTTTGGTTCCTTTGAGAAAAATGTTACTGAAGGACATCTCTGGCTTTTATTTTATTGCTTTAAATGTGTTGTCCTACAGACAGGAGGCCTTGGGCCAAAATAAGCCAGGCACCTGTTTTGGCAAATAAAGTTTTATTAGCACACAGCCACTCCTGTGCATCGTCTGTGCCTGCCTTCATGCCTGCAGAGCCAAGGATCTGCAACAGAGGCTGTATGGCCAACCAAGGCGGAAAATATTTACTATCTGGCCCTTTAGAGCAAAGGTTTGCCAACCCCTGTCCTAAAATGACTCTGCTTCTGCTAGACTTTGGCTCAAGTGTGGACCACTGATTAATTTAGAAATACTTTTTCTGCATCGAACAGCATCTGAATTGCTCAGCTTCAGGGATACAATGAGTGTTATGAAAAATGTATTTTATTCGTGGAAAACATGTCGTTCATTATGTCCCAAGCCGTGCCTGTCAGATGAGCACTTAAATAAATGACATTATCTCATCTTCTGACCTTCTGACTAGCCACAAATCCAAAGGCAAGAGAAAGAGGCTTTTCTCCAGCAGATGACCAAGAAAAGCAGGGGCTCCACATCTCATCTGCAAGACAAATAGAGAAAAATGGGAGGAATTCATTAAGAATCCCTCTCATTTACTTGAAAAAAAAGAAAAGTCAGCAAAGGCACAGACCTTTCCATGTTGCCATATACTTAAACAAATATCAAGACTGAGGGGAAGAGCCAGCTGACGTTGGTGGAGGTAAGTGCTTCCTGTCGCTGACTGCTAGGAAAGTGAGCCCTCCCCTTCCTCCCCAACCCATCATTAGGCTCGGCAAATAGTTGCCACATTAGGTCAAGCGCCTTTGGACCAGAGAGAGAAAAGGAGACACGTCATCAGGCCAGAGCAAAGCAAAGGAGATGAGGAAGGTGATAGTTAAGTGCCCAGAGGATGGAGTGTAGACCATCAGCAGGAGGAAAGGGCAGACAAGATGCAGATCAACATGAACTCGGAGGTGATGAAAAGAGGACCTTACACGGTGCAGGCACTCAGGGGCTGCTCAATGCTTGGTGAACGAACGCACTTAGAAAAATAAAGCTGAACTGGGGGTTCCAAAGCGAGAAACGATGCTCGGAGTCCAAAGAAGGAAAACAAGAACACTGTTTTTTTACACATAATCATCTGGTATCAGATGAATGATCTCTAAGTATTTTCCCACTAGGGAAAAATAAAAGCCCAAATTCCTTCCTTCGAGCTCGGTTTCCTGGAGGAGCTGCAGGTTTGACCAGGTCTAGACTACGTTTTATGCCCCGTGCCCTGCCAGATCCTCTGGCATCAGTGGTGGCGGAGCTGCAGAGTCTATGTGGACCCACCACCTTGGCCGGGCACGCTGCAGGTTCCGCCGTCTGGTTCAACAGGAAGCATGCACTGTTTGCGGGATGCTACTTAGCTATTTTTAAGAGCAGAGCTGCATACAGGTATTTATGAATCTGGGTCCGACTTGGGGAAACAAAATCTCTGCCAGTGCGCGGGCAGTGAATGTTTTAACAGCCAACCACGAGGCCTCGGATGGAGACAGTCTGGGTGAGTGAGTGGACCGACTCTTTCTGTAGCCCTGGGAGAGCTGTGAGTGCTCTTGCAGGTGGTCGTGTTGGATTCTAGAAATGGCCATTGTTGGCAGGAGCAGGCTGCTGAGCTCTGACCTGGATGGCAAGAATGGCAGGGATTCTGAAACACTATTTTTCATACCATGAGACTCATGGAGATACTACTTTTGCTTATGAAGGTTAACCATGAATATTCACTGGAAGGACTGATGCTAAAGCTGAAGCTCCAATACTGTGGCCACCTGATGCAAAGAACTGACTCATTAGAAAAGACTCTGATGCTGGGAAAGATTGAAGCTGGGAGGAGGAGCAAGCAACAGAGGATGAGATGGCTGGATGGCATCACCGACTCGATCAAGATCATGTGAGATGGTGATGGTTGAGATGGTGGAGATCATGGAGATGGTGAAGGACAGGGAAGCCTGGTGTGCTGCAGTCCATGGGTTGCAAAGAACTGGACACGACCTAGCAACTGAACAACAAGGAATCCTATAAAGTTTGTATTAGTCAGTATTCTTAAGCACAACAGAATACCCTGTGGGTGAAAGTGAAAGTCACTCAGTCATGTCCAACTCTTTGCGACCCCATGGACTACATAGTCCATGGAATTCTCCAGGCCAGAAGACTGGAGTGGGTAGCCTTTCCCTTCTCCAGGGGATCTTCTCAATCAGGGATCGAACCCAGGTCTCCCGCATTGCAGACAGATTCTTTACCAGCTGAACCACCAGGGAAGCCCATGAAAACTGGAGCAGATAGCCTATCCCTTCTTTAGCAGATCTTCCAGACCCTGGAATCGAACTGGGTTTTCCTGCACTGCAGGTGGATTCTTTACCAACTGAGCTACCAGGGAAGCTCTACCCCCATGGGTAGAGTATATGTATAATGTGTATGTGTATAGATATGAATATAAATACATCAGATCAGTCGCTCAGTCGTGTCCCACTCTTTGCGACCTCATGAACTGCAGCACGCCAGGCCTCCCTGTCCATCACCAACTCCCGGAGGTCACTCAGACTCACATCCATCGTGTCAGTGATGCCATCCAGCCATCTCATCCTCTGTCATCCCCTTCTCCTCCTGCTCCCAATCCCTCCCAGCATCAGAGTCTTCTCCACTGAGTCAACTCTTCCCATCAGGTGGCCAAAGTACTGGAGTTTCAGCTTTAGCATCATTCCTTCCAAAGAAATCCCAGGGCTAGGACTGGTTGGATGGACTGGTTGGATGGACTGGTTGGATCTCCTTGCAGTCCAAGGGACTCTCAAGAGTCTTCTCCAACACCACAGTTCAAAAGCATCAATTCTTCAGTGCTCAGCCTTCTTCACAGTCCAACTCTCACATCCATACATGACCAGGGTAAAAACCAGAGCCTTGACTAGGCGAACCTTTGTTGGCAAAGTAATGTCTCTGCTTTTGAATATGCTATCTAGGTTTATCATAACTTTCCTTCCAAGGAGTAAGCGTCTTTTAATTTCATGGCTGCAATCACCATCTGCAGTGATTTTGGAGCCCAGAAAAATAAAGTCTGACACTGTTTCCACTGTTTCCCCATCTATTTCCCATGAAGTGATGGGACCAGATGCCATGATTTTCGTTTTCTGAGTGTTGAGCTTTAAGCCAACTTTTTCACTCTTCACTTTCACCTTCATCAAGAGGCTTTTGAGTTCCTCTTCACTTTCTGCCATAAGGGTGGTGTTATCTGCATATCTGAGGTTATTGATATTTCTCCCAGCAATCTTGATTCCAGCTTGTGTTTCTTCCAGTCCAGCATTTCTCATGATGTACTCTGCATATAAGTTAAATACATAAGGTTGGTCAAAAAGTTAAGTACTCTTAGCCCAACCTATGTGCATTGTACATACAAAGAGATTGATTACAAGACATAATAAGATATATATATATGTATATATACATATATGTGTGTGTGTGTTGGAATATACAATATATATAGAATATAGGAGATATATATATATCCTATGTAGACGCATTGTACATACAAAGACATTGATTATAAGAAATAAGATAATACATGTTCATATGATTATATAGTCTGGTGAGTTTCAAAATCCCCATCATCTGGATGCACTATGGGTTATTCAATCAATCAGAGTTCCAGTCGACATAGAGGTTATTTCCAGTATTCTGTCACTACAGAATGTCTTGAGTGTACATCTTGATGCGTGTATTTTTTTTTGTTTGTTAAAGGTAGCTTTGCAACGCCTTCTGAGAAGTGGGATTGTTGGGTGAGATGGTGGGTGCTTGTATAATCTCGCTGTATGTGTGCTCAGTTGCCCGGTCATGTCCGACTCGTTGCAGCCCCAGGGACTACAGCCGCCAGGCTCCCCTGTCAGTGGGATTTCCCAGACAAGAATCCTGGAAGGGGTTGCCACTTCCTCTTCCAGGGGATCTTCCCAACCCAGGGACTGAACCTGCATGTCCTGGGTCTCCTGCACTGCAGGCAGGTTCTTTACCACTGAGCCACTGGGGAAGCCCAGAGAAATGTCTATTATGAGGGCACATCTATTTTCCTTTAGAGGTTTTTGGGTGCATGGCAAAAACCATGACATGACATTTTAACTACATGACATTTTATTTTAGTCTTCTTTACTGTCTTTGAAAGCAAAGAGAAGATACAAGAAAGCTTAACTCTTACAGAAAATCAAGCCTTCCCCTCCATGATATTTTGTTGGGTATTCAAATATTAATTACACTAGTTGAGTGGGTGAGAGTGCAATTTCACTGGGGTGAAATCATGGGAAGCAGCTCACTCAGATCTTTGTCATTTTTTAACTAAGTAAGAGAATGAGGGAACACGTTTCCCAATCAGACACATGTACTGGCTACAACTGCAACTCATTTGGGAGGAATTTTTCTAAGGAAGTCACAGGTGCTGGGTAGACAGGTGTTTGGGTACAAGACTTTAATGCCATACACGGAGGGAGCCCAAAAGAGTGGGAAAAACATTAGCTTGACTCAGTAATCCCACGTACAACTTCGATTCAAAACATCGAGATTAATGCCTAACAAATGATTTGACTTAAATGTAAAACACAAGCCTATACAACTACTGGAAGACTATAGGCGGGAAAAAATATCAGAGACCTTAGGTTAGGCCAAGAGTTCTTAGCTTCAACACCAAAAGCATGACGTATAATGGAGCAAATTGGTAAATGGATGGAAGATATTGCTAAGAAAATGAAAAGACGAGGCACGGACGAGGAGAAAATCTATGGTGCACATACAGGCTAACACTGACACTCATCAGAAACAAAGCTGGGCAGGAGGAAAGGAAGCAACAGCTTTAAAGTGTTGAGGAACAGAAGGAGGGAGAGGGCCGCCTTCACACAGACAAAACCTGAGCCAACTTCTCACCAGTCAACCTGAAGGACAAAAACACTTAAGAGTTCCTCAAGGCAAAGGGAAGACGACACCTGTGAAAAATCAGGCACTGGAAATAGTAACAAGGTGGATAAATATTAAAATACATTATAATTTCTCTTAATTTCTTTAAAAGAAAATTGACTGTTGTAAAGCAAAACCAGCAGCAATGTACTGTGGGGTTTATACCGGAGTGAAGTAAATTAAGTAAGATCATTGAGTAAGTAAAGTCAATAAGTAAATAAGGAATAAATGAATGATGACAGTAATTCAGTGCACAGAAATGAGGTAAATGGCAATATATGGTGAAGTGATAATTCTCAAGAGATCGGGATTAATGCACATTGTGGTTCTGATGCCAGTTCAGTTCAGTCGCTCAGTCGTGTCCAACTCTTTGTGACCCCATGGACTACAGCACGCCAGGCCTCCCTGTCCATCACCAACTCCCGGAGTTTACTCAAACTCATGTCCATTGAATCGGTGATGCCATCCAACCACCTCATCCTCTGTTGCCCCCTTCTCCTCTCACCCTCAATTTTTCCCAGGATCAGGATCTTTTCAAATGAGTCAGCTCTTCTCATCAGGTGGCCAAAGTATTGGAGTTTCAGCTTCAACATCAGTCCTTCCAATGAATATTCAGGACAGATTTCCTATAGGATGGACTGGTTTGATCTTCTTGCTGTCCAAGGGACTCTCAAGAGTCTTCTCCAGCCCCACAGTTCAAAAGCATCAATTCTTTGGTGCTCAGCTTTCTTTATGGTCCAACTCTCACATCCACAGAGGACTACTGAAAAACCACAGTTTTTACAATATGGACCTTATCTCAGTAAAGTATTGTCGCTGCTTTTTAATATGCTGTCTAGGTTTGTCATAGATTTTCTTACAAGGAGCAAGCATCTTTGAATTTCACAGCTGCAGTCACCATCTTCAGTGATTTTGGAGCCCAAGAAAATAAAGTCTGTCACTGTTTTCACTGTTTCCCCATCTATTTGCCATGAAGTGATGGAACTGGATGCCATGATCTTTGTTTTCTGAAAGTTGAGTTTTAAGCCAGCTTTTTCACTCTCCTCTTTCACTTTCATTAAGAGGCTCTTTAGTTCCTCTTCACTTTCTGCCATAAGGGTGGTGTCATCTGCATATTTGAGGTTATTGATATTTCTCCCGGCAATCTTGATTCCAGCTTGTGCTTCATCCAGCCCAGTGTTTCTCATTATGTACTCTGCATATAAGTTAAATAAGCAGGGTGACAATATACAGCCTTGATGTACTCCTTTCCTGATTTGGAACCAGTCTGTTGTTCCATGTCCAGTTCTAACTATTGCTTCTTGACCTGCATACAGATTTCTCAGGAGGCAGGACAGGTAGTCTGGTATTCTCATCTCTTTAAGAATTTCCCACAGTTTGTTGTGATTCACAGAATCAAAGATTTTAGCATAGTCAAAGAAGCAGAAGCAGATGTTTTTCTGGAGCTCTCTTGCTTTTTCTATCATCCAGTGGATGTTGGAAATTTGATTGCTGGTTCCTCTGCTTTTTCTAAACCCAGGTTGAACATCTGGAAGCTCTCAGTTCATGGACTGTTGAAGCCTAGCTTGGAGAATTTTGAGCATTACTTTGCTAGCGTTTGAGATGAGTGCAATTGTGCGGTAGTTTGAGCATTCTTTGGCATTGCCTTTCTTTGGGATTGGAATGAAAACTGACCTTTTCCAGTCCTGCGGCCACTGCTGAGTTTTCCAAATTTGCTGGCATACTGAGTGCAGCACTTTCACAGCATCATTTTTTAGGATTTGAAATAGCTCAGTTGGAATTCCATCACCTCCACTAGCTTTGTTCGTAGCGATGCTTCTTAAGGTCCACTTGACTTCACACTCCAGGATGTTTGGCTCTAGGCATGGGATCACCCCATCATGGTTATCTGGGTCACGAAGATCTTTTTTGTACAGTTCTATATATTCTTGCCACCTCTTCTTAATATCTTCTGCTTCTGTTAGGTCCATACTGTTTTTGTCCTTTATTGTGCCCATCTTTGCATGAGAAATTCCCTTGGAATCTCTCATTTTCTTGAAGAGATCTCTAGTCTTTCCCATTCTATTGTTTTCCTCTGTTTCTTTCCATTAATCACCAAGGAAGGCTTTCTTATCTGTCCTTGCTATTCTTTGGAATTCTGCATTCAGATGGGTATATCTTTCCTTTTCTCCTTGGCCTTTTGCTTTTCTTAACTATTTGTAAGACCTCCTAAGAAAACCATTTTGCCTTTTTGCATTTCCTCTTCTTGGGGATGGTTTTGAGCACCTCCTCCTTTACAATGTCGTGAATCTCTGTCCATTGTTCTTCAGACACTCTATCAGATCTAATCCCTTGGCTATTTGTCACTTCCCCTGTATAATCATAAGGGTTTTGATTGTACCTGAATGGTCTAGTGATTTTCCCTACTTTCTTCAATTTAAGTCTGAATTTTGCAATAAGGAGTTCATGATCTGAGCCACAGTCAGCTCCCAGTCTTATTTTTACTGACTGATGCCAAACATGAAAGAAAAAAAAAAAAAGGAAGGAAGGGAGGGAAGGAAGGAAGGAGGAAGGAAAGAAAAAGAGAAAACAAATGAGGGAAAAGGAAAAGAAAAGGAAACGATAACATTTTAAAGCAAAGAAAAGTACAGCTAACAATTAAATGGAGGAGATAAAAAATGGAAGACCAGAAATACGTGTTTAATCCAAACGCAGACCACTAGCCCATTCACTTATAACTATCCTTAAAGTTCAAAATTCTCCATGGTGGGCTACAGGCCTTGGGTGGAGAAGAGTCGGACATGACTGAGGTGACCCAGCGCACACGCAACTGAAAGTTAGAATCAGGCCACCCAAAGTACTGATTAACTGACGATCTGTTAGCCGTGACATCTTTAAAGTCCTCTGAGTTTTCTGAGGTACAAAAGATCATGTATTAATATCTCCTTACAGAATCCAAGTTCTGAAAGATGCAAGCAGACTCTGACCGTATCCTCCACGCCTCGGGAGCTGAAAGTGACGAGATGAACAAGTAAGCCTTCAAAAGATCTGTCACTGACACGTCTCAGTGAACTGTATCTCATCAAGGTTTTGCCCTCCTCCCACCTAGTTTTTTGGGGAAGAAGTAAGGTTTTGATTATTTCTCCTTAAGTTGCTCTCCTTAAGTGGTTGGGAAGTCACCAACATCTTATTCCCAGAAAATGGATAAAATATATCCAGCTTTTTGGTATTTTTTTTCCTAAATAAATTGAATTGTGGGTTTATTTGATTTACAAAAATTTTTTAAGAAAAAAAAAGACAAATATACTGTAGCTACAAAACTAGTTTTTCTTTTTTAAAGATCAGAGGCAAATAGCCTCAGAATAACCCCGAATGTTCCTTTGATGATACATTCCCCAGGAAAATGTTTTTAAAGTAAATAATTGTATATGTATTTGGTTAGCACAAAAGCTTTACAGGCAACCTTCTTGATGTGGTTGGAAACTGCAACCAGTTTGGAAAGCAACTGGACATTTTATGGCTGAGATAATTTTCTCCTCTGCTTTCTACTTTCAGAAATGGAATCCATTGTGATAGAGAGAAGAGCCAGAGGCGTGAAATTCAACCAGGAATAAATATTATAAACTACAAGTAACCTGCAACCCTTCTGAATTACAGTCCTTCAGATGTGTGGTGCACTTCTCTCTCTGGTTCCTTCTTCCACTCAACATTTTCTGAAGCAAGTCAGAAAATACTTCACAACATTTCTGAAGATGTCGCTGAAAAGTAGGCGGTATCTGTTTACGACTGTACTTTGATAATTGGCAGAACCTAGAAAGTCACTTTGGGCTGCTGGTGGCTTTTCTGTTTTGTTTTCATTCAAAATTATTTCTTTCCAAACAAGGCAGAAGGAGGTGAAAGAAAAGGCTATCCTCATAATGTAGCATTACAACGTTATATGATCATTGGAAGAAATATCTGAATTGCTTGTGGGGAAGTGGAAATTGCTCTCAATGACATGGAGAGGTTTACAAGGCCAGGAAGTTTCACTTTCTGTCCCATTCCAGCACTAAACAAGAACCCGTGGACGATGTTCAACTTCTGCAAGAAGAGAGTCAATTTTGGGGACTGCGTGGACCCGGGCTTTGTCCAGGTTTTGGTCCTGCTTCCTGGCTCGACAGCTTTCCAGGGTTTCTCCTTGTCTCGCAGTCACTTCTCTGAGCGTAAGAGCGCTGGGATCGGCTTTCCCGAATAACCTCAGCACGCGTCCACCCCTCCATGGCCCGGGCAGACCCGTCTCTCCCCCATCTCCTCACGCTTCTCCTGTGTTGTTATTTAGTCACCAAGTCTTGTCTGACTCTTGGCAACCGCATGGACTGTAGGCCTCTGAGCTCCTCTGTCCATGGGATTTCGCAGGCAAGAATCCTGGAGCGGAGAGTCGTCTCCTTCCTCTGGGATCCTCTTGACCCAGGGACCAAACCCGCATCTCCTGCATTGCCAGGCAGATTCTTCCCGGTGAGCCACCACGGAAGCCCCCTCACCTTCCCTTACCTGGGTGTTTCAAGAAGAAAATTACACAGAATTTGGTTATCATCCATCCAAAGCACCCAGGGAATTATTTTAAAGCACTGCACGCAGCTGACTCTTCCTCACATTGCATGTTTAAGTCACTTGGATAACACAGGGTGGGGAGGAAGGCTGCTCACCAACAGATGTGACACCTGCCTTGTCGAGATGGATGAATTCCAGAGGCCACTGGGACAACACCGCACCTAGAGCTCATAATGCTTGCATTTAGGCAAGTGGGTGGATCACATGCTGTGTTCTTACCACAATGAAACAAATTTTTAAAAAACTACTTGGATAAAACACTAAAATAATGGCTTCCCAGGTGGCTTGGTGGTAACGTATCTGCCTGCAATACAGGACACTCAGGTTGGATCCCTGGGTCAGGAAGATCCCCTGGAGAAGAAAATGGTAACCCTCTCCAATATTCCTGCCTGAAAAATTCCATGGACAGAGGAGCCTGGCAGACTACAGTCTGTGGGATCACAGAGTCAGACATGACTGCACATGCATGCTGATAAAATAACAATATAAAACAAGAACTAGCTTCCTGTTTCCTACTTTATCCTGGAAAGTGAACCAACTCTACATATATTTGCTCTATTTCTTCAATACGCCCTCTATTTGAAAGAGGGTTGTACAGAGTCTCAAAGAGCTTACTAAAGTAACTGACCCAGCCAGATATATAATTTGCAAAGCCAGGCCTGGCCTCTCAGTCTGTCTGAGGCCAGAGCTCAGGGTGAAGCTGAAATTTAATGTAGAAACTCAAATCACCTTGATGTTCACTGACTCTTTTTAGAGGCTAACAGCCTGTTTTGATTACGACAAAGTATTGAATGTCGCAAGATAGAATTTCCATTTTATCCGTGAAAAATCAAAGGATTTTTAAATTTAGGGTATTTCCCACCTTAATTGCATCTGACTTTGATTGCTCCTTCATTCCGTCTTCACTTTGTGTAAGTATACTCATCCCACACTGCAATGACATCTTACTAATTCGGACCTGGCTTGTTTGGAATCTGTGATAATTTGACTGAGACAGGATGGGCTTTTACATTTACTTTCCTGTTATCTAAGAAGGAACTTTTGAAGAAAGTGAATTCTATTAACATGACTTCCTGGAGTTTAACCTACTTAAGAAAATATACCAATTCCCCAGAACCCAATGACTATAATTTGCATATAAATGATTCCTTTTCAAATATCTCTTATGAAGTGATCAAAGACAGCCCACAAAAACTTGGCAGCCCTCAAACTTTATTTCACGTTATCCTCCATGGTTCAAAGAACTCACAAAAATAAAAATTTACGAACCCACCTTTCATAATACGGTGGCTTCCCAGGTGGTTCAGTGGTAAAGAATCCACCTGCCAGTGCAGGAGACACAGAAGACACAGGTTCAGTCCCTGGGTCGGGAAGATCCCCTGGAGGAGGAAATGGCGACCCACTCCAGTGTTCTTGCCTGGAGAATCGCAGGGACAGAGGAGCCTGGTGGGCTACAGTCCACGGGGGTGCAAACAGATGGCCACGACTGAGCATGTCGACACACACCTCATAATATAAGCTGTTCATTCCCTCAATAATTTTCAACTGCTGAGAGCATTACAAATGCGCTTGCTTTACAAGCTGTTTTTTAAGCTCTGTTTTGTGAATATCCTTGGGGTTGGGTGTGCCTGGAGCCCTTGAAGGAGCCGTACATTGTTCAACGAGTTTATTTGTTTTTCTCTGTTCTAACCTGCGCTTTGGACCGAGATACAAAGATTCTAATCTCGGGGCGCTGCCTTTGAGACAGCTGGAGTTTGGGGAAATCATTTTGTCTCTGAACTTATTTCCAGTAAAAGATAAAATATCCAGCTTCCGTGTGAGAGTGCAAAAGTAAACGATGTAAAACAAAGGCTAGCACCCCACACCGTGCCTGGTGCAGAGTTACCACATGACACGTGAGCGCTTCCTCCCGGCCGTCCTTCCCTTACACACCTGCTGCCCGCTCCAGGCACCTATGCGCAGGAAAGGCACTTTTAAAAGTGGCCACGGTGACGAGTGCAAACAGCCATGCCCACCTGCCCCCCGCCTCAGATTACGTGCCCTTACCCCTCTCCCCACCCAGAACCAAGTCTCAAGAGCAGAAGGCTCAGAAGGGTCTTAGAGTTTTACACAGAGAGCAAATCATAGGCTAAGACTGATATATAGCAACTAAAAATAATAATCAAAGCCTGGAAGAGTGCCCGTGAAAGGTGCCCTACTGCTCTAAAGCTCAGGCTCTGGGTAGCACTGAAAAATGAAGAAGAGGGAACAAAGCCCCGCCAGGAAAAGAATGACTGCATTTGCTGGCTGGTACTTCCCTCTAGATCCTGGTCTGGTTATGATGTGAACAACCAGTCAGCAACACTTTTTGAGGCAACAGATCCAAGGGCCACTGGGCCGACAGCTGTTTTAAGCAAATACTTTCAGAATCTGCAGAGGGCTCTCAATGCCATCATCCTCAGGATGTGTTTCACGGTCGCCAGAGTCAGGATGAAGTCTGGGTAAAGATGTAAGCTTGCAGTTGTACCTGTGCTCTGCACTAGGGGAAGAGCTGATCGTGACACCCACTGGAATGAAATGGGAAGAGCATCTTTTCCTGTCAGTTTGCACGGAAATACCGAGCTGAAGCAGACACACGGCCCCCTCCCTGGGGCAACTCTGGCCAGTAGGGAGGAGAGAGGGGTGGCACCCTAGCAATCATATGCATACAGGTTTTCATTCCCATGAGCCCTTGTGGTCACCATGGTAACACTGTGGTAAGACGCATCATCAGCTTCATCACTCCCCCTCCTCATTAACATCATGTCATCCTTGATCTACAGGAAGGATGCTGAGGAGTTGGAGGCAGTGAATGATTCACCCGGACCCCGGAAGCCACGGGCTCATTCCACACAAGCCACTGTGCAAATACCCCCAGTTTGGAGAAGGCCACTTTGGCATTTGAACTCACTTCTGTCGGCTATCTATGTGTCTCTGAGTACATTCCATCTTCATCATTTCTTCCTGAAAAATAAGAGGACTGAGTGAGGTGATACATGCATGGGAGGTGGAGCTGTGTCTGCCACAAGGTTCAACACCCAGGGAAGATCCTCTCCACTTAGGCTTCCTCCCACACGCTGTCTCTTCTCTTCCAACTGACAGGAGACTCTGCAGAGAAACAAGCATTGGTAGCTCACAGTGGTATTGCTGCCAACTCTAGAAGTTGGGAGGACCAGTCTTCCTCTTTAAAACACTCAAGGAAAGAAAGAAAAGAGACTGCATAAACAGCTCTGATTTTCCTATCTCTAGCTGCACTTCTGAACTTCACCACTGAAGCAAAGCTCGCTAGCCAGCACAGTCTGAAACGGCTTTCTGATCTCTGATCCAGTACAAACACAAGAACTAAATTCTATTTCCAACCTATCAATCCAGGTCCTCTGAGAAGGAAAAGCATTTTCCTGGACTGACAGATGAACTCGAATCAGAAGAGACTGGTTTACATTCACAGGTGGGCCAAGGAATTCACAAACCACAAGATGGGAGCAAAAGGCCTACCCTAGACTCCCCCTGACACTGCTCTCAAGGCAGGAGAGAAACCCACAGGGCAAGGCTCTGAGAGTGATCTGAAGATACCATTCGTAGAGACCTGAGTACCTACAGGAACCCTGAAACAGAAACATCAGGATCTCAAGAAACATGATTCATCAAATCCATTTTTATCTGTAAAAAGCCCTTTCTGGAGGTCTGCCATAAAATCAACAAATTCACGTCACTTGGGAACTATTAATCTAACAAAATATCAGCAATACAGAATGAATTGGGAAAGATATTTGGCAGAAAATAGAAATATCTCCAAGCTAATGTGTGGGGTTGTGGGTGCAGGGAGGGAAGGAAGATTCCCTTGGAATCTGTATTAGCACAAATCTCTGGCACATGTAGGATTTTTCAACTTGGCCATCTACAGAGGAACAAAATCAGTAGGACCATGAGTACCAAAAGGGTACACTGCTTAGCTCTTTGTGTGCGTGTGCGTGTGTGTGAAAGCCAAAATGTTATATAATGATTGCAGTAAAATCTGGAAGTATAAATATCAAAAAAAAAAAAAAAAAACAACCTGTAGCTCTATGAACGTTGAGATAACCGCCAGCAGCATCTGGGCACGCATCTTTCCAGATAGCTTTATATGCATAAATAGTTAGGAGTGATGTTTACTACTCTGCGTGTGTGCTAAGTCACTTCAGTCATGTCTGACTCTTTGTGACACCACGGACTGTAGCCCACCAGGATCCTTGGACCATGGGATTCTCCAGGTAAGAACACTGGAGTGGGTGTGCATGCCCTCCTCCAGGGGATCTTCCTCACCCAGGGATCAAACCCACCTCTCTTGCATCTCCTGCATTGGCAGGTGGGTTCTTTACCACCAGCGCCACCTGGGAAGCCCTGTTATTACTCTAGGTCACTATATTTGTTTTGCAAAAATGGAATCATAATATATCAACTTCTTTTAGAAAATTTGAGTAAATGAAAAGGAAAATGTTTTATTAATGAATCTAGTTCTCCAACCCTTAAATCATCTAGATACTCCCATACCTCTTTCCTCGGGTATTTTTGATGCACATTGATACATTAAGTAGAATTTTTTTATAAACATCACAATTGTATAGAAGACATTCTGCTACCTGATTTTCTCATTAGCCCTGAACGTTTTTCATTTCAAACAATATGGGTATGCATGCTTACTGCTGCTAATCTCCTAGTCCGTCCTAGAATAGTCTCTGTATTTCTGGAAAAGGAATTTTGGGCTCAGAACGTATATGATTTATCCTCTCTGAATCACGGCCGGAGGAGCCGCTGCTTATGACCCAGTCAGTGCTGAGCCTCGGTGTTCATTCTTGCTGTTGGCAGTTTCGTGGAAGATAAATGTTATGCTTAGTGTTTATTAAATAAAATTCACCTTGAAAAACCTGTGTTCATATGTTTAACAAATAGCTTCAGAACTTGACTGTGTGCCAGGCACTGTTGTAAGTCAGATCAGATCAGATCAGTCGCTCAGTCGTGTCTGACTCTTTGCGACCCCATGAACCGCAGCACGCCAGGCCTCCCTGTCCAAAGTAGGTAATAGCTATTCCTTTAGTTCTCTTAACTACCCTATAAGATAGATGCTATTACCACTACTCCCATGTCATAGATGGGAAAACTGAGGCATGAAGAAATGAATTAACCTGGAGCAAGACAGCTTGAATTCAGACCAGGCAGTTGAGCTCTGGCATCGACTTCTGCACTTTGGCACCTGGGCTCTCTCCCAGGTACCTTCCTGCAAGCGAGATCCCCTCACAAATCTGCTTCTCTCAGTGCCAATGAGGCACTTTCTAAGTGCCTCCAGCATATTTCCCTTCTAGGATGACAATTCCCCCGTGGCTGTAAGGCTGCAAGGGAGGGTTAGAAAACAGAGAGGGAGCAGAAACGATTCAGGCGACTCTGATTGGCTGACAATAACAACTCATCCCCTGGGACTCGGCTCAGCACTGGGGCAGCAGTAGAATGCAGGGTCCTATTTGCAAACGAGAGGCGGCGGTGGTAACAGCAGCTGTCTAAAGGGGTCTGCCCCCCAGCGCCCCATGCCCAGTGTCAGCAGCTGCCAGCCCAGTGTCAGCAGCTTCCACAACCTGGACCATGGTCACAGCAACTGGGGGCCGTGATGCCACTCATAAATGGAAGTCTCTCTTCCAAGTAACAGAGTCTGCAGTTCAAGAGAAACAGCTCAGAGTCCTGGTTCCAGTTTTGGAACTCGTGAAAGTGAGACTTGCCTTTTTGTGTCAGCCAGTTCCATTCTGTCTCCGGGTGGAGGAGCTGGGCTCTCCGAGCGTGGGCAGGGCCTGGGAAAGGGCAGACCCAGAAATGCATCCCATGGTGCACACCGGCTGCTACAGCCCACGGGGCACGTATCACAGATGAGGCCTACACCCACTGTCCGGGAATGGGCCCTAAACGGTGCCCAAGGCGAAAGATGCAACGAGCTCAGAATTTATGAATTTACGCAGACAGCTCATGGATGATCGTCAAAAGGCTTAAGTTGAGAAATCTAAACTGGCCAGAGCAGGAGACACAGGTCCAAGTTTTGGATCCTTGTTGGACAGGAGGAAGGAAGGGGAAGAGAACTTGGAACAGGGATAGCATCCCAAGTTCAAAAACAGGTAAGTGGACGCGGCCATGTACACCTGGAGCTCTGTGCATCTCACCCTAGCCGGCCAAGAAGCGGTGACGGCAGACCCGGGCTGAGACGGAGGACTGCCTTCTCCCTGGAGACGCATCACAGTTCACACTCAAGGCCTGTCGCACATATTTATTTGCTGAGGCTTCTGTGGGCTAAAAAGCTGAGTGATTTATCCAGATGACTCAGCTTTTCAAAGCTGTAAGCTGGAAATCGCTCCCATGGTCTTTCCATTTGCACGCTCGCCAGCTCAGTTCTATAGAAACCCCAGGCGCACAAACTTCTTTGGTTCTGCAAGTTGCAGTTCCATGCTCAAAGTGCCCCCCCACCCAAAAGAAGAAATGTTTTCTGCATTTTTGACCAGTGTGAAATTAGAGCCAACCAAATGAACGAAGGGAGGTGTTCTTACTCCGGGCATAGGTTATTCCAGCTGTGAAGTAACTAAAGAAACAAGGGCAGCAGAAGGATTTCTGTCCCCGAGCTGGGACTCAGCTCAGACCTCACACAGGCCCTCCCATGCACAGGCTCTCCGCACGCACAGGGGCACAAACGCTCTGACGCATTTAAGCCGGCAAGGAAGATCGTCTTCAGAGCAGCACCCACCCTTCCATACCTCACTGCTAACCTGTAAAGGATCAGAATATGTTTCTTATTGGAAAAGAAAAAAAAAAATTAAATAAATAAATCCACAGAAATGTCTCCAATGATTGAAAACAGAAGCTGGCCATTAAGACATTCTCATTGGAAAAAAAAAAAAAAACCCTAATGGAAAGTCAAGTGAAATGGAACTCCACCAGAGCTTTTATCAACTGTGTGTAGAGACACCACACCCAGCACATTTTATCAAAGGAATGACAGGCACGCTGGACTGTTAATGACCTACAGGCTTCCCTTCTAAATTTATATCCCTCCTGGGAGACGGCTGAACAGGGAATATGCCGGCGATGGAGAGCGTGCCAGGGAGGAAGGTGGGTGAGCAGGGTCTCAGAGAACAATGGACCTCTCTTTCTTCATCTCTAAGTTGTGATCATTCAGCTGAGCCAGAAAACCGTACGCCTGCCTGGAGTGGGGCTGCTGCCTGACTGGCAGGGCGACACCTGCGGCCATGGAGACAAGCTGGCAGCATCTGCCCTGCACTCGGGTTTGTTTGTTTCCGTTACTTTGTCACCACTTTTTTAAAGAGATAAAGAAGAAAAAAAAAGCCACAAAAATCTAGGTTAGTCTCATGGTAGACACACACAACTTACTTCTTAATTTTATTCGGTTTCTACTGTTTGAATACTAACCTTGATTTCAAAGAATCCTACAAGAAGTATTCACATTTATTCATCTTCTCTCTCTCTCACCCTATTTCTCTCTCCCCTAACTACACAGAGCTAAGCAGAATTTCATTGAGTTAGACAAGGCTGTGGTCCATGTGATCAGATTGGCTGGTTTTTTGTGATTATGGTGTCCGTGTGTCTGCCCTCTGATGCCCTCTCACAACACCTACCATCTTACTTGGCTTTCTCTTACCTTGGTCATGGGGTACCTCTTCACGGCTGTTTCAGCAACGCGCAGCCTCTGCTCCTTACCTTGGATGAGTCGCCCCTCCTGACTGTGAACGTGGAGTAGCTCCTCTCAGCCCTCCTGTGCCCACGCAGCTGCCGCTCCTTGGACGTGGAGTTGCTCCTCCCAGCCGCCACCCCTGACCTCAGGCACAGGGTAGCTCCTCTTAGCTGCTCCTGTGCCAACACAGCCTGGCACTCTCGGTCGCCGCCCCTGACCTTGGGCAAGGGGTAGGTCATCTCGGCCATGCATCTGCGCGGTCCATCGCAGCCAGCTGGAACTAAGCCATGCCGTGTGGGGCCACCCAAGATGGGTGGGTCACGGTGGAGAGGTCTGACAGAATGTGGTCCACTGGACAAGGGAATGGCAAACCACTTCAGTATTCTTGCCTTGAGAACCCCATGAACAATATGAAAAGGCAAAATGATAGGATACTGAAAGAGGAACTCCCCAGGTCGGTAGGTGCCCAATATGCTACTGGAGATCAGTGGAGAAATAACTCCAGAAAGAATGAAGGGATGGAGCCAAAGCAAAAACAATACCCAGTTGTGGATGTGACTGATAGACACAAGGTCCAATGCTGTAAAGAGCAATATTGCATAGGAACCTGGAATGTCAGGTCTGTAAATCAAGGCAAATTGGAAGTGGTCAAAGAGGAGATGGCAAGAGTGAACATTGACATTCTAGGAATCAGCAAACTCAAATGGACTGGAATGGGTGAATTTAACTCAGATGACCATTATATCTAATACTGTGGGCAGGAATCCTTAGAAGAAATGGAGTGGCCATCATGGTCAACAAAAGAGTCCAAAATGCAGTACTTGGATGCAATCTCAAAAACGACAGAATGATCTCTTTTCGTTTCCAAGGCAAACCATTCAATATCATGGTAATCCAAGTCTATGCCCCAACCAGTAACACTGAAGAAGGTGAAGTTGAACAGTTCTATGAAGATCTACAGGACCTTTTAGAACTAACACCCAAAAAAGATGCCCCTTTTATTATAGGGAACTGGAATGCAAAAGTAGGAAGTCAAGAAACACCTGGAGTAACAGGCAAATTTGGCCTTGGAGTACAGAATGAAGCAGGGCAAAGGCTAATAGAGTTTTGCCAAGAGGACGCACTGGTCATGGTGATGGACGGGGAGGCCTGGCATGCTGCGATTCATGGGGTTGCAAAGAGTCAGACACTACTGAGCCACTGATCTGAAGCAGAATTTAAAACTCAAGGCAAAATGGCAATGGAATCTGGGGGACATTTGTTTTTTGTTGATAATGATATGAGAATATGTCTCACTGTACTTTTGCCAGCAGGAGCTGGCTGTGAAGTTGGGAAAGAGTGTGGCTGAAAGCTGACAAAAGAGAAGAGTATTTATGTGTGTGAGTGAGTGTGTGTGTGTGAGTGAGTATGTGGAGGGGGCAGAGCCGAGCAGGGAGGAAGTGAGAATAAATTTCTCTTGCTCCCTGGAGATTAGTCCTTAGTGTCCATTTAAATAACAGAGTCTAGCCTAAGGGAGACAGGAGCTCTGATCTGCAAACGCCCTTTTATCCACAAGCACTCCTGTGATTCCTGATTCTCTCCTTCGTGGCTGGTTTGGAGGGGACACGATGTGAAAAGGTCTTTGAGAATACCCGGTCATGACGATAGGAAGAACATGTGAGATGCATATTTTTATACAGAACCACAGCATACTTCCTTGGAAGGACCAGTACTGAAGCTGTAGCTCCAATACTTTGGACACCTGGTGCGAAGAGCTGACTCCCTGAAAAAGACCCTGATGCTAGGAAAGCCTGAAGTCAGGAGAAGGGGACGACAGAGGATGAGACGGTTGGATGACATCACCAACTCCATGGACATGAATCTGAACAAACTCTGGGAGACAGTGAAGGACAAGGAAGCCGGGCGTGCTGCAGTCCACGGGGTCGCTAAGATGCAGACATGACTGAGTGAGCAACAATGGCATGCTTCGTGTTTTCTTCTTAGAAGGACCATCCAAGCCTCCAAGCATCTGCAGCTGTGAGAACCTGTCTGCTTGTCTCTCCTTTCAAGCAGACCCCTGGACGCTTGAATCCCTCCACTTCGTCTGTGTCTCCACTTCCCCAAGGAGGGGGCGGCTGTGGGCGCTTACCCCTGTCCTGGCTGCTGGATCAGACCCGGGAGGCGGGCTTGGGTGATGGGGGAGGGATGGAGTCAGGGAGAGAGCAGCCAACAGCCCAGGGAACTCTGTGTCAGCAGCATCCTACACTGATGTGAATGAAATATAAATATTGCACAATGAGCCATTAAAAAACTCTTCCAGACACGATGCTCTCGCATGACGGCTGTCTGAGTGGAGGCAGCGGCCTTCTGTCTCATCCCTGCAGAAGTTCAGAGCGGCCCAGGAGCTGAGAAACCAACTTCAGAAACACTGAATGTTTAGATCCACTTAGTGGTCGGGGGAAAAAAAAAAACTTTAGAAAAATATTTAAGAGCTGCTCTAGCAAGTGGAAACAGCAATTCCTTGTAAACAAACCTAACATGAAGCTACGCCTCGGTGGTGGAAAACCTAACTTCATAAAGTCAGATTTCCGATATATTTTTTTTTAAGCTCCTCAGAGACTACAAAAGCAACCACACTTTGTCAGTGGTGCAGCAAATAAACAAATGCGCCTGAGAGATTTTCCATCTCGTATGTCAGCGGCACGTGTGTCTGATAAAGCCAGGGGTGCAGACTGGGTACCTGCTCACTGCAGAGAAGATCGGAAAAGCGAGTGTCCGCCACCTCCGCGGCTGCTCCACAATGGACCTTGGGATAGTGGTAACTGGCGGGAGCTCTCCAAGGCTCATTTCCCACGCATCTCTCTCCAGCCACCAGCAAGGTCCTAATGGACGGTGTTGCTTCTGAAGCAGGGGACTGACTCGTCATTGGAAATCCACCCCACAACCCAGCTCAACAGGGTGGTGCGGGGTGGGGGCGGGGGGGCAGGTCAGAGCCCCCTTAGAACAGCATACCCTCCAAACCCAGCACCCTGTCACAGTTCAGTTCAGTCGCTCAGTCGTGTCCGACTCTTTGCGACCCCATGAATCGCAGCACGCCAGGCCTCCCTGTCCATCACCATCTCCTGGAGTTCACTCAAACTCACGTCCATCGAGTCAGTGATGCCATCCAGCCATCTCATCCTCTGTGGTCCCCTTCTCCTCCTGCCCCCAATCCCTCCCAGCATCAGAGTCTTTTTCAGTGAGTCAACTCTTTGCATGAGGGTGAAGTAAATCAGAAAGAGAAGAACAAATATATATTAATGCACACATGTGCAATCTCGAAAAATGGTGCAGATGAACCTATGTGCAGGTGGGGCTAGAGACTCAGAGGTAAGAACAGCGGTGCGCACGCAGCAGGAGAGGAGAGGGTGGGGCGCTCTGGGGGTTGGCACTGACTGTACACCACCACGTGTGAGCAGCAGCTGGTGGGAGCCCAGCGAGCTCCGCTCGGTGCTCTGCGATGACCTAAGGGGTGGGAAGTGGGGGCAGGGAGAGAGGCTCGAGAGGGAGGGGGTGTATGTGCACATGTAGCTGATCCGTGCTGTTGCACCGCAGACACTAACACAGCATTGTCAGTGATTATGTGTGTGTGCACTCAGTCTGTCTGACTGTGGGCCCCGTGGACTGTAACCCACGAGACCCCTCTGTCCATGGAGATTCTCCAGACAAGAATACTGGAGTGATTTGTCATTTCCTCCTCCAGGGGATCTTCCTGACTCAGGGGTTGAACCCATGTCTCCTTCACCTCCCACTCTGGTTCGTGGATTCTTTACCACTGGCTATCCGGGGGCTCCAAGCACGTATACTCCAATTTAAAAAAGTTAAAGTAAACCGTACCCCCAATTCTCAAGGTCAGCCCTCTTTCTCAGCAGAACAGAAACAATTCCAGTTTATTTGCTGAATGGGGCTGTCGGCATCTCACCAAAAATCTCACTGGAAACCTATCGTCCAAAATTAACACAGTTCCATTTTTGCTAAAGAACTGCCCCTTAAGGGTAAGTATCCATTAGCCTCTTGTAACAGGAATCCCTTGTCCTTCTCCTGTCTCAGCTCCATTTCTTTTCCAAGCTGGAAGCTTGAGCGGGTTACTCAGCCAGCCTACACCTCAGCTTCCCCATCTGTAAAATGGAGCAGTTATCCCCACTGCACAGTGTCCACATAAATAACAGATGAGACATGCAGAGTTGGGATGGAAAAGCAGGCCCGCCAGCCCATGACTCTCTACACAGCCGTGTGGGATGGTCCTAAGCCATGAGCTGCAGTGGAGGGTGAGACAGACAGCCTTCCCGGCTCATCCTGAGGGCACTGTGATTCTTCCTGCCCAGTCCGACAGTGGCTGCACCCAGAGGTCACAAACCAGGGACCTGCTAGCCTCATAAGGCTTGCTGCCATGTTTGGTCTGGCCCTCGACGCTTTAGAAAACAAGTCCTCTTTGAATGTCTTTCCGGAGGGCTGGTCCTTTCCAGCTTGGCCATAGACAGTGCTCTCTCTCTCTCTTTCTGGAAGCAAATGGTCTTCTGTCCATACCTGTTAGGCTCCTGAAGATGCCTGATTTTTCTACCAGTGATTCAGACCAACAAGCCGATAGGAAGTTAGCCTCGGGGCCATGCAGGGTGCTGGAAAGAGGTCCGTGGAGTCAGACATGTGGGTTCACACCCAGCCTTGTCACTGATGATCCCAGCAGGCTCGGCGGCTTTATCTTCCTTTCCCCGTCTATCAAAAGCCATGAGAAACCCAGGCCACATATTAGCAAGCAGAGACATCACTTTGCTGATGAAGGTCCATATAGTCAAAGCTATGGTTTTTCCAGTAGTCATGTATGATGTGAAAGTTGGACCATCAGGAAGGCTGAGCACCATAGAAGTGATGCTTTCGAACTGTGGTGTTGGAGGAGACTTGAGAGTACCTTGGGCTGCAAGGAGATCCAACCAGTCCATCCTAAAGGAAACCAGTCCTGAATATTCATTGGAAGGACTGATGCTGAAGCTGAAGTTCCAATACTTTGGCCACCTGATGTGAAGACCCTGATGCTGGGAAAGATTGAAGGCAGAAGAGGGTGACAGAAGATGAGATGGTTGGATGGCATCACTGATTCAATGGACTTGAATCTGAGCAAACTCTGAGAGACAGTGGAGGACAGAGGCGCCTAGCGTGCTGCAGTCCATGGGGTCACAAAGAGTTGGACACGACGGCTGTGCAACCGAACAGCAACAACAAAGGTGCCATGTGCGGGTCTCAGCCCTGCGTTCGGCTCAGCTCACCCCAGGGCACAGCAGGTATGAGTCGCTGCTCTACTGGCTGTGTCAGAGCTGCAGAGGCAGCTTCTTCTGTGGTCTGATGTCCAAGAACCTACAGCGGGGTTGGTGGGAGTGACTTTCTTGGGGAGCCAGGCAGGCTCTCCTTGGTCAGACGTCTTACACGAAGAGGTTGCACAGTGTTCATCCACGGGCATCTGGAATCGCAGGAGGCCTCACAGCTCCCCAGCAAGTTCAAGGGCATGGAGAGGTGGGCTGAGCTGCCCTGCGTGCAGTGGGCCTCGTGGCTCCCATCCCAGCCCCGGGGGGAGCAGGGCGGTTTGCACGCCCTGGGCAACTGAGCCGCCCGGGCAGCTCTGCAACCATGTCTCCTATCCTCTGACCCAATTGGGGCTTTGATTTGCAGGCCTTGAGGGATGAGCGGCTGGGCTGTTCCCACCAGGATTATTTTGGGAGCAGGCAGGGGAGGGTGGAGCCCTGAGTCTTCCACCGGCACCGCTGGGCCGTGAGGAGCGGCCTCTGGCCAGCCTGGGACACCCTGTGGTCGTTCCTCCCAGGTCTCTGCTCTGACGGCACCAGGAGCTCCGGGCTGGGGTAGACACAGAGGAAGCTCATGCCCTCATTTCCCCCAGAGATGACCCTGTCCCCTTGCTTCATCCACTTTGATCTCAAAGGATCTGATAGGAAATTTCAAAACAACTCGCAAGCTTTGGGGAAGGATAACACAGAAGCCAAATTAAGAGATGAAATGGAGGGATCAAAACTACTGAGATACTGAGTTTCTCTACCGCTTTTTGTTTTTTTTTTTAGATAGACATTATTGGAAGAAAAGCTATGACCAACCTAGACAGCATATTAAAAAGCAGAGACATTACTTTGCCAACAAAGGTTTGTCTAGTCAAGGCTATGGTTTTTCCAGTGGTCATGTATGGAGGTGAGAGTTGGACTATGAAGAAAGCTGAGCACCAAAGAATTGATGCTTTTGAACTGTGGCGCTGGAGAAGACACTTGAGAGTCCCTTGGACTGCAAGGAGATCAAACCAGTCCATTCTGAAGGAGATCAGCCCTGGGTGTTCTTTGGAAGGAATGATGCTGAAGCTGAAACTCCAATACTTTGGCCACCTCATGAGAAGAGTTGACTCACTGGAGAAGACTCTGATGCTGGGAGGGATGGGGGGCAAGAAGAGAAGGGGATGACAGAGGGTGAGATGGTTGGATGGCATCACTGACTCGATGGATGTGAGTCTCAGTGAACTCTGGGAGTTGGTGATGGACAGGGAGGCCTGGCGTGCTGCAGTCCGTGTGGTCGCAAAGAGTCGGACACGACTGAGCTGAAGGCGTATTAGTTTGCTTTGCGTTTGCTCGTGCTGGGCCTCTGCTGCTGTGAGGCCTTCTCTCCGGTCGCGGTGAGCAGGGCTGCTCCCTGCTGGGGCTTCTCATTTTGGAGCCTCCTCTTGTTGAGGAGCGTGGGCTCAGCACTGTGGCACAGGGGCTGAGTCACTCTGAGGTGGGTGGGATCTTCCCGGACCAGGGATCGAACCCTGGGTTCCAGGTCAACAGGTGCGAGGAGACGAAATCCACCAACGACCTGATGACCTTGGAAATGGCTCCTTCCCATGGAAGTCTGTGGCCTGATGAGACCTCGGCAGAGGACTCTGCTAAGCCACACCCGACTCCTGACTCCCTGGAAACTGTGAGATAATAAATTTGCATTGTCTTGAGCTTCTGAGTATATGGTAGTTTCTCAGACAGCAGTTAGAAAATGAACACAATGAAACATATTCAAATTTGCAAAAACACTTCAAAGGCCAAACCAGCCTGAGGGGTGCAGGTGGTTTATGGGCAACCAGAAGAGCCGACTCCTTGGAAAAGACCCTGATGCTGGGAAAGACTGAGGGCAGGAGGAGAAGGGGGCAACAGAAGATGAGATGGTTGGATGGCATCACTGAGTCAAAGGGCCTGAATGTGAGCAAACTCCAGGAGATAGTGGTGGACAGAGGCGCCTGGCACGCTGCAGTTCATGCAGAGAGTCAGACAGGACTTAGTAACCAAATAACAACGATTGTGCATCACAGGTAACGAATCGCCTTAGGTATTAGGTATTAGGCATTTAGAGAGCCTTCCTGGTGACTCAGACGGTAAAGAATCCACTTGCAATGTGGGAGACCTGGGTTCGATCCCTGGGTTGGGAAGATTCCTTGGAGAAGGGAAAGGCTACCCACTCCAGTCTTCTGGCCTGGAGAATTCCATGGACTGTATAGTCCATGGGGTCACAAAGAGTTGGACACAATTGAGTGACGAAGCACACACATTAGGAATTTAGAGGTAGAAGGCGCACTTCTGGAGAAAGGTAAGTATCTGTAGAAAGAAAGGGGCTTCCTTGATGGCTCAGTGGTAGATAATCCGCTTGTCAATGATGGGACACGGGTTCAATCCCTGACCCGAGAAGACCCTGCAGGCCGTGGAGCAGCTGAGCCCGGGCACTGCAACCACCGAGCCTGTGCGCCAGGGTCCAGAAGCTGCAACTCCAGAGCCCATGCACCCTGGGGCCCGCGATCTGCAGCAAGAGAAGCCAGCGAGTGAGAAGGCCGGCTCGGCACCTGGAGAGCGGCCTCTGCTGCCACAGCTGGAGGGACCAGTGCAGCCGAAAATAAATAAGACCAGGCTGAGAAACATCACCATGCACCACGCTGTGATGACTGCCGACCCCACATGCAGAAAGGACAGGCTTTCTGGAGCAGCAGGTGTTAGAGACTGATGGTGACCCCTGTGAGGTCGGGGGATGCCCTCTGCACTTGAGGAGAAAAACTCTCTGGTCCCTATTCTCCGATTCCTCTGTGGGGCTCCATCCACACTTTGCTCTAACATCATCTCATCAGTGATTCACTGTTATCTTAAAAATAGATGAAAATGTTACTTTGGAGCCTAAATCATACAAACACCAGGCTTATTCTTTGAAGCACCCTGGCGTTTACCTGCCCTTTCAATTTTGTGTTCCGCCATCCCATGTTAGAATTTTCCCAGCTTGACGGACAGCTCTGAGGGGTTTGGGGGAGTCCCAGGTCCTCTGCGAGAAAGCACCGCATTCACTCAACTTGCACACAGCTAACACTGACTGAGGCGTCCAGAGCCGTGGAAGGGGGGACCAGCTTGCACAGTGAGTGGAAAACAGCCCTGCAAGCGTCCTAGGCCTCCCGTCAGCTCACCTAAGCACCTCTCACCTGATCTCAGAAATACATATAATAAAACACACTGAACAGTCCTCCACATTTCTACCTGTGTCTCCCGAAACACCTTCTCAGCACGTCAGCCCGAGTCATGTTCTTCAGCTCAGACTCTCGTGGCTCCCCATCACTCAGAATGCTTTATCCATTTGGCTGCTCTAGGCCTTAGTTGCGGCATGTGGGCTCTAGTCCCCTGACCGGGGATCGGCCTCTGGGGCCCTCACGTTGGGAACCTGGAGTCTGAGCCACTGAGCCCCCCATCGTGCACAGGGTGCACCCTGACTTCAGCAGGGCTTGTGGGAGTCTCAGCCACCAAGCCCCCCATCATGCACAGGGTGCTCCCCCGACTTCAGCAGGGCTTGTGGGAGTCTCAGCCACCAAGCCCCCCATCATGCACAGGGTGCTCCCCGACTTCAGCAGGGCTGTGTGAGCGTCCCTCTGCCTGCTTGCCTTCTCCCAAGGAGGCGCTAGTTATCAGAGTTTGTCTGTAGTTCAAAACACAACGCTGTTGCAGCAGCGCTCCCTCAGACAGGCATCAGCCCCTGTGCAGAAGCCTGAGGTCTCCTGGCAGCGTTCAGTGGATGTCCCGTGAGAATCGAGGCGTGTGGTGACGTATCTGTGATGTGTGTGTGGGAGGAGGTGACCTTCACATCCTGCTACTCCAGCATCCTGACTACTCAGCATCAGTCCTGACGGTTGGCCAGTGTGCCCTGGTACGAGTGTACGGAAAACTAAAACATCTAAATGGTTCCACACCACTTGGTCAATGAGTTGCAACCCTGAACACCGCCTGCTACTTCCTGTCCTTCAGGCTCCCTTGATCTTACCATGATCCCACAGTGGACCCCTAGCTTTCTGCTCAGGAAACATGGCCAAGGTCCATTCTAGCAGATGGGTACCTAAGCCACTGCTGGTGCTGCTAAGTCGCTTCAGTCATGTCTGACTCTGTGCAACCCCATAGATGGCAGCCCACCAGGCTCCTCTGTCCGTGGGATTCTCCAGGCGAGAGTACTGGAATGGGTTGCCATTGCCTTCTCCGACCTAAGCCCCAGAGACTGTTAAATGTCTAGGCTGGGATATGACTGCTGATGGCAGCTGTGCTACTGGAACAAGATGGTCCACCAGGAAGTCCCTCGTCATCCACCAAAGGATTAAAAAAAAAAAAAAAGCTCAAAAAGGAATAAAAGGAAAGGCATTAAAAAGCTTCCTGAAGCCAAGAGCAGCTCTCTTTCAATGTGGTGGAACAAAACTTGCCCTGTCATTCAGCTTGGGAAACAATAAATGGGAAATCTGGAAAATAAATACAAAGCACACACTTGCTCTTTGCACTACCGACACCACATGAAGAGCAGAGTAATTATGTATTCGAATATCACTGCTGGGAAAAACTCAGTGTGACCCAAAGTTCACTGCGCGAACACATCGGTTCCAGGCGAGATTGCCTTTCATGGTGGTATACCCTTTCTCCACGACCGCCTCGCTTCCAAAGGAAATCAGATACCGTCCCTCTTTACCAGAATGGATCTAATAAGGGTGTCCTCTTGATTACAGGGCTACAAGGATCAGCATTTTCTCTCTTGCTCATGAGAAACCACATAAAATGAAACAACAGAAACCTGTAAGTCCTGCGGCTCCGGCTCATCGAGCTGGCCCACCAAGCAGACACGACTGGAAGCCAGTTTCAAGAGGAAGGAGAGTGACCAGAGGGGAGGGCCATGACGTCAGCGTCATCTTCATCTTCCTGCATGTCACCTCCATCCAAAGCTGGATGGATCCAGATGGACTCACATGGCCCTTTGTCAACTCAGCCAGGGGCGCCCACTTGTCTCCAGCAGTGGAGAGCAAAGTAAACCAACACAACATTCTCAGCCCCAGAATAGACAGCCCGCTAGACTCCTGCGTTTGTCGGGTCTCCAGTCCCTACCCCGAGTCCCCTTTACCAGTCAAACCTCTACCCTCTGCGCCAAAAGACAAGCCGGGTCTCTTTGAAAGTCTTCCCAACTTGTAAAATCCCCTACCCACCTCCTGGTTCAAGCCATGGTGCTGAGCTCTGCGCTTCTTATTGCTGTTCTGTCACCAAGTCGTGTCCATCTCTTTGTGACTCCACGGACTGCAGCACGCCAGGCCCCCCAGTCCTCCACTATCTCTGGGAGTCTGCTCAAACTCATGTCCATTAAGTCAGCGATGCTATCTAACCATCTCATCCTCTATCACCCCCTTCTCCTCCTGCCTTCAATGTTTCCCAGCATTGGGGTCTTCTCCAATGAGTCAGTTCTTCGCATCAGGTGGCCAAAGTATTGGAGCTTCAGCTTCAGCATCAGTCCTTCCAATGAACATTCAGGGCTGATTTCCTTTAGGATGGACTGGTTTGTTCTCCTTGCAGTCCAAGAGTTTTCTGGCCCCACAATTTGTGGGTCTGTACTAGTGGAATCAAATATACCATCTGCCCTTTGAGACTCCAGGTGCAGTCCTAAACCTGACTCTTACCGCTGGGGCCCTACTGTACAGCCTGGCCCGCCAGCCCCCTGTCGTGAGACAGACGTCCTCACGTAACGTCCAATGGCAACACCTGCCCCTTCCGAGACCACCCACTGCTGTGCTCCGGGGGCAGGGCGGGCATTCTGCTGTGACTCACTGGATTGTAACTCAGGTTCTTTGTCCTCTGAAGCATGGTCCTTGGGCTGCCCAGTTTTCACAGCCAGGATCAATCTATCCAGCAATTCTTTAGCCCTGCTTATCTGCCCTTTCTGTTAGTAGGTCCTAACCTGGTTCTCAGGACTTCTCCACCAGCTCCACCAGTAAAGAATCCACCTTCAATGCAGGAGACACAGGAGGCAGAGGTTTGATCCTTGAGTGGGGAAGGTCCCTGGAGGAGGGAATGGCAACCCACTCCAGTCCTGCCTGGAGAATCCCATGGACAGAGGAGCCTGGTGGGCTATAGTCCGTGGGGTCTCAAAGAGTCGGACACGACTGAAGCTGCTGAGCATGCACACGATTGCAACCTGGTTCTTACCGCCCCTGGCCATCTAAAATCCCAACATGCACTGTCGCCCAGGCCCTTCTTACTGGACCCCCAAGTCTTCAGCCTACTCGGGCTGACAAGATACATCTTGAGGATTTTTGTCAACACAACAGAACTGCTTGTGTTTTTATGACTCACAACCTCATACCTGAAAACCCAAGTGGAAGACGTGCCCTTCTTACCGAGAATAATTGCACAGGCCAAGCAGAACTGTTTCCTTTTTGGTGGCTCGAATTTAAGTTTTCATTTGCTTCATCTTGTTGCAATAAAATGTGACTTTTGAACGTTTTGCTTTCAGATATATTTATCTAAGAGGATTTTGCTCCATTATGTAAAATAAAACAAAAAGGATCATTTGAGGGGAAAATGTAACATAAGTCCATCATTTAGCTAGCTTTTCAAATTATATCTATTTGATCCTGACTTTCTGCCCAGATGCGAATGGAAAGTTTTTTCTTTCCATCTAAAAAGCAAATATCATTGAAAATATTGCAAACCAAACAGCATGCTTTTTTTTTTTTTTGGTCTAGCCAGATTTGCTGTCTTTATCTCATAATGACCTTTCCCCAACTTACTTTTTCTCTTTAGTGCCCAGTTTCTAAAAATAAAGTGGCGAGTGGATCTTTGAATGTAGGGATAATATTTTGATTTCACTAGTACATACAATCAGGAAGTGTATTTCTGTTTATACTCTTAAAATCAGTTGAGCATTGTAGATGAAGCCACGTCCTGTCAGCACTTTTTTTTTTCAAAAACCTGGAAAATGTAACAAAATCCGAAGCAGCTGTAGGAAGCAGAATGCAGACCCCATTTGCGCCAGCAGGAGCAGAGCGAACAGGAGGTAACTGGATAGTTTCCACATGAAAAAGTTACAAAGAATTTAACCTGTAATGAAAACTCTGATAATCTCCAGGAATGAAAGATGCTTGGGTGATGGGTTTGGGGTTTTTTCATGAGTTCAAAGGATCTGGTTTTTCCTATAAATGCCACGCAGGAATAGGAGACGGTCCATGTGGTCATTGTTATGTCTGATAGCCAACAAGAGTTCAGCCCTCATCTTTAAGCCATTAAACGGTGACTGTGTATGCATTTTAAGACCCCAGATCAGGCTGCCCAGGCCTTTCTCTGGAGAACACAGAACTCGGAATCTCATTGCCTTAGCACCCTCTGCTCCAAGACAGGGATGCTCACGGGCGATCAGCTTAAAGTTGGCTGAGGCGATGAGTAGGGATCCTGGAGGCCAGAAGTCCTCCAACTCCGAGATGCACAGTTAGGAACTCTGCACTGTCACATGAAGATTCTGACTCAGCAGGTCTGCGTGGGACGGGACCTGAGACCTGGGTTTCTCTCCAGCCCTCCAGCAGTCTGACGGTGCTCGTCCGTGGACCACTGCTGAGATAAGAGGAGAGCAGAGGTTTCCTCCTCCGTCGTCTCATCCTGTCTACTGAGGTTGACCGTCTCTAGGAAGGTGCCCAGTGAGCTTCCCGCCCAGGATTCGGCTCCTTGAGTAATTCCCTGCCCTGGAATCTGGGCTGCACCCACTGACCCACATCTAACAAATGAATAGGGCAGAAATGGTGGCCTGTCTTTTCTGAGGTCAACTATCAGAACCTGTGGTGCTGGAGAAGACTCTTGGACTGCAAGGAGATCAAAGCAATCAATCCTAAAGGAAATCAACCCTGAATATTGCCTGGCAGGACTGATGCTGAAGCTGGCACTCTAACACTTTGTCCACCTGATGCGAAGAGAGGTCTCATCGGCAAAGCCCCTGGTGCTGGGAGAGACGGAAGAAGAGGGCGGCAGAGGATGAGATGGTGAGAGAGCATCACCGACTCAAAGGACATGCGTTTGAGCAAGCTCTGCGAGAGCCCACGGGGTTGCAAACAGCTGGACGTGACTCAGTGACTAAAGAACAACAACAAGGCCCTCCTGTATGGCGCAGGGAACTCTACTCAATACTCTGTAATGACCCATATGGAAAAAGAATCTAAAAAGAATGGATATACATATAACTGATCACTTTGCTGTGCAGCAGAGGCTAACACAACACTGTAAATCAACTCCACTTTAAATAAAAATGTAAAAGATACACCTGCAAACTGTCTGGGTCTGCATCAGATGCTGCCCCTCCTGGGTCACTGCAGATCAGGGCGAACTCTCCCATCTCTGAAGATGGTTGTGTCGGTTTGCATGGTACCTGCTTCTAACCCGCCTTTGTCCCTCCTCCAGCCGGCTGTCACCTCCCTCCTGCATCATTCTGTATCTCAAGTATTCAATATCATTAGCACTTATTATCATTCTAACATTCATGTAGTCCTACCTCAAAGAAATTGATAGTTACCAGGTTCGAGGGACCCTGGTAATAATCACTTATTTCTTAAGGATTTAATTTTTCACATTTTAGATATTCATTTAATTGGTGTTAAGTAAATATTTGTGAGCCTAATAGTTCAAAAAGATACAGGCACCGCAGTGCTGACTGCAGTGCTGTTTACGAGACCCAAGACACAGAAACTGCCTAGACGCCCATCGACAGAGGAGTGGTTAAAGAAAGCGTGGTCCACACACACACGGAATATTACTCAGCCATGAAAAGAATGATGTAATGCCATTTGCAGCAATGTGAATAGACCTCAAAATTATCACACTAAGTGAAGCAAGCCAGACAGAAAAAGATAAATGCCATTTTGCTATCACTTATATGTGGGATCTAAAATACAACACAAATGGACTTATCTATGAAAGAGGAGAGGATGCGCAGAGAAAACAGCCTGTGGCTGCCACGGAGGGGGGCATGGAGCAGGGAAGGGCCGGGGTGGGCAGATGCCCACAGTTACCCATAGGACGAATGAACAAGGTCCGACCATGTGCCCCAGGGCAGTACATCAACATCCTTAGTCAATCAGCATGGAAAGGCCGATGAAAGAGAACATGTGCGTGTGTATAACTGAACCACAGCTCTGTATACCAGAAGCCAGCCCTATATTGTAAATCAACTATACACCAATAAAATAAGTTAGAAAGTTCTGTTAGTCTAGCTAATAGAATGTACATTTCCCAGTATCCTAAGCCTCATGACAAACTTCTGGGAGGATAAGAACCATACACTTATGAAATTAATGATGAAAAATGACTGAGAAGTGGCTGGATCGTCTATTCGCAGAAGCCTAACCACGCTCAGCTTGCCTGTTCCTTGGTGCGTGCTCTGCTGGCTTATCTCAGTGGACGCTGTATCTGCTTGCGTGTGGGCAGACCTCCACCTCACAGATGTCAACTTGCCTCACGCACAGGCGGACGCAGCGGAGCCTACACGGAACCAAAGGCCTCATGCTCGGACTTGTTGCATTAGGATGTAGATGCAGGGGTGGCCCAAACTAGAAGCGACCGTCGGGCAGAGCTCCTTTTCGCCTGATTTTCCCAAGGATGAAAATGGTCATAAGACCTGCAGAAACAGGTGCAGACGTGCAAAGTAGGACGAGACCCTTGCTTCCCAGCCCAGGGGCCCCTCTCTCTTTGCCCCCCCACATTCCTCCCAACTCCAGGGACACCATTCGCATTTTCATTAAGCTTGCATGTGGTCATGATACACTGACAGAACTTGATGTTAAAGGTAAGCTCTGGGAAGGCCTATTCGCTGGCATCAGAGGTAACATAAGTCTTTGAAAAGAAAAAGACTTGAAAGTTAGTCAGAACGAAAGGGCACTCACAAAGAAAGTGAATTGCTAATTGTTAGCTTTAATCTCCAGATTCCTATTCACAGCACATGACTTCTACACACACACACACACACACAGACAGAGAGAGAGAAAGAGAGACACACACACACATGCACGCACACACACAGAGAAGCTGCTTTGGGTGAGGTGTATCTGCCTGTGTGCTCGTATTTACAAGGGTATTATGAACATGAAACAAGGTAACATATGGGAAAGGACTAGAACAGAGCCTGGCATGGGGTGTCTTCCCAGCAGAGGTTTATTATTGTTGTTGTTCAGTCACTGAGTCACATCTGACTCTCTGCGACCCCATGGACTGCAGCACGCCAAGCTCCCCCGTCCTTCACTATTTCCCAGAGTTTGCTTAAACTCACGTGCAACCGAGTCGGTGATGCCATCCAACCATCTCATCCTCTGTCATCCCCTTCTCCTCTTGCTCTCAATCTTTCCCAGCTGCAGGGTCTTTGACAGTGAGTCAGCTCTTCACATCAGGTGGCCAAAGTATCAGAGCTTCAGCTTCAGCATCAGTCCTTTCAGTGAATATCTGGCATTGATTTCCTTAGGATTGACTGGTTTCCTATTGTGATGATCACTAGTATAGAATTAGCACCAGGACTTCTTACCCTGTATCCTTCCCACTGATGAACATGATGCACATGGACTCAGTGAATGTGAAAACCTACAAAAGCAGTCGTTTTCAGAGTAAGAAAAGTTAGGGAACTCTCAGGCATCAAAGATGTACTGAGCGTCCTGCCAGGCTTGCTGAGTGAGGAGACACCAAAAGTGAACGAGGAAGGCATGGACCCTGCCCTCACCGAGCTGGAACTCTATCAGCAGTTCACGTACTGATTCTATTCAAAGGGGCCAACGGGTACTTTGGGATTTTTATCGCATCTTCATTCAGTGTTAACGTCAAGGATGTGCTTCCAGGACCTTCAGGTATATTCCATGTCCTGTTTGTAAACCTCTGAAGTGGCATAAAGAAAACGCAAGGCGAGAAGACTTCTAAGGCAGCAAATGATTCTTAGAATCGTCAGCCTTCCAAGGCTCTTTTCTGTGCCTTGAAAGAAAGCCATCCAGCCAACCGCAACTTTTCAACTGAAAAAGGCAGCGCCCGTGAGAGACACACAATGGTTTTTCTGGAGGCTTGCTGCTGATGGCTGTAAAGATAGGAGAAGAAAGAGGGGAGGAAAGTGACCCCCAATTCCCTTTGGACCAGGATGAAATAATCTAGCAATATGAACCAGAGGGGAGCATCTGCAGGGAAGAAGAATAATCTGGGGCTCATTGTTTTGGAACAAGCGCACCTTCTTTGCTTGCAAACAGTCCATCGCTGAGCGCCACGGTGCTGTTTCATATCAAGATTTCACAAACCATTACAGGCCGCACAGGTATTGGAGGCTGCAGCAGATGTGTTGAAATTTCCATTGTTGTGCTTAGTGCATGGAAAATATTACTAATGGTGGGTGTCAGGGGGAGGCTTAACTGACCCCAACTGCATAAACTCATCTGGGCCGAGAGCTTGGAGTCAGAGCCTTTCAATGCTTGCTCTTGTTATTCCATTGTCCCCGCCCCTGTTTTATGAGATATTTGACGACATATAGCTCATTTCAGGCAAAGGAGAAATTCCATGACCGCATGAACAGGTGGACTGGGGACTTGGGCGAGGGGTGGGATCTCTTTCCTTGAGACCTGAATTTTATTTACAGCCAGTTCTTGACTATCTCTGACATGCAAGACGAAACCAAGAACAATGAAGAAACCGAAGTCCTCAAAATCCCCTTCAGTCTCTCTGTTACCCACCGAGAAAGACTGAGTGACAACATCTACATATCTAATCGAGCAAAATTACTTCTTTTATTATTCCTTCTTCCCTCTCCAATGCACCAGCTGCTCCAGTAGAACAGAGAGAGGGTCTTAGAAACACTCCTACCCATATTAACCCACAGCTGACATTTAATTTTCACTTTTAGTATACAATTTGTGGTTTAAAGTTTCTGGGAGATACTGGCAATTACAAATATCAGAGAAATGCTTGACTTCCACGTCCTTGATATGCCATGATTACCAGAACAATGCAGAAGAGAAAGGCTGCCCACTCCAGTGTTCTTGCCTGGAGAATCCTATGGACAGGGATCCTGGCGGGCTACAGTCCACGAGGTCGCAAACAGTCAGACACAACTTAGGTACTAAACAACAACCACCAGAACAATGAAGGTCTTGCTACAATCACAGACCCGTTCATTTCTTTTCTTTATACTTAAAGAGCCTCAGAGTGCCTCATGGGTTTCTCCACATTCATTCATCAGAGGTGTCCTTCATTCCCTCTCGTGAACTTGACAATGACCCCAGAAACAAGCTCATTAAAATCTAGAGTTCAGGATCAATTCAGAGGAATATTGAAAATATGAATGCTTTTCCAAACCCCATGGTGACTTGATCTGAACCTTGTGTCTTTATTTGAACCTCTTGTCAGTAACACCGGGGCAGAGATCTCTTAAGCGTAACTTTCCTTACAAGAAGGTTGCTGGCATCTAAAGCTTAGCCTTGAAATCAGTAAGTCAGAAAAAGGTCAAGATGATAAAATGTGGCCATGGTTTCAGAAATGAACAATGCTTTAGTGAGCTCCATATATTAAATCTTTCTTTCAACGTGCTGTTCATTAAACAGGATTATAATGAAGTGGCACTGGGATTTGAAAACTTAAGCTATGATATAAATGCATGGTGACCATTACTTTTTTAAAACATCAAAACTCAGACATACCTGGTTTCTGGTTTTAAAAAGACGATAAGGGTATCATTAAATGAAAAACAAAATCCTCATAAGTTTTATAACCCTGTGTCAAATTAAACCCGAACCTTTTCTTGTGTAAGAAAAATACCTATCTTCACTGCACAGTTGCTCTATTTCCACTGGCATCTTAGCTGTTTCTCTTAATAGTGTGAGTCCCTATAGATGATCTCGTGCTGCCAAATCGGGGGAGTCCACTGGAGGTTTGCCTTGGGATTAGGAAAACCGATAGAAATGAATGAGGAGAAGAAAACAGAGCGGCTGGCTACCGAGAACCAGCGTCAAGACCGAAAACACGTAGTGTCATCAAGAGCGGTTGGTCTGAATTCTGCCGCATCCTCCGGTCTTGTTTTGAAATGATCCTAAAAGACCGAGGTCTCAGAGCCGGCGTAAACACTTAGCGCCTGGAACGAATTTAAAACTTGAGGGAACAAATGAAAACTGAATGAAGGGAGAGCCTCACTCGAGAAGGACCGTGAGCAACTCCCAGGGCATGCTGCTGCCGGAATTCGCCACAGAAATATAATGGAATTTCTAATTTGCTTTAATTAGAAAAAAGTAAACACTGCCCTCAACATGTCATCATGTTTATATAGGAGCCCAACCAGCTGATTTTCTGCTGGCATGGCCCTGGAACCACTCAATTAAATCTCAGGGCACAATTTCTTTTTATGAATGAAATACCATGACTATGAAGCCAATTTTGTTTGTTTTTTTTTTTTTTTCATCAGCTTCACTGGCTGTGACCAAGGATAAGGGACCAAACACAGCACCTTCCAATTTGCAGTTAACCCCTGACAGTTTCCAAGACTAGATCATTTAGAGGTCCTCTTTTTGAAGCAACAGCATCATTATTTTAAAACTTTCCACTTTGCAAGACTAAAAGAACAAAAATAGTCTATTATTTCTAGCAAGCAACACTAGCAGTAAAATAATTAATCGCAAAAAAAGGGAGAAAGGGCAGTTTGCTTCTTCATGGGCTTCCAGTAATCTTATTTATCCAGTAAATCCTAGTGAAGGTTTTATCCCAAGAATCAGAATTTTGTTAGACTTTTCCAAAGCTGTAAGGAACTTAGAAAGTATCTTCATATTAGAGATTATACAAGAGATATTCAACTTCCATTAACTGTTGAAGATACAGACATTTGAATACAGCACTGAGCCAATTATTCTACAGTCTTTTAGATCAATGATATTTGAGTCATAGTGAAACGAATTAGGAAAATTTTGTTTGAGAAGCTTAGAAGTAAGTAATCATACATGCTTTTTTTTTTTTTTTCATGAAAAGGAGATGGCAAAGATTCCTAGTACTCTAAAGCAGACTGACACTGCAATTAAATATAGTGAAAAGTTAGTTTTTATGCTATTAATGTGAAAGGCAACAACACTAATTCTCCCAAACAGCTCCACACTTGAAGCAAAGTAACAGAAGACAGATCTGATTCTGAAAAGCTGAGGAATTTTCCCCCAACTCATCGTCTCAGTATCGGTTTCACCCACAGGTAAGTGCAGTTGTATTACGTACATCCCAGTGCAGGGGACCAAGTCCCCAGCTTTAGCCATCTGTGCCTGGGAGCTTGCTTCCCGGTGCCACTAGTGATAAAGAATCCACCTGCCAGTGCTGGAGCCGTAGGAGACGCAGGTTCAATCCCTGGGTTGGGAAGATCCCCTGGAGAAGGAAATGGCAACCCACTCCAGTATCCTTGCCTGGGAAATCCCATTGGCAGAGGAGACGGGCATGCGCAGTCCACGGGGTCCCAAAGACTCGGACACAACTGAGCGCCTGAAGACACCGTAATATACACTACCACGTGTAGAACAGACAGCTAGCGGAAAGCTGCTGAAGAGCACGGGGAGCTCAGCGGGGCACTCTGTGATGACCTGGAGGGGTGGGGTGGGTGAGGTGGGGTGGAGGGAGGTAGGGATATGTGTGAATAGCTGACTCACATCGCGGTACAGCAGAAACTAACAAGTATCACAAAGCAGTGGTACTCCAGGGAGCAATGAGGAACGGCAAAGCAGCAAAACTGAGCATCTCTCAAAGGAAAGCACACCGACTGCCGCTGGGGTATTTCACTTAGTCCTCTAAGGATACCACCTCTACGTGTGTTCATGAGTTGAGTCCGCCTTTCATTTAAAAATGCAAGATGATCTTTAGGTACAAGATTCAGGAATGACGTTTACTTAGAATAAGTGAGAAAAATATGTAGTGATGTGGCTTCTTTGGGGGCTAATCTGTACCTAAGTAAAAGGAATTTCCACTCCCATCCAACATGCACACACACGTGCACAGAGGCATCTATTTTTCAGTCCATATTTTTCAATTTTTATTTTTCACCCTATATTGAAACTTCAATCATTTCTCTATGAACCAGGAAGCATGACAGGTTTTATCACAGACTTGGGTATCATCAAGGGAAAATATACTTTCTAGTGGTGTCAGATCCAGTCATTTTGGGCATTCCCAACTCAGGGATCAAACCCGCATCTTCTGCATTGCAGGCTGGTTCCTTACCATCTGAGTCACCCGGCAAATTATCAAGCACACTACACCTTAATCTACCAAGACTGCCAGACCCTAAAAAGGCAGCTTGTAAAAATTTTTTTCAACCACCCATCACACCAGGCATCTTCCAACAGCTTGCCTGGGATAGAAAGTTCTGAAGGCATTTCTCCAGATGAATCAGTATGAAAATCAGGATTAGACTACATTTCTGAGCTCCACCAAACCATCGGGATAAATTGCAATGGTGTGAGAATATAGTAAGTACTTGGTATTTCTAGAATCATTAATATGCTAGAAAGACACGGGCCATGGCTTGTGTTCTGTGGTTCACACTGTTGCTTCAGGCCAGCTGAGAGCCTCAGACGATCTGGAAAACGTGATGAAGTGGCAGGCATGGGTCTTGCTGCCAGGTCTTTATGGGCACCTAAGGGCTACCTCCCACTCATGTCCTTACCTAAAACTGTCACCTCCCCCACCCCAGGCCCCTCCAGCATTCCTCCACTCGGTAAGTGTCGCCAACATCCACTCGGGTTTTCAAACTACATGCCTGCTAGACTTGAACTTTTCTCTCTCTCCCCTTTGACATTCAGTCACCACCTTTTCATGTTCTTTGTTCAAAGTGACCCTTATATTTATCTCTTTTTCTCTAAGAACCGTTTTATCATGGTTCAAACTATTATCTTTCCTCTTAAGTTATATACCAGGCTAATTCTATTGTAATGTTCTATAAATAGGGTAACCACACACCCCAGTAAGTCCAGGACAGCCAGAATTAATGCTTCTAGTTCTAGGATAAGACCCGCCTGCCAACACAGGAGATGTAAGAGATGTGGATTTGATCCCTGATTAGGGATGATCCCCTGGGTCAGGACAATCCCTTGGGTTGGGAAGAGGAAATGGCAATGCACTCCAATATTCTTGCCTGGAGAATCCCATGGACAGAGGAGCCTGGTGGGCTACAGTCCATTGGGTCTATATATAAGCAGATACAACCCAGATGAATTAACACATAAATGTAAACAAGTTCCACATGACATGGAAATGGTCTTCATCATTATTTAATTTTTCCTTTAATTATTATGTATGATCATCATTATCATGCTGCCAGTAGATAGAAATTAAGCACAGTCATTTTTCGGCTGTTGCTGGAATCATCTCATAAATGTTGCACCAGTCTCCCAACATTACAAGGTGTGGCCTCACGCTTTATAACCATGAGAAAACACAATTCATAAGGAAAACCTTTGCCAGGGTTCCCTGTCCTTCACTGTCTTTTGAAGTTTACTCAAACTCATGTCCATTGAGCTGGTGATACCATCCAAACATCTCATCTTCTGCTGTCCCCTTCTCACCCTGCCCTCAATCTTTCCCAACATGAGGGTTTTTTCCAATGAATCAGCTCTTCACATCAGGTGGCCAAAGTATTGGAGCTTCAGCATCAGACCTTTCATTGAATATTCAGAGTTGATTTCCTTTAGGATGGACTAGTTGGATCTCCTTGCAGTCCAAGGGACTCTCAAGAGTCTTCTCCAGCACCACAGTTCGAAAGCATCAATTATTTGGTGCTTGGTCTTCTTTATGGATGATTTTTACATATTTGTACTTTGAAAACATAAATCAGAATGGCCGCTGTATGGTCTGGCTCTGATGACGTCATACTTACTCTATTCTTTTTTTTTTTTTCAGAATCCTAAACCTTCACGTTTGCTGAGAGTGGCCTAGTCTGCCAGTGAGTTGGTAGGAAAACCTTCTCTTCCCAGTAGGAAGCTCATCATCCACCATGATCCCAAACTAACAGAGTGTCACACACCAACCTATAGATTTCAAGTTCCAAAAATACACGTTGCTGCTAAGGTAACGAACACAAGACAAAAAGCTATCTGTATGTTTTCTTCCCGAGACATCAGCCTGCTGCCCTTTCACGGCACAGCTAGGGTGAGTCTGGCAAGCAGCTCACCCAGAGACTACGGCAGCATGTTGCTCTAACACCTCTCCACTGGAAGGAAGCACTGCTCCTAGACAATTCTCCAGCTTTCATGCTTAAGCACTGAGAAAGCCCAGGAAGAAGACAATGAACAATGAGCAGGATTAGTTCTCAGATCGAACACATCATTTTTCCTTTCCCATTTCTCCCATGGGAATTGAGACACGAACAAAAGACTTGAGTAACTGTGAAAGCAGTTAGTATTTTTAGACACCATCCACATTCCGTTAAATTCACCTTTTAAAGCACACGATTTTGTGGCCTTTAGTATATTCACCACATTGTGCAGCCACCACCAATATCTAATTCCAGAACATTTTCATCAAAAGAAACGCTGTATCCGTGAGCAGCAAATCATTCCCCACGATCCTGAGCACTTTTTCAAACACTGATCTACTTTCTGTCTCAATGCTGGCCTAATTCTGGACATTCACACGAGTGGACTCCTGCAAGGCGTAGCCTTGTATGTCCACTCCCTTTCACTTCACACGTCATTTTCAAGGACCATCCATGCAGTGGCATGTGCTGTTACATTCTGTTTATCTGTTTATTCCAAGTGTCTGTTGATGGACATTTGGGCTGTCTCTATTTTCAGTTATTATGGATAATGCCGGCACAACCATTCATGTACAAGCTTTTGTGCAGACGTATGTTTTCAATTCTCTTGGGTATATACCCAGGAAGGACACTGGTGGATCATTGGGTAACTCCATGTTTCAAGTTTTTGAGGAAATACCAAAGTGTTTTCCACATCAGCTGTATCATTTTACATCCCAACCAGCAGTATACAAGTGTTCCAATTTCTCCACATCCTTATCAATGACTGCTATTCTGTTTTTTTTTTTTTTAATTATTGCTGTTATAGTCCTAGTGGGTTTGAAGTGGTATCTCATTTTGGTTTTGATTTGCATTTCCCTTATGACTAATAACATTGAGCATTTTTTCATCCACTTACTAGTTATTCATACAGTTTTTTGTAGAAATGTCTATCTAAATCCTTTGTCCATTTTTAAAATTTAGTTTTTTGTTCTGTAACTGTTGAACTGATAGAATTCTTTATGGAGTCTGGATACATACTCCTTGTCAGATACATGATTTGCAAGTATTTTCTCCTATTCTATAGGCTGCCTTTTTACTTTTTTGATAGTATCTTCTAAAATATAAAAGTCTTACTTTAATGAAGTCCAATATTTTTTTTTTTTTTTTTGCCCGTCTTTTTGGTATCATATCTAAGGAATGGCTGTCTGATTCAAAGTCAAAATGATTTATGCTTGGGGTTTTCTGTAAGAATTTTATAGTTTTAGTCCTTATAATTAATCCTTTAATTCACTTTGAGTTAATTTTTATAGATGGCATGAAGTTGAATCAAACTTAATATTCTATAGTTCCAGCACTATTTAAAAACATTATTCCTTCGCCATTAAATCGTCTTGGATCTTCTCAAAGCTCAGTCGGTCATGTGACGCAAGGTATCGTTTCTGCTCCCTCAGTTCTGCTTCACTGCTCTCTATCTGTATCCAAGTTGGTATCATATTGTCTTGAGTGTAGCTTGTACTAAGTTTTTAAATTGGAAAGTTAGTCCTGAAATTTTGTACTTCTTTTTCAAGATTCTTTGACTATTCTGGATCCCTCCCTTTCATCTCATGTAGAAATTACAAAACACCATTGAAAGAAATTAAATCACAACTAAATAAATGGAAAGACAGACCTCATGTTTTTAAAAGGCCAGTACTCCCCCAAATGAGAAGGCAATGACACCCCACTCCAGTGTTCTTGCCTGGGAAATCCCATGGACAGAGGAGCCTGGTGGGCTGCAGTCCATGGGGTCGCTAAGAGTCGGAGACGACTGAGCGACTTCCCTTTCACTTTTCACTTTCATGCATTGGAGAAGGAAATGGCAACCTACTCTAGTGTTCTTGCCTGGAGAATCCCAGGGACGGGAGATTCTGGTGGGCTGCCGTCTATGGGGTTGCACAGAGTCAGACACGACTGAAGTGACTTAGCAGCACTCCCCCAAATCAACCCACAGATGAAGCTCAATCCCTATGAAAATCTCAGTGACCATCTTTTGTAGAAATTTAATCCTAAAACTCATATGAGGGGTATGTGTGTTGGGGGAGGAGGGTTAGACTAAGTTTGCTTAAGAATACATTTATGAAAACCAATAGATATAATTTGACAGCTATAAACTGACCTCTTCTGAGATGAAATGCATGTCAGTAGTTATTGTTTGTCAATTGGTTGACCCAATGATTGCAGTTGGAGAAGGAAATAGCACCCCACTCCGGTATTCTTGCCTGGAGAATTCCATGGACTGAGGAGCCTGGTGGGCTACAGTCCATGGGTTGCAAAGAGTCGGACACAACTGAGTGACTTCACTTTCACTTTCAATGACTGCAATTAACTTCAGTCGAGCACCGTTGAGTGCTTGCCACTCGCCACTGGCATCCTAGGTGTCGAGATAAACCGATGCATTTAGATTCCCAGTGGTGAAAGGAAACACTAAGTGCATAAAAGGCATAAACAGTTTGCAGTTAGTGCTAATTCCGACAAAAAGTCAATTAGAGAGAAATGGAGCAGAGACTTACTGAGGGGTGGCAGTGGGGGCAGGCCTCTGGGAGGAGGTGATGGTTGAGGCAGACTCACGGTGACCCTGGGCTAGATTATTCCAGGAGGAGGAGCCCCTGCAGAGACTCAGAATGGAAGCTGCTTTTTCCATCACACTCGACCTGGGATTTCTACCCAGAAACAGAGGTGAGGATATACCTTTAGATGATGTATTTATTTCAGTTTAAATCTTCTGGAAAAGAAGGTTCAAGAGAATAGGATATTTCTCTAAGAAATTAAAACAGCTTTGTTTCTAGAGAATCCTCTTGATTGTCCTGATGGGAAGCACTGGGGAAAATACATATATTTAGCTGAGATTCACTTTGGGGGCATGAAATAAAAGCCACAATTTACTTATAGGATCAAATTTAATGGCTGTCAGAGATTCACTTAATTGTTTTATTGCATTTCATTTTAAGGTTAATTTAGCTGAGGTAGTTCGTATTTAATCAGAAACATTTACCCATTCTCATTAATAATATATGTTCTTGCTATAAAGTACTTTTTGCTTTTTTTTCTCCCAAGTCTATTCTAATTAAGGTTTACCCAATTTTATGAAATGTAATGAAAAATATAGAAGCTAATCCTCGAGTTGGAATTCTTCTAAAAGAGTGGAATAGAGCCATGCTTGGGACTAATTCCAGTGTTTCAGAATTCTGACCCAAATCAGACCTTTGGGGGTTCAATCTCCTTTACATTTCATAAAATGCAACTTCCTATTTCTAGAGAATAAAAGGCTTTGAAAGTCACAAGGAAATGGCTCAAAAGGCATCCAGGACATGAAATAGCTTGAACAAACCCTGCTTGATGAGTTAAGTGTACAGGAATCAGAAACATATGGCTCACATTCCCCTTAAAATACACATAGGTTAGAAGCGAAGAAGAAGAAGAAAAGTGGCTGGCCCAGTGCAGCTTGGGTTTTTTCGAACCGAAAACATTTGAAAAATAGTTCAAGATGGTTAATGGACCTCAAAGTGAGCCTGGGAACTGTTCTAGATTTCACAAGCAGTGTCGACTAGAGATGTAGAAAAAAGAGAAAGGAAGGGAAGGGAGGGAGGGAAGGAAGAGAGAAAGAGAGAGAAAAGAAGAGGAAAGGGCAAGAGAGGAGGTGGGGGAAGAAGAGAGAGAGAGAAAGGACCAAGACCAGGCTTGAATGTGTCTGCAAAGCACAGAGGAACCCTTTGGATCCACCATCAAGGGAGCTCATGTTTCTGGGCCCTGATTCCCGATGCGGTCATCTTAAGTCACAGCTCTGGAAAGGTCCCTCCTCCTCCTTCCCATGGCCACCACCATCAGTTCCCCTCACAATAGAAAAAAAAAAGATGGAATCAACATTTCTCAGCATTTCTAAAACTCTGTCCTTTAAGGGATTGTTATAATTCCATCTCATTTAGGAAATGAGGCGTTTGGATACATTGCATTCCCAGGCTTAAATTACTGTGTCATTCTTGTTGATACAATGAACCAGTTCACCTCACATTGTGTCCTAGGAAATTACAATTCCTGCATCCAAGGGCTTGCTGGAGAGCCAGCCAGAGCCCAGGCTCTGAGCAGAGAGGGCCAGCATTAGTCAGAGCCCACGAGCCAGACCTCCTGGCTGCAGCAGGAAGCATCTTAACCCCTGACCCCTCCACTCCCCACCCCTGGTCTCCTCAGGCCCACTCAGGGGGAACTGCCACCCACTGCAAGGAGATGTCCACAGCCGGGTGTACCATGAACCCACTTGCCCACGGAGGCATGGAGCTCCTGCAACTCCAGGTGAGCTGCTGGAAGCCCCAGGCACAGCCATCGCTCCTTGGTGACGCTCACCTCAGAGGAGGTGTGCCCCACACCGTGCTGCTAAAATGCTTGCTTTTAAAGTCATCATTCAGCAGCTTCCCAGGTGGCTCAGTGGTAAAGAATCTACCTGCCAAGGCAGGAGACGGAGGAGACACAAGGAAGATCCCTGAAGGGGGGCAAGACAACCCACTTCTTGCCTGGAGAATCCCATGGACAAAAGAGTCTGGAGGGCTACAGTTCATGGGTCACAAAAGAGTTGGACACAACTTGGCAACTAAACAACAACCACAAAGTCGTCATCTACTTTCCATTTCCACAACCACAACCACAACTCCAGGACTCTATCCGTACCCATCACACATGCTGGGAAAGGTGGCCTCGGGCATGCAGTTTCTGAACTCCGACTCGGCCACATGAGAAGGAGGTTTGGGCCTGGACCACTTCCTTGCATGTATGCATGCTAAGTCGTTTCAGTCATGTTCAACTCTGTGTGGCCGCATGGACTGCAGCCCACCAGGCTCCTCTGTGCATGGGATTCTCCAGGCAAGAATACTGGAGTGGGTTGTCATTTCCTTCTCCCGGGGATCTTCCCGACCCAGGGATCGAATCCAGGTCTCCTGTGTTGGGAGGCAGGTTCTTTACCAAATGAGCCACCAGGGAAGCCCCACACAACCACTACGTGGTACTCGGGGTAAAACATCCTGCATCAACCACAGCTCATCGTCCTCGTCACACAGGTAAGATGCATACGCAGTCTGGAGCAGGAAGCTAAACAGAACTTACACCGCAGACTGACTCAGTGCTATATTTAAGTACTAAGGAGATGGACTAAAGGAAATCAACCCTGAATATTAATTGGAAGGACTGATGCTGAAGCTGTTGCTCCAATACTGATGCCAAGTATTGATTCATTAGAATCAAGCCAACTGATGCAAAACGCTGATTCATTGGAAAAGACCCCACTGCTGGGAAAAATTGAGAGGAGGAGGAGAAGGGGACAACAGAAGATGAGATGGTTGGATGGCATCACTGACTCAATGGACAGGAGTTTTAGAAAACACCGGGAGACGGTGGAGGACAGAGCAGCCTGGCCTGCCGCCGTCCGTGGGGTCACAGAGTCGGACAGGACTGAGCGACTGAGCACCAACCACAGGCAGACGCCTACCGAGATCTCAGTGAGAAGGTGACGTGATGCAGCAGCGACAAGACCTGCGTCTGCCAGCCAGGCTCTCACCCAGTGTCCACACCGCGAGAACAGGTGCACTCCCTCTCAGCCGGGTGGGGAAACAGCGTCATACTCAACATCTGTAAGCCTTCTTGCAAAAAGACTGGCATAAAGTTAAAACTTAAAAACCAAAGAAGTAATCTGTCTGATAACCAAGAAAACAGTTAAGCAACATAAGCAAACCCTCAGATTACACAGATACTGGGCTCCATACATTAGACACTAAGATAACTATCTTAAATACACTAAATAAAACAGAGGAAAAGAGGACCAAAGAAATGAATGGATAAAAAGAGAATTTAATAATCTGAATCTGAAAAAAGGAGTCAAAAGCACCTTACAGAGTCAAAAGCTACAACATCTGGAATAACTCATTAGGACAGTCTAGACAATGAAAAAAAATAGTAATTACCAAAACTGAAGAAGGGGAAAAAAAGGAAGCAACATAGAAGAGAAGAAAATGTACACAGAAACATTCAAACTGCAGAATAGTGTAGTTTAGCTTCCACGAAGCTAAACTACAATATGGAAAGAGGACCAATTTTAAAAAATGATGCCAACAAAATTTGAAACTGATGAAAGGGATTAAATGACAGATTCAGACATCTGAAAACACCAAAATGAGATAAGCAGTCTCCTTCCTTCTGTCTGTCTCCCTCACACACACACACACACACATGCACATATGAGTGCACACACGCACAGACACACACACACAAACACACCAGTATGGCAAGCTTCAGTTAAAAGTCAAAAACAAAAAGAAGTTTAAAAAATCCAGAGAAGTAAGAAACATTACCTAAAAAGGAGAAAAATTATCTTCAACAAAATATTAAAAAAAACCCAGAAGATAATGTAAGATATTTATAAATTTTTCATAAAAAGTAAACAAAACCAAAGGTACCAGCCCAGAATTTCATACAAAGTAAAAATACAAAATACAGACTTTTTCAGAAAAACAACAGCTGAAATAATGCATTAAAAGCAACTCACAGTATAAGGCCTTCTAAAAGAAGTTCTTGAAACTGAGGGAAATGGTTCAAAATAAAAGCACAGAAGAGCAAGAAAGGGCGAGGGAAGGCTGACTGTGCAGGCGAGTGCAAAGGAGCACCGACCGCCGCAGACGACCGCCACGCTGTCTTGTGAGGTGTGCCACGCGCAGAAGTGGATATGACAACACAGCTTGAAAGACAGAGAGAACAGGAGAGAACAGGACAGATGGAGCTCCTGGGCTGTTTGGAAAGTGGTAAAAGTGATAAATTAAGAAAGAAATGTCATGAAGGCAAGGATGAACGGTTTAGCTCTAGAATAATCACAAAAAATTGACCAACTTAATGTAGTTGACACATAAAAAACTACATTTGGCAACTGCAGAGTTATAGGTTCTTTTTCAGGTGCAAATAGAATATTTAACATGATAGATCAAGATTTGAGCACAGAAGCAAGTCTCAACAAATGTCAAAGGATTAACAATCAAGCAGAACATTTCAAAATGGTGAAATTAAGATAAACATAATAACAAAGAAACGTTTTGAGAATGTTTAAAATCTCCCAAGTATGTGAAAATAAGTAGCACAATTCTAAATAACTCATAAATCAAAGAACAAGTGACAATGAAAATTAGAAAATATTTTAATGAACTTGTAATAAAAATATGACATATAAAAACTTATGAGATGAAGCAAAAGCAGTTCTAAGAGAGAATTTAGTGCCTTCAAATAAATATACTAGAGAAGAAAAAAAAAAGCGAAATTAATGATCTGATATACCATGGAGCTAGGAAAAGAATAGCTTAATAAATACAAAGATAGTGGGAGGAAATAACAAAAATAAAAGCAGAAATTGATTAAATAGAAAACAATCATACAATAGAGAAAATCAACAAAGCTAAAAGTTTTTCCCTTGAAAATGTTAATAAAAATGATAAAACAGTTACCAGACTGATCGAGGGGACAAAAATGCAAAGCACAGGCTACTAACATCAAGAATGAAACAAGGGCACCACTACAGACCTTATAGATACTCATAGCACCAGCAAGAGGACAATTGTGGACAACTTCATGCCAATAAAATCAGCAATAAAGTAAAATGTCAAACATTCATTAAATCACAACTTGTGTGTGTCTCTCCTAAGTACTTCAGTCGTGTCCTGTTCTTTGTGACCCCATGGACTGCAGCCCACCAGGCTCCTCTGTCCACAGGATTCTCCAGGCAAGAATCCTGGAGTGGGTTGCCATTCCCTTCTCCAGGCGACCTTCCCAACCCTGGGATCAAACCCTCATCTCTTGTGTCTCCTGTATTGGCAGGAGGATTCTTTACCACTGGCGTCACCTGGGAGGCCAATCACAACCTATCAAACCTATAAAAGGAACAAACAGAAAATATGAATTAAATGTGCAATTATAAATACCTCCCACAAAAAGGATCCAGGCCCAGAGCATTTCACTAATTTATCCAAACATTTAGAGATAAAACAATAAGGAAATACTACCAAATTGAATCAATAATTAGAAAATGAATAATGCACGAAGTCCAAGTAAGGTTATGTCTAGATAGGCAAGAGCATATTAACATCCAAAACTTGATACAATCAAATCCACTACACTGAGTAGAAAATTATGTAATCGTGTTAATAGATGCAGAAAAAAAATATTCGACAAAATTTAACACAAATATGTATGATTTTTAAAACTCATGGAAAACTAGAAATAGCAGAAAGCTTATTTGAACGAATAAAATATCCACACACAAAAACCAAACGTTATATTCAATGGTAAACATGGAGAGTCTTCCCCAATAGCAAAAATGAAATAATAACTTCACTGTTTATAGTCAATGTTGAAAGAGTGGTCTTGTCTACTTCAGGAAAATGAGAAAAGATATGTTTGAAATAATTATTATAAAACCATTGCTATTAACACAAGCTAGGACTGGCCTAAGCACAGAAGGGCACTGATACAGACCCACACATATATGCTCTATGATTAAAACGAAGCCAGAATTTGCTGGTGGTCCAGCGGCTAAGACTCTGTGCTCCCAGGGCAGGGGGCCTGGGTTCGACCCCTAGTCAGGGAACTAGATTCCACATATTGTGACTAACACTCAGTCCAGCCAAATAACTAAATAGAAATAAATACTCAAAAGCCAAGCCCGCACTGCGGTGCAGAGGGAGAGGGGCAGCCCCACCACCAAACGGTGCTGGGTCAGCTGGACGGCCATATGGACAAAATGACTCACCCCAGAAGTTGGAGAGCTCGGGGCTGCTATGACCTGCCTTGTTATTATTACCCCAGCCAAGCCCGTGGCACAGTCCCCGCCACCCAGGATCCGCAGCTCACATGAGATCCAAGGTTGTTAAACAATCTTTCTTTTTTTTTTTGGTATCAGGATGAACATATGCTGGTCTTTTCTATACTCTTAATCTAAAATTCCAAATCCGACCACACAGAAGCACGTCAACCGCAGAGTTCTGTTCAGGGTTACTCAAGAAACTGCCTGAGTACCTGCAGTATTCTATTATGAATTTGGCATGAGAGGACCAAAGGAGGGGAATGGCATCAAACAGATGCACACAAAGTGAGTAATATTCGTCTCGCCAGCTTAGACTTCACAGGGAAAGCAAAAAAAAAAAAAAAAAAAGAGGGGGTGGGGGGAAGGAATTTGTTGAAATTCCATGAGTTTGGATTCAATGTGAACCATATGTAGCTCCAGATTAGGTCATATTCTCATGATAAAATTACTAATTTTGTCCTCAATTTTGTCTGCTGCTCAATATTTCCATGATCTCTTATTAGCTGATCTCACGCATTATTTATTTGGTCTGTATTACTCAAAAGATAAGGGACTTCAATTAAAGTCCTTGGCATTTCTGCAGGGTGTATGGAACTCAGCTACCTGGGTGCTGGGAGGAGGTGAGAGAGTCAAGTACAGTGGGGCACAGACTCTGGAATAGGACTCCCTAGATGTGAAGTCTCCTTCAAAGCAGTGTGATCTTGGGAAAAGTTACTTCTCTCTGTCCCTCAGTTTTCTTACCTATAAAATGGGCTTAATAATAGTACCTCCTTCACTGGGCTGTTGTGTGGATTAAGCATTAAAGAGGAAGGTATGTAATACAGTACCCAACAGATAATCACTGCTGTAAAGATGTGAGTTACCATTCCTTCTATACAAGAATCTACAGAAAATTCTTGCCATCTAAACTCCATTGGTTTGGGCTAACTGTCCAGTCAGTCAGTTCAGTCGTGTGACCCCAAGGACTGCAGCACGCCACGCCTCCCTGTCCATCACCAACTCCCAGACTTTACTCAAACTCATGTCCATTGAGTCGGTGATGCCATCCAACCATCTCATCCTCTGTCGTCCCCTTCTCCTCCTGCCTTCGATCTTTCCCAGCATCAGAGTCTTTACAAATGAGTAGGCTCTACCCATCAGGTGGCCAAAGTATTGAAGCTTCAGCTTCAGCATTAGTCCTTCCAATGAACATTCAGGACTGATCTCCTTTAGGATGGACTGGCTGCATCTCCTTGCAGAACAAGGGACTCTCAAGAGGGCTTAGTGTTAACTGCATGTTAACCTGAGCTTTTCATATTTTGTTATTTGGAACAAATCACTTGTTTTCCCATTAATAGAAAGCAAACAGAACTTGCTGATTTTCTGTCAGAAATCCACCAGGAAGAAGAGGCAGAAGGGGAGAGTGATAAGATTAGGGCTTTGGAGTTAGTAACTTTGGGTTTGGGGGTTAAAGGTTTCTTTGTTTTTTGGCTGTGGGTCTTTGTTGCTGCGGTTGGACTTTCTCTAGCTGCGGTGAGTGGGGGGTCACTCTTCACTGCTGTGTGGGCTTATCATCGTGGTGGTTCTCCTGTTGCAGAGTACAGGCTCTGGGTGCACGGGCATTGGTAGTTATGACACACGGGCTTAGCTGCCCACAGCGTGTGGGATCTTTTCGGATCAGGGCTCGAACTGGTGAACCCTGCATTGCAAAGCGGATTCTCAACCACTGAACCACAAGGGAAGCCCCCTGTGATCTTGTTTTAAAACTCCTCCTCCACCAGTTTTTCACGCGACTGAGACAGAAGAAGGCTGAGGGCCAAAGAATCGATGCTTTTGAACTGTGGTGTTGGAGAAGACTCTTGAGAGTCCCTTGGACTGCAAGGAGATCCAGCCAGTCCATCCTAAAGGAGATGAGTCCTGAGTGTTCATGGGAAGGACTGATGTTGAAGCTGAAACTCCAATACTTTGGCCACCTGATGTGAAGAGCAGACTCACTGGAAAAGACTCTGATGCTGGGAAAGATTGAAGGTGGGAGGAGAAGGGGGTGACAGGATGAGATGGTTGGATGGCATCACTGACTCAAGGGGCATGAATCTGAGCAAACTCCAGGAGACAGTGAGAGACAGGGAAGCCTGGCGTGCTGCAGTCCACGGGTGGCAAAGAGTGGGACACGACTTAGCGACAACAACAATAACAGCATTGCAACGAGTGATTTAATTCATCTTTGACGTGGAGACACGGGAGCATCAGTCTCCTCAGATAGTCAGGAGGGTCAAACCAGATGATGTCTCCAAAGTACTTACTGAGTATTTTATATACTAATGAAGTCATAGGCACTATAGCATTGTTACCTTATTAGTTTCATTTGGATCCCAAGATAGAAGACTTTGAAACACCTGGCAACAAATACTTTCTAACAGTTCAAAATTACATTATTATTATTTCATCTTCACAGCAAAGACTATGCTTCTTTCAGGTTGGGGCTGAGTTTACTCCAGACCCTTGAGTCTTCATCCAATTAAAATACTCGTGGGAAAAATGCTGAGGCTCTTCGTTGACAATACCAGGAATGTATGAACTTTAAATATCATATACGACCCACAAAATGTGTGTGCCTAAACCCAACACTCTTTCATCGCTGCATGTCGTTCACTTGCCCCAAGATTTATGAGCTATTCATGGAGAGGATCAAAGCTGAAGTTTTGTGTAAAATCATGAAAATCCATCTCATGACTCTGTGACTTTCGACTTTCTCAAAAGGGTGGCTCTGGACCCCATCACTTTTTCGTGACTCTGCCGACACCAGTACATAGCCCAGGAGTGGTACTACTTGTCTGTGAAAAAAATAATGAAAACAAAAACCAATCCTCACAGAGCTGAGCTCCATGGGCTGCTTGCACTGGGGATGATCAAGAGCGAGAGGGAAGAAGAAAAAAAGGCTTCACAGTTCCAAACGGAGTTAATTAGCAATGAAAGCTGGGATGGAATGGAATGGAAAAGTCAACCGGATTTAGCAAGGGCTGTCCTGAGAAGAGTGTCCAAACACCACTGAGTGTCTCTCCAGCTGGTCTCTAGCTGGTCGTTAGCACCTGATTCCCTGGTAAGGACACATCGGTGGGTCATCAGTAAGACCAGAAGCTCTACAGACAGTTATAAATCATGAAAGGGGAGATTTACTTGAAAGAGTAAGCCAGAATGGCCTCCAGGAATTTCTGAAACATCCCGCTGGAGCAAGCAGTGAAATCCAGTTGTTGTTAGCAGCACACAAAGAGCCTCAACGAAAGCAATCGGGGGAAAAAAATTATAAGGTAGTGGTATACTGGCTCAGACCCAGTAACATAAGACACTCATTATGCTGAGACACTGTAATTCTCCAAACACCCCTTAAATCTCTCGGCTGTTTAATATAAGATGAGAGTAAATGTTCAGGTCAATAAAATTATCAGCTATTCCCATATCCAAAAAGCAGGAAAGGTTTACCAGTGGAAAAACGTAGAGGTTAACCGTGAACTTTTTAAATAAACAATTCGGCTGCACGTTATTCCACACGCAAGCCTCCCGTCAGCAGCGAATGCGGCATTTCCAGCATTTCCAGCATTTCCAGCAGTCAGGACACGCTGGGGCCCTCACAGATTCACGCGTCAGCCGCCACTCGCCAATAGGGTTATCTGGAGGATGAGTGCTGTACAACCACAGGCAGAGGCTCGGAGGCCAACTCCAGTTAAGCCTGATAATAGTTTTTGACATTTAGAGACATTTTATCCTTCAGAACTCTTGGAGAGCTGAACTGCTTGCCTGAATCTGCTGTTTCTATGGAGACGCAGAGGAGATTTTCAGGTGTTAATCCTCACTGACCTCTTTCGTGTTTCAAAAGGTTGACTCTTTCCCTAAAAATTCAGCCCAGAATTACGTGATCAGCTGTTCTCTAATCTCACTTCAATTTTCATCTCGCAGCACTTCAGGGGTCTCCCCAGTGAGCTACTTCTACTCCAGAAGGTGTCCAAGAGGATTCATAGTGAAGAAACTATTCGAGCCTGTATGTAGATTTCCAATCTAAGAATAAGAAGGAAACAAGTTCTGCGGCAGTCAGAGCACAGAGGGTGCTGGGACTATCCTGACGCCCTGTGTCGGAAGGTGCTGAGCCCAGCGAGGAGACTGAGGAGTCCCAGAGAAAGAGGAGGCTCTCCCCGCGGTGGAGGAGGAGACAGCCAGCCTCGTCCTCTTGTGCTTCCATCTCACGGTAGCACAAGTGAGATGGATTCTATCGCTGCTCACGTGCACCCAGTTCACCGGAATTACCGATTCCATGAGCTAGTTTTAACTAATTTTCACAAAATGGACAAAGGGCTTATACAGTTCATACAAAGCAGGCATGGTTTGGAAACACAAGAAGAACAGAGCAGGGACCAATGGCAGAGATGCAACGGAGTTGCTGTTCCGTCCCTAAGTCATGTCTGACTCTTTGTGACCCCATGGACTGCAAGATGCCGCCAGAGTTTGCTCAGATCCATGTCCACCGAGTCAGTGACGCCATCCAACCACCTCATCCTCTGCCATCCCCTTCTCCTCCTGCCCTCAGTCTTTCCCAGCATCAGGGGCTTTTCCAGTGAATCAGCTCTTGTCACTGGGTGACCAAAGTGCTGGACCTTCAGCTTCAGCCTCAGTCCTTCTGATGAATATTCAGGATCGGTTCCCTTTAGGATTGACCGGCTTGATCTCCTTGCAGTCCAAGGGACTCTCAAGAGTCTTCTTGAACACCACAAATTGAAAGCATCAGTTTTTCAGCACTCAACCTTCTTTATGATCCAACTCTCACAACTGAACGTGACTGCTGGAAAAAAGCCGTAACTCTGACTATATGGACTTTCGTCAGCAAACTGATGTCTCCACATTTTAATATGCTGCTAGGTTGGTCATAGCTTTCCTTCAAGGGGCAAACGTCTTTTAATTCCATGGCTGCAGTCAAAATGTGCAGTGATTTTGAAGCCCAAGAAAAGACCCTCTGTCACTGCTTGCACTTTTTCTCCTTTTATTTGCCTTGAAGAGATGGGACTGGATGCCATGACCTTAGTGTTTTGAATGTTGAGTTTCAAGCCAGCTTTACTGACTTCTGAAGCCAGACTCTCGACACGACCCCGTTCTATGTCGCTGAGTTTGGGGAAGTTACTTCCTCACACTGTGTATCCATATCTTCCTGTCACGTACATTATGATGAGAAACCGTCATCCCCACAGCAGCAGGTGTGTTGGGCAAATAAATAAGTAAAGCCTGCAGTTAATGCTTAAAAAAAAAAATAGCTCCTATCAATATCCTTCTAGTCAGGGCAAAAGCACTGATGATCTAATGAGATTTGATCACGGGGAATTATCAAGACACTGTCATTAACCATAATGAAATAATAACAAAACTAAAAAACAATAACAGTAAGAAAAAACAAACCTCTAGGTGTGAGCCACGTGACATCACTAATCGCACAAACACGTTACAACAATTATATTCTTGCTGTCGTCATTCCGTTGCTAAGTCATGTCTGACTCTCTTGTGACCCCATGGACCGTAGCCCGCCAGGCTCCTCTGTCCATGGGATTTCCCAGGCAAGAATACTAGAGTGGGTTGCCATTTCCTTCTCCAGGCATCTCTTCCTGAACTAAGGATCAAAGCCATGTCTTCTGCATTGGCAGGCAGATTCTTTGCCACTGAGCCACCATGAGATTATGTAATAATCACAATATTAATGTAATTACATCATAGAGAATATACGTATGGAAAGAAACACCAAGCATGTGGAACAAGAAGGTAAACCTAAAATGTTTTGTGTTTGTAAAGTCACACAACACACAATCCAAACTCTACAAAAATCTCATCAAACTTGATGAAAATGTTCAGAGGCTCCATTTGGGCCTTTTCACTTAATTGCACGGCATTAAGTCATTTCAGTCATGTCCGACTCTGTGCAACCTTATGGACTGTAGGCCACCAGGTTCCTCTGTCCATGGGATTCTCCAGGCAAAAATACTGGAGTGGATTACCGTGCCCTTTTCCAGGAGATCTTCCCAACCCAGAGATCAAACCCATATCTCTTGTGTCTCCTTCATTGGCAGGTGGGTTCTTGACCACTAGCACCACCTGGGAAGCCCTTTTTCACTTAATGGCAAATAATAATGGAGAAGGCAATGGCAGCCCACTCCAGTACTCTTGCCTGGGAAATCCCATGGACGGAGGAGCCTGGTGGGCTGCAGTCCATGGGGTCGCTAAGAGTCGGACACGACTGAGCGACTTCACTTTCACTTTTCACTTTCATGCATTGGAGAAGGAAATGGCAACCCACTCCAGTGTTCTTGCCTGGAGAATCCCAGGGACAGGGGAGCCTGGTTGGCCGCCGTCTATGAGGTTGCACAGAGTCAGACACGACTGAAGTGACTTAGCAGCAGTAGCAGCAAATAATAAAACAGTCATATTTTATAGGAATATAAGAACTGTTTCTAACAGAGTAAAACAAGTTAAAAATGACACATGGGAAGCATTTTCATCAGAAAATTATTTTGCTACACACAGACACTTTGCTGAAGATTAGAAGAAATTCAGAATAAATATGTGATTACTGTTAGAGAGATTCACTATAGAAAAAAAAAAACAAAACAGTACTAACAGATCTGAATTAAGCATGTACTCGACAAATTATACCTCAATAATGAAACATACTTTTTGGACCAATAAATGAGATGTAACTCAGAAAGTATATTCTCAACGATAAATGACTACTCAAATTTTAAAAACAGTTTATGAAAATATTACATAAGGAAGCACTGAAAAAGAAGATGCTTTGAGTGGAATGAAAGATCCCAGAGTAAATTTACAAAGACAGCATGACACCTAAAATAGATTCACAGCAAAGACATTAGAGTCAAAACGTACAAAGTGCTGCCAGATGTCATCCAACACGCTTATTTGTACAGAAAATGCTTCTAAAAATATAACACTTATAAAATATTATATCACAGAGTCTTTCTCATTGTTTTTAGTCTTATTCTAAATAACTGCCAAGTTTAAAGGGGTGGGATTTTTTTTTCTTTTTATTGTTTATATTTTTCTTTCGCTGTTTACATTTTCTTATTTTTGACGAACTGGGGTTCCCTGGTGACTCAGACTATAAAGAGTCCACCTGCAATGCAGGAGATCTGGGTTTGATCCCTGGGTTGGAAAGATCCCCTGAAGGAGGGGATGGCAACCCACTCCAGTATTCATGCCTGGAGAATCCCATGAACAGAGGGGTCTGGAGGGCTACAGTCCATGGGGTCGCAAAGAGTCAGACATGGCTGAGCGACCAAGCACAGCACAGCACTTTCCTGAGATGGCGAATAGCTAACAGCATCATGCTTTCTGAAGCAGGCCCCATACTCAAATCTGGGTGCCTGACCAAAATTGTTAGAGACCATTGTTTAGAGGGCAGTAGAAACTCTATATTTCAATAGATTTTAAAGAGATAGCACACTTTTGATTACGTTTTTAAAAAGACCTCTCATATTTGTACATGATTATCACATTCAATTATCCTAACAAAGCTAACTGGAATTTTACACTTGTACGTCCTAATTAGCCTTTTTTCATATCAGTCCTCACGTTCTACATCATCCTTCTACTCAAAATCTCGGCTGCCTAATCCATGCCTTCTTCTTATGTCAAGGGCACCAGCTAAATTTTTTTTTTTTTTTGCTAAATTATTTCTTAACCACCTGACTTATAAGAGACTTCAGCTCTGGCCCTCGGGCACAAGCAAGAGCGTTTCAGGAAGCCAGGATCACGTTCCAACAACTATTTCTGAGTTTATGTCACAGATCTACTTGGGCGACTGGGAAAAAAGGAAAGGAAATGTGGGATGTTCACCTCAATAACCAATCCCACAAGCAAGAAAATTAATACTGGAACTTGGGAAGGGAGAGCAGAAAAATATTCAGGTAGAATGGCTAAGGAGAAAGAAGAAAGTTAAATTTTCTTTTCTTGAATGCATTTATTTTTGGCTGTGCTAATCTTGGCTCGGGGTCGGTGGGGGGTTTCTCCTGTTGCAGAGAGTGGGGCTGCTCTCCAGCTGCGGTGCTCGGCTTCTCTTGCTGCAGAGCCTGGGCTCTAGGGCCCGCAGGCTTCAGTAATTCTGGTGCGTGGGCTTAACTGCTCCACAGGATGTGGGATCTTCCCAGGCCAGGGATCGAACCTGCGTCCCCTGCATCAGCAGGCAGATTCCTATCCACTGAGCCATCAGGGAATTCTGAAAGTAAATTTTCTCTATCCTTAGTTTCCCTGGCTTGTGGGAGAATGTGGCTCCTAGTGAATTATTGTAAACTTTTGAGATGAGCTCGTCACCGAGTAGTGTTATTATTAGGTACTGTGAAGGTCTTTCTGAGAGGGCACCTGGGTCCACTGTGGATGAGACAACTGCTGCGGAACAGGATTTTGGAGTCGATCTGACTTCTTTAAGGAACTGCTGCAGAAATAGTGCGCCAGAGGCCCAGCCAGCTTTAAGGCCACTTTGGATCAATGAACTGGCTCTGGAGCTTCTTTCCCTGGGTGTCACAAAGGAAGCAAGTCAGACCCAGCTCCTATGAGCTCACCTTGGCTGGAACCTCTGAGCCCACAGCTTGGGGACAGAAGGCAGTCTGGGCAGTGGCTGGGCCACGTGTCTCAGCACAGCTTCACTAGGTATGCGAACTTGGACAAAACCCTTGACATTGTTGACGTTCAGTTTTCCCATCTTTAAAATGGGGATAATCATAGAGTTACTAGTACATATAACTGATGAAAAAATTACATGAGGTAAGAATAGGTACAGTCCACACACTGTATAGTACAAGGAAGTCTTCTCAATGTTCTGTAACAACCTAATTGGGGAAAGAATTTGATAAAGAATAGATACATGTATACGGATAACGGAATCATTTTGCTGTACACCTAAAATTAACACAACATTGTTCACCAGCTACGCTTCAATATAAAAAGGCAAACAGAGCACCTTGGCGAGTCCTGTATTATGCAGGAACTTGGCACACAGTGAACGTCTGTGTGTCAGAGCTGCCCTCGCAATCCATCCCCCTCCTCCTTCCCCTGCTGTGTCCACAAGTCCACTCTCCACCCCTTCATTTCTACTCCTGCCCTGGGGCCTGGGGTCAGGGATTGGGGGCAGGTTCAAGAGGGAGGGGACATATTTACACTTGTGGCTCATTCACGAGGTTGCATGGCAGAACCCAACATAAAACTGCAAAGCAATTACCCGCCAATGAACATTTAAGCTAAATAAAAAATGCAGCCATATAAAATACCTAGAAAATGGGCATAATAACATTTGACATCCATATAATGGAGTTGGTATAAGGCTCAAATGATTTTTAACATTAAGAAATGAGGAAATAATAAATATTTTCTATCCCATAGTGTGAGATACTAGAAAACACATGTGTGGCTTGGTCTTTGCCCCTAGTTCCTGGCACAGAACTTCTGAAACTTTTGCAGTTTCCTAAGTGACAAGAACATCCCTTGTTCTAATATTGGTGTCTGACTTCTCTTCCTGACGCTGAGCTCCTGAGGGTAAAAAGAACGTTTCTTATTCTACCGAGACAACTGTGGGTGGATTGCAGGATGGCTCCAGGGTGAGGACCAGTCACCAGAGAGACGAAGCCATGATTAGAAGATTCAAAAAGTCATCCCCACCCCAGTCCCATCCTCTTGAGACTGGAGAAGAGATGAAGACAGAGTCAATGATCCATCAAGTCTGTGTGAAGAAGTCTCCATAAAAATTTCAAAAGTGCAGGAATTCTAAGAGCTCCCAGGTTTGCAAGAACATGTCCACATGAGGAGGGTGACGCACCCCACCTCCTTGGGGAGACAGGAGCTCCTGCACTCAAGACCCTCCCGGAACTGGTCCTGTGTGTCTTCATCTGACTGTCCATCTGCACCTTTCATGACATCCTTTCATCTATTGTAAAAGTAAGCAAGTGTTTCCCTGAGTTCTGTGGGCCGCTCTAGCAAATTAATTGAACCCAAGGAGGGGTAGGGGCTTCCCTGGGGACTCAGCAGTAAGGAACTCACCTGTCAGAGATGTAGGTTCCATCCCCGGGTCAGGAAGATCCCCTGGAGGAGGCAATGGCAACCCACTCCAGTATTCCTGCCTGGAAAATCCCATGGACAGAGGAGCCTGACAACCTACAGTCTATGGAGATGCAAATGGTCAGACGCAACTGAGTGACTGAACAAGGACAGAGGAGGGGCTGAGGGGACCTTTCATCTCCACCCGTGGGTCAGAAGCACAGGTGACAACCTGGGTTTGCGTCCGAAGTAGGGGGGAAGGGAGGCAGTCTTCCGGGACCATCTGTGGGGTCTGTGGGGTCTGAAGCTGTCTACAGGTAGACTGTGTTAGAACCCAGTTAGATGGTAGGACCCCCAGCTGGTGCTGCAGAGACCCGCATGATATGGGGTGAACCTGCACACACGTGGTGAGCAGAAGTGTCGGAAGCACAGCGTTTTGCGTGAGGAGTAAAAACACACAGAAAACAGACTGAAGTGAGATGTCTCCCCGTGACAGGGGGAAAGACTGAGGCTTTTTTTCACATATCATTTTCACAGCTGTGACAAACATGTTAACGTACGTAAAGCATTTAGAACAGTGTGAAGCACTCCGAAGGTACTCAGTAAGTGGTGTTATACAGGGTTCATACAGAGACACGCAAGGTAACACTCAGCTTTGCACGTGTGACCTGAGTGCTCAGTCGTGTCCGACTCTGTGACCCCAGGGACTGGAACCGGCCAGGCTCTTCTGACCAAGGGATTCTCCAGGCAAGAACACTGGAGCGGGTTGCCATCTCCTTCTCCAGGGGATCTTCCTGATCCAGGGATCAAACCCAAGTCTTCTGCATTGGCAGGTGGATTCTTTACCATCTGAGCCACCAAGGAAGCCCAATGGCTGAGTAGCATTCCATTGTATGTATGTACTGGGTTGGCCAAACATTCATTTGGGTTTTTCTGTACATGTTATGGGGGAAGGCAATGGCACCCCACCCCAGTACTCTTGCCTGGAAAATCCCATGGACGGAGGAGCCTGGTAGCCTCCAGTCCATGGGGTCACTGAGAGTCGGACAAGACTGAGGGACTTCACTTTAACTTTTCACTTTCATGCATTGGAGAAGGAAATGGCAACCCACTCCAGTGTTCTTGCCTGGAGAAGCCTGGGGACGGAGGAGCCTGGAGGGCTGCCATCTATGGGATCGCACAGAGTCGGACACGACTGAAGCGACTTAGCAGCAGCAGCAGCAGTACACGTTATGGAAAAAGCTGAACGAACTTTTGGGCCAACCCAATACTACATTTCTTTACCCACTCCTCTGTTGATGGACATGGAGGTTGCTTCCATGTCTTGGCTACTGTGCATGGCACGGCTCCATTCCTGTCTCGTATTTCTCCTGGGCAAGCCCAGGCATGTTCTTCTCATGATGGTAGATGACACACAAGAGAGAAAGCCCAGTTGTTTAAGAGCTTTTTAAACCTTTGCTTAATTCACATCCTCTAATATTTCACTGGTTAAAGCAGTCATGTAGATAAACTGAGAGCCAAGTTTATAGGAAGTTATACTCTGCCTGCTTAAGTAGGAGAAACTTCAAAGTAATATGGCAAAGTACAGGGATTCAAAGAAAAGAGAACTGAGGTCGTAAATGCAATTTATCATAAGGAGAACATGACTGGTCAGATCTTTGGAAACCCTCTCCTGAGTTTTGCCATTTATATATTTTATTGGTTTGTACCTATTGATAAGATTTAAGGTGACAATAGGGTTTTTGTGATGGTTGTTGTTCAGTCACTAAGTTATGTCCAACTCTTTGTGACCCCATGAACTGTAGCACACTAGGCTTGCCTGTCCTCCACTATCTCCCAGAGTCTGCTCAAACCCACATCCACTGAGTCGGTGATGCCATCCAACCATCTCATTGTCTGTCATCCCCTTCTCTTCCTCCTCTCAATCTTTCCCAACATCAGGGTCTTTTCCAATGAGTTGGCTCTTCACATCAGGTGGCCAAAGTATTGGAGGTTCACCTTCAGCATCAGTCTTTCCAATGAATATTCAGGGTTGATTTCCTTCAGGATGGACTGGTTTGATCTCCATGTGGTCCAAGGGATCTCAAGAGTCTAAAAGGTACCCCAGCTAAAAAAAGATTTGGACTTAGTTCAGAGCAATTTATGTAATTAACAAGTACTTTTTGGACAGTGTAGAATTGGCACTGGAGAAGGATAAGCTTTGATAATGTGGCCTGTGGGGAAAGTGGAAAAGCCCAGAGCCCTGGACATCAGGTCAAGGGCAGTAGAGGAGGAGGAAGCCATGCTGAAACTGAGAGGTGAATCGGCAATAAAGAAAAAGTTCTCCTGCATCTAAATTTGGTTCAAAGACAGCCTACAGGCAGGCAGTCTTCTGTCAAACCTGTCCGTCTATTGCCATTAAAATGGAAGCACCGGTGATAGTCTCAGAGGGGAAAAAAATGTCCTTCTGAGATGACTATATAGCTAACTCTGCAACAGCCGAACTTTATTAAGGCAGTGTCTATGAAAACTGATGCTTACAGAGTTATGGTTTTCTCCGGGAACATGCCCAGTAGTGGGATCGCTGGGTCACGTAAGAGCTCTCTGTGTAGTTCCTTAAGGCACATCTACACTGTTCTCCACAGGGGCTGCATCAGTTACATTCTTACTAACAGTGTAGGAGGGTTCCTTTTTCTCTCTCCAGCATTCCTTGTTTGTAGAATTTTTGATGATGGCCACTATGACTGGTAAGAGGGAGACCCAAGAGGGAGGGGTGTATGTATACATGTGGCTGATTCACGCTGTTTCACAATAAAAACTAATACAGCATTATAACGTAATTATACTCCAACTCAAAAGAAAAAAAATGATACTTACCTTTTAAGTTGACTTGCTCATATTTATCTATTTTCTCTTTGTGGCATGTGAACACACAAAGGCTAAAGTCAGTCAAAATAAATGATAAAATGAAGACTGGACCAAGGAGCTTCTGTTCATTCAGAGTCTTGAAAATCTCTTGAGCTGGATTCTAAATATTTGATTCAGAAAAACCTAAACCCTGTTTGTCAACTGCATTCTTTTTCCCATTAAAAAAAATAAAAATAAAAAGGCCTCCCATGAGTATAATGGTGGAAATTCAATCCGTATGTTTTCTGATTCATTTACACTTAGCTCATCAAAATATTTTGTAAGAGCTGAGGCTTTTGGTGGCCAAAGACACTTTGTGGTCCCTTTCCCCTTTGAAACAGAAAAACTGCAGTTTATCATCAGCTTGCATAAATGAAGGCTGAAGCACACTCCTAAATCTATTATCTCATAAGGCTGGACTGAACTATGAGCCCAGAAATTCTGTCTCCCCGAGCTGGCTTCCTCGCCCTTGTAATTTATCCTCATACTCCAGTGCTACCTGCCTGGTGCTGAGCTTCTTTTCACCACTCACATCAGCATCGCTGCTCTCACTGATAAGGACAAACTAAAGGAAAAAAGGATCTGCCTCAGGACTGATCCAGGAAAGGCAAGAGTAGCCTTCGGGCAGAAAGTTCCGAGAAATGTTAGAAGAAAATGAATGTTTGGGAGTGTGGTGTGATTCTGTAGCCAGATTTCAAAGGTAAAGAGCACAGTCTTCTATTTATCAAAAGTCGAAAGCAACAGCTGTGCCCAGACAGAATGCCAAAACCAAATCCACATTTATCAGAAGAACAGAGGAAACTTTCCTTTTATTTTATGTAACAGATCTGCAGTCCTGATCGCTGAGGTGAGCAGCTTTTGCTCACAGCACATCAAGGACAGATCTGGGGAAAATACAAAGTCAGAACAGAAATCACTGTATACATAGAAATACTAAAATCAGTAACAGAACAAGGGAGCAACCAGTCAGCAAACTCAGGTCATGAGGTGCTAAATTATCTGACCTTCCTGGATACAGAGACTGAAAATTAAATGAAAATATTTATTATGAATTCATTTATTTTATGGGTTCAGCTTAGCTTAGTTGGCTTCCCTCGTGGCTCAGCAGTAAAGAATCCGCCTGCAACGCGGGAGACCTGGGTTCGATCCCTGGGTCAGGAGGATCCCCGGGAAGAGGGAAGGGCAACCCACTCCGTATTCTTGCCTGTAAAAGCCCATGGACAGAGGAGCCTGCAGGGCTGCAGTCCATGAGGTCACAAAGAGCCAGACAAGACTGAAGCAACTTAGCAGGCACTCACACCATAACTAAAGGTAGAAAACCTGGATGATGGGTAGACATAAGTGACCTTTTCGTGTTTCTCTTGCAATGGTAGGCGACGCTCTCAGCTCTACGTTCTCAGAACTCACATCGTCTATAATCTTCAGTTGCTACCTTTTGTGATTTGCAGGTCTTCCATTCCGTACACCTTCCTGTCCTCCACATTCAGGTAACGCTCAGCAACATGGGATAAAAGGGTTCCTTTGATTTTGACAAAAGCAGATCAGTTTCTCAAAGCTGACCAAAGTGACTTTCTTTGCTGTTTTTCACACAAACTAATTTCATTCACTCTAATCATAATGAAAACTAAAGCCAAAGTTTCATGCCACAAAAAAAAGTGGGGCCAGACTTTTTTCTTCTTTTATAACTGGTTTAAAATGCTGTGTCAGTTTTTGCTATACAACACAGAGGACCAGCTACCTGCAGACACAGGCCCCTCCCTCCTGGCTCTCTCTCCCATCCCCCATCCCATCCCTCCTGGTCATCACCAGGCACCGGGTGTGCTCCCTGAGCTACCCAGCAGCCCCCGCGAGCTATGATCCACGTGGCAGTGTGTGCATGCTGATCCTAATCTCCAATTTCATTCCACCCTCCTCTTCCCCTGTGTCCACAAATTCATTCTCCATGTCTACATCTCTACTCCTGCCCTGCAAGCAAGGTCAGCTGTACCATCTTTAACAGCTATCGCAGAAGACTTCCCTGGTGGCTCAGACGGTAAAGAATCTGCCTACAATGCAGGAGACACGGGTTCAGTCCCTGGGTTGGGAAGATGTCCTGAAGAAGGAAGTGGCAAACCACTCCAGTATTCTTGCCTGCAAAATCCCATGGACAGAGGAACCTGGTAGGCTACAGTCCATGGGGTCGCAAAGAGTTGGATATAGCTGAGTGACTTCGCTTTCTAGAGGTGATCTAATTTCATCTCAGGTATCTTGTATCTGATTCATTTTTTATGTATTCCGTTTATTTTTTTATTTTTCTAATTTTATTTTTGTTATTCTGCTTTTTTCCCCCAATTTGGTGAGGAAGCTTGAGAGAGTGGGTCTGTGATCCTTTGGGGTATCTTTTCTTCCTTTTTCTTTTTTAATTTTTATTGGAGTATTCCTGATTTTCAATATTGTGTTAGTTTCAGGTGTACGGCAAAGTGAATCAGTTATATAGATACATACACCCACTCTTTTTTAGATTCTTTTCCCACATACATCATTCTGTACCCTTTGTGACATATCATCCACGTGGAAACCAGGACTCCAGAGGCGCAAACCCACCAGAATGCAAGCACTGTGTGGTTCAGAATGGTGTCCGTCATGCCACGCAGAGACAGTGTTTCACACTTGGCAAACACTCAATAACCATTTGTCATGTGAATGGATTAATCCCAAGAGAAAGCCCAAGACATCAAAAGGTAAGTGTCCACAAGAGCTTCGAGACGGATAAGTGCGCTTCACTTAGGTGCCCCCGAGTACGCGGCCGTGGACGTGCCGAAGCTGAGCAGCCCCGAGCCCTCTTTACCCTCCCGGGCGTGATAGAACAGTGAGGCCGTCACCACCTGAGTGCCACGTTAGTTGTGATCCTCTGGGGCTACATTTGGATCTTGTCATCATCTGTAATTTTTTCACTTTCAAAATCCTCACTCATAAGCTGCTCGTCTTCCAACTTGCTTTTCCAGCCACTTCTATGATGACAGCTTTTCCACTCCATTGGGACCTTGAGTACTCTGGACTTGGTGCTTTTCTTCCACATCCATCCATTCCTCTCCTCAGGGTTTTCTATATCCAACTTAAACTCCGACTTACTGTTTTCTCCTTGTCCTCTCCCAAGCAAACAAGCAAAGTGAGGAGAAAAACCCAAACAACAAAGTAAACATAAACCAGTATAAATATAAAACCATTCCATTTGAATGGACCCCCAGCACCGTCCAGCCATCCTGCTACAGCCCTGGTATTCAAAGAGTTGTCTACACACCAATAACGTCAGCATCACCTAGGAGCTCATAGAAATGAAGACGCTTCGGTCCCATCTCAGACCTACTGAATCAGAATTAAAAACTTAGTAAGGTAATCAGCTAATTTGTATGCACATGGAAATTTAAACACTCTGCACTGTGGGGATTCTCTGGCAGTCCAGTGATGGGAACTCTGCACTCTCACTGCCAAGGGCCCAGGTCCAATTCCTGGTCAGGGAACTAAGATCCCACAAACTGAGTGATGTGGCCAAAAATAAAAGGTGTCCAGCCATCACCACTTGCTAACCTTCATAGCTTTCTCTGAATGTACTCAAATCTAGAAATCAATGTACTTGCAAAAGGATGGTCCCTAGAAGTAAATTAAAGGTGCAATATGCCTGATAGTACAAAGATTTATCCCCTCTTCTTATAGGTATTAACCTTCCACCTATAATGCTTAGTTCAGTATTAGCTATTTTTTTCTTGACCATATTTTCATACTGTTTACACATTGCTATAGTTACCTAAAACCTCCAGCATGATTACCAAATTGTTATAAAATCCCATGGATGGAGGAGCCTGGAAGGCTGCAGTCCATGGGGTCGCTGAGAGTCAGACAAGACTGAGTGACTTCACTTTCACTTTTCACTTTCATGCACTGGAGAAGGAAATGACAACCCACTCCAGTGTTCTTGCCTGGAGAATCCCAGAGACGGGGGAGCCTGGTGGGCTGCCGTCTATGGGGTCGCACAGAGTCGGACACGACTTAAGTGACTTAGCAGCAGCAGCATTATTAAGCTACTAACTTTCTGTGTAATAGTCTGTAATACTATTAGGCATATTGGGACTGACTGCCTCCACATCCCCCTCCTCAAAGAGTTGGAAGCGATTCGTTTTGCAACCTTATTTTGGCATAATTCTCTTGATATCATGAGGATCTTTGCCAAAAAACAAATTATGTGAGCAAAGTACTTTAAGTTAAAGCATTTGCTCAATCCATGAATATAGTATTCCTTGAAAAAAAGCGGAGAGACCATGGGAGGGAAGAAGGAAAGAAAATGTAACATGCTTGAAAAAAAATAATCTTAGTGAACTCATGTTAACCTCTGAAAATCCCTACTTACTTAAGTGCTCATTAATCAGATTTTTTTTTAAAAAAAGAGAAACCAAAATTTTGAATTTTTCATGTAGCATCAAGTTTCCAGAGCCATGCACTTTATCAAGTTTTGCATTCTTGTTTAATTTATTTACATCTTTGGGTACTCAAACAAATTCAGTCTTTCTGACAAAAGAAAGACCAAAATCATCCACAGGCAGGTAAATGTCCTAGATCACCACTGAAAAGAGACCACCAGTTCAGGGCTTTTGGCTGAAGCAAAGAAATGCTTAAATTTACATCAGTTAGATCAGAATGGAGAGCATTTTGCCCATTACATGCAGTCCATTAATTTGTACTCTGATTAACACTTTCAGAAAGAGAAAGCAGTCATGGTATCCTATCTTTCATTAGATGACTTCATCATCTCTTGTCTCAGGACAATCTGAACTAATCTTCAACCCACGCAATAATGTTAGACCATGTTCGGATCTTTATCTCTCATGTCAAATTTCAAAGATTTAATATAACACGTTATAATTTAAGAATATTAAAGGGGACCCAGGACAGAACATTTAGCTTTGACACCATACAGACATGTCCTACATTTGATTCTTAAACAGCCTAGTTTTGCTACCACCAGGAGGAAAGTACTGACATGTCATTACATAGATGAGCAAATTTAACATTGAGCCTTCTCAAGACAAAATCAAACTGAGATTTATATAGTCGTGAGCAATTGGGTGATAGTTGAGAAAGTTTCTAAAACTTTACTATTCTGTAGAGAAGGCACTATGTGAATTCAGAATACCAGCGTGCAGATTATAAATAACACACAACAGCATAATGATGGTTAAGAATTTATGCTATACAGAGAAAGACAAATATCATATGATATAGCTTTTATGTGGAATCTTTAAAAATGATACAAATGAACTTATTTACAAAACAGAAACAAACTCATGGATATAGAAAACAAATGTATGATTACTGGGAAGGGGTGGAGGGATAAACTGGGAGATTGGGATTGACACATATACACTACTGTATGTAAAACAGATCACTAATAAGGATCTACTGTAGAGCACAAAGAATTCTACTTAGTACTCTGTGATGACCTGTATGGGCAAAGAATCCTATAGAGTGGACTGAGTCACTTTGCTATATACCAGAAACTAACGAAACATTGTAAGTCAACTGCACTCAAGTAAAATGTTTTAAAAAAGAACTTATGCTATAAAATGAGACCATCTTAATTTACCACAGCTCCATCACTTACTCTGTGATATGGGTTACTTAAAATCACAGTACCTCTACATCCTCATCTACAAAATGAGATGATAATGCTACCTACATCGTGACATGGCTTTGTGGATTAGAATGAATGGGTGCACGCAGGCACTTACACAGTCTTTGAATAGCCTTCAATAAATGTAAGCTATATTTATGTTCATTGTAACCCTGTACCTTATGCTTAGATCAAAAAGAGCAGAAGAAAAGATACCTAAACCTGTCTATAATATTCTGCAATGTCTACCATGAATGTCTACAATGGTTTAAACAATTAGCCCATGCTACTCTAATAACTGGGGTGAGGTGGATGGGTACTTAGGGAAAATATTCCAATTATCCTTCTGTACTCCAGAGGTTTGGTCCTCTTGCTTTCATATATCTTGAGATGGTATTTAATAAGAAGCTTTGCCAGTGGTAATCAGGCACAAAGAAAAATAATCCAGCTTATGCAACTCAAACTCACATGAGAAGGATTTGTGTCAAAGAACCAAAAGAATAATTTATGAGGCTTTGACTGCCAAGCAGACTGATATTCATGTTGGCTCTTCAACACATTCTCTTTGTAGGAGAGAAGTCTGCTCAGGAAACCAAGTGAAGATCAAGCCGACGGGTGAGTAAGAGCTGGGAGAGGCTGAAGAAACAGCACTACGCACGAAACCCGCAGTTCTACTGTTAAAATGTGTCTCTTTCCTGAAGGGCCGTGGAGATATGCTCCCCCAGTCCTTTCCAACTTCTCTCTTCAATCCCTGACTAGTATTAATATGACTCTTTCTGGTTGTTTCTGAGAAAGAGCCTTTGATAAGCATTCATCGAACTCCAATCAAGGATGCTGTGACTTGAACCCTAACCTCATGTAACCCTTTAGTCTCTGTGACTCCAAAAGAGCTGAGATCAGGTCTCAGAAGAGACCAGATAATGCCTCTCACTATATGACATACTGTGCCATCACATATTGGAGAAGGCAATGGCACCCCACTCCAGTACTCTTGCCTGGAAAATCCCATGGATGGAGGAGCCTGGTGGGCTGCAGTCCATGGGGTCGTTGAGGGTCGGACACGACTGAGCAACTTCACTTTCACTTCTCACTTTCATGCACTGGAGAAGAAAATGGCAACCCACCCCAGTGTTCTTGCCTGGAGAATCCCAAGGACGGGGGAGACTGGTGAGCTGCCATCTATGGGGTCGCATAGAGTCGGACACGACTGAAGCGACTTAGCAGCAGCAGCAGCAGCCATCACATATATCAGTAAATTCATTTCATTCAATCACAAACAAAAGGAGGAATTCCTAAGGAAGGTATACAAACGTACTATGTGTAAATGATAACGAAAATTCAACCACAGTCCTCAGCATGTCTGAGCCCATTATTATCTTCAGAAGCTCTTCTAATCTCAGATTCTACAGGTGCTTCAAATTTTATCCAGAAGTTGTTGAGTTCACCCCCACAAATATCCTACATTTATTCCATTATGAACCGTGCATTCAGCAACACATCCATTTAATAGACAAGAATCTGGAAGTCTCTACACTTGATAGGGGAGGGATCAAATGATACATTCGGAAAAAAAAAAAAATGCATTCACAGACAAATTAACCAAAAAAGGGTGGGAGGAGAAAGTGGTTAACACTGGCCCAATGAGGTTTCCACATTTGACCATGTACAGAAATATTACAAATATTGTCCATGCTGAATCGTAAGCAAAGAAAAGACATCTGGGTAATTATTTTGAATCTTCTTCATTAAAAAAAAATTACAGATGGGAATAGGCACAGAAAAGCCTGAAGAATCAACAAAATATTATGTATGTTTGTAAATATTTCCCTAAATATTATCAATCACTGAACTGTGTCATCTCCTCATTTCTTGTTCAGTCAAATATGCTAGCCACATTTCAACCAAAGATGCTTGCTTAATACACAAATAAATCTTAATACACTACATGCGCTTGCATTTGAGAAAATCTCCAGATGCCAAATGGAGCCAACTGTTAAACAATAAATCATAATATGTGTTAGCAAACTTTCAAATTGAGCTGCTGTTCCCCTCCCCTCCCCCAATCTCAAGATTTCTCCATGTCATTGTTTTGCATATGTTTAAGGAACACATTGTGTAATGGATGAAAAATGTGGATGAAGGTTTTGAAGTCCTTTATTTCTAAAAATAGTGCCACGACTTGAAAAATAAACATGATGTCTAGGAATGGGTTGATTTTTTACAAATATGCAGAATTTTCAAGTTGCCTTAGACGATTCAAAAATCTCCACTTACATAACACCAACCACTCTTAGAATAGTTTAGGAAACATAACACATCCAACTCTGGACAATTCATAACAAGGGCGAAAAGCCAGATCCCCTCAAACCAATGTGATAAATACGAGGACTTTGTTTTCCATAGATCCTAATACAATACAGTTGATGGAACTCAAAGAGCAACTTGAGGTTCTGGTACTTTCCTGTACAATGGGCCAGCTGCTGAGTCTGCACCCAGTGGGAGGGCAGCTCCCCCCAGGGATCTTTATATGGTTCCCCAAACTGAATGAATGCTCCCTCAGGCTCCCACATCAATAGTAAAAATGCTTTATTCCTGTCTACTTGGGTAGATTAGATATTTCTTGATGGCTGAAATCCTGCCAAGTTCATCTCTAATAAGGCCCAGGACAGGTTATCCACCAGGATCATATAGTCAAAGCTACGGTTTTTACAGTAGTCATGTACAGATGTGAGAGTAGGACCATAGAGGAGGCTGAGCACTGAAGAATTGATGCTTTCTAATTGTGGTGCTGGAGAAGAGTCTTGAGAGTCCCATGGATTGCAAAGAGTACAACCAGTCAATCCTAAAGGAAATCAACCCTGAATATTCACTGGAAGGACTGATGCTGAAGTTCAATACTTTGGCCACCTGATGTGAAGAGCCAGCTCACCTGAAAAGAGCCTGATGCTGGGAAAGACTGAAGGCAAAACGAAAGGAGAGAGCAGAGGATGAGATGGTTGGATGGCATCAATGACGCAATGGACATGAATCTGATCAAACTGCGGGAGAGAGTAGAGCTGTCCTGCCATGCTGCGGTCCAGGGGTTACAAAGAGTCAGACACAACTTAACGACACAACAACAACAACAACAAAAGATGCTCTGAGATCACCTGGACCCTCTCTCCAGGATCATGCCTTCCACCCTCCATGTTCCATTTCATTCCTTATTCATTTGGGTATCTCTGTACACCCTGTTACTTTTCTCTGGAAGATGCCCCTCCCCCCTCCCCCTCCCCCTCCCCCTCCCCCTCCCCGCCTCCACACAATGCTCTATTCCACCTCTTTTCATGTTTATAGTAATGTGTTCACATTTCTATCTCCCTGTCTCCAATTTGTGAACTCACTGATGATAGAAACTACGTCAAATCCTAAATCTATCCATCTTTACCCAGGGCTAGTGGAGATCCGTGAAAGAACAGGAGTCAGCTAAGTGAGACTCAACTATAAATAAGGTAATCATATACTCTAAAGTGGGCTTCCCAGATAGCTCAGTGGGTAAAGAACCCACCTGCCAATGGCAGGAGACACAAGAGACTTGGATTTGATTCCTGTGTGGGAAGATCCCATGGAGGAAGGCATGGCAACGCACTCCAGTATTCTTGCCTGGAGAATCCCATGGACAGAGGACCCCGGTGGGCTACACCCCATGGGGTCGCAAACAGTCAGACATAAATGAGCAACTGAGCATGCACACATGTTAGTTTCGGGTATAGAGCATAGTGATTCAGTATTTTGAAGATTATACTCCATTATAACAAGCTGGAATCAAGATTGTGGGAGAAATATCAATAACCTCAGATATGCAGATGATACCACCCTTATGGCAGAAAGTCAAGAGGAACTAAAAAAACCTCTTAATGAAAGGGAAAGAGGAGAGTGAAAAAGTTGGCTTAAAGCTCAACATTCAGAAAACTGAGATCATGGCATCCAGCCCCATCACTTCATGGCAAATAGATGGGGAAACAGTGGCAGACTTTATTTTTGGGCTCCAAAATCACTGCAGATGGTGACTGCAGCCATGAAACTAAATGACACTTACTCCTTGGAAGGAAAGTTATGACCAACGTAGACAGCATATTCAAAAGCAGAGACATTACTTTGCCAACGAAGGTCCATCTAGTCAAAGCTATGGTTTCTCCAGTAGTCATGTATGGATGTGAGAGTTGGACCATAAAGAAAGTTTAGTGCCGAAGAATCTATGCTTTTGAACAGTGGTGTTAGAGAAGGCTCTTGGGAATCCCTTGGACTACAAGGAGATTCAACCAGTCCATCCTAAAGGAAATCAGTCCTGAATATGCTGAAGCTGAAACTCCAATATTTTGCCACCTGTTGTGAAGAGTTAACTCATTTGAAAAGACCCAGATGCTGGGAAAATTGAAGGCAGGAGGAGAGGGGGACAACAGAGGATGAGATGGTTGGATGGCATCACCGACTCAATGGACATGAGTCTGATGAGTAAACTCCAGGAGTTGGTGATGGACAGGGAGGTCTGGCATGCTATGTAGTCCATGGGGTCACAAAGGGTCATACATGACTGAGTGACTGAACTGAACTCCATTATAAGTTATGGTAATACTTATAATTCCTTGGGCTATACAGTAGGTCTTTGCTGTTTATCTGCTTTATCCGTAGTCCTGTGTGCCTGTTAATCCCATACACCTAATTTACCCTCCCCCTTTCCCCTTTGGTAGCCAGATTTTGTTTTCTAGTCTCAGATCATTGTATTAACACTGCTGATTTAGATTTCATTTAGATAAATGACCTGGAACAACACAGTCTAGGGCAAACTCCTAGAGTCTTTGGGAGTTCTGTTAATTCCATAAAACTATGCAAAATGGAGGCAGGGGTGTTCATGAACATATTAAGAGGAAGTGGTTAGAACTGAGACCTTCAGGAAGCCCAGGAACTCAGCTAAGAGAACATAATGCATAAGGCTTGAGAGGCAAATACAAGCAGGCCTACAGCTGCCCCAAGGAGTAGCTGAAAATATCTAACTTCTCAAACACAGTTAAGGTTTTCATATTCAAACATTACAATTCCGTTTGCTAAAAGCATCTTGGAAATTCCCTTGATGTTTTCGAGACCAGATTAGCCCATGTGATGGAGCAATCACGTGATAAAAAAACAGATGAAAAACATTCTATAGAACACGCTGCTAGGAAATGGATTCTATTTTCAGCTTTTAGCTTTGTCATAAGTCTTGCTTTCCCCGTGGTTACACTGGCTCGTTGCCAACATCCTCTGAGGGTGACTGGGCTGAGGAAAAGAGGTTCACTTCCCCATGCTGACCACCAAGAAGGGCAAGCTATGTGGGAAGCCCTGGCAGGAAACATGATTCCTTATTATGATTATTAATATTTTATGTTTCTATTTTTTAGGTGCTGAAGGGCAAAGTGTAGTTTTGAAACACACACAGGAAGGAAAATGTAAGTCTTACTGTAGACGAGCTAAAGACGGACCTCTGTCCAGAGCACATACGATCCCGGCCCTCGTGTTTCGGGGCAGACGTGGAGACAAAGGTGCGGGCGCATGCACGTTACGCACGCACGCAACGCACGCCCGTTACGCACGCAGGCTACGCACGCCCGTTACGCACGCTGTCCTCGGGGGGAGGACATGCAGGGCAGGAGTGGGTTCTCTGGGCAGCTGTCGTTTTCAAGGCCGTCTCCTCCTCCTCCCCATTTAAAAGAAAGAAGGTAAACACATTCTTTAATGAAATATAATTTGCTAAAAGGACACACTAAAATGTATGCAGAGGAAAAAAAAAAAAATAAAACGCGGCTTCAAAGGCAACTCAAAGTACGAAGTCTGAGGACTAAGCCCACACTGGAGTTTTCTGTGGTGGCAGAAAAGCTGCAAGGCTGTGCTTCCTTGGAGGAGCTCCCTGGGAAGCTGCGGTCCGATCCCCCCAGACAGCCAGCGGTGAGCAGTCTTGCCGGCTCTGGGCATCAAAGCAGCGCCCAGCTCACTCTGCCTCCAACCTGCTCCTCACAAAACCTACCGACAGATGAGCAATCGAAAGAGGGGAAACCGAAAGATGTGGAGTCAGAGGGGTTTCTCAGGTGGCAGAGTGGTAAAGGAACCACCTGCCGATGCAGGATATGTGGGTTTGATCCCTGGGTCAGGAAGATCGCCTGGAGGAGGGCATGGCAACCCACTCCAGTGTTCTTGCCTCCAGGCAAGAACTCTCCAAGATGTTCTTGCTACATCTAAATTTATGTTTCAGTCACTAATTCTAATTCCCATGGACAGAGGAGCCTGGCAGGCTGCAGTCCATGGGCTCACAGTCGGGCACAACTGAGCGACTAAGCATGTACATATCTGAGGTTTCATGCGTTCAGTCTGACCTGGGGGCTCTAGGTTGGCAATAATGATGAAGTGGTTAATGATAAAGCCACAGCAACAATTCAAGCAAATTGCCTTGAATCCAATCCCCGATCTACAAGTAGCTAGGAGTGTGACCTCAGCGAATTTCCCGAGGCTTCTATATCCTCATCGAGGAAACAAGGACACTGATGCTGTCTCATTAGGGTTTGTATGAGGATGAAATGAGATTAGTGATGTAAACAGAAGCAAGCCCCACAGAGGCTGTCCTGTACACATTAGCTGTCATTACCAATAACATTGGGGAGAGAAGACGGGTATGAAGGCAGATTCTAATTTATTAAGAAAATAAAACATGGATCCAAATCACTGTGACAACTCATGGTAAATGGCCAGTAGAACGTCAGTCACCAGAGGTCCCACTGACTTGAAATCAAAAACAGGAGAAATTGCTAAATCAAGTGCTCAGTATTTCAAAGGAGGAGTGACCTTTGGTCATAAAAAAATGAACATAATAGGGATTCACCTGACACACGAAAAGTGTAAGTCACTCGGTTGGGTTCAGCTCTTTGTGACCCCCATGAACTGTAGCCCGCCAGGCTCCTCTGTCCATGAGATTCTCCAGACAAGAATACTGGAGTGGGTTGCCATTTCCTTCTCCAGGGGATCTTCCCAACCCAGGTTCTGAACCAGGGTCTCCTGCATTGTAGGCACATTCCTTACCATTTGAGTCACCAGGGAAGCCCTGACACATACTATAGATTACTGAGTAGAAAGCACTGAAGAATCCCATGCGCTCGGTTGCTAAGTCATGTCTGACCCTTTAAAAACATTTATTAATTGGAGGATAATTGCTTTACAATATTGTGTTGGCTTCTGCCATACATCAGCATGAATCAGCCATAGGTATACACATGTCCACTCCCTCTGGGGCCTACCCCCAACCTCCCTACCCATCCCACCTCTCTATCTTGTCACGGAGCACTGGGTTTGAGCTCCCTGCCCCACACAGCAAGTTTCACTGGCTGTTTTCCATATGGTAATGTATATGTTTCAATGCTACTCTTGCAGTTCGTCCTCCAGGCTCCTCTGTCCATGGGATTTCCCAGGCACGAATACTGGAGTCGCCTGCTGTTTTCTTCTCCAGGGGATCAAGCCCCAGCTTCTCACAGTGGCGAGTGGATTCTCGCCTACTAAGCCCCCAGGGAAGCCCCCATTAAGACCACACAGATTCAATAATGTTGGCTACATCTAAATTTATGTTTCAGTTACTAATTCTAAGTGATTTTCATAAACTGTCTTATAGGGGAAGAGAATACCCTTAGGGACAGAGTTGATAACAATCTGTATTTCTTGGGAGTTTTCTGGGAATTCTCTGATGGTCCAGTGGTTAGAACTGGTGCTTTCACTGCTGCGGCCTGCATTTAATCCCTGGTCAGGGAACCAAGATCCCACAAGTCTTGCAGCACAGCCCAAAGCAAACAGTTTTTTTTTCTATAAAATAACTATGACCTTGGTAGAAGTTTGGTAGATTTCTTGGTAGATTTCTCTGTGACCAACTGATGATCGTATGTAAGGAGCTGGAAGCTAATTACTGAACAAGGCAAAGAAAACGTTACGTACCGATTTTCCTTTTCATATATACTCAAAGATTAGTAGGAGAAAAGTCAACAGAAAAGCCGTCTTCTGCTAGTGAGTCAGACTGCCCAGACTCAGCTGTGCCCAGCAGCAGTCTTGGCACAGAGCCGGCAGGCTGCCAGTTAAAAAAAAAAAAAAATCAGTAAATCCTGCACATGGAAAAAAAAAATGTGTGAAAATCTCTTAGAGTCAAAAATACACCCTCAGCTATTGAAGAAGATAAGAACAAAACATAAACAGATTCAGAAGTATGGTACTCTGATTGCAGGAATTTAGGAAGTGTGGAAAATAAGGAAACGAGATGAAATAAGAAGAACTAAATCTAATTATCCTTTCTAACGTATCCATATACAGAAATGAGACGTTGGTGGACTCCCAGAGAAAGTTCAGGTTCCCACAGATGACTCAGAGTTGGGTTTTATGCAGCAGCAGGTCCCGTAAAGGACGCGTGTGGATATTTTGGTGTTCTCGGCTGAAGGATGCTTTAGAAGCATAAAGCCACCCAGTTCTTGAACTACTTTAAACTAAATTAAATAACAGAAAATGTCTTCACCAACTCACCCAACCCTGTTGACATTGTTTCAGAATTCTTTAAGTGTTTTGGGAAGAAAAACTCTTGAGAAACCTTAGCATGGTACTTTCAATAGTATTAGTCACATTGTGTAGGACCATGGGTTGCCTGTGAGATCCAAACACTTACAACGCACTATACTTTCAGTCAACTTCCCAGGTGGCGCCAGTGGAAAAGAATTCTTTTGCAGCAGTGCAGGAGACGCAGAAGACACCAGTTCAATCCCTGGATTGGGAAGATCCCTTGGAGGAGGACATGGCAACCCACTCCAGTATTCTTGCCTGGAAAATCCCAGGGACAGAGGATCCTGGCAGGCTACAGTTCACAAAGTTGCAAAGAGTTGGACATGACTGAAGCAAGTTAGCATGCACACATAGACACTTTCAGTAAACTCAAAAAAACCACAACTTTAAGATAAAATTCACTTGTTTTTTTCCCCCTCGATGGGGACTGTAGCCATGAAGTTAAAAGACACTCCTTGGAAGGAAAATTATGACCAACCTAGATAGCATATTCAAAAGCAGAGACATTACTTTACCAACAAAGGTCTGTCTAGTCAAGGCTATGGTTTTTCCTGTGGTCATGTATGGATGTGAAAGCTGGACTGTGAAGAAGGCTGAGCGCCAAAGAATTGATGCTTTTGAACTGTGGTGTTGGAGAAGACTCTTGAGAGTCCCTTGGACTGCAAGGAGATCCAACCAGTCCATTCTGAAGGAGATCAGCCCTGGGATTTCTTTGGAAGGAATGATGCTAAAGCTGAAACTCCAGTACTTTGGCCACCTGATGGGAAGAGTTGACTCATTGGAAAAGACTCTGATGCTGGGAGGGATTGGGGGCAGGAGGAGAAGGGGATGACAGAGGATGAGATGGCTGGATGGCATCACTGACTCGATGGACATGAGTCTGAGTGAACTCCAGGAGTTGGTGATGGACAGGGAGGCCTGGGGTGCTGCAATTCATGGGGTCGCAAAGAGTCAGACACAACTGAGCGACTGAACTGAACTGAACTATGGAGATTTCAGGAGCGTTGATATACTGCATATAGGAAGACATGCACATGATTTTCCAGCTTTAACTATTTGCCATTAGCAAAAGGATTAACCTGTGATTCAGATTCCCTTGCATGGAGAATTTGGATGGGGTCTTTGCAGAAGAAGGCTACCAAGAAAATGTTAGACTGAAACCATGGTGGGCAATTGAAGAAGAGAAAGAATATAAATAAATTGCAAATGCAGGCTCTAAAAAATATTGCTGAGCTTTTTAAGTTCCTTTGGTAAAGTTTTGAAAGAGGCATGATGGGGTCCACCCACGACCCCACCTCCAGCAGTTCAGGACCTTCCAAAGGCCTTTGGGTTCCCTCCCTTGATATGGTATCTGTAGGCAGAATGTACGAGAATGAGGCTACTGTTTTCCTTTCACTTCAGGGAAAGTGCAGAAAGGGCAAGTTATTCCACAAATCCCTGGAGGAATGCCCAATATCTCTGTGGGAACGTGTGTAGGCAACTGTGCTTCCAGGGAAAAAAGAAATTCTCATACACGTCTCTCTTGCACTCCTGTGGTCCACTCGGAACGGGTGTGTTCAGAAATTATGGGAAACAGCACGGATGTGTTTCTGATCTGGCGTCTCTGAGCTGGTGTGTCACTCCTTTGAAAGGATGCCTAAAGGATGGCTCGGGTGCAGTGGATAAATGGGACTGTCACTGTGGGGAATGGCTCACTCTGGGAGCCAGATGAGAAGGTATCATGGACTGCAAGAGGAGATGTTTCTTGGAAACCCTGACTTCGTAAAGAGTATGAGAATGAAATATCCCAGGCAGGATGACCAGCTTTTCACTTCAGAAGCCTGATGTCCATCAGCCTTAATTGAATCAAGACTCCCAGGGCCTCCCAATGCTTCTATGAATAAGCACATCTTACCATGAGCAGCAGACACATTTCAAACATGATACAAAGTCTCTTTGGGCTTCCAAGTTGGCGCTAGTGGTAAAGAACCTGCCTGCCAAAGCAGGAGATGTAAGAGAGGCAGGTTTGATCCCTGGGTCAGGAAGATTACTCTGGAGGAGGGCATGGCAACCCAGACCAGTATTCTTGTCTGGAGAATCCCATGGACAGAGAGGCCTGGCGTGCTACAATATATATGGTCACAAAGAGTCAGATATGACTGAAGCAACTTAGCACGCACACGGGCACAATGTCTTTTTAGGTAAAGGCTTTTATGTCAGCTTAAGGCATGAAAAGGGCTCAGAATATATCTGATGTTGGTCTTCCCAGTGGGACACATGGCATTCATCCTTACTGCTCCCTGTCAACCTAGCTCCTTATAAACATCTGTAAATTAACTGAGACTCAGAAGAGAGAAAGGGTATCAAAATATAAAATTATTAGCTGTGTGGAGAAGGCAATGGCATCCCACTCCAGTACTCTTGCCTGGAAAATCCCATGGATGGAGGAGCCTGGTAGGCTGCAGTCCATGGGGTCGCTAAGAGTCGGACACGACTGAGCGACTTCACTTTCACTTTTCACTTTCATGCATTAGAGGAGGAAATGGCAACCCACTCCAGTGTTCTTGCCTGGAGAATCCCAGGGACGGGGGAGCCTGGTGGGCTGCCGTCTATGGGGTCACACAGCGTCGGACACGACTGAAGGGACTTAGCATAGCATAGCATAGAAGTATCACATCAAAACCATCCATGAAGACAGGTCTCTAGTGATGAAATCAATGTTCCTTCCTCTTATTTTTTTAATCACTGAACTCAGATATCACTATGGAAACTTTGATTAAATAGTCAATAGCCATGTTATTCAGGGCTTTCCAGGTGGTGCTGGTGGCAAAGAACCCGCCTGCCAATGCAGGAGATGAGATGTGGGTTCAGTCCCTGGGTTGGGAAGATTCCCTGGAGGAGAGCCTGGCAAGCCGCTCCAGTGTTCTTGCCTGAAGAAGCCCATGGACAGAGGAGCCTGACAGACTAGAGTAAATGGGGTCACAAAGAGGCAGACATGACTGCAGGGATTTAGCACGCATGCATAGTCATGTCATTCACCTCTACTGACTCATCAAGTAATTTTCAAATTTCTAGCACAGCAGTAGATGATTCTTACATATGCTTAACTTTTAAAAGATGCTGATTCACTTTGCCGTACAGCAGAGACTAACACAAAGTTGTAAAGTTGTAAAGCAATTATAATACAATAAAAAAAATTTTTTAAAGCTAGTCTCATGTTTTGGTCTGGTTAACAGTGTAAAAGTGTGATTAAATGTGAAGTTAATTTTTTTCTGCATCTGCCAACTACCTCTTATCCAACTTAAGTTTTTTTAAAAAAGGTGAAAGGTAGATGTCAGCAAAATTTGAAGATATTTTCCCATCTAAACATCAGCCCCCAGCCACACTCAGAAGCGTGTCTCAGGCTTCTGCCATAGTCTCCAAAGGCGGCCGCAAGATTATAGTCCTGACTGCAGACAGAACTGAGTACACCCTGTTCCTTTCCCGTTCTCTTCATAATTGTTGCAACATAAATAGTTGTCAGGGGATGTAGCTGGACAATCAAATGACGGTAATCACAAGAGTGTAAACAAATCAAGGAGAACGGGTGGGAATGGAAAGGGAGGCTGTGCACACTCCCTTTCACTGGGTTCACTCTGAATCTCGCAGACTTGACCATGAGGTCATCACAAGTGAAAGCCTGTGGCTCACGAAAGCCTCAGAGAATGTCTCCGGTCACAGACTGGCCGACTGAGTGGAGGAGATGCAGCAAAACATAAAGAGCTCACCCCTAAGTTCCCACGGTATTCCTTCTGCCAGCTTCTGAGAAGTGTTCAAACGAGTATCACCTTTCCATCGTGGACTGAATTATTCCAAAGAAAGTTGGATTTTAAGCAGAATGAAAACAAGTGGGGGCATCCCAGTGTGTTGAGTATCATGATAAGTTCTATTAACGTGGAAGAAATCAACTCTCCTTATGTTCATGGATCTAACTGAAGAAACATGTGGGTGATGATGAAGACGTAAGCATATCCAATTGCCTTCTCCGATATCCAAGGAAAGAAGCAACCAAAGGCTTTCTTGGAAAGCCCAAGAAAGTTCTGAGATAAGAGTGAATGTAACCTGCAAACTCTACTTCCCAGAGGCCTGTCTGCATTAAAAGTGTGCATCCAGGGACTTCCCTGATGGTGCAGTGATTGAGACTTTGACCTTCAATGCAGAGAGCAAGGGTTCAGTCCCTGGTCAGGGAACTAAGATTCCCCATGCCTCCTGACCAAAAAGCCAAAACAGAAAATGGTCCACACACACACACACAAAATCTTAAAAGTCTGTGTTCCTTTCAGGGACCCTGTGGCTTTCTTCAACCCCACAGCCACCACAGCAACGTAACTCATTTGCTTTCAAAGGATTTCTAATTTCATTTTATTTTGATGGAAATTGTAGACTAGGTAGCTTGTGTCTAAAGACCTATGCAACTAAATACAATTTTAAAGTGTACTGTATATCCTAAATTTTCTTAATTTAATTTTAATTTTATATTTTATATGTAGCTGACTTACAGTGCTGTGTTAGTTTCGGGTGTGCAGAAAGTGGTTCAGTCATATGCATACATGCACATAACTATATACAAAATATACAGGCAACACAGGCATTCTACTTGATATTCTGTAATACCCTATATGGGAAAAGAACCTGTGAAATATTTTAAACTTATTACACAAACTGAGGAAATGGTATAGAATGAAAGTCAGCCTTCTAGCCAGCAAAAAAAAGGGAGAGATAGGTGACGCAAACATAATGAAAGACTAATCATTTTAATTGTCTCTGCCTTACGGCCGAGCAAAATGAAGCGAATCCACGGAACTGTCGGGAATCCATAATCAAATGAGCATCTTTGCACTTGGAGAGCACACTGTATGACCTTACAGTTCATTCCCAACGTCTGAAGCCATGTCTCCACTCAGATGAAGCACAGACTTGGCCCTCACAGCGTCCTGAAATATGCCGTCTGAACACGCCCTGGCCATCAGACTTGACCTGAAAGCCACAAAGCATGGAGAATAACCAAACCCTTTCACCTGTCTCTAATCAAACCATTTCCAAATATCTAAGGTTTGGTTTTAATTTTCCCGTGCAATCAGGCGAGACCATTGGCATTTGAAGTTTTTGGTCTCCCCCCAACAGCACAAATGGCGCTGCATCATTTCAGTTGGTTTGGATTATTAATCACCTTCTTGCTTTTACAAATTTCTCCTATAATATGTATTCTCAAAAAAAAATCTAGACTAGAGAGAGGTAAGCAGACTTTGGGCTTGCCGGAGGGGCTCAGTGATAAAGAATTCACAATTCCTAATGCAAGAGACTTGGGTTTGATCCCTGGGTCGGGAAGGTCCCCTGGAGGAGGAAATGGCAACCCACTCCAATGTTCCTGCCTGGAGAATCTCATGGACAGAGGGGTCTGGGGGGATGCAGTCCACGGGGTCGCAGAGAGTCGGGCATGACTGAGTGTAACATCAGCGCCTTATCTTCACTCAGCTCTTTCACCCTGCTCACCCCATTCGTCCAAGTAACATGAACTAAATCATCATCATATCCCAGCACCCGGTAAGTCATCAGAGAGACAGAGATAAGACAGTACTCTTTATGGGCGTGCCTACTCAAGAGAAATTTTTACAGAATATAACTACTTTACCGTCATCAGCTTCAGCATATCTCCTAACCTATAATCAGACACGTAACGGTTTATTATGGAAGGACTGACAGAATCAAATGATAACAATCTTTACCCACACCGACATCACATGTGTCATCTCCCCACAGAGCGGGTGTTTTGGTCTATTCAGATATTCTTGAATTATTATATCTCATGCCACATGACATCTACTGGCAAAATTCCAACTTTGAAGTCAGATGGGCTATGTTTGAATCCTGATTCTGCACCTTTGTTTTACCTGGACTAGGCATTTCTTTTAGAAGCTGTCTGTATGTCACTGTGCCTCACTGTCTAATTCTAAATTCACAAGCAAGCAGAATTCATTCTCTCCATGTTCATATTAGATGTGCAAGCGAACTAAAGTATTTTCAGTCTCAAGAAACACACCACAGGACTTCTCTGGTGGTTCAGTGGTTGAGACTTCACCTTCCAATGCAGGGGGTGTGAATTTGAGCTCTGATTGGAGAGTTAAGATCACACATGACTCATGGCCACCCCCCAAAAAAAAAAACTACAGAACATAAACAACAGAAGTAATGTTGCAACAAATTCAATAAGGACTTTAAAAATGGTCCATATCAAAATCTTAAAAAAAGAGAGAGAAAGAAACACACCATATGTAACTCCTAACCTCCATGACTTTCACATGCTGCTTCTCCTGCCTAGAACTTCTTCGGTTCACCACTCCTGGCTAATTCTTACTCATCATTTCAAGAAAATGCCCAAGTGCTACTTCCAACAAAGGCACTCTTCTGTAGATTCAATTTTAGGACCCTTCCTGTATGCTTTCATAGTCGCTACCAAGTCTTTATCACTGTAGCAAAATGATGAAATGAGGTGGAAGATTTACCTTTCCTACATGCTAGTCACTTCAGTCCTGTCCAGCTCTTTGCGACCCTATGGACCGTAGCCCCCTAGGCCTCTCTATCCATGAGATTATCCAGACAAGAATACTGGAGTGGGATCTCCAGTATCTCCAGATACTCCAGCGAATCTTCCGAAGCAGGGATCTACCCCATATCTCTTATGTCTCCTGCACTGGCAGGCGGGTTCTCTACAAGTAGTGCCGGCTGGAAAGCCCTTTATCTTTCCAATGAAACTGATTTTCATTATCTCTTTGCTTTTTCAGTGTGTGGCATATAAGAAGTACTAAGAATTCGTTAGCTTATTTGTTCCCAATCAGGAGATTAGCGCAGTAAACAGTTTCATATGTTGGTGGTGGTTTGTTTGGTCACTCAGTCAGGTCCGAGTCATTGTGACCCCATGGAGTGCAGTAAGCCAGACTTCTCTGAATCAGGAAGTTTCACATTTTATCCCTGTACATTTCTAATACAAAGGCAGGATGATCAGCTTAGGATTGATAGGCTTATATCTGGGGTCATTGTTTCAGCATTAGCGGTACATTTGTCTGAGCAAAATATGTATCCCATCAGCCAGCCTAATAAATAAATTTGTTGTATAGTCAAAACTATGGTTTTTCCAGTAGTCATATACAGATGTGAGAGCTGGACCATAAAAAAGGCTGAGAACCAAAGAATTGTTGCTTTCAAATTGTGGTGCTAGAGAAGACTCCTAAGAGTCCCTTGGACTGTAAGAAGATCAAACCAGTCCAACCAGTCGATCCTAAAGGAAATCAACCCTGAGTATTCATTGGAAGGACTGATGCTGAAGGGGAAGCTCAACTACTTTAACCACCTGAACCTAAGAGCTGACTCACTGGAAAAGACCCTATGTTGGGAAAGACTGACAGCAAGAGCGGAAGAGGCACAGACTCAAAGGACATGAGAGCCTGCCATGCCGCGGTCCACAGGGTCGCAAAGAGGCAGACTCGGCTAAACAACAACAGTAATGAAGTGTGACCTCAAAGGAAAGGTAACTATTTCAAAAAGGGATATGAAGAAAAATGAACCTCTGGCTGATAGTAGATGATATAATTTCACCAAGGATAAGCCTGTATTACCATGCTAACTGGCATCATCTTTAAAAAAGCAAAGACTAAAGCTGCTCACAAAGGTATAATGGAAAACCTATTTAATTCAGAGCTTAAAGAAATCAGTTTGCATTACAAGTTCATCAACTGTGAGAGACAGTGAAAATGTTTTATTCTAGAAATTAAGACCCTCAGGCCAAGAGGAGATATGCCTTATTGTAAACTACGTACTTTGTAGAGGAATTCAACTTTGTTTCACAGGACAAGCACTCTACACTATCAAATGTGTGGTTGGTCATCATAGACAGGATGGACAGCCACATCGTCTCCATTTCAGTGGTCTTTATTCTTGGTTGTGCATCAAGATGAAATGGGGAGTTTTCTAAATATATATATATATGGAAAACCATGAAAATATTGTAAAGTAATTAGCCTCCAATTAAAATAAGTAAAATTTAAAAATATATATAGATGGATTCTTGGATCATACCCCAGAACTATAAGACCAACATTTGTGGAGCTTGGATACTTATATCGGGCTTCCCCGGTGGCTCAGTGGTAAAGAGCCAGCAGGGAAGTGGTAAATCCTGTCAGTGCGAGAGACTCCAGTTCAGCCCCTGCGTCAGGAAGATCCCCTGGAGAAGGGAATGGCCCACCCACTCCAGTATTCTTGCCTGGGAAATCCCATGGACAGAGGAGTCTGGCGGGCTACAGTCCGTGGGGTCACAGAGAGTCAGACACAGTGACTGAGCAGAAAGCAGAGCAGAACAGGCCTGAGGACCAAAGTCAGAAAGATCTATCAAGATGGTGAGAATGGAAAATATGAAATTAACAAGTGATATAGTTTACAAGATCCAAATCAGCCTTCTCCTTTTAATGAAGGTCTTGCTTAGGTGGACACAGTGAGGAAATTCTTAAGGGTAAGCTCCCAATGGTGCTATCACGTGCAGCGAGCTTTATCAGCATCTGGGTGCTAATCTGCCTCGGTCCACAAGCACAGTAGAGTGTGAGATAAACCACAGTGCGTATTTTCCCACTTTGTACAGGAAAGTCAGGATTGTTGGCATGCTGGGATTTGCTTTTCACTCTCAGTGAATGTTCACCAAACTTACTACAAACAAGCTCATCTTTCAGAAAAGTTTTCAACAAGTCAAAAGAAAAAAAAAAGCAGAAACTTGTCACTCATACAGTCATTCCCCCAAATTACTAAAATTATATTCATTTCAGCATAAAATGCAATGAGTCATCTGTAGTGCCAGAACAGTCTCTTTTCAGACTTAATAGCATTGTACTGTTTACAGTTCTTGTTTTTTCAATCATTAACATGATTCAGACATGTTCTAACACTTGCACCGATGTCTGAACCTTACCTAGGTCATCTCAGGGCAGCTGGGTTTCACTCCAGGCTGAGCTATGAGCTCTGGCAGCAAATGTGGTCCACTTCTTGAACAATAGACATCTACATGATTTGTCTGCACGTCTTTCGGGAATTCACTCTAAGATTTAGTCAACCTGTGACTGAGACCCTTATCTTTCACTGGGCCGTTGGAAACAGGTGACAGGGTCTGTAGGCTTCAGACAAAAATGGGTTGATGCTAAAGACTTCTGTGACCTTATTTCCTCATATTTATGTGTCCACAGCTTGCAGGTAAAAGAAAACAAGTGACAAGGTATTAAAATGTTGGCCATCTGTACACACTGCTATATTCAAAACGGATAACCAACAGGGACCCACTGTATAGCCCAGGGAACTCTACTCAGTGTGGTGTGCCGGCCTGGGTGGGAGGCGGGGGGATAATGGACACGTGCGTGTGTGTGGCTGAGTCCCTTTGTTATTCACCTGTAACCATCACAACATTGCTAATTGGATATACCCTGATATGAAATAAAAAGGTTAAAGTTCAAAAAGAAAAACAACAAAAAAAAGACACTGACCATCAATCAAACAAGCAACCAAAACTTTTGAGCACTTACTCTTACTGCTCAGCTCGATGTACTATGATGAACTAGGACTGGGTAAACGTAACAGGACTTTTATTTTCTCACAGCTCGGGAGTCTGGAAGTCTGAGGTCAGAGTTCAGTCTAATTAGGTTCTCGCAAGAGTTCTCTTCCTAGCTTGCAGATGGCTGCTTTCTGGCTGGGGTAAGTTTTGGGGGAGGGTGCTCTCGTTTCTCTTCCTGTAAGGGCACTAATCCCATCACTAGGGCCCCACCCTTATGACCTAGTATAAGCCTAATAGTCTCATTTCTGAATGAGCACCTTGGTGGTTAGGGCTTCTACCTTTGCACTTGGTGGAGACACAAATGTTCAATGCATAGCCTACTGTTCAACGCATAGCCTACTGTATGTCAACCAAGACACCCAAATCTAGACAGATTCCTGGGCAGGAAAATTCTAGCTACTGCTACTCAGTAAAGAGTGAGGTAAGGCTTCATATTTAATTGCTTTAGCAAGTCAAGCCATGTTTCTGAGGAACTGCTGTTGTTGTTGTTCAGCAGCAACTGAACAACAGTCACTGTCTGACTCTTTGCAACCACATGGACGCCAGGCTTCCCTGTCCTTCACTGTCTCCCAGAGTTTGCTCAAACTTGTGTCCATTGAGTTGGTGATGCCATCCAACCATCTCATCCTCTGTCATCCCCTTCTCCTGCCTTCAGTCTTTCTCAGCATCAGGGTCTTTTCCGATGAGTCAGCTCTTCAAATCAAGTGGCCAAAGTATTGGAGTTTCAGCTTCAGCATCAGTCCTTCCAATGAATATTCAGGGTTGATTTCCTTCAGGATTGACTAGTTTGATCTCCTTGCAGTCCAAAGGGTTCTCAAGAGTCTTCTCTAGCACCACATTTTAAAAGCATCAATTCTTCAGCACTCAGCCTTCTTTATGGTCCAACTCTCACATCTGTACATGACTACTGGAAAAACAATAGCTTTGACTATACAGACCTCTGTCGGCAGAGGAAAGGAGAACCCATTTGATTGACAGGTGCCAATCAGAGAGATCAGTCTCACCTAAAAATGTTTTAAATGTGCCTCTCATTGCATGGGCTTCCTAAAATTTACTATTCCAGAGAAAAGGAAAGCCCAGAGTCGTCAGGTGAGAGAAGTAGAAAAATAGTGCTTTGTCTTGTCATTTTCTAAAATAGGAATTAGCAGACAGTATCCCATCACTTCATGGGAAATAGATGGGGAAACAGTGGAAACAGTGTCAGACTTTATTTTTCTGGGCTCCAAAATCACTACAGATGGTGATTGCAGCCATGAAATTAAAAGACGCTTACTCCTTGAAAGGAAAGTTATGACCAACCTAGATAGCGTATTAAAAAGCAGAGACATTACTTTGCCAACAAAGGTCCGTCTAGTCGAGGCTATGGTTTTTCCTGTGGTCATGTATGGATGTGAGAGTTTGACTGTAAAGAAGGCTGAGCCCTGAAGAATTGATGGTTTTGAACTATGGTGATGGAGAAGACTCTTGAGAGTCCCTTGGACTGCAAGGAGATCCAACCAGTCCATTCTGAAGGAGATCAGCCCTGGGATTCCTTTGGAAAGAATTATGCTAAAGCTGAAACTCCAGTATTTTGGCCACCTCATGCGAAGAGTTGACTCATTGGAGAAGACTCTGATGCTGGGAGGGATTGGGGGCAGGAGGAGAAGGGGACGACAGAGGATGAGATGGCTGGATGGCATCACTGACTTGATGGACATGAGTCTGAGTGAACTCTGGGAGTTGGTGATGGACAGGGAGGCCTGGCGTGCTGCGATTCATGGGGTCGCAAAGAGTCAGACACGACTGAGCGACTGATCTGATCTGATCTGATCGTATAAAAGAAAATCTTCCAAAGAACAGGGTCAATCAATACTAGGAATTCAACACAAGCCTTAACTAAATGCATAAGCAAAGATTAAGAATGTTTTAGTGACATATACGAAGAAGGCAATGGCAACCCACTCCAGTACTCTTGCCTGGAAAATCCCATCGACGGAGGAGCCTCGTGGGCTGCAGTCCATGGGTTCGCTAAGAGTCGGACACGACTGAGGGACTTCCCTTTCACTTTTCACTTTCATGCATTGGAGAAAGACATGGCAACCCACTCCAGTGTTCTTGCCTGGAGAATCCCAGGGACAAGGGAGCCTGGTGGGCTGCCGTCTCTGGGGTCGCACAGAGTCAGACACGACTGAAGCGACTTAGCAGCAGCAGCAGTAGTGACATTTAATGTGTCCTGAAACAAGAAATGGGTATTGTACAAGACAAAGTCAACTATCACAGTAGATTCTAAAAATGTAGAGAAAACTTTTGGTCCTGACCTGAACTATCTCTGTAACTACAGATGTTAAGAATCATCAGTACATTTTTAGGGAGGAGGAATGGAAGACCTGAAGTAGAAAACTAATTTTAATATCAGAACTTTCTTGAGGAATTTGAGAATATTTTTCAAATATAAACTTGTATACTAGGGGCATTCTCTTCTCCCGACCCAGGGATCAAACTGGCATGTCTTTACCCAGTGCCAAAGAATCTCCCTGCCAACACAAGAGACACAAGAGATGCCAGTGTGATCACGAAGATCCACTGGAGGAGGAAATGGCAACCCATTCCAGTATTCTTGCCAGGAAAACCCCATGAACAGAGGAGCCTGGTGGGCTACAGTCCATGGGGTTGCAAAGAGTTGGAAATGACTGAGCCCACACGCACACACACCCCCTCGGAAGCCCAGGCAGCTCGATGGTAAAGAATCCGCCTGCCAGTGCAGGAGCTGCAGGAGATTCAGCTGTGATCCCTGGGTCAGGAGGATCCCCTGGAGGAGGAAATGGCAAAACATCCCAATACTCCTTCTGGTATGGCAACCCACTCCAGTATACTAATCTACATCATAACAAAGAGACAATTCTCTAGAAAAATTAAGATAACTCGATGCATTGGCTAAGTACCCCAGAGTACATCAGCTCACAGTTTGAGAATCACAGGTATATTCTATTGGTCAATTCAGATTTTTAAGTCAAGCTACGATTTGAATCCTGATTCCATTACTTTATTACATATGCAACTCAAGCAGTTTATATGTAAACTTTTCACACTTTATCTGCTTATAAAATGAATTAGATGCTCAAAATGACATAAATAAGAAAGCAAATATATATTAATGCATATATATGGAATCTAAAAAAACAAAAAACTAGTATAGATGATCTTGGTTACAAAGCAGAAATAGAGAAACAGACATAGAGAACAAACGTATGGATACAAAGGGGAAAAGGGGGCTGGGATGAATTGGGAGATTGGGGTTGATATATATATATACTATTGACATTATGGAGAAAATAGATAACCAACAAGAACCAACTGTACAGCACAGGGAACTCTACTCCATACCCTGTGTGACCTAAATGGGGGGACACCCAAACAGGAGGGGGTGCCCACATAGAGCTCATCTCCCGCCCTCAGTCCCTCCCAGCATCAGGGGCTTTTCAAATGAGTCAGCTCTTCACATCAGGTGGCCAAAGTACTGGAGTTTCAGCTTCAGCATCAGTCTTTCCAATGAATGGTCAGGACTGATCTCCTTTAGGATGGACTGGTTGGATCTCCTTGCAGTCCAAGGGACTCTCAAGAGTCTTTTCCAACACCACAGTTCAAAAGCATCAATTCTTCAGCACTCAGCTTTCTTTAGAGTCCAACTCTCACATCCATACATGACTACTGCAAAAACCATAGTTTTGACTAGACTTACCTTTTTGGCAAAGCGATATCTCTGCTTTTTAATATGCTGTCTAGGTTGGTCATAGCTTTTCTTCCAAGGAGTAAGCATTTTTTAATTTCATGGCTGCAGTCACCATCTTCAGTGATTTTGGAGCCCAAAAAAACAAAGTCTGACACTGTTTCCACTGTTTCCCCATGTATTTGCCATGAAGTGATGGGACCGGATGCCATGACCTTAGTTTTCTGAATGTTGAGTTTTAAGCCAACTTTTTCACTCTCCTCTTTCACTTTCATCAAGCGGCTCTTTAGTTCTTCTTCACCTTCTTCTAAGTAGTAGTACTCAGTAGCTGGTACTTAGCTCCATAAATGTGAACCATTTTCATGAATATCAAGAAGAGTCCATCATATAATATTCCCTTTCTTATAATTGCAATAAATCTAGGGAAAACTAAATGTAGGAGTGGGTACAAGCTTTTAATTCTCACTCCTTTGTAAGGACCTGTAGTTACATGTTTCAAAAGAGAGGTTTATCAAGTGATTTTCTTTGGTACTTCTTCCTCAGGACACAGCAGAAGCAGAACCAGGTCCTTGTTTTAATTAAGGCTTAGTCATGCAACGAGCTGGACTTTCCAAGAAAATAATGTCTCTATATCTTTAATGTCTAATTAAATACAAAAAGAAATGCAAGACGTTAGCCAAGCGTTTGATTGTAGACATGAAGAGTTTCCAACTCACTCAAGGGACTGGCATTTCACTCCTGCACATTTATCAACAGGAAAAGGTAGTGGGATTAGGAATATTTTTTAAAAAAGAAATTGCTGAAAAAGGAAAACAGTCCAAGTAGTGAGATTTTTAAGATGTGTTTCCACTTTGCTACATTTATTTTGCTTTGCTAAACCACTTAGCTAGTCTTCAGTTGAAGGATATAGTCTTCTAAGAGGGTATAAAGCATAAAAATCCGAGTTTGGCCAGGGTCCCTCTCAGTTTTTAGAATATTAACAGCATGGTCTTTTTAACAGTTTTATGTGATACTGGGGCTTCCCAAGTGTCTCAGTGGTAAAGAATCCACCTGCCAATGTAGGGAAAAAGGGTTCAATCCCCTGGGTTGGGAGAAGGAAATGGCAACCCACTCCAGTATCCACTATCTCCTGGAGTTTGCTCAGAGTCATGTCCTTTGAGTTGGTGATACTATCTAAGCATCTCATCCTCTGTTGCTCTCAACCTTTGGTGCTAAATTAAAGCCTTAGTTTTAAGCCAGTCAATGTTCATTTTATTCATCTCATTCCTTAACAACCACCTACGAACTCCCACCCTGAAGGGACGAGTCCTGTGACGCTTCCCTCTCTCTTTACCCTTTGTCTGGCTGCTATTAATATTCACTTTATTCACCTTATTTCTTAAGAACTCTTTTAAGATTGCCCCCTTGCTGGGAAGAGTCATTTGACTCTTCCCATCCTCTTGTTAAGAAACCTAATGGTTTTTTCAGCATCTGTAAGACACTAGCGATAAAGAACCTGCTTGCCGATGCAGGAGACACAAGGTTCAACCCCTGTGTCAGGAAGATCCTCTGGAGCAGGGCGTGACAGCCCACTCCATTCTTCTTGCCTGGAGAATCCCACGGACAGAGGAGCCTGGAGGGCTACAGTCCAGGGGCTCACACAGAGTCAGACAGGGCTGAAGTGACTGGGCACACGACCCATCTCAGGAAGCTGAGACTGCAAACTGGACAAAGCTTCCCAGATGGTTTTTCAGTTTTGTAACAACAAGGTACATGAGGGGTCATGTGCAAGGGGGCCCCTTAACCACAGGATCTATCGTGACCTGGGAGATGAGCATATTCAGCAGGTGGCTAACCCAGTCATCGTGAAGCCGGCGCCTCATGGCTTCTGCATAAAACACATCAGCTTCTTCAGTTGGGGCTTTCCGCCTGGGATTCACAGGGGGACACTGAAATCCCCCTTGTCAGGACAAACAGACCTGCCAGTGTCTCTTCTCCAGGCCAGCAGCTGGTCTGCTTCCTCAGGAATAGCCTCCTGGGAGTCTGCATCACGTGGAGCCATCTGTGCCTGCTCCACCGTGAGCAGTGCGCCTCGCATCAACCCAGACACACTCCAGGACCTCCTGAGGCTTGAAAACCAAAGATGGGCCACCTCAGTGAGTCGTTCTCCACTTAAACTGACATTGGGAGAACTGAGCTGCTTGTCTGCTTTGGAGGGTTAATCCTTCATCAGCTGCTTCGTTTGCAAACATTGTCCCCCATTCTGAGGGTTGTCTTTTTGTCTTGTTTATGGTTTCCTTTAAACAAGATAAGTTCTGGGTGTTCACTGGAAGCACTGGTGTTGAAGCTGAAACTCCCACTACTTTGGCCAGCTGATGTGAAGGGCTGATTCATTTGAAAAGACCCTGATGCTGGGAAAGATTGAGGTCAGGAGGAGAAGGGGGTGATAGAGGATGAGATGGTTGGATGGGGTCATCAACTCATTGGACATGAGATTGAGTAACTGGGAGTTGGTGATGGACAGGGAGGCCTGGCGTGCTGCAGTCCATGGGGTCACAAAGAGTCAAACACGACTGAGCAACTGAACTGAACCGAACTGACTGTTTCCTTTGCTACACAGAAGCTTTTAAGTTTTCTTGTTTATTTATTTACTTATTATTTTTATTTTCATTGCTCTAGGAGGTGGGTCAAAAAGGATCTTGCTGAAATTTAAGTCAAAGAGTGTTCTACCTATGCTTTTCTCTCAGGGTTTTACAGTGTGTGGCCTCTTTTAGGTCTTTGATCCAATGTGAGTTTATCTCTGTGTGTGGTATTAGGGAAAGTGATTTCAGTGTATCTGCATTAAGCTGAGAGTGATTGTCACATTCAACATGATAAACATTATTAATATTGCTGTATGTTATATATGAAAGTTCTTAGAGTAAATCTTGAGTTCTCATTACAAAGAAACTTTTTTCTCTTTAATGTTGCACCTATATGAGACGTTCGATGTCCATGAAACTTACTATGATCATTTTGTGATGTATGTGAGACAAATCAGGATGCTGCATGCCTTACACTTATCAGTACTATGTGTCAATGATATCCCAATCAAACTGGGAGAAAAAAATTAAAACTATATAAAAATAAGTAAATTAGTCTCATAATCCACTTTGCTTCCCAGGCGGTGCTAGTGGCAAAGAACCCGTCTGCTAATGCAGGAGACATGAGAGACCGGGGTTCAATCCCTGAATCAGGAAGGTCCCCTGGGGGGAGGGCATGGCAACCCACACTAGTGTTCTTGCCTGGAGAATCCACGCACAGAGGAGCCTGGTGGGCCACAGTCCATGGGGCTGCGAAGAGTCGTGATGACGGACATGACTTGGCACGCACGTAATCTCTGTCAGTGTGGATGCTGCACGGGACTCATGGCCCAGAATAAGCAGACTTCTCGTGCCCTCGACTCTGATTCTGGTCTCTTCCTTCCCCTTCCTCTCCTGAGTGAGCCTGGAGGTCCCCCTGCAGACACTGTCTCTCCGCCCATCTTCTCAGTAAAGGCCAGCTTTTGCTCAGACCCCAGGTGCTCAGGGTCTAGAGGTGATTCTTCCTGTTCTGCCTGTGCCACCATCTCTTCCCAACACTTTCCCCCACCTTCCTCCTTTGACGTGATCAAACCTTACCTAATTCTTACCTCTGACATTTTTTAAAATCATTAATCTATTTACCTGGCTGCACTGAGTCTTAGTCACGCCATGCGATCTAGCTCCCTGACCAGGGGTCGAACCCGGGCCCCCTGCACTTGGAGGGCAGTCTTAGCCATGGACCCCCAGAGAAGCCCTGGGAGGCAGCATTCTCACCCAGGATGTCCTCGTGACTCTCGCTGTCTCATTTGTGGGATATTTTCTCTGTGATTCACCCCTCCCCTCCTCACTCTGCCCTTGTGGGTGACTTCAGCATCTGCATGGAGGACTCCCCAGGTACCCTGTGCTCTCCCTCCAGGCTCCTTCCTCCCATGATCTCCTCCTCAGCCGGAGCTGAGCACCGCCAGCGTTGCACCCTTGGCATCACCAGTAACCTCACCACCTTCAACATCTTGCTCCTTCACCACCACCTCCCATTTTCCAAGCATGGTCATCCTCAGCTTCTCCTGCCAACTACTCTGTGTGGTCAGCTGAACATATAATTTATTGACCCAACTCCTTTTTTGCTATACTCATGATACCTTTTTGTATCACACTTGTTAATGCTACCATGGTGACAGGGTGCCAGTGGGTGGCTGAAACAACAGACTTATTTTCTCGCATTTCTAGAGGCTAGAAGTCCCAGATGGAAGTGTTGATGGATGGTCTCTACTGCGGTCTCTCCCCTTGGTTTGCAGATGGCCACCTTCTCTGCCTGTCCTCATGCCGTCCCCTCTTCAGTTCAGCATCTAAGCATCTAAACTTTTGCTGTCTCCACGGATGAATCCTCAGCCCTCCTCATTTCCCTGTTTTCTCCTTAAGTTTGAGCTCCAGATCCCAAGCCTTTCTTGCTTCTCACATGCCGTCCACATTTCCTTCTCTACTGCTTACAGTTTTCCTGAGCTCCAAGTTCAGATCTCCAATGACTTAATGTGTATCTACAGTTGTGTCTAAGAGGCACTTCAAGGGTAACACAATTTATACAGAATTCTTCATCTATAATTCCAGCCCCACAAAATTCCTTCTTCTTTGACTTCCCTGTCGATTACTGAAATATACACTGATCGACCTGCTCTCACTAACCCTCACATCCCTTTCAACCCACAAAATGATCTTTTTAAACTCACAGTCCTACCATATCACCTTTCTTTTTTGCATAAATCCCGCCAATGGCTTCCCGTTGCAGTAAGACTTTACACCTTATGTCACTGGTAGTGTCTCACATGAATGGTTCTGATCCGCACCTCACTCTTATTGACCTGCCTCTCTCCAGGACTCCACAGAATTCCAGATATTCTAGCTTTCTTTCTGTCCTTTGAGCAGGACAAGATCTCCCCTACCTCAGGAACTCTGCACTGTGCTTCCCTCTGCTTGTAATGCTCTGCTCCAGATCTTTAAACACCAGGATTCACTTTAACATTTAGATTTCGGTTCAAATGTTCCCTCGTCAGTGACAGCTTCCTGGTGACTCCACCTAAATGAGACCCCCATCTTTAGACTGTCACTCAGTATTATTTTTGCCATAACCTTATAGTAATCTGAGTCAATTATTCACTCTTTTGTTTACGATCTGTTTCTTTCTCCTGAAAATGTGAGCTCTACCAGAAAAAGTTCTGTAGTCACCCCTGATATTCCCAATGCTTAAGCCAATACCCACCGCAGTGTAGGCAGTCTATAAATGCTTGTTGAACAAAGGAATAAATGAATGAATTCTCATTTCAGTAAGTTATGCTAATAAGACAATCAGACGAAAAGTATTTATTCTAGTACTATTCAAATAGCAAAGAACTGAAAATAATTAAACGGTCAAAAGAGTAAAGAAGTAAATTGTGTAATGTACATGTAGTAGAGAAGTGAACTGTGTAACGTACATGTAGTAGAGAAGTGAACTGTGTAACGTACATGTAGTAGAGAAGTGAACTATGTAACGTACATGTAGTAGAGAAGTGAACTGTGTAACGTACATGTAGTAGAGAAGTGAATTGTGTAACGTACATGTAGTAGAAAAATAAATAAAGTAATAAGACCTAGAATCAGGCAATAGACCCATATTTATCAACTTGAAAAAATATCAACTCGATTTTGTTGATGAAAAAAAGTTGACTGTTGGCACAAAAACAGACACACAGATCAGTGGAACAGAAAAGAGGTCCCAAAAATAAAGTTATGGCATACACTAATGTTTAATTAATCTTTGACAAAGGAAGCAAGAATGTACAATGGAGAAGGGACAGTCTCATCAATAAGTGGTGCCAGGAAAATCGGACAGCTACATGTGAAAGAATGAAGGACGGTCTCTAACACCATACACAGAAATAAACTCAAAATGGATCAGGACAGTCTCTAACACCATACACAGAAATAAACCAAAATGGATCAGGACGGTCTCTAACACCATACACAGAAATAAACTCAAAATGGATCAGGACAGTCTCTAACACCATACACAGAAATAAACTCAAAATGGATTGAGACCTACATGTAAGACCAGATTCTGTAAAACTCCTAGAGGAAAACATAAACAGAACACTCAGTGACATGAATCACAGCAATATCTTTTTTGGATCTATCTCCTAAAGCAAAGGAAATAAAAGCAAAAATAAACCAATGGGGCCTAATGTAAAAGCTTTTGCAGAGCAAAGGAAACCATCAACAACATGGAAGGCTCACTAAATGGGGGAATGTTTGCAAATGGTGTTACCAATAAGGGGTTAAGAGCCAGCACATAGAAACAACACAATACAAAAAGAAACCCTACTGAAAAGATGGGCAGAAGAACTGAACAGACATTTCCCCCAAAATGGCATACAGATGAGCAGCAGGTACATGGAAAAATACTCAACATTGCTAATTATCAGAGAAATATAAGTCAAAACAATGACATCTTACCTCATATCTGTCAGAATGACTACCATCAAAAAGTCTACAAACATAAAATGTTAGCGAGGATGTGCAGAAAATGGAACCCTTGCACCCTGTTAATCAGAATGTAAATTGGTGCAGCTATTATGGAAAACAGCATGGAGGTTCCTCAGAAAACCTAAAAATAGAACTGCCATGTGATCCAGAAATTCTACACCGAGGTATATATCCAGAGAAAGAGAAAGCACTAATTGGAAAAGATTCATGCACCCTGATGTTCACAGCAGAGCTATGTACAGTAGCCAATATACTGAAGCAACGTATACATCCATCAACAGATGAATGTATTAGAAAGAGGTATAAATCCTGGAATGTTACTCAGCTCTGAAAACAAATGACATTCGGCCACTTGCAGTATCATGGATGGACCTAAGAGAATATTATGGTTAGTGAAATAAATCAGAGAAATTCAAATTCTGTATATTACTTGTATGTGGCATCTAAAAATATAAGACAAACACATGTGTATAGCAAAACAGGAACAGACTCACAGATAGAGAAAACCAGTGGTTAACGGTGAGGGGAGTCGGGGCAAGAAAGGGGCAGGGCAAAATGTAAACTGGGAGAGAACTGAAAGAATCCTTCATTCTTTTTAAAAAAAAAAAAAAAGCTGGATAAACAAAACCCCCAAATGTGCACCCATTTATGCAAAATTATGGATATACAATATTATATATAAACTAAATATTTATATACACATAAATGCGGTCAGATGTTGAAAATATTAACAGATATAATGTTAATGTATCTGGTTATCTCTGAGAAATCTGGAGTAATTTTTAATTTCTTCCTATACTTCTCTGAATCATTTGAATTTTTATACAAGCATTTATTATGTTCATAATCAGAAAAAAATAAAAAATAAAATGTCTAATCTTTGATTTATTAGATAGACAAACCTAGGATTTTTCCAAGTGATTTTTGAGGGGGAAAAAGCAGCCTTTTCAGTACAGGAATTCAGTATGCTGATTTTTTATTTCATTTCTTTTCCCCTCTTTTGTTTTTCTTATTGTTATTGAGGGTGTGGAAACACTATCAGCATTGCAAAAAAAAAAAAAAAGAAATAAATCCAAAAAATATTATTAGGCTACGCTTTTCGGAGTGCATTTTAATATAGCATCAAACATGTTCCCATTTTTATTGCTGATTATAATGTTCAACAGCGTGTGACACAACCATTCAGACTTCTTGGCAGATGGAGCCCAGTTTCCATCTCTTTTTGTACAAGATGTAGGGTGTGGAAACTTTCTACTTGCTTGGAAACTCTTCTGAAAATGGGTTTTCACTCAATTCGGCCTCTAAGTGTTTAAGAGGTGACTGAATTTCTGAAAGTGGTCTGACTGTTTTAGTGCCGCTGGCAACCACTGCAACTTTCACACTATGTGAGAGGGGGAAAAATCCATATTATTAAAAATTTGCCCTAGATCTCTTTCCCATTTCCTATTTTTTCATTGAGGCCAAAATATCAAGATAATTTTCCTATGGAAACATTTGAACTTGGCTTCAAAAATTATTTATTTAAATAACTACATCTCTGAATACTAATGATGGTATCACTAGGAAGGCAGCTGCAAGGGGAAGAGAGAGGTCAAGTCCATGCAAAGCGCTCTGCTTGTGGCTTCAGTTCTGTTTTTTAAGCCACTATACTGCCCAGTAGGACACCCATCTTTATTAAACTGCTGAGTGAGCTTCAACCAGAGGTCTCAATTACTTACAATATTTGTATAGAATAAAACAAAAAAGTCATTTTAATTCCTTAACAGGGCAATGCATATCATAATGAATTTCTTGAAATGGAAATAGCTTCTGCCTGCTTCAACTGTCCAGCAGAAGGTTGGCTTCCTAGGACAAAAATCCTAAAAACAGGCAGTTTTGATGTCTGATCTGGTTGTAGCACTTAGCTTTTGGGGACTAACAAGGTAGTGAGTCCTTCTTCTCAGGGGGTCCTTTCACACTCTCTGCTACTAAAATTCAAGAGGATGCTAGTCTTGAGTTTGAGGAGGGAGAGGGGTAAGCAGACGATCACAAGCATTCTACACACTTTGGTGCATCTTCAGATATGAGTCTGGGTTTCATAAAGCCCCTGTGAGTAACACTGATGTCTCTGTTGTTCTTCAGTCACTCCGTCATGTCCAACTCTTTGCATCATACCAGGGACTGCATCATACCAGGCTCCCCAGTCCTTCACTATTTCCCTGAGTTTGCTCAAACTCATGTCCTTTGAATCATTGATGCCATCCAACCATCTCATCCTCCGCCACCCTTTCTCCTCCCACCTTCTATCTTTTTTCAACATTAGGGTCTTTTCCAATGAGTAGGCTCTTCGCATGTGGTGGCCAAAGTATTGGAGGTTCAGCTCTAGCATCAGTCCATCCAGTGAACATTCAGGACTAATCTCCTTTAGGATGGACTGGCTGGATCTCCTTGCAGTCCAAGGGACTCAAGAGTCTTCTCCAGCACCACAGTAGGAAAGCATTAATTATCTGGTGCTCAGCCTTCTTTGCAGAGCAACTCTCACATTCACACTGATGTCTTTAAATGCCAGTATCTCGTCAATGTCTATGATGTCCATTATCAAGTTGTCACGATGTGCTGATGCGTCTAAATCCTCAGCTCCACGCCTCAATGCATCCCTCTGTCAGATCCACACGGGCAAATGCCTTCCTGTGACCTCAGCGTGTCATTCGCCACACCCTCAGCTAACTCCATGCTGCTCTTCAAAGATCTGGTCCTTCTCCTGAGTTCCCTACACTGATAGCATCACTCAGGATCCTTCCATGCTGACGTCTAAATTTGAATCTTCCATCATCCTTAACTCACCCCTTCTCTTCAGCTTTGCAGACTGTCATCGAGATCTATGAATTCCACAGGAGCGACATCTTTGAAGCACCTCTGGCAATGTTCCCACTTTCTAACCTAAGTGTCGCTTTCACAGTGGAGCACCTGTCTGACCTCAGCTGGTAGACTGTGGCCCACTGACTAAATCGCACTCCCTGCCTGTCTTTGTAAGTCAAGTCTTATCGAAGTGTCTAAGGATGCTTGTGGACCACGAAGTCCAAGCTGAGTAGTTACAGCAGACGGTGTATGACCCATGAAACTGAAAATCTGGCCCTTTGTAGAAAAATTTTATAACCCCTGGTCTTGACCATCGCAACAGCCTCCTAAAAGTTTCTATTACTTACACACTGAACCGAGAAGAATGAATAGACAGTCAAGCAAAGCAAAGGAAAGAAACACAAGCTCTGTATAGTGTTCCATGCTTCTTCTGGGCAGATGCATTCATATTATTTCTTAAAATAATCGAGTTGTATTATACATACTATTTCTCCTAAATTGAGTCTTTCTTGTCAGCAAGGGGCTTCCCTCATAGCTCAGATGGTACAGAATCCACCTGCAATGTAGGAGACCCTGGTTCAATTCCTGGGTTGGGAAGATCCACTGGAGAAGGGATAGACTACCCACTCCAGTATTCTTGGGCTTCCCTTGTGGCTCAGCTGTTAAAAGAATCTGTCTGCAATGTGGGAGACCTGGGTTTGATCCCTGGGTTGGGAAAATCCCCTGGAGAAGGGATAGGCTACCCACTCCAGTATTCTGGCCTGGAAAATTCCATGGACTATATAGTCCATGGGGTCGCAAAGAGTCTGACACGACTGAACGACTTTCACTTTCACTTGTCAGCAGTAATGAAGCTTTTCCTTTTATGAACTTTCATGGTTATGCTAAATATTACAAAGATTTTTTAATGTTCTACACTTGATGTGTATTTTCCAAGTGTCTAAATTTCAGTTTAAAATTTGCCTCTGGAGAAGTCACACATTTAGACTCCCATGAGGACTGGGCTTAAAAACAAAACTAAGCTACATCCTCCCTAATGACTGCCACACATTGGTATCTCTTTTCTTAATCAGTTCAGTTCAGTTCAGTCACTCAGTCATGTCTGACTCTTTGCGACCCAAGGAATCGCAGCATGCCAGGCCTCCCTGTCCATCACCAACTCCCGGAGTTCACCCAAACCCATGTCCATTGAGTTGGTGATGCCATCCAGCCATCTCATCCTCTGTCGTCCCCTTCTCCTCCTGCCCCCAATCCCTCCCAGCATCAGAGTCTTTTCCAATGAGTCAACTCTTTGCATGAGGTGGCCAAAGTACTAGAGTTTCAGCTTTAGCATCAGTCCTTCCAAAGAACACCCAAGACTGATCTCCTTCAGAATGGACTGGTTGGATCTCCTTGCAGTCCAAGGGACTCTCAAGAGTCTTCTCCAACACCACAGTTCAAAAGCATCAATTCTTTGGCACTCAGCTTTCTTCACAGTCTAACTCTCACCATACATGACCACTGGAAAAACCATAGCCTTGACTAGACGGACCTTTCTTGGCAAAGTAATGTCTCTGCTTTTCAATATGCTGTCTAGGTTGGTCATAACTTTCCTTCCAAGGAGTAAGCATCTTTTAATTTCATGACTGCAGTCACCATCTGCAGTGATTTTAGAGCCCCCAAAATAAAGTCTGACACTGTTTCCATTGTTTCCCCATCTATTTGCCATGAAGTGATGGGATCAGATGCCATAATCTTAGTTTTCTGAATGTTGAGCTTTAAACCAACTTTTTCACTCTTCTCTTTCACTTTCATCAAGAGGCTTTTTAGTTCCTCTTCAATTTCTGCCATAAGGGTGGTGTCATCTGCATATCTGAGGTTATTGATATTTCTCCCAGCAGTCGTGATTCCAGCTTGTGCTTCTTCCAACCCAGCATTTCTCATGATGTACTCTGCATATAAGTTAATAAGCAGGGTGACAATATACAGCCTTGACGTAGTCCTTTTCCTATTTGGAACCAGTCTGTTATTCCATGTCCAGCTCTAACTGTTGCTTCCTGACCTGCATACAGGTTTCTGAAGAGGCAGGTCAGGTGGTCTGGTATTCCCATCTCTCAAAAAATTTTCCACAGTTTATTGTGATCCACACAGTCAAAGGCTTTGGCATAGTCAATAAAGCAGAAATAGATGTTTTTCTGGAATTCTCTTGCTTTTTCCATGATCCAGCGGATGTTGGCAATTTGACTTCTGGTTCCTCTGCCTTTTCTAAAACCAGCTTGAGCAACTTCGGATGGCCCATAAAACTCATTGCTGACATCACTGCCTGTAGAAATCTGTCTCTCATCACCAGGCATGGATTACCCCTTCTCCTCTGCCGTCCTAGCACCTTATGTCATCTCCACAGCATGAATCACAGTGTACACTGCCTGTAGCTTTCTTATCCACCTCCCTCATTAGAAGTAAAGACCTACATAACATTATCTGCTTTACTTGCCTTTTATCCTAAGTACTTAACATGATGTGTAGCTGAATGAGAGTGAATGTGTTCAATAAACAAGATAATCAATTAGACAGTTGAGGTAGGAAAGCAGCAGGCCGTTTGGGTTTTAACAGAGAGGCTGAAAGTTCTCTGCAAACAGACATTAACATCCATCCCAAAGTCTAAGATGTGGATGAGGAAGAGACGCCAAAATGACCCACTAAGGTCTGAAGCTGCATGGCAAAGAGTCAGGGCAACGACATAAAAAAAAGCATCCAGACCTACATCACAGACAAGACATCACGTTACATCAGGCAGGGAGTGGGAGTCGGGAGGCAAGAAAAGATGTCAGATTCTGGGAAGATGCTTTGAAGATGAGTCGGACAGGCTGCAGATCCTGAATGTGGAAACAGGAGCAAAGCCGAAGCCGAGTCCTTCTGTTGGGACCAACTACGGAGCAGGGCAGACTTCCCTGAGGGCTCAGAGGTAAAGAACCTGCCTGCAGCGCAGGAGACTCGGCTTCGATTCCCGGGTCCGGAAGATCCCCTGGAGAAGGCAATGGCAGCCCACTCCAGTATTCTTGCCTGGAGACTCCCATGGACAGAGGAGCCTGGTGGGCTGCAGCCCTTGGGGTCACAGAGTCAGAACAACTTAGCACTAGGCAACAACTGCGCAGGGTGCCAAGAACGGGTTCCTCCTGTTAGTGGACTCCCTCCTAACAAGGACAGTCTAGGCACCTTTCCAGTCCCCTGGACACATTCATTTGTATGAATTCCTTCCCCACCACCTGCATGACACTCACACTTGCTTATTTTATTTCTAAGATTTTTTTATGTGTACCATTTTAAAAGTCTTCATTGCATTTGCTCATTGCTTCTGCTTCAGGCTTTGGCATTTTCGGCCACAAGGCATATGGAACCTCCTCAGTTCCCTGACCAGTGATGGAACCCGCACCCCCTGCCTTGGAAGGTGAAGCTGTAACCACTGGACTGCCAGGGTAGTCCCCAGCCCCCACCACCTCGCTTATCAGCCCTGCTAGGAGCCTGGGGGCATGGAAAAGGACAAGGAACTTGTGCAAAGGGATACAAACCTCCAGTTCAATCATTTACAAGAACAACTATTCCTTCTTTGAGCAGAGCAGAAAGTACCCAATCAAGAGATGTTTATTAGGACATTTTGTGGGGTTTCTTAAAACCATCCAGTCTCCTTTCTGACTGTGAATCAGCACATGTTTAAACAGTAATTAGTACAAGTGGCTTCACAGTTTACCTTTGGGTCGCCTTCTTTATGTAACGAAAGCCCAACTGAACAAACTCACGGTGGTTACAGAAATCATGCTTCTTCTCATAAAGAAATGTCTCAAATTCTTCTTCTAACCCCAGAGAAAGAAATCTTAAATTTGATACAATTTAAATAGCAGATTTTGTGAACTGATTCATGCTTTTCTAGTGAAGAAAAGTAAACTTCTCTATAACTTGTGTGTCTTCTTTAGAGAAAGGCGTTTGTTTCTTGTTTTCTTCTCCTGTGTCTTTCTGTACAAAAGCCAACGTGTTCTTTTTTAACCATCAAGAGCTGACTTTCTGAATGTAAGTCACATTGAATGGCAGTACTTAGACTCAAAAGTTTTTTGTTTCCCTTAACTTATAGAAAAAAAGAAAGAGAAACCATTGCATGTGCCAGAAGCCATGATCAAATTTCAGATGACTTCTTCCACTCTGCAATAAGCAAAAGCCAAATTTAAGCCAAAGAATCTTGTGGAAATGCTCAGTGATGTTAGATTTTAAGGGATCATAATTCTGTGTTGCTACATACAGACATCCAAGTGTATACTTATCACAGGAATAGCTAGAGACGGGTATACAACAGTTTATCCCCAGAAGCAGTTTTTTCTTCCACTGTGTTGGCAATGTCTGGAGGACTGCTTGCTGGTTACTGGTATTTAGTCACTCAGCCATGTCTGACTCTTGCCACCCCACGGACTGCAGCCCGCCAGGCTCCTCTGTCCGTCAGATTTCCCAGGCAAGAGTACTGGAGTGGGTTACCATTTCCTTCTCCAGGGAATATTCCTGACCCAGAGATCGAACTCTTGACTCCTGCACTGACAGAGAGATTCTTTGCCACTGAGCCACTGGGGCAGCTGCTGCTAAGCTGCTAAGTCGCTTCAGTCGTGTCTGACTCTGTATGACCCTAGAGACGGCAGCCCACCAGGCTCCCCTGTCCCTGGGTTTCCCCAGGCAAGAACACTGGAGTGGGTTGCCATTTCCTTCTCCAATGGATGAAAGTGAAAAGTGAAAGTGAAGTCGCTCAGTCGTGTCCGACTCTTAGCGACCCCATGGACTGCAGCCCACCAGGCTCCTCTATCCATGGGATTTTCCAGGCAAGAGTACTGGAGTGGGGTGCCATTGCCTTCTCCAACCGGGGCAGCAGATGCTACTAAATTGTGTTGAATGTCACATTAGACACCACTGATTGGTGGAATCCAGGAATCCAGAATTTTCTAGAACACACTCATCCTTCATCATTTCCCATGTTTCCTGGACACAGAAGACTCCAAAATGAGGAATTATGCAGCTTCCAACAAAAGCAGAACCATCCTTCCTGCCTTGAAGCAAGACTTGTACTTCCTCACAGTCACTGTGAGAAATGTGTTCCTACCAAGCGTCGCCAAGCCACATAGAGCTGAGTGGCTATTTTAAAGGAAAAGTAGAGAAGAAGGTTCAGGCCACACATTGTAACTTAGCAAAAGCTTCCCACACTGTTGTAAAATAGCTGTTCCTCTCCCAGGCTGCTGCATACTGCCACTAAATGACTACTGTCTCCTCTCTTTCTCCTACAAAGTATTCTCTCTCCTCCATTTTTCAAAAAAGAAAAAAAAAGTCAGTTCTGGCCCTTAAGGTGCCTGTTCCACTAGAAGCAGCAAACATCCCACAGTGAATTGGGCCACGCTTCTTAGAAGACGGGCGAGGGTAGCTACTGACACTCGCGCTTTCGAGGTCAAGTGTCGTTCCTTCCACTTCTCAGTGTCCCTTTCTACCACATAGAACATCCTTCCTTAGGGAAGTTATAATAAATGCAGGTCATTCGAGTCATCCAGTAGGCATGCAGGGATGTGAGAGCTGGACCATAAAGAAAGCCGAGCCCCAAAGAATTGGTTGTTTTCAAACGCTGGTGCTGAAGAAGAGTCTTGAGAGTCCCTCAGACAGCAAGGAGATCCAACCAGTCCATCCTAAAGGAAATCATCCCTGAATAGTCATTGGAAGGACTGATGCTGAAGCTGAAACTCCAATACTCTGGCTGCTTGGTGCAAAGAACTGACTCATTGGAAGAGACCCTGATGCCAGGAAAGATTGAGGGCAGGAGGAGGGGACGACAGAGGATGAGATGATTAGATAGCATCACTGACTCAGTGAATATGCATTTGAGCCAATTCTGGGATTTAGTGGAGGACAGAGGAGCCTGGTGTGCTTCTGTCCACGGGGTCACAAAGAGTTGGGCGTGACTTACGGACTGAACGACAACAACATCAAAGTCACTATGGTGGCTAGAACACCTGTCGGCCACGAAGGTGAGCTGAGCAGAGCAGCCTGCATGGCGGAGGGGGTGGCAGTTTACGAGGGCTGCCAGAGGAACAGTTACGTCTCGTGATTTCCAGGAGTAACTGTGTCCTCGGAGAGATCTCCTCTATTAGTTCATCTTTATTTTCCATATTGCTAGTAGCCTGTTGGGTATTGAGGTATAACTGTGTTTCTCACACACACACACATACATTTTACAGGTTGAATCAGCTGTGCATCCAGGAAGAAAGGGTTTCTCATCCTAACGTTGACCACAGGAACTTCAAAATGACGCTGGCAGCTTGAACATATGTGAGCTACCTTGAGTGACAAAGAAAGCTGGGCTCCAGCACCGGGCAGGGACTCTCAGCATCTCAGTTCCTGCATCAGCTCAATGGAGATAACACCAACCACAGCCAGTACTCTGACTATAGACCAGACTCTGTGCTATGCGCCTCACAGGGGCCGTCTCACTGAATCCTCCCAACGGTTCTATGAGACAGAGGCTATTTGCAGGAATGCTATTATAACCTGAGAATTACGTGAAGGACGGGACTCTTAGAGAACTTGTATGGATCACCAGGTAGGGATGGGAGAAGGGCAGGGAAGATTTTAATGACAGAAACAAAGGGCGGGTGGGATTTCCCTGGAAGGCAGCAGTTTAGATTCCTAGCTTCCAGTGCAGGGACACAGGCTCGATCCCTGCTCAGGGATCTAGTATCACACATGCTGTGGGGGCACAGCCAAAAAGTAAAAAACAAAAACAAAAGAACTAACCAAGGACAAGTGCAAACCAGCTTCCATTACCTATGGGACTATGGCACTGCCAGCAGCAAAAGATACAGATACAGATGTACTCTGTCCCACGAGGATGAAGCTATGGAGCCTGCACGGCGCTGTCGCTGGTACACAGTCAGCCACTTGGGCACGATCGAATCTGGGGCAGAGGACAAAGCAGGTGTCACTAGGCTTCCTCTAGCATAAAACAGCAAAAGGGACAAGAGTTCAATATGAAGAATCCACGAAGAGAGAGGATGAGAGCTGTGTGTGCTGCTGAAAGAGGCTCACTAGATAGGCTTGGATCCTGGAAAGAGAAGAGACTGCATCAGCCTGAGTCACAGAAAGCCAGACACAAGTGACATTTCAAAAAGAAAAGGCATCTGGGTTGAGAAACATGACCTTGGCCATGCAACCAGAAAGGTGAGCATAGAGCAAGGGGTTTCTGACTCAGAGGCCACACTTTCAAGCACAGCTCTGCTCCTCATCTGCCCTGGGCAAGAGTTCTAACGTACCTGAGCTATGGACTGCCGACTGTGAAGGGATCATAGCGGTTTGTTTCCTAGGGTTCCTATGGTAAGTACTGTGCATGGAATTCTCATGAGGACAAGGTGCTTGGGTGGCATCACTGACTGAATGGACATGAGTTTGAGCAAACTCTGGGAGAGATGGTGAAGGACAGGGAAGCCTGGCGTGCTGCAGTCCCTGGGGTCGCAGAGAGACAGGACTTAGCAACTGAACAACAGCACTGATGAAAACAGGAAGAGCTTTAGGGGCTGGAGGCTCAGTGTGCAGACACCTGCTTTGTCCTCCGCCCAAAATGGAGACAGCACCATGAAGGCTCCAACCCTAGAACGTCCTAGACATTCAGGAAATGACAGGATCCTTCTGCTTCACGCTGCACCCTTTACCAACCACTCCGTATACCTCCTTGTTCCCAGAGTTCATGCCAAATGTTCAGAGAGCAACACACACCATAGACCAAATGTGCCATCGCTGCAGGGGCTCAAGGAGAGGAAGTCAGAAGAAGGCACATACTCCATGGATTCCAGTGGCTTTCCAGGTGGTGCTAGTGGTAAAGAACCCACCTGCCAACGTAGGAGATGTAAGAGATGTGGGTTCAATTCCTGGGTCAGGAAGATCCCCTGGAGGAGGAAAAGCAACCTGCTCCAGTATTCTTGCCTGGAGAATCCCATGGTCAAAGGAGCCTGGTGGGCTACAGACCACGGGGTCGCCAAGAGTGACACTTGACTGTCTGAGCATGCTCATTCTTCCCTTTCCACCACCAGCATCACCACAGACTCGGGACCACAGAACTGTAAGATGCGCTGCAGAGTTTGTTTGCCTTGACATCCTTATTGCAATATTCTTCTAGTGTTTGTAGGCTTCTGTTTTTCCTACATGTCTCTTTTCTACTGTACCAAATTAAGAATGCAAGTAAGTTATGGTTACCCATTTGTCCAAGAATATATATCTCCTGGGAATTACTTATTTTCCAGATGTGGAGTCAAATGAGAAAAAAAAATGTGACTACCCCCTTCTAAATAATCAGCAATTATAATGATATTCTCTATATGTAAAGGACTGGGTATCAAGGGAGATGAATTTCACATTAAAAAATGCAATTCCATTTGCAAATGCTCACTTACTAGCCTTCCGTCTAATTAAAAGTACAAATTCCAAATATGAGAGCTAATATGACAACAAATTAAAGAAGCTCATTAAGGCAGCTTATGACCTTATTCTCTTTTTCCAAAAATACATTTTCCTCCCAAAAAAGCATTGTCATTTCCAAAAATAATGAATAAAGTTTTGAGTGGATCCAATGATCTGAATCACTTGGACGGGAATCACGTGTAACCGCAGGAAGTAGGGGTATGTGATCCATCACCCGCAGAAGCGATGGCCCGCCACTCCCTAAATGGGCATCACTTTTTGTTCTTCTCTTCCTCCCGTGTTTCCTTCCCCTAACCCTACTTCTTGGGCCAAAGATTATAAATAAAAATTAGTGAATAATAATGTGAATGATCTCAGGAGTCTATTTATGTAAATGAATATGTGTGAGAGCTTTTGTCTTTTGGCGACCAAGAAGGAGAAATACAGATGGCACGGGAGAAAAGGGGGGCTATTTGGGGAACGAGTGTTTTTTGAACTTTGAGGCACACAGTGTTCCATCAGACCATGCAAAAATGTGACATATGAAGGTCTGGGAGAAACACCAGCCACCTCTGCGTAGCTTTGCTTCTTGACGATTCACCAAAACTGAGCGAACGCAGAGGAGCATGCTTGGTGACACCAGGAGGACAGTCAACGTGGGGAGGAGACACGCGGGGAGGCCTGCTGGGTGACGGGGGACGGCGCTCCGTGACCGCCTCTGCCGCCCACTCCAGGGGCAGGCGCCCCGGGCGTCTGCTTCGCCGGGGGGTCCACTCCCCGACTCTGAGCTCCTGTGTGCTTCCGGCAGAGTTCATAGGAGCCCTCAGCTCCCAACTAGAAAGACACCCAGGCTGAGGCCGTCTGTGCCTTTCACATCCCAGGCCACCAGCTCAACTGTGAGAGCCTGCCCCAAACCGGACTGACCACAGCCACGGAAGCTCAACAGGGAGACCCCAAGAACGACAAGAGAAAAAGCCGTTCCTCTCAATAGCAACCTGAGTATCATGTTGAGAATGTGGCCACGGCGAGGGCTTGACGGGGGAGCCATGCAGAGAAACGGGAGATAAGAAGTGAGTCTTGTTAGGTGCAGATGATCTTATTCACGGAACGGAAACAGACTCACAGAGAACTAACTTATGGTTGCTGGGGCGGGGGGCGGGGGGAGAATAGGGGAAGGGATAGCTAGGGAGTTTGGGATCAACATGGACACACCACTGTATTTAGAATGAAAAACCCACAGGGACCTCGTGCGCAGCACAGGGGACTCTGCTCCGTGTTCTGTGGCAGCCTGGGTGGGAGGGGAGTTTGGGGGAGAGTGGATACATATTCCATGTGTGGCTGAGCCCCTCTACAGTCCCCCAGAAACCATCACAAAACTATTAACCAGCTATCTGTGTGCCTAGCCACTCAGTCAGCTCCAACTCTTTCCAACCCCATGGACTGTGGCCCACCAGGCTCCTCTGTTCATTGGAGTCTCCAGGCAAGAATACTCGACTGGGTTGCCATGACCTCCTTCAGGAATCGAACCCAGGTCTTCTGCATTGCAGGCGGATTCTTTGCCATCTGAGCCACCAGGGAAGTCCAATTAATCTGCTATACCCCAATACAAATATAAAGTTTTTTTTAAAAGAATGGATCTCACAGACATCTTTGGAGCCTAAACACAAGTGTCGCAAGTAGCTAGTCCTAGCCCTGTACACACTCCCTTTTGGTTTAAGTTAATTTGAGTCGAGTTTTCTATCTGCAGGAATAGGTAGCCAGAACAGCAACTAACACTTGAAGTCAATATTTTTGGTCTGGATGAGCACTTTGAACATGAAGAGCTCACTAGTCTCTAAAAGCTGCATGAGGAAGCGGGTCTTCATATGTTCCACAGAAGCGCAATCAAAGCTGAGATACCAAGCTCTTTGAAACTGCCATATCGTGCTTCATTAAAGCAGGAGAATAAGTCAATCATATTTCACAGACCATTTTAGGGAACAGAGAAATGAAAACAGCACTTAGGAACCTGAGTTACGAGACGGAGTCGTGAGACATTAAAGACCATTAAGACCATGCAATCAGCAACTGATCATTTGAGAAACAAAAGCCTCTCACCATCTGTTTTACTTAATTTGCCCAACTTAACACATATGAGACGAAGCAGTTTTGCCAACACGGTCTGTGTTTCTGATTTTCTAAACTTACACTACCTCTGACCTTTATGATTAAAATCTAATTAAAAATACGGTTATTTTTAAAAGGTAGAGATGGCGTAATTGTCCCATCTATTAAAGTTATGACTAATTGCTAACCTTCTTAACTTGCTGATTCACTGCCATGCCTTCCATTTCAACCATTTTCAAAGCAAGGTCCAAAAAGATTCACATTGCAAAACAAACTCTGTTGGGGAAAAAAAAAAAAAAAATACGCAATTCACTTTCACTGCATGACCAAAACAACTGGAAAGACTTTTACAAATTTACAAGTCTAACCTCCCAAAAGTGTGAATTAACCAAGTATTTGACTCACTTAGCAAACTTTTCAATTTAACCAACTAACCAAAATAATTTAACAACTGCTCTGTCTGTCCTTACCTTGGGTGGGTGCTATGAAGGAACAGCAAAAAGTTATATGGCGTTGTTCATGCTCAGGATCTTGGAATCTGGTTGAGAAAATACAACTTGTGAATATTGACAACTTCCATGATGAGATCTGCTTTCTTTCAGGAATATAACTTGCCCATAAGAAGGGGAAATCATATATGCAAATAACAGCCTTCTAATCCACTGAATGCCAGTGTTCTATCAGCTATCTCTCCCCACAAGGCATGTAAGAATCCTTGACTGGGGTGAAATAACCCCTGTGAGAAACAGCCTTCACAGAAATTGCAGTGTTTCAGGCTTTCTTCTTGAGACTTGATGCGGGGCTCACGTGGACCCACCATGTTCTCTGTCCATGGTCCTCAGTGTGAATTTCATGTCTGTTCTGAACAGTCGTGAGGCCCTCCTGTCTATCTGGCTTCATCTTTTCATGAGAATGACTCAGTATCTCTTTGATGTGTTTCCCAAGGAGCCTCCGAAGTTAATCACTCACGCGCCACATAACTGTATTTGAGGTTAGATCATTACAAATAAGCTGTGCAAATCTGGCAAAGCACTTCACAGCCATCCTCATAGAAAGCATTGACAGATGCAACTTCACTGCTGACTTTTACTTATTAGGACACAGAAAGTGTTCAGGAAGGGCTAAGCATATTTGAGTCACATTGGCTTCAAAAAGAGTAGGAAAGTCTGTGTATTATCTCCTCTAGTAATGCTTCATTTTTTAAGAGTGACTACTTCCAGAAAAAAAAAAAATCATAAGCAGAAGGTCACAAAAGAACAGATAAAATGGTATTGCTTTGGTGCTCTTCAAAAAGCCATCTGCCCTGTGTCCACCCCCTTAGCTCAGGGCTACCATTGCAGCTCCTGGAATAAACAGGGCTGTGCTGAACCCCACCATCCTACACACACACACACACACACACACCTTTCTACCACTGAGCTCATTTGTTTTCTTTCCAAATACCTCGCCTTAGATTCTCACCATCACCTCAGATTCTTCTAAGAGGAGATAAAAGATGGACACCTCAGGAATGTCGAAACACTTCACTCAACTTTTAAACAATGTTAAGGCATCTCTTGTAGCATATTTCAGGATTAAATGCTCCAATGCCAAGACAGTGGGAAGAGACATCAAGGAAGAGAGAAAGAGAAAGGAAGGATGGACAGCAAAAGAGGCACAGATGTAAAGAACAGACTGCTGGACTCTGTGGGAGAAGGCGAGGGCAGGATGATCTGAGAGAACAGCTCTGAAACGTGTGTATTACCATATGTGAAACGGACCGCCAGTCCAGGCTTGATGCATGAGACTTCAGTGCAGCTCAGGGCTGGTGCACTGGGATGACCCTGGGGGATGGGGTGGGGGAGAGGGGGGCTCAGGATGGGGACACATGTACACCCATGGCTGATTCATGTCAGCGCATGGCAAAAAACCACCACAATATTGTAAAGTAATTAGCCTCCAATTAAAATAAATAAATTTATATTTAAAAAAGGAAGGACGGATGGGAGGAAAATGCTCACCAAACCTTCAGCATCTTAAACAGCATCTTAAACCTACAGAGAATCAGAGAATTTACATTTTTCTCATGTATCTAGTTAAAAATGTTCAATGTGAATTTTACACTTGTGAAAGAAAGCTGAGTTCTGAGGCAGAATCCCCGTGCCTACCCATGAAGCCTCCTGAGCAGGCACTCTGTCCTAGGCAGGTATTTTATCTGAAGCACAGGACTTGATTCTTTGACCTGACCGGAGCTGTTCCCCCTGGCTTCTCTCACCTCATCCCCACGCTCTCACTAAAACCAACTCTGTCCGATCCTTCACAATGCCTGTGCAGCGCCCATGGACCCGTCTATGGTCACACTCCCTTCCTGAGAGTAGCTGCTTCTGCTCTCTTTGGGGTGAGTCGGGAGATAAGAAGAGGGTTGCGGGTGCCAGGCATCCCCCATGGCTTCTTTAAGAGCTGTTTCCAGATGTCCTGGGTACCTCACCCCAGCCGGGCTAGGATATCTGAGACACGTTCCCCTTCAAATGTAAACTCACAGAGAGCCTTTTCTGAAGAATGAGTAAACATTCCAGAGAGGTTCTTGTTTTTCCCCTAGCAGGTCTGCCCATCCCTACAAGTTGCATTCTTGTAAGAATAGTCCCCCAGTGAGTCATGGCAAAAAAGAAACAGAGAGTTTCTCAACGTGACACAGGAAGAATTTTTTTATTTGAATTTGCATGTTGTTTATATTTTCAAACAGGAACTGGAAGCAGGGGCTTTGCCTTCCCTGAGCCTCCCGGGTCATGAGTTCTTTCTGAGATGTTTGCGCACTGCCCTCGGCAGTGAGTGAGCGTGGTGGGGGGGCAATGACTCAATTTCCCTTGCTTTCATCTCGCTCGCCCTTCCATCCATCTTCCCCAACGTGCCAGGAGCAGGGGCCTTGCCAGGACTGATTCCAGGCTTCGGTTCTAACCACATCTCATCTAACCAGTCCCTCCCCATCTTGGAGAGTCCAAGTTTCCACCCTTCCAAAGCTCTTCTGAACCTGCCTCGTCCTCCCCCCAACCTTGCGTGCATGTTCCCACCTCGGCTAACCTGCTCCGTGTCCTTTCTCTCTCCTTTCCTAGAAAAATATTTTTCTAAAATGCCTCACCCCTGCCCTTCAGTCTTTGGTCTCCAGGTCTATAAATAATCACTCTGAATTTCACCTAGAATCCTTCTCAGAGGAAGGCGTATGCCTTCAATTATAACATTTTACACATGATTCGTCATTATTTGCCTGGTGCAAAACATGCTGCCTGGGATGGACCGTCTTCCCATCACTCTTGATTTAACAGATGAATAAACCGTGTTGGCCCTTCTTGCCAGTGGTGTCAGCAGCCCCCTTTCCGAGGGTACTGAGAACGCTGGCTGCCGGCTTTGGTCCTGTGGCCACGACCGACGCGGGATGAACACATTTGACGTCTTCTGGAGGGGTGTGGCTGAAGTCCAGAAATGACAGGAAAGGGCTTTTGAAGCGGAACAAGTGTCTGTGGGTTAGTGGGGGAGGCAAGGAAGATGGTGAACAGACACACTGGAGCACAGGGGAGAAGCCACACTGCGGGAAAGTGACTAAATCCAAAGTCACCATAATGCTCAGTCCCGTTTGGGGAGTCACCCGCGCCCAAGTTGCCGGGCTAAGTCGGAGGCTCTTGTGACCTGGCGGAAGCCCTGGCGGGCAGCAGGTGTATTCTTAAGACTCACTACTGCTGGGAAAGAGGAGTTGCAGGGAGAGAACACCAAGCTCGGGGGAAATTCCAGGCCATCTGAAACAGAAAACGCAATCAGGAAGCCTCATAGGTTCTGCTGGAGTGGGTGGACTTGGACCCAACGTTCACTTAAATACTTCTTGGGTCAAGATTACTCAAGGAAATCAAGTGAGACTGGCTCTCTCCATAAGAAAACAAGTCCAGCTTTGGCACCAAAGAACCCAGAGAGAGGGAAAAAATGAGACAGGGTCACGGACACTAACATTGATAAATGGATCATTTCATTCCTCGGGCTTTGATTTTTAATCCATAAAATGAAGAAAGCGGGGTTGCCCTTTGGCCCAGTTGGGTTATTCTGAGTCGTATGTGAGAAAGAGGTGAAGAGCCACTGAAAGCCAAAAGATAAATGACTGTTATCACTGTGACTTTTCTGGGATGGAAAGCTTCCATTAGGTCAGTCTAGAAGTGAACACACTACCATATGTTATCTTTAAAACCGGAAAGGGATTTATGGCTGACTGGCATTGTGGTATGGCAGAAGCCAACACAATATTGTCAGCAATTATCCTCTAAATCCATGTTGTCCAGTATGATAGCCACTAGCTATAAGTAGGGAGAAGGCAATGGCACCCCACTCCAGTACCTCTTGCCTGGAAAATCCCATGGACGGAGGAGCCTGGAAGGCTGCAGTCCATGGGGTCGCTAGGAGTCAGACACGACTGAGCGACTTCACTTTCACTTTTCACTTTCATGCATTGGAGAAGGAAATGGCAACCCACTCCAGTGTTCTTGCCTGGAGAATCCCAGGGACAGAGGAGCCTACTGGGCTGCCGTCTATGGGGTCGCACAGAGTCGGACACGACTGAAGCGACTTAGCAGCAGCTTTAAGTAGGTGCTTCCCTGGTGGCTCAGTGGTGAAGAATCTGACTGCAAAAGCAGGAGATGCCGGAGATGCGAGCTCAATCCCTGGGTCAGGAAGATCCCCTGGAGGAAGAAATGAAAATCCACTCCAGTATTCCGGCCTGAAAAATCCCATGGACGGAGGAGCCTGGCAGGCTATAGACAACGGGGTCACGAAGAGTCAGACAAGAGTCAGAGAGCACCGAGCAACCAGACGCCAGCCCAGCTCAGACCAGAGCAGAGCAGATCAGCACCGAGCAACCAGACACCAGCCCAGCTCAGACCAGAGCAGAGCAGATCAGCACCGAGCAACCAGACACCAGCCCAGCTCAGACCAGAGCAGAGCAGATCAGCACCGAGCAACCAGACACCAGCCCAGCTCAGACCAGAGCAGAGCAGTCGCCCAGTCATGCCCGACTCTCTGCGACCCCATGAACTGCAGCACGCCAGGCCTCCCTGTCCATCACCAGCTCCCGGAGGTCACTCAGACTCGCATCCACCGAGTCAGTGATGCCATCCAGCCATCTCATCCTCTGTCGTCCCCTTCTCCTCCTGCCCCCAATCCCTCCCAGCATCAGAGTCTTCTCCAATGAGTCAGCTCTTCGCATGAGGTAGCCAAAGTACTGGAGTTTCAGCTTTAGCATCATTCCTTCCAAAGAAATTCCAGGGCTGATCTCCTTCAGAATGGACCGGTTGGGTCTCCTTGCAGTCCAAGGGACTCTCAAGAGTCTTCTCCAACACCACAGTTCAAAAGCATCAATTCTTCGGCGCTCAGCCTTCTTCACAGTCCAGCTCTCACATCCATACATGACCACAGGAAAGACCATAGCCTTGACTAGACAGACCTTTGTTGGTAAAGTAATGTCTCCGCTCTTGAATATGCTATCTAGGTTGGTCATAACTTTCCTTCCAAGGAGCAAGCGTCTTTCAATTTCTTGGCTGCAGTCACCATCTGCAGTGATTTTGGAGCCCAGAAAAACAAAGTCTGACACTGTTTCCACTGTTTCCCCATCTATTTCCCATGCAGTAATGGGACCAGATGCCATGATCTTCGTTTTCTGAATGTTGAGCTTTAAGCCAACCTTTTCACTCTTCACTTTCACTTTCATCAAGAGGCTTTTTAGCCCCTCTTCACTTTCTGCCATAAGAGTGGTGTCATCTGCATATCTGAGGTTATTGATATTTCTCCCGGCAATCTTGATTCCAACTTGTGTTTCTTCCAGTCCAGCATTTCTCATGATGTACTCTGCATATAAGTTAAATAAACATGGTGACAATATACAGCCTTGACGTACTCCTTTTCCTATTTGGAACCAGTCTGTTGTTCCATGACCAGTTCTAACTGTTGCTTCCTGACCTGCATACAGATTTCTCAAGAGGCAGATCAGGTGGTCTGGTATTCCCATCTCTTTCAGAATTTCCCATAGTTTATTGTGATCCACACAGTCAAAGGCTTTGGCATAGTCAATAAAGCAGAAATAGATGTTTTTCTGGAACTCTCTTGCTTTTTCCATGATCCAGCGGATGTTGGCAATTTGATCTCTGGTTCCTCTGCCTTTTCTAAAACCAGCTTGAACATCAGGAAGTTCACGGTTCACATATTGCTGAAGCCTGGCTTGGAGAATTTTGAGCATTACTTTACTAGCGTGTGAGATGAGTGCAATTGTGCGGTAGTTTGAGCACTCCTTGGCATTGCCTTTCTTTGGGATTGGGATGAAAACTGACCTTTTCCAATCTTGTGGCCACTGCTGAGTTTTCCAAATGTGCTGGCATATTGAGTGTAGCACTTTCACAGCATCATCATTCAGGACTTGGAATAGCTCCACTGGAATTCCATCACCTCCACTAGCTTTGTTCGCTACAAGTGACTATCAAACACTTGGGTCAGGCTGGCATGAACTGAGACGTGCCATAGAATACATGCCAGACTCTGAACACTCACTACCAAGAAACAACATACATAATGTATCTCATTAATAATTTTTATCTTAACTGCATCTTGAAAGGATAATGAGTTGGATGTATGCATTAGATCAAATAAAATACAGCATCAAAATCAAAGTAAATAAATCTTAAAAGCTGAAAAGGAAGGAAGACACTATACATAAAATAAAATATAAGCAAACAAGACAAAACAAAAACACAATTACAGCACTGTTCAACCCTTTATTATAAGCCAGGCAATGTGTTAGATGATTTTGCCCAACTGTGGCTAATGAGAGCGTTGTGAGCACATTTAAGACAAGCTAGGCTATGCTATGATGTTTAAAAAAAAAAAAAGGTACTGAGAAGGATGATCAGGTTGGTGGAACTGGTTTGCACAGCTACCGCTGGGTGCCTAAGTTCACAAGTGGACACTTTCACGATAGTCAAGGAGGAGCCACAGTGGCCGTTGAAAAGAACCTCTCCCCGTGTGCCGGACAGAGCGCAGAGAGCCGCCCCTCGGTTCCCGCACCCTCAGGAGCACCACAGCGTGTAAGTCTTTTCACACCCTGAGAGTGGAGGCACAGTCAGCCTACGCCACCGGCTGCAGGACTGCCCGCTTTCAGGGAGACCGCTCTGTCCACTAATCCAGTGCCTTCCCAGCTTCATTACTTTAGTGGGACACTTTCCCCCACTCAGAACCCTCCTTGGAAATCCACTCTGAGGCAGTGGAGCTGTTATGAAATAGGGTAAATGGGAGGGAGGGCTCCCACCGACCTAGCTTCCACCCAACACACTCTTCACCCTCAGAAATGGTCTCCCCACAAGACACCTTCAAGGCCCCTTGGGTGTCCCTAGAACACAGTCCGCAGCTTCTACGTCGCCTTGCCTCCTTGTCCTCTCTTCAGTGACCACTGAGAACACAGGGGCCGCCCAGCTCAGAGAGCAAAACGCTTTCCAGCCAGCACTGAAGCCATCTGCTTAAACAGGCGTGGGTGTCTGCATCAGCTCCCCCCATTGCCCACGGTCATTCTCGTGGCACTGCCTGCGGGTCATTGAACGGGCACTTGCTCCGTGTCTGTTGTGCACCAAGTACATGAGGAGGCTGACTATTGATCCGAGCTGTGTGTGTGCTCTGGGGCGCAGTCGTGTCCGACTCTTGTGACCCCCTGGACTGCAGCCCACCAGGCTCCTCTGTCCAGGGACTCTCCAGGCAAGCAAACTGGAGTGGGCAGCCACGTCCTTTTCCAGGGGATCTTCCCAACCCAGGGATCGAACTCACGTCTCCTGCTTTGCACGTGGATTCTTTACCAACTGAGCCACCAGGGAAGCCCTGCTAGGAGGCATTTCACAGCAAATGGGTGAGAGAGAAGATGAACCATTCTATGGTATCACTTGCTGCATAGTCTCGGAAAGCTCACCAGGACATGGAGCCTCAATCTCTCATTTGTGAAAATGAAGAATGAAGCGGTTGGGTCAGATTGTGACTAAGGATTTCTCATTTCTAGACCTCTCTGTATGTGTGAAGCACCTCCCCAGCCTTATTCATCTCTACTCTCTAATCCAACCCTCCATCACAGCCAAGGCATACTAATGCCTCAAAGGGTCTTTTGTTATTTCTTTAGTCTCCTTTTGGTCTACAGGTTCTGCCTTGGTGTCCTGGCAAACACTTAACAGTATGATTTTATCATGATTATCGTAAGAGCTGACTGAGAAATGGCAATGTTCCAGGTTTCTGTGGGCATCCTGGGAGAAGCCCAGCAGAATTCCAAGATCTGATGTCCTTCTTCCCCTGGATTATTCATGTGTACTTTCTAAGTCTCCACTCAGCCATCACCCCTTCTAGAAAATCCTCCCCCTTGACTGGGAGTCTGGGACTAGTAGTTGTAAGCGATTATACACAGGATGATAAACAAGGCCCTATTGTATATCACAGAGAACTACAGTCAATGTCCTGTAATAAACTATAGTGGAAAGGGACATTAAAAAAAACAGAATGTCTATACGAGGATAACCAAGTCACTCTGCTGCATAGCGGATTGGTACAACATTGTAAACTGACTGTACATCAATTTAAAAAAAATTTTTTTTTAATGTCTTCCCTCGTTATAACTTCCAAGGGGATAAATGTCCTGAACCGCCACTGCAAACCAGAATTCCCTAGGGAGCATCATTGTCATCGTCATTTTTATTGTAAGGACGCCTGACATGAGTCTCCCTTCAACAGGTTAGCAAGCACACGGCACCATGGTGTTAGCCATAGGCGGGGGTGCACAGCCGATCGCTGGAACCTACCCATCTTGCAGAAGGGGAAGTCTGCACCTGTCGAGTGGCTGCTCCCCGTCTCCCCCTCCCTCAACCCCTCTAGCAACACTGTTTTACTCTGCTTCTGTGGGTTTGATTATTTGAGATGCTTCACAGATGGGGAACCACCCAGCGGGTGTTCATGCTTCCGTGGCTGGCTGGTATCACTTGGCGTAACCCAGCGGGTGTTCATGCCTCCGTGGCTGGTTGGTATCACTTGGTGTAACCCAGCGGCTGGCTGTTCATGCCTCCGTGGCTGGCTGGTATCACTTGGTGTAACCCAGCGGGTGTTCATGCCTCCGTGGCTGGTTGGTATCACTTGGTGTAACCCAGCGGGTGTTCATGCCTCCGTGGCTGGTTGGTATCACTTGGTGTAACCCGGCGGGTGTTCATGCCTCCGTGGCTGGTTGGTATCACTTGGTGTAACCCGGCGGGTGTTCATGCCTCCGTGGCTGGTTGGTATCACTTGGTGTAACCCAGCGGGTGTTCCTGCCTCCGTGGCTGGTTGGTATCACTTGGTGTAACCCAGTGGGTGTTCATGCCTCCGTGGCTGGTTGGTATCACTTGGTGTAACCCAGTGGGTGTTCATGCCTCCGTGGCTGGCTGGTATCACTTGGCGTAACTTCCTCTAAGTTCGTCCTTGTCACACGTAGCAGGATTTTCTTCTGTTTTTAAAGGCTGAGTAGTCTCCCATGGAATGCATATACCACAGCAAGTGATGAGTTTTGAGTATCTCTTATCTTTGCTTTTAATGTAAAGTAATTTAATTTTGTATGACTGACCACGTTCTCTCTCTCTCTCCCTCACAGAGAGAAGAATCTACTAGAAGTCTTAACTGAGGTCTAGATCTCTTATACCAAACAATAACATAACATCAGAATATTAGAAAAATCACCTCTTATCGTAGAAAGAAATTAATCCATCAACTTAGAGAGACAGAAGACCTCCAGCTTGCAGCTCCTTGGTTTTCAAGCCCCATGATGCCCCATGATTCGAATGAAAATTAATTCAAGCCCCAAACCACCACTGTAAAAACACTGGCCATACCTGCCTTGGTTCTATTATATTAAAGTTAAGACAGCAAAGAAGGGTATTTGGGGGCATTCCTACATTCCTGGCTATTTCTTAAGGATTTACACAGCTGCTCAATGAATAAAACACATATATTTGAGAAAGGAAATGTTATGAATTAAGCAAAAAAAAATAAAAGAAATCTGGAGGTGGTGATAGAAGCATTTTTGGATCCCGTTCACTTTTTTCAAGTTTTTATTTTCGGCTCAGCTGTAGTACCTACTCTGAGCAAAGTAACTGTGTAACACATGAAATTACCAGATGAAATCCAGGCTCATATGGAAGAACAAGACATTCAAAATGATATCCTGATTTTCAGTAAAGCGAAATGCATTGCAGAACACAATTCTAAGAAAGTACCAGCCTTTACCTCATGATTGAAACCGACAATGACGTCTCACCAGGAAAAAATTACATTCTCTGTGTTCGTTTCTACTATTACCTACCTAGGCAGCAGATTATGAAGCAAAGATTGCAGCTGAACTTGAACAAGAGCAAACACTTCCTTTATCTCCTCCCAGCGCAGGTCTGCAACAGATGGGTTTCTACCAGCTGAGCAAGTACTCCTGAGCAGCTCAAATGCGAAAACACACAGTGGATAAAGAACCAGTGAGGTGGTTTAGTGACAAAGAATCCTGAGACACGGGCCCGACCCCTGGTCTGGGAGGATCCCACGTGCCTCTGAGCCTGAGCTCTGGAGCCCAGAAGCCGCAACTGCTGAGCCCACGCACTATGACCACCGAAGCCTGCATGCCCTAGAGCCCGTGTCTCCATCAAGAGAAGCCACCGCGCGAGAAGCTCCTGCCCGACACAAGACTAGCCCCTGCTCGCTGCAACTAGAGAATGCTCTCTTGCAGCAGTGACGACCCCGCACAGCCAAAAATCAATAAATAAAGTTCTAGAAGTAAAGCATTTCAATCTTTAAAAAAAGGAAATAAAAAGAAGCTTATTTTTTCTAGCTTTTGTCACATAAACATATGTAGAAGTAAACCCAAAACAAAAGAACCAGTGAGCTGGGAATAATTGGGCAAAATTCTACAAAGCCTTCAAATAGTGACAAGTTTCTGCAGGTAGGGCTCGCTGACCATATTAGCAAACAGTCTCTACGTGAGCTGAACAATCAAACAACCTTTTCCTTGGAACTCAGGATGAAGCACCCGTGTTTGTCCCAATGAACCCCCTCAGGTTCCTGTGACCCCCGTGTCTCTCTGTAATGTTCTGGTTGCCCTGCTTCTAAGGAAAGATGCCTAATGCTCCGCTATCGCCTTCCTCGGGTGGGCGCTTTCCCAGGAGTGGGATGGAGGCAGATGGGGTGGGGATAGAGGGACAACCCAGGGTTTATTTCTCTTAAAGCAAAACGGAACGTGACGATAGCATGAACTCTGATGGAAACAGAACAAGACCGAGTTCAGACGGCAAACCCGCAATGGGCACTGGCAGTGGGGCTTCGGTTACGAGTCACGCGAGCCCTTGTGTTTTATGCAGGACTGTAAGGAGAGTGATGACCAACCTACTTCTGCTTTATTGACTATGCCAAAGCCTTTGACTGTGTGGATCACAATCAACTGTGGAAAATTCTGAAAGAGATGGGAATACCAGACCACCTGATCTGCCTCTTGAGAAATCTGTATGCAGGTCAGGAAGCAACAGTTAGAACTGGTCATGGAACAGTGCAGACTGGTTCCAAATAGGAAAAGGAGTATGTCAAGGCTGCATATTGTCACCCTGTTTATTTAACTTATATGCAGAGTACATCATGAGAAATGCTGGACTGGAGGAAACACAAGCTGGAATCAAGATTGCTGGGAGAAATATCAATAACCTCAGATATGCAGATGACACCACCCTTATGGCAGAAAGTGAAGAGGGGCTAAAAAGCCTCTTGATGAAAGTGAAAGTGGAGAGTGAAAAGGTTGGCTTAAAGCTCAACATTCAGAAAACGAAGATCATGGCATCTGGTCCCATCACTACATGGGAAATAGATGGAGAAACAGTGGAAACAGTGTCAGACTTTGTTTTTCTGGGCTCCAAAATCACTGCAGATGGTGACTGCAGCCATGAAATTAAAAGACGCTTACTCCTTGGAAGGAAAGTTATGACCAACCTAGATAGCGTATTCAAAAGCAGAGACATTACTTTACCAACAAAGCTTCGCCTAGTCAAGGCTATGGTCTTTCCTGTGGTCATGTATGGATGTGAGAGCTGGACTGTGAAGAAGGCTGAGCGCCGAAGAATTGATGCTTTTGAACTGTGGTGTTGGAGAAGACTCTTGAGAGTCCCTTGGACTGCAAGAAGATCCAACCAGTCCATTCTGAAGGAGATCAATCCTGGAATTTCTTTAGAAGGAATGATGCTAAAGCTGAAACTCCAGTATTTTGGCCACCTCATGCGAAGAGTTGACTCATTGGAGAAGACTCTGATGCTGGGAGGGATTGAGGGCAGGAGGAGAAGGGGACGACAGAGGATGAGATGGCTGGATGGCATCACTGACTTGATGGGTGTGAGTCTGGGTGACCTCCGGGAGCTGGTGATGGACAGGGAGGCCTGGCGTGCTGCAGTTCATGGGGTCGCGAAGAGTCGGACATGACTGAGCGACTGATCTGATCTGATCTGATCTGATGACCAACCTAGATAGCATGTTCAAAAGCAGAGACGTCACTTTGCCAACAAAGGTTCACCTAGTCAAGGCTATGGTCTTTCCTGTGGTCATGTATGGATGTGAAAGCTGGACTGTGAAGAAGGCTGAGCGCCGAAGAATTGATGCTTTTGAACTGTGGTGTTGGAGAAGACTCTTGAGAGTCCCTTGGACTGCAAGAGATCCAACCAGTCCATTCTGAAGGAGATCAGCCCTGGGATTTCTTTAGAAGGAATGATGCTGAAGCTGAAACTCCAGTATTTTGGCCACCTCATGCGAAGAGTTGACTCATTGGAGAAGACTCTGATGCTGGGAGGGATTGAGGGCAGGAGGAGAAGGGGAAGACAGAGGATGAGATGGCTGGATGGCATCACTGACTCGATGGATGTGAGTCTGGGTGACCTCCGGGAGTTGGTGATGGACAGGGAGGCCTGGCGTGCTGCAGTTCATGGGGTCGCAAAGAGTCGGACACGACTGAGCGGCTGATCTGATCTGATCTTGGTTAGGAATCGCACAAGCCGTTTACGTGCCGAGAAGTGAGGTCAGGAGTCGGGGCCTTTCCTGACTCTGAGCAGAATTGGCGCTTGTCATAGGATGCACATCCTTCAGCAACAACCTCCTGGCGTCCCTCCCTCCTCACGGGGGGTTCCCCTGTTCCCCTTGTTTGTGCCAATCAGCTTCTTGGGCCAGGTCCTATGAGGGGAGCTGCTTCCAAACTTAAATTTGTAATGCTCTCACTCCAGCTGTATAAAAATAATGGAAGCTCGTCTACAGGATCCAAAAACAAGGATCAGACTAACGGGGAGACAGGTGAACAGCAGACAAAAGGGATTTTGCTAATGCAATTCCACAGGGATAAGAGAACAGATTTCAATACTTTTAGATATTCAATACTGATGATTTCAGTACTTTTAGACCATGAATTTCTTGCCCCTTGCTTTATACCCCTGGGTATGTTCCAGTGTCTCCTAGTCTATAGTCTATGAGAACTTGAATAGAATTTCCTATCCTACTGTTGTGTGAAAATTGTGTAAATCTTGAAAAAAGTGAAAGTGTTAGTCAGTTGTGTCTGACTTTGCAACCTCACAGACTGTGGCCCACTAGGCTCCTCTGTCCATGGGATTCTCCGGGCAAGAATATTGGAGTGGGTATTCTCCAATACACCTGTGGAGAAGCCATGCCCTTCTCCAGGGGATCTTTCTGGCCCAGGGACAGAATCTGAGTCTCTGGCACTGCAGTCTGAATTGGTTCATGGTGTTTTCAGGTCTATTATATCCTTCAACTTTTCTGTATATTCATTCTATTAATTTTTGAGAGTTTGAAACTCCAACTAAAAATCTTAAAAATAATTGTAATATACAATAAAAACTATATGTAATTTTGCTCCATTTTCCATGTTTCCTGTAAATGTGTTATCATACCCTCATAATTTAAAAAAATAAAAAAGAGAAAGAAATTTTTTTTAGAAAATGGGTTTTGGAGTCAGTCAGGCTTGGGTGCAAGCTACTAAACCATCAAGTACTAATTGGATGACCTTGGCTCTCTTGACTGACCCCCATTCCTCAGATACCAATGCACATTCCAGACTATTATGGGAGCAACGCAGTAATAACTGGCAGGGGTGTGGGGTGGTTCCCCTCGTGCTGAACCCCTAAGAGAATAAATAGAAACTGCCTAACAACCTCCCACTGGCCATTTTTGTACAATCCATGGATATGATGCAGCCACCCCAGAACCAGAGTGACAGAAGTCTCTGAGCTAGATTGTATCCAGGACTGTGTCACTCTGTAAAGAATGGGATAGTTGAAAGTGGTTAAAAGCAACAGTCTGGAACTAAAAATGGAAAGATTGGGCAAGAAATTAAAAACAAACCAATCCCAACAACCTCCCAAGTCGTAACAAGAGTTGCGCAATAGGAGAGTGGCCTGAGTCACTGTGAAGGAGAGGAAGCTAGGAGAGGTTAGAGACTGGATGAAAGAGGCTGGAGAGACTGCCGAGGAAGAGGGCTTGAGGTTGAGGACGTGAAATGGTTTTTCCAATCCCAATCTGGGTTTATTTTTATCTCCCTCGTGAAATGTAAAATAATTCACATGACAATCTGATTGAGACCTTATGGGTACCGTCTCCATTGTGCAAGACAGGAATATTTTGGGCAAAAGACCTCTGCCAAATGGTAACAGAAGATGGCCCGTGTGAGCTAGAGTCAAGTGGAGCACAGGGAGGCAGCTTAGTGAATCTGGGGAAGGAGGCCCCTGGTGTGGATAATGAGCGCCGACGATCTCTTGTCCTTGTTAGAATCGCCTGTTGTTTGTGGCATCCTGGACTTAATGAGGCAGGACTTCTGATCCATGCCCTCCAGTCTGTCACTGAGGGGGCCGTGCAAAGAGCGTCTGCCTGTGTCTGAACAAAACCCGAGGCAGCTCTCGGATGCTCTCAGAGCTTAACTCTTTCCACTGCAGCGCCTGAAATTGATGGGAAACTGCAAAGTTTAGGCATCTGGCTCATGAGTCTAGCTGTGTGTCCTTCAGCATTACGGCATGGTATCTACAGCAATCTAGATGAGCTCTTTAAACCTCAAAAAAACTCCAATGGCTAGTGGAGCCCCAGCTTCAGACAATCTGTTCCTAATTTTGCTTTGCCCTTGGAGGACTATTAAGAGTTTTATAAAAAAGATTGCCATTTCCACACTGGCCAGCTCAGGCTGTTCAAGTCTCAGATGTATGGTACAGAGTGAGAATAATTAGAGTTATGAAAACTCAGTCCCTCCCATCAACTCCCAGGTACAGGCTGTACCATCACTGGGCAATTTCATCATCTCCTTCGTGCATCTGTGTTTGTTTAATGTTGGAGTCTCTTTGGATGTTCTTGCACAGACGGCTATCTATAAATCCCCAACCTTTAGCTGGGGATCCAAAGAACTAATCAAAAGAATATTTTGGTAACAATTCTATGTTTATAGAGAAGATTTTTTTTTCCCCCTCTAAGGAGCTCAAAGTCCTTTTCATTACAATATTACAGCATGTCTACGAGGTAGGTAGTAGGTTGGAATCGGTAGCTCTGTAATTTATAGACAAGTCGCTCAACCTTCAGCCAGCACGTCAGAGTCGAAAGGCTAGAAAGAGAAACACCCCATCGGCTCAGTGCACACACTCCATGCTGTCGTGTAGAAGCATGCAAGCCAAATAAAGTGTGAATTCAGATCCACTGTAGAGAAGGGAGTACTTTACCAACCTGTACAATTTCTATACGGGGAAGGCGATGGCACCCCACCCCAGTACTTTTGCCTGGAAAATCCCATGGACGGAGGATCCTGGTAGGCTCCAGTCCATGGGGTCGCTAAGAGTTGGACACGACTGAGTGACTTCACTTTCATTTTTCACTTTCATGCATTGGGGAAGGAAATGGCAACCCACTCCACTGTTCTTGCCTGGAGAATCCCAGGGACGGGGGAGCCAAATACAGAGGTTTTCAATGATATTCTAATAAAAACATCAGGGAGCCTGTATCTACCTCTCAAAACCAGAGAGATACTTCCGCGTGTGCTAGGGTGATAGACTTGAGAAATAAATTACAAAAACATTCAAACCCAGCATATTAACAAGCAGAGACATTACTTTGTCAACAAAAGTCAAGGCTATGGTTTTTCCAGTAGTCATGTATGGATGTGAGAGTTGGACTATAAAGAAAGTTGAGCGCCAAAGAATTGATGCTTTTGAACTGTGGTGTTGGAGAAGACTCTTGAGAGTCCCTTGGACTGCAAGGAGATCCAACCAGCCCATCCTAAAAGGAATCAGTCCTGGGTGTTCATTGGAAGGACTGACTGGTGGTGAAGCTGAAACTCCAGTCCTTTGGCCACCTGATGTGAAGAACTGACTCATTTGAAAAGACCCTGATGCTGGGAAAGATCGAAGGCGGGAAGAGAAGGGGATGACAGATGACGAGATGGTTGGATGGCATGACCAACTCAATGGACATGAATTTGGGTAAACTCCGGGAGTTGGTGATGGACAGGGAGGCCTGGCATGCTGTGGTTCATGGGGTCACAAAGAGTCGGACATGACTAAGCAACTGAACTGAACTGAACAAATACCAGCAAAATTCTCAAATTGGCCTTTTTGAGGAAGATTGTTAGTAAGACACATTTTACAAAATACACCTGATAATACTCACCATATGTATATAAATGTGTGTGTGTATTCTGAAAAATTTTCTTAAATGACTTAAGATATAAGAGGAAAGACTTTGCTTGACACAAGGAAAACTCTTTGGCTCCCAGAATGAAAAAAAACAAAAAACAAAAAATGTCTAGAATAAGTTACCAGGAAAGGTTGTAAGCTGACCTGGTCCCAAGTATCCACTGGGCTCAGAACAGTGGCACAAATGGAGCTTGATTTCAACATTCTCCACCCCCTGATTTGAAAAAATAAACATTCATGATGACAAAATAAGAAATGAATACATTGGGCTTCTCTGGTGGTCCAGTGGTAAAGAAATGCCTGCCAATGCAGGGGACACGGGTTCGATCCCTGGTCTGGAAAGATCCCACAAGCTGCTGAGCAACTAAGCCCGTGCCCCACAACTATGGGGTCTGTGCTCGAGAGCCGGGGAGCCGCGGCTCCAGAGCCACCTGCTGCAACTACGGAAGCCCGAGCCTCCCGCTGGGCTCTGCTCCTCAACAAGAGAAGCCCGTGTGGTGAGCAGTCTGCACCCTGTGACTGAGGAGCCCTCGCTCACCGCAGTGGCAGCAAAGATCCAGCACAGCCAAAAATAAACAAAGAAAATGATTCTCTAAATAAAGAAATAAAGTCATGGCCATCATGACATGCAGAACTGATCTAACAGCTCTGAGTTTAATTCTTATTATATCTGAGCACGCTGTTGACAATTTGGCAATATTTGGATAAGCACCAAATTTAAACAATCTACATAATGTTTATTATATAATTATCCTATAGAATGTATCTTTCTTGCTTTTATTCTAGCAGATTCACTAATTATATGATTTTCACCATAATTTATGATGTACAGAGTAGTGACTAAAAGATTGAAAAACAAAATGTATTCTAAATATATGAATTTGGGTGTATTTTCATTAAAAAAGAAAATTAAATGTAAGATAGAAAAAAAGAATTGACTTCCAATAAGTTATTTTTCTCTATGGACTCAAAATTATCTATTAAACTGTAAAAAGAAAATTAAATGTTAAAAACATTTTTGTAAAAATAAAATAATTCATAATTCGAGTATTTGGAGTTTGTCCCATTGGCATCCTGAAGCCTTAGAATTACACACCATGTGTGTTATTTACGTAAGTATGACGGTAAACGTGATATGGACTGCTTACTATTGTGAAACACTCCCCAGCTTGTGAATCTTGCCCAAATTTGAAGTCAGATCGTGAAGTGAAGAAAGAAGTGAAAGTGTTAGTCACTCAGTCATGTCTGACTCTGTGACCCCACAGACTGCCGCCCGCCAGGCTCCTCAGTCCATGGAATTTTCCAGCCAAGAATACTGGAGTGGGTTGTCACTTCCTCCTCCAGGGACTCTTCCTGACCCAGGGATCGAACCCATGTCTCCTCACTGGAAAGGCAGACTCTTTACCACTGAGCCACCTGGAAAGCCTGCATACAGGCATACCCCACTTTATATAATGTTGATGAGTAATCCTGCTTTCTTTTCTTCCACATCTCCTGGGATGTCAGATGTTCAATAGGTGACTCTAACTGTTGATATGAAGTTGAAGGATTCATGCAGTAATTGTTGCTGCTTCCAATAAAAGACTGCAAGTCTAAGGAGACCCATTTGCAATCCTCTGGGTTGCCTGTTGGGTTGTTTACAAGAAGACTGACTCTGAAGAGAAGAGAAGGAACTTCCACGGGGCAAATGAGACTGATTTTTCAATCTTTGAGCAAAATGGTCAGCTGCTACGACCCAAGTCACCATTTTCTGTAATGATGACCTCAGAATTCTGCTGATAAAGAGAGAAAACCACTTTGCACTGAAGTCCTTTCCCTCTTAAAAAAATAAAAAATCAAGTTACAAATCCTGCCGAAGATGTGGATCCAAAATTAAAGAGAAGAAAACCTGATACACTTGGAGTATTTTTTAAAGACATTTCTGCTTACTTTTACCCAACGACAGCTCCTTCAAAAGCGAACTCACTTGAAAAAGCATGAGAATACAGAGTGCTGCCTAGAATTCAGCATTCTTTCAGCAGGGGTTTGACTTCTAGCAAGTTTATTCTGCACAATTCTTGGATGCTGGCCCACTTTACACATGTATCACCTTTGAGTCAGCTGTTAGATAAGCCCAGAACGTATGGGTGGTTTCATCACCTGCCATGACTCAGATTGAAATGCAGATGATTTTCTGCAGACTCAGAAGAGAGAATAATGGGAAAAGTCTTCTTTTTGACTCCTGGTTCCCCATCAATCACTTCATGAATAAAAGAGCAAGGCAGCCGTCAGCAACCACGATTCCCAGCGGGCTAGAATGACAAGTCATCAGATGCACCAGGGCTCAAAAGAAATCAGGGAGGGACATGCGGCTCTCCTGCAAGGTCTGAGACATGAGAAGACGGCTGTCACGGTGGTGGGAACAAGCTGATACAGATGGGAAAACGACAAGTTATCAGCTGCTTGAAGTTGGGAGACACTGAATGGATTAAGGTAGAATGCAAAATCTCCCACCTCAGGTGTTGAGCAAAATAAGAAACCACAGAAGAAAAGATAACGATAAGGACTAGATAATCGCAGGACTTCTTGGTAATCCAGTGGCTAAGACGCCATGCTTCCAGTGCTGGGGGTGCAGGTTCGATCCCTGATCAGGGAACAAGATTCCACATGAAGCATGGTGTGGCCAAAAAAAAAAAAATATTTTCAATTTAAAAAGAAAAAAAGAAGGTCTATTATGTATTACTTATTCAGTAGAAATGAGACATGATAGTAATCCTCTATGCACACAATATTTTATTTTCTGAATTTACACATAGGAAAGTTAAGGCTCAGCTACGGAAATCTGTCCAAAATCAGAGATGAGACTCAAATCCAGGACTTTCTGACATTATAGTCCAGAATCTTCACAACTTTATCTTATCTAGGGGGAAGGGAGCAATAAGAAAAACACTAGAAATGAAGTAATAAGACAAATAATTGGAGAAAATACTGATCATATATGTGACTGAAATGTAGTTAATACAAAAATGGCCTTTAAAAACCCATAAGAAAAAGATAAAATCATCAAAATGAAATTAAGTTAAGAGTCAAGGAAAACTAAAACACAAAAATTTCTAAAAATGAAAAAAATTGTTATTGTATTCCTTTCTATTCTTGCTGTAACAAGTTACTCCAAACTTATTGGCTTAAAAAAGCATATTTTTTTCTTCTCATTTTTAAAATTTTTATTTTCTTATTGGAATATAGTTGATTGACACTATTGTGTTATTTTTGCTGTACAACATGTGATTCAGCCACAGATATACATAAATACCTCCCTCTTGAGGCTCCCCCCACCTCTCACCTCCCACCTCTCTAGGTCACCACAGAGCACCGAGCTGAGCTCCCCAGCATCATTTTTTATGTTACATGTAAGCTCTGGAGGTCAGAAATCCAACGCAGGTCCAGAGGACTGCCCTCCTGGAGGGTCCACAGTTCACCAGCTCCTGAAGGCCGCCCCCTTCCTTGGGTCTTGGACCTGTTCCTCCACCTTCAAAGTCAGCAGCTGACACTCATCTCCTCACTGAAATCCGCTTCCATCCTCACAGTTTCTTTCTCTGACTTTGACCCTTCTGCTTCCTTCTTCCAAGGATATTTGAATGACATTAGGTCGACCAGATAATCCAGGATAACCTCCTCATCTCAGAGCTGTTCACTGAATCCTATCTGTGAGGTCTCTGTTACTAGATAAGGCAATGGGCTTAGGGGTGCTAGGACATGGGGATCAGGCCATGGACAGTTTGGGGGAGGGAAGGATTCAGCAGACCACAGTTGTAGCCAAAAGTTCAATCAAAAACAAGAAACATGCCATCTTTCACCCACTGAACCGACAGGAGTGCAGAGTACAACCACACTCTGTAGGTAGGAGCAAAAATTGGCATCGGTTTCGGGACAGAAAGGCTGTGTGTGTGTGTGTGTGTGTGTGTGTGTGTATAAAACTGACCATTCCCATTCTCCAGATGATCTTCCTGACCTAGGGACCAAACCCAGGTCTCCCGCATTGCAGGCAGATTCTGAGTCACCAGGGAAACCCATATAACCAACATACAGAGCTATTTATTAGTGCCTATCACTATATCTCAAAGAACTTATCAAGTTATTCCTCCAACTTAGAATTCAGTTTACTGGAGTTGGTCATAAGGAAATTACTGGAGACATTAATGAAAGATGTTAGCCTCAATGACAACAACCTACTATGTTTCAATAAGTAATGGTATTGTCATCTAACAGTATACAATGTTACTAGAGTAGTCTGTTCATACTGTAGGAAAGGGTTATATTGTAGAAAAATATCTAAAGATAAGGAAATGTCTTAAATGACAAAGGCTACAAATAAATAGCATATTTACCCATTTTATAAAGAACATTTTAAAATAAAAAGTGGGTATTTTTTATCTTCTTTGTGTCTTCCAGCTTTTCTCCAGAGAACATGTGTTACAGTTACAATGATAACAACATTGTTTCCAAAAGAACCTTCTTCTTCAGCTTGATACCAAGCAGGAAGAGCTTCAGCCTCTCTGGGCGATTCGGAGAAGGATGAGCTCATCTCCTGGGACGTGGCCAGCCTTGGAGTCTTCTCATTTTCCCCACTATCAGTAAAGCCCATGACAGTTCATGAAGATGGAACACTTCCAGGGGCCAGGAAAACACAGCAGAAAGAGAAAGGGCTTGGATCCAGGACTGGACTGGAAAGGCAGCGCCACTATTTATGGCCTGTGTGACCTCGGACGACGCGCTGAACTTATCAGAGCTTTGGCTCACCGTCAGTAAAGCAGTACTGCTGATACCTACCGACCAGGATTCTGTGAAGAACAAATGAAATCATTAAGTGTCACGTGTGCAGGTGCTCTGGTATCAGGAGGCTGGGAACTCGGAGCCTGGGCTGCTCCTTCACTGACTGTGTGCCTGAGGCCAGAATGCTCTGACCTTTTATGTCTCGGCTTCCTCCATCACAGGGCACTGGAGTGAACAGTGCCTGGAATTTAAGGCTATAAAGCACTATAATTATAATTATGGTTTTCTCTGGGTATAAGCTCAGTAGTGGGATTTCTGTGTTGTATGAATGTGAAAGTGTTAATCACTCAGTTGCATCTGACTCTTTGTGACTCTGTGGACTGTAGGCTCCTCTGTCCATGGGGTTCTCCAGGCAAGAATACTGGAGTGGGTTGCCATTCCCTTTTCCAGGGAATCTTCCCAACCCAGGGATTGAACCCAAGTCTCCTGCACTGCAGGCGGATTCTTCACCACTGAGCTACTGGGGAAGCCCTCTGCATCATATGGTGGCTCTATATTTAGAGTTTTAGGGAATCTCCACACTATTATCTCAGAGAAGGTGATGGCACCCCACTCCAGTACCCTTGCCTGGAAAATCCCATGGATGGAGGAGCCTGGTGGGCTGCAGTCCATGGGGTCACTAGGAGTCAGACACGACTGAGCGACTTCACTTTCACTTTCCACTGTCATGCATTGGAGAAGGAAATGGCAACCCACTCCAGTGTTCTTGTCTGGAGAATCCTGGGGACAAAGGAGCCTGGTGGGCTGCAGTCCATGGGGTCACACAGCGTCGGACATGACTGCCGCGACTCAGCAGCAGCACCACACTGTTCTCTATAGCAGCTGCATGAATTTACAATTATTTACAATTCCCACCAACAGTGCAGGAGGGTTTCCTTTTCTCCACACCTTCTCCAGAATTTACTATTTGTAGATTTTTTGATGATAGCCATTCTGACTGGTGTGAGGGCTACCTAACTGCATTTTTGATTGGTATTTCTCTAACAGTTAGCCATGTTGAGCATCTGTTCATGTGCCTCTTGGGCATCTGTATCTCTTTTTTGGAGAAATGTCTATTTAGGTGCACCACCATGTGTAAACAGACAGCTCGTGGAAGCTGATGTATAACCCAGGGCGCTCAGCTCAGTGCTCTGTGATGACCTATAGGGGTGGGGTGTAGCGGGGTAAGAGGCCCAAGAGGGAGCGGGGATATATGCAGACATATGGCTAGTTCACATTGCTGTACAGCAGAAATTAGCACAACACTGCAAAGCAATGATACCCCAATAAAATCAATTAATTAAAAAAATTTTTTAAAGCACTGTGGAGTTTAGCACAGGGCCTGGCCTCCCAAATACTGTGAGTAAATGATAGCTGATACCACAGGTACTCAGCAAATCATGAAGTTTTGTCATTTCTAATGATGGTGTTACACAAGCACATTCTGATAGTCTTTGGTTATCATCATGATGACAAAAATCAGGTTACTCTTCTCTTTATCACTCCAATTAGGAAAAGTCAAATGAACAAACCTTTGTACTGGCCAGATTCACAGCTTGAGAAAGTACATATTTCAAACTCTCTCTGACACTTCTCTCTGTGTCACTGAGAATGTGGTTGTTTGGAATAAATGTTCCCAAACTGATGATCCATCGAAATGTGGCTTAAAAAGAATGTTTCTGGAGACCTTTCAGCAATTGCTTAGGTTCTTTTTTTTTAAAGAGTCTCAAAACTTTTTGTCTAGAATGCCTACTATGTGAGATCCTTTGAATATTGGGTTGCAATTTTTAAAAAAGAGACATAAAACATGTGATTGAAACCCTTTAGAAACAGTAAGTCTACTGAAGGAGAAAAAAATCCATACAAATGCAAACTACTTAGGAACATACAATAGAAGACCAAAACCCAGAGGTTTTTAATATGGACACAGTGTATGCTTTAGGAAAGATGGGATAAGAAGATTGACATTCTATGTACAAAGAACTGATGAACACTTTCAGTGTCCGTGGTTAAAAAAAGAGAAATCTACCTGAAGACCTGGCAAAGGTCCCCTTGCCTGGCAAGTGACCTCAGTCTCTGGAACACTGGACCTTGAAGTCTTGCCAGTGAAATTCTGCCAACTGAATGTGACTGCAGTGTCTTCCTCTGCTGCTGCTGTGGTTCAGTCGCTAAGTCATGTCCGACTCCCTGCGACCCCATGGAGTGCAGCAGCCGGGCCTCCTTGTCCCGCAGGATACCCCTGAGTTTGCTCAAACTCATGTCCACTGACTTAGTGATGCCATCTAGCCATCTGTCCTCTGTCTTCCCCTTCTCTCATTCTCAATCTTTCCCACTTTCTTTTTCTACAAAATCTCTACTCCGTGGATTCTGCAACTATTAATGCATCTGTCACCGCTGTGTTGCTGGAGACCTCTTTTCCTCACCGCGCTCATAATTCTCTGCTTATTCCCTAAGTGCTGCTGTTCCTCAAGGCTTCATCCTTGACAGTGATCTGTAGTCAATCTACATGCTCTCTTAGGGAAGAATTTTTCAACCAACATCAATGCTTATGATTCCAAATTTACATCACTGACCTGATCTTCTCACTCAGACTCTAGGCCCTATAGTTCTGTCTCCTGTATGCCTCCACTAAACGTTCAACTTGTCCAAGACAACACATCATTCATTGCTCTTTCCCAAACCCATCTTTGTATTTGCTGATCTTGGTTACTGACTTCAACACAGCTGTATTAACCAAAATGTTAGAAATCATCATGGATTTCTCCTTCCTCTCAGTTCAGTTCAGTCGCTCAATCGTGTCTGACTCTTTGTGACCCCATGAATTGCAGCACACCAGGCCTCCCTGTCCATCACCATCTCCCAGAGTTCACTCAGACTCATGTCCATCGAGTGGGTGATACCATCCAGCCATCTCATCCTCTGTCATCACCTTCTCCTCCTGCCCCCAATCCCTCCCAGCATCAGAGTCTTTTCCAATGAGTCAACTCTTCACATGAGGTGGCCAAAGTTCAGCTTTAGCATCATTCCTTCCGAAGAACACCCAGGGCTGATCTCCTTTAGAAAGTCCTTCCTCTACACCTTCCTTAACTAACAGCCAACAGACCCTAAACATTGTTGCAATCACCCCCTCCTCTCTAGGGTCACTGGTAATGTCTTGATTCGGGGACTCATTGTTTTTCTTTTTTTTACTGGAGTATAATTTCTTTGCAATGCTGTGTTTGTATCTGCTGTAGGACAATGTGAACCAGCTGTTTGTATACATTATGCCCCCTCCCTCTTGAGCCTCCCTCTCTCCCTGCCCCCTCTTCCCACCCCATAGGTCATCACAGAGCACAGAGCTGAGCCCCCCACGCTGCAGAGCAGCTGCCCACTAGCCAGCTGTTTACACATCACGGCATACATGTCAGTACTACCCTCTCCATCTGCCCCAACCTCGCCTTCCCCCACCTGTCCACGCAGCCATTCTGCATCTCCGTGTCCCTATCCCTGCCCTTCAAATACATTCATCTGCACCATTTTTATAGATTCCACATATATGTGTTAATATATGTGGAATATTAACAATATATATTCCACATATATTGTGGAATAAAACAATATTTGTTTTTCTCTCTCTGACTTACTTCACTCTGTGTATGACAGTCTCCAGGCCCATCTACATCTCTGCAAATGACCCAATTTCATTCCTTTTTGTGGCTGAGTAATATTCCGTTGTGTATCTGTATCACGTCTTTTTTTCCATCCATCTGTCATTGGACATCTAGGCTGTTTTTATATATGTGTCCTTTTTGAATTATGGTTTTGTCAAGATACATGACCATCAGTGAGATGGAGAGCTACACGTAAAAGAGTGAAATCAGATCACCACCTAACTCTATACACAAAAAGGAACTCGTCGCTTTTCTTACAAGGCCAGAGCTTAAATCTATTGTCTTCTCCCTTATCTCTCAGAGCACCCTTATTCATACACTAGCAAGAGTCAGCTTTGTAAAAGTCCAAATTTGGCCGAGTAATCCCCAGTTTATCCTCATAGACAATGCTTCAGTGATTCTCCTTCATGCCCAGGGTAAACACCCAAGCTCCTGGCAATAAGATACAAAGTGAATCATATCTCCCCACCATGCTCCATCACAAGGCTTACTCCTCAGAACTGCAGAACTTCTACTAAAATTTCACAAAGCTATTTTGTTTCCTCAGCCTACAATTTCCAAGCTTCTTCCTGCTTGATTCACCCATCATCTACATGGCTAATCTGTGACTGTTTTTCAAGAATCATCCAAGTTACCATTTCCTCTGTGAAGCTTTTTCTAACTGTTCCAGGTTGATTTAGAAGCCCCTGCTTTGAATAAGAATAAAAGATCATCTCTATCACAGGGAAGTCTACTCAATACTTTGTGATAAACCAGAATAGAAAAGAATATGAAAAGGAAGCTGAATTACTTTGCTGTATGGCAAAAATTGAATGGTTTGCCTTGGAAACAAACAGAGATCATTCTGTCATTTTTGAGATTGCACCCCAGTCCTGCAAGAAACCTATATGCAGGTGAAGAAGCAACAGTTAGAACCAGATATGGAACAATGGACTAGTTCCAAATTGGGAAAGGAGTACGTCAAGGTTGTATATTGTCACCCTGCTTATTTAACTTATATGTAGAGTACATCATGAGAAATGCCAGATTGGATGAAGCATAAGCTGGAATCAATATTCTCGGGAGAATTATCAACAACCTCAGATATGCAGATGACACCACCATTATGGCAGAAAGCAAAGAGGAACTAAAGAGACTTCAGATGAAAGTGAAAGAGGAGAATGAAAAAACTGGCTTAAACTTAACATTCAGAAAACAAAGATCATGGCATCTGTTCCAATCACTTTATGGCAAATAGATGGGGAAACAATGGAAACAGTGGCAGACTATTTTGGCGGGCTCCAAAATCAATGCAGATGGTGACTGTAGCCATGAAATTAAAAGATGCTTGCTCCTTGGAAGAAAAGCTATGACGAACCTAGACAGCATATTAAAAAGCAGAGACATTTCTTTGCCAACAAAGGTCTGTCTAGTCAAAGCTTTGGTTTTTCCAATAGTCATGTACAGATGTGACAGTTGGACTATAAAGAAAGCTGAGCGCTGAAGAATTGATGCTTTTGAACTGTGGTGTTAGAGGAGACTTTTCAGAGTCCCTTGGACCGCAAGGAGATCCAACCAGTCAAACCTAAAGGAAATCAGTCCTGAATATTCATTGGAAGGACTGATGCTGAAGCTCCAATACTTTGGCCAGTTGATGTGAAGAACTGACTTATCAGAAAAGACCCTGATGCTGGGAAAAATCGAAGGCAGGAGGAGAAGGGGATGACAGAGGGTGAGGTGGTTGTATGGCATCACGGACTCGATGGACATGAGTTTGAGCAAGCTCCAGGAGTTGATGATGGACAGGGAAGCCTGGAGTGCTGCAGTCCATGGGGTCACAAAGAGTCGGACATGACTGAGCAACTGAACTGAGCTCATGGCAGAAATTAAGACAACACTGCAAATCAATTACACTTCAAAAATATTAAAAAAAAAAAAAAAAGCTCACCTCTAAACCATGAACCTTTTCAAAGACTCTAGTTTTTGCAGGACACTTCATACAGAACAGCCCCTTTGAGGTGACCGTAAATCCCATCCACACTGCTTCCAGCATTTATCATTCTCTGCACTCTCTGCATGGCCCAGGTTTGCACATTGCAAACTGCAGTCCAACTTGCTGACTATCCCTCGAGGGAACAGGGACATTTGCAAAATTGGGACAAACTTTGCAGAAGCGCTCAGCAGTGGCCGCCTATCTTTATCCTCCCCAAGAAGGTGTGGGTCAACGGCTTGCTTCCTGTAGCCTAAAGTTATAAGTCATGGTGAGCTTCCACATGTAATTCTTTTCCTGAATGATGTGTAATATCACACTCAAGAATAAGACCCAGTTCCTACCCACAAGGCAGAAGAGCGTGATGTCTGTCTCGCTTGACTCCGGAAGACAGCAGAAACAGCTGGGATGCACCAGAAAGGCAGAGGGTGCGAAGGACCGGTCCGGAAAGCCCCGTATAATAGTCGTAGGAGCTCCTTCATGGTGACCTTCACAAGGCAGAGAGTAGGAAACCATCCAAACCCAAGCTGGAGGTCTCTCTGTTTATCTGTCATGACTCTTCCAAATGTGTGTGGTTTCCCAGCAAAGGCAGATTTGAACAAGCAGAAGCCTAGGACTCTGCGAAGATGAGCCTCACTGACCCAGCAGGTCACCTGACAGCCCCAAGGGACACTAAGTCCACAGGAGGACAAGCGTGGACCGTGGGTGGGGGGCTCCACCGAAGGAGGAAGGGGGGCCTCTGCACGTAGCAGCAGCGGTAGAGCCAGCGCTGCCTCCCTATCAAAGACGCTGACCTGCTCCTTCCCAAAGCCCGATGAACACGTTCTCCGGACTGCTGACTTCTGATGAAGACTCTGCATCCACGGCCTTCCTGACCCTAAAGACCACCTGGTCTAGTTGCAACCCAGACCCGCGCCGATGACATTCATGGTCTGCCTCCTACTGGTAAACCTGAAGAATCATGTCCCATTCTGTGCGACCCCATGGACTGTAGCCCACCAGGCTTCTCTGCCCATGGGATTTTCCAGCAAGAATACTGGGTGGGTAGCCATGCCCTTCTCCACGGGATCTTCCCGGCCCAGGGATGGAAACCGGATCTCCTGCACTGCAGGCAGATTCTTTACCACGTGAGTCGCCTGGGAAGCCCGTAAACCTAACTCCTCCTGGTTCCCACCCTCCCCCCAGGCCCCTGTCCGTGTCCTGCAGGCAGCAGGCTCCTCCCTCCTAAACCGAAGTGCTTGCTGTTCTGGTACCACCACTCAGCCCGTGAGATGAACGTTCAAAGCCAACCTTTCTTCTGCCATTGAATTCAGATAAAGCAAAAGGCATTAATTAGATCACGCTCCAAACACCAGCTTTCATACTCTGGGATAGATTTAGGGCTCCTGGAAATGAGAAGCTAACAATAACAGCGGCTCGGGCCAGGAAAGGGCAGACCCAGGGATGGACTCCCGCCCACGGGCGCTGCCCGGAGGCTCAGCACACAAGGGGCCGGCCCACCTCCACCTCTGCTCCCAAGCTGTCCAGCCCCGTCCTGACCCTTAGCGCCTCTGGCCAGGATCCGACGGCCCTGAGTTTTCTGCGAACAGTGATGAGGAGAAGGGAACACTCTGTCCCAGCGATCCGTGGCAGGCATGGGTTTTTGCCCTTGGCAACTTCCTTAGATGGCTGAAAGATTTAAAGACTCCAACCGAGTGCACTGCTCTGACTTCCCCCTTTCTCAGAACGCCTTCTCTACAGCCCGACCTCTGGTTTCCATCCCCCGGCACTCCAGTAACACTGCCCTTTCCAAGGTCATCAGCAACCTCATTCTGAATAAATCTCAAGACAGGTTCTCTGCTCTCCTCCTCCTTCACCACACTCTCCTTCCTAAAAGGCCCTCCTGGCTTCCCTCAAACTGCGAGCTCTTTTCTCCTGACTTGCCACCTTTCTGCCAACTCTTTCCAACTCATCTTCTTCTCTGACACTTCCGAGTGGTGGCTGTCCCACTAAGTGTAACCCTTCTCCTCTTCCTCCTCCATCTCTTCCATCCTTCCCTTCCCCTCCTCCTCCGCCTTCCTCTTTTTCCTCCTCTTTCTCTTCTCCTTCTTATTCCTCCTCTACTTCCTCTTTTTCTACATACTCACACCCTCAGTAATTGCTTCTGCTGCAGGACCACTCACAACTCCCCAGAGGAACGTTCATCCTCAGCTGTGACAAGCTCCGGGCACTGCCACAGTCCTCTCCTTTGGCCACTGGGCTACAATCCTGACCTGCCCCTACTCAGGATGGGGCAAATCCCGACAGAAAAAATACCTTTTGTTTGGAGATCAGTGAATCTACCTTTCTAACGCTCTCTCTTTGAACCTCAAAATCAATGTTTGGCTTGAAAATGAAATTCAGAGCCTGGTTGATGTAAATTCCCTTCCTGTCCTTTAGTTCCATCAGGCTAAAATTGATGCTGAGCCTGAAGTGCTCCCTTCAAAGCTCCTTCCAAACTGTTTGCCTCAGTCCCATTGCTTTCTACTTCTTAACTTTAAATTTAGCACCACCCTCTTGACTTGACAGCATTCACAGAACAGCGGATTGCCATTTCTTACTCCAAGAAACCTTCCCGACCCAGGGATCATGCCCGAGTCTCTTGCATCTCCTGCATTGGCAGAGGGATTCTCTACCACTAGTACCACCTGGGAAGTCTCCCTATTACATCATCCAGGGGCAGAAAGATGCCTGCAAGAGAGCCCTTGTTCTCACTGAAGGGGTGAGGTAGGCTCAGCTTATACAGAATTACAGACTATGATCAGGGTTTAGAAAGAGGTTTACAGATGCTACGATGAGGGGGTAACAGGAGAAACTGACCACGTCCCAAGGTTTAGGGGAAAGGGTGCACAAAAGCTGAGGTTTGAAAGATGAGAAGCAGTCCACCGTCACAGAGTCTAGTGGGAAGGACATTCCAGGAAGCAAACATGGTGTGTGCAGCGGTCCTGCGCCGAAAGGAATCTTGACGCACTTGAGGGTCAGAGGAAAAGGCCAGGACGACTGGACTGCAGAGAGTGGGCTCAGGCTTAGCAATGAGCTGGAGTTGAATCAAGTAGGGCATTATGGAGCTGAGAATATCCATCTTCATCTCCCCTTACACAGATATTACAAAGGCTTCCCTGGTAGCTGAGCAGTAAAGAATCTGGCTGCAATGTAGAAGACACAGGTCCAATCCCTGGGTCAAGTAGATCCCCTGGAGAAGGAAATGGCAACCCACTCCAGTATTCTTGCCTGGAGAAACCCACAGACAGAGGAGCCTGGTGGGCTGCAGCCCATGGGGTCACACAGAGTCTGACGCGACCGAGAGACTGAGCCAACACCGCCACAAGGCTGTAACTCAGCTGCTTTACTCGCCTTTAAGCATCTCCCGGGGGTGGCTTTACTCGCCTTTAAGAATCTCACAGGAGTGCAGCGGATTCGCAACACGTGTCAGTTTCAGATGCGCACAGAGTAGCTCAGTTACACACACATGTATCTCTGCTTTTTCGAGTTCTTTCCCCATTTATTACAGAATATGGAGTAGACGTCACTGTGCTATCCATTAGGCCGTTTCTGATTATCTATCTTGTTTTAAATTTACTTTTATTGGAGAACAGCTGTACAATGTTGTCTTAGCTTTGCTTGTAAAGTGAATCGACGTTATACCCACACATGCCCACTCTCTTGCAGATTCTTTTCCCACGTAGGTCATTGCAGAGTGCTGAGTCATTCCCCGTGCTCTATGGTGGGTCCTTATTAAGGCTGACAAACTGGGAGACTGAGATGGACATATACACGCTACTGTACGTCTGTTTTATATACAGTAGCGTGTATACGTCCATCTCAGTCTCCCAGTTTATCCCTCCCCCATTACCCGTAGGGGGTAATGTCTTTTGCATCTTCAATGATTTTAACCTTGACGTGACCCGAGTCGCCGTGAATGCAGAAGACATTCTGCATTCTGGGTGGGGAGAGATGCTCAGGAACCGGCCAAGAGACACAGCAACTCCTTGAAGGAGCGCGGTCAGTGGGAGGGATTATGACCTGTCTGTCAAGCAAGACTTGGCACCTCTCCCCTGACAGGGAAAGATTAAGCCATCTCTAAAAACTGCAATCTAGGTCTCCAACTTTATCTGTCCCGCATATTTCTCTGATGATTTTCCCAAGAACTCCTTCCGTAAGATTGCCATGGAGGGACTTCCCGGGAGGTTCCATGGTTCAGATGTCACCCTCAAAGCTGGGGGTGCAGGTTTGATCCCCGGTCCGGGAGATGAGATCCCACATGTCTCACAGCCAAAAAATCAAAACATCAATACGGTAACAAATTCAAAAAAGGCTTTTAAAATGGTCCATATCAAAAACAAAAAAAACTCTAAAAAATATTCCTATGGAAATACTAAAACATAGTTACACAAAAATCCTAAAAGAAGAGGTTATGTGCATTGGCTTGACCTTGCAAATGGTCATCCCCAATGGGAGAGGAACAGATTCAGGAAACCCACATGAAAAAAGCAGGCTCTTGGGTCCGTGTTCTCATATAATGCAAACGCAACCACAATGACAAGGGTTGCCACACCTGACAAAGCAATGCGGGAAACAGCCAGCCTGGCGAGAAAGCCCCTGGGGGAAAGGGTGGTAGAGTCTGCTCACCCCAGGCGGTGAGAGACAGGCTTGAGGCTGCCCTCTGCCCCAGCTCGGAGGGACAGGTCGTTTCAGGTTCCAGCAAGCCCAGTCCGGTCACAGGCAGCAAACAGCACAGTCAGAAGGAGTGAGTGACTGCCGCCTGTGTGAGTGTGTGTTGGCCCTATAGCCTGGTCGACCAGTTGCCAGCTGGCAGTCAAGTTGAAATTCTCTTCTTAAAGAGAAACCAGCACGCCCTTTACATAGACCAGAATCCTTCCTTCTGGTTTAAGCCCCCGCCCCCCAGAAAACCATCCTGAGCTTTGCAAACCTAAGTAAAAACACAACTCTCCCCTCACCCTGCCGACTTCCCTGCCCTCCCCAGCAGGCATCTGCAAATCCCTCCTGGGCACAGGCGCAAAACACTTGCCAATCCTCCTTTTGGAGATTTGTGGGGCAACCAGCCAACTGGCTGCCCGCAGGTTATTCACACTGCAATAGGAAACAAATTTCTTGCTGCAGTTATCCTTCAATGTCGACTGTTTACCCCAGGAATAAACTAATTGCTGCTGTAAAACACCCTTTCCCACACTGTCCAGCACACATCTGTAAATTCCAAGAGGGATGGGGGTGAGCCAGTTGCCAGTTGGCTTCTGGAAGGGAATGGCAATTGGCCAACTGGAAGCCAGTTTATTATTCATGGTGGAAGAGAATTTGAACTTCTTATTGCAAATACCCTGCATGCTTCAGCATTGGCCTTTGAAGCACACAACTTGGACCTTAATTTGTAATAAGTCTATGTTTACTGCTGGCTGTGGACTGGTTGTAGAGGCATAGGAAAGGGGAGACAGTATCATACCTCACATATTTACTGAATACCTACAAAATGCCAGGTGGCACGTTGGATGCTGACGACTGGACATGAGAGGTTTGTTATTCTTAGAGGAATTCTCAGAAGTGGGGTAGAATCCATGCTCTCCATTGTTGCCAACTATTAGACCTGTAAGTGCAGTTTTGTTCCAAATACTCACTCAATTGCTCTCCCTTACACTTTCATCATCAAGACTGGGGGTCTCACCAAGGTGTTATATGGTGCTTGGCAAGAGCATCTCCTGAACTAGCTCACCTTCAGAAGGTCTATGCTCTTGTGCCTTCGAACAAACTGTCTGTTGTTATTCTTTAGTCATGAAGTTGGGTCTGACTCTTTTCAACCCCATGGACTACAGCCCACCAGGCTCCTCTGTCCATGGGATTTCCCAGGCAAGCATACTGGAGTGGGTCGCCATTTCCTTCTCCAGGGGATCTTCCCAACCCAAGAACCGAACCCACATCTCCTGTACTGGCATGCAGACTGTTTACCAATGAGCCACCAGGGAAGCCCCACAAACAAACTATCAGATCAGATCAGATCAGTCGCTCAGTCGTGTCCAACTCTTTGCGACGCCATGAACTGCAGCAGGTTTCTGCCTAAAAGCCCTCTCTTCTGCTTCTCTGATTATGAAAAGCATAACAAATCTCTGAAGACCCAGCCCAACGCTGTCTACTGTCTCCTTACCAGCATCCTATAAGGATACAGTAGCAAAACCTACAAAGGACCACAGTGAGCCCAGGCTTGTGAAGATGGAAACCAGGAAGTCCCCAGGGCCCAGCACTTTTCACTCTGTCTTCCCTACACTGCAAGCTATCTTTATCCTCTGCTGCTCTCTGCCTCTTTCCTGGCTCTTCTCTGAGGTGACCAGCTTCAGATTGTTGGGTCCAATGGAGACTGTAGCCTTGTGGCTGTATCACCTTCAAGGTCTGCTGGTCATCACCAGAAATTACGCTCTCCATGTTGCTTACTCAACGAAGACTCTACCACACTCCTGATCTACAGTGGACGGATCCTCCTCGGGTCGGGTGTCTTAGCTGTGGCTGGAAGCCTGGGTTCCGAGACCCTAGACCCTACCGTTTCAGTAAAGCCATGGACAGGTTCAGGGAAAGCTTTGTGAGCAACACAATGTTCTGTAAATTTCCACACTCCAGGGGTCACTAATGTACGTGCCTGTCGCCCCAACCCAAACACACACGCTCCAGTCCATCACACCACCTACGCCCCTGCGGGTGCACAGGTTAACTTCCTGCCTGCTGGCCCACTGGCACAGCCCACCGCAAATAAAGAGGCTTTCAATCAAGGTTTATTGAGTAAACCATTTAAAAATATAAACCGGATTGTGGAACTCGCTTGCTTAAACACGTCAGTGGCTTCCTGTTGTCTCTAAAATAAAATCCAAACTTCCTTTCATGACCTCAAAGGCCCAGAGGGGCTGGGACCCTCCAGGGCTCGTGTCAATCAGATGTCTCTCGCCTCCTCCTTTCCCAGTGCTCAACCACACTGCTGTTTTATTTCCTCTAACACATCAACACCAGGCTCAGGACCCTGACAGGCCTTCTTCCCTCCGCCTGGAATGTTCTCTTGTTCTTTTCAAAGCTGGCTTCTGCCCATTCCTGCTTCGGAATCCAGCTTAAATGTTGCCTCATGGGCAAAGCCTTTCCTGACGAACCTCCCGGTCCCATGGTCCTCGCACTCAGTCTGCCCCGTGTGGTGTGTGCACAGTGTTCATCGCCGTTGGGGACTGTTATTCAGCTGGTTTATTTACTCCTCTCCTGTCTTCGTCCCAGGTGGACCGTAAGCTCCACAAAGTTATAGACATGTCTCTTTCCTCATCACCCATGGAGGTGGAGTGCTCAGCAATAAATACTTGTTGGTGGATGAATGTATTGGAGGATGATTTGAATTCTGATTTGATCACGGATAGTGACCTTGGACCGGATGTGTCTCCTTTTAAAAAATAATTACTTTATTTCACTTTTTGAATGCATTTATTATTGAAGGATAGTTGATTTACAACCTTGTGTTAATTTCTGCTGTGCTCCTAAGTGTCAGTTTCCACTTCTACAAAATCAGGAGACTCCAGAGCTGATATAAAGATTATTCTAATTCACCTGAAAACTACTCAATCCTTCCTCCCTCAGATGATTTCCCTAATTAACTAACCTATCTCATTCTGACATCAAATGCCTACGCTGACATATTATTTTGCGGTTATGCTCTCAGTTATCATAAGGTCTCTGGACACAGGATGCAGCAGTTCTTGAAGAAAGAGAGAAATCTGGGTGACCTGGAATTTTTGAGACTCCTGAAATATCTTTTAAGAGGATAGAAATTCCTAAATATGGAATGTTTATAAAAACATGTTTATAAAAAGCATGATATTAATAAAATAGCAATGCTTCTATTGAGCACGTTCATGTTTTAAATGCAGAAATGTACAATGCAATGTAGCTATGCTATGTGTAGAAAACTGCCCATAATTCCTTCAACAAAAGCATTCGTCAGGGGCTTACTGAGTGTCAGTTGTGGGCAATAAAGACCACTGCATGCACACTCAGTCATATCCAACTCTTTGTGACCAGGCCCCTCTGTCCATTAAACATCACTGTCCACCTGCTATTTCAATTAATATGACAAAATCCGAGTGACTGACTGTTGTTTTGGGGATCCCAGCGAACCATGACACCCAATGCTTACATCCTATGAGAGACCACCCACACTGAGAATGAGCTGGGCCATAGGACCTTCTTTGACCAACAGGACATTCAGGAAGAGTAATGCAATGAATAAGACACTTGAGAGCCCCTTGGACTGCAAGAAGATCCAACCAGTCCATCCTAAAGGAGATCAGTCCTGAATATTCATTGGAAGGACTGACACTGGAGCTGAGGCTCCAATGCTTTGGCCACCTGATGCAAAGAGCCAACTCACTGGAAAAGACCCTGAGGGCAAAAGAAGAAGGGGGCAGCAGAGGATGAGATGGTTGGATGGCATCACTGATGCAACAGACATGAACTTGAGCAAACTCCAGGAAGTAGTGGAGGAAAGAGGAGCGTGGTGAGCCACAGTCCATGAGGTTGCAAAGAGTCAGACACGACTTAGAGACTAAACAACACCAAGATACTCTGGAGCACAAGGATACGGAAGAAAGCGAGCTGTGTGCTGGCATCTCCACGTGGCCCTCGAGAGCTGCCTAGCTTCCTGACGGTTTTTCAATTGTGATTTTAAGAGGTTATGGTCTTTTCATAAACTGATCTTTCTTTAGAGTAATCTGAGCAATCTTCTATTCCCTGTAGCCTTGACAGTCACACGGAAACAAATTTCAAACAGGAAATGATTTCCACTACGGAAAGTTTACCTAAGGATGATTATGACTTTTCTAGCTCCTTTTAACAAGGGTTAAATTTCCAATAAGCAGGTTCCCATGCTTATTAGGTGGAGGCAATAAACGGGGAAAAGCCTGGGAAAATGTTTTCCAGGATAGTTTTCTACCCAGAACAACTTGATACTTGACCAAATAATTTGAATTATCTCCACTACTAGACTGTCAAAATGCTGGATTTCAAGTGTGAGGGCCCAGGGTCATCTTCAGACACTTGTTTCCAGGAACTCTCCATTTGATCCAGTTTCCCTGGTGTGTGAGTATGCATTGTACACATGGTAACTCACCACTAAAAATGCGTATCACTTGTGAGCAGCCATATCAAACCTTACAAATCTAGAAGGGAAATGATTAAGCTAGTCGAGGGGGAGGGGAGACATCAGTGCTGCAAGAGAGATTAATCCGACAAATAAATTTTTATATCGAACCTGACTTTGATTAGACGATTTGAACCCTTAGAATAATTTACTTTGGTTTCTCTTTGTCAGATTTATGAAGTTCTCCCCCTTTAAAAAAATGTGTATATTGCTGAAAGATTGTAAAATTTAATAGCAAACAGATTACACACTTAGGAATAGACTAAGCACAATTAGGGCGCACATTCCTCCCACTCCTATAAATAACTCGGTTTCCTTTCCGTGTCTGCAAATTTCATTAGAGTGGTGGAAAAAAAGCTGGGGAGAGGAAGGAGGAAAAAAAGAACAGCCCTCTCCCTCACCGCAAAGTACAGATCCGCTCACTCAATCAGGGGCTTTGTGCTAGGCAGGAGCGGGCTTGAGGGGCACCCCCTCCCCTATCACGGACCACTAGCCTTGGAAAGAGACTTTTCGACATATGGATTTGAAATTCACCTGCTAAAAAGATCACATAAATCTTGGCTATTCAGCAAGCAACCTGCTTCCTCGGCTCCTCCACAGGGTACTGCAGTGATCTGACAGCAAAGGTTTTGTCCCACACCCCCTCAATTTTAAGCTGTATATACTTTGGACAAGCGACCTAATTTAGCAGTTATGGTTATTTCATATCTGTGAAGAGAACAACAACCAAATAAAACTCCAGCTTCTCAATTATTAGAAGTCAAAGCAAGTATTAGTGAGAGGACAGTGCTTGGAAAGGGTCAAAGTCTGGAAGTGTCCCCTCCCCCAGACCTCTCCAAGAAAATGTCCACACCAAAACATATTTGGAACATGTTGGGAGCATATTGGCTTTATGTTCAGTTCTTGGATGGGGTCTGTTTATATAAAGTGAAGGGAAGAATTTGTATCATGTGAAGCAAAAAAGCACTCCTTCATCATTATCTGGATATTTCAAGCACTTGGGTAAGTTACTGATCTAAATTTGTGTGAGAACTTGCATTTAATCTTAAAATTCTAATCTGGCTACTAGGGGCACCCAAAACACCAAGCCACTCCCTAATAAAATCTGTAGAGCTTGATTTCATGCCTTGGCCTCAAAAAAAAAAAAAAAAATTGAAAAAACACAGTAAATGTGACACAAAGCACTAAGAAGAATTGAGACAAAAAGCAAAGATTTCCTGATGCTTGCATGCACTAGGGATGCACTAGGGATATGAGTAGCTCAGTCGTGTCTCTTTGCGACCAAATGGACTATAGCCCATCAGGCTTCTCTGTCCAAGGAATTCTCCAGGCAATTCATTAGCGATATTTGATGACAAAGAATAGAAACCCATTTTAACAAGGTCAACTAAAGGAAGAAGTCATTGCTAGCATGTATCTTGTAAGGAGTAAATATCTAGGGTATATAAAGAATTCCTATGAAACAATAGTAAAAGAAACAACTTGATTTAAAAAATGGGCAAAAGACTCGAATAGACATTTTTCCAAAGAAGATATACAAGCGTGCGAAAGGCATTCAACATCACCGATCACTGTTGTTGTTCATGTTCTTTAGTGTGTAAGTCACGGTCTCTTTTGCAACCCCATGGACTGCAGCCCTCCAGGCTTCTCTGTCCGTGGGGTTCTCTAGCCAAGAATGCTGAGGTCGGTGGTCATTTCCTTCTCCAGGGCATCTTCCCAACCCAGGAATGAAACCCATGTCTTCTGCACTGGCAGACAGATTCTTTACTACTGAGCCACCAGGAAAACTCCATATGGTACCTAGAGTAACCAGTCCCAAAGGAAGTAAACCCTGGACATTCGTTGGAAGGACTGATGTTGAAGCTGAAGCTCCAATACTTTGGCCACCTGGTGCTAAGAGCCTACTTATTGGAAAATAACCTGATGCTGGGAAAGATTCAGGGTAGAAGAAGGGGATGACAGAGGATGAGATGGTTGGTTGGCATCCCTGATTCAATGGACGTGAGTTTGAGCAAGCTCTGGGAGATTGTGAAGGACAAGGAAGCCTGGTGTGCTGCAGTCCATGTGGTCACAAAGAGTCGGACATGGCTTAGCGACTGAATAACAACAAAATAAAAAAACAAGAGTAATCGAATCCACAGAGACAGAAGTCGAAGGGTGGTTCCAAGGGTTAGTACAAGGAGAGGACAGAGAGCTGTTGTTTAAAGCAGGGATCCCCAGGCCGGGCCATGGCCTGTGAGGAGCCAGGCTGCGTGAAAGGAGGTGAGCGGGGCGCAAGGGAGCCAAGCTTCATCTGTATTTATAACCGCTCTTCACTGCCCCCAGATGGGACCACCGAGTCTCAAGAAAACGACCTCAGGGCTCCCCGTGAGTCTGACACCTGTGAGAGACCCTGAGTCAAGGAACCCACTTAGCCCATGCCCAGACTCTTAACCCACTGAACATGTGAGATAATAAATGTGCATTATTTTAAGCCATCGAGTTGATGACAATTTGCTATACAGCAACAGACAACTGATGCCTGCCCCATTCTAGTCTATAGATGAGCCTCCTCCACCAGGACTGTAGCTTCTGTATTTACCTGAAATGCAGTCTGCACCTGGCCACAGCATTGACTCCAGATACCCAACTGCTCCTCACAGGCAACCACACTGGCCTCTGAATCTCAGCTCCTTACCCCCAGGAGCACCCAACCAGCCAGCTAGTGTGAGAGCCATTCATTAAAGCAGACAGGCACCTGCTGCCAACAAGCTGTACCCACCTGTCATCAGGACTGTGCTGGAGGGTCAGTTCAGTTCAGCGCTCAGTCATGTCTGACTCTTTGCAACCTCATGGACTGCAGCACACCAAGCCTCCCTGTCCATCACCAACTCGTGGAGCTTGCTCAAACTGATGTCCATTGAGTCCGTGAGGCCATCAAACTACCTCATCCTCTGTCATCCCCTTCTCCTCGTACCCTCAATCTTTCCCAGCAACAGAGTCTTTTCCAATGAGTCAGCTCTTTGCATCAAGTGGCCAAAGTATGGGAGCTTCAGCTTCAGCATCAGTCCTTCCAATGAACACCCAGGACTGATTTACCTTAGGATGGATTGGGTGGATCTCCTTGCAGTCCAAGGGACTCTCAAGAATCTTCTCCAACACCCACAGTTCAAAAGTATCAATTCTTCAGTACTCAGCTTTCTTCACAGTCCAACTCTCACATCCACACATGACCACTGGAAAAACCATAGCCTTGACTAGACGGATCTTTGTTGGCAATGTCTCTGCTTTTTAATAAGCTGTCTAGGTTGGTTATAACTTTCCTTCCAAGGAATAAGCGTCTTTTAATTTTATGGCTGCAGTCACCATCTGCAGTGATTTTGGAGCCCAGAAAAATAAAGTCTGACACTGTTTCCACTGTTTCCCCATCTGTTTCCCATGAAGCGATGGGACCAGATGCCATGATCTTAGTTTTCTGAATGTTGAGTTTTAAGCCAACTTTTTCACTCTCCTCTTTCACTTTCATCAAAGAGCTCTTTAGTTCTTCTTCGCTTTTGGCCATAAGGATAATGTCATCTGCATATCTGAGATTATTGATATTTCTCCCAGCAATCTTGATTCCAGCTTGTGATTCATCCAGCCCAGCATTTCTCATGATGTACTCTGCATGTAAGTTAAATAAGCAGGTTGACAATATACAGCCTTGATGCACTCCTTTTCCTATCTGGAACCAGTCTGTTGTTCCATGTCCAGTTTTAACTGTTGCTTCCTGACCTGCATATAGACTACTCAAGAGGTAGGTCAGGTGGTCTGGTATTCCCATCTCTTTCAGAATTTTTCAGTTTGTGGTGATCCACACAGAGAGAGGCTTTGGCATAGTCAATAAAGCAGAAATAGATGTTTTTCTGGAACTCTCTTGCTTTTTCAATGATCCAATGGATGCTGTCAATTTGATCTATGGTTCCTCTGCCTTCTCTAAAATCAGCTTGAACATCTGGAAGTTCATGGTTCACATATTGCTGAAGCCTGGCTTGGACAATTTTCAGCATTACTTTGCTAGCATGTGAGATGAATGCAATTGTGCAGTAGTTTGAACATTTTTTGGCATTTCCTTTCTTTGGGTTTGGAATGAAAACTGACCTTTTCCAGTCCTGTGGCCACTGCTGAGTTTTCCAAATTTGCTGGCATATTGAGTGCACGACTTTAACAGCATCATCTTTTAAGATTTGAAATAGCTCAACTGGGATTCCATCACCTCCACTAGCTTTGTTTGTAGTGATGCTTCCTAAGGCCAACTTGACTTCACATTCCACGATGTCTGGCTCTAGGTGAAGGATCACACCATCATGATTATCTTGGTCATGAAGGTCTTTTTTGTGCAGTTCTTCTGTGTATTCTTGCCACCTCTTCTTAATATCTTCTGCTTCTGTTAGGTCCATACCATTTCTGTCCTTTATCGAGCCCATCTTTGCATGAAATGTTCCCTTGGTGTCTCTAATTTTCTTGAAGAGATCTCTAGTCCTTCCCATTCTGTTGTTTTCCTCTATTTCTTTGCATTGATCACTGAGGAAGGCTTTCTTATCTCTTCTTGCTATTCTTTGGAACTCTGCATTCAGATGCTTATATCTTTCCTTTTCTCCTTTGCTTTTTGCTTCTCTTCTTTTCATAGCTATTTGTAAGGCCTCCCCAGACAGTCATTTTGCTTTTTTGCATTTCTTTTCCATGGGATGGTCTTGATCCCTGTCTCCTGTACAATGTCACGAACCTCCGTCCATAGTTCATCAGGTTCTCTATCTATCAGATCTAGGCCCTTAAATCTATTTCTCACTTCCACTGTATAATCATAAGGGATTTGATTTAGGTCATACCTGAATGGTCTCGTGGTTTTCCCTACTTTCTTCAATTTAAGTCTGAATTTGGCAATAAGGAGTTCATGGTCTGAGCCACAGTCAGCTCCGGGTCTTGTTTTTGCTGACTGTGTAGAGCTTCTCCATCTTTGGCTGCAAAGAATATAATTAATCTGATTTCAGTGTTGATCATCTGGTGATGTCCATGTATAGAGTCTGCTCTTGTGTTGTTGGAAGAGGGTGTTTACTATGACCAGTGTGTTCTCTTGGCAAAACTCTATTAGTTTTTGCCCTGCTTCATTCCGTACTCCAAGGCCAAATTTGCCTGTTACTCCAGGTGTTTCTTGACTTCCTACTTTTGCATTCCAGTCCCCTATAATGAAAAGGACATCTTTTTTGGGTGTTAGTTCTAAAAGGTCTTTTAATTCACTGATTCCTAGAATGTTGATGTTCACTCTTGCCATCTCCTATTTGACCACTTCCAATTTGCCTTGATTCATGGCCCTGACATTCCAGGTTCCTATGCAATTTTGCTCTTTAAAGCATCGGACCTTGCTTCTATCACCAGTCACATCCACAACTGGGTGTTGTTTTTGCTTTGGCTCCGTCTCTTCATTCTTTCTGGAGTTGTTTCTCCACTGATCTCCGGTAGCATATTGGGCACCTACCGACCTGGGGAGTTCCTCTTTCAGTGTCCTATCTTTTTGCCTTTCCATACTGTTCATGGGGTTCTCAAGGCAAGAATACTGAAGGGGTTTGCCATTCCCTTCTCCACTTGTAGTGGACGGTAGAGTCTCATTTTTAGGAGATAGTAGCCCAGGAGGCCGTGACCAGTGTCTTTAGTCACACTGTCCTCTCACTGCTTTTGCTTTCTTTTGAAGTAAAGTTGAGAGGGAGGGGATATATGGACACATATAGCTGATTCAGGCTTCACTAGTGGTAGAGAACCCACCTGCCAATGCAGGAAACATAAGAGACACAAGTTTGATCACTGCGTCAGGAAGATTCTCTGGAGGAGGGCATGGCAACCCACTCCAGTACTCTTGCCTGGAGAATCCCATGGACAGAGGAGCTTGGTGGGTCCATGGGGTCACAGGGTCAGACACAACTGAAGCTTGAATGCACTGCTGATTTACTGGGTTGTGCAGCAGAAACTAAAATAACATGGTGAAGCAGTCATACTCCAGTTTAAATAGAGAAATGAATTTGAAAACAGGATTATTATCAAAGTTGCCAGGAGACTTCAGAATCCTTCTCCATGAATGAAAGAAATAGTAAAAGTAATAATAACAGTAGTCACATTATCTAAGCTTTGCAATGAACTAAATAATTAAAACTAAGGAAACTGTACAAGCAATATCCACAATACCTCATCTTACAACTAAAATCTTACTTTTTTATATTTAAATATTACAGTGGACTTCACAGGTGCCTGAAATTAAATTAGTGCCCAAGGTAAGTCTTCTTGTTTAAAAAACTTACCAAATGGTGAAATATTCACAGTATGGTCAGTTCAGCTTCCATTAGAATAGCTGTTCATAGGGCTTCCCTGGTGGCTCAGATGGTAGAGAAGTCACCAGCAATGCAGGAGACCCGGGTTCGATCCCTGCGTCAGGAAGACCAACTGGAGAAGAGAATGACTACCCAGTCGGTATTCTTGTCTGGAGAATCCCACGGACAGAGGAGCCTGGCTGCAGTCTGTGGGGTCACAAAGAATCAGATACAACTGAGCGACGACGCTCACACAAACACACGCACACAAAAATCATCCAATAACCCCCATATTACCAGTTTTTTCTTTTGAATGTATCTTGGCTAGCTGCCTAAAATCCTTTTTCAAAAGAAGTCTTTCTAAAACAAAGGGAGAAGTGTTCTTCTCTTTTCTACAGGCCTGTTTATTGAGGTGTTTTGAAAATATAACCAGTGGGGAAGCAGAACTGAAATGCTTGGGACCCTGGCTTTGCCTAGAAGCCTGTTTTTCCCATTCTATTTTATTTTTCATTGAAGTATAGTTGATTTACAGTGCTGTACCGGTCTCTGCTGTACAGGGACATGACTCAGTTATTCACCTATACACATTCCTTTTTAAATATTATTTTCCATTATGTTTTTTTTAAGCTGCTCCTAAATAAAACTCGGCAGCAGCCATCTGCACAGAGATGTGTTCTGCTTAAACCAGTAGGTAATGTGTTAAATTCTTTATTGTTTCCAAACACAGAGCAGACTTCTACCTCTTCTCCAAAAATGTTGCATAATTAATAAAATTCATATCATCAAACCAACTCTTTGCTCTTTTTTGCTTGCAAAAGTCATAGTTTATTTTCCTATTCTTCCTTTGAAGAAAGACACTGGTGATAGATGGTAGATGACAGTCCAGGAATTCCACCAAAACGACAGCACACGCCCTGTGAGCAGCTGGGGCTGGCAGAGGGCCTGTCTTCTGTGCACATCGAGGGCAAGGCAGCCAATGGAAAGAACCGGTCACATCCGAGCATGCCACGGACCCAAAGGGCATCTGCTCTGGGCATCTCGCACACACAAACACAGCTGCGTGAGGCCAGTCTGGCCTGCACAAACAGGACAACAGGTGGGACAGCTTTGACGAACTGCAGCTGAAAACTCCTCAGCAAACCCCTGTGTCTGATGTCACCTCTTTAGATTCGGTGCAGCAGGCAGGCCCCGGATGGAAGGCACAGGAGGGCGGGGCCGGCCCGTTCACAGGGCGCGGGCAGCAGCCGTGGAAGGAGGCTCAGAGCCACCAGCACTGTCCCCACCTCCTGTGCTCCAGCAGCTGGGCTTGCGCAACCGCCCGGGCCACACCGGCATCCTCGCTTGGGCCGCGTACGACACAGGGGCAGTCTCTCGCAAGAAAGACAACTGTGCTTGCTTTTTCCTTCCCACGATGAGTTGGCTTTTCAGTCTGAGAAGAGGGAGAACCTCAAGTCTGAAAGTTTCCACCTAGGATTCCATTATTGGAATTTACACAGAGCACGATGGTGGGATGCGTCCATGCCTGGGATCTTGAGCGTCTCATAGATATGCAGCTACATCTCTACATCCATACAGCTATCTAGATATCTAGACAGATGACAGATAGATATCAATAGATAGATGATAGGTAGATGGATGATGGAAAAGATACATAGATGGTAGATAGATGATAGAAAGACAGATATCAATACATAGATGCTAGACAGATAGTAGACAGATGACAGAAAGACGATTAATAGATGGAAAGATAGACAGACAGACAGATGGAGGACAGATGCAGTACTCAGCTACGTCCCTGGGTTTTTTCCCTCTGAAGGACTGATGTAACGTAGAGCCCTCGGCTCTAACTGCTAGAGGGAAGATGAAATACCATCATCCTTGAGCTCTACAAACCTTCACCATGCTTCACTCAGCAACACCCAGGAGACACTCCAGGAATCCTTGAGCACCTCTGACCAGCGAGTCTGAGGCTTTTTCACTCTAATTTTTATTGGAGTGCAGCGGCTTTACAATGCTGTGTTGGTCTCTCCCCCAGCACAGTGAGCCAGCCGCATGTGTACATGCATCCCTCCCTTTCGGGCTTCGTCCCATTTGGTCGCCACAGCACACTGAGCAGAGTGCCTGAGCTCTGCAGCGTATTCTCATTTGTTGTCCATTCTATATTAATACATCCTATCAACAGTTTATATGTGCCGATCCCAATCTCCCAATTTCTCCCACCCCCGCCTTCCTCCCTTGGTGTCCGTACATTTGTTCTCTACGTCTGTGTCTCTATTCCTGCTTTGCAAATAGGATTATCTATACCATTTTTCTAGTTTGCGCATATATGCATTTGATGGGCTCCATGAAGACAGGAACCAACCCCATGTGATTTTTTGATGACCATATCCACATCAGCTGCAACAATGTTCTGGAACTCAGGAGATAGTCAGAAAATACTTCCTGAATGAATGAATAAACGTCATAGCAAGATATGATGGGACGTTAGGTAGCAAAATCATTCTATTTCCACATATGATGGAGTCTCAAAACCCAGGACTCAGGTTTCCCAATTCAGTTCACATTCAGTGAGCAAAACTTAGTCAAATTAGTAAAACAAAAGCTTAAAATTTGTTAATAAAAATAGGCTCATAGCACTGTTCCTTAGTATCATTAGTGCTAACCAGGGCCGGATCCAAGAGAGCTTCATAAAGATCTCATAGAAGATTAACAGGGCATCTCAGAGGTAAGAGATCAGCTAAGAAATAATAAATAAGTGTCAGTCACTCAGTTGTGTCCAACTCTTTACAAACTCATGGACTGTAGCCCACCAGGTTCCTCTGTCCATGGAATTCTCCAGGCGAGAATATTGGAGTGGGTTGCCATTTCCTTCTCTAGGAGATCTTCCCAACCTAGGGATGGAACCATGGTCTCCTGCAATGCAGGTGGATTCTTCATTATCTGAGCCACCATGGAAGCCCCCATCAAAGAGGAAATTTCCAACGTGTAGTGAAAATTCAGCAAGTCAATTGTAGAGAAGAGAAAGGCTAATATAACTTGTTTTAATGAATCCAGGGGAGAAAAGATGTTTCTGTATGCTATACGACTATAATTATATTCATTTTCTTTCTTCTTTCAACATTTTGTATTTCAAATTTGTTACCTGGGGTGAGGAAAAAAAAAAACATGTCTCCTAATAAAAAGGAAGGAGAGGAGAGAGGCAGAGGGAGATGTGGGTGCGAAGAGGGAACAGGAGAGGGAAGGAAAAGACCTCATAAAATGAAACAAGACAGGCGAGTTCTTCATAGCTCTAAAACTGTTAACTGAAAATGGATAAAAGTCCTATCAACCAGCTGTTTTGTTTCCATGACACTAAACACTACTGGTTTTACTTCTTCAGAGAATATCTTGAACTGATTAGTTACTGTGGCATCATATCGACGTGCCACCGTGTGAACAAGGAAGACAGCACACAGGCTCGGGGGACCCCGGGCTGTGCGGGAGACTCACTGCCTCCAGGAGACCAGGCCCCAGAGCTCACTGTGAGCCTCGTCCGGGGATGCTCACGGCGAGCCTCATCCGGGGACACTATGCTATGCTATGCTAAGTCACTTCAGTCGTGTCCAACTCTGTGTGACCCCATAGACGGTAGCCTACCAGGCTCGGATTCTCCAGGCAAGAACACTGGAGTGGGTTGCCATTTCCTTCTCCAATGCATGAAAGTGAAAAGTAAAGTGAAGTCACTCAGTCGTGTCCGACTCTTAGCGACCCCATGGACTGCAGCCTACCAGGATCCTCTGTCCATGGGATTTTCCAGGCAAGAGTACTGGAGTGGGGTGCCATTGCCTTCTCGTGGCCTTCAAAACCTTCTCCAGAGGATCCCTCTGTTCCGGTCAGGGGACGGTATCTGAGACTCAGGAGTGTGGACCCCGGGTTCTAGTACCCATCCGTTCAACAAACAGACCTGCAAACTGAAACATGTACTATCAACGCTCCAACACTCCTTGTCTTCTGCAACAACTGGGATAACGATTTCTGTCTTATTTATTCACAGCATAAGAAAGCCTAGGTTAGGAATGTGTATTTTCTAAATTAGTGAAAAGTGGTGTTATTGATAAAGGCCATGTGTGGGGGTGAGAAGGTTGGAGGAGGGCACAGTGGGGGACTTAGGGACGGACGTGTGCACACGGCTATATTTAAAATGGATAACCAACAAGGATCTCCTGTATAGCACAGGGGACTCCGCTCAGTGTTATGTGGCAGCCTGGACGGGAAGGGAGTTCGGGCGAGAGTGGGTACGTGTGTGTACGGCTGAGTCCCTTCGCTGTCCACCTGAAACCATCACAACATTGTTAATCGGCTGTACTCCAACACAAAATAAAATTTAAAAAAAAGAGAGAGAGTAAAAGAAGACAGAGTGCTCTAGTGTGAAAACAAGAATCGGAAGAGTCTGAGTTTTGGTGAGAACACCACCTAGAGTCAGGGTTTAAATCAGCTTAAATCCAAGGACAATAGTCACCTAAGGGTCTCTGAACTGAACATTCTGACTACAGTACGCAGGCTCTCTGCCAATTCAAGTGTTAATTTCATGTCAAATGCCCACCCTAGAAATCACCAACCACTGTCCATTACAGATTTGGCTTAAAAAATTAACAGCACATAAGAACGAGTGAAATAGAACAGTTACCAAATTATGACATAACGATGTGCAATCACCTGAACTTTTTAAAGTGCTGGTTTAAGTCTTCATGAGGGATAATGTGGAAAGTGAAAGTCACTCAGTCATGTCCAACTGTTTGGTACCCCATGGACTATACAGTCCTCGGCAAGCTCCAGGCCAGAACACTGGAGTGGGTAGCCATTCCCTTCTCCAGGGGATCTTCCCAACCCAGGGATCGAACCCAGGTCTCCCACACTGCAGGCGGATTCTATACCAGCTGAGCCACAGGGAAGCCCAAGAATACTGGGGTGGGTAGCCTATCTGTTCTCCAGAGGATCTTCCCGACCCAGGAATTGAACTGGGGCTCCACACTGCAGGTGGATTCTTTACCAACTACTCTACCAGGGATAATTCAGGTGCCTTAATAATTGTGTGTTAAAATTCATCTCACAGAGAAACGCAGTGGAGTCAAGGACAGTAGCTTCCGGGTGTGCATTACGTTTATATGTAGACTATTGTAGGCAAACGTGAACAAAGCCGCCACCCAGCACGACTAATTAGTTTATGGGGCACATGCTCTGCACTTACCCTTGTTTGGACTTCTTACATACAGTAATGTCTTCAAAATAGTAGATACTGACTTCACCTATATCTAATGAGATTTTAAAATCTCTCAAAAAAAAAAAAAAAAAATCCCTCTAAGTGGAGTCAACCAGACACAGAAAGACAAATATCATATGATATCAGTGATGGTGTTAATGGTAAAGAACTGCCAATGCAGGAGACGTAAGAGATGTGGGTTCGATCCCTGGGTCTGGAAGATCCAAGGGAGCAGGGCATGGCAACCCACTCCAGTGTCTTTGCCTGGATTCTCCAGGGAGCCTGGTGGGCTACTATCCACGGGGTCACAAAGAGTAAGACATGAGTTAAGCAACTTAGCACGCATGCATACATTGCTTATATGTGGAATCTAAATATATATATATATAGAGAGAGAGAGAGGAATGAACTTATTTACAAAACAGTGTTACAGATGTGGAAAACAAACTTATGGTTACCAAATGGGAAAGGGGGAAGAATTAGGAGACTGGGATTCACACATACACACTCTATGCGTAACACAGATAACTAATAAGGACCTACTGTAGAGCACAGGGAACTCTGCTCAGGATTCTGCAATGACCTACGTGGGAAAAGAATCTAAAAGAGTGGATAAACTGATGAACTGTGCTATACACTTGAAACTAACACATCATTGCAAGTCAACTATATACCAATAAAAACTAAAAAGAACAAAAAGAGAGCCTCTTGATGAAAGTGAAAGTGGAGAGTGAAAAAGTTGGCTTAAAACTCAACATTCAGAAAACAAAGATGATGGTATCTGGTTCCATCACTTCACAGTAAATTGATGGGGAAACAATTGGAAATAGTGACAGACTTTACTTTTTTGGGCTCCAAAACCACTGCAGATGGTGACTGCAGCCATGAAATTAAAAGATGCTTACTCCTTGGAAGAAAAGCTATGACCAACCTAGACAGCATATTAAAAAGCAGAGGCATTACTTTGCCAACAAGGGTCTGTCTAGTCAAGGCTGTGTTTTTTCCTGTGGTCATCACTACATGGGAAATAGATGGGGAAACAGTGTCAGAATTTATTTTTCTGGGCTCCAAAATCACTGCAGATGGTGACTGCAGCCATGAAATTAAAAGACGCTTACTCCTTGGAAGGAAAGTTATGACCAACCTAGATAGCGTATTCAAAAGCAGAGACATTACTTTGCCAACAAAGGTTCGCCTAGTCAAGGCTATGGTCTTTCCTGTGGTCATGTATGGATGTGAGAGCTGGACTGTGAAGAAGGCTGAGTGCCGAAGAATTGATGCTTTTGAACTGTGGTGTTGGAGAAGACTCTTGAGAGTCCCTTGGACTCCAAGGAGATCCAACCAGTCCATCCTAAAGGAGATCATTTAGGTGTTCACTGGAAGGACTGATGCTGAAGCTGAAATTCCAATACTTTGGCCATCTGATTCAAAGAACTGACTCATTGGAAAAGATCCTGATGCTGGGAAAGATTGAGGAAAGGAAGAGAAGGGGATGACAGAGGATGAGATGGTTGGATGGCATCACTGATTCAATGAACATTAGTTTGAGTAAATTCCGGGAGTTGTTGATGGACAGGGAGGCCTGGTGTGCTGCAGTCCACGGGGTTGCAAAGAGTCAGACACGACTGAGGGACTGAACTGAATGTAGCTGGTCTCTACTATACATGAGATTGTCAAAAAGTCTTTCATCTGAGGACCATGGTAATGAAGCTTCTTTGGCAGCTGAGAAGGATACACTCCCCCCCACCTACCCTTGCCCAGCCGTCCTGGACTACAGGGTCACAGCCCTTCTTCACAGCACCCCGTCCCGTCCCCCAAACGTGCTTGTGCTTTAAGCCCCTCCATCGTCTCCCAGAAACCGACGGCCACGACTTCCCAGATGCAGAGCGAGCAGCAGCCCTGCTTTCCACAGGATCCTATAAAATGCTGATGGAGCAGGAAACAGCTATAAAACGTCCCCCGAAATCCTCAAGGGATGTCCTGTAACATTTTCCATGGAAATGCCATAAAACATTCCATGCAATTAGCTTCGCTTAAAGCAACATTTGTCAACGAGCTTCACCTTCGTATAGGTGACTTTTTTTTCCTCAAAATACGTGTCATTTACAAAAGTACTATGTTGTTTAACAAAATACTTAGATGTTATTATCACTGTGGGATCCTGACGGACAGAAAGCTAATCAGAGCAAAATTACATTCTACAGCTGAAGTCGAATTTATCAGTGAGGAGCGAGTTGGGTATAGAGTAGAGAATGTAGGGGGGAAAATTATGAAGAGGTTTTTGTTTAGGTAAATCAAACTCCTACCATTTCAGGGGTCCATTTTCCAGCCTCAGAAAATATGAAATTTCCTTCGAAAGACTCACTGTAAACCATGTGACCCCGGAGAATTAACAGGAATTGAAGTGAACTCCCAGGGTCCCCATCTGACGCCAAGAAATGAGGCTGCAAATCAACCGCTATTTTCCAAAGCAGGGAGGAGTGTTACACGGAGTCACCACGTGCTGACGATGGAAAACAGGTGTGTGGGTGAGGCTTCCTGACTGCAGCAAGGCCACGCGCAGTCCCCAGGGGGCTCATCTACACCCCTCCAGACGGCTACACCATCTACACCACTCCCGGCTGGCGTGTAGGGATTTTCCACGGGGACCCCCGGCCTTTCACGGGGCTGCTCACATGCAGGATTATCCCATCACACTTTCCCTCCCTGGAGCCAAGACACCTTGGCCTTCCTGCCCCTTCTCCCAGACGTGTCTGCCTCCTGCCGACTCTCAAGACCTTGCCCGCTTCTGCCCAAGGTCGCCTGAGGTGGAAAATGCCTTGTCTGGGTTCACGGGGCTGTGTTGCCAGGTTGCTGCGGAGATGCCTCCCTTTGATGGGTTTCTCTGAACTCTTGCTGTTCTTTGGTTGGACTCCACCATAGAAGGAGACGATCCGTTCAGGTTTGTTTTAATATATCCTTCGTTTATGTATTGCTGTGCTGGATCTTCACTGCCGCACGGGCTTTGTCTAGATGCAGGGGGCGGGCACCTCTCTCCACCTGTGCTGTGCGGGCTTCTCTTGCTGCTGAGCACAGGCTCTAGCAGTTGTCTGCACGGGCTTAGCTGCCCCACAACACGTGGGATCTCCCCACACCATGGATCGAAATGGTGTCCCCTCATGGGAAGGCGGATTAAGTCCATTCACCCAGTTTTGAAAGGGATGGTGGGGAGAGTTAGACTGTGGGCAGGAGGCACAGTCATGAGGAGTCACTGTTGAAACAGATGCAGAAAAGTCTCAAAGTACAGACGAGGAGCCGAGATCAGCTGTAAGAAGACATGGGCAGAAGTCAGGCATCAAAGGTAGTTTGCTGGGACTTGCCTGGCGGTCCAGTGGTTAAGATTCCCCCTTCCATTGCAGGGGGTGCAGGTTGGGGAGCTAGGATCCCACATCCCTTGTGCCCAAAAAGCCAAAACATAAAACAGAAGCAATATTGCAACAAATTCAATAATGGTTTTTTAAAATGGTCCACATCAATAAATAAAGTAAAAAAAAAAAAATCCTACTTTACCAAGCAAATGCAGATTTGAGGATGTGACCAACTAGGAGATACCCATCAGAAACAAGCAAAGGCAATGTCAAGGACACAGCAAAAAAGAAGGTAAAATGCATTGTTAAAAGAATGAGCTCCAACTTCATGACGAGTATACACGATGTTTTCTAGACAGATTTATACAAACAGTGAGTTAATTGCATCCCACATGAAACGCCAGGGGCCACTTTGTGTCACTCCACCCATTTTAGCCTTCAGAGTATCGTTTTGTGACATGATCTAAATCAGGGATCAGGAACGGTAAATATATATTTATTTATCAAGGACTAAGATGTGGAAGAGGACAAACCAAACATCCAAACTGCTCCCAGAATGCTCAGCGCCCTAAATCCATCAGGACGATGCTCCCAGAACGCTCAGTGGCCCAAGATCTGTCAGGAAGGTGCTCACAGAGGAGCACTGGGATGATGCTGGGACCTCCCGCCAGCACCCGGGGTCCAGGTCTTCCTCACGAGGCTGGCTCAGCGCATCGAGTCAGTCATCTTATGCGTAAGGCCAGAACTGTGGTTTATTCACTCACCCTGAGAAACGAGAATTACCTACTTGTGAATGAACAGAGTGAACTATCCCTGTTGGATGTTCAACGGAGTGAGCCAAGATTGGCGTGTGCAGGTTATGACTAAGGATAGTTAACAAGCAGTCTGAGTGTTCCACGCACTCAGCCTAAGAAAACACAACGGAGCCATCCCCACAACCGGGATGCGCTTGCCCGTGAGTCAAGAGTGCTTAGGACTATCCAGGTGGCGCCAGTGGTCAAGAGCCCGCCTGCCAAGGCAGGAGACGCAAGAGATGTGGGTTCAGTCCCTGGGTTGGAAGATCCCCTAGCATGGCAACCCTCTCCCAGCATTCTTGCCTAGAAAATTTCAGGAGCAGAGGAGCCTGGCAGGCTACAGTCCCAGGGGTCACAAGAGTCAGGCACGACCGAGCAGGCAAGGATGTTTAAGTCCACCTAATAAAGTTCTGGGCCGCACCCAACCCCAATTCCTGGCCCCAACACCTTCTGAAAAAACCTGCCAACATCTCCCTCTGTGAATTCTCTGTTTGCGTTGCTCACGTCTCTGTCTGATGTAGGTTTTCCTAATACATTTCATCAGGCTACGTCCAGTTCCATCTTTACCCATCTCTGTTGTGATCTGTGCAAGGACAGACTGATTTACAAGTTTCACAAGGGGCTTCCCTGGTGGCCCAGTGGTAAAGAATCCACCTGCCAATACAGCAGACGGGGGTTCCGTCCCTGATCTGGAAGATCTCACGTCCTGCCGAGCAACTAAGTCCGCGAATCACAACTACTGAGCCTGCACTCGAGAGCCCGGGAGACACACTCCTGAAGCCCGTGAGCCTGAAGCCCGTACTGGCAACAAGGGAAGACACCGCAGGAGACACCCTCCCTCTACAAGCAGAGAAAGCCCCTTCAGCAGGGAAGACTCAGCACAGCCAAGAATAAATAAATAAACACCGAAACAAAATTATTGAAAAAAAAAAAGTTTGACTCCTAGAGATCAATCTCACAACTCTATTTTCCAGGGCTTAGGGGGAGAGGCTGGCAGAGGTGCGTCACCATTGTTCTCCAGCACCAGAACAGAAGTGCCTTGCTTTCCTTCTCATTTAAAACTTTAATGGGATTTTCTCTAAAGGCCTATTACTGCACTTTCTCATTTATATGTTCCTATCAACAGACCCTGAATCATTTCAGTCCTCCCAGGATGCTGGATTTGGAAAGCTCTTTTTATCAAGGTCGTTAACGAATTCCCACTAACAAAGGAACTTTATCTGGGTTACATTCAGTATTCACAGGGGCAAAACTGTGAGCTTCTCTGGAGAAACCCTGGCAAATGATAATCAGAAGTATCGCGGAAACAAATGAGAAGAGAAGATAAGTTGTGCAAAGCCCTTTCGTATTTTGGAAAGCCCAAGTTAAAAGCGCGAGACAGGCTGAAGGCGAGCTCAAAGTTATACAATGGAAAAATTCTGTGCCGAAGATTAGAGGCCCGCCTGTAGAGAGATAACGCCAAATGTGATGAGAAAATACATAACATTTCCTTTCCTTTGAAACCTTAGTTGATATTTTCCACTTTGACTGGAAAGAAAGAAGCTCTGAGATGTCACTCAGCACTTGGAAAGGGGGCCTCCTTTCCAGATGCAAAAGCACAGAGGAAGTGCCTCAGTGTTTTTCCTATGAAGGACAAGCCCCTGGAAAGTTTGAGATCGGCTCATGGGCTGCAAAAAAGCTGCTTCGTGTCTTTTGTTGTTTGCCTGAGAACATTCTTCTGTCTACGGGGAACTGGGGAACTCGTAAAGGGGGACTGGAGGCAGAGAGAGAAGTGGATAAAGAAAATGGACTTGCCCATTCCTTTTATTACTTCGTGGCTTAGAGGATAAAGTGTCTGCCCCCAGTGCGGGAGACCCGGGTTCAAGTCCAGTATCCCTGGGTAGGGAAGATCCCCTGGAGAAGGAAATGGCAACACTCCAGTATTCTTGCCTGGAAAATCCCATGGATGGAGGAGCCTGATAGGCTATAGTCCATGGGGTCGCGAAGAGTCGGACACGACTGAGCGACTTCACTTCACTTCACAGTTGCTTTACAATGTTGTGTAAATTTCTTCTGTTCAGCAAAATGAATCAGCTATATGTTTACTGATATCCCCTCTCTTTTGGATTTCCTTCCATTTAGGTCAACCATAAAGCACTGAGCAGAGTTGATCAACGCTGTATAGGATACAGCATCGTATACTATGTAATACAGCCTGGGCTATACTGGAGGGTCTTGTTAGTTATGGATTTTCTTTGTTGCTGTTCAGCTGCTCAGTCATGTCCAACTCTTTGCCATCCCGTGGAGTGCAGCGCACCAGGCTCCTCTGTCCTTCACTGTCTCCCACAGTTTGCTCAAACTCATGTCCACCGAGTCGGTGATGCCATCCAACCATCTCATCCTCTGCTGTCCCCTTCTCCTCTTGCCTTCAGTCTTTCCCAGTATCAGGGTTCCAATGAGCTGGCTCTTCACATCAGGTGGCCAAAGCAGTGGAGCTTCAGCATTAGTCCTTCCAGTGAACACCCAGGACTGATCTCCTTTAGGATGGACTGGTTGGATATCCTTGCAGTCCAAGGGACTCTCAAGAGTCTTCAACACCACAGTTCAAAAGCATCGATTCTTCAGCACTCAGTCTTCTTCATGGTCCAACTCTCACATCCATACATGACTGCTGGAAAACCATAGCTTTGACTGTAGGGACCTTTGTTGGCAGTGGTGTGATTAAACCGCTTTTTAATATGCTGTCTAGGTTTGTCATAGCTTTTTTTCCAAGGAGCAGAGTAAGTAGGTCCTACAGATTATACAGCAGGTGCTGTTCATGACTGTGTTCCCTGCCTGAGACCTAAAAGCATAACCACATCCCTGCCCCGAGCTGACCAACCCCAGTCTAATGGGGCGAAATACACACTGTCAGGCAAGACAGGGGCGGGGTTAAAAAGCTGAGGGTGGCCAGCTGCAGCTCCAGTCTGCACACGCTTGTCACACTTATTAGATATTCAAGGGCATGCACTCATTAGCGTGGTCCCTGCTCTGAGCAGGCATGAGGCCTCCAGCCTTGTCACATGCTGACTTGCAGGAGAACCCAAGACCATGATTTGCACTAATTGAAAAGTTGTGTGCAGACCTCAGCCCTCACTTCCAAAAGTTCAGGGCAGAACTTAGGAATTCCAGAAAAGCACGGCCAGAGAAGCAAAGAGTGAAATTGGATTTCCACCTCAGTTTAGAAAATCATTCTATTGATCTGATCTTCCAGCTGAAATCCTTCATTAGAAATGGCAATACAGCTGCTACTAAGTCACTTCAGTCGTGTCCGACTCTGTGCAACCCCACAGACGGCAGCCCACCAGGCTCCCCTATCCCTGGGATTCTCCAGGCAAGAACACTGGAGTGGGTTGCCATTTCCTTCTCCGATGCATGAAAGTGAAAAGTCGAAGTGAAGTCACTCAGTGGTATTGACTCTTAGCGACACCATGGACTGCAGCCCACCAGGCTCCTCCATCCATGGGATTTTCCAGGCAAGAGTACTGGAGTGGGGTGCCATTGCCTTCTCCAGAAATGGCAATAAAACCTGGTTCATCAACCGGATTCCTGTGCATAATCATTTCATGTTGACAAGAGCTAAGAGCTCACAAATACTCGCACTTCCTGGCTCTGAGTGGAGACCGTCTCCTTGTTTCTGCAGGGGAGAAGCTCCCCACCCTTCTGTTTTCCCACGTCACCACCCTCACCTCCCCGGATACACATAATTTGAGGTGAGCTGTTCCTTTTTCTCCTTTTTCTTACTTTTTCCATCTATAATGCATGTTAATGGAACTACACTGGTGTTCATTGTTCAGCGGCTCAGTCGTGTTTGACTGTTTGTGACCCCATGGACTGCAGCACGCCAGGCTTCCCTGTCCCTCACCAACTCCCGGAGTTTGCTCAAACTCATGTCCATTGAGTCAACGATGCCATCCAACCATCTCATCCTCTGTCACCCACTTCTCCTCTTGCCCTCAATCTTTCCCAGCATCAGGATCTTTTCCAATGAGCTCACTCTTCTCATCAGGTGGCCAAAGTATTGGAGCTTCAGTTTCAGCATCAGTCCTTCCAGTGAATATTCCGGGTTATATTAATGGAACTAGAACAGCTGCTTGTTTATGGAGGATTCTAGGAAATTATAGGTTGTATTTAAGCAGATTTCCCTTTGAAGAATTTAGGTCACATGGATGTTACAGGGCAAGTGTTTCAGACTGGACCAGCGAGATCACACAAGTGTAACTAGGATGCCTAGTGTAGACCCATTAAAACCCTAGCCCCACATTCACGGAAAGTCAGATTCTTGCCAGTGTCAAGTCAGATACTTGATGGCATGAAGGAATTATTATTTTAATTTAGGCATAAAATAGTATTGTGACCATACTTTTAATAAATATTTATCTTTTAGAAATATCAGGTTGGCCAAGAGGTTTGCGTGCGTGCGTGCACTGTTGCTTTAGTCTCGTCTGACACTGACTCAATGGACTACAGTCCACCAGGTTCTTCTGCCCACAGGCAAGATTGCTGGGGTGGGGAGCCATGCTCTTCTACAAGGGCTCTTCCAGCCCAGGGACTGAGCCCGAGTTCTGCGTCTCCTGCACTGCAGGCAGATTCTTGACTGCTAAGCCACCGGGGAAGTCCAAAATGTTTGTTCTGTAACATTTTGCAGAAAACTTGAATGAAATTTTTGGCCAACCCAATGAATTACCCAATTGTAGAGGGGGCTGGAGAGACATAAATGAACCAGATTGGGTATGAATTGATCATTTTTGAAATTAAGTGATGGGTTCAGGATAACAAATTTTAGTACTGTCTCAACTCTTCATATGAATGACATTTTCCACAAAAAAGCTTTTAAAAATGTGTCTTTTTGTAGTCTGTATTTATTAGGGAAATCCACTCTGAATATTCACTGGAAGGACTGATGCTGAAGGTGAAGCTCCAATACTTCGGCCATGATATTTGAAGAGCTGACTCACTGGAAAAGACCCTGATGCTGGGAAAGACTGAAGTCAAAAGGAAAAGGAAGCAGCAGAGGATGAGATGGTTGGACAGCATCACTGACCCAATGGACATAGGTTTGAGCAAACTCTGGGAGACAGAGGAGGACAGAGGAGCCTGGGGCGCTGCAGTCCATGGAGTTGCAGAGTCGGCCATGACTTAGCGACTGAACAACAACAATCATGTCTTAGCTGTGGAATGTTGGGCCAATTGCTCTCTGAGCCCGTCTTTGCCTGTGCAGTTGTAAGAGATGACGGGACCAGTGCAGAAAAAGTGACGAATCACAGGATGGAGGATGCGGAGGGCTCCCTGACAACGGCCCCAGGACTCTGACCATCCCAGGGCATTCTTCAGCAGACCCTGTCACCAGCCCATGGCTGATCGGATTCCTTCTTTTGTCTACATGTCAGCCAGCGTCTAGACTGAGCTCAGACTTCTGCTTACTTTATGAAACCAGATCAGGCTTTAAGAATCCAGCCTGCTGTGGAGCGCTGGAGTCCTAACCTCCTATGCGACCTTCCTTCCAACTGCCACCCCTTTCAAAAGAACACAAATATATATTTGGATTTTCCATAAACAAGAGAGCGTGCCAAATAGGTTTGTGCAGATTGCAGAAGAATGTTTCTTTGATTCAGATGCCGAAAATATACCACTGAATGACTGTACTTAAGAAACAGCATCAATGAGAGCTCTTGTACCAAACCAGTCTGCAGCTACTGCCTGCCTACAAAGACCTAATGAAACAGTTACAGAGGGAATCAAGGAATGTCTCAATAGTAGTGACCTTACGAACACGTTTTAATTACTATGCCTTTTTTTTACCCAACAAGGAGCTGAATCACTCTGCGTATCACTGGTATAAACAAAAAACAACCATGATATAATAGCATTCTCCTAGAGGGCCTTCTGCTGTGCTGAATTTTCTTAGAGGGGTAAGCCAGTGTAAATAAATACCCTGTTTTTCCAAGCAAGTTGACAGACAGGATTGATTGCAAGTGGAAGACTTTCTTAAGTTAGAGAAAAAGAAAAGGTGTTTTCCGGTTTTTGCTGTTTTGTTCAGTCACTAACTCGCATCTGACTCTGTATAACCTGCAGCATGTCAGGTTTTCCTGTCCTTCACTATCTCCCAGAGTTTGCTCCAATTCATATCCATTGAGTTGGTGATGCTGTCTAATCATCTCATCCTCTGTCGCCCTCTTCTCCTCCTGCCTTCAGTCTTTCCCAGCATCAGAGTCCTTTCCAATTAGTTGGCTCTTCACATCAGGTGGCCAAAGTACTGGAGTTTCAGCTTCAGAATCAGTCCTTCCAATGAATATTCAGGACTGATTTCCTTTAGGATTGACTGGATTGATCTCTTGTAGCCCAAGGGACTCTCAAGAGTCTTCTCCAACAACACAGTTTAAAAGCATCAGTTCTTCAGCACTCAGCTTTCTTTATAGTCCAACTCTCACATCCATACATGACTACTGGAAAAACCAAAGCTTTGACTTAATGAATCTTTGTTGGCAAAGTAATGTGTCTTCTTTTTAATATGCTGTCTAGGTTTGTCATAGCTTTGATTCCAAGGAGCAAGCGTCTTTTAATTTCATGGCTGCAATCACCATCTGCATTGATTTCGGAGCCCCAAAAATAAAGTCTGTCATTGTTTACATTGTTTTCCCATCTATTTGCCATGAAGTGATGGGACCAGATGCCATGATCTTTGTTTTCTGAATGCTGAATTTTAAGCCAACTTTTTTCACTTTCTTCTTTCACTTTCATCAATAAGCTCTTTACTTCTTCTTCACTTTCTCCCATAAGGGTGGTGTCATCTACATATCTGAAGTTATTGATATTTCTCCCTGAAATCTTGATTCCAGCTTATGCTTCACTCAGCCCAGCACTTCACATGATGTACTCTGCATATAAGATAAATAAGCAGGGTGACAATATACAGCCTTGACGTACTCCTTTTCCTATTTGGAACCAGTCTGTTGTTCCATGTCCAGTTCTAACTGTTGCTTCTTGACCTGCATACAGATTTCTCAGGAGGCAGAACAGGTCGTCTGTTATTCCCATCTCTCAAAGAATTTTTCAGTTTGTGGTGATCCACACAGTCAAAGACTTTGGTGTAATCAACAATACAAAAGTAGATGTCTTTCTGGAACCCTCTTGCTTTTTTGATGATCCAACGGATGTCGGTGATTTGATTTCCGGTTCCTCTGCCTTTTCTAAATCCAGAATGTACATCTGGAAATTCACGGTTCACGTACTGTTGAAGCCTGGCTTGGAGAATTTTGAGCATTACTTTACTAGTGTGTGAGATGACCTCAATTGTGCGGTAGTTTGAGCAGTCTTTGGCATTGCCTTTCTTTGGGATTGGAATGAAAACTGACCTTTTCCAGTCCTGTGGCACTGCTGAGTCTTCCAAATTTGCTGGCATATTGAGTCCACAACTTTAACAGCATCATCTTTTAGGATCTGAAATAGCTCAAGTGGAATTCCATCAGCTCCACTAGCTTTGTTCATAGTGATGCTTCCTAAGGCCCATTTGACTTCACATTCCAGGATGTCTGGCTCTAGGTGAGTGATCACACCATCGTGGTTATTTGGGTCATGAGGATATTTTTTGTATACGTCTTCTGTGTATTCTTGCCACCTTTTATTAATATCTGCTGCTTCTATTAGGTCCATAAAATTTCTGTCCTTTATTGCGCCCATTTTTGCATGAAATGTTCCTTCGTATCTCTAATTTTCTTGAAGAGATCTCTAGTCTTTTCCATTCTATTGTTTTCCTCTATTTCTTTGCACTGGTCACTGAGGAAGGCTTTCTTATTTCTCCTTGCTATTCTTTGGAACTCTGAGTTCAGATGCTTATCTTTCCTTTTCTCCTTTGCCTTTAGCTTCTCTTATTTTCTCAGCTATATGTAAGGCTTCCTTAAACAACCATTTTGCCTTTTTCCATTTTTTTTCCTTGGGAATGGTCTTGATCACTGCCTCCTGTACAATGTTATGAACCTCCATCCAAAGTTCTTCAGGCACTCTTTCTATCAGATCTAATCTCTTTGTCACTATTTGTGAATAGTGAATCTATTTGTCACTTCCACTGTGTAATTGTAAGGGATTTTATTTAGGTCATACCTGAATGGTCTCAAGGCTGTATATTGTCACCATGTTTATTTAACTTATATGCAGAGTACATCATGAGAAATGCTGGACTGGAAGAAACACAAGCTAGAATCAAGATTGCCAGGAGAAATATCAATAACCTCAGATATGCAGATGATACCACCGTTATGGCAGAAAGTGAACAGGAACTCAAAAGCCTCTTGATGAAAGTGAAAGTGGAGAGTGAAAAGGTTGGCTTAAAGCTCAACATTCAGAAAACGAAGATCATGGCATCTGGCCCCATCACTACATGGGAAATAGATGGAGAAACAGTGGAAACAGTGTCAGACTTTATTTTTCTGGGCTCCAAAATCACTGCAGATGGTGACTGCAGCCATGAAATTAAAAGACCCTTACTCCTTGGAAGGAAAGTTATGACCAACCTAGATAGCATATTCAAAAGCAGAGACATCATTTTGCCAACAAAGGTTCGCCTAGTCAAGGCTATGGTCTTTCTTGTGGTCATGTATGGATGTGAGAGCTGGACTGTGAAGAAGGCTGAGCGCCGAAGAATTGATGCTTTTGAACTGTGGTGTTGGAGAAGACTCTTGAGAGTCCCTTGGACTGCAAGGAGATCCAACCGGTCCATTCTGAAGAAGATCAGCCCTGGGATTTCTTTGGAAGGAATGATGCTAAAGCTGAAACTCCAGTATTTTGGCCACCTCATGCGAAGAGTTGACTCATTGGAGAAGACTCTGATGCTGGGAAGGATTGAGGGCAAGAGGAGAAGGGGACGACAGAGGATGAGATGGCTGGATGGCATCACTGACTCGATGGATGTGAGTTTGAGTGACCTCCGAGAGCTGGTGATGGACAGGGAGGCCTGGCGTGCTGCAGTTCATGGGGTCACAAAGAGTCGGACACGACTGAGCGACTGATCTGATCTGATCTGATCTGAATGGTCTAGTAGTTTTCCCTACTTTCTTCAATTTAAGTCTAAGTTTTGCAATAAGGAGTTCATGATCTGAACCGCAGTCAGCTCCTGGTCTTGTTTTTGCTGACTGTGTAGAGCTCCATCTTTGGCTACAAAGAATATTATCAATCTGATTTCAGTGTTGACCATCTGGTGATACACAAGATGGTGGGGTAGAAGAATGCTCACTCACCTTCTCCTAAGAGAACTCCATAATTACAACTCACTGCTGAGCAACCATCGACAGGAGAATGTTGCATAAAGATACCCCATGTCCAACGGCAGAGGAGAAACTCCAACAAGACAGTAGGAGGGTCGAAATTGCATTTATAATCAAACTCCATACCCGCCAGAGATACTCAGAGGGCTCAAACTAAACCTTGTGCCCACCAGGAGACCCCACAGAGATGGAGCCAGACCTGCCTTTGAGTGTTTGAGTGTCTACTGCAGAGGTACGGGTCAGCAGTGGTCTGCGGCAGGGGCAAGGGCTCTGGGTGCAGCAGACCTGGGTATGGCATAAGCGCTCTTGGAGGAGGTCGCCATTAACCCCACACAGAGCCACCAGACTTACCGAGGACTAGGGAAACAGACTCTTGGAGGGCACAGACAAGACCGTGTGTGCACCAGGACTCAGGAGAAAGTAGCAGTGACCCCACAAGAGACTGACCTAGCCTTGCCTGAGTTGTCTAGGAGTCTCCAGCAGAGGTGTGGGTCGGTGGTGGCCTGCCGCAGGGCTGGGAGCACTGAGTGCAGCAGTGTGTCATGGGACCTTTTGAAGGAGGTCGCCATTAACTTCATCACCTCCACCATAGTTTGGTCTCAGGTCAAACAACAGAGAAGGAACATAGGCCCCCCCCCCCCCCCCTCCAACAGAAAAGTGGATTAAAGATTTACTGAGCATAGCTCTGCCCATCAGAACAAAACCCAGTTTCCCCCACAGTCAGTGTCTCCCATCAAGAAACTTTGATAAGCCTCTTAGCCTTATCAGTCAGAGGGCAGACAGAATGAAAACCACAATCACAGAAAACTAACCAAACTGATCACATGGACCATAGCTTTCTCTAATTCAGTGAAACTATGAGCCATGCCATGTAGGGCCACCCAAGACAGACGGGTCATGGTGGAGAGTTCTGACAAAATGTGGCCCACTGGAGAAGGGAATGGCAAACCACGTCAGCATTCCTGCCTTGAGAACCCCATGAACAGTATGAAAAGGCAAAAAGATAGGACACTGAAAGATGAATTCCCCAGGTCGGTAGGTGCCCAATATGCTACTGGAGATCAGTGGAGAAATAACTCCAGAAAGAATGAAGGGATGAGGCCAAAGCAAAAATAACATTCATTTGTGGATGTGACTGGTGATGGAAGTAAAGTCCAATGCTATAAAGACAGGAACCTGGAATGTTAGGTCCATATATCAAGGTAAATTAGAAGTGGTCAAACAGGAGATGGCACGAGTGTACATCGACATTCTAGCAATCAGTGAACTAAAATGGACTGGAATGGGTGAATTTAACTCAGATGACCATTATATCTACTACTGTGGGCAAGAATCCCTTAGAAGGAATGGAGTAGCCATCATAGTCAACATAAGAGTCCAAAACACAGTTTTTGGGTGCAATCTCAAAAACGACAGAATGATCTGTTTGTTTCCAAGGCAAACCATTTAATATCACAGTAATCCACATCTATGCCCCAACCAATAAAGCTGAGGAAGCTGAAGCCAAACAGTTCTATGAAGACCAACAAGACCTTCAAGAACTAACACCCAAAAAAGATGTCCTTTTCATTACCGGGGACTGGAATGCACAAGGAGGAAGTCAAGAGACATCTGAAGTGACAGGCAAATTTGGCCTTGGAGTACAGAATGAAGCAGGGCAAAGACATGAATTTTGTAAAGAGCATGCACTGGTCATAGCAAACACCCTCTTCCAACAACACAAGAGAAGACTCTGAGATCACCAAAGTGCAAAAAATATATCAAAGAACACACACTAGGGAGTTATCGCACCTTCATGGTTGGATGTGTAGACAGTTGGAATGAGAGGCACCAGGATTAGGAAGAGTGGGGATGTGTCCATGATAAAAACACAAGCTTCCATGTGGGGTAAAATCTCATGTAAGGAATACTGTGTATGCATGTATGTGTCTATGTGTGTCTGCACGTTTGCATATACAAGTGTGTGCATGTGTGTGCATGCATAAAGAGATTCATGAAACAATAATACCTACAGGTTCACTGTACTTGTTTTAAGTACAAGGATCCCACAGGACTCTGAGTTTCCTTATTAAGTTTTTAGGTATTGTTAGATTTCTTCACATGAGGCATATCATAGAGCGTTGACATTATGAAGGAAAGATAAAATGTAATTGAACATTGAAACAAAAAAGCTTTCCATGCAGGCTCAGTTCAATGGACATTTATTGAGCCTTTGTATCATTTTCTGTTGCTGTCCACGTTGCTCACACTGAGGTCCCTTCCTCCACATTCAAGGCCAGTGATGCAGTGTTTTCTTGGACGCACCGAATGTGACATCACTTTCTCTGAGTCTCTTCTGCCTCTCTCTCCTACTCTGAAGGATTCTTCCGACTGCATTGGACCCAACCAGATAAACTAACATAGTCTTCCTATTTTAAGATCAACTGACTAGCAATCTTAACTCAATCTGCAATATTAATTCCCCTTTGTCATGTGACTTAACATACTGACATCTCAGGGATGAGGAACGACACATCTTTGCAGGATGGCGACATCACTCTGCCCACCATGAGCATCTTCTCTCCGTGCACTAGCCCTGCACTAGGCATGGGACTCATGGCGGAAACTAGCAGAACAGGCACTTCCAAGAAAAATTACATCATCAACCAACATTTATAAAGGATTTCCTGTGTTCCGGGTATTGTTCCAAGCACCATATGTATGCGTTCATTCAACAAACTTCAAGCATTGACATCCATTTGCTGACAAAGGTCCATCTAGTCCAAACTATGGTTTTTCAGTAGTCAGGTATGGATGAGAGAGCTGGACCATAAAGAAAGCTGAGCACCAAAGAACTGATGCTTTCAAACTGTGGTGCTGTAGTCAGGTATGGATGAGAGAGCTGGACCATAAAGAAAGCTGAGCACCAAAGAACTGATGCTTTCAAACTGTGGTGCTGTAGTCAGGTATGGATGAGAGAGCTGGACCATAAAGAAAGCTGAGCACCAAAGAACTGATGCTTTCAAACTGTGGTGCTGGAGAAGAAGACTCTTGAGAGTCCCTTGGACAGCAAGGAAATCAAAGCAATCAATCCTAAAGGAAATCAACCCTGAATACTCACTGGAAGGACTGATGCTAAAGCTGAAGCTCCAATACTTTGGCCACCTGATGCTGGGCAAGACTGAGGGCTGAGAGGACAAGGGGATGACGGAGGATGAGATGGTTGGACATGACTGAGCAACTGAACAACAATAAGATCTTCAGTTGGCACTGGGAATGCCACAGTCAAAAAAGCAAATGCAAATCCTTGCCCTGATGGAGAAGATGGTAAAGAGAAGAAGATGAGTGCATCTGTGGCAAAAGAATCCTATGACATGGGTACATAATAATTCCCATTTGCAGAAAAGGAAACGGAGGCAAAGAACAGTAAATCATTGCCTTAATATTCTGGCAAGTGATAAAGCTGAACTTCAAATGTAGGTATTCTCTTTCTAGAACCCAAACTCTCACTATTATATTACGACGCCTCCTTTGACTTTGTCACCTCAAGACAGTCCCAACTAGAGTGAGTCCAATCAGACAGTGTAACTAGACCACTCTGTTGCACAGTGTCACACCTGGACAAACTGCTAAATGGGCAAACTGTGAGAGGCATTTCGACCGCAAACCTAGGCCTATCGAAACTCACCCTGGCTACTTCGCTCACCACGCCAGGCCAGCCTCATCGACGTGACCTTCCTTCTGCCTCTGCTCTTACTTTCATCCTATCGTTATTATCATAAAGGGTAAACCCTTAGTGTGGGAAGGAATCTGAGATAATTCTAAATCCCCTTTAAACTGAGAATGAGCCAGAGCCTGTGGCTGGCATCTCTGTTCCCAAATCTAAACTGATATCTGTAAAGCCACCTATCACATTTCTAATTCTTTCTCTCCCTAACCTTTCTGCCGCTCTAATCCCTTAACCCAAAATTCACAGTTGGCACAACAGCTCTGGGTCTAGAAATTTCAATCCTATGGAATGTAGGCTTTGCAGTACCAAGATTGCAAGGGCAATTAACTTTGGCAAAAGTAAGGATCGCACCAAATTTCCTGAGAAACGTCATGTAATCCAAAATAACTGGATGTCTATCAGAGGGGTTCATATTGTGATTCTCTTGAGAGATCATTATAATTTACTGCTTTAGTTCCCAAGAAATGCAACGCTCAAGCTGATTGGCTCATTCTGTACCCTGCTGAGTCAACAAAGCCTGACCTGCTGCCATACTTTTGAGACTCTCCTGAGCCCCGCTGGCTCATGGGAAACTCTTTTTCACACCTGTAGTCTCTTCCATTGACTCATGAATCACAAACTGAATCAAGAAAGCTCTGCCTTTACTCCTTGTTTCAGGGGACCTCAAGCTTTCCCTCCAACAACACCCACCTCTTTGGTAGAACCTGTGTTGTGAAAGAAGGCTTCCCAAGTGGTGCTAGGGATAAAGGATCTGCCTGCCAGTTCAAGAGACAGAAGAGACACAAGTTCGATCCCTGGGTTGGGAAGATCCCTTGGAGGAGGGCATGGCAACTCACTCCAGTATTCTTGCCTGGAGAATCCCACAGACAGAAGAGCCTGGTGGGCTACACTCCATGGGGTCGCAGAGTTGGACACAACTAAAGCAACTTAGCAAGCACACACACACCCACGTGTTTTGAAAAAGTAGGTGCTGGTATAAAGATGTGGTTCTTCTTTATGTGTGTCTTATTAAAGTCACAGAGAATCATACATACAAGAATAAAAGATAATACCTGTCCATCGAGCACTCTACTGTCAGAAAGAGGAATAGAAGCTGCGGGTCCAAGACCAGGACACATACTGCATTTTAGCGTCATGCCCAGATGTCCTCGATGGTCCCCTTCCACTGCTTCCCCAAGGTGACTTGCAAACCCAGACTCCTGCGACAGCCCTGGACCGTTCAGATGTGTTGCTGCTGCTCCTCATTTGCCCTCAACCTTCCCAGTGCGTAAAGGACAAGAACGATCACACTGCAGACGTTCACCAGTCTCAACATAACTCAAGCAATTAGAATCATCCCTCCTGTTTCAGTGTGGCTTTATTTGATTATTTGGGTGGCACCGGAAGAAGTCATTTTTTTTTTAATCCCTTGTAGCTATTGTATCAGTCGCACTATATTTCTTTATCAAACAATTTGAACCAAATGTTAGGAAACTGTATGGAACATTTGGGGCATCAGCTCCCTGGGCCACAACGGAGCCTTCAGATGAAAAGCAAAAACTCTCCTATTCCTGTCTTCCTTGTTTCCCACTCTGTCAAATCATCCATTTGTTTGTATCAAAGGAATATTTTTCAGTCTTCAAACACAGACCCTCCTCGAAAAGAAGCGATGCCGGTTTCCTGGATACCAGATCTGACATCTGCAAACAGACGCTGGTTTCCCACATTATATTTTAAAGAAATTATTATATCATTACCCATGATTTATTTCGCTCAAAGGGACCTCCCAGGCATTGTTAAGTGAAGCTTGCCTGAGCCAACATTTAAAAGTCATAACGCCCTTCTCGTATTGACTCAGGGACATTTTATCTGTTCTTTCTCTGAAGAAAGATCACACTGCTTTCCTTTCAAGCTTAAAAGCTCAACACAAATCACTAAGCAGCGTTAAAGCTAACATGCTCAGCAAAGGCCATCCTCTCCAGAGCCAGACTCAGCAAAGGTGCGTTTGCGCCTGCCACGGCAAACAAAGCGCCCAGAATGGAAACATCTGCCGCTGTCCATATTCTGAAATGAATGATTCCACAGACTTCATCACCTACAGGGACCAGAGATGCTATTTTTAGATAATTGCCACTTACGTACAGTTGAATGTCTTGATTCCACTGGGGAAGTGTCTAATACATAGAGCACCCATGATGTACCATGATCTTGAGATAGTTATAGCACTGCATGCATGCACGCTAAGTCACTTCAGTCGTGTCCAGCTGTTTGCAACCCCATGGACTGTAGCCCGCCAGGCTCCTCTGTCCATAGGATTCTCCAGGCAAGAACACTGGAGTGGCTTGCCATGCCCTCCTCCAGGGGATCTTCCTGACTCAAGGGTGGAACCGGCGTCTCTTACGTCTCTGCTTTGGCAGGTGGGTTCCTTACCACTAGCGCCACCTGGGAAGCCCATTTATAGCACTCCGATCATTCAAAAAAAAAGTTAAAGCATGCTTTTTCAATGACGCTTAAAAGGAGACAGTATGTAACTGCTTGTTGCTGCTGCTAAGTTGCTTCAGTCGTGTCCAACTCTGTGCGACCCCACAGACGGCAGCCCACCAGGCTCCCCCATCCCTGGGATTCTCCAGGCAAGAGGACTGGAGTGGGGTGCCATTGCCTTCTCCCATATAACTGCTTAGTGTGGAAGAAAAGAAACTGGGATAGAAGATTACTAGGTATTGATGTCTTGCTTACAAACAAGAACTTTTTTTTTTTTTTCAGTTTTACAATACACAAATCTGCTGCTCTGGGCATAATTTATGATACTTCAGACAAGTTAATAGCCTGCGTTTGCTGGCGGCTTCGCTTTGACTCACCTCTCAATTGACTCACCGATTTCTGGGCTCTAGCACAGGCAACAGCAAGCCAAGAAAACAGCAAGGCTGGTAGCACCAGATAAATTAGCGGCGGACCATGGCTGTCACCAGGGCTCTGAGCAAAACTGCGAAGTACAGGAGGCTTGAGTGTTTCAACTCAGTCTGTGTCTTCAACCAGTTCTCAGCAGAAGGAAGACCACACTTGGGGCAGGTCCATTCTTCCTACGGTCCTGTCCCCTGCACCTGCAGGATGCCTAGCAGACACAGCTAAAGGCACCCAGTGAAGGAAGTGTGCCCCCTCCAGACTGGGGCTGACACATGTACACCGATATTGCATATAAAAGAGATGACAAACGACAGCCTGCTCTACAACACCGGAATTCCACTCCTGTGCTCTGTGATGACCTCAGTGGGAAGGAAATCCAAACAAGAGGGGATATATGTATATAGGTGTATGCATGGTAAGTCTTCTCAGTCGTGTCCGACTCTGTGCGACCCCATGGATGGCAGCCCATCAGGCTCTCCCGTCCCTGGGACTCTCCAGGCAAGAACACTGGAGTGGACTGCCATTTCCTTCTCCATGCGATGACCTTAGTGGGAAGGAAATCCAAACAAGAGGGGATATGTGTATATATATGTATGTATTTCTTTGCATTGATCGCTGAGGAAGGCTTTCTTATCTCTTCTTGCTATTCTTTGGAACTCTGCATTCAGATGTTTATATCTTTCCTTTTCTCCTTTGCTTTTTGCTTCTCTTCTTTTCACAGCTATTTGTAAGGCCTCCCCAGACAGCCATTTTGCTTTTTTTTTTTTGCATTTCTTTTCCATGGGGATGGTCTTGATCCCTGTCTCCTGTACAATGTCACGAACCTCATTCCATAGTTCATCAGGCACTCTATCTATCAGATCTAGGCCCTTAAATCTGTTTCTCACTTCCACTGTATAATCATAAGGGATTTGATTTAGGTCATACCTGAATGGTCTCATGGCTTTCCCTACTTTCTTCAATTTAAGTCTGAATTTGGCAATAAGGAGTTCATGGTCTGAGCCACAGTCAGCTCCTGATCTTGTTTTTGCTGACTGTATAGCGCTTCTCCATCTTTGGCTGTAAAGAATATAATCGATCTGATTTCGGTGTTGACCATCTGGTGATGTCCATGTATAGAGTCTTCTCTTGTGTTGTTGGAAGAGGGTGTTTGTTATGACTAGTGCATTTTCTTGGCAAAACTCTATTAGTCTTTGCCCTGCTTCATTCCGTATTCCAAGGCCAATTTTGCCTGTTACTCCAGGTGTTTCTTGACTTCCTACTTTTGCATTCCAGTCCCCTAAAATGAAAAGGACACCTTTTTTGGGTGTTAGTTCTAAAAGGTCTTGTAGGTCTTAATAGGCCTGTTCAACTTCAGCTTCTTCAGCGTTACTGGCTGAGGCATAGACTTGGATTACTGTGATATTGAATGGTTTGCCTTGGAAACGAACAGAGATCATTCTGTCGTTTTTGAGATTGTATCCAAGTACTGCATTTCGGACTCTTTTGTTGACCATGATGGCCACTCCATTTCTTCTGAGGGATTCCTGCCCGCAGTAGTAGATATAATGGTCATCTGAGTTAAATTTACCATTCCAGTCCATTTCAGTTCGCTGATTCCTAGAATGTCAACATTCACTCTTGCCATCTCTTGTTTGACCACTTCCAATTTGCCTTGATTCATGGACCTGACATTCCAGGTTCCTATGCAATATTGCTCTTTACAGCATTGGACTTTGCTTCTATCACCAGACACATCCACAGCTGGGTATTCTTTTTGCTTTGGCTCCATCCCTTCATTCTTTCTGGAGTTATTTCTCCACTGATCTCTAGTAGCATATTGGGCACCTACTGACCTGGGGAGTTTCTCTTTCAGTATCCTATCATTTTGCCTTTTCATACTGTTCATGGGGTTCTCAAGGCAAGAATACTGAAGTGGTGGCCACACGACTGAAGCGACTTAGCAGCAGCAGCAGCATGGTAAGTCTTAGTCGTGTCTGAATCTCTGTGACCCCTGTGGACTGTAGCCCGCCAGGCTCCTCTGTCCTTGGGATTCTCCAGGCAAGAATACTGGAGTGGGTTGCCATGCCCTCCACCAGGGGATCTTCCTGACCCAGTATTGAACCCATGTCTCTTGTGTCTCCTGCACTGCAGGCAGATTCTTTACTGCTAAGCCACTGGGGAAGCCTTTTATAGCTGCTTCATCTTGTTGTACAGCAGAAGCTAACACAATATTGTAAAGCAATGATACTCGAATAAAAATTAATTAAAATAAACAAAGTACTCCCCTTCCTCCACACGTGTGCACACACATACACACCACACACACACACACACGTGTGTACTCAGTCACATCACACAGTTCCAATGTGCTCTTTAACACTTTCTGCTGTCTTGCAGCTCCACAGAAGTCACTCAACCAGCTCCATTCTGCCAGATTTTCCCTCCCTTACCCACAACCCTCCTCTCACACACAAATATCTAAATCCTGGAGAAAAACCTCAGGCAAATAGTCCCACAGGACCCATGTTGAATTAAGGATTGATGTGTGTTCTGCTCCTTACTATTTGTAAAGAGGAAAGTGATTTAGCGATCCAATTAAAACAATTAACAGTAAACACTCAAGGACTAACAAATATCTTTTCAGGCATATTTGCACATGAAAGAGGGCTTCCCAGGTGGCGCTATTGGTGAAGAATCCGCCAAAGAATCCGCCTGCCAGTGCAAGAGACACAAGAGAGGCAGTTTCAATCCCTGGGTGGGGAAGATCCCCCGGAGGAGGGCGTAGCAGCCCAGTCCAGTATTCTTGCCTGGAGAATTCCATACACAGAGGAGCCTGATGGGCTACAGTCCATGGGGTTGAAAAAAGTTGGACATGACTGAAGTGACTTAGCACACACACACGCACATAAGTGAAAGAAAAACGTCTGCACCCATAACCTCTCCCGACTCCCAACCCCAAAACAAGATACAGAGTCATGAACTCAGGTCTCCATTTATCAGAGATTGATGGCTCCTCGCGCTGGAAAACTGGGGAAACTGTCTTTCAGATTATGAAAAATAAACAACCATACAGCCTCCTTCCTCCTGGGTCACTGAGAAAACAAGAGCCAGATTTGTTCTCATTCTCAAAGAGAAAGACAAAAAAGCCAAAATTAGGGGAGAAGAAATAAGTGGCCCTGAATCTTCAGGTTACACTTAAAATTCCTGGGTCTGTCTCACCTTCCTTGTGACCAGCTGACCACAAACCCAGGACATGTCTTTCCTGCAAATGTCCTGAGGTTCGGCTTTATTTGACCACCAAAGTAAAGTGACGTTTTATTCAAGTTTTATTAAATGCAGTCCCTCCTCCCATAAAAATTATAATAAAATTCAAAGTCCAAGGATATGGCAAGTAATATTGCCCTGGGGAATGAGTACATAAAATCTGGAGGGATAAAAAGGCTTGGCTCTCATTCAGGCAAAGCAATGATCTGAACTCTCTCCTTGTGAAACTGCAAGGCTGTCTTCAGAATTACTTCACTAATACCCAGATGAAACATCAGAGCTCTTAAGGCGACTTAAATGTCTTTTCGTTTTTTTTTTTCCCTTGTAGGATCTCAGTCCTATTGTGAAATGGGATGATTGAGTTGCAAGTTAAGAAACCCAGCGTGATTTCTGACTTCTTTTCCTTCTGTCCCTTTGAATGGGCACTTTGATGATTCTAAGAGTTAGGGAGAGCAGAGAGGTTATGGTCAATGAAACCAGAACTGAGGGAGACCCATCGATCCTGTTTCTCTCTTAGGTGTCATTCCGGCGGTGGTGAGATTCACCAAGCCCTCCTGGGTGAGCGGGCACAGTGAGACTAACGCCCTCCTGTGCAGGAATACAGGCGGGTTATGTCCTTATTCCTGGAAAACTCGTACCCAAAAGAAGTATCACTGCCCCCAACAGAGCAGTCCAACATAAAAACCCATCCACACGATTTAATTGAAGCTCTATGATTCACTCTTGTGAGGAAAAAAAAAGTCCATCTTAAACCTTCCCCGATAGCTCAGTTGATAAAGAATCTGCCTGCAACTCAGGAGACCCGGTTCGATTCCTGGGTTGCGAAGATCCACTGGGGAAGGGAAGGCTACCCACTTCAGTATTCTGGCCTAGAGAATTCCATGGATGTCCCTGGGGTCGCAAAAGGTCGGACACAACTGAGCAACCTGCACTTTCACTTTTCTTTCACTACGATTCACTCCTTTGAGAAAATAATAAATAAATAAATCCACCTTAAAGCTTAGTGCTATTCCTGAAGACACTCTTATAAAAGTGCTTCATTTAATCATACGTACGTGCTCAGTCCTCCAACTCTCTGCAACTTTATGCACCATAGCCCGCCAGGCTCCTGTGTCTGTGGGCTTCTCCAGGCAAGAACGCTGCAGTGGTTGCCATGCCTTCCTCCAGGGGATCTTCCCAACCCAGGGATCGAACCTGAGTCTCCTGCATTGCAGGCAGATTCTCTACCACTGAACCACTGAGAAAGCCTCATTTAATCATTTGTGTGTGTGTGTGTGTTAGTTGCCCAGTTGTGTCCTGCTCTTTGCGACCCCATGGACTATAGCATAGCTCACCAGGCTCCTTTGTCCATGGGATTCTCCAGGCAAGAAGACTGGAGTGGGTTGCCATTTAATCATGCTGCTGCTGCTGCTAAGTCACTTCAGTTGTGTCTGACTATGCGACCCCATAGACGGCAGCCCACCAGGCTCCCCCATCCCTGGGATTCTCCAGGTAAGAACACTGGAGTAGGTTGCCATTTCCTTCTCCAATGCATGAAAGTGAAAAGTGAAAGTGAAGTCATTTAGTCGTGTCCGACCCTCAGCAACCCCATGGACTGCAGCCCACCAGGCTCCTCCATCCATGGGATTTTCCAGGCAAGAGTACTGGAGTGGGGTGCCATTGCCTTCTCCGCCATTTAATCATAGATCCCTTCAAACTCCGTGATTCTGGTTTATAATTAGGAGACTTCTATAAATCATCATTTGTAAATGAAAATTACAGGTCACGAGCTAATTAAAATGTTCACTTATGGGGGCGTCAGCATAGACAGTGAGTAACATGCAACAAATTAGAATTGTGTCCTCATTATTGTTTTATGTGAGTATGCTCACACGTGTGTGGAAAACTTTTTATTTTTTTTAAATCATATGGTAAAAAGCCACAAAGATACAGAATCAACTTGGTTTATTCCCCTAAGCCATCAAGTCCTATGCATTAAAATGTTTTTAAATATATCTTGTATTAATTTAGAAACACCAAAACAGTAAAATAATTATATAATGATTGTCCGTGTACTCACCACCCAGCTTTAAGAAATAGAGCAATAGCACACAGCCCAAACTCCAAGAAACCTCTTTCCTAATATATTTGCTGTCAGTCCCCAAACATCAACCACTACTCTCAAAGTGATATTTACTATTCTGATGCATTTCCTTGTACTTTTGGCATCCATGCTATATATGAGTCTCTCCAGTATACGTAAGCGGCATGTTTTTACCTTCTTGCGGCATATTACATTATCCTTGTCTTTTGATGCCCTGTGCGACACTTAGGAGTTGCATCCTGGCTCTGTCTTACCACAGCACAATACGTAATAGTGAAAGGAAAAGAAGTATAGGGGATCTATTGCATTTGCTCATTACCAGGGCCTTATTTCCAGCTTCTCCACACTTCATCCTTGCACGATTATCACAGTTCTCTCACTGGCCTGCCCGCCTCTAGTCCCTTCTAAACTAAAACAATTTCCATTAAACTACCAGGAGTGCAATAAAACATGAAGACACTAAAAATGTGCAAAACTATCCCGTGAATCCCTGTCCTTCCCCCATCACGGTGGTGCTCCCTTGTCTACCTTCCGAGGCGGCAGGGTCACGCCCAGACCCTGCAGCCCCCATGGAGGTCACCGGCAGCCTCGCTGGGCGGTTCTCACTCACACTGACGGTTTCCTGGTGCCTCGGCAGCACTTTCTACCAGAAGGCTCTGGCAACGCGTGCAAGCGCAGCCCACAGTGGGTGAAGCCAGAAATGCCAGGAGCTGTTGCTCTGGGCAACCAGGAGGGACAGAAAGTGATGGAGAAACATCCCCCACAGAGGGGAGGATGTTGAAATGTGCCCTGTGGATACAAAGCCAGAGACTCTCCGTGGAAGCTTCAGCAGGATGGAGCCCTGTGGCCCACAGCAGGGCCCCATTTAGTAAAGCCTTTCTCGGCTTTCCCGCCCACCCTTCTCATCTCCAGATTCTGCCTGTGTCCGCTGGGTTCGGCTCCAACATGAGCTACTGGTACTTGAAGCCTTGCCTCAATGTCTGCCTTTTAGACAAGTGGTAGAGACCCTCAGGAGAGACACTGGAAACGGACCACTCACCAGTCAGATGGCAAGAGGCATCCTGTGCCTGATGACGAGTCGGGGACTAGCAGCGCTGGGCAGCCGCCAGGATTACTCAGATGCTCACCTGTGGTGGATCCCGTCCAGGTAGAAGAGGAAGCACTGGCTTTCGCATTTCATCTAGTCCTGGAAAGATATAAGAGCGGTGACAATTATAAAGATTATAGAGTTGAATAGCTTTTGTTAAATACCCTGGAAGCCTAGCAGAAAGAGAATCATATGCTGAGACAGCCGGCCGTCACCTCATGGCACATCATGGGAGCCAGGAAGCCTCCAGGCAGCTTTGCAGAAGCCTACGTGTCCTGCAGCCAGTAGGCAAACGGTGCTGAAAATCAGGCACAAGCTTTGATCTTCAGGGTGGTGGAGGAACAAAGGAGCATGAATTTAGAGTTCAAAACCTCTCCAGTGAAAACCTCATCAGCCTAAAAAGGCAGCAATAGTACCCACCAGGATAGGCATTTTGGAGCGCTGACAATTCTAGAAAATTTGAACTGCCGGAGCCACGTGAAATCATCCAGCTACGGAAAAGCAGCTTCTTGTCATTGCTAGTGAACAAGGGAATCCTACGGCCTGAAGACTGTTACCTGAGAAAGATGCCTTGATGACGGGCCACTCGAGACCATCTTTCGTGTCCTCTTATTGTTTCTGGTCCCCAGAACAAGGAGCAGTTCTCAGCAGAGCCCAGTTGGGACAGTCCACTTGCTGCTATGGGAAGACAGGGATTAGGATCAAAACCAGGTGGAGGCTATGGCTTCTTTGTACCTGTGGTAACTGGGAGGAAAGGCCTGGAAACTGATGTTGAAGATACAGGACCAGAGGCGTGGAGGACAGAGCCAGAATACAAGCCTGCGCAGGAGAGGATTCTCCACTAAAGGGGAACTCTCCCATGTCTTAAGATTTGCCATCCTGGCAGACACGCCTGGAGCCTGCCCTTATACGTTGTTGGAAGGGCCCTTTGAAGCTTAGAGAGATGATGGCCTCTAGAATAAATCAGGTGGCTATACCAGCTTGCCTTGGCACAGTGTTAAGAAAGAGATTGAAAGGTGCAGTTTTTGCAACAGCTTTCAGCTGATACCCTAAGTGTAAGGGGAAGGAAAATGTTAGTCGCTAAGTCATGTCCGACTCTCTGTGACCACATGGACTGTAGCCCACCGGGTTCCTCTGTCCATGGAATTCTCCAGGCAGGAATACTGGAGTGGGTTGCCACTTCCTCCTCCAAGGGCCATCTTCAAAATGTGGTACAGACTTTACTGGGACAGTCCATCACACAGTCTTACATACTTATGTATAGCTACACATGGCCTTAGAACCAAAAGCTTTTCCTTTTCTAAAATACTGGAAATTAAAGCTGAGATATTTATAAAATTTTTCTTTAACTGTTAAAATATAAACCTATTCCATGTTAACATAAATATATTATCAATAGTAACTGTATTTCCCAAGAGAAATTTAGTGAAAAAGAGTGGACTGGTTTTACGTTTTGTAAATCTCTTTCAAGTCTGCCCTAATTAAACACTAAAATTCCAGGCTCTCCTGTCTCCTTCTGCTCTTGCTCTGCTGTGATCCACTGTTCTGGCTGCATGCTCCGTTGCTCAGTGTGTCTGACTGTGACCCCATGGACTCTAGACCGCCAGGCTCCTCTGTCCATGGGATTCTCCAGGCAAGAATGCTGGCGTGAGTTGCCACTTCTTTCTGCAGGGGAGCTTCCCGACCCAGGGGCTGAACCTGCATCTTCTGCATTGGCAGATTCTTTACCACTGAGCCACCTGAGAAGTCCCCATTTTGGTTGAAGTGGTTTAAAAAAATGGAACTCACAGGTAACATAGTTCGAAGAGGGAGTAATATTTTGATGACCTTTTTATATAATTGTGGAAATTTATCTTCAATATGACACCAAAACTTGACAGATGGTAGTTTATTAAAAGGTAGTTGCATTGTGATATCTGAAACCAAGCTGGGTGTCCCCTTGGTGATTTAAGGCTTCCAGATGGCACCAACGGTAAAGAATCCGCCTGCCAGTGCAGGAGACACAGGAGACATAGGTTCGATCCCTGCGTCAGGAAGATCCCCTGGAGAAGGGAATGACTACCCTCTCCAGTATCCTCGCCTGGAGAATCTCATGGACGGAGGAGCCTGGTGGGCTGTGGTCCACGGGGTCACACAGAGTCAGACACGACTGAGCACACAGGGCAAAGTATGTTAACTAGAGTTATTGTAGTGATCATTTCACAACATACACAAACATAGAATCACTGTGCTGTACACTTGAAACTAATGTGTGTCAATTATGCCTCAAGTAAACAAAACAAGCTATTTTTTTTGAAAAAGCGACAGCCCTCCTGGCTGAGGAGTGGATCCTGATTGGCACAAGTCAGCTGCAGGGTTACCATTTTCCAGGGATGTCTGATAGAGGCGGACCTGTGGCCCGTCTCTGATCAGGAAGATACCAGAAGAGGTCCTCCCCGGAGTCTGCGCCAAGCTCTCCAGTGCACAGGACACACGGCAGGAGGCCTCCCGTCACCTCCAGAGGGGACCCGCGGAGCTCTGCCATCGGCCCCCGCCGCAAGGGAAAGCAGCTTCAGAGAGCAGCGCGCCACGGGCCGGGACCAGCTGGAGAGACGGACCGACGCTGCCTTCTAAAATTAGTCATTCTTTCCAGTGGCCATAAACAACTCCAACGTGTTAGTGGCTTAAGGCAGCACACATTTGTTTCCCTCTCTCCTGGGAGGGCTGCGGGACTTCTGGGCTCCAGTCCCCACCCCCCCACCACCAAATGCCTGTTCCTCCCAGGCCGGGGCTAAGAGCGGGGCTAAGCAGCAGCTGCTCATGAGACCTGCTGCTCGGCCGGCAGCGAAGGAGACGAGGGCCAGCCGCTCTCTGAAAGGTTCTCTGTGAAAGCATCCTGTCTGCAGTCTCACCCCGGGGAGAGCTTATTCGGGGCCAAAGCCCACAGTCCCGGGAGATTGCAGGGGGGTGGTTGGGGGGAGGAGGGGAAAGTGAAGCCGGCTCTCCCCATAGGGGTGGGGTTGTTGTTGAGTCACAAAGTCATGTCCAACTCTTTGCGACCCCAAGGACTGCAGCCCTCCATGCTCCACTGACTATGGCATTCTCCAGGCAAGGATACTGGAGTGGGTTGCCATTTCCTTCTCCAGGGGATCTTTCCGATCCAGGGGTGGAACCCGGGTCTCCTGTTGGTAGGCGGGTTCTTTACCACTGAGCCACCAGGGAAGGCCACGCCCCTCCCTCGTTGTTCAGTCCCTGTCATGTCTGACTCTTTGTGACCCCATGGACGCAGCACGCCAGGCTTCCCTGTCCTTCACCAACTCCCGGAGTTTGCTCAGACTCATGTCCATTGAATCAGTGATGCCATCCAACTATCTCATCCTCTGTCTTCCCCTTTTCCTGCCTTCGATCTTTCCCAGCATCAGGATCTTTTCCAATGAGTCAGCTCTTCACATCAGGTGGCCAAAGTATTAGAGCTTCAGCTTCAGCATCAGTCCTCCCAATAAATATTCGGGGTTGATTTCCTTTAGGAATGACTGGTTTGATCTCTTCTCATTGGGGTGGGGTAAGTCATGTGAATGTGGACAGGGATATTGAACCCTGTTCCAGGGGAAGAATGGATCAGATCAGATCAGATCAGTCGCTCAGTCGTGTTCAACTCTTCGCGACCCCATGAATCACAGCATGCCAGGCCTCCCTGTCTATCACCAACTCCCAGAGGTCACTCAGACTCACATCCATAGAGTCAGTGATGCCATCCAGCCATCTCATCCTTTGTTGTCCCCTTCTCCTCTTACCCTCAATCCCTCCCAGCATCAGAGTCTTCTCCAATGAGTCAACTCTTCTCATGAGGTGGCCAAAGTACTCAGTTTCAGCTTTAGCATCATTCCTTCCAAAGAAATCCCAGGGCTGATCTCCTTCAGAATGGACTGGTTGGATCTCCTTGCAATCCAAGGGACTCTCAAGAGTCTTTTCCAACACCACAGTTCAAAAGCATCAATTCTTCGGCACTCAGCCTTCTTCACAGTTCAACTCTCACATCCATACATGACCACAGGAAAAACCATAGCCTTGACTAGGCGAAACTTTGTTGGCAAAGTAATGTCTCTGCTTTTGAATATGCCATCTAGGTTGGTCATAAATTTTCTTCCAAGGAGTAAGGGTCTTTTAATTTCATGGCTGCAGTCACCATCTGCAGTGATTTTGGAGCCCAGAAAAATAAAGTCTGACACTGTTTCCACTGTTTCCTCATCTATTTCCCATGAAGTGATGGGACCGGATGCCATGATCTTCGTTTTCTGAATGTTGAGCTTTAAGCCAACTTTTTCATTCTCCACTTTCACTTTCATCAAGAGGCTTTTTAGTTCCTCTTCACTTTCTGCCATAAGGGTGGTGTATACATGGGAACAAAACCCAAACCAGCCAAAGTCCTTACTGACATTCCAACTCTTAGCAACCCCATGAACTGCAGCCTACCAAGCTCCTCCGTACATGGGATTTTCCAGGCAAAAGTACTTGAGTGGGGTGCCATTGCCTTCTCCAATTATTGATAAAAGGGCTCCTATTTCTGGATCTCCACTTCTGTAAGATAACATATTTCTTTACTACCTGAGTCTGAGTTTTCTGTGACTTAACACAGTTTAGGGAAGAACATCTTCACTAATGCAGCGAACACTCCCAAGGATTAGCTCCTATTCAGAAGTAGAGGAAGAAAACTGAACTGTTAACAGACCAGACAAAAGACAAGCTCCCATCCCTCCAGGCATGGAACATCCTTCCCAAAGACATCACTGCTTCTCTCTCCGACTATGAGAACTGGGACACAGCTTCCTGCAATGTGAGAATGGCCCTGAGCCTGGAGGGCAAAAGACAAATATGACCAGAAGTTTCAAGCAGAGAGATCAATGAATGCAGGGGCTTTCATAGACTGTTTCCACTTCATTAAATGTCTGGGCAACAAAGTCTGAGAGAAAAAAAGAACTCAAACAGACCTTATTTTTCATTACTGGTTCAATCAGATATCTCTTTCCAGAAGAAAAATAAAATGCATTTGTTTATGTCTTCCATTAACTCTTTCATTCAAATATGGACTGATAATGGGGCCCCCCAATTTTTTTAATGTATGTAGAGTACTAAATCGGCTTTCCGGGTGGCTTAGTGGTATAAAGAATCTGCCTGCCAATGCAGAAGACATACGAGATGTGGGTTCAATCCCTGGGTTGGGAAGATCCCCTGGAAAAGGAAATGGCAACCCATTCCAGTATTCTTGCCTGGAGAATCCCATGGACAGAGGAGCCTGGCGGGCCACAGTGCATGGGGCCACAGGGAGTCAGACCCGACTGAGCACACAAGCACCATCGCACGCATGCTCAGAGTCTCAGTCGTGTCCAACTCTCTGCGGCCCCATGGACCGCAGACTGCCAGGCTCCTCTGTCCATGGGATTCTCCAGGCAAGAACACTGGAGTGGATTGTCATTTCCTTCTCCAGGGGATCTTCGCAACCCAGGGATCAAACCCAAATCCCTCAAGTCTCCTGCGCTGGCAGGCAGGTTCTTTACCACTAGAGCCTCCTAAATATACGTTGATGTTGTTCGGTCACTAAGTTGCGTCCAGTTCTTTGTGACCTCTTGGACTGCAGCATGTCAGGCTTCCCTGACCTTCTCCATCTCCCAGAGTTTGCTCAAATTTACGTCCATTGAGTCGTGACACTATCTAACCATCTCATCCTCTGCCGCCCTCGTCTCCTTTTGCCTTCAATCTTCCCCATCATCAAGGTCTTTTCCAATGAGGTGGCACTTCACATCATACATGCAATTTACATCAGATGGCAGATTTTAGAGACTATTTGGCTAATAAAACACAGCTTGATCAGAGGCCATTTGGGCAATCTGCAGAAGCCTCTGTTACAACCTAGGATGACCTTATAAGAACTTTTACTGAACTCAGTGAAAGAAAAAAAAAATTAATGAAAACCTTCAAACTGTCCAAGAGAACAGAGCTGAGGGAGCTGCAACAATCATCTTTTGTTTTTTTGTTTTTTTTTTTCTTTCCTTTTTTAAGAACACTGGAGCTGTGACCACAGAGGTGATTGGAGAATCACAGCCTTTCCCCAGCGATATCCAAACAGAAAGTTTTCCAATACATCCCCTAAAATCGCAGAGCATGTAATTCCACATTAGCTCCAGGAAGGCAGTGTCTCTGCTTAGGGTATGGAAATTTGGAAGTTCATTGCTATAATCTGTGGTTATGATTTCAACCTCCCTGAGTGATGCCGGGAATAAAACCACAGACTCCTAGTGCTAGGAGCCTTTATTGTAATCCAATAAAACCTTAACAACCAGTCTTCTTTTTTATGATAAATTAAGGGCCTCATTTGCTTTGAAGCAGCCCCTCTGTCCCGATGTTTACCCCACTGTGGAACCAATCCTAGAGAAACACTGAACTCAGATCGGGGAGGGGAATTCCGACGCGGGGAACAACAGCCCAGCTTCCCCACCTTGGTTTCACGGATTCAGAATATACAAAACAAATCAAAGCTTCCCTCCCAAAGGACTCGTCGTTAGGAGGAGCCTCTCCTTGGGCCTTCTGACCAGATGTTACCAACAGACCATGACTTCCGAACCCAGCACACACACACACAATGTCACCTTGAAATCATAAATGTCATATCTGGGATGGAGGCCATGGGTCCTCTTCCCCACTTCTAATTTTTTTTTTTGTTCTGGCTAATTTGAAACTTTATTTGGAGGCTCAAATTCTGCCCCAATTGCCAGTAATTTATACTTCCCTGCGGTGTCATGTTTGTGAACCCATTTGTCATGGAATGATTTCCCAGCTCAAAACAAACTTCAGACAGAGGTCAAATTTATTTCACAGCCATAATTCCTTGCTAAGATCCAATGCACTGAGATGTTGATGAACTACCCCAAAACCTACGCGTGTGTTTGTCAAGGATTTCAGAGGCCAGTCCAGGAAGTTTTTAAAAATAAGCATCTGCTTAACCCTGCTACACTGTGGTTGGGTATGTAAATTGGGAAAGCCACTATGGAGAACAGTATGGAAGTTCCTTAAAAACTAAAAATAGAGTTATCATATGACCCTGCAATCCTACTCCTGGGCATATATCCAGAGAAAAATGCGACTCAAAAAGAAAAAAGCACCCCTAAGTTCATTGCAGCACTGTTTACAATAGCCAAGACATGAAAGCAACCTAAATGTCCATCGACAAAAGAATGGATAAAGATATGGTAACAGATACACGATGGAATATTCAGTTCAGTCGCTCACTCGTGTCCAACTCTTTGCGACCCCATGAATCGCAGCACGCCAGGCCTCCCTGTCCATCACCAACTCCCAGAGGTCACTCAGACTCACATCCATCGAGTCAGTGATGCCATCCAGCCATCTCATCCTCTGTCATCCCCTTCTCCTCCTGCCCCCAATCCCTCCCAGCATCAGAGTCTTTTCCAATGAGTCAACTCTTTGCATCAGGTGGCCAAAGTACTCAGTTTCAGCTTTAGCATCAGTCCTTCCAAAGAAATCCCAGGGCTGATCTCCTTCAGAATGGACTGGTTGGATCTCCTTGCAGTCCAAGGGACTCTCAACAGTCTTCTCCAACACCACAGTTCAAAAGCATCAATTCTTCGGCACTCAGCTTTCTTCACAGTCCAACTCTCACATCCATACATGATCACTGAAAAAACCATAGCCTTGACTAGATGGACCTTTCTTGGCAAAGTAATGTCTTTGCTTTTCAATATGCTATCTAGGTTGGTCATAACTTTCCTTCCAAGGAGTAAGCGTCTTTTAATTTCATGGCTGCAGTCACCATCTGCAGTGATTTTGGAGCCCAGAAAAATAAAGTCTGACACTGTTTCCACTGTTTCCCCATCTATTTCCCATGTAGTGATGGGACCAGATGCCATGATCTTCATTTTCTGAATGTTGAGCTTTAAGCCAACTTTTTCACTCTCCTCTTTCACTTTCATCAAGAGGCTTTTTAGTTCCTCTTCACTTTCTGCCATAAGGGTGGTGTCATCTGCATATCTGAGGTTATTGAGATTTCTCCCGGCAATCTTGATTCCAGCTTGTGCTTCCTCCAGCCAGCATTTCTCATGATGTACTCTGCATATACGTTAAATAAGCAGGGTGACGATATACAGCCTTGACGTACTCCTTTTCCTATCTGGAACCAGTCTGTTTTTCCATGTCCAGTTCTAACTGTTGCTTCCTGACCTGCATATAGGTTTCTCAAGAGGCAGGTCAGGTGGTCTGGGATTCCCATCTCTTGACTATTACTTGCACATAGAAAAGATTGAAATAATGCCACTTGCAGCAACATGGACGGACCCAGACAGTGTCATACTGAGAGAAATAAGTCAGACAGAGAAGGAGGAAAAAACCCATCTCATCCTCTACATGTGGAATTTAAATAGAAATTATACAAATTAACTTACCAAACAGAAACAGAGAACGAACTTATGGTTGCTGCGGGTGTGGGAGGGAAAGATGGGGAGAAGGGATAGTTAGAGAGTCTGGGATCAACATGTAATCACTGCTCTGTTTGAAATGGATAACCAGCAAGTTCCTACTGCAGAGCAGAGGGGACTCTGCCCAATGTTACCTGGCGGCCTGGATGGGAGGGAAGTTGAAGGGACAAGGGATACAAGTATACAGCTGAGTCCCTTTGCTGTTCACCTGAAACCATCACAATACTGTTTGCTAACTGGTCATACCCCAGTGCAAAATTAAAAGTTAAAAAAAAAAAAAGGATGTGTTTGCTTATCATAAAATCTTGGTTATTTCTGGCTAAATATCGATTTAATTGTTTCCATTTTGATTCAATTTACTTCAGAATTCTTTGTTAGTATCTTAAGACTCCACGTTACACATAATTATGCTTTGTTATCTTCCAAGATTTATATTATGAACATATTTGATGCATATTTCAATTTAGTTGGGATGGAAAATGTATATAAAAAAACATTATGAAACTGAATAGCATACTGTTAAACTCATTTCACAAAGTTAAAACAAGCTGGTGTTTAGAAAACTGAAGTTTATTTTAAAGGATCTTTTTGTTAGCTACTGGCTGTTACCAAACATATTTTGTAGCTCAGTAAACCATTTGTAATCACTTGTGTTCGTGTTCAGTCACCAAGTCCTGTCCGACTCTTTGCGACCCAATGTACTGTAGCATGCCAGGCCTCCCTGTTCCTCACCGTCTCCTGCAGTTTGCCCAAGTTCATGTCCACTGAATCAATGATGCCATCCAATCATCTCATCCTCTGCTGCCCACTTCTCCTTTGGCCTTCAATCTTTCGCAGCATCAGGATCTTTTCCAATGAGTCAGCTGTTTGCATCAGGTGGCCAAAGTACTGGAGCTTCAGCTTCAGTATCAGTGCTTCCAATGAATATTCAGGATTGATTTCCTTTAGGATTGACTCTTTTGATCTCCTTGCTGTCCAGGGGACTCCAAGGGACTCTCAAGAGTCTTCTCCAGCATCACAATTCAGAAGTGTCAGTTCTTCGGCACTCTGACTTCTTTATGGTCCAACTCTCACATCCGTGCGTGACTACTGGAAAAACCATGGCTTACACTTACAGTGTCCACTTTTCTTTTTTTTTAAGGTGCTCAGTATGTCCAACTCTTTGCGACTCCATGGACTATACAGTCAATGGAATTAAAGGCCAGAATACTGGAGTGTACCCTTCTCCTTCTCCAGGGCATCTTCCCAACCCAGGGATTGAACCCAGGTCTCTTGCATTGCAAGCAGATTCTTTACCAACTAAGTCACCAGGGAAGCCCATAGCTTGCATTTGTACAGTGTTATATGGCAATTATATCTCAATACGATTGGAAGAAAATAGCTATCAAAATAAAGAAATAAAAAATTAAATAGACATTCATTCCCAGAGCATTCATTTTAATATTTAATATAGATGATGGAGCCAAAATAGTTTGAAAGCAGGAAGAGAGACCAGGGGAAACCCTAGCTAGTACAGAACTCAGCTCAGCTCCATCTTCTATGTTCAAATATCAGGAAAGACCAGTGATAAATTCAACCCTTGGGAACTCAGCTTAGTTCCTCCTGCACTTGTTAGTATACAGAAACTCAATATACGCATTTTAAAACTCGGGAGCTCTATGCACACAGCTCTTCCACATCCAGTCCATTTTCAGTTTTATCATGCTTTGCAATAAATGGGAAAAGGAGAATTGAGGGGGGAAATTTATCCAAGCTGCAAAATTTGAGATATAATATGTTTAAAAATTAGTGGTTTGAACGAGGTTTATACTGGTCTATGCTTTTTTCCTTCTCACCATCCCTCCAGGCCCCTGAATCCCAAAGATAATAATGACACTGTGAGTTCCAAGGGGGTATCGTTGGAAGGTAACTGAGGGCCTCAGCCAATGATCCCTGCCCCTCTCCAAAAGAAACAATGGGTTTTGGAATTCTAGATGCTCTCTTTACACATTTCAGCAGTCATATGATTTCCCTGAGAGCAATAAATTGACCATTATTGCTGATTCTTTGGCAAATTGAAGGTGTTAATACATTACCCCAAAGGATAGTATTTTCACTTTTAAGATGTACTCACAGTTCACAGCTCTTCATTTTCTCCCTGGGGTTGTCATTTAATTAGCAGTTGAGAGAAGAAGGTCATTTCATTTAAATAGGAATTCCATTTGGGAATAGCATACATTTTCTTGGTTTTAGGAACCCATCAATATTTGCTCAATTAAGACACTATTTGACTTGCTATTTATTCTGGTTGGGGTTATACTTCTAACTGTTTCTACTCCAAGTTTCTCTAAAAAAAATAATAACTTGTTAATGTTAATAGGTTTCCCTGGAGGCTCAGATGTAAAGAACCTGCCTGCAATTCAGAAGCCCTGGGTTCGATCCCTGAGTTGGGAAGATCCTCTGGAGAAGGAAATGGCAACCCACTCCAGTGTTCTTGCCTGCAGAATCCCATGGATAGAGGAGCCTGGCGGTATTGCAAAGAGTCGAACACGACAGCAGCTAAACGACAACAACGTTGTTGGTGCTTTTAACAAACTACGGTGCTGACGTAACCCTTCCACCACGCAGCCCTTTCCATTGCTGGTTCTTGCCCCTGATAACGAACTATGGTGCCTACGGTAACCCTTCCACCACGCAGCCCTTTCCATTCCTGGTTCTTGCCCCGGCTTCTCTTTAAGAAAGGTACTGCATCAATGCCACACAGAGAGTTTAAAAGCCAAATGGTTCTATGCAACTTTCTTTGAAAATTGGCACTTTTCTCCAATATACTCTATTCCCGTCTCCCTGAAACAAGTATTTTCTACTCTCTTAGATGCTTCTTTGGACATGTCCTTTCCAATACCTAAACAACAAATATTACCATTTCTTAATTGTTCCATTTTAGAATATTACCTGTGGAATTCTTGCTGTAAATCCTAAGGTTTAACTCATTTACCACATCTTTTTTACAATTAGTCTCCATACATTCTTGCCTTGTAGTCAGACACCCAACTCCTTTATATCAAAATTTGTTGTATTAGTACTTAATCATGATATCATTATTGCTGGGCAAATATTATTCGGAGCTAAGCCATGACACATAGCTCAGGAATAGTCACTTTCTTGGGACAAGTTTGATTATCATGCAGTTGATATTTACTTGGTTTTGTTTTGGGGTTTTTTTTTGAAAGATTTTTTCTTGATGTGGACCATTCTGTTAAGTATTGAATTTGTTACAATATTGCCTCTGTTTTATGTTTTGGCTGTGAGGCCTGTGGTGACTTAGTGACTAAACAACAACATAATATATGATAAATAGGTATTTGCTTCTTTTTCTAAAACAACAGTAGAATTGTATATACAAAGTTCAGCCTTCCTTGAATCTACATTGTTCTGGATATTTCCTTTTGAAACTACATAAATGCTTGAGATAAAACATAGATATTATTTTTAAAATGCAGCACCAAAAATAAAAGTAAATGGTTTTAAATATATATCTAGGTGGTAGCATCATCACACAGAGAAATCTAACCGTTCTATGCAACTTTGAAGCACAATAATTTGTCTGCATGCTTCTGGAGGGTGTCCTCTACACATGCTCAAGACAAAGACAATGATCCAAACAAGCGGCACAGTCTCCTCTATATCGCACAGCTGCAGTCTGGTGTTGTTATTCCTAGATTGTTGGGAGGGCAGGAAACAGAAAAGCACTGAGTGTTGACAGATTACGTTTACTTTAAACTTCCTCACTGTAAAGCAACTCTAGCACAATGAGATTTTTTAAAAGAAAAATAAAAAGTAAATAAAATTCCTAGTGCTCTTGAAAACTGAGATTCTAGGGTAAGAGAAAGAAGATAGAGATCTGATATAAAAACAGGTTTAGTACAAACCTTAAAAATCCTTGAATTGGAACTGGAAGCATCAATAAAAACTCACAGTTTTTTATTTTTAAAACATATGTACATATTTCCTAGCATCGTCCCACTGAGAAAGCCATCTCAGTACCAATGATGACCCCTGCCAACTAGGCAGTGGTGTCCAAGCATTTTTTCCTCCTTAAAAGAACCAGGGCTTCTTGCAAAAATGACTGATTACAGATATGAAACTGGCAATGTCAGGAGAGGCTGTTGACAAGCACCCTAGCAAAGACTACAGACATCTTACAAAAGGGCTCAGGAACCAACCTGAAGAAGCTCCACCCACTGTTCCCATCAAAGTGGGATACTCTGAGCAATGATAGGAAAAATTACCATAATGGATTGAAAGATACTAAGGGTGTATCTTTTATGCGTGTATGCATGTGTATACGTATGCATGTATGTATAATCTGCAAATCACAAGTGACCCTCCCCAAATAAATAATCAAACTAACTGATCACAGATGCTTACTCATTATTTAAAAAGTAGTAAATATAAAGGGGAAATGAAGCATTTGCCCAGACTTTCCTACATAAAGTGCACCACTTGGGAGAAAAGTTGTAAATGAGAAGACATTTTTTAAACAGAAGTTTCTAGCTAAGAAAAAAGTTGCTAGAATTAGACTATAACCATTTTGGAAATGCTAATTAACGAGTCTGGTAAAGACTTTGCCTGCCAATCCACGCAACACAGGAGACATGGGTTTAATCCCTGGATCAGGAAGATCCCCTGGAGAAGGGAATGGCAGCCCACTCCAGTACTCTTGCCTGGAGTAGTCCATGGACAGAGGAGCCTGGTAGGCTACAGTCCATGGGGTTGCAAAGAGTCAGACACGACTTGGTGACTGAACAACTTAGTTAACGAATCCAGGTTGCTACCAACAGTATCTGTAAGTATCAATAAAAGAGAGAAAACAAGCCTCCCTACAAAAGGCAACAAAGCATCCACAAGTCTTCCTTGCCCTCCCCACAATTTATTCTCAGGTTGACCTTATCAAGCCTCCATACACAGCTGTCAACTTATAGGAAGCTTAGAAGGCAGGGCCACCTTGGGGTGCAACCAGCCAAATCCAGACTCTGGACAAATGATCCAGTCTATTCAATAAATAAACTGCAAGTAAAGAGAGAGAGCAGAGTGAGGAAGAATGGGGGCACCTATACATCAGAAGTTTATTCGTCATATGTGGAAGAAATCAGTCAGATCCCAACCGAAATAAACGATTTTTTAAAAATTAAAAATACAAACACACACGTGTTTAACTTTTATGAGATGACTGGAACGTTGAATGCTGGATGTCTGATGACATGAGCAGACCTCATTTTACTGTGCTTTGCAGATACTGCGCGGTTCTACAAATTGAAGATTTATGGCAACCCTGCCTTGAGCAAGTCTATGGGCTCTGTTGTTCCAGCAGCGTGTGGTCACTCCTTACCTGTGTGCCATGTTTTGGTAGTTTTCCCAATGTGTCCAAATCTTTTATAGGTATTTTATTTGCTTTTTCAAATGTTTTGGGACACCATGAATTCCACCCATGAAAAACAGAGGAATTCACGGATAGATGCTGTGTGTGTTCTGACCGCTCCATCAGCTGGTCAGACCCGCCTCTCTCCCTCTGCCCAGGCCTCCCTGTTCCCTAATATTGAAATTAGACCAATGAGCAGCCCTACCAGGGCTTCTAAGTATTTAAGAGAAAGGAAGAGTCTCGAGTCTCTCACTTTATATCAAAAGCTAGTGATGACTGAGCTTAGTGAGAAAAGTATGTCTGAAGCTGAGATGGGCTTCAAGCCAGGCTTCTTGCTCCACTCAAGTCAGCCAAGTTGTGAACACGAAAGAAAAGCCCTTGACAGAAAACAAAAGTGCTGCTCCAGCGAGCGCACAAATGATAAGAAAGCAAAAGAGCCTTATTGCCCACACGCAGAAAGTCTTAGTGGTCCGGTTAGAAGATCAAACACGGCCCAGATCAGATCAGATCAGTTGCTCAGTCATGTCCGACTCTTTGCGACCCCATGAATCGCAGCAGGCCAGGCCTCCCTGTCCATCACCAACTCCCAGAGGTCACTCAGACTCACATCCATCGAGACAGTGATGCCATCCAGCCATCTCATCCTCTGTTGTCCCCTTCTCCTCCCGCCCCCAATCCCTCCCAGCATCAGAGTCTTTTCCAATGAGTCAACTCTTCACATGAGGTGGCCAAAGTACTGGAGTTTCAGCTTTACCATCATTCCTTCCAAAGAAATTCCAGGGCTGATCTCCTTCAGAATGGACTGGTTGGATCTCCTTGCAGTCCAAGGGACTCTCAAGAGTCTTCTCCAACACCACAGTTCAAAAGCATCAATTCTTCGGTGCTCAGCCTTCTTCACAGTCCAGCTCTCACATCCATACATGACCACAGGAACAAGATTCCCTTAAAGCTAAGCCTCAGCCAGAACAAAGCTTTAACTCTCTTCACCTCCTTTAAGGCTGAGAGGCATGAGGAAGCTGCAGAAGAAAAGCTTGGCGTTTAGCAGAGGTTGGTTCGTGAGGCTGGAGGAAAACAGCCGCCTCCATCTCATGCACGTGTTAGGAGAAGCAGCAGGTGCTCTGTAGAAGCTGCAGAAAGTTCTCCAGGAGATCTAGCTAAGATGACTTATTGCCTACTTAAAAAAAAAAAAAAAACAGGATCCTATTACACTTTGTTTTTTATTTGCTTATTTATTAATTTGTGTTAGTCGTTCAGTCATGTCTGACTCTACGACTCCATGGACTGTAACCCACCAGGCTCCTCTACCCATGGGATTCTCCAGGCAAGAACACTGGAGCGGGTTGCCATTTCCTTCTCCAGGGGATCTTCCCGACCTAGGGATCAAACCCATATCTCTTACGTCTCCTGCACTGGCAGGCGGATTCTTTACCACTGTGCCATCTGGGGGGCCCACTGAAGGTAACTACACTAAACAAAGAAACTTCAATGTAGAAGAAACAGCCTTCTTGTGGAAGATGCCGTCTAGGATTTTCATCTTTATAGAAAGAAGTCAATGCTTGGCTTTAAAGCTTCAAAGGACAGGCTGACTCTTCTGTTAGGGGCTAAAGCAGTTGGTGACTTGAAGTTGAAGCCAATGTGCATTTGCCATTCCAGAAATGTAGGACCCGTAAGGATTATGCCCACTCCACACTGTAGGGGGACCGCAAAGCCTGGATGGCACATCTGTCAACAGCACAGCTCACTGAGTATTTTAAGCCCATTGTTGGGACCTACTACTAGGAGGAAAAAGAAAAGATTCTCTTTAAAATATTGATGCCCATGGACCATGCACCTGGTCATCCAAGGGTTCTGATGGGGCTGGACTAGGCGATCCTGAGGTTTTCACACCTGCTAACATAATATCCATCCTGCAGTCCCTGGTTTAAGGGGTAATTTTGACTTTCAAGTCTTACTTTTTTTAAGAAATACACTTCACAAGGTCTAGCTGCCATTGACAGTGATTCCTCTGCTGGATCTGGCAAAGTAAACTGGAAACCTTCTGGAAAGGATTCAGCATTCTAAACACCACTCAGAACACTGAAATTCATGGGGAGAGGTCACAGTATCAGCATTAACAGGAGTTTGGAAGAAGTGGATTCTGGCTCTCTTGGGAGCCTCTGAGGGGCTCAAGGCTTCAGGGGAGGAGGCTCCTGTAGATGAGGGGGAGACAGCAAGGGAACCGGGATGAGCAGTGGAGCCGAAGATGTAACTGCGACAGTGCAACGTCGTGATAAAGCTTTAACAGACGAGGAGGTGCTTCTTATGGACGAGCAAAGAAAGTGCTTTCCTGAGCTGGGATCTACTCCTGGTGAAGAGACTGTGAAGACTGTTGAACTGACAACGAAGAATCAAGAACATGGCACCATTCAGTCGGTACAGCAGCGGCGGGGTTTGAGAGGACTGACTCCAATTTTGAAAGGTCTCCTGTGGGTAAAGTGCAATCAAACAACATTGCCCGCTACAGAGAAATGACTACTGGAAGGAGAAGTCAATCAGGGCAGCAGACTTCACTGGTGGCTTCAGCAGTCCCCGTCCTGATCAGTCAGCAGCATCCACATCGAGCTAAAACTCTCCACCAGCAAAACGATTATGACTCAGATGATGGTTAGCTTTCTTTAGCAATAAAGTATTTTGACTTGAGGTACATTTTTAAGCAGAATATTGTTGTACATTTATGAGACTACAGTAAAAATTTGAGGATTTTGAGCTTAAATGCTTATGCCATAGGCGTTTGAAATCAGAGCCAGATAGCCAAATACAGCCCATCACCTGTTTTGGAACCACCAGTGAGCTAAGAATGGATTTTACATTTTTACTAGTTGGAAAAAATCATAAGGGTAATAATATTAGGAAGATGAGAAAATTGTATGAAATTGAAATATCAGTGTTTATAAATAAATTTTGATTGGAAAACAGTCATGTTTGTCTGTCTAGCTACTTTGTATGACTGTTTTTGTTTTTTTTTCGGGGGGGGGGCGGTGGTGGTTGTTCCCAGGTAAAGAATCCACCTGCCAATGCAGGAGACACAGGTTCAATTCCTGAACAAGGAAGATTCCCCTGGAGGAGGAGACAGCAACCCACTCCAGTGTTCTTGCCTGGGAAATCCCATTGAGAGAGGAGCCCGGTGGGCTGCAGTCCACGGGGCCGCAGAGAGTCCCACATGACTGAGTGTGGCTCAGCGACACGGCTGCTCCTGAGGACAAGGGCAGAGCTGAGCAAGTGACACCGGGAACGGGGGGTGCACAAACCCCAAACATTCATCACCTATCCCTCTGCAGGAAAAAAACCTACTGACCCTGCTTTCAGGCAAGACCAACAGCAGACCATACTGCAGAAAAATCACGATCAAGTTTATGTTTTAGGGTGGGTCAGATCATGCAAAGACAAGTCTCTGAATGAACAGAGTATCACCAAGCTGGTCTTTAGAAAGTTACATGAGGGGCTTCCCTGGCGGTCCAGTGGGTAGAACTTCACCTTCCAACATAGGAGGTGCAGGTTCCAAGCTAAGATCCCAGATCCCACACGCTTTGCAGCTCAAAAGCCAAACATAAAACAGAAGCAATATTGTAACAAAGTAATAAAGACTTTTTAAACAGTCCACATGAAAAAAAAATTTTTTTAAGAAAATTATACCAATTTACATGACACCCCACTCCAGCACTCTTGCCTGGAAAATCCCACGGATGGAGGAGCCTGGAAGGCTGCAGTCCATGGGGTCGCTAAGGGTCGGACACGACTGAGCGACTTCACTTTCACTTTTCACTTTCATGCATTGGAGAAGGAAATGGCAACCCACTCCAGTGTTCTTGCCTGGAGAATCCCAGGGATGGGGGAGCCTGGTGGTCTGCCGTCTATGGGGTCGCACAGAGCCTGACACGACTGAAGTGACTTAGTAGCAGCAGCAGCAACCAATTTACAAGACCACAGGTTATCATCTCAGAACATATTCTTCTCACTTACACTCATCACGTTCAGAGGCTTAAAAATAATGCTATTGTCGTGTTATTTTCATTTAAAATTGTCAGAGTGAACTTTTTGTTCATATTTCAATCGTGATTTCTACATTCAATTGCCAAATGTCTGTATTCTTTGTCTATTTTTCCATTGAGCTTTTAGTCAGACGTGCAAGACGTCTTCATATTACACTTAGTCATTACCTACAGGATGGGTATGTTTTAAATAAGGTCTGAGTAAGCAGAGTTAACCAAGGTCTCCTGGGAGGGAAAACGTGTTCTAGTGAATTTGTGGGATCCTAAGGCAATGAGATCACAGCGTGCACGATGCTGATATAAAACGACCATCTGTAAAGTCAGAATAAACTAATCAACACCCACGCTCATCTCTTTGACTCACTTTCCTTTCGTTTTGTGTATGGATTTTCCTTTGTTCTTGTTCTGCTGCATGCTCATTTTCCTGTTTGCTTGTTTTTCCTTTGAACCCAAAATTTGTTTCAAAAAATTCCAAGGCACTGGAGTCAGCGCCTTCTGATCATATCTTATCTGCCACTAACCATGTGTAGGGGCCAATTTGGATGCCTTCAAGAAGCCCGATGCCTTACTCATCAGGAACACTTTTTCCTGCTGTGGCTCTGATAAGCCATCAGCACCATCGTTTATCATAGACCGCTTGAGGTCACTTGATGCAGATTACTCTACATTCAGTCACTGAAAAGGGGGCCATTTGACTCAGAGACACTGAGACCAGACCAAGGCCTAGAATTAAGTGCAAACCTGTGGGGTCATGCGGTCACAGTTAAAGACCTGCTCCCCATCACTCCAAACCTGCCACGTCTATTTTCGGATTTCTTGGTTTTCTTTTCTGCCAAAGGACTAAGACAAGGAAGACAGAATAGAATGGGGGTGGGGTGGAGCCTTTTCTCTGAACAATCCTCCAGCAAAAATTATAAACAGAGTTACTAAAGCTCTCCTATCTACTAACGAAGCAGCGATGTGACATTCCATTTCAGCCCACCTCTAATCTTCAGTCCCTTTATCCCAAATACTGAAGTTTCATTAGAGGTGACCGATTCCAAAATCCCAGATTCTTCAATTAGTGTGCACTTTAAATTATTAAATAGGAAACTTGAATATAGACTCTTTTCTCATTCAATTTTCTCAGCTTCTGTACTCTTCTGTACTTTCATGGTGCATAATTTAAATTTATAATTTCTATGGAAAAGCTAATACTCTACTGAGATAATGCTATGCTATGCTAAGTCACTTCAGTCGTGTCCGACTCTGTGCGACCCCAGAGATGGCAGCCCACCAGGCTCCCCGGTCCCTGGGATTCTCCAGGCAAGAACACTGGAGTGGGTTGCCATTTCCTTCTCCAATGCATGAAAGTGAAAAGAGAAAGTGAGGTCACTCAGTCATGTCTGACTCTTAGCGACCCCATGGACTACAGCCTACCAGGCTCCCCTGTCCATGGGATTCTCCAGGCAGGAATACTGGAGTGGGTGCCATTTCCTTCTCCAGGGGATCTTCCCGACCCAGGGATCGAACCCGTGTCTCCTGCATTGGCAGGAGCATTCTATACCACTGAGCCACCGGAGAAGCCCATTCTCTGACAGCCCCAGACTAAATCCTGGCTTCCTTCTCTCCCCCAGAACACTGTCACCATAGGCAACGCTCAGACTTCACCTGGTCTCACTCCTGGCTCCTGAGTGGCCACTGGCCACTGTCCAGGTCCCCCCAGGTCAGGCAGTGACGGTCCAGACCCAGTGTCCCCAGCAGTACTGGCTGCTGAGTCCCTGCTGAGAGGTCCACAGGCAGGGGTCAGTCCACGTGCTTGCTCAGAGCTCTGGGAAATCATCTGGTCTCACATCACCTTCCACCTGCACTTTCTCCCCCCACCTGCTGCTCTCTGAGTTGAGGGACACTTTCAGGAATCTTCTGTCCAGCCCTCATGCTTGTTCTTGGGGCCCTCCCAGGAGCCAAACGTGAAATTCCTCTAGGGGTGACACCATCAAGATGATGTCACAGGTTGCTCTGAATTCGGTCCTGCTCACAAGAAGACAGACTAGCGTGAAAGAATTTCTATCTAAAAAAGAACCAGAGGGTGTGAACTGGAGACTCAGGAAGACCAAACTTAAAGACTGAAGGGACTCAGATGGCAGGATGTTGCTCAAAGGTGGTCCTAACCCTTGGGAGTTTTCACCAGAGGCGTGGATGAAAAGCGCCCCAGCTGGAACGGGTCTCATCAAGAAGGCTGCACTGAGCTTCACTTGTGTGACGGGACTGAGTGTCTGCTCAGAAAGCTTTCAAGGCCAGTCTCTGCTTCTTGTTGATCTGAACTAACTATGCCGCCCCCGAACTGCCCCCGCTGTATAGTCTTCGCCTGTAAACACCACCGACCCCAAGCCTTCAGCAAGCTCACTGTAGTTTGCTATTATTTGTTCACCCCGAACTGCAGTTCCGCTGTTCCCAAACATGCTCATCTTCATGAGCTTGCCTCGTGATCTCACTTACATGTGGAATCTGAAAGCCTGAACTCACGCAGACAGTAGACACATGTATACGTATACCTGAATCACTCTGCTGCACGGCTGAACCCAACATTGCACTGGACGTCGACTACACTCCAAGATAAAAGAAAAGCCCACAAATCCATCAACTGGAAAAAATAAGCTCACTCCATAGAAAGTGAGAGAAAATGCTCTCCAGAGACCCAATTCGCTTCTTTGCCTTTGTGAAGATGCCAAAATTAACTCTGCTGTAATTCTGCGGTTCCTACTTTGTCTTCTAGGAATAAAGTATAAAAATGCAAAAAAAACTTAACATCTATGAGTTACACCTAAATGAAGCATCCACTGAGGTTAATAAGTGGTTTTCTGAACAAACATGGAAAGCAATGGCATCTGATGCAGCTGATTTAATTTGCAATCATATGTCATATTCACGCAAATAATGACAAACAGACCCCCTTGTCAGTTCACCAAAAACAGTGCTGCTTGTCGTCCATATCTGCTCCAATCTCATGAAACTGTTTACAGTGACACTTTCATAAAACCATTCCCCAGGAGAGGAAGGAAACACGAAAATGATTCTTTTAAATATCCCTTGGGAGTTTTCTGTACCATTACAATAGCTCTTCAACAAAAGCCAGAAATTCCACAAACTCAGCTCTCACCTCAATATTCCCCACTACTAGTATCTATGATAAGAATAAACTGGCAAAATTTTAAAAAAGAATGAAATATTGCCATTTTTAGTAATATGGATGGACCCAGAGAATATCAAACTAAGTGAAGTCAAAGACATATGATATCACTTATATGTGGGATCTAAAAAATAATAGAAGTGAATCTATATAGTATAAAACAGAAACAGACTCACAAATGTAGAAAACCAACGTGGTGACCGGAGGGGAGAGAAGGGAGGGGTGAATTCAGAGTGTGGGGTCAACAGACATGAGCTGCTATGTGTTAGACAGCCAAGCAGTAAGGGTTTACTGTATAACACAGGGAACTACATTCAATCACCTTGTAATAATGAACAATGGAAAGTAATCTAAAATATAGAATGCATAACGGAATCACTTTGCTGTACATCTGAAACTAACACAGTGTTATAAATCAGCTATTCTTCAATCTCATCCGGGCTTCCCTGGGGAACAGTTCTGATGAGCTGAGTGTTTAACACGACCATGCGTGATTCTTAGCAACAGGAAATTCTGAGAAACTTGGCAGGTTGTCCTGACAGACTGGAGGGTGTCAGATTCACCAGGACACACATTTTGTTAAAAAGAGCACCTTTCTGGATCTCAGCCTGAGACCCGGATGCGGCGAGCTGGTGGAGGAACACACGACATGCGTTTTACACAAACTGCCCAGGTGATGCTCCTGAAATGTTCCCACACCCGCCTCTCGAAGGGCAGCAAGCAGGGACACCCCCCCCACCCCCGGCTTGCAGATCGGGCCCCTCCCTGGATCCTGGGACCACAGCTGTTCCCAGGCCAGGGTTGACTGGATCAGATGTCCCTGGTTATGGTTCAGATCTTTACAGCCCAATTTAACACAAGATGTGTTCTTGCCTCAATGACGTTGCCGACTCGTTCCCTGTAATTTTCCTATCAACAACTGAACTCCCGAGCAGTCCTCTCGTCCGTCAGCAGTTAAGGTTCCTGTCCTCAGGGCCCAAATTACCCTTGAAAGGTAATGGAAAAACCCCTGTGTGCCGGCCAGTGCCGGCCCCTGCAGCAGACCCCCGCCGGCTACCTGCCTGTCCTGAGGATCGCTGTCGGCTCTGCAGGTCTTGTCTTTAACTGCTCAGTGGTTTTCATAATTATTTTTAGCCCTGAGACTTTTTTGGAGAAAAATGTTACCAATACAAATAAAATGAAACTGCTGTGAATGAGATGGTGGGGCAGAAGAGAGGGCAGGCAGGCCTTCCAGTCCCCAAGATGCACACAGACACACACAAAGACACACACAGACACATATACACACACACACAAAGACACACACAGACACACACACAGATGCATGTACACAGAAAGATACACACACATACACACACACACAGATGCACACACAGAAAAACAGACACACAGACACGTACACATACACACACAGATACACACACAGACATACACACACACAAATCCAACACACACATAAAGACACACACATACAGACATACCCTCAACCCTAAGGCAGTACAAAAGCTTAGGGCTCCATGGAAGACCATCTGAAAATCTCTACTCTGGGTCATGAACTCAGTTTTTGCCTAGAGCACTGGACTGCCTTCCTAGACCTGTGTCTGACTTTAAATTTACCTTCAAAAGTACATTGACACTTGAAAATGTAGGGGTGTCAACCTTCCCCACCCAGTTTAAAGTCCAAGCATAAGCCATAGTCAACAATCAGCCATCTGTATGTACCCAGTTCATCAATTCATAGTCAGCCATCTGCATATGCCCAGTTCATCAATCCAGCCAGCCGTCTGTACATACCCAGTCCATCCCTGTGCAGGACTCCACGTCTGCAGGTTCAACCATGATCCTGTAGCACCGTGGTACCGAAAAAAACGCAAGTCTAAGTGGACCCAGGAAAGTTCAAATGTGTCTTGTTCAAGGTCAACTGTGCTGCAGTGCCTCTATGAAAAATGACTAATTACACTTACTGCCATGTTCCAGTCCAAACTTAATCCCACATTCTTAAAGTTCCTTTCCAAACGTGTTGTAGTCAGGCCCATTCAACTACTTATCAAGCTTGGGTCATTGCAGGCTCATACACAGTCTCCGAAAAAATAAATGAACAAATAGAAGTCATTATGTGCAACTTAAAAATGGTGCTATTGTGACTGACGTTGCTTTTAAACTTAGACTTTTTAAATGCTATTATGTGGACATATAATCGATGTTTGTGTAAACATCACACCAGGCGAGGAAAGAGAAAGGGGCCTTGAGAGATGCTCTCAGCAGGTACTTTATAATAAAACCGACATTTCTGGAATCATTAGATGAGCGTTGATTACACGCCAGCAATGTGTTAGTACTTTGCAGACATGCTCTCAACTCTTCCTACTGTGTGGAAGCAGGCAGGCGTGGAGGTCTCACTCTGAGATGAGGGCGATGGATCTCCCAGAGGGAAGCTGCTGCCCACGGGGACCCTCGTAAGATGACTGCTGTGTGAGAGCCGACTCTTGGCTGCAGAGACGGGGCACACTCTGAGCCTGTCCTCGCTCGAAGGTCAGGCTTGGCAGGTTTCTTTGATCTTCTGCGCATCTGCCACTTCATACTGGGCTTCTCTTTCCTTGCACAGCTTGCCGAGCCGGGCAAACACATCTTTTTCTTTTTTTAATCAGTTGTGTCTTCCTTGGATGAAGGCAAGATTGGGGCCAAAAGAAATTCCCTTTCATTTTAGAATCAAGATTCCATTCACAGAAAAATGAAGTTGATACACAGACTAGCCCACACACCGCAATGCTGATTTGTAAGTGAACTTCATCACTCAGGCACCCCAAACACCTTTGTGTGTCTTCAAGCTCCATTCTGTCCACTGGATGGAGAACATTTGGTTTGGACTTCAGAAGGCATGAAAACTGAGCTGATATTACAGAAGCTGGCTGTTTCAGGTCAAACAAAATAGCACAGAAACCTTCTCCAAGTCAGAGGAGGGCAGCCACCACTGCCTGCGTTTATCCCTAAACCAGCTCCCCAAGGAGAAATGAGAAAACACCAACAAGTTCTTCTACTGTAGCAGACTCCAAGGAACACACACGTACCCTGGAAACTGACAAGGTTTTGAATACAAAAATCTCTTTCAAAAGTGATAATATAATGGATGACGCTTCTTAGAGACTATGACCTTAAATGACATAAGGACATTATTAGAGGCACTACAGCTGTTTGGTGAAAGTGCAGGGGTTTTTCCTACCTCTTCTTGATGATCCTTTTTTACCCTTCCCTGCCAAAAAAAAAATTTACTAAATTTTTTTTCACTATTTCCCTTGTGTAAAGTGGAAGTTTTTCATCCAAATCTCACTGCTCAGGCCCATATGTCTCTTCTTTCTTCTTTTCTGTATTTTTTTTTAAAGATACCACATAACAAAAATGTTTCTATTATATTAATTTTGTTACTCAGGCAAAGTAAACCATCACTCCTCGGTATGTCATATAAAAGCCAGAAGAGTAGTGACTCACTCAGGCAGAGGCTTTATTTAAAACATTTGCTCTGTGGTCGGAGCAGATTAAACACAGACCAGGTTGCCCGTGGAGCTGTGCGGGGCCCCGAGTGAGCGATGTCACCGCCCGGCGGGCCAGCCACACGCAGCTCATGGCCAGGATCTGCCCTCGGTCCCCTCTGCCTCCCTGACGCAGGGACACCTGCCTCCAGCAGGCTGGGATGAACCGACCTTGTGGATGTGAAGGTCACTGAACACTTCTGTTTGGTGACCAAAAATGAAATGGCTAGTGAAAGGAGATAGGAGTTGCCCTAAGGCGTCCAGGGGGCATGCAGAAAAGAAAAAGGCAGAAAACTGGGAAGGATGAAAAGGGAACAAATCAAAAGGGAAATGAAAGAAACAGACGGAGTCAGAGCACCAGGACAAGTTTCCAGTGTTCGTCGTCCACGCCAGATAGAGCCTGGAATTTTAAATGACTGCAAATTGAGCGGCTCGTGGGTAATCGATTTGGTCTCCACTGGTAGGGGTCAGAAACCCAGGACATGCAAATGATATTTATACAGTTGAAACGAGGAACAGATGAAGTCCATAGAAGAGAAGGCATCTCTGCTTTTTTGATGATTTTTATAGAAAAGTACAAATGCCAACATCTGAGGCAGACACAGTCAGAAAAATGTGCGTGGCAGAAGCTCACGTGTGGATGAACAGCAGTGACTTTTGGTGCTGGGAGGCTGTGTGATATTCATCTCAGCTCTAGCAACTAGAGTCATACAAAACCCACTCATTAACCTGTTTGTGTTAATCCATCCATTTTCAAATTTACACTTGTCCTAGAGGCCTTTCTCTTCTCTCCTTCCATCCTTCTTCCCTTTTAAATTTCTTTTAAAAAAATATGAAGTAAATCACTGATTTCTTCATAGCTAAATTTTGAGCTGTTGAAGATGGAAACCCTTAATGAAACCACAGTATATGAGGGTTGGAAGATGACACGGTGCTCATCTAGTTGGTCCTCTGACTCAGGGCAGGAATCTTTTCTATAATATAAGTTGATATCCAGTCACCAGAGAGAACACGCTTGTATATATGTATACATTTTCATTAACAAGCAACCTGCGGTTCTGTGGTTCACTCTTCCATTATTCATGCATCTATGTATTACATACAACTATTTAAGCACTCCCACAGGTGCTGGGAGTAATCTAATGGACAGGAAAATAGTAAGATAGTAATACATGGACTTCAAATCCATGAGAGCAACTGCATAGCTCCTAAAGCTCAGGCGATCAAGTTGGGTTTCTTAAAGCAGATGACATCAGCGTTCAGAGAGAAAAGTGCTCTGAACAGAGGGAAGAGCTGAGATGAAGGGCCTAAGGGGAATCCTCTCAGCCGAGCGAAAGAAGAGATGAAATAAACAGCATAACAGGAAAAGTGCAGGCTGGACCAAGGATGAAGGAAGGTGAAGCTGGAGCCCTGGGCAGAGGTTGATCAGTGCTGGGCTTGGCAGGGTGGGGTAAGGATTGAGGATTCTCCTCTCAGCACAATGAGAAGCTGCCATCAAAGCAACTGTACTCCAATAAAAATTTTTAAAAAGAAATGCCAATTAAGGATGGGAAAATTAGAAATCAGAAATCCAAATTAAGGATGGGAAATTTTTCTAATGGGAAAATCCTCATTAGAAAAATGAGAATCGTAATGCAAAGGATGAAAACACTACAGATACATTAAAATCTGTAAACTTACGATGATACTAAGGGAAAAAAGGACCCCATCACTCACATTTGGAGGATGATAGAGAACCAAATGAATATTTTGAAAGTGGTAAATAAAAGACAATAAAACTTTTGTCTTGCTTTTCCTTGTGATCTATAAAAAAAAATTTCTACTTGTAGACGTTTTTCACCAAAATTAACATAAAGTAAAATTAAAGAAGCAAAATTTTAATTAAACAGTTTTAAACAGGGGACTTCATTGCTCATGTGGAGAAAACGGAATCCAAAGCAATAGGAATAGAAGCAAGGAAAACAACTGCAAAGTTAAATCAGAAACACACACACACACACACACACACACACACACGTATATTCTGATGGCTTGGGTTGTGACGGCAACCTTGGAGATGGAAGCTGATGGACTTGCAGTATATTGGGAGATCAGGGTTAAAAAGACTCAGAACTTGGTGTGGCTTGGGGTGGGGGAGGGGAGTAAGAGAAAGAAAAACTGTCCAGAACTGGAAGACATTTGACTTGAACAGCTGAGCAGGTGGTGAAATTGCTGTTATGAGAAAGCTGAAGGTTGACCCGGCTTGGGTTTCCCAATTGGTGCTAGTGGTCAAGAACTCACCTGCCAATCAGGAGATGTAAGAGACAGGGGTTGGATCCCTGGCTTGAGAAGATCCCCTAGAGGAGGGCATGGCAACCCCCTCCAGTATTCTTGCCTGGAGATCCCCTGGACAGAGGAGCCTGGGGTCATAGGGTCACAAAGAGTCAGACATGACTGAAGCACCTTAGCACACACCCAGACAGGCAATGCATGTAACCCAAGAATTCTGCTTTGACCCCGTTGTGTTTAAAATGCCTGCTGTGTAGACTGGACATACAAGTGTGCAGTTCTAGGCAGAGGCCAGATGTTTGAGGCATCTGCATTTTGTAAACAATTGAATTATTAGTGGGGTTTCCGTGGTGGCTCAGTGCTAAAGACTCCGCCTGCCAATGTAGGAGACCTGGGGTTGATCCCTGGGTCAGTAAGATTGGCTGGAGAAGGAAATGACAACCCACTCCAGTGTTCTTGCCTGGAGAAACCCACAGACAGAGGAGCCTGGCAGGCTGAAGTCCACAGGGTCACAGAGTCAGACTGAACAGCTAAACAACTCCTAAGAGTGAAATGAAAATTTCTCCCCTACAACTCCCTATGCTCCCAATTTCGTCTTGGGATGGAGAGGAGCTAATTCCTTGCTTAAAAAAACCCCAAAAGTGTGAAAGAATGAAAACCACCATTCACTGCACAGCAAGTATATGCCGGACATTTTGCCTACAGTTTCTTATTTGGACATCAGATCAGTCGCTCAGTTGTGTCTGATTCTCTGCGACCCCATGAATCGCAGCACGCCAGGCCTCGCTGTCCATCACCAACTGCTGGAGTTCACCCAGACTCACGTTCATCGAGTCAGTGATGCCATCCAGCCATCTCATCCTCTGTCATCCCCTTCTTCTCCTGCCCCCAATCCCTCTCGGCATCAGAGTCTCTCCCAGTGAGTCAACTCTTCACATGAGGTGGCCAAAGTATTGGAGTTTCAGCCTCAGCATCAGTCCTTCCAAAGAAATCCCAGGGCTGATCTCCTTCAGAATGGACTGGTTGGATCTCCTTGCAGTCCAAGGGACTCTCAAGAGTCTTCTCCAACACCACAGTTCAAAAGCATCAATTCTTCGGCGCTCAGCTTTCTTCACGGTCCAACTCTCACATCCATACATGACCATGGAAAAACCATAGCCTTGACTAGGCGAACCTTTGTTGGCAAAGTAATGTCTCTGCTTTTGAATATGCTATCTAGGTTGGTCATAAATTTTCTTCCAAGGAGTAAGCATCTTTTAATTTCATGGCTGCAGTCACCATCTGCAGTGATTTTGGAGCCCAGAAAAATAAAGTCTGACACTGTTTCCACTATTTCCCCATCTACTTCCCATGAAGTGATGGGACCAGATGCCATGATCTTTGTTTTCTGAATGTTGAGCTTTAAGCCAACTTTTTCACTCTCCACTTTCACTTTCATCAAGAGGCTTTTTAGTTCCTCTTCACTTTCTGCCATAAGGGAGGTGTCATCTGCATATCTGAGGTTCTTGATATTTCTCCTGGCAATCTTGATTGCAGCTTGTGTTTCTTCCACTCCAGTGTTTCTCATGATGTACTCTGCATATAAGTTAAATAAACAGGGTGACAATATACAGCCTTGACATACTCCTTTTCCTATTTGGAACCAGTCTGTTGTTCCATGTCCAGTTCTTTTTTTTTTTTTTTTAATTTTACTTAACTTTACAGTATTGTATTGGTTTTGCCATACACCAAAATGAGTCTGCCACAGGTATACATGTGTTCCCCATCCTGAACCCTCCTCCCTCCACCCTCCCCATACCATCCCTCTGGGTCGTCCCAGTGCACCAGCCTCAGGCATCCGGTATCAGGCATCGAACCTGGACTGGCGACTCGTTTCAAACATGATATTATACATATTTCAATGCCATTCTCCCAAATCATCCCACCCTCTCCCTCTCCCAGACTCCAAAAGACTGTTCTATACATCAGTGTCTCCTCTGCTGTCTCGTATACAGGGTTATTGTTACCATCTTTCTAAATGCCATATATATGCGTTAGTATACTGTATTTGTGTTTTTCTTTCTGGCTTACTTCACTCTGTATAATAGGCTCCAGTTCCATCCACCTCATTAGAACTGATTCAAATGTATTCTTTTTAATGGCTGAGTGATACTCCACTGTGTATATGTACCACAGCTTTCTTATCCATTCATCTGCTGATGGACATCTAGGTTGCTTCCAAGTTCTGGCTATTATAAACAGTGCTGCGATGAACATTGGGGTACACGTGTCTCTTTCAATTCTGGTTTTCTCAGTGTGTATGCCCAGCAGTGGGATTGCTGGATCATAAGGCAGTTCTATTCCCAGTTTTTTGAGGAATCTGCATACTGTTCTCCATAGTGGCTGTACTAGTTTGCATTCCCACCAACAGTGTAAGAGGGCTCCCTTTTCTCCACACCCTCTCCAACACTTATTGCTTGTAGACTTTTTGATAGCAGGTGTTCTGACCTACATGAAATGGTACCTCATAGTGGTTTTGATTTGCATTTCTCTGATAATGAGTGATGTTGAGCATCTTTTCATGTGTTTATTAGCCACCTGTATGTCTTCTTTGGAGAAATGTCTATTTAGATCTTTGGCCCATTTTTTGATTGGGTCATTTATTTTTCTGGAATTGAGCTGTAGGAGTTGCTTGTATATTTTTGAGATTAGTTGTTTGTCTGTTGCTTAATTTGGTATTATTTTCTCCCATTCTGAAGGCTGTCTTTTCACCTTGCTTATAGTTTCCTTTCCATGTCCAGTTCTAACTGTTGCTTCCGGACCTGCATACAAATTTCTCAAGAGGCAGATCAGGTGGTCTGGTATTCCCATCTCTTTCAGAATTTTCCACAGTTTATTGTGATCCACACAGTCAAAGGCTTTGGCATAGTCAAGAAAGCAGAAATAGATGATTTTCTGGAACTCTCTTGCTTTTTCCATGATCCAGCGGATGTTGGCAATTTGATCTCTGGTTCCTCTGCCTTTTCTAAAACCAGCTTGAATATCTGGAAGTTCACGATTCACGTATTGCTGAAGCCTGGCTTGGACGCGGGCTAACTCCTCTCGTCACCGCCCCTGACCTCGGACGCAGGGTAGCTCCTCTGTATTTGGACATACAGGATCTCTAAGGGCAAGTGTTCATGTTGCAACTTTACAGGAAACAGGGGTACAGAGAGTATCTCATGTGAGATTCCAGAGCTACAAAGTGAAGGAGCTAAGTTTGCTTCAGGTCTGTCTGTCTCCCACATTCTTGATACAGTCTGCCTCCCAGACACCGATGAATAAACGCTTGTTCCCTAAGCGCTGCTCACACAGCAGGGCTTCCAGAACATTTTGCCATTCTGAAAGTCCCCTGGTAGCGTCCTGCATCAGCAAGATCTCTCATTAAATTTCGGTCCTTCCAATGAACACATCTGACCTGACCAAGGAGGAGTACACCCAGCTTCTGGTCAGACGCCTTCTGACAATGATGCTGGACATTGCGTTAGAGTAACCACATCACACTGCTGGCTCATATAAAATTTGTGGTCAACTACTGTCTAGCCAGGGCTCCCACATCCTATACTTGTGCTATAATTTTTTTGCCTAAATTAAAAATGTCAAGATATTTGAAACCCAAGTCGTTTACCTAGCATATTAGTTATTCCTTCCACTTCTGTTGTACATACAAGTCTAAGAAATCACCCTTCTAGGTCCCATTAGTGGATTGAAATGATATTTGAATGATAGAATCAACATTTTCATGTCATAAAAATCACAGCTGGGATGTATCGTTCCAGATATTTTAAGTCTCAGTTTGCTCATCTGTAACATGGAAATCATCATAGTAACAAGCAGTAAATGACAAATCGCCTGTGAAATGCTGAGCCATGAGGTCATATTTATCCACTGCTCGAAATTTTGGAAGAGTATCTTATTTTCAGATGTTGTACGCAGGCTCTGGTAGTAAGCCACTCTCTGGTCTAACGGTGGGACATTGTATTGGAAAAGTATACAGAAGCCAAAATTAATAAACCCAAACCAGCTTTTCCATAGAAAACAAGAGCAAAGGATTTTCGTATGTAGTGGTGAGTAGCAATTGCCTGCTGGAGGTCACACCCATTCTATCCCACCAAGAAAAGGAGCTATTTTCGGAGTCCAGTGGGGGAAGATCCTGGAGAGACGGTACCTGAAGGAGGCTCTAAACCCACCCCCGCCCCGTGAGCCTGTCTGCGGCCTGCACTCAGCCTGGGCTTCCAGCTTAGCTAGGCTCACCCAGAGGACACCACAAGACGAGCCTTCACATGCAAGTTGTTTGGAAGGAGATGAGACAGCCAGAAAACAGGGAAACGAGACTGGGAAGAAAAAGAAACAAAGAACTCTAATTTGATGAACCTATTTGCAGGGCAGGAATAGAGACACAGACCCAGAGAGCAGATGTGCACACACAGTGGGGAAGGAAGGGGTGGCACAGACGTGTGCACTCTCACCAGAGTCCTCTCCAGCACCGCAGCTCAGAGGCATCAAGTCCTCAGTGCTCAGCCTTCTTTATGGTCCAACTCTCACATTCATACGTGACCACTGGAAAAACCACAGCTTTGACTAGACGGACCTTTGTCGGCAAAGTAATGTCTCTGCTTTTTAATATGCTGTCTAGGTTTGTCATAGATGTTCTTCCAAGGACTCTTGAGAGTCCCTCGGACTGTAAGGAGATCAAACCAGTCCATCCTAAAGGAAATCAGTCCTGAATATTCATTGGAAGGACTGATGCTGAAGCTGAAACTCCAGTACTTTGGCTACCTGATGTGAAGAGTCGACTCATTAGAAAAGTCCCTGACGCTGGGAGGGATTGAAGGCAAGAGAAGAAGGGGCCGACAGAGGATGAGATGGTTGGACTCAATGGACATGAGTTTGAGCAAGTTCCAGGAGATAGTGGAGGACAGGGAAGCCTGGCGTGCTACAGTCTGGGAGGGGTTGCAAAGAATCGGACATGCCTGAGTGACTGAAAAAGAACAATGTGCATTAGCATGTGTGAAACAGAGAGTTAGTGGGAAGCTGCTATCCAGCACAGGACGCTCAGCCCGGGGCTCTGTGGTGACCCAGAAGGCTGGGACGGGGGCGGGAGGGGACTCAGGAGGAAGGAAATACATGCACCCACATGGCTGGTTCATGTTGTTGAACAGAAGAAACTAACACAACATTGCAAAGCAAATAATACTCCAGTAAGAAAAATACATTTAACAAAAAAAAAAATCACTATGAAGCTAGTTACCACTGAGAGTAAACACCCTGATTCCTGCTGGGGAGCTCTAGAGTCCAGGGCAGAATGTTTGTCTCTGAGTCATCCCATCCCGGGTGACTGGTTATCTGCTAACTCCCAGCAGTCCCTGGATGAGCCTGCCTGGGGTGGGGCTACTCCCTGAGCACGTCCATGGGACCCTGAGCACCCAGGATGCTGTCGGCTGGTGGGAGGGGAACCGTGACCCCGCACACAGTATGAGCCAAGAAACGGCAGAAGGAACACAGCCCGGGAAGGTTTCCCGAGCCCGCCCTCCACTCTAACAACCTAGACGATCAGAAGTGCCCTCTCCCTGTCAGGATGCCCAGGCCACAGGAGCCTTAACAGGAAAAAGGCCAACACTGGACAACTCCACAGGAACAGTCATAACAACCAAGATGTCACCTAAGCTAAGGACTTGAGCAGGCATTTCTCCAAAGATGTACAACAGCCAATAAGCACACGAAAAGATGCTCAACATCTTTCTTTACCCACTGAGCCACCAGGGAAGCCCAAGAACACTGGAGTGGATAGCCTACCCCTTCTCCAGATGATCTTCCCGACCCAGGAATCGAACCAGGGTCTCCTGCATTGCAGGCAGATCCTTTACCAGCTGAGCCACCCAGGAAGCCCTCAACATCTTTAGTCACTGGGCAAACGCAAATGGAAGGTGAGACACTACTTCACGTCCCCTCGGACGGCTATGGTCCAAAGTGGGGAAGGAGCAGGACGTCCCTGGTGGTCCAGTGGTTAAAACCACATGCTTCAAATGCAGGCGGTGTGGGTTCAGTCCCTGATGGGGCAGCTCAGATCCTGCACGCCTGGCAGCCAGAACGCCAAAACACAAAATGGAAACAATATTGTAACAAGTTCAATAAGACCTTTAGAAAATGGTCCACAGGAAAAGAAAAAGCTTAAAAACAGAGGGAGGAGGACGGGTGGAAACAGGAAGTGCAGGTGAGGACGTGGGGAAAGTGGAGCCCCGGGGACTCCTGGTGGAGTGAGAAAGTGCAAGGACCGTGGTAAGCACGTATCTCGGTTAACTCAAAAAGGTAAACAGGATTTGCATGGGATCCAGCAACTTCACTTGTGAGGACAGACCCAAAAGAGTTGAAATGAGAGACTCAAACGGATAAACTTGTACATCAGCCCAAGTGCCAATGGATGAATACACTTTTTAAATGCGGCATATGCATGCAATGGAATACTACTCAGCGCCAAAAGGAATGTAATTTTAATCCATGCTAAAACATGGGCGAGTCTGCAAAACATTATGCTAAGTGAAATGAACCAGATACAAAAAGACAAATATTGTATGTCTGCATTTCTGTCAAGTATTTAGAATAGGCAAATTCACAGAGACCAAACGTAGGTGTTACCAGAGGCTGGGGCACGAGAAGTGGAGAGTTATTGTTCTGTGGGTACAGAGTTTCTATTCAGGATGAGAACAAATCCTAAAAACAGATCATAGTGAATGGTTAGCCAAAAATGTCACTGTACTTAATGCCATTAAATTGCACACTTAAAATGAACAAAATAATGAGTTTTGTTATATACATTTTACCACAATAAAAACATCAAAACAAGCTTATGTTTTAAAAAAAATTAAAAATGAAGAAAAAAATTTAAGAAAGGAACTTTGGAACCAATTAATACAGCACATTTAAGCCAGGACTGCTATCTGAATGCCCGAAGCTTAAACATACACAAACAGGAGTTTGCAAAGTATAACACTTCAAATGTGCAAACATGCACATTTTAATAAGCCAACAACTGTTACACCTGTTGCCAGATTTCTCTTTCATTGTCGCTATGAACTTCATAACATGACTATTTTCCTTCATAGTCCTATTACTATTACATCACTAGATCCTTTCTGGTCGAAATTAATGTGGAATAAAGTTCAGAGAAGCTTTTGACTTTCATTTTTTGCTCAAGTACTTTTAATGTGAATCTTTCCCCAAAATGTCAAAAGCCCATAATTTATCAACTTCTCAACTTTCTATTTTGCCTCCTCCCTTTATAAAACTGGTAAGCACATCTTGTTTTCTCTTCGCTGGAATAAATTTTACAGTGAATATGAGGCTTTATCCATGACAGTGTTCCAACAGCAAAGTTCATCTTCACCCTTTTCTTTCCAGAATCAGAGTCCATGCATGCTCAGTCACTTCGGCTGTCTCCAGCTCTGTGTGACCCCATGGACTGTAGTCTGGCCGGGCTCCTCTGTCCATGGGACTCTCCAGGCAAGAATACTGGAGCAGGTTGCCACTGCCTCCTCCAGGGACCTGCCCGACCCAGGGAACAAACCCACGTCTCTCGCCTTGGCAGGCACTGGAGCAGATGTTGTACCACTTGAGCCACCAAGGAAGCCCTAGGATCACAATCCACCCTTTGCCAACGTCTCTGACATGAGCCTGGGTCACTGCTTCGTGACAGGTAGACATTTCTATTCTTAACAAAATACGCAAACCTGTATTTGAAAATCATTATATATTTGAAAAATAGCCGTTATAGACTAGATCGTCACTTTACCAAATGCTTTCATCCTTAAAAAGGGAAGTTATTTAAGAAATTACGTGAACCTACAGATGCTGATTTGAAAAGATACATCTAGTGACAAGGATGAGAGAGGGTCCTGGTTTGGCTGCGTGTCTTTTCATAAATATGGAACACTGTTTCTGCTCTAAAGAATATACATATTTATGCTAAAAATTCAAACAGTGTATAAAGGTGTATGGTGAAAAGCAATTTCCCTCCTTTATCTCTCAGAGTCCCATTTTTATTCCCCAGAGCAGATCATGAATTGCATTTCCTAGGTTTGCTTTTCAAACATCTTATATGCAAATATAAAGGTGTGCATAAATCATAGGCTTCATGCATGAATGCTGATATGAAAAGATTTGGAGAGGGAAAAAAACAACAAATTATAGGAGTATGTATACTACAGTATCATATGTGATGCATTTATGCATGTATTTTTTAAATAATTATATATATAATATCAGAAAGGATTAGTAGGAAATATGATTTGTGATTCTCCCTGGGGAGACAGAAATGGGAGTCTGAGACACAGAGGTGGAAAACGACTTTTACTACACATTTCTACATACAGTTAGAACATTTGGCATAAATATGTATTGTTTTTATTACAAAGAATGTATTTATAAAAAGACAACAAGCAAATGAAACTGAGGTCCCTTTTTCCTATCACTAGGTAGATCTTTGCAAAGTCACTTAACCTTTCTGAATTTCATTTTTTTCATCCTTAAAATGAAATTATTAATTTATATCAGGGGTTCTTCAATTGGAAATCCCTTGGGTGTTCTTTAAATACAGATTGCACCCAATGGTGTATTAAACTGGACTCCCTAGTTTGAGGTCCCAGAAGGAAAATCAACAAAAGTCCACAAGTGACAGTGTTGGCCAGTGATGGTTACGGCCTAAATCATTCTCTGGAACTGTATTTGTTTCTCTCCTGTATTCAGTCATTCAATAACATTTTTTGATACTGAAATATAATTATGCTTATGGAGCACTAAAGGTTGAGAGCTGAATAACTGATGCTTTCAAACTGTGGTGCTGGAGAAGACTCTAGAGAGTCCCTGGGACTGCAAGGAGATCAAACCAGTCATTGGAAGGACTGATGCTGAAGCTGAAGCTCCAATACTCTGGCCACCTGATGCAAAGATCCAACCCACTGGAAAAGACCCCAATGCTGGGAAAGATTAAGGGCAGGAGAAGGGGACAACAGAGGATGAGATGGTTGGATGGCATCACGGACTCAATGGACATGAACTTGGGCAAACTCTGGGAGATGGTGAAGGACAGGGAAGCCTGGCATGCAGTCCATGGGGTTGCAGAGAGTCGGTCACAACTGAGCAACTGAACAACAATAAAACTGTCTGAATGTTCGTGTCCCTGCAGAATTCAGGTGTTGGAATCCTAACACCGCAAGTGATGGTGTTAGGTGGTGGAGCCTGTTGGGGGTGATTAGGTCATAAGAGTGGAGCCCCCATAAATGGGATCAATGCACTTACAGGAGACCCCACCGAGCTCCTAACTCCGTCCATCGTGTGAGAAGACGGACCTCACCGTGCTGGCACCAGATCTCAGACTTCCAGCCTCTAGAACTCTGAGCAATCATCTCTGTTGTTTACAAGCTACTCAGTCTAGTTTTTGCTGTCGCCCTGAAGGCACTAACACACAGCTTTAGGAGTGAAACACTGACCTGAAGGAATTTTCGGTCTAGCAAGGAAAACAAAACAGAAACAAGCAGGATGAACTAGAGCTCGTAGCAAATGCCACAAGATACACTAACGTCAGTTTACATCAGCCCTGGTGTCCTCCCTGCCAGCAGAGAAGCTTGACCCATCTCGGACTTTCTTGCTAGCAGATAATCTGCTACCTGGTTCTTGCTTCTGTCCAGCCTGGAATCCTTGATGAGATGATGCTAGAAGTTCTTCATCAGGTGGGAACAGACAGGAAGCTGGATGATTAAGCAGGGAGACGACAGGGAACTCACTTAAACTGAGCAAAGGTTCACCTTCTCAGTCAGCAGCTCGGCTGGGCGTGGTGACTGCTGGTCAGGAAGCAGGGCCTCAGGGGGACTGGGTACAAGTCCTTCGGGGATGTTAGACTCCAGGATGATAGGCTCTCACCCTTGACAAAGTGCCAGTGCCCCACAGGGTACAGAAATAGCAGAGGACAAGCTCTGAAGGGACCAGAAAGCCCGGGACAGGAGAGATCAACTGGATGATGGGGAAAACCTCCCTCTTCACTTCCCTGTATCAACAGGATGCTGTTCTGACCTTGCATCATTTATGCAACGCCAGTGGCTGTAGGTAGCAGAGAGGAGAGGGACAAAGAGGACAGTGAAGACAAGGAAGCACCCAATAATTACTGAAACCTACTTTTCCTCAGGCAAGGGGCCAAAAAGAGGTTCAGAGTCACAGCTAAGTCGATTTAAGACAAATACATGGATATGAAATATCGTTGGCGTCCTAAGTGGGGCTAGTGGTAAAGAACCCGCCTGCCAATGCAGGAGACGCAGGTTTGATCCCTGGGTCAGGAAGATCCCCTGGAGGAGGAAATGGCAACCCACTCCAGTGTTCTTGCCTGGAGACTCCCATGGACAGAGGAGCCTGGTGGGCTGCAGTCCACGGGGTTGCAAAGGGTCAGACACGGCTAAGCAATTGAGCACATTAACCATTATAACATTTGGATTTTTTAGGTTAGACTCATGCAAAGAAATCAGGCGTTCATGAACTTGGAGAAAGGAAAAGGTGCACGTAGACAAACAACTCTGGAAAGAGAGAGTTTCAAAATACACAGAACACTTCTGTTCATAACCCCAAACCCTGGCTTAAGTCCATTTCTCCTGCCTTCACTCATCAAGGTCGTTTAAAGACTCACACGTCCTCCAAGCGGGAGCACGGAGCCTAAACAGTAGGATGTTGGCCTGAGCGGTGTTCCGGGAACTCAGCACTGGCCGCATAGAGTCCGGTCTGAGCTGGTTCACACCGGACAGGACCACTGATGCGTCAACGGGGCATGCGCGGGTCGGCGAGCTTGGGCAGGTGCGGCGGGTGCTTAATGATGCCTGCGCCGAGCAATGCCGAGCACACATTTTTCCAGTCACCACTCCCCTGGTGGCTCAGATGGTAAGGAAACCGCCTGCAGTGCAGGAGACGCGGGTTCGATCCCTGGGTCAGGAAGAGCCCCTGGAGGAGGGCATGGCAACCCACTGCAGTGTTCTTCGCTGGGGAATCTCGTGCAAAGAAGAGCCTAGTGAGCCGTACAGCCCCATGGGGTCGCACAGAGTCAGACGTGACTGAGGCCGACACTTTTCCCCTCTGGCCATGCCTCAGGCCACCGTTCTTTATTCCTCCTCTCATCAGTAACCACCCCCCAAGCCCCAGGGGGTACCAGTCCTTGCTTCAGGCAAGATGGATGTAAGATTTGTCCTTCTGTCTCCTCCCTCTCTTGCTGCAAACCTAGGCGTCTTGGAGTTTGGGCTTGCTGTGTGTATGGGGCAGAAATGGACCTGGTTCAGTAACAGTCTTTGCTCAGTGACGACCCTACCGAGCACGTGTGCGCTTTCCCACATGTGCTCCTGGAAAAAGGCTATTGGTTATCATTCATTTGAAATAAAATAGTCACTTCTTTAAATTAGGGTTTAATCAAAACCCTTAATTTTACCTAAAATAATCTTATAATTTTAGTATTAATATTTTAAATGATTTGGTCAAATTACCTTAACTTCACCATGTAACTTGAGTTAACCACAGAAATTCCCTGTTTGCAAACCTTACTTACTACATGTGTCCCCTCCTCAAAGCCCCTTAAACAGACAACCTTTCAGAACTCCAGTTGTGCAAACGAAGATGTATCTTTAATGGGTGAAACCACCTGATTCTCAGTAGTCAGCATGCTCCTCACTGCATGAGCTGTAGGAAAATGGTGGAAAAGATAAACCCTGTCTGTAATCAATTTAGAAATACATTAGGAAGATGTGATTGCTGGAAATAGTGAAGGAGATGGTCAGAAGGGATCAAAAAGGAAAGGGCACCAAGGAGGGAATGGGGGTGGGAGGATGAACTGGGAGACTGAGACTGACATATATACACTCTTGACACGACGTGTAAAGCAGAGGCCTGATGAGAACCTGCCGTGTAGCACGGGGAACTCAATCCCTGTCGGTGACGCGGATGGGAAGGAAATCCAGAAGGAGTGGATATATGTATCTGTGTTCACTTTGCTGTGTGACAGAAACTAACACTGCATCATAAAACAAGTACATCCAGTAAAAATAATAATAAGGGAAGAAATTAGCGAATAGAGCCAGCACAGGTATTCTGAAAATAGTTTGTAAAAGGTAAGATGGATAAGGCAAATAGCTGTGCTGAACACCTGGGGCCTAAGAAGGACTTCTCTAAGAAGGCATTTCCAGTTGGTAAAGTAATGTCTCTGCATATTCAAAAGCAGAGACATTACTTTACCAACAAAGGTTCGCCTAGTCAAGGCTATGGTCTTTCCTGTGGTCATGTATGGATGTGAGAGCTGGACTGTGAAGAAGGCTGAGCGCCGAAGAATTGATGCTTTTGAACTGTGGTGTTGGAGAAGACTCTTGAGAGTCCCTTGGACTGCAAGAAGATCCAACCAGTCCATTCTGAAGGAGATCAATCCTGGAATTTCTTTAGAAGGAATGATGCTGAAGCTGAAACTCCAGTATTTTGGCCACCTCATGCGAAGAGTTGACTCATTGGAGAAGACTCTGATGCTGGGAGGGATTGGGGGCAGGAGGAGAAGGGGACGACAGAGGATGAGATGGCTGGATGGCATCACTGACTCGATGGATGCGAGTCTGGGTGACCTCCGGGAGCTGGTGATGGACAGGGAGGCCTGGCGTGCTGCGGTTCATGGGGTCGCAAAGAGTCGGACACGACTGAGCGACTGATCTGATCTCTGATCTGATCTAGGTTGGTCATAACTTTCCTTCCAAGGAGTAAGCGTCTTTTAATTTCATGGCTGCAGTCACCATCTGCAGTGATTTTGGAGCCCAGAAAAACAAAGTCTGACACTGTTTCCACTGTTTCCCCATCTATTTCCCATGCAGTGATGGGACCAGATGCCATGATCTTCGTTTTCTGAATGTTGAGCTTTAAGCCAACCTTTTCACTCTCCACTTTCACTTTCATCAAGAGGCTTTTTAGCCCCTCTTCACTTTCTGCCATAAGAGTCGTGTCATCTGCATATCTGAGGTTATTGATATTTCTCCCGGCAATCTTGATTCCAACTTGTGTTTCTTCCAGTCCAGCATTTCTCATGATGTACTCTGCATATAAGTTAAATAAACATGGTGACAATATGCAGCCTTGACGTACTCCTTTTCCTATTTGGAACCAGTCTGTTGTTCCATGACCAGTTCTAACTGTTGCTTCCTGACCTGCATACAGATTTCTTAAGAGGCAGATCAGGTGGTCTGGTATTCCCATCTCCTTCAGAATTTTTCATAGTTTATTGTGATCCACACAGTCAAAGGCTTTGGCATAGTCAATAAAGCAGAAATAGATGTTTTTCTGGAACTCTCTTGCTTTTTCCATGATCCAGCGGATGTTGGCAATTTGATCTCTGGTTCCTCTGCCTTTTCTAAAACCAGCTTGAACATCAGGAAGTTCACGGTTCACATATTGCTGAAGCCTGGCTTGGAGAATTTTGAGCATTACTTTACTAGCGTGTGAGATGAGTGCAATTGTTCGGTAGTTTGAGCACTCCTTGGCATTGCCTTTCTTTGGGATTGGGATGAAAACTGACCTTTTCCAATCTTGTGGCCACTGCTGAGTTTTCCAAATTTGCTGGCATATTGAGTGTAGCACTTTCACAGCATCATCATTCAGGACTTGGAATAGCTCCACTGGAATTCCATCACCTCCACTAGCTTTGTTCGTAGTGATGCTTTCTAAGGCCCATTTGACTTCACATTCCAAGATGTCTGGCTCTAGGTCAGTGATCACATCATCAGGCTGGAGAAGGGAATGGCAAACCACTTCAGTATTCTTGCCTTGAGAACCCCATGAACAGTATTTCAGGTGGAATGGGCCTGTAAATCTGTTGCCTTGGAATACAGTATTTCTCCTCCATCATGTGGAGAGACTTGTCCAATAGGATGAAGGACTTACGAGAAGAGACCAAAGTTCTGAAAGGGGAAGAAATCCTGCCTCCAGGCTGGCAGCCCTGGCTCTCCAGCCTGCTGACCCACGGATTTCGGACTTGCCGGCCCCCGCCAATGGGAGAGCCGGTTCCTCCAGGCAAACCTCTGCAGGCATCTTTACTGTCGTCTAGTCGCTGAGTCGTGTCCGACTGTTCACAACCCCAGGCACTGCAGCCCACCAGGCTGCCCTGTCCATGGGATTTCCTAGGCAAGAACACTGGAGTGGGCTGGCATTTCCTCCTCCAAGGAATCTTCCTGACTCAGGGATCAAACCCACATCTCCTGCATTGGCAGGCGGATTCTTTACTGGTGAGCCACCAGGGAAGCCTCTCTACTCATTTATCTACAGATTCATCAACCCTACTATTGGCTGTTTCCCTGGAGAACAGTGACTAGTATAAACCTTTTTGAGGTTAAACAACACAACAAAATTTAGGCGTATTTTCTTCCTTATCAAAGAGCCACCCTAAGGGAACCTGAATTCTCTTTATGTTAAACTGCTTCCTTGCCAACAGTGGGTATGTCTAAATGATTTAAGTATCTGAACACTGACCAATCGATGCTGGACACAGAGGTGGTTTCCCAAAACTAAAATGTGGACATAATTGTTCCTAGATGCTGTGTGCTCATGGTACAAAATGCAAAGGACCTTTGCAAGTAAACATTTTCAAATTTGAGATAAAGGTAGCAGAAATAGCCTAATATTCTCCAAAAACCCCTTTTCTGTCTGAGTTTTGGGAAGTAACTAGAGCATGAAATACTGTAGTGGGAAAAGACTTTTTATCTTTCTTTCATTCATCCATTTCATTTAGAGAGATCTGTGCTCAGCCAAATATCTTGAGATCAATTAAATCTCCAAAGATTATATTAGCAGGATTGCATCTTGACTGCTGTATTTCAACTACACAGGTCCCCAAATGTCCGTGGCTAACAAAAAAGGGATCCTGTTACCAGTCAAAGTTCCTATCTCAAAGAAATGAAAATGATTACTGGCTTGCATGCCTGTGGGTATTGTCCTAAAGTAAAGCCAAGAACTTCAATTCCAAGTGGTCAAGTTATTCTGTATGCTTCAAAGTTATGGTTTCTACATGGGATTAAAAAGGGGAGGCAGTCCATCCAAGATTACAATTGCTAATCCCCAAATAAACAGTTCAAATAGATGCTACGGTACCAATTCAGAAGACCAAATGCATGAGAGGTATCTTAGGGTTTATTTGGGGTATGCAAGAAGTGTATGACTTATCTCGATGGATGAATGCAAACAACAAAACATAGAGATATGGCCAAGTGGATCATGGATGATCAGGGACAAAAATCTACTATTTGACTTGAATAAGGAAGCATAGGAGAAAACAATGTGGGGGAATGAAAAGGTAAGAATGCAGAGCGTTTCAAGTGCCCAAGTTAGTACCATAGGCTTTATTTTGTGGGCTGGGTCACTTGCACCTCTTTCCATAATCATGAGAAGAAAATATACCAGGTAGCAGCTGATCCCCAAAGAAGGAGCAATTACCACATGAGATAAATCTGAATTCAATACAAGTGTGAAGTCAAGTGTAAGCAACCCTAGGTGAGCCCAGCAAAACCACCACCAACCCACAGACCTGTGAGTGAGAAACACATGTTTATCCATGCAAATCACTGAGTTTGGGGCTGTTCATTATATAGCATAACTACAGTAGCGACTGTCTAACAAAAGTGTAATTTTGGAAAAATCAATCTGCTCATGAGGATTAGGGGGAATACACTGGAACAAGAAGATAATTTAGAGCATTATTACAGATCCTTGGAACAACAGACTGGTTCCAAATAGGAAAGGGAGTACGTCAAGGCTGTATATTGTCACCCTGCTTATTTAACTTATATGCAGAGTACATCATGAGAAACGCTGGACTGGAAGAAACACGAGTTGGAATCAAGATTGCCGGGAGAAATATCAAGAACCTCAGATATGCAGATGACACCACCCTTATGGCAGAAAGTGAAGAGGAACTAAAAAGCCTCTTGATGAAGGTGAAAGTGGAGAATGAAAAAGTTGGCTTAAAGCTCAACATTCAGAAAACGAAGATCATGGCATTTGGTCCCATCACTTCATGGGAAATAGATGGGGAAACAGTGGAAACAGTGTCAGACTTTATTTTTCTGGGCTCCAAAATCACTGCAGATGGTGACTCCAGCCATGAAATTAAAAGATGCTTACTCCTTGGAAGAAAATTTATGACCAACCTAGATAGCATATTCAAAAGCAGAGACATTACTTTGCCAACAAAGGTCCATCTAATCGAGCCTATGGTTTTTCCAGTGGTCATGTATGGATGACCAACATCTCACGAGTTGGACTGTGAAGAAAGCTGAGCGCCAAAGAATTGATGCTTTTGAACTGTGGTGTTGGAGAAGACTCTTGAGAGTCCCTTGGGCTGCAAGGAGATCCCACCAGTCCATTCTGAAGATCAGCCCTGGGATTTCTTTGGAAGGAATGATGCTAAAACTGAAACTCCAATACTTTGGCCACCTGATGTGAAGAGTTGACTCATTGGAAAAGACTCTGATGCTGGGAGGGATTTGGGGCAGGAGGAGAAGGGGACGACAGAGGATGAGATGGCTGGATGGCATCACTGACTCGATGGACGTGAGTGTGAGTGAACTCCAGGAGTTGGTGATGGACAGGGAGGCCTGGCGTGCTGTGATTCATGGGGTCGCAAAGAGTCAGACATGACTGAGCAACTGGACTGAACTGAACTGAGAAATATTTTTGCCCCTCTGACACTATAATGTTTAGGATGCAATAGTCCCATGTGCTTCGCTTCCAGAGTCAGGAGATACAGAATAAATCCCCTATCTAAATCCCCTATCTAATCTACAGTTTGCAGGCAGTCCAGGCAAGAAATAAATCTTTGTTGTTAGAGAGCAGTGACGTTCCAGCCTTGCTTGTTCCCTCAGCATCGCTCGGATCATCCTAACTCTAGAAGGGTGTTCCAGGATTCATTCAGCAGCTCTCCAATGTCATGGGCTTTTTTGCTTCCTGTGTTCCCATTCTTTCTTCTTCTGCGAACAGTGATGCCTCCTCTTAAAGTTTCAAGGTGACTGTGGCCATTCCAGAAAAATAAAGTCTGATACTGTTTCCACTGTTTCCCCATCTATTTCCAATGAAATGATGGGACCAAATGCCATGATCTTCGTTTTCTGAATGTTGAGCTTTAAGCCAACTTTTTCACTCTCCACTTTCACCTTCATCAAGAGGCTTTTTAGTTCCTCTTCACTTTCTGCCATAAGGGTGGTGTCATCTGCGTATCTGAGGTTCTTGATATTTCTCCCGGCAGTCTTGATTCCAACTTGTGTTTCTTCCAGTCCAGCGTTTCTCATGATGTACTCTGCATATAAGTTAAATAAGCAGGGTGACAATATACAGCCTTGACGTACTCCCTTTCCTATTTGGAACCAGATGGTGACTGCAGCCATGAAATTAAAAGATGCTTACTCCTTGGAAGGAAAGTTATGACCAACCTAGATGGCATATTCAAAAGCAGAGACATTACTTTGCCAACAAAGATTTGCCTAGTCAAGGCTATGGTTTTTCCTGTGGTCATGTATGGATGTGAGAGCTGGACTGTGAAGAAGGCTGAGCGCTGAAGAATTGATGCTTTTGAACTGTGGTGTTGGAGAAGACTCTTGAGAGTCCCTTGGCCTGCAAGGAGATCCAACCAGTCCATTGTGAAGGAGATCAGCCCTGGGATTTCTTTGGAAGGAATGATGCTAAAGCTGAAACTCCAGTACTTTGGCCACCTCATGTGAAGAGTTGACTCATTGGAGAAGACTCTGATGCTGGGAGGGATTGAGGGCAAGAGGAGAAGGGGACGACAGAGGATGAGATGGCTGGATGGCCTCACTGACTTGATGGATGTGAGTCTGAGTGACCTCCAGGAGTTGGTGATGAACAGGGAGGCCTGGCGTGCTGTGATTCTTGGGGTCGCAAAGAGTCAGACATGACTGAGCGACCGATCTGATCTGATCTGTGGCCATTCTGGTTCAAGATTAAGGGATGGGCCCAAGCCTGAGTTGTAAGAGGCTAGGAAAATGAGAATGTTCACCTTTTCTAAATCTAGAGCGAACAGCAGGCTCTGCCTGCCATGAGGAGAGGGGGAGGGATGGCTTTTGAGCAGGGAGCCCGTGGGTCCTCTGAATGTCAGAAGAGACACTGCCCGCATTTCTGATCCCATCCTGTTATTTACTGAACACTTCATTCTGCTGGTTCCTTCCCAAAGCTCACAGACATTATCCCCGCAACCCCAGCCCCCATGTTACAGATGAGACGCTGGATGGACTCAGAACATCTAACTCAGAATCTCAAAGAAAAAGCCCCAGATCTAGGATGACTCAGATAGGCGGCTGTACAACGCAGGCTTGAACCTGTCGGGCTGGCCTGTCTGTCCCTGAAGCCTGTGATCCGCACGCCCTGCACGGTAGGACTCCCACCTGCCTCCCGTCTGCAGTGCTTGCGGGCAGTCAGCGATACTGCTGCCGGAGGCCTCTGGACAACAAAAGAGGCGCTGGACACAGACCCAACAACAAAGTCCGTCCCTGGGGCTCTGAACTAGCCAAAAAAAAAAAAAACAAGGCAGATGATGAATTTTTTGTTGTTGTTGTTGATGCCAAAGCCGGCTCCAGTGAAGCGAGCAAGCGCCCGCTGTCCCACGACTTGTAACAGTAAGCCGGGGTAGGTTCTCTCCGGCTCCGAGGAAACGTGCCCGGTCTGTTTGTAATTCCGCAGCTCACAGCATGCCTGTCAGAGGCTGGCCATTCATTTCCACTGGCGACTCTCTGGCCTTCTGAAGGCTTCGCAGGTCCCAGAGCCAAGAGTCCGGGCCCCAGATTCTCAGGGGCTGGCGGCCCTCCTCACCGCATCGTCCGTTTCCCGGCACATGCCTTCGCTGTCTCCAGGGAAAGGACTTCTCACTGCCACTCAGGAAGCAGCAGAAGCTGAAGCTGGTTGGGCAGTGAGGTCTCCGCTGTCCGTTACTCACCCCCAGAGCACGACGCCCCTCTAATCACCGGCGCCCGACCCTTGCTGCCAGGACGGCGGTCTGCCCCGACCTCGCTGGGACAGGCAGCAGAGCGGCCACGGGGGACTGGTCACTGCGGGCGGGACTGGCCCCCGCTCCCCGCGCGGCCTTGCTCCGCCTGGGGGCCTTCCTCTCAGAGCAGCCCGTCTTCCCAGAAAGGCGTCTTGGGGAAGTGACATCTCCGTGCTGGGGAATCATCTTGGATTTTCGCCTTTGGAAGGTGGTTCCCAGAGAAGGAGACCAGGCTTTTTTTTTCCTTTCTGGGAATGCTGATACTGTGTTGTCAATCAATGGCCTGCTCACTCACCCTGCTTTCTCCATGAAATTGGGTAGGTTTTTTTTTAACATTTATTTATTTGGCTGTCTCAGGTCTTAGGTGTGGCATTCAGACTCTAGAGCAGAGGCTTGTGGAATTTTAGTTCCCTGAAGGGGATGCCCCTGAACTCCCTGTATTAGAAGGCAAATTGCTAACCCCTGGACCATCAGGAGAGTTCCTCAATGAGTTTTTTTAATGAAGAAAGAGATCTCAGACAGGCCCCCCAGTTGGCACTAGTGGTGAAGAACCCCTCTGCCAATGCAAGAGATGGGGATTTGATCCCTGGGTCTGGAAGATCCCCCAGAGAAGGAAATGGCAACCCACTCCGGTATTCTTGCCTGGAGAATCTCATGGACAGAGGAGCCTGGTGGGCTGCAGTCCATGGGGTCTCAAAGAGTCAGACATGCTGAAGTGATTAAACTACCACCACCAGCGAAATATGGACAACACTGGCCTCTTCTGATTGCCCGCTGACATCTCAAGCCATTTCTTCTCTTTCTCTTCCTGGAGATCGTCCCTCTGTATCTGTTCCTTAAATGGGGTTCTTCAGGGTTTGGCCCAAATAGCTCCTTTTATGCACCTCTTCCCCTTACTGTGAAGGCATTACATCTATTTCCATGCCTTTGAGGCTTCCCTGGTAGCTCAGTTGGTAAAGAATCCGCCTGCAATGCAGGAGACCCCCGTTCGATTCCTGGGTCGGGAAGATCTGCTGGAGAAGGGATAGGCTACCCACTACAGTATTCTTGGGCTTCCCTAGTGGCTCAACTGGTAAAAAGAATCCATCTGCAATGCAGGAGACCTGGTTTCAATCCCTGGGTTAGGAAGATCCCCTGGAGAACGGAAGGGCTACCTACTCCCGTATTCTGGCCTGAAGAATGCCATGGAAGTATAGTCCTGGGGTCGCAAAGAGTCACACATAACTGAGTGACTTTCACTTTCACTTTCCATGGCTTTGAATACCACACCCTTATTACCTTTATCAAGATCATGCCTTTGGACCTCCCTAGGAGTCCACTGGCTAAGAGCCTACACTTCTAATGCAGGAGGCCTGGGTTCAGCCTCTGGTCAGGGAGCTAGATTCCACATGCCACAGCTAAGATCAGAGATCTCAACTGCTGCAACTAAGACCCAGTTCAGCTAAATTTATATATATATATATATATATATATATAATTTTTTAAAAGATCATGTCTCTGATCCTTTTAAAGTATTCTCCAGGCAAGAATACTGGAATGGGTTGCCATTCCCTTCTCCAGGGATCTTCCCAACCCAGGGTTCGAAGACGGGTCTCATGCCTTGCAGGCAGATGCTTTACCTTCTGAGCCACCAGGGAAGCCCTGAGTGAATCTGAGCAAGGGAAGTCTACTCAGTGTCCTGTGGTGACCTGAATGAGAAGGAAATCTAAAGAATAGAACATGTATGCACATGTATAGCTTATTCAAAAGCAGAGACATTACTTTGCCAACAAAGATTCATCTAGTCAAGGCTATGGTTTTTCCTGTGGTCATGTATGGATGTGAGAGCTGGACTGTGAAGAAGGCTGAGCCCTGAGAATTGATGCTTTTGAACTGTGGTGTTGGAGAAGACTCTTGAGAGTCCCTTGGACTGCAAGGAGATCCCACCAGTCCATTCTGAAGGAGATCAGCCCTGGGATTTCTTTGGAAGGAATGATGCTAAAGCTGAAACTCCAGTACTTTGGCCACCTGATGCAAAGAGTTGACTCATTGGAAAAGACTCTGATGCTGGGAGGGATTGGGGGCAGGAGGAAAAGGGGACGACAGAGGATGAGATGGCTGAATGGCATCACTGACTCAATGGACATGAGTCTGGGTGACCTCCGGGAGTTGGTGATGGACAGGGAGGCCTGGCGTGCTGTGATTCATGGGGTCACAAAGAGTTGGACACAACTGAGCGACTGAACTGAACTGAACTGAACTGATAGCTAATTCACTTTGCTGTACTGCAGAAAGTAACACAACATTGTAAAGCAACTGCACTTCAGTAAAAATTCATTGAGAAAATAAAATGCTCTCCACTTGTTCCGTCACTGTGACTGTTATACAAGACAAACTTAAGCACATCATGCTCACATTCCATTTGCTTCTTCTTATGTTACTCTTAGGATAAATTACTGGTGGAATGAATAACTAAATTGTTAATTGTAGATTAATCAAATAAGTCAATAATGAAAGAGCAGCAGTCAGTGAGTCTTCTTTAATTTCAACATAAAAAGCCCCCCACTATTTGGGGAACTTCCCTGATGGTTCAGAAGTTAAGATTCTGCACGCCTGGTGCAGGAGGCCTGGGTTCAAGCCCTGGTCAGGGAACTAGTGATCCTGCAGGCTGCCACTAAGACCCAACGCAGCCAAATAAAGAAATGAATGAATGAATAAAAAATACAGCTTTAAGAAAACACTGTGCGGGGGGCTTGCAGAGCCCAGACCCTCTTATTGGAAGCACCTCACTTCCTTTGCTGAACAAGTTGCTTCTCTTTGCTCTCTGGTAACCCTCGTCAGAGCTGCCCAGATAGACAGAGAGACAGAGATGCTTGGCATCTTAACAGTTCCCAGGAGGCTGGCAGTGCTTCCCACAGTGGGTTTCAGGAAATTCTCTTGGTTCCCTATCATAAATTTCCTTTTGGTTAACGTGGGTTTGTTTTTCTTGTAACCAAATAGGCCCTAAACAGAAATAAAATTAGCCTTCTGCCTTTCCTTCTCAATATAACCCCAAACTTGTATCCAAATCGTAATTTGCAAAGTCATCATATTTGAAAGCTCTGGTACATGTCCCAAGTCCAGGGGTTCATTTGCTGAGTTCTTCACAAGCAAGCTATCCTTTGCCAAGAGAAATAAAATTTTCCCAGTTAAATTATATATTTTTAACTTTTTATTTGGAAATGACTTCAAATTTACAGATAAATTGTGGAAATAAAAATAATATGAAAAATACTCCTATACCCTTTACTCAGATTCACCTATTTTTAACACTTTAACCCAGTTGTTCTAACATTGGTACTATTTATCTAAACATACATCCATCTGTGAGTATCATTTTTTTGTGAACTATTTGATGGTAAATTAAACATAAATAAAATAGAAATTATATATAAATTAAATATATCCACAAAAGAATAATGAAGTGGATTGCCATTCCCTTCTCCAGGAAATCTTCCCAACCCAGGGGTTGAACCTGGATCCCCTACATTGCAGGCAGATTCTTTATCATCTGAGCCACAAGTTGCATGCTTGCTAAGTTGCTTCAGTTGTGTCCAACTCTTTGCGACTTTATGGACTGTAGCCTGCCAGGATCCTCTGTCCATGGAGTTCTCCAGGCAAGAATCCTGGAGTGGGTTGCTCCCATAACTCACTGGGATCCTCCAGGGGATCTTTCCAGCCCAGGGATCAAACCCACATCTCTTGCACTGCCGAGGGTAGCCCCTAAATACATACTATCCTAAGGATGAGAATATTCTGCTATATAACCAAAGTACCATTGCACACTCTGACAAATTAACATCAGCAGCATTTTATCTGATTCGCCATTTGTATTCCAATTTTGCCATTTGACAAAACAGAGTCCTGTGAAGTGTTGCCCCCTCCCCCAACTCCAGAGCTCAACGGCAAAGATGCCGCCTGCCAACGTAGGAGATGCAGGCTCAACCCCTGGGTCGGGAAGATCCCCTGGAGGAGGAAATGGCAACCCACTCCAGTGTTCTTGCCTGGGGAGTGCCTTGGACAGAGGAGCCTGGTGGGCTACAGTTCATGGGGTTGCAAAGAGTCAGACAGGACTGAGCGACTAAATAACAACCCCTACTGCAGAACAGGATCCTGTCTAGAATCGGGTATGGCACTGCTTTGTCATGTCTCTGACTTCTTTTCCTGCGAAACATTTCCATAGTCTTTATCTTTCTTTGACACTGATGTTGACAGCCCGTCTTTTGTTTAATAGAGAGTTACTCAGTTATTTGTCCCCCTGACAATAGGGACGTCATCTGTGGAAGACACTTTAAATCCACACCGATGCCCTGTTCCTCATCCAGTCACCTTCCTATATTTAGAATCCATCGCTGATTCTTGCCTGGCATGCAAGGATGCTTTCAGGGATGGCCTGGACCACATCCTGCCGCTGTGGTTGGGGCTGATCATTTTCCAAGTACTCCCCTGCATCCTTAGACTCTTGGAGTCAACTATTAGCAAGAGAGCTCCTTTCTCTATTAATCTGTCTATTTTTTATATGAACTCATAAGTTCCTATTTTTTCAACTGCTTATAAGATGTCATTGTTTAATTCCTTCATTATTATTTAATAATTATATAACTCAATTAGTTCAACATTTAAATTGCCCTAGATTTGGCTAGTAGTAGCCTTTTGACAGGCATATATATATATATATATATAAAGTTTTTTGGGAGGGCCACACCTTACAGCATGTGGGATCTTAATTCCCTGAGCAGGGATGGAACCCAAGCCCCCTGCTGTGGGAGCGGGAGCCTTGATCCCTGGTCTGCCAGGGAAGTCCTGGTGTGTATATACAAGTATATTTGTGTTGAGCTTCTCCACCTTATGTTTCAAGTTCAGCTTGTACTTCTCCTACTCCAGACCCAGAATCAGCCATTTCTCTTAATTATGTTATAAAAGTGAAATATTGTGCATTCGATTTTCTGAAAATGATGCACATGTATGCCTGCCTCGCCCTTTGCTATCAGCAAATTTCCGGCATACATCAGAGCAAAACAAAGAAATTCCAGTGGAAAATTCTCCTAATGGCCTATTTCCCCCTCAGTTCCTTGGACAGGAAGATAGACCTCAATGTGGGTTGAATTCTCCTTATTGAAAATCGATGTATTATTATCCTAATTTTCCAAGCGCCGATGCTTGGCATGCTTCTGCAGGTTTTATTGTGAGTTACAAGGCTGGAGATCAACTAATCCAATACATTGCTCAGATCTTCCAGTTCACTAAGACCAAATATGACTGCTCTTTAAAGAATGCAAACTTGTTGGACTCCATTTCTTCATCTACAAGTATAATGATTTTGACTAATTTTACACAAAAATATTGCCATGTGTGGGCTCCATAAATCTGTCTTATTTTGTTACTTGCTACTCTCTCCAGCTGCTATGAGTTCAGCAGAAAATTGCCAAATCGAAAAATAAGCTGTCATGTGGTAATATCCTCTTTGTGGGCACTTAAAATTTTGGTTATTATATATCTTGTGTTTAGAAATATATTATCTTAAGACATCTTAAACACATCTGAGCCTATGTTCAAGAAGCAATCACTGCTACTTTTGAAAACAGAATGGAGAATTCTGGACACAAGGTGTTAGAACTTGAACTTTTTTTAGGAGATTTTATGTGACAAGTGTTAGCATCTCATCTAACTACATTTGTTAGGTTACCACTCATCTTTAGGAACAAAATGTTAATGAAAACTCAAAATACTGAAATGACAGTAAATGAACTTTTTCCCAGGCCTTTATATTCATGAGGAATGAAATTCTACAATTCTTTGAATGATGGGCAGTTATGTTGTTCTGAAAGGTTTTTGTGGTAGAGTTAATATACTCAACAGGATTATCATAATGTAACCAACTTTCTTAAGCTGCCATATTTAAGAAACACTGTAATAGAAGGTCTCTGGTTAAAAGTTTACATTGGGGACGTTCGGTTCACAGGCACCTCCAACAGCTGTAGTTGTTGTTCAGTCACTAAGTCGTGTCCAGGTCTTTGTAACCCCGTGAGCTGCAGCACCACAGGCTCCTCTGTGGGCCACTATCTCCCCGAGTCTGCTTAAATTCACGTCCATTGTATCAGTGATGCTATCTAATCATCTCTTCCTCTACCACTCCCTTCTCCTCCTGCCCTCAGTCTTTCCCAGCATCAGGGCCTTTTCCAGTGAGTCAGTTCTTTGCATCAGGAGACCAAACTATTGGAGCATCAGCTTCGGCATCAGTCCTTCCAGTGAATATTCAGCTTAATTTCTTTAGGATTGACAGGTTTGATCTTGCAGTCCAAGAGACTCTCAAGAGTCTTCTCCAGCACCACAATTCGAAAGAATCGATTCTTTGGCGCGCAGCTTTCTTTATAGTCCAACTCTGGCACCCATAAATGACCACTGGAAAAACCATAGTTCTGACTGTGTAGATGTCACGGTCTCTGCTTTTTAATACACTCTCTGGTTTGTCATAGCTCTCCTTCCAAGAAGCAAGTTTCTTTTCATTTCATGGCTGCCGTCACTGTCCCCAGTGTTTTTGAAGCCCCCCAAATAAAATCTGTCATTTCTTCCACTTTTCCCCTTTCTTTGTGCCATGAAGTGATGGGACCAGATGCCATGATCTTAGTTTTTTGAATGACAAGTTTCAAGTCAGCTTTTTCACTCTCCTCATTCACCTTCATCAAGAGCTTCTTTAGTTCCTCTTCACTTTCTACCATTAGAGTGGTGTCATCTGCATATCTGAGGTTGTCATTTCTCTTGGCAGTCTTGATTCTAGACTGTCATCCATCCAGCCCAGCGTTTCTCAGGATGCGCTCTGCACAGAAGTTAAATAAGCAGGGTGACAATGTGCAGCCTGACGCACTCCTTTTCCAATTTGCAGTCAGTTGTTTCCTGTCCGGCTCTAACTGACCTCCATTGCTTCCTGACCTCCATACAGACTGTTGTTTGGTTTATTAAATTTCACAACTCACAAGAAGTGAAATAGGGAGAGATTCTTTTTAGTAACAGCTTTTTTGAAGTATTATTTATATACCATAAAGTTCGCTCTTACCACGTGGAATGCAGTGGCTTTCGGTATGTTCACAGAGTTGTGCGTTGGTCACCACCACCGACTGGGTTGGCCAAAACATTCGCTTGGACTTTCCAAACACCTTGTGGAAAAACCTGAACAAAAAAACAGCCCCACCTGCACAAATCTCATTTTCTCTCTGTGAATTTGCCTCTTCTGGACATTTCATGTAAATGGAATTGCACGTTATGCGGTGTATTGTGACTGTATTTTCACTGGTCATGTCACTTTTCCATTAGTAAGACTGTATCCTTCTTTATCGAATACCTGCCACACACCATCAGTGTATTCAAGACCTTATCTCAAGTCCTTATTCTTCTTTGACTGTGAAGAACTTTAGAAAAAAAGTTGTCCAGCCATAGAATGTGTGTTTCAAAGCTTAACTGAGGCTCCAGAAACATGAGCAATACCTTTATCACTGAATCATTTGATATGATTTAGGAACACTGAAACAGTCACTGGAAAACAATCAGAGTTCAAATCTGTGCTCAGACTTTCAGATGAGGTGATACACTGAAGGGTTCTGCCTTAACCAACACTTCAGTTGAGAGAGGGTCGGGTGAGGTTGCAGAAATCCTGCTGCAGAAGGTGTGTCGGGAAGATAAAGCTGAGTCTGAATACGTCATCTGATTTCCTTATACACCCAAGTGACTCATAACCTATTCCTCTTTTCGTCACATGCTCAGCTCCACACCAACGACTTCACTTCTAATTCTTCCTCTGGAAGAGAGCATCTCATCTCAGCAAATCACTTTGTACTTGGCTGCATCCAAAAAGCCACCTGTGGTTCCTGGTGTTCCTTGTATAAATTCCATCCCCTCTTCGTGGGGCGACTGGTCTTAGGGTCTTGATTCTAAATAGCAAAAGTGATGGGATATTACTTCGGAAATTAAGTTATAAAAAGTCATGACTTCCATGTTGCAGGCATCAGCTGGCTCTTTGTCATCTGCTCATCTTGACAGCACCAGCTCATGTTGGGTAAGTCTGATGGGAAGACTAAGGGATAAGGAACTGGAGCTCTGAGCCTACAGCCTACCGGGAGCTGCATTCTTTCCCACAGCATCGTATTGAGCTTGGCAGCAGACCCGCCCCTAGCGAGCCTCCAGACACCCATAACCCATACTGACAGCTTGACTGAAGCCTTATGAGAATCTGTGAACTGGAGGACAGCTCAGCCATCTCCACGTTCCACACAAACGGTGAGATGATCAACATTCTTTTTTAAGTAACTGCATTTGGAGGTGATTTGTTCCCCAGCAAAGGATAGTTAAGCAAGCATGCACACTCAGTTGTGTCCAGCTCCTCTCAACCCTGTGGACCGCAACCCACTGGGCTCCCCTGTCCATGGGCTTCTGCAGGCGAGAATACTGGAGTGGGCTGTCATCTCCTTCTCCAGGGGACCTTCCCAACCCAGGGATCAAACCTCACCTCTTTGTCTCCTGCACTGGCAGGGGGATTCTTTACGAGCACCATGTGGGAAGCAGAGCATAACATGGTTCCCTGCTGTTCTGTATTTTGTGCTATAGTTTCTTAACAAACTGAAAGCGATGTGGAAGAAATACTTCCTCCTTCCTGGGTTTTCATATCCATTCCTGCAGCTATCTTTCCATTCTCTCATCCTCATTTAATTACTGTAGCAAGTTAGCTCCCAATCATCCCCCTACAGTCTCATATTCAGTGCATTATCTGGGAGTTTATCATCTTACCACTGAATTGTAACCTTTTATTCACAAACTCCTTTAACTTCTTAGTGTTAACCCAAACCAGGCTTTTTCAAAAACCACATCAAAGCCCTCTTCAATGGAGGAAGCTTCTTCTGACCTTACCCATCCCACCCCAGCTTCCTGCTCTGTCTCTGCCATTTACTGGCGATGGGAAACTGCAAGTTTATGCCACCCCTGCAAGCCTCCGTCTCTTCATTTCTTAAGTAGGATAACACCTGCTTCACAAGATGGTTGGAAAATGGTTGAAACGATGTGGGCCAAAGTGCCTGACAGGGCTCATCCCTCACCATGGGCTCAGATGGTACTGGCTTCCGTTTCCTGATGCCCGGTCCTCGTTCTTCTGTCCAGTAGGTGCTTATTGAATATTTCAATGGTCCCTTTTCAGAAACGTCCTGGCAATACAAAGACGAATGAGTCTCCCAGGCACTCACAATCTGCCAGAGGAGATAGTATTTATCACACGCTGATTGCAATTGTTATTTGGTCCGTGATAAATGCACACAGTCTGGGAACACAGAAAATGGGTGCTTCATTATCCTGATACGTCATCTTCATTAATTACATCTGCCTCTTTCTTTCCTTTGTGCTGGAGTCTACAGAATCCTAACTCGCCCTCTAGCCTCACCCTCCAACTTCGGGTCCATTTTCTTTCCACTCCCGTCTCTGTGCATCACGCCCGACTTCAGGAGGCTACCATATTCACACTACCTTTAGCACTTAGTCTCACAACTCCTAGGCAGTTTTCAGATTTAAGGACAAGCCCACCTTGGTTCTCCACTGATCCGACTTATCTTCACTCCTTTCCCTTAGACCTCATCCTCACAACAAAAGCACCTCTTCTTCTTCATGTGCCATTTCCTGCCTCCGATGCTCTTCCTTCTGCACTGCTTGGCTAACTCCCACTCCTGCTGCTCAGCCTTGCCCTCCACCCTACAACCAGCTAACGGCCAATCCATCAGTTTTCCTGCAGAGTCTCGATGCCTCGGGTGCATGGGGCCCCTTGCTGTTCCCAACACAGCGACAGCATCACTCTCCCAACACTGCTCCACTGTTTGCTCCATGAGGGGCGCCCCCTCCTCCCTGCCGGCATCAAGCTAATAGAATCATTTTCATACTTTATAATGATGTTTTTTAATCGGAGTGTAACTGCTTTATAATGTTGGGTTGGTTTCTGCGGTAGGACACACGAATCAGCTACACGTGTGCATATAAGCCCTCCAGCTGGAGCCGCCCTCCAGCTGGAGCCTCCCCTCCCAGCCCCGCATCCCACCCCCAGGCCATCACAGAGCACGAGCTGACCTCCCGCTGCCACACAGCAGCTTCCCACTAGCTCTCTATTTACACTCGCCTGCCGATGCAGGAGATGCAAGTTCAACCCCTGAATTGGGAGATCCCCTGGAGGAGGAAATGGCGACCCACTCCAGTATTCTTGCCTGGAAAATGCCATGGACAGAGGAGCCTGGTGGGCTACAGTCCACAGGGTCGCAAAGAGTCAGGCATGCCTGGGTGACTGAGCGGGCACGAGCACGCGTATTGTCTGGACGTCAGCGCTGCTCTCTCAGTCCATCCCACGCCCCTGCCTCCCCCATAGAATATTAATCCCCATGGAAGGCCCATTACCAAGGCCAGTGAGATGTTGCTTGTTCTAAATGTGTGTGTCCCTTCCTTCCTTTAGTTCCCAAGAAGGCTATTCCTCCTTAAATACTTAAACTGCACTCTTCTGAGTCTCACGTGGTCATGTTATAGTTGCCTGTGTGTGGTCCTAGGTGTATCTCCTAACACTTGAAAGTGCAAACGATGTTGGTGGAATTTCTCTGGTGGTCCAGCGGCTAAGACCCTGCACTCCCAATGCAGGGGGCCCAGGTTCGATCCCTAGTCGGGGAACTAGATCCCACATGGCATCATTAAAGATCTTGCCTGCCACAACGTCTTCAATCCTGCGTGCCACAGCTAAAGCCCAGCCTAAATAAGTAAACAATTTTTTTTAAAAAAATGATGGGTGTGTCAGCATGAGAATGCCCATTACAGAGCTTCGACTACAGGGAAGATCACTGAACAAAGGCCCTGCTTGCCGAGCTCAGGAATCCAGCATCCTGTGTCAGCGGAGGCTCTGCGGTCCACAGGCCGCTGCCCCTGACCAGTGGCTGGATGCACAGGACACTCAGGCAAAGCCCTTCTTTGGAAACAGGAGGTCCTCCAGTGGCCAGTTTGGGCTTGAGCACTCCCCAACCCCCTAAACTTCCCTTGGACTTCAGGGCATTCTAGGATTTCTGCTGTCCATTCGGGGTCAGACTGGCTTTGTGGGCAGGTGAAAGGCTCTTCCTCCCAACCCCTCCCTATTTTCCCTTACATTGTACACCTCCATGAGGATCTTCCCGACCCAGGGACTGAACCCACATCTCTTGCATCTCCTGCGTTGGCAGACAGATTCTTTACCACTGAGCCACCAGAATTACTAACCTGAGCCTGTTAGAACAAAGATCCCAGCATCTCTGAGACCAATAAAGTTTACGACCCCTCTGCCAGCCTGTAAGCCTGTTTCCACTTGGGAATTAATTAGGATCAGCATTTTACCAGTCAATATGTCCAAAAAAAAAAAAGGAAAGAAAAGAAAAAAAAATCAACAGTATGCTCCGTTTTTTCTTGCACAATAAGTCCATCACAATCACAGATGTATGTACACTAAAGCTGGTATCTTTGAGGACAATTGGAAATATTAACAAAAAGCACATTCTTGATGACTTTTTCCACTTCATGTAGCTACATTACAGTCAATAAATGGAACTGATTAAATGTACCTCTTAAATGTGATGTGCTATTTATCTATAAAGCATTTTCCATAAGCATTCACAGAGCAGAACACTGTTCAAGATTAATATCTTCTGTGCCTGAATGAAGCGACCCTGTAGAATATGGTGCTGCCAGCCACTGTGACTGCTGCTGCTGCTGCTAAGTCACTTCAGTCGTGTCCGACTCTGTGTGACCCCATAGACGGCAGGCAGCCCACAGGCTGCCCCATCCCTGGGATTCTCCAAGCAAGAACACTGGAGTGGGTTGCCATTGCCTTCTCCAATGTATGAAAGTGAAAGTGAAGTCACTCAGTCATGTCCAACTCTTCGTGAGCCCATGGACTGCAGCCTACCAGGCTCCTCTATCTATGGGATTTTCCAGGCAAGAGTACTAGAGTGGGGTGCCATCGCCTTCTCCGGCCAATGTGACTAGAAATTGATAAAATTCTACTTTTGTTAAACCTGCCTCCTTGACATTTTGTTCTATTCCACTCTCAGAACCTTGAAGGCTCAATGGACAGTCCTATGTTCTCAGCTGCAATTCCGGTCTTTCCACCAGAGCAGTTTTATTTCCTGACTACAGCTTAAGAAAGCCAGTGCCACTGGAGAAATAATTGCAAATGGACAGGTTATGTGGCTGGTGGAAAATAGGCATTAATGGAAAAGGGGCTGAAACCAAGTTCTCTTCCGACTGCTAATTCAGAGCTTCCAGCTGTTTCGTGGCGCTCCAGGTCCGTGTTGATGGCACAACCAAAACAAACTGAACAGAATGTCAGAATTGCAAATGACCAGGCAAATACGATTGGGCTCTCTGTTTCCTTTTACAAGTCAGAAGCCACGGGTCACGTTCAAGAGCGAGTAATGGTGTGGCGTGAGAGCAATGCAGGGAAACGTCTGGATTTCTCTTTTGTTTCAAATCGGGCGCCCTGCCTCTCAGCCCAGACCCCTTCGCAGGGCTTCACAGCCGTGTCCCTTGCACACCGGGCATGTTCCGACATGTACAAGTGTGTCTGGCGCAGTCCGTGGCAGCCAGCGCCACCTAGCTGCCGGCTTCAGCATTTCCTCAGCGCAACAGATTTCCAGACCTTTCAATGAGTCTTCCAGGAGGGCTGGATATATGTTTCCCAGATTTTGAGTGATGGAAGTCAAGACGGAAGCTGGAGCAGCCAAATTGCTTTAAATAATTATCAGGTGGAAAAACACGTCTCTAAGTCTGTGGGACGTTAAGTGGGATTTGCACAGCTTCTCCAAGCATTGACTGGTCAGAGCCTGTCTTTCATTTGAAACGCTATGTGCCAAGCAGTTAGAGAATACGCACAGAGATCTGGCTTCTGAATTCCAGAGGCTGCGTCCTGAATTAGGGACTATCTCAACGGAGAGAGTCTTTGCTGAGCTTGCATCCAGGGAACGCTTCCTTGGATCTAAAGAAGTACTGATGAAGGGTCGGAAGGGTTAGAAAGTCCAGGGGCAGTGGCACGAGGTAATCTGCCCTACCTCGAAGTGCACTCCACCTTTCTGATGTCAACTCTGCGTGGAGGCTACGCTCCTCACTTCTAGAGAAGGTGACAAGGCTTTCATCCAGATAACCATGATCTCCTGCCTTCGTGAGAGCAGACCGTCATAGCGCGAGAAGCAGAGGGCACAGAACTCAGGGCCAGGCTGGGTCTGCACTGTTGAGACCGGTCGTCTGGCATCCTAAGTTGACATGCCTGAGAGTCAGTGGATGCTTTGAATATGTCAGTGAAATCAACACAGAGAGAAATGGAGCAAGTGGTCAAACAACCCACCTGAATATTCTGGGAGGCACTTCTTTCTGTTTTCTTTTGGAGGACAGGAGAGGATGATTACCAACCACGAGCTCAGTGAGGGAGTTCTCCAGCTGGTACTGATGATGGTGATGATAAGGAACATTATGAAGATGGTCACAGACGACAGTGTTGAAGAAATTGGAAAGCGTTCAGTGCGCTCTGTAAGACTTGAATAAAACAGACTCCCTGCCGCCTCTGTGCAGTCGTGGTAGTTGAGTTGCTAAATGCTGTCCAATTATTTTGACCCGCCAGGCTCCTCTGTCTATGAGATTTCCCAGGCAAGAATACTGATGTGGGTTGCTATTTCCTTCTCTAGCTGCCTCCATGCTGCTGCTGCTGCTAAGTCGCTTCAGTCATGTCCGACTCTGTGCGACCCCGTAGACGGCAGCCCACCAGGCGTCCCGTCCCTGGGATTCTCCAGGCAAGAACACTGGAGTGTGTTGCCATTTCCTTCTCCAATGCGTGAAAGTGAAGTCGCTCAGTCGTGTCTGACTCTAGCGATTCCATGGACTGCAGCCTACCAGGCTCCTCCATCCATGGGATTTTCCAGGCAAAAGTACTGGAGTGGGGGTGCCATTGCCTTCTCCTAGCTGCCTCCATAGATGTAGACTTTTTAAAGGAAACACCTAGAATTACTACAGTTCCCAAAGATGGGCTTCCCTTGTGGCTTCAGCTGGTAAAGATTCCGCCTGCAATAGCAGGAGACCTGGGTTCAATCCCTGGGTTGGGAAGATCCCCTGGAGAAGGGAAAGGCTACCCACTCCAGTATTCTGGCCTGGAGAATTCCACAGACTGTATAGTCCATGGGGTCGCAAAGACTCGGACACAACTGAGTGATTTTCACTTTCCCAATGATGGTAATTGAAGAAAACTGAAAGAGCTCCTACAAGCCTTAAAATTCTCTTGCTTCCAAAGAGAAAGCAGCTTAAACCCACCTGATGTTTTGCCTGTTACCACGGCAGGTAAAACCCTATCATATTACGGGCTGAGGGAGTACCTCTCACTCTTCAAGTGGGAGTGAGATTGGATTAAGAATAGAAACTATTCTAAATTCTATTCTTGGATTAAGAATAGAAACTCGAGTCTCAAAGAAAAGAAAACTATAGTCAAGCAACAAGTTCCAGTTCCAGGCAGTCCTTCCTTCCTGACAAAAGAAGCAAGGCTAAAAGTCCAACATAAACCCCATCGAATTTCCATTCATGTTTCTCTGAATTCGGTTTGTAGTCTTTGGAACCCACAAAATAACCCACACAAAGATCCCAGATGTTGGTGTATTTTTTGGTTCTCCTCGTATGAGGCAGGGCAGTGGGTTTCACACCAGCATTTGCCGACAGTAAAATCTAACGAAAACCACGTACGTGTAATACTGTAGACCACCTTCCAACTGCCATTTAATATGACCCCATTATATTGTGTTAAGATTTCAATTTGGCACAGCTAGCCATCGGAGCAATTATGCTCTGATAAGAGTCCTGCCTAGAAGAACCTGCTAATGTCCTTTACCTGAAGTCGCATTTCAAATTAAACTCTAGAAATTTTAAACTTTGAAGCTTATGAATAATGACCCAAGAAGGATTTGTATTTTAACTTGTCCTTAAATATAAGAAGAATAGCCAAGAGAGATTTTGGTTTCCTGTCTAAAGTTGAATGATGACTATTCTCCCAAAATTTGTTTTCACCCAGAACCCGTGAAGGTGACCACATTTGGAAAAAGGGGTCTTTGCAGATGTAATTAAGCTAAGAAGTTGAGATGAGGTCACTCTGGATGAGAGTGGGCCCTAAAGCCGGTCATACTGTCTCTCAGAAGAGAGAGGACCCAGAGACAAGACCACGTGAGACAGAGACTGGAGTCGTGTGGCCAGACACCAGGAGAGCCGGAGCCCCCCAGACACTGGGCCAGGCAGGGGAGATTCTCTGCTGGAGACTGCAGAGAGCATGTGGCCCTGCCAACACCTGGATTTCAGGTTTCTGGCCTCCAGAACTACCAGAGAGCGGATTTTTTTTGTCTTTAGCCCTTAGGCTTGTGGTCATTTGTTACAGCAGCCTTCAGAGACTAATACACAGTGTACCACCACAATCAAAGAATCGAGCAAGAGGAGTAAAGGTTTAAAAACTGAGTCCTTCTCCACCAATCAATGCAGGAAACCCTCACCCTAGCCTCGTGCGGCCTCACCAATGTGGAAACTGCAGTGAGAAAGTTTAGAGCCTTCAGAAGATTTAATGCTTCGACATGTATGACACAAAGAAACCATAGAAAATATTCTTCACTCACATTCCCTGGGCACACTCTGTTCTGCCATGCCTCTGTGTCTTTGGAAATGCCTAGAACGTCCTTTGCTACCTCGGAAACCCTAGTAACCCTCCAGATATATGACAAATGTTGTGACCTCTTTCATAAAGTGACCTTCACCACTCCCCCAGCTATAGACACACACACACACACACACACACACACACACACACACACACACGCCACTCCCTCTTCATCCGCTTCTACAGCATCTTTTACTCGCCTCTGTGACAGCACAGATTATAAGACAAGCTTTGAGATTAGAGTTCCCAGAGCTCTCATCCCTATTAGACTGTGAGGTTTATATAGACAGTGAGGCGATCTGTTTATTTCCAACCCCTCTACCCGTGGTCTCCAGTGCTCTAGTCTGGATGTCCTTACAGCTTGGGGGCTGGGTTCCAAGTTCTAAGAAACGGGAGCTGCTAAACTCGACCCTTTGAAGTTCTGGAATATTACTTCTATTTCATTCTATTGGTCAAAGCAAGTCCAAACCCATTCCCAATTCCAGTAGGGAAGTAGAGCCCACCTCTTGATCTAAGGCATCCAGGCACACGCAGAGGTGGGAGGAGGTGTTGGTGACCATATCTGGAGACTCCAGCTGAGGTCTAGTCCAGTTCAGTCTCTTACTAGGATTATGGCCTTGGCCTTAGACATATAATCTCTAGGACTTCACATTCTCTTCTATGAAACTGAAATTACAGTGTCTACTGGATCAGACTGTTAAAACAGTGAAATGGGTGCTACAGTTAATGTAGTGCGGCTTTTTGCATGTAGCAACCCTGTAACAAAGGATAACTATTTTTCCTCTTCTGATAAAGGAGGATATAAGTCATCGCTGTGTGGATAAAAGGAAAAAATGCAGAGACAGAGAGATCTTCCTGGGGAAAAAAAAAAAAAGGAAAAGGATAATAAAGACACCTTTTACCAACTTCAGTCAAGTTTCCAAGGGCTAATCTTGTTATTATGAGTCGACAATAGTTGAAATGACCAAAACTCTGCCCAGAAGTACTTGGGGGTGCTGAGCAGCAAAGCACACAGCAAGTACCTTCTAGGAAACCTCATAGTTAAGCTTCAGGATATAACTGTAGCTTTGTAGGACTTATGAAAATCTGTAGCTTTTAAAAATAATCTTTACTTCTGACTATTCAAGCAATATATGCTGTGGAGAACATTTTAGGGAATTTAGTAAAGCGGTGGGAAGACAATAACTATTCATAATGCAACCACAAAAGGAAACTGCTAGAAATAACTGAATACACTTTTTTCCAGTCATTTTGTTATTGGAATATGCACACAGGACTGGTTTTGTAGGTGTAAAACGTGTGTAGACACAGGGTCCCACACTCAGAGGGACCACGTTTCTGGTTGCTTTCTATGTCGTCACCATCTTGAAATTCTTCATTTCTTTTCTTTAGTTGGAAGATAATTGCTTTTCAATATTGTGTTGGCATCTCCCATACAACATGAATCAGCCACAAGTACACATATGTCCCCTCCCTCCTCAACCCCCCTACTCCCCACCCCACCCCAGCCCTCAAGGTCATCGCCGAGCGCCGAGCTGAGCCCCCTGTGACGTACAGCAGCTTCTCACTGGCCATCTATTTCACACACGGTAGCGTGTGTATATGTCAACACTACCCTCCCAAAGGTCACCCCTTTCCTTCTGGAGTCTTGGCCACTTTTTATTATATTCTAATATAATATATTATTGCAAGTATGTTCTCACATTATTAAACATGTTTTGTAAACATTATTTTAATGATGACATATATTTCTTCCATGGACCTGTCATGTTTTAATTATTTCATTCCTTTTATTAAGCTTGCAGGAAATTTACATTTCTGCTTATATAAATTACTTTGCCGCATGTATCTTTGTGCATAAATTTTTTTCTTTTCATCTTTTATTTATTCCTATAAGACAGAGCTCTGGAAATAGAGTTATTAGATCAAAGAGTTTAGATATTTCTAGGTTTTGAAATACACTTTCAGATTTATGTTTTCCTTAGCAGAGTTATTCAGATGAATAGTCCAAACAGCAATCAGCAGGAGTGAGTTAGGTACGTTTCATAAAACGTACAAATGAACAAAGAGAATTCATTTCCAGAGGGAAGATGCACAGTGCTCCACAGCATGGGGTTTTAAACTCAGTTTTCATATTTACCCTACCAAGCCACATGGTGTACTAGCTTCATGGCTTCATACAACCTCTGTGTGTTTCAGTTTACTCATCTAAAAATGTGAGGATCGTAATATTCACCCCACAGAGCTGCTGTGAAGATGAACTTCCACCACTCAGCAAGCATGAATTCAACACCAACACTGTTATAGGAGTTCTTTTAGGCCCGTGGGGTGCACCAGTGAGCAGGGCAGACAAGGCCCTGGAGTTCACAGTCAGACAGAGAAGTTAGCCACGAAGCACGAAATGTAATAAAAGTATGACAATCAAGAAAGAAGAAGAAATGAAGTCTCTTTCAAAGTATATGACTATGTCCAGAGAAGGCTTCTCTCCGGATTGGAGTAGCTCTGAGACCTGAAAAAATGACAGGGGAAGGTGATCCTGGGGAAAACTGCATGAGTGGGAAGGAATGTTGAAGATAAAGGAAAAATCTATAGAGAAAAAGCCCAGAGATATTTTCAGGTTCAAAGAAGCAGAAACTCCCAGATAGCGAGGGTGACCAGAAGTTCCAGGTCACCTAGACAGTTCCTGTTCCTACCGACCGCTTTGATGTCCTGATTAACAGGGTCCCTTCATCTCAAAAAAGTCCTGGCTTAGAAGACAGTACCATCGTGCTATAGGAAAAAGCCAAGAACAAGAGGGACAGTAGAAAGGAATTAAGTAAGCCTTTGGAGGAGCTTATGAATCCTGTTAAGAGGTTTTATGTTTATCTTAAGGACTTAAGTGTCATTAAGGGATTTTCATCAGGACGGTTACATAATCTGATTTGCTTTTTCCCATAGATACAGCTGTAGCAGTCAGAGGGGTTTTGTTGAGTGAAGATTAGCATTCACAAAGAACTTGGAGAACTTGGCAGCATCTAAAATTGACAGAGAGTTACCACCCAGATTTGTCAAGAAATTTTGAGAAATCAGCAATGGAAAAAGTAGGGAATTCAATAGATGGAAGATCTGCACAGGTACTTCCTGGAACAGAAAATGCACACAGGTGAGAGGTGCTTGCCCTCAATATTAGCCCTCAGAAGGACACAGATTAAAACAAGGGGTGATGGCCTCACACCCTTCACTCAAAGACAGTAAGTCCAAGGATACCAGTTGCTGGGGAAGTCTTCATTCACACATTCAAGAGATATTTGCTGAGAGAATCTGTCATACGCCAAGCACTGCAATCAGCAGTGAGAATACAATCATGAAAACATAAGGACGTCCGTGGCCATCCAGCAGTTAAGAACGCACCTTGCAATGCAGGGGACGTGGGTTTGGTCCGGGTTAGGGAGCTAGGATCCCACATGCAACGGAGCAACTAAGGCCAGGCGCTTTGGAGCCCGCATGCCACAACCCGGGAAGCCCACGCACCCTGCAGCCTGCACACCGCAACTGCTGAGTCCACGCACCGCACCCAGGGAGTCCCTAAGCCATGATGAAGCTCCCGCATGATACAACGAAAACCAAGGCAGCCAAGAAAACACAATATTTTTTTAAAAAGAGCTTCTGGAGGCGTCAGGTAGGTAGGGGATCGGAGTCAGAGAGGGCAGCTCGGGTTTCTAAGGTGGAGCCACTCTCAGTGACAACACAGGGTCCAGCCATTGGCAGCGGGGTAAGGACGGTCACTGTGACGAGGAGGTCGTCCGAATTAACGACCAGCCTGGACTGGTTGGCCACTCGCAGCTGGCACTGAACTTGGTCACCGTCATCAGGCAGGTTTATTTCCAATATTAACAGTGTGCAGAGTGTATGTTATTATTATTGCAGAGTATATGTTATTATCATTATCATAAATCATCACGGCAGCCTGAAGGCTTAGAAGAAATATATAAAAGTATGTCGCAGGGTCTCAGGATGTTAGGAAGCCACTAAAAATTTTCTTATAAAAGTCACCATCAGAGCGCTGCCTTCAGATGATGGCTGATGTTCAAATCTGTGGTGTTTGAAAGAATAGAGCAAGAATAGGGATACCAGAAAAACCATTGATTAAATATGTTCTTAAGAAACAGACTCAGACTCACAGCAAACAGACCAGTGGTAGTCAAGGGGGAGGGGCTGAGGGAGGAGTGGACTGGGGGTCGGGGCTGACAGATTCCGGCTTTCATACAGAGAACGGATAAGCAAGAAGGTCCCACGGGGTGATTCACTACAAGGAATTACATTCAAAGTCCTGTGATAAACTATAATGGAAAAGAATATTTAAAAAAAAAAGAATGTGTATATTATAACTGAATCACTTTGCTGTACAGCAGTAATGAATACATCATTGTAGATCAGCTATTCTTCAATTTAAATATTTTTAACATTTTCTGTCTCTACTGATTTGTAAGGCCAATGTTTCTCTACACTTAACTATCTATTTGTTGCAAGTGCTTTTCGATCAGAAATTTCAGAAAAGAAAACATGAGGGGAAGAAAAGGAACGACGGGGAGGCCAGCCTCATTTAGAGAGTGGAAACAAAGCAAAGGAGGAAAGTGAAGACGGTCCTCGGGAGAAGACAGCCGGACGGTCCACGCACAGCCGCGGCTGGTCTGGACAGCTAACAGCCCTGAAGGGACCAGCCGGCATTCCTTCCCACTATTACCACCCTACTTTATTCCATACAAAGCAATCTAGTCTGATAGATTTTAAGACAGCTAAGAAGGTCTTTATTCAAAATGACTTCCTGTCATAACATAAGACACGTAACACATAACACAATATAGCATGTAACACACCATAACACCATCTGGGACCAAATACCAGAAATTTTCTTGAATGCTTAAACTTAAAAAAAAAATTATTTATATGTTAATGTGGCTCTGCCAGGCCTTAGCTGTGGCACACAGGACCTTTGATTGTCATTGCGACCTGTTCTTTTAGTTGCAGCATGCGATATCTCTCCCGGCATTTGGGTCTTTTCCAGTGAGTCAGCTCTTTGCCTCAAACCCGGGCCCCTTACATTGGGAGGATGAAGTCTTAGCCACTGGACCACCAGGGAGGCCCCTTAAGTGCTTAACCTTTGACTAGAGAGATTCAGAACGCCCAGTTTTCTCCTGGAACTGTGTCTTATGCGACCGTTTATGAGAAGCATAAATAGCTGCTCATGCCTCATCTGAGCCTCAGGGTGCCTCGCTCATTCCGGAGTCGCTGGTTCCCACAGCCTGGCCTTGGGGGAAGCCGGAGACTTGGAACCCGCGCCCTTGAATCGCATTCTCTGAATCCATCTCAGCAGAGGGTTTAACACAAGCCGAAGGAAGTGCATTCCAGGAGGAAAGTCCAGCCTCGGATGCCACACAGGCTGGAGCTGGGGGAGCAGGGTGTTGGACGTGCCCGCCAAAACAAGGAAGATGGGAAGCTGGGTCTGCTTACATGACTCACCTCGGGAAGCTGTGAGTTCTTGTGAGGAAGCCCTGTCCAAGGCAATGAAAGTTTGGGAATCTATTTACACAGCAGTCATCGAGGCCGAGTGTTTTTCTTCTTGTTTTCTTGTCTACTGGCTAAACAGGAAGTTTTCTGCAGGATGCTCTGACTTCCTCTGTTCAGAGTAATAACTTTAGCACTTTGCCTTCCTCTTCTCCCACGATACACTTAATGTTTCCGCTTTTGGGCCCCAGATTCGGTCACAGATTTCCTGCAGGAAGCTGAGGCACCTTAACACTTTGCAAGGATCTGTCACACACCACCCGCATCAAAAAGTTACAAGGACGCTTTCATAGAAAGAGTCAGCTTACTCAGAGGCCCTAGGGAAGGTCAGAGTTGGCGAGTTAATGAAATTCTGCAAAATCGAACAGCCGTCTACGTCCCTCCCCATGACATCCCCTGGAAGCCAGTTACTTAAAATAAATTCCTAATCATAGGGAGAAAGGTGAGTGAATCACGGAGGTTAACTAAGAAAGGAAGTTCTTCCTGCAGGCCTTATCTTGGCACCTGCATGTCCTTAGAAGGGCTAACCGTTATTGTCATCTAAAAAGGATGTCGAAAATAAAATTCAGCCAACAGGAGCCAGGCGTATGGTACTGTCATCCAGAGCGATTATCAACAGCTGCCAGGCCTCTTTTAAAACCAGTCTCCTACCCTCTGGTCATATTTAAATTTCTGCTTTTCCGGTTCAGGGCAGTGTGGTGATGAGTCCAGGACCCTGGGTTTGATCCCAGCTCCAACATTTGTATTTGAATAACGTCAAGGAAATGTGTCCACTTCTTTGTTGGTGATGGTGTCCAGTTGCTCAGTAGTGTCCAACTCTTTTATCCTCCCCTACCCCAGAATACTGGAGAGGGGTTGCCATTCCCTTCTCCAGACGATCTGCCCAACCCAGACATCAGACCTGCATCTCCTGCATTGGCAGGCGGATTCTTTACCGCTGAGCCACCAGGGAAGCCTGACCATTTCTTTAGTCTTTTCTTTGTCTTCACCTTTAAAGTGGGAATAATCACTGCATTCGGTGAATCATAAAATTATTCATTTTCGTAGGTGAAAGCCGATGTAAGGGATTTTTTTGTTTGTTTGCTTGCAAGGATGAAGGAGTTAATACATGTATAGTGCCTGGCACATTGCTAATGCCTATTCAAATTTGACAAAGTAATTACATTTTTATTATTATCATTTTGCACCATTTATTGTTTTGATCTATCATTATTAAGTATTTGTAATATCTGTTGATTAGTCACTAAGTCATATCTGACTCTTTTGCAACCCCATGGACTGCAGCCCACCAGGCTCCTCTGTCCATGGGATTTCCCTGGCAAAAATACTGGAGTGGGTTGCCATTTCCTTCTCCAGGGGATCTTCCTGACCCAGGGATCATACCTGTGTCTCCTGCATTGGCAGGTGGATTCTTTACCACTGAGCCACCAAGGAACCCCATATTTATTACAGAGAGAGAGACCACTTAATACCAGGTCAGAATATAAGATTCTAGTGTCTGTTCACTGCTGCATCCAGCCATGAAACAATGCCTGGTAGGTAGTACATCAATAAATATCTGCAGATTGAACAGATACAGTAATAACACAATGATAACTATGACAAGAGAGGGATGACCATCAGCCTAAAACCCCTTGAGCTCTTCTCTCCAATTTATTTTCAGTGCAATGAGCTATTTGCGGAAACAGCGTCATTTCTAAATAGCCCAGGCAGGTGGGTGAATCTTCAAGATGGCAGGATACATTGACATACTTCTGAAAGCCTTAATCCCTAGACAGTTCACATCTTCTCAGAAACCCCTGGAGCAATCCAAGAGAAGCAACAGCTGAAGCCTGGGGGAGGGCTCTACCTTGAGAACAGAAACCAGGAGGAAAGTCCATCATTGTGGTTCTTATAAAATTAATGATAGTCACCCCATTTAACCTTGAATATTCATTGGCAGGACTGACGCTGAAGCTCCAATACTTTGGCCACCTGATGCAAAGAGCTGACTCATTGGAAAAGACCCTAATGCTGGGAAAGGTTAAAGGCAAAAGAGAAGAGGGCCGCAGAGGATGAGATGGTTAGATGGCATCACCGACTCAATGGACATGATTCTGAGCAAACTCCAGGAGATGATGAAGGACTGGGAAGCCTGGCATGCTGCAGTGTGTGGGGTCACAAAGAGCTGGACACAACTTAGAGACTGAACAACAACCCCATTCAGAGGAAAGAATGATGCATTTTATTTTGACTTTTACCTCCTCAATATTTCCCTCGTCATTTCTTTACTTCTTTGGCCTGATTCTTAAAATAACATACAGGGCATTAACTGAATGCTATCAGAACTGCTCTGCTGCCGGAAAGTGACTGTCTGCATAAAATGTCATTGGTGTTTCAAATCTAGCACTGATGTGTGATTGCTAATTTTAATAAAAATCAGCACGGTGATCACAAATGTTCATCTACCAAGTGCAGGGCCTCTTTACGGAAGGGTATGGATATAACACGGGGCTTTCCTGGTGACTCAGATGATAAAGAATCTGCCTGCAATGCAGGAGACCCAGGTTGGATCCCTGGGTTGGGAAGATCCCCTGGAGGAGGAAATGGCAACCCACTCCAGTGTTCCTGCCTGGAGAATCCCATGAACAGAGCTTGGTAGACTACACTCCACGGGGTTGCAAAGGGGCAGACACGACTGAGTGATTAAGCCCGCACGCATGGGTGTAACAGAACGCCTACTAGAAAACGAGAAAAGTACAGCTCAGCTAGTGCTGACCCGCTGCCTGGGGCTCCTTTCCTGGGTCCTTCACACTCACTCACTGTGCAACACCGGGAAAGCAGCCTCACCTCCCTGGGCAGAAGCTTCCCAGGTGCGTTAAGTGAGATGATACACGCAAAACCCTTTGCATAACGCCTGCCATGGCAAACACTTAATCAGTGCTGTTTTTCTGTCCTGCACCATTTCACAAAGATAACATTTGCGTCAGGAGAAATGCTTTTGAAAAGAGGAGATCCTCAAAACCCTTTCTTCTTTTGTGTTGTCCCAGTTTCCATCATTTCCTTGAACATCGTGTCAGTCTTGAAGCCCTGGCATTTTTTATTCAGCTGAAAACAAGCTCAAAGCCACAGACCCAGCACAGCCACTCGTAATCCTGGGCTTAAAAATAGACGCGCAACAATGAAACTCTTTTATGAGGGTCACCAGAAACCATAGCGCTTCATCTCTTGACTTCTTCCTGTTTCAATAAAGATTCTCATGAGAGTCTTGAAAGGATGGAGGCAGACCAACTCCGGTGTGAGCGGAGCACGCGCCGCGGTTGCAAGGATGTTGTTGAGGTTTTAGATCCTGTTTTCTTCCTGGATGAAGGGCCGCGGCCTCCAGGTGCTTCTCCCACTGTTATCGGCTCCTCCGCAGGGAGCAGCCTTCTAGAAGCCACTTCCTGCCGCCTCCATGGGACTGGCTGCGAAGAGATCGGAGGCAGGCTGCCAGGGGTTATCTCCCACCTGTGTTGCAGTTCCCGGGGTCCGTCACTATCTGGAGCGGCCATTTATATGGGGAGACAGCGCTCCTGCTCAAGGACAGTTCAGAAAGCAAACACTCAAAACCCAAAAGGTGGCAGGGCGTGGGTGGTTGAGATACTGCCTGAGAATTCCAACAGTCTGATGCTGCACGAACCAGGGCAAGGCCTCGGCCTCCTGGGAAAGCAGTGAATGACACTTTGATGACTTCTGTTTATATATTTTAATAACTGTATGGATGTGTTTATTTTTGGCCATGCTGGGTCTTCCACTGCTGCGCCGGCAGCTGCGGCAAGCCAGGCTCCTCATCATTGCAGTGCACGGGCTGTGCATTGAGGTGGCTTCTCTGGTTGCGGAGCATGGGCTCTGGGGCTCACAGGCTTCCGTAGTTATGCCAAGTGGGCTCTGAAATTGTGAGTCCTGGGCTCTAGAGCACAGCCTCAGGGGTTGTGGCGCTTAGTCGCTCTGCAGTATGTGGGATTTTCCCAGTCCGGGGCTAGAACCCATGTCTCCTGCATTGGCAGGTGGAATCTTCATCGCTGAGCCGGGGGAGCCCTCTGCAATGAGGGTTACATTGCTGTGCATGTATCCAGTGGTCACTGTGCTGCCCCCAAGAACAGCTTGCATTTAGCTTCTAAATGGAGTGGATGGCTTTGTGTTTTTTCCCAAGGAAAGAAGTGTTGTGCCTCCTTGGATAATTAACCTTCAAAACAGAGATACGATGGACCATTTTCCTTCCAGTGGCAATTTGTGAGCTCAGGAGAAAGCAAGGATGCTTAACTCTGCACCTGATCTTACTGCTCCTGCTCTGCTGAGCCTTCCAGTCAAAGGGAAGATCCATCTCTGCCTAACTCTCCCTCCCAGACTCAGGAGGGTAGCGTGTAGACAGAGGCTCCCAGAGGTGCAGACACAGGCCATCAGGAAGTCCCACTGAAGCCCAGTCAGGCACTTCAATGCCTGCCAACAAAGCCTCATCTGCTTCTATAAGACACTCATTTAAGGAAATGAAGTACGCACTTGTATCCTGAGTTACACCAAGTGATTGACGGTAAAAGCAAAGACTTGACTTAGGAATAAGGAAAATATTGCCCAGGACACTTCCTCGAAGCTAGTCTCAGTATTTCCTCCTCATTGCTCATGGCCTCATTCCAGGAACGGACAGTCCTAAGCAATGATCCTGCAGTTCCCGAGCAGCCCCCGCTCCCCCTTTGCCCAGTAACTGGCTTCAAAGGGAAACTGCAAACGGGAACCTTCACGGCAAAATGCAGAGCGTGAACAGTCATTGTTCCCCTGTGGGCAGATCAGGAAAGAAGAGGGGGCAGAGGATGGATGGTGTTGGGCGAGGGGGCATGACTTCCTAGAGTAATCCTTGTGACTGGAGCCTGCAGATTTCAGAAAACAGATGTGAAAACACACAGAACCGCTTTTGCTTTGAATCGGTTTTTTCTAGATTCATGTAAAACCCTCTCCTGAACCCCTGGGGATAATCAGTCTCCAGTGCTGAGATAAAAGTAGGTAGTTTCTAAACCACAAGGGAATCCAGAACTCTTCCCACTGACTTAGAACTGCAGTGTGTCTAGGAAAAGTCGTGCTTCCTGTACGGAGACTTTAGAGCCCTACAAGGTAAGTGAGACACAGCCATTAACAAAGAATGGAATCATGCCGTTCGCAGCACCAGGGATGGACCTGGTGATGGTCACACTGAGTGAAGTAAGTCAGACAGAGAAAGACAAATATCATATGACATCACTTATATGTGGAATGTAAAAAAAAAAAAAAAGGTACAAATGAGCTTGTTTACAAAACAGAGTCACAGAAAACAAGCTTATGGTTACCAGGGGGTCGGTGGTGGGGCCAAGGGATAAATTGGGAGACTGGGATTAACATGTACACACCACTATATATAAGACAGATAACTAATAAGGACCTGCTATGCAACACAGGGAACTCAACTCCATACTCTGTAATGACTTACACGGGAAAAGAATCATTAAAAGAATAGATAGTTATATACGTGTAACTGAGTCACTTTGCCGTACACTCGAAACTAACACAACGTTGTAAACCAACTACACACCAGTAAAATGTTTAAAAATGAAATTAAATGATGAAGAGATGCCCAAATACAGTGTTATGTTAAAAAACACATGATTACAGAAGCAGTGTAATAGTGAAAGTTTTCTAATGTCAACAAAGAGACACAATGTGAGCGCCCCCAAAAAGAGACAGATGTAAAGAACAGATTGGGGGGGTTACCAGCGTGGAGATTCAGTAATCAATTGATTAGCTGTTCACTAGAGGGACGACGTAGAGGACAAGCATGTTTTGAGAAGTTGGGGAAGGAAATCAGTTATGGGAGGCAGCCCACCTGGGCTGATGCCACAGGTGCATACACACAAGGGCAGGATGGTGAGAGACAGTGAGGATCAAGGCAGAAAAGTAGCACCTGGGGTAGACTGCCGGGGCAAAATTTCCTCCAGGGCTCGGTTCCAAACACCAGTCTGAACTAAACTGCTGCTCTCTTTCCAGCCATGATTTTAAATGACTCCAGCACGTAAGTGTTGCTTCTACCCTCTACTGTGTGCAAAATGCATCACTCGGAGGGGAAATTGCTTCTCCGTTTTCTCCTTCTCAGCTCTCACACTGTTGGGGTCGTCTGGGCTTTTCAAAACCCACAGGAATACTTTGCATAACACAAAGAGCTGCCAAACACTGCAACCCAAGCTTTTCCAAATACACATCTAAATCACTGGGATAAGAATTAAAAGAGTGTGGAAATAAAGTCTTTATATCTAGGCGAGTTTCCAAGGCCATGTTGAGAACCACGATAAAAATCCGGATAATCACTCTGGTATTAAACAAATTTGGAGAATGTCTAATCGGTTGACCAACGATGATGGTGAAGAAACAAGGAAAACCCAACACATGGGTGCCTGGACATAGCGGATGTTGATTTCTGCTCAGAAGAGCAATGAACTCTCCCTAGGACATCTCCCTCTAGACTTCCTCCATCCCCTACCCGCCAGGGCACTTCAGCTGGCAGGAGAAAATGGGACAGGCGTGGACGAGCCCTGTGGCCAGGCATAAAGACACCACAGGGCACTTCTGCTCACATCCCAAGTGCTAGACCAGTCAATGGCTCCAAGTGAAACGCAAGTGCAACTAGGGACTTTCCTGGTGCTCCAGCAGTGAAGCATCTACCATCCGGTGCAGGAGACGCAGGTTCGACCCCTGACTGGGGAACTAAGATCTCACATGCTGAGCCCGAGCACCACAGCTCCTGAGCCCAAGAACCACAACTAGAGAGGAGCCCACGTGAAGTCCCTGCGTGCCCCAGGGGAGCCCTCACAGCCAAAACACAGCTTTCAATGCAAGACAAGGTGACAGGTGCAAGCAACTGAGTACTGCCTCTGCCGGTCATTATTTCTGCACCCTGGGCTAAAGTGCTTCCTGACTCCCCGGGTACTCAATATTTCTGCCACCAAATCTCCTATGGCTGTTGTTTAGTTAAAACCCTGTGGCCCTCTATCAAGTGTGCTATTTCACATTTCACAGATGATGAGATGGAAGAGATAATAGATAAAGGAAAGCATCAAGTTTCCTCCACAAGAGAGTCAATTCTTTTCCCAGATTTTTAGGGATCTGACTTCCCTGGTCTATGCTGAGGTCCATCTGAAGATGTCAGAGTGAACGCTGGTATTAAACCTCTGGACCTTGAGGAGGTTCGTGTAAAATGTCTCTGTGACAGAAATGACAACTAGGGTTGATCCTTGTCCTTCCGATGTGACGTGTGGGTTTTTGTTTCTATTGTAACTGAGTTTGGGAAATTACTCAGTGACAAGTAAACAGAATACCACTGTCACCATAATAATATTGCAAGAGAAAAACACTTCAGGGAGAAAGAAATTAATACATTTCTGACATTCCAAGGTATGAAAGGAAGAAATCTGACGTCTGGAAGCCGGAAAACAAACAGCTTCTTGGCCCATGCTGTTCACACACGTCAAGGTCACCTAGAAAGTTATCAGGACTCAAAATAAGTTAAATTAGAAGTCTATTTTTAGATGATTTCTTGAGTCCAAAAGCATGTAAAGACTTGAACGTCGTCCCTGTCTAGTTTGAAAGTCCTCAGTAAGCCTTTATCACGCTAAGGTGGCTGTTTAATTTAGGTAAACACTAGAATTACAGAGTGATTTTCAAACAAACATATCACCCACAATATATAACAGAAACCATTAAAGGGAAATCCTGAGGGTGTTTACTCAAAGATGCAAAACTGATGAAAAGTCATGACTCAAAAAAATAAAATCTAGAGTAAATGAAAATCCTTACTAGGACCAATGTCACACAGAAGCAAGAGAAGTAAAACACTCTTGAAATTCAAATTCATAAGCCTTGAAATTTAAATGTTTCTGTGGTATAAAAACTTCATCTCTGGGGATGACAATAGTTTCAACTTGTTAAGTCTTCAAAAATAAGTAAAATTCCTCTCATCTTATGATTCAGAGTCCCAGGAAGGGTTTGCTACATAAGCAGAGAACACATTCCTGAAATGTCACCGTTAAGCATTTTTTGTTCAATTGTGCAGGTAATACCTCTCTCTCTTTCTCTCATTCACACACACACACACACACACACACACACACACACACACACACACACACACTTATTGGAATACCATCTTATGTCATTGATGAGTTACTAATCAGAGAATGTTTTTAATATATATGTACTATGAAAGAGATGGGAATACCAGACCACCTGATCTGCCTCTTAAGAAATCTGTATGCAGGTCAGGAAGCAACAGTTAGAACTGGTCATGGAACAACAGACTGGTTCCAAATAGGAAAAGGAGAACGTCAAGGCTGTATATTGTCACCATGTTTATTTAACTTATATGCAGAGTACATCATGAGAAATGCTGGACTGGAAGAAACACAAGTTGGAATCAAGATTGCCGGGAGAAATATCAATAACCTCAGATATGCAGATGACACCACCCTTATGGCAGAAAGTGAAGAGGGGCTAAAAAGCCTCTTGATGAAAGTGAAAGTGGAGAGTGAAAAGGTTGGCTTAAAGCTCAACATTCAGAAAACGAAGATCATGGCATCTGGTCCCATCACTGCATGGGAAATAGATGGGGAAACGGTGGAAACAGTGTCAGACTTTGTTTTTCTGGGCTCCAAGATCACTGCAGATGGTGACTGCAGCCATGAAATTAAAAGACGCTTACTCCTTGGAAGGAAAGTTATGACCAACCTAGATAGCATATTCAAAAGCAGAGACATCACTTTGCCAACAAAGGTTCGCCTAGTCAAGGCTATGGTCTTTCCTGTGGTCATGTATGGATGTGAGAGCTGGACTGTGAAGAAGGCTGAGCACCGAAGAATTGATGCTTTTGAACTGTGGTGTTGGAGAAGACTCTTGAGAGTCCCTTGGACTGCAAGAAGATCCAACCAGTCCATTCTGAAGGAGATCAATCCTGGAATTTCTTTAGAAGGAATGATGCTAAAGCTGAAACTCCAGTATTTTGGCCACCTCATGCGAAGAGTTGACTCATTGGAGAAGACTCTTATGCTGGGAGGGATTGAGGGCAGGAGGAGAAGGGGACGACAGAGGATGAGATGGCTGGATGGCATCACTGACTCGATGGATGCGAGTCTGAGTGACCTCTGGGAGCTGGTGATGGACAGGGAGGCCTGGCGTGCTGCGGTTCATGGGGTCGCAAAGAGTCGGACACGACTGAGCGACTGATCTGATCTGATCTGATCTGATGGCAGATGAGAAAGGTTCCAATATGTGACGATGAAAATGAAGAGATACTGGGGGGAAGCAGCAAAAGTTAACACGGACAGCATGAAATGGTGGGTATTATTCACGCATAGCTTTCGTCTCCTGCTTTCACCCTCCATCATTTCTGTGACCCACGTCAATGACATGACTGCATCAAGCCCCTGGCTGACCCCTATATCATGGGGACGATAGTATGGACTGTTAAGGACTACATACTGTAATCCTATAGTCTGTATTACATACTGTAATATGGGTAAAAAGATACGAAGATTTCTTGACCGAAGATTTCTCTCAGTTTCTTTTCCTCAAAGAAAGATCATCAATATCATTGTGAAAATCTTCTAACCACCCACACATGTGTACAACCATAGACTGAGTAATTGAAATACTGGGTTGGCCAAAAACTTTGTTTGGGATTTTCCAATCAGATCTTATAGGAAAACCCAAATGAACTTTTTGTCCAACCAGATACATAGACTTAAGTGAGGAGTCATTGATCGGTAAAGAGATAGAGAAAGACTGAGAAAAACAAGACCACAGGAAGGTCATATCAACATTTTGTAGGATAAACTGATCTATATCCAGCCAAGAGGATATTAAAATACTGCAACAAACCATCCCTTCCCCCAGCCCCAACTTCAAGTCATGAAAAGAGGAACCAGTTGGAAAATCTGTGGCTTCCAGTTATCCTCAGGAAATCCACAAACGTGGTGATCTAATAGACTCGTGACTCGGCTAAGCTGTTTACTGCTTCTCAGTCTTGCTTTCCTCATGTGCAAAGTGATGGTGATTATGGTGGAAATGAGAGGTGATACAGAGACCTCAGTGCAGGGGAATGTCCCTTGATTCTATCCTTGTCTCATTTGACACACAGCCAGTTCATGAGCAAGTCCTTAACAGGCGAAGCTACCCGTCTCTTCCCATTTTTACTCTGCCTTGTCTTATAGCCTGTTGTTTATATAACGCATTAGTCAGGGCTCTCCAGAGAATGGAACCTACAGGGTGTGTGTGAGACAGAGAGAGGCAGAGAGAGAGAGAGAAAGAGAGAGAGAGAAGCAGAGAGGGGGAGACAGAGTTACGTTTGTGTTATTTTAAGGAATTATCTTGCACGATCAGGAGTGTGGCAAGCCTAAAATCTGCAGTACGCAGCCAAATACAGTCTGAAGGCGGATTCTCCTCTACTTGGAAGGACCTCCATCCTCTTTGTTCTCTTGTGGCCTTCAACTGATCAGATGAGCCTACCCCCACCATGGAAGGCGAGCTGCTTCACTCAGCCTGTTGAGTTTCACTGTAACCATGTCTAAAAAACACCTTCACAGCAAAATCCAGGCTAGTGTGTGACCAAATATCTGGGAACCATGGCCTGGCCAGTCTGACACCTAAAATTAACCATCACACAGAGCATCGACTGCCAGCCTTTTTCCTGCCGTAGGGCCTTTGCACTAGCTGTTGCCCCTGCTTAGAAAACCCTGACCTATCTCCTCACGTGTTTCCTCACCCAGATCCCAACACAAATGTCACCTCTTCAGAGACGCTGTGTATGGCAGCTCCCCGGGCACTTTGCTTACCCCAGTGACAATCCCTTACCTCTCCTCATTTTGTTTTATTCACGCCCTTTCACTCTCTGAAACACATCTCAGCTCTGCAATTTCCTGTGTGCTGTCTGTTTCCCTCCCAGCTTTGGGTTCCACACGTGCGGGCGTCTTGTCGGCTTAGCACTCTAACTCAGTATCTAGAATCCTGTCCGATAGGCACTCAGTCGTTCAGCCATGCCTGACTCTTGCAGTCCTGCAGACTACAGCCCACCAGGCTCCTCTGCCCATGGAATTTTCCAGGCAAGAATGCTGGATTGTATTGCCATTTCCTTCTCCAAGGGATCTTCCTGATCTGGGGATCAAACCCACATCTCTTGTGTCTTCTGCATTAGCAGGTGGATTCTTTACCACTAGCACCACCGGGAAGCCCAGGCACTCAATAAATAACTGTTGAATGAATGAACCTTTTGATGCTAGGCACTCATGTAAAATCTAATTATTATGTTTATTAAGAATTAATTTCTGTACTATATGATTATGCCAGTCTCTGGATTACCTTTTAATCATAGATGCTAAATTTATCCTTAATCCTACTGTAGTTATGGTTTCAAATAAGTGTGTGAAATTTAAATTCTATTATATGAGGAACATAAGATGGATGATTAAGGAACTGGAAGCAAGAATTACCTGGCAAAGCTTAATATTTTATACATTAGCTGGTCTAATTGTGAATTTTAAGAATAGAGCCTTAAAATAGATTCTGCCTACACATGCAAAATGGGTTACAAGTGACTCCCATCAGGTCCTGTGTGCTCAGTCTGTGTGCTGAGTCATGTCTGACTCTGTGTGGCCCCATGGGATATATCCCACCAGGCTCCTCTGTCCATGGGATATTCCAAGCAAGAATACTGGAGTGGGCTATCAATTCCTCCTCCAGGGGATCTTCCCGACCTAGGAATCAAACCCACACCTCTTGCATTTCCTGCATTGGCAGGTGAGTTCTTCATCCCTAGTACCCCCTGGGAAGTCCAAGGGATTCACTAACCCTGTATAATTCAGGCTGAAATAACCATGTTGATTTAGACAGTCTGATAAGTAAGCAAAGGTGGGCTCCTAGTTCTTGGATTACTTTGTTTATGGCTTCACTCCCTCCATCCTTCTGTGAAGGCAGACACAGCTGAAGAGTGCATGGAGACTTACACGTGGCGAGGGGCGTGCCCTACTTTATTACGCGTGCGAGGGGCGTGCTCTCCTTATCACATGTGGCGAGGGGCGGGCCCTACTTTACTACACGTGGCAAGGGGCGGGCCCTCTATTACGTGTGCAAGGGGCGGGCCCTCCTTTATCACACGTGGTAATGGCCGATGACCTCCTCAGAGATGAGGAGATGAAAGGTGTGACTCCGTTATGCACTGGGGAGAATGAAAACATGAAGGTAGACGTTGTAGGTAAGATGAAACAACCTCTTAGTGGACCAGTTTTCACATTTTGTTTTATCTATATAAGATACAATTTTCGAACATGACAATGAATATGACTCTGGTGCAGAAGCCATTTTTTTTTTAGGAATGAGTGGGCCTAGCTCTCATTAGCATGAAGGTAACCCCGGACATGATAAACTGGTAGAAAATTCTCAAGTTTCCTTCCACAGGGAGATTCTTGGGGAAAAGGGTTTTCCAAGAATCTCCTTAGCATCTCAGCTTCCTTCTTTCTTTCTGTGTCGCCTGCAGTCTTTACATAAGCACAGATACATTCAGTCATTTCGATCTGCAAGGAGAGTTTCGTTTTGCCCTAAGATTAATTATTCATTCACAAGTATACATGTTGATGAAGACACGGGAACAAAATTATTTATTTCTTTTTCAGAAAAGTAGGTGAAAGCAGAGGACAGGTGGCAGTCCCTTGGTGTTGGATGACATCCTTAGGGCCACCTCTCTGCAGGGTGTTTATTAATTGGAAGTAAGACTAGTGAAAAGACCTCTGGCCTGGTCATTCTCTGCTTTAGTGGAGCTAAACTGACTCAGTGTCCGATTCATTTTGGAGATAAAAGTGAGAAAGGAAACTGATACTCTTTCCCACCAGGCTGCCAGGCCCAGGGCTGAGCCCCTAAGCCCCAACCCCACTTTATTTCATTGAACAATGCTGTCAAGTAGATATTATTAACCTCGTATACAAATTTGGGCAAATGGTTTAACCTTTCTGAGTCTCAGCCAGCACAAGACAGAGGAGAGGATTAAATTCATCCGGTCTGGTTCCACAACCTGCCTAGGAGCACACTTTACATTCACCGACAGGAAAAGCCATCAAACAGAAAACACAAAAAGCATAAATTACGAAAGAAAAGACTGCTAGGTGTGGCTCCTAAAAAAAAAGAAAAGCAAAGAAGTAAAAGTGTATGCAACAAAAAAAGACAGTATAATGTTGAAAGACAAATGACAGAGGGAAAATCACATATATAAGACAGAAAATTAATATCTGATGGAAAAACGATCCTTATAAATCAGTTAGTAAGAGATAACCTCATAGCGGGGAAACGGAAAAAGATAAAAATAGTTGTTTCTTTAAAGCCAAAATAGAGGAGGAGAAGGGGGTGACAGAGGAGGAGATGGTTGGCATCACCAACTCAATGGACAGGAGTTTGAGCAAACTCCGAGAGACAGTGAAGGACAGGGAAGCCTGGAGTGCTGCCGTTCATGGGGTCCCAGAGTCAGAGACAACTGAGCAACTGAACAACAACGAAAGCCAAAATATAAATAGTAAATATACATAAGAACACTCAAGATAGCCAGTAACAAAGGTGGTCAGAGTGAAAAAGGTTAGGAAGAGGAACCCTCTATTGGTAAGAATTTGAGGAAACGGAAATTTTCACACAGTTTTGAACAAATTGTAAGTGGCTCCGGTCTTCTGGGACATGGACTGTCAACATATATCAAAACTTTAAATGTGTGTGCCTTTATGTTAATTTAAAGAATGATAGAAAAATTCACTAAAGCGAAAGTACAAGGAAATTATTTGCAATAATACTGATGAGTCAAGAATTCATCAAAAAACCATTGTTTGAATTTTAACAGCCCTACAATGGATTCCAATATTGAAAAAGATTGAAAAAGATTCTAGATATTCATTCATTTTTCATTTTTGCCTTTGTCTCTCTCTATTCTATCTGATTTGTCTATACATATGTATGAGCTTCCCAGTGGTGAGCGTTGTAAAGAATCCACCTGCCAATGCAGGAGGTGCAGGTTCAACCCCTGGGTCTGGAAGATCCCCTGGAGAACCCACTCCAATATTCTTGCCTGGAGAATCCCATGGACAGAGGAGCCTGGCGGGCCCCATGGGATCACATGGAGTCAGACACGACTGAAGCAACTTAGCACACATTCATATATTCACTTCACAATCAGGGGTTCCAGTCTATAATTTTCAAGGTCTTTAATACAGCTCACGCTTTACAATTTACAACACACTTTCCCATATTTTATTCCAGAGTAAAAACTAGGTCTCTGGTCCAAGGAAGCCACAGTTTCACAGAGTTTTATGCCAAAAGCAACCATTTTTCTCTTTGCCTGTGAATTTCTTTTAAGTACTTCAAAAAAAAAAAGGAAAGAGACAGGCTCCTCAGATTACTCAGATGTTTGAGTCCAGACAGTACAATCAGAAGGGGAGGAAAACGTGGTTCCTTTCATTCCAACCCCTGAGCATCTTCTCAGCCCTGTGAAAGGACCACTGCCTAATCCAGACAAACTTCTGCTCAGCCTCCAGTGAAGAGATGCAACATGCAGCTGACTTCAGGACCGGGGACTGACATTCTCAGCATCTTCCCCGGACTGGGCTGGGGAGGCCTTTCATGTGAGCGGAAGGAAAGGTGACAACTTTCTCGTCTTTATGGAAGGCAGACTTTATTTCCAGCTCCCGGGTCAAAAGGCTCCGGAAAGAAAACAAAACCACTGAGAGATAAAGACTAAAAATAAAGTCCTGGGGGGGTGGGAGTGGGGAGGGCAGTGAATCAACACCGTTTGGGACCCTGAAGGCAGCAACAAGGCAAGGATATGCGTAGGGCTAGATCTGCGTCATCCTTAACAGGTGGTCATGACCAGCATCAAGATCCCTGGGCCAGAGAGGAAGGAGGTCTGCAAACAGGTGTGCCGGGGGGGAAGGCGGGGGGAGGAGAGGAAGGGGCCGTTCAAACAGCCTGGGCTGGGAGCCCAGACACTTCCCAGCAGGTCACCTCGGGGAGAGACCCAGGGCTGGGCCTGGGCTGAGAAGCTCAGTCTGATCCGAGGCACTGTGGTCTGGGAGATGTGCTTGAAGTTTAAAATAGAAAGAGAGATGTTTACGCTGTTGTGCTTTCTTTCTCTTTACGTTTACTTGTCGCCTTAGATGAAACACATCTATGATCAACAGGCTAATACTCTGCTCCCCTACCCCCTAAAAAGGAGTCCTCATTGGGTGATTTCCTATTTTACAGGAAGCAAAGGGTGAAGGGGCTTCCCAAGTGGCACTAGCGGTAGAAAGCCCGCCTGCCAATGCAGGTTAGATGGAAGAGACGCAGGTTCAATCCCTAGGTCAGGAAGATCCCCTGGAGGAGGGCCTGGCAGCCCACTCCAGTATCTCGCCTGGAGAATCCCATGGACAGAGGAGCCTGGAGGGTTACTGTCCATGGAGTCACAGAGAGTCAGACAGGACTGAAGCAACTTAGCCTGCACACACGAAATGGGAGAATGAGTGAAAAAATCACACTAAACACATTCCTTATGGACTTTTGAGAATGACAATGATTTATTTTATAAATATTTTATAGGACTTTAATCGGGCTTTTCAGTTCAGTTCAGTTCAGTTGCTCAGTCGTGTCCAACTCTTTGCAACCTCATGAATCACAGCACGCCAGGCCTCCCTGTCCATCACTAACTCCCGGAGTTTACTCAAATTCATGTCCATCGAATCGGTGATGCCATCCAGCCATCTCATCCTCTGTCATCCCCTTCGCCTCCTGCCCCCAATCCCTCCCAGCATCAGAGTCTTTTCCAATGAGTCAACTCTTCGCATGAGGTGGCCAAACTATTGAAGTTTTAGCTTAAGCATCAGTCCTTCCAATGAACACCCAGGACTGATCTCCTTTAGAATAGACTGATTGGATCTCCTTGCAGTTCAAGGGACTCTCAAGAGTCTTCTCCAACACCACAGTTCAAAAGCATCAATTCTTCGGTGCTCAGCTTTCTTCATAGTCCAACTCTCACATCCATACATGACCACTGGAAAAACCGTAGCCTTGACTAGATGGACCTTTGTTGGCAAAGTAATGTCTCTGCTTTTGAATATGTTATCTAGGTTGGTCATAACTTTCCTTCCAAGGAGTGAGTGTCTTTTAATTTCATGGCTGCAATCACCATCTGCAGTGATTGCAAAAAAAAAAAAGACAGTCTAACACTGTTTCTACTGTTTCCCCATGTATTTCCCATGAAGTGATGGGACCAGATGCCATGATCTTAGTTTTCTAAATGTTGAGCTTTAAGCCAGCTTTTTTATTCTCCTCTTTCATTTTCATTAGGAGGCTTTTTAGTTCCCCTTCACTTTCTGCCATAAGGGTGGTGTCATCTGCATATCTGAGGTTATTGGTATTTCTCCCTGCAATCTTGATTCCAGCTTGTGCTTCTTCCAGCCCAGCGTTTTTCATGATATACTCTGCATATAAATTAAATAAGCAGGGGGCAATATAATTGAGCTTTTCGAATTTTTAAATTCTAATTCCTTTAGAAGGTACTTTAAGGACATTTTAGTGTGGACATACAACAATCCTGAAAGGTAAAGAAGCTGGTTCTTACTAACCATATTTCACAAATTAGGAAACTGAAGTCAGATCAGTTAAAGACTTGTATGGGGTTGCAAAGAGCCAGACACAACTGAGTACATACACACACACACACACACACCGTCCTAATTAAAATAGCCAGAGTTTGTTTGGCCAAGCAAAAGGTTCAGCTTGATCAATAGTTTAAAATGGGTTGTATTATTTTGCTTTATTACAAAGCTACATAAGTTTTTTTTTTTAATGCAAAGTATTAAAAATATATTTCTCCACAGGAAAGAATGAAAAGTGATCTGCAATATTCCTTTGAGGATGGCCATCATCACAGGCTTTAAATTTCCTCCAGTGCTTTTGAAGCCGCATATATAATACATGTACAGATAGAAGTTACTTTTACAAAAAGAGGATCATATTACACATTCTATTTTTTATCTGCTTATTTATTCATTTTTTAGTCTCTCAGTCGAGTCCCACCCTTTGTGGCCCCGTGGACTGTAGCCTGAAAGTCTCCTCTGTCCATGATTCTCCAGGCAAGAAAGAACACTGGAGTGGGTAGCCTCTCCCTTCTCCAGGGCATCTTCCTGACCCAGGGATTGAACCCAGGTCTCCTGCGTTACAGGCAGATTCTTTACCATCTGAGCCACCAGAGAAGCTCTATTAATTTGTTTAAATGTTTTTATTGTAGTAAAAAGTCACATAATACAAAGCATCCTGTTTTTTAAGGGCTTTTGTGTAGGCCTTTTTTAAAGTCCTTGTTGAATTTTACGATACTGCTTCTGCTTTCTGTTGTGGTTTTTCAGTCACGAGGCCTGTGGGATCTCAGCTCCCTGACCAGGGATCGAACCTGCACCCTCTGTATTGGAAGGCGAAGTCCAAACGATTGGACCGCCAGGCAGGTCCCTAAAACATCCTGTTTTAACCATGTTTAACCGTGTGGTTCAGCGGCTCTGAGCTCGTTCGAGTTCTGCTTTTAATCACATATCTATATGACTGTTATATCCTATCAGAGTACCTTACTATATGGTGTATAATTGTATATAATTAATTATAAAATGTTTTAAAAAGGATGGTCCATGTCCTTACAGACTAAGCTATAATGACCACACACACACACAAGCCAGTCAGGACCATTATTTCTCTAAGTGTTCCACTGGGCAGACCTCCAAGTCTGGCATTAGTGGGCATTAGTTGCCAAGGAGCATGGTGCAAAAAGTAATACTGAATGCAAGAAGCAAGAGAAAGAATCAAGTCTACATGGACTTAGTAAAAAGCGAGATTCCCTCTGTATCAGAGCAGGAATACCTTCCTGGGCCTTTCCGACTGTCTTCTAGAGGTTTCCACCAGCAGGCCCCCAGGTACCAGACTCCACACCCGCGTGGACGACACGGAGCTGGTCATCTTCACCCCTCACCCGCCTCCTCCTCCTGGCTTCTCGCCCTTTTTCTGTCAACAGTACCACCACGTTCCAGGAACAAATGAGTGAGAGGCTGTTTGAGAAATACTGGCTCTTTATTAGGACCATGAGGCCCTTGGTCCCTTGCTATATAGTTAAGACTTTTGTCCAATAGAGCAAATACTTCATTACCATCAGAGAGACAGAGGGGGACTCCAAGGGGCAAGGGCCTAAAGCCGAGCTGTCTGCGTGCACACCACGGTCCAGGCCTCTGCACAAGGCCTTCTGGATTTGTGACAGTCTGGTCTGAGCGGCATCCGGTGGAGGATGAGAACTGTGGGGATGCGAGGGCTACGCATCTAGAGGCCGTGCTCCCTTTGTGGCCTTTTGATGACACTGTTCTCTGTGCTTCTTAATAGATCATAAACTCTTTCAGGGGAAATGGCCACCCATTCATCTTCATATCCTAGAGCGCACTTAACATAATCCATTGCTCATAGAGGACACCTAACAAACATCCCTTTCACTTTTCACTTTCATGCATTGGAGAAGGAAATGGCAACCCACTCCAGTGTTCTTGCCTGGAGAATCCCAGGGACGGGGAAGCCTGGTGGGCTGTGGTCTATGGGGTCGCACAGAGTCGGACACGACTGAAGCGACTTAGCAGCAGCAGCAACAAACATCCATTGTAATGAACTGGGATGAACTGAAGCTTGTGTCCTAACTTTCAGATTATTGAAATAGACAATAATAATGTCTGAAAGTGAAAGTCGCTCAGTCGTGTCTGACTCTTTGCAACCCCATGGACTAGTCCGTGGAATTCTCCATGCCAGAGTACTGGAGCAGGTAGGCTTTCCCTTCTCCAGGGGATCTTCCCAACCCAGGGATCAAATCCGGGTTTCCTGCATTGCAGGCAGATTCTTTACCAGTTGAGCCACCAGGGAAGCCCTAACCACTTGTAATTGCAAAGATTATGAACAGGAAAGCATCAGGTCCAGTTTCCTAAGTGTTCATTACGTGCTCAGGATGGTGTGTACATTTTCTATCTCACAACAGACCTGTGAGACTGATTTGTCAGATTCACATTTTACATACAGTAAACTGAGGGTGAATAAGTTCTTCAATCATGTATGGATGTGAGAGCCAGATCATAAATAACTCTGAGCACCGAACAACTGATGCTTTTGAATTGTAGAGCTGGAGAAGACTCTTGAGAGTCCTTTGGACTGCAAGGAGATCAAACCAGTCCATCCTAAAGGAAATCAACCTTGAATATTCATTGGAAGGACTGATGATGAAGCTGAAGCTCTAATACTTTGGCCACCTGATGCAAAGAGCTGACTCATTGGAAAAGACCCTGATGTTGGGAAAGATTGAGGGCAGGAGGAGAAGGGGATGACAGAAGATGACATGCTTGCATAACATCACTGACTTGAGAACATGAAGTTGAGCAAACTCTGGGAGATGGGGAAGGACAGAGGAGCATGCTGCAGTCCATGGGGTCACGACTGAACAACAACAAACTTCTTTAAGTCTACAAAGATGGAGGGTCAAGGGAGAGTCAAGGGAGAATTGGGGCTCTTATTCCAAAGTGTGAGCCTGACCACCAACCAGTAACCACAGTGGACATCAGTGATGTGTCTTCACAGCTACCCTGGACCAGTTTCCCTAAAGACATCATCATTTTCACCAAGACATTCATGTCCTCTTGATTGACTTCCCTTTGGGACTAGCTGGATGAAGCCTGAACACATATTATCTGTGGCTCAGCATCAGGATGTGAGCTGAAAAATATAACAGGATCTAGGGGCCAAAACAAACACTGAGGTCACCAGCGTGAGGCCAAGACAGGGGTAGAGTCAGGAGCTGACAGGAGTTGAATCCGAAAGACAGCAGAGCCGGGAATCCAACTTGGAACCGACAGGGCCCGACACATGGATAGGCACGAACCCCAGAGAGGCCAGCGGGAGACTCGGAAACAACAGCAGCAAGGCTCCGGCAAGGATCCAGGATGCAGACAGACAGGCCAGGCAGGTAGCCAAGTGCCAGCGGCCCCAAGGCCAGAGCCCAGAACGAGCCACCCCCGCCCCCTGAACATGCTAGGTGTTTCTGAGAAGCCAGGATGCGGTGTTGAATGTTATCTGACTTGGGACTTTCAGGGAGAGGTAAGCGGAAGGTCTTGCCTGAAGGGGAGGGAGTGGGGAGCGAGGTGGCTTAGCAACTTCTGATAATTTATTGTCACTTTCCGCAAAGCACACGGCAGGACTGAACGTGCACAGCAAATACTCCACAAACACTCATTGGTTCCCTGATCAATGGTGGGGACTTGTTCATGTGTCTGTTTTTCTCCCCAAAGCACACGGCAGGACTCAACGTGCACAGCAAATACTCCACAAACACTCACTGGTTCCCTGATCAATGGTGGGGACTTGTTCATGTGTCTGTTTTTCTCCCCAAAGCACACGGCAGGACTCAACGTGCACAGCAAATACTCCACAAACACTCACTGGTTCCCTGATCAGTGGTGGGGACTTGTTCATGTGTCTGTTTTTCTCCCATGTGTAGGCATGGGCTAAGTCCCTTTAGTCATGTCTGACTCTTTGTGACCCCACGGACTGCAGCACACCAGGCTTCCCTGTCCATCACCAACTCCCAGAGCTTACTCAAACTCATGTCCATCGTGTTGATGATGCCATCCAACAATCTCATCCTCTGTCATCCCCTTCTCCCCCCACCTTCAATCTTTCCCAGCATCAGCGTCTTTTCCAATGTCAGTTCTTCGTATCCGGTGGCCAAAGTATTGGAGTTTCAGCTTCAGCATCAGTCCTTCCAATGAACACCCAGGACTGGTCTCCTTTAGGATAGGCTGGTTGAATCTCTTTGCTGTCCAAGGGACTCTCAGGAGTCTTCTCCAACACCACAGTTCAAAAGCATCAATTATTTGGCACTCAGCTTTCTTTATGGTCCAACTCTCACATCCATACAGGACTACTGGAAAAACCATAGCTTTGACTAGACGGACCTTTGTTGGCAAAGTAATGTCTCTGCTTTTTAATATGCTGTCAAGGTTGTTCATAACTTTTCTTCTAAGGAGCAAGCATCTTTTAATTTCATGGCTGCAGTCACCATGTGCAGTGATTCATCAAGCTCGTTCAGGTGCCCCTTTCTCAAACTAGCCCGGCAAGTCAAAAATGACTCCAAGGGGGCCAATCCCTTGGCAGAGGGCTGGGCTGAGCCCCGTGGGAGGAAGAGCATTCTGTTTCCCACACCTGGGTAACCAGAAATGCCATACTTCTTTGCCAGCAAATAGGTGGATATCCCCTGCCTGATTTAGGAGCAATACAAGAATTGGCCAAGATGTTAGGACTTCAAGCAGCAGTAGGGAAGTCATTGTGAGCATAATCGAAACTGGGTATTCCCAGAAAGCATCACCCCACTCCATCACAGCATCCCCAACTACACCTTCTTTCCCAGATTAGAAAAGTGATTAGATCGCATCGTTGAATTTCCCCAAAACTCCAAGTTACAGCTGAATGTCAAAATTCAAAGCAATTATTCACTCCAATGAGGACATTTCAGATATCTGAAATTCCCCAACGGGTTAGACCAGACCAGATGCATTCTGCCCTTAGGGATCTCCAGGAGGCTGCACTTTATCTTTGGCAATTTTCACCTGTACGCTTAGCTCTCAGATTGCCTGACTTAAACTCACTCTGCTTTTTCAAATGGTAGCCACTGACCAAAGTCACCAGGGCAAAGCCTAGTTCTCACTGGGTTTGAAACACCTACTATTTATTTTTCAATCCCGAAGGAAGTCCACATTGAATATTCAGTGGAAGGACTGATGCTGAAGCTGAAGCTCCAATACTTTGGCTGCCTGATGCAAAGAACTGACTGATTGGAAAAGACCCTAATGCTGGTAAAGATTGGAGGCAGGAGAAGAATGGGACGACAGAGGATGAGATGGTTGGATGGCATCACCGACTCAATGGCCATGCCTTTGAGCAACTGGAAGATGGTGGAGGACAGGGAAGCCTGGCATGCTGCAGTCCACAGGGTTGCAAAGAGTTGGACACGACTTAGCAACTAAACAACAACAATATTTATTTTATGATATAAAAGGTGTACAGCCTTAAATGAAATATCCCCCTGTAAAGGTCCCTGTGTAATAATACCACCTGTAATTCTTTCTACTTGGTGTTAGGTAAATACTCCCTTTCTGCCAGAGAAGAAGATAAACCTTCAAAACCCATGAACAGAATAAATATTTTTAGACTAGGTCATTTTAATTAGTGGACCCTCTATCTTTCATGGATATTGTGATCAAATCATTATTCTCCATAATGGGATTTGTAATTTAATGATTTTAGGAGAAAAATCAACCCCTTTGCATGTACACTAAGTTGTTTAAGCCATGTCCAACTCTCTGTGGCCCTATGGACTGTAGGCTCCTCTGTCCATGGGATGTCCCAGATAAGAATATTGGACAATTTACTTCTCCAGGGGATCTTCCCAGACCAGGGGTTGAACCCACATCTCCTGCATTGGCAGGCAGATTCTTTACCACTGAGCTACCTGGGAAGCCCATGGTACCATGTACAGAAAGCCCAAATAACAAAAGAGCACAGAAACTGGCCAGAAGGATAAGCAGATCCGGAGAGAGTGCTGGAACTGAAGGTAGCTGTCAACGAGGCCTGGGGTTTAGTGTAAGTTTTCTAAAAGCAGAAAGTACTGATCCATTTCTTACACACCCACCTTGTGCTGGTCCTCCCCACGCCCCTCCCTACTTAAGGTCTCCGGATGGTCTTGCTGCCCAGGTGGACAGATCAGGTGTGTCCATTTTCTTGGCAGATTTCTCTTGGCTCTTAGCTCTACGTTTTTAAAAGCTATTCTCAACCTGCAGAGTCAAATGGCTCTTGGTTTTATCTTTTTAACGTACTGCCTCCTAACTTTGGCAAGAATCCTCCATTTCAATCATTTTATGGCTCTTGATACTCTTTTGCTGCTTAAAGACCCTCTGGGACCCCTCTGCTCGCTGAAAGCTTTCTCTGTTTGCCCTTTGCACCAGCGTCTCCTCTTGGGAATTCAGAAATCTTGTAGCTTTCCTAAGTACTCAGGGCATGGCAGCTCGTAAACCAGGATTCAAAACAACAACAAAAATCTATGCCTTTTTATTTTCTCCAGTTCACTGGGCTGCCCCCTCATGGAGTGACATCAGTAATTCATAACGATCCTCCAAGGTACTTTAATGATGCAAAGCACACTAATGAAACACGTAAGTCTAGTGCTTCACTAACGACCACGCCTGGTCACAAAGTTAATGATCTCCCTGAACTCTTCCTCCAAAAACATCCCACAGTCCCTGATGGTTTTAAGATATCCAGAAGCTTTGCCCTTCCTCACAGCCCGTTTACTGGCTACTCTCAGAAAGTACATAGGGCCAAGGCAGGAAGTGTGCGCTTCAAACTGGAAAATTACAAATACATGAACCTGCTTTTGAAATTCCCCTTTGGCCTGGACTGGAGCCAGGACACCAAGTCTTACGCTCCCAGCCATGCATGAAAGATGTTTGGGAATTTTTCTAATTCAGGGGCCACAGGAGCTTTTCATGTTGACTTCCAGGGAACGAGGCACTGGAGTGCAAGTGTGTCTTAACCCGGTCTGACTTTCACCTCTTTTTAATTTATTTAAATGTGTCCTGACAGCTACCCACATCTGCTATTTTATTGCACCTGCCTTTTTATTTATTTTATTCTTATCCTATTAAGAAATGCTTCCCATGTGGCTCAGTTGTAAAGAAGCCTCCTACCAATGCAGGAGACCCAAGTTTGATCCCTGGGTCAGGAGAAGACCCCCTGGAGAAGGAAATGGCAACCCACTCCAGTATTCTTGCCTGGGAAATCCCATGGGCAGAGGAGCTGGCGGGCTACAGACCGTGAGGTCGCTGAAGAATCAGACGTGACTTAACTACTAAACAACAACACTAAGAAACAGGATAAAAGATTCAAGCTCATCATTGCATTTTTCAGTAAAGATTTCAATCACAAACCCGTAACCAAAGCACGCTCTGGAAATGGGACATTCTTCAAAGACAGGTCGAAGCAGAAAACCCACCAAATCAGACAACTCACCACAATGAGTTTATTCGTGTCAAACCCTATTAGGAGCTTATTAAGATAAAAACCCTGGGTCGACTCTAAAGAGCTGTGCCAACATAAGACATCATTTTAAGGCCACAATAAAAGATCCAGCAGGGACTCTGACCTCAGCGTGCTGTGCAGCACGTGATGCAGCATTGGCAGGCACACAGGGCTGGTTTTTGTTTGTTTTTTTTTTTTTAATTATTACTCATCGATGTTGAGAGGAAGAATCCGTGGACTAACTGTCGGGGGGCCAAACACTACCACTTGATGTGGCTTTACCAGGAAAGACTTCCAGTTTTCTCAGCCTGTTTCCTGTCCCCCCACCTCGGGCTCTGAAGTGTCAAAGGATGACTAGGTGATGTGTCTCTTGTGCCGTGTGTGTGCAGACCAGCATGTGGAGACATCACACTCTTCTTTGAGGAATTTACACCAAAAAGTTGGTAAGGAAGGAGCAAAGCTGAGTGTCAGAGTTGATTTCCAATCAGGATATCCCACCAGGCAGCCAGCCAGCTTCCGCTCCTTTGAATTCAGCCAGAAAGACATGACCTTCCTTACAAGTGAACACACAGCCTTTGGGCGTGACGGTGGATGTCCGCCTTGCATCCAGGACTCCGAGTCATTCGGTAACCAGTGAGCTCCTGCCGGAGACTTTGGTTCCCCAGTGAAGTCTGAATACTCAGAAGGGCAGCCTTAGACTGTCTGGTTACTCTCCTTAGATGATTCACTTTTAGACATTTTAGCCTTAATGATGATTCTCAGGAAGAGTATATATGAGACCAGGCAGACTCATACACCGTTCTCTTTTTTTTTTTTTTTTGGATTTTTTTTTCTTAATATATATATTTTATAGGCGAGCTTCCCTGGTGGCTCAGAGGTTAAAGCGTCTGCCTGCAATGTGGGAGACCTGGGTTCCATCCCTGGGTCAGGAAGATCCCATGGAGAAGGAAATGGCAACCCACTCCAGTATTCTTGCCTGGAGAATCCCATGGACAGAGGAGCCTGGTGGGCTACAGTCCACAGGGTCGCCAAGAGTCGGACACGGCAGTACAGTTGACTTACAATATTTCAGGTGCACGGCAAGGTGATTCAGTTATACATACACATATATTATTTTTCAGATTATTTTTCCATTATAGGTTATTATAAGATATTGACCATAGTTTTCTGTGCTGTACAGTAAACCTTTGTTGCTTGTAGCATTTCTATTTTTTAATTATAAATTTATTCATACTAAGTAAAACAAATAGAATCAAAATGTCATAAATTTTCAGTTAGGGAAAAACCCTTAAGTTTCCTAAAATATATATTATATGTACTATTTATATTTATGTATACAAATAAGGTTTTGTACTACACTTGAGAAAGGCTTGAGAAGAGCATGAAAAAGGAAGAGACGGGAAAATGGGAAAGCATAAACTCAGTGAAATAGGAGCTGCTGCTGCTGCTAAGTCACTTCAGTCGTGTCCAACTCTGTGCGACCCCACGGACTGCAGCCTACCAGGCTCCTCCATCCATGGGATTTTCCAGGCAAGAGCACTGGAGCACCGAATATGAAACAGAAGAAGTGAAACAAACGAGAAAAGTCACAGATCGTCATGTAGTCCAGTTGCTTTTAAACACGGCTGCTCGTTAGAAACACATCTGGAGGTTTGGAGGAAAAAAAGTGGAAACGCTATTTAAAATATTCTTAACTTTTAACATAGAAATCCTACTTCTGGGGAATTCATCCTAAGTAATCATTTGTCATGTCACAAAGATGAGGCCACAAGAACCTTTTATAAAACAATTAATAAGAGGGAAGAATCGAAAAGCACCTTATGGGCCCAATACCAAGGGCCAGGCACAAGAATGTGCCTGTAGAGTCGTGTTTTGCAGTTATTGAAGGATCATTATGCTTAGTCAGAGGAAGAAAAGCAAACATGTTCCCATTTTATGAGTTTGCATATTAGGTGAATGTTATATGATATATAAATTTATGTATTGTGTGTATTGGATGTGTAAAGGAAAGACAGACGCACACAAAGTCTATTCCCCAAAATGTAAACAGCATATGCTTTTCTGAATGCTAGAATTAGAGATGATTTTCATTTTCTTCTTACTTATCTACATTTCCTTCATGAAAGCCTCTTATTTTTATAATAATGCTTAATGGTGCTAAAAAAACCAGCAACCCAGAGAGGCAGGGGACAGGTTTTGGTTTGCTTTGGTAGTTAACACCTTTTAATTTTTTCTCTGTTTCTGGTTCTTATTGGTGTTTTTGTTCGCTTGTTGTTTTCTAGGTCAGGCTATTCAAGATAACTGTAACCTCACAAAGGGGATTTCTCCCAAATAGAGTTCCAGATTATACTGTTTTGTTCATGTTTTCCTGCTGACCTGATGGAGTTATCCTCACCTGCCTCCAGGGGAGAAAAACCGCCTCAGATTGGAGAGTGAAAACAACACAGATGCCGTCTACCACCTGGGCAAGGGTTAGGGCATCGGAGGGACTGCTGCGAACACAGCCGAGGGTCCAGGCTGGCCAGCAGCCACTGCACATGCCTCTGGCCCTGTAACTGCATGTCCTGAGGCCATCAGTACAAGAGCCTTACTCCGCCACTCCCATGCGATGACAGGGATAATTCTGGTAAAACACACACGTGCACACACACAGACACACATTCACACTCACACGTGCACACAATTAAATTACCTTTTCACTTTCCAAACAAGTACCGAACATCACCCAGACAATGAACAAACAGTCTCCAGGATCCTGTTACATACTGGAGACCATTCTTACTTCTCAAAAAAGATTTTCATTCTTACCAAGAGAAGGGGAACTATTCTAATCTGTTGTTTTCTCCCTTTCCATCATTTTTTCCTTTTAGGTCATTTCCAAAATAGGAAGGTAAGTACATGTTTTAAATCATCCGTGGAAGTGCCTTAAATTATGTCATTTCTTAAAGAAGAAGGAGGAGGAGGAGAGGAAAGAAAACGGGAGGGAAGGGAACAGTAGGGAAAGAAAAGAAAAAAAGAAAGATCACCAGTGATGATCTCGCTGGTTCCTTTTCTATGGATGTTCACCTGTAAAGGCAATGTCTAGGGTGAGTCAGGCCAGGGAGCCATCCAGGCAGCTTCAGGGGAGAGCTGTACAGACACATTTCTGATTAAATAAACAAATGTCCCTTTTGATTTATTCATTGGGCAAGAACATGTTCCTCCATCAAAGGCTGACCTAAAAATCTCCTTTATAAAAATTTAAAAGTGTATCACTGCATGTTTGAAATTGAAGCCCCGTGTGAGAAAGGAAGCAGGATCCTACAGTTTATCAAGAATTTAGCAGCAAAGCTCCCTGCGCTTGGAATTACAGACTTCCCTGATGGCTCTGATGGTAAAGAATCTGCCTGCAATGTGGGAGACCCAGGTTTGATCCCCTGGAGAAGGAAATGGCAACCCACCTCAGTATTCTTGCCTGGAAAGTCCCATGGACAGAGGAGCCTGGTGGGCTACAGCCCATGTGGTCACAAAGAGTTGGACACAACTGAGCAACTAACACACACCTAGTGAGAAGGATTTAAACTAAAATTTATTCATAAATAAAAGGTTATTCTGGTTATGTTTCTGCTTGAGTTATGTTTGGGAGTTTGCTTTAAGGAGTTTGGCTATTTCTTGTAAGTAGCTGAATTTATACTAACATTCTGAAGCTCCAAGACTTTGGCCACCTGATGAAAAGAACCAACTCATTACAAAAGACTCTAATGCTGGGAAAGATTGAAGGTGGGAGGAAAAGGGGCGACAGAGAATGAGATGGTTGGATGGCATCACCGACTCAATGGAGATGAGTTTGAGGAAGCTCCGAGAGTTGGTGATGGACAGGGAGGCCTGGCGTGCTGCAGTCCCCAGGGGTTGCAAAGAGTCAGACACGACTGAGCAACTGAATAACAAAGTTATTAATATTATTTACTATTATTTTACTATATTAGAATCTGTAGTGATTTTTGTTTCCATGTCTATAACAGTGATTGTGCCTTTGCTCTCTTTTATTTTGGGTAAGTCCATATATAAACTTACCAATTTAGAAAAAAAGGAATGAGTAGCAGACCCTTTGGGAGAAGGCAATGGCACCCCACTCCAGTACTCTTGCCTGGAAAATCCCATGGATGGAGGAGCCTGGTGGGATGCAGTCCATGGGGTCGCTAAGAGTCAGACACAACTGAGAGACTTCACTTTCACTTTTCACTTTCATGCATTGGAGGAGGAAATGGCAACCCACTCCAGTGTTCTTGCCTGGAGAAACCCAGGGACGGGGGAGCCTGGTGGGCTGCCGTCTATGGGGTCGAACAGAGTTGGACACGACTGAAGTGACTTAGCAGCAGCAGCCCCTTTATACAAAATATAGTTTATATATTTTCCCATATCTGCCTGTCACGTACATATTTTGTAGACTTCTTTCCCACTACTTAAATGATCAGAAGTTATATACAATGTACCAAAGGTAAGATGATGATGTTTCACGGTAGCTTCATTTGCAAACATCTGATACAAAAAAAAACCCATTATGGAACCATTCTTCACAGTACACCAATGGTACTCTTTACAGTATATGTCTGGCTCTGGTGGTGGTGGTTTAGTCGTTAAGTCATGTCTGACTCTTTGCAACCCCATGGACTGTAGCCCGCCAGGCTCCTCTGTCAATGGGATTCTCCAGGCAGGAATCCTGGAGTGGGTCCCCATGCCCTCCTCCAGGGGATCTCCCCGACCCAGGGGTTGAGCCTGCGTCTCCTGCCCTGCAGGCAGATTCTTTGCTGTCTGAGCCACCAGGGAAGCCCATATCTCTGAATCTGGAATCAACTAAAAAGTGGAGGGAAACCAGAGGCTTTCAACTGCCTTTCTGCCTCCCTAACCCACCCAGCACCACCTTATGACCTGATTACCAAGACCCCCTCCACTGCAGAAAGACGAAGGTGCAGAGCGCTGTTTGCTTCTTAAGGTTCATCCTCAAGAAGAGCAGAATCCACTCAGAATTTTCCCCAGACCAGGGCACCTCAGTGTCAAAGGCACAGACAAGTCAGATATGATCATTTACATTCAGAATGTAAATGACTGCTTCTTGCAAACACACTTCCTGAGGTCCACAGATAAGTTTCAGAAGACGCCATAAGAGCCTTCTCCATACAGCCCTCCCCGGGGATGCTGACGTGCAGATGGCACGGTCCATGGGAAGGGAAGTACCAGGATGGGTGTCCATCCGTTTGCAAGTGTGATGGTGTTGCTTCAAAACCTCGGGAGCATCCGAGGGGTGGGGTGGGGGAATCTGGACTGGGCGCCGGACTGGAGGGTGAGGAGAGGCACAGGAGAGAGGCGGCCCCTCCGGGCTGGGAGGGACAGGTGATGGATGCAGGGGACTCACCTCCGAGGCTTGTCAGGGGCGCCGAGGGTAGAGCAGATCTTCCCCTTCATAGCCACGAGCCTGACAAGTGTGTACAGAGGCCTCAACGAGGTTCAGGCCCATTTTCAGTACAGATGTCATGACATCGCGCACCTCCTGGCTCTGTCCTTAAAAGTGGCTTCCGGAGCGGGGCAGAGCGCGTAGGATGTGTGTTTCCGACGACGGGGGAGTGCGGGGAGCCTCCGGTTACCCAGATCCAGCTCCAGGGTCAACAGGGGTCGCTCCTCTCCGAGACCCTCCAGGTGCCGCCCCCGCCCCGGGCTCCTAAGTCTCCCACCCTCCCTTCCCCCGCGGTCTCCTTCGGGGAGGCAGCTCCTTGTCAGCCCTGCAGCTACACTGGGGCAGACGCCAGGATGACAGTATAGCACAGGTGACGGAAAACACGGAGAAGAGAGTCAGTTCAGTCCAGTTCAGCCGCTCAATCCTGTCCCAGCGACCCCGTGGACCGCAGCACGCCAGGCCTCCCTGTTCATCACCAGCTCCCGGAGTCGACCCAAACTCATGTCCATCGAGTCGGTGATGCCATCCAGCCATCTCATCCTCTGTCGTCCCCTTCTCCTCCTGCTCCCAATCCCTCCCAGCATCAGAGTCTTTTCCAACGACGAGTCAACTCTTTGCATGAGGTGGCCAAAGTATTGGAGTTTCAGCTTTAGCATCAGTCCTTCCAAAGAACACCCAGGGCTGATCTCCTTCTGAATGGACTGGCTGGATCTCCTTGCAGTCCAAGGGACTCTCAAGAGTCTTCTCTAACACCACAGTTCAAAAGCATCAATTCTTCGGTGCTTAGCTTTCTTCACAGTCCAGCTCTCACATCCATACATGACCACTGGAAAAACCATAGCCTTGACTAGACGGACCTTTGTTGGCAAAGTAATGTCTCTGCTTTTGAATATGCTATCTAGGTTGGTCATAACTTTCCTTCCAAGGAGTAAGCATCTCTTAATTTCATGGCTGCAATCACTATCTGCAGTGATTTGGGAGCCAAAAAAAAAAAAAAAGTCTGACACTGTTTCCACTGTTTCCCCATCTATTTCCCATGAAGTGATGGAACCAGATGCCATGATCTTCGTTTTCTGAATGTTGAGCTTTAAGCCAACTTTTTCACTCTCCTCTTTCATCAAGAGGCTCTTTAGCTCCTCTTCACTTTCTGCCATAAGCTCCTCTCACTTTCTGCATATCTGAGGTTCTTGATATTTCTCCCAGCAATCTTGATTCCAGCTTGTGCTTCTTCCAGCCCAGCATTTCTCATGACCGACTCTGCATATTAAGTTAAATAAGCAGGGTGACAGTATATAGCCTTGACGCACTCCTTTTCCTATTTGGAACCAGTCTGTTGTTCCTTGTCCAGTTCTAACTGTTGCTTCCTGACCTGCATATAGGTTTCTCAAGAGGCAGGTCAGGTGGTCTGGTATTCCCATCTCTTTCAGAATTTTCCACAGTTTATTGTGATCCACACAGTCAAAGGCTTTGGCATAGTCAAAAGCAGAAATAGATGTTTTTCTGGAACTCTCTTGCTTTTTCCATGATCCAGCGGATGTTGGCAATTTGATCTCTGGTTCCTCTGCCTTTTCTAAAACCAGTTTGAACATCAGGAAGTTCACGGTTCACGTATTGCTGAAGCCTGGCTTGGAGAATTTTGAGCATTACTTTACTAGTGTGTGAGATGAGTGCAATTGTGTGGTAGTTTGATCATTCTTTGGCATTGCCTTTCTTTGGGATTGGAATGACAACTGACCCTTTCCAGTCCTGTGGCCACTGCTGAGTTTTCCAAATGTGCTGGCATATTGAGTGCAGCACTTTCACAGCATCATCTTTCAGGATTTGGAAGAGCTCAACTGGAGTTCCATCACCTCCACTAGCTTTGTTCATAGTGATGCTTTCTAAGGCCCACTTGACTTCACATTCCACGATGTCTGGCTTTAGGTGAGGGATCACACCATCATGATTATCTTGGTCATGAAGATCTTTTTTGTACAGTTCTTCTGTGTATTCTTGCCATCTCTTTTTATATCTTCTGCTTCTGTTAGGTCCATACCATTTCTGTCCTTTATCGAGCCCATCTTTGCATGAAATGTTCCCTTGGTATCTCTAATTTTCTTGAAGAGATCTCTAGTCTTTCCCATTCTGTTGTTTTCCTTTATTTCTTTGCATTGATCGCTGAGGAAGGCTTTCTTATCTCTTCTTGCTATTCTTTGGAACTCTGCATTCAGATGCTTATATCTTTCCTTTTCTCCTTCGCTTTTGGCTTCTCTTCTTTTCACAGCTATTTGTAAGGCCTCCCCAGTCAGCCATTTTGCTTTTTTGCATTTCTTTTCCATGGGGATGGTCTTGATCCCTGTAGGGCTTCCCTAGTGGCTCAGATGGTAAAGAACCCGCCTCCAATGCAGGAGACCTGGGTTCAATCCCTGGGTTGGGAAGATCCCCTGGGGAAGGGCATGGCAACCCACGCCAGGATTCTTCCCTGAGAAATCCCATGGGCAGAGGAGTCTGCTGGGCTGCAGTCCTGCAGTTGCAAAGCCAGGCACGAGTGAGTGATGGAGCACACAGGTGCCTTCTAGCCAGGCAGTGGCCACACCCAAGGCCATCGTGCTCAGGGGGACCGCCTTTGTCACTGGAGATGCTATCGACAGGCCTGTCTTTCCTGAAAACAGGCATGGTGAGCTATCACTGTCGCCTGGGCGGCTGGATTTAGAAACTGCCGTGTATGTGGTAATGTTCTCCAGGCCCTGGGAAGGAACCCAGAGGGCAGCCAGTGGCCATTCCCATGGCAACAGATGCTCAGTCGCCCTTGAGGCAGGGAGGGCCAGCTTTCGGTGGGGCCTGGAGGTGCAGACCAGGGGAGGTGGAACAGCCATGTGAGAGGAGGTGGGCAAGTGTGGGACTTCCCTGACCAGGATTCCTGGTTTCTCCCCTCTTTCCTTCATGCCCGTCCCCTGCCAGCTACGGTGTGCTTCCACCAGCCCAGTTTGCAGCAGGGCACTGGGGTCCCAGCAGAGATTGACGGGGTCCCCCTCACTCACCCATCCCCTTGGGACACCCCGTTGCAGATCCCAGGAGGTAATGTCTTTCCCAGGCAAGGGCCCACGATCTGGCATATGGGGCAAGACACCCTAGTGGCTGATCCTTCAAACATATCCGCACCTGGGAAGTACTTCAGCCTACCCAGCCAAGGTGCTCGCACCGGTCAGTCACTCAGTTTGCTCCTTTCATACCCCATTCTCCCTTTCTCTCAGTGTTGTCGCTTGTGGGTGATGGGGCAGATAGACCCTCCAACGTCACATCCTTTTGCCCAGCCTTGCATAGCATGACCTTGGCAATGTGACGCTCACCAGTGTGTATTTGATGAAAGTTTCTGTACCGTGGTAGCAGTGTTAGTCACTCAGTAGTGTCCGATTCTTGGCAACCCCATGGACGGTAGACCCCAGGCTCCTCTGTCCATAGAATTCTCGAGTCAAGAATACTGGAGTGTGTTGCCATTCTCTTCTCCAGGGGATCTTCCTGACCCAGGGATCGAACCCACGTCTCCTGTATTGCAGACAGGTTCTTTATCATCTGAGCCACCAGGGAAGCCCCTCTGTACACGGTAGTCGGCTTCCTTAATTCCCTTGGTGGGAGAGCCTGGTTTGCACAATTTCAGGAGACAGCTTGGATCAGGCAAGACACAGTGTCCACATAAACCAAGACATATTTAGAAGGAGGGGGTCCACGTTATCAGTTTGCTGATCCCTCGCGGGCCGGAAATTCCCCGGGGGGATGGCCCCACACTCTTGGCCGTTGCCTCGGGCACTTTTTGAGAACGTGTAGGACGCGCTGTCACCGCGTTAACCAAGTCCCTGTACTTCAAGGGCATCAAAGGGGATTTCTTTCGTTCCTTCTCTGCAGCCACAGGAACCATCGCGGGAATGGGGCATTTGGAAGAGGATCTACGGGGCGTCACAGCACCTGCACTTTTAGAGACAGTGGGCTGGCAGGCAGGCAGCTCCTCTGCTGGAAGCAGCCACTTAGAGTGGGAATTTGAGCTGTGCCAGGGGAGGTGGGAGTCACTGGGACCTATTTTCAATTCACCCCTTGTTAGGAAGGAAAGCGCTTCCTTTGTGAGAGGGTCTAGCCATTGTGCATGTTGCTAGGCGTTGTTCTGTGGGAGAATATCAGGTGTTTGCCGGGCTTCCGTGGCGCTCAGGGGTAAGGAATCTGCCTGCAGTGCAGGAGATGCAGGAGACCCAGGTTCGATCCCTGGGTCGGGAAGATCCCATGCAGGAGTTCTTGCTGGGAAAATCCCAAGGGCAGGGGAGCCCAGCGGGCTACAGTCCATGGGGTCACAAAGAGTCGTACACGGCCGAAGCAACTGAGCACGCACACATGCACAGCTGTTTGCCACCTTCAGAAGGCAATCCGGGGCTGTCTCTGCCTTCGTGCTCACTTACGCTTTTCAAAGGAATCATATGGAGACTGCAGACTAGAGACTTCTATAGCAATCTGTATTTTAAAACGCCTTTTTTCTCCGTTTTTTTCCTATAGGCAGTTTTATGATCTCCTTGGGTGTTTACATTTCAAGGACTTGATAAGATTTACATCTTTAAGAAATAAAGGAAGAATGCAAATTTTCTCTGCAGTCCAGTTCAGTTCAGTCGCTCAGTCATATCTGACTCTTTGTGGCCCCATGGACCACAGCACTCCAGGCTTCTCTGTCCATCACCAACTCCCAGAGTCCACTCAAGCTCATGTCCATCGAGTCGGTGATGCCAACCGTCTCATCCTCTGTCGTCCCCTTCTCCTCCTGCCTTCAATCTTTCCCAGCATCAGGGTCTTTTCCAATGAGTCAACCCTTCGCATCAGGTGGACAAAGTACTGGAGTTTCAGCTTCAACATCATTCCTCCAATGAATATTCAGGACTGATTTCCTTTAGGATGGACTGGTTGGTTCTCCTTGCAGTCCAAGGGACTCTCGAGAGTCTTCTCCAGCACCACAGTTCAAAAGCATCAATTTTTCAGTGCTCAGCTTTCTTTATAGTCCAACTCTCACATCCATACATGACCACTGGGAAAACCATAGCCTTGACTAGATGGACCTTTGTTGGCAAAGTAAAGTCTCTGTTTTTTAATATGCTGTCTAGGTTGGTCATGACTTTTCTTCCAAGGAGCGTCTTTTAACTTCATGGCTGCAGTCACCATCTGCAGTGATTTTGGAGCCCAAAAAATAAAGTCTCTCACCATTTCCACTATTTCCCCACCTACCTGCCATGAAGTGATGGGGCCAGAAGCTTACCATTTCCTTTGTGTTAGGGGGACGACAGCACAGGGTACTTTGTCTGTTTCAGGGCCAGTGTCCACAGCATCCTCCTCCTCCTTGTCCTCTTTTCTCAGAGGCTCGGCCCCTTAGCATCTCACCTGAGCTGTGTTACAGTACGTGGATCTCCACCTGTGGCAGCCTGTGTCCCCCTGGCTTTGCAAAAAGGCGCAGCAAGCTCTCCAGCGTGTTATCTCTCCCTCCCTGTCTGTATGCCCCTGAAGCTGGCAGAGTGGTGGACACCACGTGTTCTTCTCTAAATTATTTCCTGCCAGCTTTCTAACTCCAGCCCTCACTGGGCTTCAGCACCCACTCACAGTGCCCACAGCGGAGATCAGCCCAGGCCACAGAAGGTCCTTTCCCTCTCGGCCATGTGCGCTGTGTACAGCTCCCTGAACAAGCGCATCGAACCCGGGTCGCCCGCATCGCAGGCAGATTCTTTACTGTCTGAGCCACCAAGGAAGCCCAACAAGTGCACTGGGCTTTGCAAACAAAACCATCTAGACCATTTTTCTAGATCCCACAAATAGACGTTTCAGTGCGGTTCTCCAGTGCATATGGTGAGTGAAATGTTTCCATAAGCCTGTAAGTCAGGGTGGTGTCCTCAGTGGTTAGGAATGAATGAGGGTCTCGCCTCCACTCATGAAAAGAAAGGGATCATATACGCTATCTTGAGAGAACAGCGAGGGCAGCAGACTCTATGAATGTCCTTTGCTCTTCTCATAAAGACCTCAAGATGGTATTCTGATCCCAGACATCAGAGATCTATTTGTCATAGCTGAGTCAGCTCATTTCAGCAACCGTTTGTTCCTACAGACAGGAATCGCACTGGATAATTGCACTCATGTGATTCGAGTTTAAGGTATGTTGCCTTAGACCGATTTCCTTGTTGAGGCTGGTTTGGGTTTGAGATGTTTGACAACAATTTCTTTCTCCGTGATTTCAAGAAATCGCCACAAACGGGTCTGATTAGCCCTTGGGAAAAGTCATGCAACTATGGGTCCTAAGCCGGCCAAACTGCTGAGTCACTTCCAACAGCTGTCAGGTGACTGCAGGACTTAGCAAAAGCAGGGGAAAAAGTGACCCTCGTCTGTTTAACCCAGTGTGGTGACGGTTCATGGGCTTAGAATCAGAAAGTCCTAGGTTCAAATTTCATCTCTTCTTATTTATGACGCTAGCCAGATAATTAGTGTCTTTGAACGTCAATTTTCTCATCTATAAAAATTAAAGAAAATAAAACCTAGCTCTTACGTTAATTGTGAGAATTGAATGAGACAACATAATCAGGTAGTCAAGACATAATTACCAAGAACTGCCACGTGCCAGTCATTCAGTGTAATGATTTCATAGCTGCTCACTTAATGGAATTCTTAACGTGTGCCAGGCTCTGAGCTATGTGGGTGACCTGCACTCCTTTATTGAATCTTTGAAAAAACCTCTCTCATTATCCTCATGTTATGGGTGATGAAGAGCTTCCTTGGTGGCTCAGACAGTAAAGAATCTGCCTGCAAGGTGGGAGAGCGGGTTCAATCCCTGGGTCAGGAAGATCCCCTGGGGGAGGACATGGCAACCCACTCCAGTATCTTGCCTGGAGAATCCCATGGACAGAGGAGCCTGGGGGGGTGCAGCCCGTGAGTCAGGCGTGACTGAACGATTAACACTGACTGGTGGGTGAAGAAGCTGGGACGGCTAGAGGTTAAGAACTCTCCCCAAGGTTAGCGGTTCCATGCCCAGGAATTCTGAAAATAGAATCCAGTGTCTTCCAGGACCTTGAACTCTGCTGCAGGTTTTTCTCTTTTTTTGGCTCCCTGCTGAAGAGTGCGTAATTAATTGATTCGTGAGTATTTACTGCTTCTTCTGAACGGAGTCTGTTTCCCTACTTAAGAAACGATTAAATCTTATTGACCACTTACCCTATTGTTATTCTTCCCTTAAACACAGGAAAATATTAATAGGGGAAGGGAATTCATAACCTGCTCCCTCCACTGGGAAGCAAGGGAGCCACTGCCAAGCTTTAGCCCGCGCTGTGCACACACATCACTGCTTGTCGTTCAGCCACTAAGTCGTGTCCGAGTCCCCGTGACCCCTGGACTGCAGCACGTCAGGCTCCTCTGTCCTTCACTATCCCTGGAGTTGGCTCAGACTCATGTCTGTTGAGTTGGTGATGTTATCTGGCCATCTCATCTGTTTATCAGATATACTTGGAAAGCTGCTTACATATTCAGTTGTCCTAGGAGTATGGTCCTCTGCATTTGTACTTTTACGAGAAATACCAGTGCTTGAGAATGGCTCCACCGATTCGATGGACGTGAGTTTGAGCAAGCTCCGGGAGTCGGTGATGGACAGGGAGGCCTGGCGTGCTGCAGTCCGCGGGGTCACAAAGAGTCGGATGCGACTGAGCGACTGAACGGAACTGAAGGATGGCTCACATCCCAGGCACTTCAATTAGTTCTTTCATTCGCCTTCATTACATCCCTGAAGCCAGACACAAGAGTGCGGCTGCAGCGCGTAAAGCAAATTCTGTGTATTTTGCTGTCCCTTGTGGCCATCTTAAATTTCTTGCTAAAAAGTTTCCAATTAAATCTTCAGTTTAATTTCCAATTAAAAGTCCTCTCTCCAGAGGACCAAGTATGCATTCTTTGTACCGCTGTCATCAATGTTCACCAGCACACCGAATTTTAATAGAGCTATGACTGAACAGTGATGACTGAATTCTCAACTGCACTTGAAAGGGAAGGACTGAAGCTTCTACCGCGCAAAGCTACTCCGTTTATTGCAGAGTTCAGTATTGGAGCTTGATCATTCACCACTGGGAAAGACCCTGATGCTGGGAAAGATTGAAGGCAGGAAAAGAAGGGGGTGGCAGACGATGACATGGTTACATAGTATCACTGACTCAGTGGACATGAATCTGAGCAAACTCTGAGACAGTGGAGGACAGAGGAGCCTTGTGGGCTGCAGTCCATGGGGTTGCAAAGAGGCAGAGACGACTTAGTCACTGAACAACAATGACAACATTTGGAAGGGACAGGAGGAGAATTGTGAACTTATCATTGTGTAACCTGCTTTTTATGAAGATGTTAAATAATTTGAATATTTTAAATAGAGAGAGAAGGCATAAGAAAGAAGCCATGAGTTATCTGTGGAAAATTCTGAAAGAGATGGGAATACCAGACCACCCGACCTGCCTCTTGAGAAACCTATATGCAACAGTTAGAATAGAACAACAGACTGGTTCCAAATAGGAAAAGGATTACGTCAAGGCTGTATATTGTCACTCTGCTTATTTAACTTATATGCAGAGTACATCATGAGAAATGCTGGGCTGGATGAAGCACAAGCTGGAATCAAGATTGCCGAGAGACATACCAATAACCTCAGATATGCAGATGACACCACCCTTATGGCAGAAATGAAGAACTAAAGAGCCTCTTGATGAAAGTGAAGGAGAAGAGTGAAAAAGTTGGCTTAAAGCTCAACATTCAGAAAACTAAGATCATGGCATCCAGTCCCATCACTTCATGGTAAATAGATGGGGAAATGATGGAAACAGTGACAACCTTTACTTTTTTGGGCTCCAAAATCACTGCATTTGGTGATTGCAGCCATGAAATTAAAAGACACTTACTCCTTGGAAGAAAAGCTATGACCAACCTAGACAGCATATTCAAAAGCAGAGACATTACTTTACCAACAAGGGTCAATCTAGTCAAGGCTATGGTTTTTTCAGTAGTCGTGTATGGATGTGAGAGGTGGACCATAAAGAAAGCTGAGTGCCAAAAAATTGATGCTTTTGAACTGTGGTGTTGAAGAAGACTCTTGAGAGTCCCTTGGACTGCAAGGAGATCCAACCAGTCCATCCTAAAGGCCATCAGTCCTGAATGTTCATTGGAAGGACTGATGCTGAAGCTGAAACTCCAATACTTTGGCCACTTGATGCGAAGAACTGACTCATTTGAAAAGACCCTGATGCTGGGAAAGATTGAGGGCAGGAGGAGAAGGGGATGACAGAGGGTGAGATGGTTGGATGGCATCACCAACTCGATGGATATGAGTTTGGGTAAACTCCGGGAGTTGGTGATGGACAGGGAGGCCTGGCATCCAAGGGGTCGCAAGGAGTCGGACAGGACTGAGTGACTGAACTGAACTGATGAGTTATCTTCCTACAGCGAGCTCATCAGTGCTATAAAACTGCTAGAAAGGCCCACCGTCACTGAGAGATTGATGAAGGGAGAAATGGAACAATAAAACCCTACTGAAATGTGAACTGACCAAAATAGTACCTGAAATTTTTAAGAGAAAAAAAACTTATTGACTAGTTTAAAATCAGTTGGTTAGACATTTATCAGACTCTTTTCTATAACTTTCTAATGCTTATTCCCATTCTCACCATCCCCAAAACATGGCCTAACATTAATAAGTTTTTTTCTTCCATTGTCACCAAACACACTGAAAACAAGTATTTTAAGAACTAGACTTGTGTTCTGTGCAACGCCAATAATGGAACATTGAAAATGACCGTTTTGCTCTTTGTTAGATCACCCTCTGTCAAAATTTACTCTCTTTCACTCCAACTTATACTAAAAGTGGGAAACTTTTAAAGTTCTTGTGATAAATTACCTCTGGGTCAGCAAAAAGATTATAAGGTATATTTAACATATTCCCTGTACAGTGTAGAAAGAGACCTTGCTTTACTCCGTGGGAAAGTTGACATAGATATCTGGGTGTTAATGGGTTAAAATCATCTATCTGATCTGGATATGAGAGCGGTCTCATTACTAAAATTTAAAATAAACATTTGTTAATATCTATGAAAATAGCATTTCTTTTGATAGGAGTCAAGCAACAGCTTTTTTCTTCTTGATTACAAAGTTTCATTGCTAAGGATTTTCTCAGAAAAATGTGCATACAGCCTGGATGGGAGGGGAGTTTGGGGGAGAAGGGATACATGTGTATGGATGGCTGAGCCCCTTTGCTGTGCACCTGAAACTATCACAACACTGTCCACGGGCTACACCCCAACACAAAATACAATTTTCAAAAAATAAAAGGGAGAGAACTGTGCCTACATTCTACACACACAGTTTTGCGTTTTGTCTCACCACAGCCCCTCTGAAGCCCCCCATGGGTCCTGAAGCCCGATCCAGCCGTGCCCAGAGCTGTCCATTCAGTACCAGAGAGGCCCCTCAGGCTGAAGCGAAGGCCCAAGCCCACCAGCCCGAGGAAGACAGTGGGTCTCAGTGCCCGGTAAGGCGTCAGAAGAAGGTGCAAGGCTGGGTGCCTGGGCCACGATGCGTCGGATGGTCCGTGTCAGTTTCCGGCAGCACACTTGGTGCTCAGGTGGTCTTTTTCCCATATTCATGGGTCTATGGACATGCTGCTTTTGTTACTGGTGTTTACTTGCTAAGTTGTCTCCGACTCCTGCGACCCTGTGGTCTATAGCCCGCCAGGCCCCTCCGTCCATAGGAGTTCCCAGGCAAGAATACTGGACTGGGTTGTCACTCCCTTCTCCAGGGGATCTTCCTGACCCAGGCATCAGACCCAGGTCTCCTGCACTGACAGGTGGATTCTTTACCACTGAGCCCCAAACAAGCGGCATATAGATTTTATTTTATAGAATTATTACTGGCGATGCTGCTGATACACCGATACAAACTTTTATTTTTTTAAGAACGCACTGCACTCTCAGTGAATCGCTAAAATCAGAACATCTTTTTTTTTTTCCTTTTCTTTTTTTAAAAATTTTAATTGGACGCTAATTACTTTACAATATTGTGGTGGTTGTTGCCATACATTGACATGAGTCAGCCATGGGTTTACATGTGTCTTCCATCCTGAGCCCCCATCCTATCCCTCAGGGTTCTCCCAGTGCATTGGTTTGAGTGCCCTGTTTCAGGCATCGAACCTGGACTGGCGATGTATTTCACATATAATACATGTTTCAATGCTATTCTCTCAAATCATCCCATCCTTGCCCTCTCCCACAGAGTCCATAAAACTGTTCTATACATCTGTGTCTCTTTTGCTGTCTTGCATACTGGGTTCTGGTTACCAACTTTCTAAATTCCATATATATGCGTTAGTATACTGTATTAGTGTTTTTCTTTCTGGCTTACTTCACTCTGTATAATAGACTCCAGTTTCATCCACCTCATTAGAACTGATTCAAACGTATTCTTTTTATGGCTGAGTAACACTCCATTGCATATATGTACCACAGCTTTCTTATCCATTCATTTGCTGATGGACATCTATATTGCTTCCATGTCCTGGCTATTATGAATAGTGCTGTGATGAACATTGGGGTACACGTGTCTCTTTCATTTCTGGTTTCCTCTGTGTGTATGCCCAGCAGTGGAATTGCTGGGTCGTATGGCAGTTCTATTTCCAGTTTTTTAAGGAATCTCCACACTGTTCTCCAAAGTGGCTGTACTAGTTTGCATTCCCACCAACAGTGTAAGAGGGTTCCCTTTTCTCCACACCCTCTCCAGCATTTATTGTTTGTAGACTTTTTGATAGCAGGTGTTCTGACTGGCATGAGATGGTACCTCATTGTGGTTTTGTAAAATTAGAACATCTTACCAAAGATAACTTTACAATTTGAAACAGATGTTGTTCTTTCTCCCATGAAAAATACATTGAGATGACTATTCTATTTCCTATGAACTGGACCACTTCTTACCTCAAAAGATCTAATTCTTGGGATATGGGGGAAGAAGTTTGCTAAATTTGCAAGACTGTTCCCCAGATTAAAGATTATCAACTACCTGGTTAAAAGCTGACCACTGACCTTTGAAATATCATGGGAAGGATCGAAGCACTGCTTTTGCGTTGCTCATTGTTTGCAAATCGGTTACTTCTACACCACTTAGAAGCCATATGGTAAAATATTATTTCCCCTTTGAATTTTTGCTAAGGTCCAAAGAATAGTGAAGAACTTCACTGTGTTCATGCTCATAAGGAAAATGGAAATTCATGTAACAGGCCCATGTGTATTATACATCTTAAAATATTTCCATCTGCTTCTGAAGTTTCCATATGAGAATGCCAAAAAGTCTCTTACAGATTAACAAGAGGGTAAATGGGGAATTTCAGGGGATCTTTTCCCAACCACATCTTCCCACCTCTCACTGCCTGCCCACCCCACACACACCTAGTAAATGTTTGGTTATCATCTCACTCTGAATGAGCTCTCTATTCACATGCAAAAGGTATTAACTTTACATTTTCCATAACCTACTCTGACCACAGGAGACATTCATTCACTACATGTCAGACTCGATATGACACAGAAGATTGTTTCCATGTTCATCAGGGCAGGACTGTGTATCTGGGGAGGCTAAGCCCCACCCCCACCCCCAGATCCTTCAATCTGATGCTAGAAAAAAAGCACTCACTGTCGCAGTTTAAAGGAGCAAAAGGGATATTTTTCCAGCCACAAAATATGATTGCATTTCTGAATGATAGTAGAATTTGTCTTTGGCAAGGCTCTTAAAGAATGCCTTCAATCTTTCCCAGTATCAGGGTCTTTTTTAATGAGTCGGCTCTTCGCATCAAGTGGCCGAAGTATTGGAGCTTTATCTTCAGCGTCAGTCCTTCCAATGAAGATTCAGGGTTGACTTCCTGTGGCATGGACTGGGTTGATCTCTTTGCAGCCTGAGGAACTCTCCAGAGTCTTCTCCAGCACCACAGTTTGCAGAATTAGAGAAAGTCAAAGTCGCTCAGGTGAGTCTGACTCTTTGCGACCCCACGGACTGTGCAGTCCATGGAAATCTCTAGGCCAGAATCCTGGAGTGGGTAGCTTTTCCCTTCTCCAGGGGATCTTCCCAACCCAGGGATCGAACCCAGGTCTCCCACATTGCAGGTGGATTCTTTACCAACTGAGCCATGAGGGGAACTGAAGAATCCTGGGGTGGGTAGCCTATCCCTTCTCCCGTGGATTTTCCTGACCCAGGAATCGAACCAGGGTCTCCTGCATTGCAGGCGGTTTGTTGTCCAACTGAACTATGGTCGGTTTTCTCACTGATGTGAGTCGAGCAAAGCTTTTAATCTGATACACAAACTGAAAGCTACAAACTTGTTTGTGACGAAATGAGATCTGGCTGCAGCGTATCCTCCTGCACGTTCAGCCAACAAAGCCAAGTATTCTTGTGATGCACTGGGCTGGATGGCCTGAAATACCTGCGTTTTTGCTCAATGGTCTTTTCTGGAAAAAGGTTCGATCAGAGGATGACATTAAGGAAAACTCCCTGAGTGCTAATGTGGCAGACACTGGACAAAGTGCTTTGCAGGCTGCATTTCACTGAATTCTCACAAGTACGCTCTAAAGTGTGTCCTGTTACTATTTCCATTTTAAGATGGAATAAACTGAAGGACAGGGAGTTGAGGACACATGTCCAAGGTCACATGGCTAGTGAGCGGTGGAGCCAGGATTTTAAAGCCGACGAGGCTCTAGCCTGGAGCAATTCTAGTTTCCACGTCGACTCAAGCTCTATCTTCTGCTCAGCTGCTTAACAACTTCTTCCACTGTTTCAGAATAATTCTTTGCCCATTTTATGAACGTGATCGAGTTGAATTTCAGCTCAGAGCATCCTGCAAAAGTATGTTATGAATCACTGATATTTTTGCACACGCATGTCATCTTCAGATAAGCTAAATTAAAACTCACAGGCTGCTTAATTTTCGAGAAATTGCTTACATGCATGAACAGAATTCACGTTCTCTGCTATTGCAAACAGACTTTGCCACTTACCCTGGGTCTGCGGCTTGAAACTGATCTAGTCTATTCTTGTTTATAGTTTAGGGAGTCAGAGGCTCTGGCAAAAATCAAGGTTTTTGTTGATTCCAGTGAACAACTTAAGGAGAAGAGAGTCTTTCCAAAGATCACTATCTGACCAGCGAGACCAATTTAGCCACTTTATGGCGAAAGTTGTGAATTGTTCAGAAGTTTTCGAAAGCACGCGATGTCACCGGCCTGCCTTCTCTGGATGCCAAATTGGAGACGCCAAGGGAGATGGCATGTCCTCAGTAAACAGTTCTGCAGCTGCTGAAAAGGTCAAGTGCTTTAGCACGTTCTCGTCTACGGACAACTCTTTGCCTCCCCGGCCACAGGCTCGCTCTCGAAAGGAGGAAAACGAGCCGCCCTGAGGTCAGCTGACTGAGGCGAGATGCACGAAGCGCTGAGGCCGCCTCCCGTGGCAGGGAGAGAGGCTGCCCTCCCGGGAAGCTTCGGTCTGCACAGTCGGTGCAAAGAAACCCAAGGCGAGGCGCACAAAGGCCCAGATGGTACAGGAAGTCACAGAGTTTGGAAGCAGATTTCTTTTAGGTCATTGTGTGAGCCTCTTGTGATGTCACCATCTCCTTCACTGTGAAGCCGACACAATGCTTTGCATGCCTGAAGCAGCATTCCGTTTGAAATCGATAAAACTCTGCTCGGCTCTAACTGGTATAAAGGCGTTCATGAATCAGGGGCACTCTTCCCCTTTTACAATACTTTTCAATAATTCTGCAATGAAAACAGGGGGACCTGCATTTAACCAACATCAGCCCTCTGAGTGGGGAGGTTTGCTTAAATATGTGTATGTGTGTGTATATATATACATACATGTTGGGCTTTGCTGTTGGCTCAGATGGTAAAGAATCCTCCTGCAATAAAGGAGACCTGGGTTTGAACCCTGGTTGGGAAAATCTTAAACACTCCCAACTTATTTCCTGAATGACCACCAGGACACCATTGTGTAGGCAGGTCCCGGGAGTACACATTCCTCATTTGGGTTTGTTGCTGGACAAATCTGATCTCTTAGTTGAAAACTAGACCTGGAGAGAGGCAAGCAGCAGAATAATGGGAGGAGAGCGCTGTGTTGAAACAAGTGAACCCTTTGCTGGTGTTCAGCACAAGAGACAGTGTTTGAGGTCCTTCAGTTCTTTAAAACTTTCCAAGACAATAAGCTTCATGCATAAGGATGTAGGAATACGGATAATTGCCAAAGCGCTTGAAAGAAAATAGTAAACTCCACCAATAGAAACAGTTAAATATGTATGTTGAAGTATTATACAGCTATTAAAAATGCTGTGGGCACCTACATTCATTGACATAAGATGCCCGTGACATCATCTAGAAAGCAAGGCAGGTAGCAGTCCCACTTGGGCTTCGTATGCGTGCGTGTGTGTGTAGGTAGTACGGAACAATATGTTTTAAAGAGGACATGAACAATTAACTCAGATGGGTGGATAATATTTATTTTCCTGCATGTAAGTCTCTGAGTTTTCTCATAACGTTTTATTTTTTCAAATAAGAAAAAAACAAACTGTTTCCATTGGAGGAGAAAACACCTCCTCAGCAAACATTTATGAACCATAGCCATCTGGGGTGGCGGGGAGGTACTAACTGGAGTTTTGTGAGTCATCAGTGTCAATATTTAATTCCCTCCTGTGCCACTGAAATTCCACCTACAGCTCAGGCAGAAATGGTTAACTCACTTCCTACAGGAAAACATTCCTTGGACCTAAAGAGCTTTCCTTGACAGAACAATAGATGATAAATGAAAGGAAACTAATTTCATCATTAATTGAAACAGACTTTGTCCACCACCTCTGGACACCAACTTAGGAAAGACAGAACACCATCCAAGTCTCTTCTAACTGTAAGGGACAGCCCGAGCATGACAGCTGGTCTTCTAAGACGCCCCCACCGTGGAACACCATGGAATATGTCCCAATAATCACACTGGAAATTGCACGATATTGTTTCCTTCAAGTTTCTACCTGGGCCTTTTGGATCAACACTTCTGGGGAAATCCAGCCGCCGTGGGGGAATTCCGAGTCCTCTAAGACAGCTGGTCTGTGAGGACCCTGCGCCTGTCTGGAGAGGCCACAGGAGGAGAGAAAGGCCTCCTTAGCCCCCAGTCCACCCCAGCCCAGCTGTGTGCGAAGGAAGAGGCCCTCGTGACTCTCGCCCCAGCTCCCTGACTCCAGCTGCGTGGGAGATGCTAGCAAGGACCACCGTGCTGAGCCCATCAACCCAGAGGACTGGGAGAAGGAGTCAGAGAGCGTTGTTTTTAAAACTCCAAAGTTCTGAGGTTTGCTCTGGCACAGAGATGACCGAAACACCAAGAAACCACCACAAATACCTTCTGCTCTCAACCGCATAGCCTTTCTCCGTTTTCCACATTAAACTTAGTTTCCTACAAAATCTCAAATAAACAAGGAGTCATTTGGATGGTATGCAAAGAAAAATGCACTATGCCCATCGAAAGAAAGAAATTTTAACTCTCCAGTGGTGATTTAAAGTGTGATTATGAGGAATGGCTCTAGATTCCTGTGGGGAAAAGGAATAGCTGTGGCAAAGTGGGTGCATGCCCCTCACCTGCGATGCCGAGAAGCCTGTCTGTTGGCGCCTTTCTCCTCCACATACCTGCACCCCTTAGAGGAACTTACAATTCCTAAAGCCAAGAGAGGCAGCACCTAAGACAGATGATGGATTGCAGCAATGCCAACACCGTCCAGGAAGAAAAGGACGTCAAAACCCGCCTAAATATTCTGTCGTCACTGCGAAGTCACTTGAATTATGTCTGCAGAAGGTAAGCCCTCCATTTTGTATTTCAACCAACTGTAGAAATGACGTATATCTGAGATGAAATACTTGTTTTTCAGTCGCTGAGTCATGTTGGACTCTTTGCAACCCCATGGACTGCAGCACACCAGTCCTCCCTGTCCTCCCCCATCTCCTGGAGTTGGCTCAAGCTCATGTCCATTGAGTCCGTGGTACCATTCAACCACCTCATCTTCTGCCACCTCCTTTTCCTTTTGCCTTCAGTCTTTCCCAGTCTTTTCCAATGAGTCAGTCCTTCACATCAGGTGGCCAAAGTACTGGAGCTTCAACTTCAGCATCAGTCCTTCCAATGAATATTCAGGATTGATTTCCTTTAGGACAGACTGGTTTGATCTCCTTATGGTCCAAGGGACTCTCAAGAGTCTTCTCCAACACCACAGTTCAAAAGCATCAATTCTTCAGTACTCAGCCTTCTTTTGGTCCAACTCTCAAATCTGTATACGATTACTGGAAAGACCATAGCTTTGACTATATGGACCTTTGCCAGCAAAGTGAGGTCTCTGCTTTTTAATATGCTGTTTAGGTTTGTCATAGCTTTTCTTCCAAGGAGCAAGAGTCTAAAACACTAGGGACTTTTAAAAGAGGCAACTCCTGACTCAGCAACACCAACTTGTTTAAGCAATAATCCAGAGAGAGATGAATGTGTGCCTCCAAGTATAATCGGGACCCACTCAAATCGGTAACATTAAGATCCAGCAATTCTCTAAACTAGAGTTCTGTGGATACAAGTCAATTAGGTCCAGTCATTCGGTTCTCAGGAGAAATCAGAGAACTTTGCATTTTTACCTGTAATAACATTTTTTTCCCCATAACATCCACATTGTGGCACTGCCTGATGCTGGAAAACAAATTTCCTGGTATTAGAATTGATGCTTTCAAACTGCAGTGCTGGAGAAGACTCTTGAGGGTCCCTTGGACCACAGGGGGATCAAACCAGTCAATCCTAAAGGAAATCAATCCTGAATATTCATTTGAAGGGTTGATGCTGAAGCTGACCCTCCAAACTTTGGTCACTTGGTAGGAAGAGCTGACTCATTGGAAAAGACCCTGATGCTGGGAAAGATTGAGGGCAGGAGGAGAAGGGGATGACAGAGGATGAGATGGATGGATGGCATCACTGACTCGATGGACATGAGTTTGGGTAAACTCCGGGAGTTGGTGATGGACAGAGAGGCCTGGCATCCAAGGGTTTGCAAAGAGTCAGACACAACTGAGCAACTGAACAACAACAACATATATTCCATACAGGACCAGGAAGAACGCAAACAACTAGATGCCCTGAGAGTTCGTAATCAGGAGCACCCAGAAGCCAGGAAGTCTTGATCTTCATCTTTTCATTTAAGTCATTTAGATTCCTCCCCACCACAAGCTGTCTGATTTTAATCATGAAATACTGGCCTTCACTAACCTAGGAATATTGTCTATAAGAATATTGACTCTGAATTTCCTTACAGATGAAATGACTTTCTATTGTGTCTTCAAGTTTTGGTCCATTATGTTTTGGAAGTTGGGTAGTTTCAATGGGAGGCAAACAAGAGAATACAGCAAAGCTTTCAACTGCAGGGGTTTACACATAAAAGGAGCATCCCAGGAACAAAGCATTTCCACAAACAACTCAATTAATACACGGACTCACAGCCCTTCTTAAAATGTCTTTTATTGGTTGTACATTTTCTGATGAGGTCAACACACCTTTTCTTTCGAGGACCCTTGGCTCCTGAAGAGTTAGTTCCTTGTCCTGGCCATGAGCATCAGAGCAAGCACTTTGACAGAAAGAGGTGGCCAAGTGTCTCCTGACATTGTCACCGTCTTCTCCCACCTTCATCGTGCTGCTTGAGTCCATTCTTAGAGGAGCATGATGTGGAACAGAGCATCCCCAGTGTGAGGTCTTACACACTCGAGCAGAAACACCCAGAGACAGAGTATCTGCGGTCCATTCGCAGTAGCAGCAGGAAACCGGAGAATGTCCTGAGACAGCAAGTCCAAGTGGGACCTGAGTTCCCGATTCCATTTTCCTTTGAAAATTCTCATTTCCCTTGAGGTGGTGGGAGGCAGGCCAGAGCGGTTGCCATAGGAACCACATAACCATCACAAGGTTCGACATCTTACCATTTCCTTGGTCAAGAACACAGATTCAAAGAACTATTTCGTGGCACATAAGGAACTCATTCTTTCTTTACTGTGCTCTTAGACCAGAGAGTGGGGAGGATTATAAAGCCATGCTTTTCACAAGATACCCTGACTGGAAATGCCACCATTGAATGACCCGGATAAGGCAAAATGACCCCACTTTTGGCAATAATTCCGTTAGTTGACTCTGAGAGGTCAGTCATCCAGGCTCTGAAGTATGCTCCCCACCCCCCGCCTCAATGGTAATTTGCATGAAAAAATGAAATTCTCAAGAATAAGGGTCTAGGACAGGTGGCTTCCCCCAATGTTAAAAACAACTGTGACTTCTTTCAAGCCACATTATTGCTCAATTCAATGCATTTCTGGTTACTCTACTAAAAGTTAACTTACATCAATGCTAATACTTGTGCCCACCTCAAATCCTGCACACTAGTTACTTCCTTGGTTTCAAAATTTTGTGAGAACACTCCCAAATACAACAAGTCTTTGTGACCCCATGGACTGGAGTCCACCTCCTCTGATCATGGAATTCTGCAGGCAAGAATACTGGAGTCGGTTGTTGTTCCCTTCTCCAGGGGATCTTCCAGACCCAGGGATCAAACCGGGGCCTCCCGCATTGCAGGCAGACTCTTTCCAGTCTGAGCCACCAGGGAAGCCCCCACAGCAAGCAATAGTTCAAAAGAAAACAGCAACACACACAACCTGGATAACAGAAAAGCTAGAATAAAACCAAAAAGCTAATAGAGGAAAGACTGTCCAAGGCACACCTCCCTACAAAACAGGTATTCTTAAACACAACACCAGAGCTTTGGCTGAAAGTTCTCAATTGATATTCAAAATCCTCCTTTCCTTACACAGTGGGAGAAAGTTTACCCCTTAAGGAAGCTTAGCTCACATTTCCATAGAGGAAAACAGAGTTGAGGATACACCCCTCAAGCTCTTCTTTCCTCCTGCAGCTCACAGCAAACAGTTCCCAAGGTCAAAACAGAGACCTAACACGCACCTCAAAGACATGGGAACAGTCCACACACAGCCTTCAGAGCTCTGCACTTCATCAACAGCTAACGAATTCCACCCTCTACGGCCAGCCTGCCTCGGCCATGAAGAACAGACGTGGCAGTCCACAGAGAAGAGATGGATTCCACCAGGAAAGCTAGCAGGGGGCTCTTCATGGCAGGAAAGAGAGCCGGCGGATGAGGGAATCCGTGAGTGAGACTCACTCTTCTATTTCCCATTCCGAGGAGACAGAGCGTCAGAGACAGGTTTCGAAGGATGGGGTGACACCCTCTCCGATCTCCTTTCAGGATAGTTTGGGTTCCGGGGAGAGATGGCAGGGCCTCCTGCCCAGCAAATAGAATCGCTCCTTCTAGCATCAAAGGAGTATAAAGACTGGGCATGTTTCCACCCGCCAACCCGCTGTCTTTACAATAAACGTGGCTTAGAGGCAACCTTGGGGTGCAGTGCAGGAACACAGTGGACCAACCACGCCGTGCTCTGCTCAGTCGCTGCAGTCGTGTCCGACTCTACGACCCCAAGGACTGTAGCCCCCCAGGCTCCTCTGTGGGATTCTCCAGGCACGAACACTGGAGTGGGTGGCCATGCCCTCCTCCAGGGGATCTTCCTGACCCAGGGATCGAACCCGGGTCTCCGTCATTGGCAGGTGGATTCTTTACCCTCTGAGCCACCAGGGAAGCCCCAGATTATTCAACAGAAGCAACATTTTCAAATCGAAGCACAAAGGAAGCTGGGGAACTCCACCTGTCAAACCAGAATTCTTATCAAGCCAAGCTCCACTGAATAGGTATATACTGAGCACATCATCAATATTTGCACAAAATATACAGAAAAACACTCACATACTTAAATAAACCATCTGAAGCCCACCCCTTACCCCTCTTCCAGCTTTCAATGACCTCCCATGATGGTCTGTAGAGTGGGGAATATGTCCCAATAGTGGAAGTTAATTACAGAAGGAAAACATTTTTTTCCTCTAAAAATACCTATTTTTATTAAAACATCACTTCATCATTTCAGTCCATAGAGGAAAATCACTCCACTCAGAAAATAAATTTGAGATGAGGGAATAAGACAGACACAGGGATAAGTGGACAGGTAAGCTGAATTTTCTTAACTGAACCTCTGCAGGTGGCTTTCATACAGAGGTTGGCTGAGCGTGTAACAAACTGTTGCCAAATGTAATTTTTGACGCAAATAGTGTTCTAGAGTAGCTGTTGTGAAACTCCAGCTGTCAAATTTGGTTTGGTAATGGTCAGAATTCAGCGCAGGCTCAATGAGTATGCAGAAGGCCTGTGATTCCATCCACGTGATGTCTAAGCTCCTCTTCATAACAGATGCTCTGTTTTCAGCTTCCAGGGTCGCCCCGGGGAGCCCGCTCCTGGGCTCCACCTGTAACCTTTGCAAAGCCCAGCCATGGTAGCTGTCAGCCTGCGTCTCAGATCATACCCTTCTCGGTGCTAACACTATCCGAAGAGCTCTACTTTTCCCCATGTGTCAGTGAACAGAAATGACAACCACCGCCTCTGCAGATGTAGATTCTGAAATCCCACTGCTCATCAAGAGCCCAGTCATACCACCACCTCGTCACTGGGATCAGGTTCCTCTTGATCATGCATGGCCATCGTAGATCAATTTCTGCATTTTCTTTTGAATCATTCATGTTTAAAAATGAAAATGCACAACCCTCTCTTCCTGCCCTTCCACCTTCAAGCCCCATGGGCACCCTCAAGACAGCAGCCAGCAAGGACACATAAGATATTGTTAGATATATTTCCAAGATTCTTGGGCTGTTGAGGGTCCTCAATGGGCATTTCACCCCATTTCCAAGCCTCTAACAGCCACAGAGATTTCCAGTTAAAGAGAATAAGACTGGTAGCCAAATACTCTGATTAGCGTTTGACAGGGGTTTCAGAAAGGCAAAGCTGACGTTTTCCACACTCTCATCCCTCCCCCTTACAACAGAGACCCCCGAGAAACACCAATGAATATAGTCTGGAAGCACTTCAGTGTCCTCAGCTCACACTCACCTCCAAGAATGGAACATACAACAGGCAACTTGAGATCAGAAAAAAAAAAAAAAAGAAAACCACCACTTTTTCCACACCGCTTCTAAAAATTCAAACTAGGTTTGAGCATTTCTTTTTTATAAATTATAAACTCTAGTTCTTCTGGTGAAGACCTGGAGTGTATTTCTATAAACATTCACAGTTTTCTGCATTGTGGAAAAAGCATGTTCCCCAGAAAAACTTTGGTGTCCACCTCTATTAAAAAATATTTGCCCCCAGAACTAAACATTAGGGGGCTCAGTTTTGTGTTCATTTTTCTTTACCCAGAAAGCAGCTGACAGATACATCTCAAAAGGCTTTATCACCCCTCTAATCACGTACTTTTTTCAGGGTGCCATCTGTTTAAAATGGTCTCCGTAGAATCAGTAACAGTAGGGAAACCAGGAAATTTTCTGACATCCAAATCAATGGCACTTTCTGAATTCTCTTATAGTTCAGTATTTTTAAGGAAAAAAAGAGAATAATAAAGGTTTGGCTTTTTGATGGATTTCCCCATAGGAGATCATCTTGATAGTAACGCTGAAATAAACGAAGGGATATACCTGTCTGTGTCAGCTTGCTCTTCCACGGGGCTCCTTTCCTGGAACGTGTCTTTTCTTCCAGCCCCCAGACATAATTTCTCATCACCGCTCAGCCTTCAACTTCAACTTTGTCCAGAGACGAGCCCCTGAGGCAGTGGCTTCGCTCGCTCTGTTGACAGAGCTCACAGGCTCCAACACAGACAGGACAGTGACCCAATGGCGCTAATCGCTGACTTCCGGTCACAGTAGAATATGATTTCAGAACAAGCCCTCTCCAACCCACATGCTCTTCTCTGAAGGCCAAATGGTAAGTTTTATTACCAGGTCTTAGCTTTCCAACGGGAGCTCTGCGACAGGTTCTCTTAGCTACCCCTCGCTGTTTCAAGATTTGAGAACAATAGAGTCCATGTAACCAAGACCAATGCAAAACTGCTGATTCTTACTTTTGATGAATGAAAATGGTTGCATCGGTTCTTTTCCACAGAAGTGTCAAAGTCAGCGCAGGTCACAGGTCATCTGTAACCAGCAGAAGAATAGCAAGCAAATGGAATTAAGAAAAGTAGAAAAGATCATGACGCCTGACCAAAGCCACAAACCCTGGGGGTTACTTAGGAAGTTCTGGGTTTTTCTTGTTTTTCGTGTATTAAGACACAAGAAGTACCTAAGGAGATCAAACTGGTCAACCCTAAAGGAAAGCAGACCTGAATATTCCTTGGAAGGACTGATGCTGAACCTAAAGCCCTAATACTTTTGGCCACCTGATGCAAAGAGCCGCCTCTTTGGAAAAGACCGTGATGCTGGGAAAGATCGAAGGCAAAAGGAGAAGGGGGCGGCAGAGGATGAGATGGTTAGATAGCATTACTGACTCAATGGACATGAAGTTGAGCAAACCGCCGGAGATAGTGGAAGACAGGGGAGCCTGGGGTGCTGCAGTCCGTGGGGCTGCAAAAAGTTGGACACAATTCAGTGACTGAACAACAACAACTTAATAAATGAAACTACAAAGGATTTCTTTTTGCCTAGAACACCATGGAAAACATTTCTAAGATAATCGATGGCGCCCTGAACAGATGTTTGGGACTGTCTGGCATGTGAACATTGGAGGTTAGGCTTGCAGACTATACAAGAACAGTAAGAGACCAGTGATTTTGAGCTACACACACTCACACTCATTTTCCATCTCAGACTGTGCAACCAAGATAGAAGCAGATTTAACCAATTTGTTTTGATTACATCAGTGTGACCAAACGTAGTCACTAGAATAATGGGTGGATAATGGAGGGTCCTCCACAGGCGCTGATAGCTCTTGCCAGGTGGGAAACGGGACTGATCTTTTGTCATCACGTACACACACCTGTGTGAGTTCTTTCTCCTTCAGTCGCCCTTGGGGAGACTCTATATTTATTCCAGGAAGGTTGACTTTGCGTAAAAACACAACACACACGTTTTTTTGAGAAATCTACATTTGAGATTATCTTCAGAGCCCATGGTGCTTTTTTAAAAGACATTTAAAAGTTTCACTGGTTATGAAATGTCAGGCTCCTTGGAAGTAGATTTTTTACCCAAAAACATCAATAAAATATATATTTTTAAGTTTTAATGGTAAAACTCCAGTTCTGGGGGCAAATTTGCCTTCTAGAATTTGCCAAACACTACTTTATGCTAAGTCTGAGAAATCAAGTAGGTAAAACAAAGAGGGAAATATACCTGGTAAGGATTTTTATTAAAAGAAACAAACCAGGAAGGAGTAATTAGCATTCCACATATTACACATATGGGAGAGGAAATGGATACTGAAGCCTTTTCTGAAAAAGAAGTGACCAAAATATTCTAGAAAATAACCCTGAAGATGACTCCTCTGAAGGGCAGTAATGATACATACACATAAGTGGCCATTGTCCTAAAAGTCATTCCCATTATTTTTGGCATACCTCTGAAGTCAACAATATATAGAGAGATGGATATTTGTATGTCTATATAATATGGGTAATTATATCACACCAAATCAAATAGATTTGGGGGGAAAAGAACATGATCTCTTTTATAGATATACGGACTTTCTACTACACTGATAATTATAGGCAAGGCTGATATCCAGATAGGCCAGGCTGGCAGCACATTAGATAGTGTGCTGGCCATGACGCTTATTTGGATTTTTACAATAATATAACATCTTACGGAAAAACGGCTCCCTGGTAGCTCAGCTGGTAAAGAACAGGCCTGCAATGCAGGAGACACCGGTGCAATTCCTGGGTTGGGAAGATCTGCGGAGAAGGGATGGGCTACCCATCCCAGTATGGGCTTCCCTGGTGGCTCAGATGATAAAGAATCTGTCTGCAATGTGGGAGACCTGGGTTTGATCCCTGAGTTGGGAAGATCCTCTGGAGGAGGGCATGGCAGCCCACTCCAGCATTCTTGCCTGGAGAATCCCACGGACAGAGGAGCCTGGTGGGCTGCAGTTCATGGGGTCACAAAGAGTCAGAACTGCTGAGCACATCTAAGAACATGGAAAAAGTGGCATGAACTTTGTGGCCAGTCCACTATTTTGCATAATACCCCTGGATAGGAATATCTTCTCTCTTTCTTCACACACACACACATACATACACACACAAACATATGTATGTATGTACATGAGATTCCTAACATATCAACTTAAATATAGATTATGCATCTCTTTATTTCAGAATTCATTATTTAGAACTTATAACAGTTCTAAAAAAAAATAAAATAAAATTTGGACTTGTAAGGCTATCAGGCCATCCTACGTTAGGACATAAGACACCCAATCACCATGGAGCACATTGCTTTTACAGGGAAAAGGTATCCCAAACTTCAAATCAGTATTCCATCTCTCTTTAGTGGGGAGTAGACCAGTGTTCTCAACCCTGTTGCAGGTCAGAACACACGAGTGACTTGTAAAAGTACCAACTGCCAGGTCCTACCCTGACCAGCTCAGTGAGAATCTCTGGGCCCTCGGTATCGAGCGTTCGCATGCTCCCGCGATCCCACTGTGCCCCTGGGTTGAGAACCACTACCTACTCCTTCTCCACCCAAGTGTGCTTGTTTTGCAAGCTCAGGCCCTGGGCTCACAGACAGCAGAGGTGAACACATGAGGAACACGAAACACGGTTAGTTAAGAATATTTGAAAGTAAAAATCACACTGGACAAGAGGCAAGAGTCACCTAACTCAGACCAGAGAGACGTTTTGCTTAAAAATTTCACCAAAAGCTGTCATGAAAGGCCTCAGATTTTTTTTTTCTTTTTAAGAAGATAGATGCGTTATTCTTGTGATTTTCTTCCCTCTGCATCTCAAAGAGAGAAATGCCCAGGTTTAGAAGGAAGGGTAGGAAAGAGGATGGCCGTGACCACTGGGATAATTCCCTTTTTTTCCCGCTGGAAAAAGATGAGATGGGAGTAGCATCAAAGCAGATGAGTTGGACATTTATCAAACAGGTGTGTCTTGGAAATGAAGATGAACAAGTGGACAGATGTGCCTTCCTCTCTCTGGGCGTGAGCCGGATGCCGAGAACAAGGAGCAAATGCAGAGAGAAAAAGACAGGACTGCGCTTCAAAAGCCAAAAGAGAAAGAGAGGACTGCGCTCAGAGTGCTCAAGGGAGCAACGTTCTCTCCCTATTTGTGAACTTGAGGCAAAGAAAGGAGCAGACTGTGTTCTCTTTGGAAACTTTAAAATCTCTTTTTAAAATAAAACCTCTCTGTCCTTGTGCTGCAGGAGTAGCTTCGTGTTAACCCAATGTTCCAAAGCCACGCTCCCCAGATGTCACGGGTTGTATCTTCCCTGTGGACCACTTCACTCCTTGACCTTCAAGAACCCAGACTCCAGAGCAGAGAACCCATGGGTCTCTGGCCACGAGAAAGAGCTGCTGCTGCTTCATCAGCCTGCTGGGAATCCACCACGGAGCCAGCCTTCCGCCATGGAGCGAGGCACCGCCAAAGGAGGGTGCACCCTGGGCTCAGCCGTCGGTCCCCAAGAATTCAGCCAGCGCCCCTATGATCTTCCCACCTCATCAAGAAACTGCTCCCTGCCTTTATTTTTCTTCTACTGCAGCCCTTCCCTTTACAAGAAGGCTTCTTCCCTGAACAGAAAACCAAACCAAAAGAAGCAAGATGACATTAAGGGCAAAGGCAGTCCCTGGGGAGGCCACAGCAGAGGCAGGCACTGGTTCTCTGGGTGGGGAGACAAACTTCCCCCTCAGGACTGGCAAGCCTCCTCCTTACCAAAGATGGATGTTATTTATAATAGCCGTTCGCAGAATCTGTGACATCACACACAAACACACACACACACACACACACGTGCGTGCACGTAGAAGGATAGATAGGTGATGGAAAACCACACCACAAATCACATTCCATTATTCCTATACCACAAAGGCCAACAGAACAGTCAGATCTGCGACTCTCTGAGCTGTGACAAGAGTGATTTTTTGTCTTCCAAAGTTAGGAAAATAGTGTATGACCAGGCCACGTTGCCACTTCACCAGAATACTCGGTTACGACCCCAGGTGGAGCAGAAGTTGAGGAACACGGCAGCAGCCTCAGCAGCTGGAACAGACGCGCCACTTGAGCTCTGGTGGATATTTTTATCAGAATCCCAAAGATGCGCATGAAATAATTTCTTCTGGACCACAGACACGATCGAACTTAAAAAATAAAAAAGCCTATAAATACTGCCAACCCAATCTTGTCTTTCGTCTCTCCCTCCTCGCATAAAATGGAATCTTGTCAACCAACCACTTAAACATAAATATTAAAATAAGTGGGACAGACTACAGATCTACTTACAATTTCATCATTTCTGTAGCACCTTTTTTACCTTTTTACCAATGTATCCGTTTCGTAAAGAACAGAAGTCTGAAAAGCTTATGGACTCACATGACACATCATTAAATATTTAATCACCTTTTTAAGTCCTAAGCCTTTATCATATTTCATCCATCTAGACAGTTCATTCTATAACTATAGATTCCAAGGCCCCCTTTGGAGGGGGAAAAAGAGAAAATGGGGAAGAAAAAACCTTCTGAAAGGCAGGGTTAAATTATCTCAAAGATGAGTTTCTATTGACGCCTTAGTGAACATCAGCCTGTGAACCCACCAATCCACAGGAGGGTCAACCGATGGAGTCCATGGTTTTTAGTCTCCAAGAATCGATTTTACAAAAGATGCCACGTCTGTCGCTTTGGATTCGTGTAGGGTGAAAAACGGATGTTGCTGGTGAAGAAAAGAAAAATGCCTTCTGTTAATACTGGTCTCTGACAACACATGAGATTAACAATGGACAGATCTGGTTAGCTAACAAATAAAGTACCCATATCAGGCTTAAACTAGATTCTTTCTACCCCTTCCCAAACCAAGTACACACTCAGGGATGCAAATTCTTAAAGATGTCATTTAGCTGCTGCTCCTATCTTGGTATCGCTTTTTGACTTCATGACAGAGTATCCACTGCTTTAAAATATACGTATGTAACTAGGCTGTGTACAACCCATGCATGTGTGCTAAGCAGGCGTGCTAAGCTGCTTCAGTTATGTCCGACTCTGTGCTACCTGATGGACCACAGCCAGCCAGGCTCCTCTGTCCATGGGACTCTCTGGGCAAGAATACTGGAGTGGGTTGCCATTCCCTTCTCCAGGGGATCTTCCCCACCCAGGGATCAAGCCCATGTCTCTTCCGGCTTCTGCATTGGCAGGCAGGGTCTTTACCGCTAGTGCCACCAGGGAAGCCCGTATACATCCCATCAATGGATAAATACAAGGAAGAGCAAAGACGGCTCAGAGATTCGGTTTACAAATGACCCTGTCACCTAGAAAGTAATTTTCAGACAAAGTAGCAAAATAATAAGAAATTTTAGAGATTTATGCACATTCAGTTCCCAAGAAGTGAGTGGTACAATGAGAAACCAGTTTTTGGAACAATAAACAGGCATTGCTCGTGCTTAACACTAGAGAGCTGGTTTGTGATGAAGCAGCTAGCAGTGCTGCTTTCTCCATCACTTCTATTGATAACAGGGCTTCCCTGGCGGCTCAGACTGTAAAGAACCTGCCTGCAATGTGGGAGACCTGGCTCCGATCCCTGGGAGGATGCCGTGGAGAAGAGCATGGCAGCCCACTCCAGTATTCTTGCCTGGAGAATCCCGTGGACAGAGGAGCTGGTGGGTTACAGTCCATGGGGTCGCAAAGAGTCAGACACGACCGAGCACCTAAGCACAGCACATTGATAACAAGTGATCCTTATGTCTCTTGACGATGATCTGATCCTTGTGGAAAATAAAATAGCCTGCCCAACCCTAGGTCTGGGTGGAGAAAATTCATCTTGGAGATTAAAAACCAAGAAGCAAAAGGGTGGTCTCTGCTCATGCTGCTCAGATTCCGTAAACTTGACATCACGTCCTGCTCTTTACTGGGGGAAGAAGCATGGTCCAACGCAGGAAGCCACGCGTTTCAAAATGATTCTGAAGGAAATGAAGCCAGAGGCTCTGCCCCAGGGCTGTGTCCTCCTCAAATAGCTCAACTCGGTGACGGGAAGCGCATGGCTGACACCCGGAAACCTCACACCTCCAGTTAGGAGTGGACACATCGGCTCACGGTCCACAGTCCTCCCAGTACAATCAAAACCAACCGACCAAACCAAAAAGAGCAATTCCTCCACGCGAACTGAGAGCCTGAACTAGCAGGGCCCCCTCCCAACTGTCTGGAGGCATTGCTCTCTCAGGGACCCGTCAACAGCTAAATATGAGCGTTTCTGCACACAAACGTGTAGGTGACTCACTCCGCTTCCCCTGACTTTGAGGATTTTGTTCACAGCCTACGTGTTGCCTAGCTCTGGGTTTTCTAATTATATTTGTTTTAAACCTGAGAGCAGAGAGCTGGATGACTCAGCCCTGTGGGAACCTGGAATGCCCACCCATGGACGTTTTAGAAAACAATGCAAAGAGGAAAGGAACAAAGAAAGCAATCCCCAAATAAGGTCGGTGGTCACCACCAAGTACAGTGACTCAAAAAAAAAAAAAAAAGGTTTTCTGGCTTTGCCATTGGGTGCTTCATAGCCATGATATTAACCAGAGCCCCAGGTGCGGGCGCAGCTTCTGGAGCCCCCGGATGAATAAGCTACTTCTGACCACTAGCCACTTACACAGCACCCTTTCTGAGTGTTTTACCATCGGGCTTCTTAGCTTTCCCACATCCTCTCGACTCTTAGAGATCTTTTCATGTCCTTTGAAGCCTTTCACTATCAAAACAGGCCTCGTCCGGTCTCAGCGTGTCTCAGGGACTACTCCCAACGCCCGCCAGCCCCACCCTGTCTTTCGGTCGGTGGGTGGCTCGGGGGATCTAGCCTAGGTCCACGACGAAATTCAATAACCCGCACCTGATGTCTCAAAGGAAAAAAAGCAACTTCTCAGGCACCTCTCGGTTTGGTCTCGGGCCGGGAAAGCACCGTGAGAGCCAGAGGCAGGGCGGGCAGGCAGGCGTGTGGACGTGCAAACTGTGACGTGTCTCCTGTGTGCGTTCTGAGGCTGTAAAAGGCTGGGAGGGAACCAGTCCCTTCTAGAAGCGACCGGCTAAGAATAGCAACCAGGAGACAGCAGAGGAGACGCCGGGGAATCGCCCCCAGACCACAGACCCAGGCTGAGCGTCTCAGAAGGTGGGGGGAGGGCACTGGACTTCCCCGGTGGTCAAGTGGTGAAAAATCCCGCCTGCCGATGCAGGGGACACGGGTTCGATCCCTGGTCCGGGAAGACGCTGTGTGTCACGGGGCAGCAGAGCATCTGCGTCGCGACTGCCGAAGCCGGCGTGCCCTGGCGCATGCGCACCGCGACCAAGAGCGGCGCCCGACCTCTGCAACTCGAGAAGGCCGTGCGCAGCAATCAAGACCCCGCGCAGCCAATAATTAATTAATGAAGAGGGGCCGGATACTGGGAGAACTTGAACACCCAGCCTGGAGCATCGCCACCAACGCCAAGAGTCTCCAGCCCCCCTGCAAGACCACAGTTTAGGCCGGTCCGCCCTGCCTGGGGCTTCCCTGGAGGCCCAGATGGTAAGGAACCTGCCTGCCAATGCAGAAGACGCAGGTTTGACCCCTGGGTGGGGAAGATCCCCGGGAGGAGGAAATGGCAACCCACTCGTGTTCTTGCCTGGAGAATCCCATGGACAGAGGGGCCTGGCGGGCTGCAGTCCATGAAGTCAGAGTCGGACACAGCTTGGCAACTAAATAACACCCTCATCTCTGTTTGACAATGTGGTTCAATGGAGGACGTCCCAGGACATTCAGAGGACAGAATCACCTCTCCGGACGTCACTCGAGTCACCTGGGTTTTGTTTCTGGTGGTTTTCATCTAGGACGGGGTCAACAATTGGTGGACTGGGGGCCAGATCCAGCAGACTGCCTATTTCTGAAACTAAGTTTTATTGGTACAGCCGCACTCCTGTGTCTGCGCACTGGCTATGGCAGCTCTCACGCTAAAACAGAAGTCAGGTTGTGGTGGCAGCCCACAGAGCCTGAAGCATTTACTTTCTTGTTGTCCGACTCTTTTGCAACCCTACGGGCTGTAGACCGCCAGGCTTCCCTGTCCATGGGACTGATTCTCTAGGTGAAAAATACTGGAGTGGGTTGCTATTTTCTTCTCCATGGGATCTTCCCGACCTAGGGATCGAACCTGCGTGTCCTGCGTGGACAGTTTGTTTACCACGAGTCACCTGGGAAGCCTGAACCCTGTCTATGCAACAGTCCTTTACAAAAACGCTGGCTGGCCCCATACCCCAAAGAACAAGTCCGACTCAGTTACGGCCCCCAGTGGGAGCTTGAAAGAGAAAGCAAAGGAGACGACCTTCCTGTCCACACCTCAACCAAACAGGGAACAAAACATTTGGGATTTCTATAAGAGGTACATGTCTGGGTTGGGGCCTTAATTATACTGTTCTTGACCTGCAAAGAGGGTTTTTTTTCCTACCGCTTCACCAACTCCTACAACCTCAACAATCGCCTCTCAGCATGTGTTTTCCTGAGGCGTGAGCCGAAGCGTTTGAACTCAGAGTTTCCACTGAAAAACCTCAATCCCACCGGAAAGCAGAAGGCAGTCGTGACCTCACAAGGCAAGTGCATCCCCAGCGCCACAAAGACGACTACCATAAAAGGCGGGGGCGGGGGTGATGACCTGCGCGGTCCTACAGCCCTAATGCGCAGACCATCAGAGCCCACAGTGTCGGGACAGACTGCAAGGGCAGCTTCAACATTAGTTGCCCAAGGGTGTTAAGTGAGGACTCCGCAATTTTTCTCAAGTGTGCTCCGTTGAAACCTCTGATAAGCAGCCACTTGGAAGGGGGAAAACGTGGTATGCATTTTCAATAGTCAGACACATAAAGCAAACATACTTTCATCTGAAAAAAAAGTGACAAAGGCACCTTGAAAAGGGTATGGAACCCCCCACAAACCACTCTATGCAGGTTGCACTTTATGTGGAATCAAAGTTTAAAATGCTCTGGGGGTTGCACAAGAATTCTAAAACAAAGTAGCCAGGATTGAAAAGGCCCCCAACTGGCTACTATCCACATAAGCAGAGAGGAAATGTTGAACCCAAACGTGCTGCAGGCTAAGATCTTCTCAAGCATGACTCATCTCCCCTTCTGCCTCAACTGTGGGTGTTAGTTGAATGCGGAGTCCCCACGGGCTGCCTTTATATTTCATTGTGTTATTTTTTTTTAATTTTTATTTATTTATTGGCCACGCCGAGTGACATGTAGGATCTTAGTTCTCTGCTGCTGCTGCTATTTCGCTTGTCATGTCCGACTCTGTGGGATCCCATAGATGGCAGCCCACCAGGCTCCAACGTCCCTGGGAGTCTCCAGGCAAGAATACTGGAGTGGGTTGCCATTTCCTTCTCCACTTAGTCCTGAACGTGAACGTGAACGTGAAGTCGCTCAGTCGTGTCCGACCCTTTGCGACCCCATGGACTGTAGCCTACCAGGTTCCTCTGTCCATGGGATTTTACAGGCAATAGTACTGAAGGGGATTGCCATTTCCTTCTCCAAGGGATCTTCCCAACTCAGGGATTGAACCCGGGTCTCCCACATCGTAGACAGACGCTTTACCGTCTGAGCCACCAGGGAAGGATCAAACCCATGACTCCTGAAGTGGAAATGCAGAGTCCTAACCACTGGACCAGCAGGCAAGTCCCGAGGCTGCCTTTCTATTTTATTGGTTTTTATTTATTTATTTATTTATTGGCCAGGCTGCGAGGCTTTCGGGATCTTAGTTCCCAGACCAGGGATTGAACCCACGTCCCCTGCAGTACAGGCGTGGAGTCTTAGCCACTGGCCCATCAGGAAAATCCCAAGGCTGCCTTTTTAAAGGGGACAAAAGATGCCCAGTCCGTCTCCCCTCAAACTCTTCCCAGCATCTATTCAGTCATCCAGTCGACGTATGGTTCAGACTTAAATTCAAGCTTAACCAGAAGAACTGAAAATCCATGGGATCTGCTGAGACCATCCAGTTCTGCTCTCTCATCTCCTGGCAACTTGCAAGTATACGGTTGAGTGGTGTTAACTCTAGTCCCCACGCCGTGCTTTATACCTCAGGTCTTACTCATCTGGCAAATAGAAACTTGTGCTCTTTGACCACCTTTATCCATTGCCCCCAACCCACACAGCCCTGGCAACCACCAGTCCACACTCCGTAAGTTGTTTTTTTAAGATTCCATATTTAAGTGAGATCATGCAGTATTTGCTTTTTCTGTCTGACTTATTTCACTTAGAATACTGCCCCAAGCTTCACCCACGTTGTTATAAATAACAGGATTTCCTTTTTTAATGCTTGAGTAATATTTCATTGTGTCTGTGTGCCTATGTATTATGTTTTCTTTATCTCTGCATTCATTAATGGACGCTCAGATTGTTTCCACATCTTGGCCGAGATAAATAAAGCTGCAGTGAACTTGGGGGTTCAGCTATTTCTTCAAGACAGTGATTTCATTTCCTTCAGATCTGTGCCCAGAAGTGGAATCGTTAATCATAAGATGGTGTATTTTTAATTTTGGGAGGTTTTCTATCCTGGCTGGACCAGTTCACATCCCACCAGGGAGCCTCTTTTCTCTGCATCTTCCCCAGAGTTCCTCTCTCATCTTTCAAACCTTCCAGATGTGAGATGATGCCTGACTGCGTTGTTTTTTTTTTTTTTAAATAATACATTCTTTTTTAAAAGACTTTTTTTTTAATGTAGGCCATTTTTAACGTCCTTGTTGAATTTGTTATGATACTGCTTCTGTTTTATGTTCGGGTTTTCTGGCCACGAGGCACGTGGGAATCTTAACTCCCTGACCAGGGATCGAACTGGCACCCACTGCATTAGGACGGCAGAGAATTAACTGCTAGACCACCAGGGAAGTCCGGATCATGATTTAGATGTCATTCACTTCCCCTGTTCCAACTGTTAGTCTGGACTCATCTACACCCCTAACAATACTCACCATAAGCTCTGGATATGTCGGCCTTTCTTTGGAATTCTTCTTCAAGCTTAAAGGAAAAAAAAAATCATCACATTAAAATCTAGAAACCATCTGTGTTTCCACTAGACTAGGATTTCAGAACCTGCAGAAGACCAAACAGAACCACCTTTAAAAATGTACTGAAAACATAAATCTCCTGCCTTGACTCTCCTCTTCAGCTACACTTCCCAACGATGTTTGAAACCACTCTGTACCTTAACAGGAAGGCTGAGGCTATGTGTGTTTCCTTATGTTTCTTTACCAATGACATAAAAACTAGCTTTTATTATGTATCAAAATATATATTTACTTTCCTTCAAAATGGCTTTTAATCCACTCCCTCTCGCAAAGACCTTGGCAAGTGTTTCTTAAATTACAGTTGTTGTCTGTTCATTGTCTCCAATACCTGGTTCTCTCTGCTTCTGATCTCCTTGCAGGTACAATTTGCTTTTATATGCTCCCTGCTGAACCTGCTTGAGACAGAAGCACTACAGACGTAGAATGCCTAAGGTCACTGCTGCTTGACAACCACTCGGCTGATGACCGGGAAAGCACGCTGGCCGTGGACTTAGCAGTGGTTCTTCTCAGAAACCCCTGCTGGCCCTGCACTACGCAAGGGGCGCCCATCATCCAGCTGTCTATACACACAGACCTTTAATCACATCTGATACCAGAGGCAACAGGCATAAAACCACAGTGAGAAGAGACCCACCCCTTCATCCACCTGCAGCCTTAAAATGGAAGAGAAAAGCAAGTTTATTTGGAGTTGGAACCCCAGGTTACAGAATGGAGGAAAGGATGGTTTTGAAAAGTATGATTTGCGAGGCAACCTGCAGAGGCTTCTGCCCACGGGCCCTAAAACCATCCACGAATGGAAAGGACTTCTGCCTGGTGTGGAAGGAACTCAAAAAGTGACGGAATGTTGGGTGGCCGGGATTTGCGCTAACGGACCACCTGGAGCAAGTGAGACCCGCGAGGTGTGACGTGAGCCCCGCTCCACGGAGGGCGACAGTCGTGGGCAGGCCAGATGCAGAGCCAGAGAGGGAAACGCCTGAAATGCTCGAAATGAAAAAAAAAAAAAGGAAGCTTTTTGAATCAAAACAGCTGAGAGCAGCCTCCCCACTGTCCAGGCAGCTCTGCGGTGGAGGGCAGGGAGCCTGAGATGAGGAACAGGCCGAGGCGGGGACAGAGAGCCGACTGCGGGCGGATCCACACCCAGCGACCTCACTGCCTGGACAGCTGAAGAGAGAGCGTCTCAACTGAGGCTCAAACAAGAATGAGTGAGAAAGGAGACCAGCAGCGTCACGGCCGGGCTGGCGCAGGAAGGCGTGTCTGAGCGAAACGAGGAGCCCTCCAGCTCCCACCGATGAAGCCTCCTGTGCCTACGACTCCAGAAGGCTCCACCAGCGGTCCCCAGCTGCAGGTGGCTTTGCCGTCCAAGGCACACTCGGGGACGTCTGGAAGCACTTCTGGTTAACGCAGCTGGTGGTGCTGGGGGCTGTAATCACATCTAACAGGTAGAAACCGAGGCTGTCGCTCAACATCCCATAATGCCCAGGACAGTTCCCCAGCAATCACTTTGATTTACTTTTACTTCTTTTTTTGAGAAGTAGAGGAAAAAAACACAACTATTGGAGGACAACTGCTCTACAGTATTGTATTGGCCTCCGCCACACATCAAGATTTATCTTTAAAAAAAAGAATTCCTAAAACCTCAAAGGTTGCTGCTGAACAGGTTATTTTTGACTTATGGCCTCTGATTAGAAAGCTTGAAATGTACAAGCACCACTGCAGAGTATTGGCGGAATATATTTACACAGCACACCAAAGCTGTTTATTGATTTAATAGAACTGATACAACCCATTCTCTCCATCTCTTAAATCAAGAACACTTCAAAACACGGGCTAAGAATAGCAAAATACTCAGGGTGAGGTAGGGAGAAAAGCAAATTTTCCACGTTGAATAGGAAGCACTTGAAATTCAGCACCAAATAACAACTGTGGAGTTCAAAGCTACACCAATTTCTTTTTGGATCCGAGTCAGACTTTTGAATTTTCAAGTGGCTTGTCGTTTTCAAGCGTGCAATTAGCTAACTGCCCTAATTCCCCTTCCAAATGCCACAACACACACTCCTGACCGTAGCTGACACTAAAACACGGCTTCGTGCCGTGCTGAGAACTGCTAGCTTCAAGTTTGTGCTGAGCTGAGGGGTTCTGCCCTTCTGAATCCCCCCGAACTGACCGTTTCCCAGAAGGACTCCTGGGAACATCTGCAGAAGAAAAACACAGCTCGCCTCCCAAGCCATACATTTGTCCTGAGCTTCATAAATACCCAGGGCCTCTTTTTACTCCTTTCTGAACAAGCCAGCAACTATGTTTGATCATCTCTGTTTTGCGCCTGTTTCTCTGAGTCAGACAGGACCAGCGTCTGGGCGGGTCTCTGACCTCCAACGGACTTCGGGCCGGTGGACGGGGCACTGAGTTCTTAAACAGGCCTGAAGGCTCAGCAGGAAGGAAGTCAGGCTTTGGGGCACTTGGCTCAGCTGGTCTCTAGGGAGCAACTCTCAGTCCCCAAGTCCAACTGAAAGAGGTTATGGTGAAGGAACGCAAGCCTGCCAAGATTCCATATTTGTAGAAACTCATTTGTGAAACCTTCTGCAGGACCAGGGTGTAAGGCCTTTGCATTTCTCTATTGTGAATCCCAAACAAGGCCTAGATGGCCAGTGTCTCCTGCTCTAGGAACTCTTTAAAGGCCCCGAGATAAGGAAGCCACATGGGCATCCCTGGTGGCTCAGTGGTGGAGAATCCACCTGCCGGTGCAGGGGACACGGGTTCGATCCCTGGCCCAGGAAGATCCCACATGGCGTGGAGCAGCTAAGCCAGCTACCACAACTACTGAGCCTGTGCTCTGGAGCCCGGGAGACACAGTCCTGAGTCCATGAGCTGCAGCTGCTGAAGCCCATGCGCCTGGAGCCCGTGGTCGGCAGCAAGAGACCCCACCACGTGAGAAGCCCGCACGCCGCACGTGGAGGGGAGCCCCTCTCTGAGACCAGGGAGAGGCCGAGCAGCAGCGAAGAGAGCGGCACGGCCAAAAATACGCAGATAAACGAAGTTATATATAAAAAAGAAAGCCACGTGTAGGGAAGGAAGAGTAAGAAAACGCTTGTTTGAAAATAAGTACAGAAAGAAGGGTTTGTAGGAAATCTCCGTTGCTGCTGCTTTTCTTCAACTTCATATGGAGTAAACGTCTTGACTCACTTTGGTTTTCTCTCCTCCCCTCCCCTCCTCTGATGTTACTGCTAAAGAAGGACGCCAGCGGAACCCTGGACTCTATCAAGCCATAACTTGGAGAGTGATAGCAGACGAGTGCCCTACTCCACCACAAAAATCAGATCACGGCATCCTGTCCCATCACTTCGTGGCAAATAGAAGGGGAAAAAGTGGAAATGGTAACAGATTTTATTTTCTTGAGCTCTAAAATCACTGCAGATGGTGACTGCAGCCACAAAACTATAAGATGTTTGCTTCTTGGGAGATTAGCTATGATAAACCTAGGCAGCGTATTAAAAAGCAGAGACATCACTTTGCCGACAAAAGTCCATATAGCCAAAGCTCTGGGTTTTCCAGTAGTCATGTACTGATGTGAGAGCTGGACCATGAAGAAGACTGACTGTCAAAGAACTGATGCTTTCAAACTGTGGTGCTGGAGAATACTCTTGAGGGCTTGAGGGTCCCATGGACTTCAAGGAGATCAAACTAGTCCATCCTAAAGGAAATCAACCCTGAATATTCACTGGAAGGACTGATGCTGAAGCTGAAGCTCCAGTACTTTGGCTGCCTGATGCAAAGAGCTGGAAAAGACCCTGATGCTGGGAAAGACTGAAGGCGGGAGGAGAATGGGATGACAGAGGATGAGATGGTTGGATGGCATCACCAACTCGATGGACATGAGTTTGAGTAAACTCCGGGAGATGGTGAAGGATAGGGAAGCCTGGCGTGCTGCAGTCCACAGGGTCACAAAGAGTCAGATGCGACTGAGTGACTGAACAGCCACAACTGTCAGCTGACGAGCAGTGACCACAGGAGTGTGATCACCACGCAGAAGCCCCAGCTGAAAGCGCAGCAGCAGAGGATGCAGCTCCTGGGACTAGACAGAGGGAAGAGAAGCGGGCAAAGCAGCCCTGGCGACGGCCCTGAAGGCACTCTGCCCTGTGGGCCGGGCCGGCCAGCCCGCTGTATGGAGCGCAGCCACATAGGAAGCTGCAACTTTCACAAATGCGTGCAAACACGAAAATTAGGGAACCTTCAGTTCTCCAAGGTTTTCATTTAAAAAACAAAAGAAACCTGTGAAAAGCTTTAACACTTTGACTCTATGGGAAGTTCTAAGTAAGAGGAAGAGTTGATGAAAGATAAAGTAATGGAATGATTTCTCAATAAATTGTAGAAGAGAAGCAGCTTTCTGAACAGAACAACAGGTCCACAGATGGTAGGCATAAGTCAGGGGTTCTGATGACAGGCCTCCAGGAAAATGATGTGGGAACATCCCATCAACCCTGGTGTTCAGGACCACCTCCTCCCAGAACAGTTTAATCAGAAGTTCTGAGGCCAAGGGGGCACATCTGAAAGGTCTGTCACGTTGTATAAGCAGGCAACCGGAGTTGAGAACCATTAGATTAAACTGGTGATTCACACCAGGCCACTTGGCCTTGTCAAGCTTTTCACACCAGCTTTGTTCTTATCAAAGTTTTCTGAAGTTCCCAGAATCTTGGGGAAAAGAGCCAGATGGGAGAAAGATTACAAAGCAGAGAGTCTGAAAAGCTTCCTTAAATAAGATCCTTCCTCCTCAGCACCCCTCTGGAGAATGACGGGTCTGCACCATCCAAGATGAACCGTCCCTTTCCTCCGTGACCTTTAAACCCTGGAGGACGAGGAACAAACAGCAGACACAGGGCCCTTAAAACCAGAAGGCACAATCCTGAAGCATCTCAGCCGGGCAGGTGCGCAGCACACCCGGAGGCTCCGGCAAGGAGAGCAGCGAGGGGGCACCGCCCAGGCACCCCGGGGAAGCGCTGATACGCGTCCAGCAGGAGAGCGTCACGCCGCCCAGCACTCCAGCCTTCTGGCCATTCAGCCAAGAATACAACAAAAACGACGGCAAGTCAGCCTCATATGTCTTTAGGGGTCACCAGGGGTGACGGGCCTAGAGCTGGTGAAAACCCAAGGGGCCTTCGCTTCACAAGCAACAGACAGCTGCTTGGTGTTACCACGCTTTGCAGTAAAAGCTGCGTTCAGAATGCCTCTTCCAAAGCACGTGGAGGCCAAGGAAGGGTAACCTTGGGGAAGCCAGCCTCTCCAATGGGAGGTGGAACGCCAGCCCCTTCCTTAGCGCCAAGTGAACAGAGCCCTAGGCAACCAGAGCCAGGCTTCCAGCATCTCCGACGGCCTCTGCCCCGGCTCACAGCTGCACGGCAGCGCCCAGGATCACGGCCTGTGCTCCGTCACGGCATCGTCTTTCCAGCATCCCTTGCAATGATCATCAGTATCAAGTCATGCCGGGCACCCTGGGGCCATGAAGACGGAAATCACCAGGTTTTCTGGAGAAAAACAATCCCCTCTTCTAGTTTCCTCAATTCCACCAGCAATTTGCATGAAAACAAACTCACGGCATCAGTATGGCTCCTTCCATCTCTCCACCCCAACTTTATTTTCCCTTCTCAGACGTACCCCCTCCCCAGCCGGAACTGTCCACCGTCCACTTCCGGGCAAGCAGAGCCATCAGTGAGCAAGCCTTCTCTAAGAATCAGCCTAAAACACCAGACTCACTCGGTAAGACTTCCCGGTGCCTAAGGGCAGCTCTGAATGTCGCCTCTGTCTTCTTCTCCAGGCTAATTCTTTGCATCATATCTCCTCTCCACCCGAGCCCTCCAGTGGGTCCCCCACTGCTCTCTTTATGCCCTGGCCCATATCAAATGGCTCAGCCTCTCATGAAACAGTTTCCCACGCCTGTGACAGGGTGCATGAGGTTCCTCCCACCTGGAACACCTTCTCCTCCTCCACTTCCCTTTTCCCTGGCACACACCTCACCTGATCCCAGCTCGGGATTTATCTCCTCCAGAAACTCTCCCCTAAGGCTTTTCCTCTGAGTTCCCTCCAAAGACCCAGTGCCCATTTCCCTCTGGACCTGGGCTAGAATGACTGAGCGGGGACACTCCCCTCTGTGGCTCTGAGCTCAGCGGGGACCAGGCAGAGCCATATTTGTTGCTTAGCAACAAGGATACACTCCATCAGCACTGGGAGCGGATGTGGGCACGTGGATTAGACCGATGGAGGAAGTCAGGAGGACCCCTTCCGCCTTCACCCTTGCTTCTGGGAGACGGGCCTTCTTACCACTGTGAGGTAAAGTCAACAAACTCTTCGGAGAACTTGTCTGCGGGCAGCTGCGGCGATGGCTCCTCCACCACCTGTTTGAGCTGCTGGAAAGGAGTCCCCCACGAGTCGTAGGGAAACCGGAGGATGGCCAGCTCGATCTGGAGGGGAGAGGTACACAGGAGATGAGCGCTGACTCTGGGCTACTATGAACCGGGTAGCCGCTGGGGCATCCACGTTGTCCCAGGAGAACCGGACAGAGGGCAACAAGACGGGGACAGTCAGGTGAAACGTGCAGAGGGGACGCCAATGATGCCATGTTCACTAGCAGTGTGCCTCCACATCCTGGAGCTAGGGGTGACATCGTCCGGGAAACAGCCCCTCAAGCCTGTGTAAAAGCGGGTCCTCACTAAGAGGAAATCCACCCTGAATATTCACCGGAAGGACTGATGCTGAAGCTGAAGCTCCAGTACTTTGGCCACCTGATGCAAAGAACTGACTCACTGAGAAAGACACTGATGCTGGGAAAGACTGGGGGCAGGAGGAGAAGGGGACAGCAGAGGATGAGATGGCTGGATGGCATCACTGACTCGAAGGACATGAGTTAGAGTGAACTCCACGAGCTGGTGATGGACAGGGAGGCCTGGCGTGCTGCAGTCTATGGGGTCACAGATCGAACACAACTGAGCGACTGAACAACAACCTCACTGAAACCCAGTGCGGCAGTTCATAAAACTGTGAGCCAGCAGAGTGCAACTTCAGGATGAAAGGGGCCAGGTTTTCAAACGTTTGGTCTAAAAAGCAGTTCTCGCCCGAAGACGCTTAGCTCTGCTGCCATCTGCTGGCCACACGCTGGAATGAAAACAAACTGGGCCAAATGACTGCTCTGTTTTTGGACTTGAGTAAAGGCGTCTTTGCTGTTAGAAGATCACGTGCTTTCTGGGCAAGGATGTGAAATAGCTCACGGGATTTACTCAGCTGCTGTGTCTGGGAAGGAACCAGGACCACCATGGGTCCTTCCAGACCTCGGCAATACACTGAAAATTTATGATCAGCAGAGTTACGATCAGACTCTCACCGTATATAACTTCAGGGCTGTGCCTGAGGAAATGAGCCTGTTTGTTAGTATGTGCTGGGGCTATACCTGTAGTCAACAGCCAAGACTTCTCTCATAACCATATTCCGGGAAGCTGAGCCCATGTCTTGGATAACAAAGCTCTCCATATTAGGGTCTAGGACAGGTGGCATAGATTGGGAGTTTGGGGTGGACATGTACACAGTGCCGTCTTTAAAACAGACAACCCACAAGGGCCTGCTGTACAGCCCAGGAACTCGGCTCAACGTTCTGTAATAACCTAAGTGGGAAAGGAATTTGAAAAAAGCAGATACAAGTGTAACTGCGTCACTTCACTGTACACCTGAAACCAGCACCACACTGTTAATCAACCACGCAGCTGCAAGGGCAAAGAATCTGCCTGCAGTGCGGGAGACCTGGGTTCAATCCCTGGGTCAGGAAGGTCCCCTGGAGAAGGGAACTCATTCCAGTATTCTTGCCTAGGAAATCCCATGGACAGCAGAGCCTGGCGGCTATAGTCCATGGGATTGTAGTCAGACACAACTAAGCAACTAACAAAACATGCTCCAATATAAATCCAATATAAAACACAATGTTTTAAAAAGCTCTATCAGGGTCCACACAGATTCGTGCTCTTGGAGTAGCCTGGGCCTCTGCATGCTTGATTAGAGTAGTTTAAATTTAAACCATAAGGATAACTCTCAGGAACAGCAGCCAGACCCTCTCGTTTTACAGCTCAGGACAGCAAGACAGCCTGTGTGACTCCGTCAGTCACTCGAGGGCACACAACTCCTTGGAGGTGGAATGAACAGAACTGGGTTTGCCCAGCTCCAGTTCAGTGTTTCCGCAGCCCCGCTCTGGGCACAATCTTGCTCTCTCAGATCAGCTTCAAGGGCGTCCACCTCTTGCTCTCGAGGTCTGCCCCACCGCAGCTTCATGCCCCAACACCCCCTGCCCCCCAGCCCACGATTATTATCACACGCTACCATGGTGATGCCCAAACTCCAGATGTCGGACTTCACGCTGTATCCCTTCTGGTTGAGCTCTGGGTTTATTCTCTCAGGCTGGAAAGGAGATAGAAAAAGACAACTGAGATGGCATTCTTGGCTCAGTAGTTTCGGGGGTGGGGTGGCAGTGGCCGCCAAGTGAGCGATTGTGAGCCATTAACATGCCTCCCGGGCCAGGAGTCTCACTCACGACAGTGAAGACCAACGTCTCCATGGGGTTTACAGACATCTCTTCTTGGAGACGACAATGCATCAGAGTCCCCTCACAACTCAAAAGCAACTTCAGTTTGGCCTTCCAAAGAGCGTGACATACAGTCTACCATTACGCTGCTGGCCTCGAAGTTTCCTCGTTTAAAAGACCAACAGTCCAGGGACTTCCTTGGCAGTCCAGTGGTCAAGCTTCCTCCTTCCGGGGGAGGACATGGGTTCGATCCCTGGCCGGGGAACTAAGACCCCGTGTGTGGCAGGGCAACTAAGTTCTGCAACTTAGTTGCAACTAAGACTCAAGGCAGCCAAATAAATGAATAAAATACCAACAGTCCAAAACTCAGTAAAAACAATCTGCAAGAGTCACTGGGCTACTGTCTGGCATTAACAGATCTCAACCACTTTTAGGTAATCGTGGACACAAAGCTTTTAAATTCCAAGCACGTGTTCATTTCCAAATAGAATATTTACAGTAGAAGTCCCTTAACTTAAAGGGAATCCCAAGGTCTCTGCCAAAAGCAATGAATCTTCACAGCTACGAGGCTCCCTCAGGACTAACCTAACGGACTTGCCTGGGGAATTGAAATTCCTCTCTCTGTGCTGTTCCCAACAGACAGTGCAGAGTGCAGAACTGGGCTTTATGAAGTGCTTTTTCAGAGAGTATACTCCGTCCTCTGATTTTTTCTATGGGGTCACACAGAGCCGGACACGACTGAAGTGACTTAGCAGTAGCAGCAAGAGGAGGAAGGGCCTCGGGATTTTATACAGGAGACATTTAAGAAGAAAGAAGGTGGAGGATACTTCTTGTGCCTTGTGCGTATTTCAGTGCTCCCTCCTTGGCCGCCCAGGTCATGCTTCCTGGCAGAGTTTGAAGGCACTTGCTCTCCCAACGCCATCCCCAGGTGCTGTACTCACGGCCATGTACGGTTTGCATCCGGCATCGATGGTTTTAGCCACGGAGTCGACCAGGTAGCCGCTGATTCCGAAGTCGCACATCTTCACCTGTCCCAGGGCGTTGATGAGCACATTGGAGGGCTTGACATCTGCAAGCGGAGACAGTCGGGAGCCTGGGGACGCAGCAGCAGCTCTCTGCCACCAGGGGGCCAGGAGCCTCCACTCCCGCCCCGGCTGGCCCTCAAGACTCATCCCAAAAGGAACTGCCACCCCAGTTACACAACACGAACCACACTCCAATAGAACATGATCTTTTTAAAAAAGAAGGAAAAACACCAAAGCTAAGAAGAAAGGGGGGAAAGCAACTTGATTTCCTTATCACTAAATTTTTTTAATGTTTTTCTTTTTTGTGGTAGAACTCACATAACATAAAACATACTGTTTTTTACCATATAACTGTCCAGTCCAGAGGCACTGAACACACTCACATTGTCTGCAGCTCTCACCATCATCCATCTCCTGGAAAATCCAGGAGATTTTCCTAAACTGAAACTCTGTCCCCAGTAAGCACTCACTGCCCATTCTCCCTGCCCTACGCACCATCCTGACCTCGGCATCTCCCAGTGTACTTTCTGACGCCATGAATTTGACTATTCTAGGTCCCATGCATAATAGCATCAAGCAGGATTTGTCTGCACCTACTGTATATTGGAATGCATTTCTCTTGAGAGCCCCTTGGACAGCAAGGAGATCCAACCAGTCCATTCTAAAGGAGATCAGTCCTGGGTGTTCTTTGGAAGGACTGATGCTAAAGCTGAAACTCCAGTACTTTGGCCACCTCATGCAAAGAGTTGACTCATTGCAAAAGACCCTGATACTGGGAGGAATTGGGGTCAGGAGGAGAAGGGGACGACAGAGGATGAGATGGCTGGATGGCATCACCGACCTGATGGACCTGAGTTTGAGTGAACTCTGGGAGTTGGTGATGGACAGGGAGGCCTGACATGCTGCAATTCACGGGGTCGCAAAGACACAACTGAGCGACTGAACTGAACTGACTATATATTGGAAAGCATTTCTAAGGCTGACTTAATATTTTTACTTCGGTTTACAAAAGTAGAGTTTACTAAGTTGATGTGAGTTATGGAAAACTTAAAAAGAAAGAGAAAGGACATACTTATATATGCATAAAAGACAGACCCTAAAATGATAATAACAGTGTTCAACATGAATAGTCACAAAAACGTTTTTCATTAGCTCATTCAGTCTCATGTCATTAGTTCTGGTTCTGACGGATCGTGGGTGAATGGTCTGCTTCCTATTTCATGCTTTGTCCTTCTCGTCAGACTGGGAATCCATCAATGGAAACAACTGCTTCCTCTAATTTCTCATTTTCATCGCTCCCGTACAGGTCGTGAGAACTTGAAACTTGATGACTGAGTCAAAGGCCCAGTTCCCCAGGCAGTTGTCTCTGTTATGCTAGAGGCATAAGCCCCAGAGATCTGATCGTTACCACACTCCCCGTCACGAACAAGCCCATGTTGTGCCCCTAAGCATTCATTATGAAGGTGGAGCTTGTGCTAAGTGTTATGATGATGATGATGCTCTAAAAGCCCAGCTCCTAATGATCTATTCTGCATTTAGTGGACTGAAAAGGCAGACTGAGACATAATACATCAAATATGCTTCTGCAAGAGATGTGTCACAAGTCACAGGTGTAACCCATCATAAGCCCAGATAGTCCAGGCCAGGAGGCGGGTCACAGACTATGCATGTGGGTCGAGTGGGCTTCCCGGAGGAAAGAATCCACCTGCAATGCAGGAGACGAGACGCAGGTTCGAACCCTGGGTCGGGAAGATCCCCTGGAGAAGGAAATGGCAACCCACTCCAGTATTCTTGCCTGGAGAATCTCATGGACAGAGGAGCCCGGTGGGCTACCGCCCACGGGATCACAAGAGTCAGACATGCCTGAGTGATTAGACCACCACCACCAGAGAGGGTTGACTCTGCAGCCTTAACTGAGCTCCTCAGTCCGAGAAGGTAAAACGCACCCTCCCAAGCAGATGAACCTTTATTACGTCTGGATGATGAAATTAGAAATTTAGAAAATTAATTTTTTCCTAAGTGACGTGTTTCACAAAGGGCACATACTCAAAATAAAAAAGTTATTCTAAAACTTTAAAAATTATCCTTTATAATTTTCCCTTAAACAGCAGATACACAAATTTCATTTTATTATCTTCTACACTTTGTAAACTTTCTCTGCTATGAATGAAATGTATCATAATTTTGAAATAAGCCTTTAAAATTCAGTTTTGCCTTTGTGGGTAATCTGCATCCCTTTTCTTAACTGTATTTCTCCCCACTTTCTTTTTTGCCTCTTCTTCCTTTACATTTTTCCCATTTTTGATAGTAACAGTCAATAACAGCCATCATAATAGGCATGTTTTTTGAGACATCTTACATTATTTCAGGCTCAGAGTATAACAGTGTTCAGGTCACAACTACCTATTAGCTGCCAACACTGTTCGTACCCTTTTTGGAAGCTGATTACACACACCTCTTCCGAGAAGCATTCCTTGACTCTAGTCACCCGTGCTGATCACATCCTGCTCTTGTATTCTACCTACACTACTTCTGTGGTTGTCACTTTCACATTTCTCACGTGGGTTTTTTCCCCCAGGTGTCCGTTGTATATTTGCCTCACTCCCCTACCAAGAACTCCTGTGTGGAATTTGGATAAGAATATATTTTCTTCATAGATACCTGTCCGGGCGTCTATTGTAGCGCTGTATAAATATAGTGCTACATAAATGCTGGGAAATAATTACACAAGATACATGGATGGACGAAGGCATGGAAGACAGATGGAAGAAGGGATATCTGGGTGGGTGGGTGGGTGGATGGATGGATGGATGAAGAGGTAACAGGTCAACAGAGAGACAGGAGGGAGAAGAGGAAGACAGGCCAGCCAACCTTTCACCCTGTCCTGCCTCCCGCTGTCTCAACAGGCCGAGCTTTATGCCAGAACTTCTCAGACCCTCACGGCCCAAGAATTACCCAGGGAGCTTGTTAAAATGGAGGTTCTGACCCAGTTGGTCTTGGGACTCAAGATTCTGCTTTTCTAACAAGCTCTCCAGTGATGGCCAATACTAGGTGAATTTTTATCATATTCTCTAAAATTTTCAATGGGTAACAGCAGCACTCTCCTTGGCAACAGGCAGTTCATATTCAAGTTAGGCCTAAGACACAGCTCACGTCCCCTGATGTCCTCAGATAATACTGAGCAGCTCCTTATACCATCTGCTATCCAATCCCAAAGGAAAGTCCCTCCTCTGTTCTCTCGCCTGACTCAATTTTATCCACTGGGGAGAAAAAAGGAATTAATAAAACTCAGGTGAAAGAAATAAAGTTGATAAAAAGGAACAGCCAAGGCAGCCCCATGGACACGTACCTCGGTGAATGACAGACAGCTTACTGTGTAAATGCTCTAAGGCTTTTACAATCTGCAAGAGAAACACAAGGTGGATTTATGTCCCCCATCACTGGACAGCGACTGCACCTTAAGTAAATCCCCATTTATTATCCCTGGCTTACAGTCCCAAGGGCGGGTGTTTTCTCCAACAGTGGTGTTCCTAGCCAGGAAAACACACAGGAAGTCGTACAGATTAGACCCTGCCCAGCAGAGAGGTGACGTCAGAGCACAGAGAGGCAGTCTCACTGGTGTGTTCCGATTCTCTAACTTGACCCCCAGCGTCTTTTTCTCCCCTCCCTCCTGGGCCTCAGTAGCCATGAAGGGAGCAGCTTCCTCCTCTGCTTGCTCCCTTCTGTGCCTATTAATCCTAAGGAAACATTTACAACCCCACAAACGAAAATCAAAATAAACCAGTATCAGAACAAAGACCCCAGGAACGTGGTCCTAGCCGATGAACGTGCTGCTCAGAGGCATTTCAGCTGAAAGCCTCCCAGGCCGAGTCAGGAGCAGAACCTCGTGTAGGTCAAGCCCAGAAAGAGGAGCATCCATGGATCCATCCACTTACACACTCGTGCAATCAACACACACAGACAGGATGGGCGCTCCGGTCCAGGCGGTGCTTCCCGGTACAGACAGAACAGGGACACACGAGGCCCAGACCTCCCCGCGCTCCGAGGACGGGGCTGGGGCTCGCGATGTACTCACAGAAACTGCTATTTTCCCTAAGATATCCTCTGGAATTGTTTGGCCTTTATCGATCACTTGTTTGTAGAATTTATCTAGGGACGTGTCCATGAGCTCCATGCAGATCCAGACATCCCCCTGGAGGCCGGTTGGTTCGGAGACAGAGAGGATGGAAAGACGAGAGGAGGAAGCAGTTAGCATCTGTCAGGAGGAACAGGCCACTCACTGTGTGAGCTTTTGGAGGAAACGCACAATGTCCTTTGAGATCTCAGTGAAATTTATAAATGGGCAATATTACCTCCAAAAAGCAAGCTAGCAGACAGCCAAACAGATATGCCTCTGATCACCCACTCCTTAATGAAAACTAGGTTCTAAATGCTAACACCCACAAGCAATAGGATCCCAGAAACCCAAGCCTTTACCATTACTGTTATCTAAGACAGCAGTCTCCAGGCTTTTTGGCATCAGGGACCAATTCTGTGGAAGATAATTTATCCATGGACCAGAGCGGGGCGGGCGGCGGTGTGATTTCAGGATGATTCAAGTCCATTACATTTATTGTGCACTTTGCTTCTATTATTGTTACATCAGATCCACCTCGGAATATTAGGCATTAAATCCTGGAGGTGGGGGACCCTTGCTCTGGACGTTATGACCAGATACCAACTCTATGCCTGACTTCCCGCACTGACCACTGGCAACAGTTTATCATTTAAAGCTGGTTATAAGAGGGAGATGAAAACAGCTAACTATAAGGACCTATGTATAGCACAGGAAACTCTACTCAAACACTCCGTAATGGGCTGTACGGGGAAATATCTTTAAACACGTGAGCGTATATACACAGAGCTGATTCACGGTGCTGTACGGCAGAAACTAACAACATGTAAATCAAGTATGCCCTAATAAAAAATTTTTAGAAAGGGCAGGGGGTGAGAATTAATACCATCGTAAACTGAAAAGCAGAATTAGAAAGAAGAAGCAAATATGAGGCCAGTCCACTGCACAAGGCTGCCTGGGGCTCGTCAAGTGGCCAAAAGACCAGAGTATTTGAGATTTCAAGGGACTGATACAAATCCATCTACAAGTTGATAGAGACTGTTCCGCCAAAAGAGATAAATCAGAACAGGAAGGAGAAAAGGAACCCCAGCATTTTGAAAGGGCAAAACACACTGGAAAATACCATGGTTTCCAGCTGACTTTGCACCAACGTTTCACGAGCATGAAACTCTCTACAGAAGACAAGTTGGACAAGGAAGCACCCAGGGACTGCAGGTGTTTGTGAGATCCGGGAAACGTCTTTTTCAGTTACCGCTTGCCTTGCAGCTTTGAAGGTACGACCACCTACCTCACGGAAGAGTGCACCATAAAAGGTGACGGTGAAGGGACAGTCCACGGTCCTCATGGAGATATCCAGATCCATCAGTAGCCGCTTCTGCTCTTGGCTGTTTACCGTGGCCCGGATCCGCTGATCGGAATGCATGGAAAATGGATGGTTACTGCCCTGAGGATGGGTCTGTCAACAAGGCAGGGACCCCAAAGGATCCCCTCCCAAGAACAGTAGGAAAATTCACAGCATAGCTTCCAGCAACAACTGTTCAAATACCTACCCTAAAGGATTACCTATCTGTAACAAATGAAAAGTAAGAAAGACTGTTATTCACTTGATTTACCGAATAACCCCTAGGAGAGAAGCAAACTGATCATCTACTGCGGAGAGTGTGCAAATGTTTGGGAAGACATTTCCAAGTTACAAAACAGTCTGACTTATCATGTGGGTTTAGTGCAAAGAGGCCAGAGTATTCATTGATGTGGGGCTGATTTGGGCTCATACAAGGGAAAAAAAAAAAAAGAGCCGAAATTCCCTCTTTATGAACAGGTAAAAATATTTGGACCCTAAACGGAAACTGCAGAAGAGTTAGTTGATTGAGGAATGGGATGAGGAGGAGTTGAATTGAAATGGAGACACAGTTCATGTCTCTCTCTACTAAGAGAAGAGAGACTAACCACACCAGTAAGCGTGGCCTCACAGGCAACACGACTGTGTCATTAAATGACAATATAGTATCACGAGGCTTTCACATTTTTTGCCTGCAGAGCAGAGAGTCTACAGGAGATGAAACTGGAAAATCTACAAGGTAAGGGAAAGATGTCAGCATTCTCCAAAAAACAAAAGGAATCCAGGTCATCTGACCATCCACATGCCTGACAACCCATCTAGAATTAACACACTGGGCCCGCTCCAAGGTCCTCCCAACCATCTACTCAAGAAATATGCGATGATTCTAAATTTCTTTTTATAGCTCCAAAACTATGCAAATTCGCTCAAGATGACTTTACCCTCCTCTGTTTCCACAAATGGAGGCAATTTTGTCTCTCAGTTTGGGTTTCCTGATTTTCAGGGACAGATTCTTTAAAAGCAACAGAATAAAGCTTAAAAAAAGACTCATGAGACAGAAAACCAAACGCCATGTGCAAGCCTGCATCTGGATTTCGATGTGAAAAACCAACGGGAGAAAAAACAACAATGGCAGCTTTGGAAAGATCAAGGTGATGTTCATTCGGGCCTGGTGGTGGATAACACTGAGGAAGACTGTTGCTCCTTTTACATGTGACGATGTGGCTGGCGGTCGTGGTGGTTGAGTCGCTAAGTCATGTCTGACTCTTGTGACCCCATGGGCTGCAGGCTCCTCTGTCCATGGAATTCTCCAGGCAAGAATATTGGCGTGAGTAGCCATTTCGTTCTCTAGGGGATTTTCCCTACCCAGGGATCAAACCCACGTCTCCTGCATCGCAAGCGCGAGCCACCGGGGAAGCATGATGTGGTGGCTGCATAAAACAATTAAAAAGGGGGGTAGGATTCAGCAGTTCAAAAAGACCCAGTTGCTGCTATTCATACCAGGGAGGCATTTTTGACATAATTGGAGGGGAATATCGTTCGCCACAAATAGGCTTTTCTGTCTCACCCTATAGAGTGAGACCTCATAGTCTTGATTCTGTGAAAGGAGCCCATTTGCAGCTGGGAGGGACAAACATACGGACCAGGACCGGAAAACAGCTGGGGAACGCGATCACTACCTTCACCGCCATGATCTGCTCGCTGGGCACATGCCGCATCTTCTCCACCACCCCGTATGCCCCCCGGCCCAGCTCCACGATGGGCTCCAGGTCATCCGCCTTCACCTCAAAGTTCTGCAGGAGACAAAAGCAAGGGTGCAATAGGAAGTTCAGCTCAGTTCAGCCACTCAGTCGTGTCTGACTCTTTGCGACCCCATGGACCACAGCATACCAGGTTTCCCTGTCCATCACCAACTCCCAGAGTTTACTCAAACTCATGCCCATCGAGTCAGTGATGCCATCCAACCATCTCATCCTCTGTCGTCCTCTTCTCCTCCCACCTTCAGTCTTTCCCAGCATCAGGGTCTTTTCCAATGAGTCAGTTCTTCACATCAGGTGGCCAAAGTATTGGAGCTTCAGCTTTAACATCAGTCCTGCCAATGAACACTCAGGACTGATCACCTTTAGGATGGACTGGCTGGATCTGCTTGCAGTCCCAGGGACTCTCAAGAGTCTTCTCCAGCACCACGGTTCAGAAGCATTCATTCTTTAGCGCTCAGCAATAGGAAAAAAGGAAAGAAACCAGACACAGGCTACCCTGTCCTCCCTCTGGGTCCTCTGAGCAGTCCAGGGTCCTTTCTGGTCCAGAACCTTCTGGTCTGGAAGCTTTGCCAAGCAGCCACTGAAAACAAGAAGTGCCTGGAAGATGTGCAGATGCCCACCGTGGGCCCCCCACTTAGTCCCGGGCAATACAGAGGTCCAGATCCAGCTCAGGCGCCAAATGGTGCAGAGAGCGCTGACCCCACACAGCAGGTCTTCAGCTCCGCCCCTCGATGACCCCTCAGGTCTGCTAGCTGACTCCTGGCGACTAGCTCTAGGCCTGGACTTTACAAAGCGCAGCCCAAAATGAACCATCTCTTCGCCTCAGAGACCTCCCATCAGAACCACAACAGCCCCATCCCAATTTAACATTTCAAATAGCAACTGCTCCACAGACCACTTCTGTTTACATTCAAACGTTATTGACCCAACCCCGACAGCATGTTATGGAAAATTCATTTTTTTCCCACTGGCCAGTCTCAAAGCATACATATAAATGGGTCAAGACGTTAACTGGCAGACACGGCTTTTCTCACCTGATTTCCAATAGAAATGCAAGCTTTGGAGTCTAAATCCCGAGGTGGCCTGCAAAGAGAAAGGAAAAACATGAGATATTTAATCAAATGTGACCTGGCCAAATCCTATGAGACTGGAGAGAGTTCTCCTTAAAAATAAGGTGAAAGCTCATGAGTAAAATAAAGCAGCATAAACAGGTTAATAGTGTGGGAATTGGAACAAAACAGATGTTCTTAGAAATCACAGTCTCTGAACTTCAATTTCTTCTTTATTATGAAGATATTAGTACACTTCCTCGTAGAATAAGAGTAGCTGCTAAAGGAGATGTTCTAAGCAAAATGCTTATTAGCAGAATGACTGGCATACATTCAAAATATAAATATGCATATATATGAACTATATTATATGTAATAACATACATATACATTATATAAAATAATTATATATAATATAATTACTTACACAGGGACTTACTGGAATAGCCTAATTATTCACATAACAATGCACACACACACACACACACACACACACGTCTATAGGCTTCCCAGGTGGCACTAGCGGTAAAGGATCCGCCTGCAATGTCAGAGACCTGGGTTCAGTCCTTGGGTCGGGAAGATCCCTGGAGGAGGGCATGGCAACCCACCCCAGTATTCTTGCCTGGAGAATCCCATGGACAGAGGAGCCGCGTGGGTTACTGTGTATAATTCTACCCCTCCTACTGAAACTAAATAAAACAATAACAAAAATGTGGGAACATAAACACAGATAACACATCAATCTAAGGCCTTAGTGGCAATCCTTCTGAAATGAATGGAAAACACAAACTAAGGTTTTTTCAGATCAGATCAGATCAGTCGCTCAGTCGTGTCCGACGCTTTGCGACCCCATGAACCGCAGCACGCCCGAACTGGGAGGCAGGGATTAAAGACAAACACACACACACACACACACACACACAGAGGCGATGCTTTTATAAATCTTGTGTTTCTAAGCAGAGAATTTTTCTTCAGAAATACCTTCCAGAGGAATTAAATTTTCTGAAAAATCTTATTTCTCACTCTTAAAACCTCCGAAGCTTTTTTTTGCTTTAGTTGTCACAATCTGCTTGTACTTATTAATCGCAACGGAACTTTGAAATAAAGGCAAATATTATTTGAAACATGTGACTAATATAAACAGTGAAAAATCCTTTGCAATTGTTCAGACCCTTCCTTTTGTAAAGAATGAAGCAACAGAAAAGGTCACTAGTTAATTATTCAGGGCTACCTCCAAGGGCATGCCATCCAGCGAGGCTGTTGGGTAAGACCTCTTCCAGAGCTAATATTCTAGCATTCATACAAGGGCTCTGCAAATCACAGTCAGTGCGTGCATGCTAAGTCGCTTCAGTCGGGTCTGACTCTTCGAGACCGTGGACTGTAGCCCGCCAGACTCCTCTGTCCATGGGATTCTCCAGGCAAGAATGCTGGAGTGGGTTGCCATTTCCTCCTCCAGGGGATCTTCCCAACCCAGGGATCGAACCCACGTCTCCCGCGCCTCCTGCATCGCAGGAGGATTCTTTATCACTGAGCCCCCAGGGAAACCCATAAATTACAGTCTGTGACCCAGCAATGGGTGAATTTTACACGTTTAAAGGGCTGTAAAAAGCAAACAAGAAACAATCTTCAGCAGAGGCCACTGTGGCCTGGTAGCCCCAAATATTTACTATCTGGTCTTTGGCACAAAAAGTTTGCTGATTCCAGTTTTATTCTAACCTTGCATTATAACTCCACCTAATAGGAGGGTTTCGTGCCATTTTCCAGATTGAGAAAAATGAAACCCAGAAAAACTCAGCGATATGCTGAACACACAGTCCTCAACAGGGCTGAAAATAAAACTCATGTCATCCGAGTCTCAGCCTTGACCTACGGAGAAGGGGGTACAGACGCTGAAAACTGGGTTAAGTGCTTTCCTTGCATTTCCTATCATTCACACACACACACACACACACACACACACACACACGAGTCATTATTCCCAAATTCCAGATAAAAACCTGTTTGACTGAGACTTAAGCTATCTTGCTCCCAAGTGGTGAAGCTATGATTCAATCCACATCCGACTGAATCCAAGGAACCTGCCCCCCGCCAGACCCCCTCTAGTGTAACTGATCACCAACCCCCACCAGGAGAGCTTCGGGCTCAGCAAGGCAGCCAGAAGCATCAAATGATGGCATGAGGTGGACAGCCTGTCGTGGATTAGTTGACACTGTAACCGGTCCAGGGCACACTCGTCTGTCTGGGGCACTGAGGTTTAAACTGTGGGTGGACATTCTGTGTCATTTATTCAATATTTCAGTCCTCCGGGAAGAGAAGCTAACTTATTACAAAACTCCTAACCCTGTAAGGCCAAAGGTATTCCAGAGGCCACCTGCTATGATTGTTTTCTATAAACAGCCAGCTTTGGTTTATGAAAATAATTGTTTATTTATACTTCTACATGAGTAACGAGTTTACTGGTTACTATTACAATTATTATTTGCCTGGGCTTCCCTGGGGGCTCAGCAGTAAAGAATCCTCTTGCAATGCAGGAGACTTGGGTTCAGTTCCTGGGTTGGGAAGATCCCCCTTCAGGAAAGCATGGCAACCCACCCCAGTATTCCTGCCTGGAGAATTCCAGGAATAGAGGAGCTTGGCGGCCTACAGTTCATGGAGTCACAAAGAGTCGGAAACGACTCAAGCGACTGAGCATGCATGCATTATTTGCCTATAAATAACAATATTTACTTATAATCTAATGATAATATAAATTACCTAACTGGGCCAGAGACCATGCAAGACCCTTTAAATCCAAAGTCTTTTTTAATTTTCACAGCTCTTAGAGGTATTAACTTTACTCTTTTAAAATATTTATTTACCTGTTCTGGGCCTTAGTTGCGGCATGTGGGATCTTCAGCTGTGGCGTGTGGGGTCTAGCTTCCTGACCAGGGATTGAACCTAAAAACTGGGCTAACTGCTTTCCTGCCAACTCCATTGACAACATGGAGTTTTAACCACTGGACCACCAAGGAAGTCCCAGTATTTGCTCTGTTTTAATGTGAAAAATGGACACTGAAACAGGCTAAATAATTCAAGGCCACTCAGTGAGACGGTGACGCTGGAACGCAGACCCACGCATGACGTCCTCTCAACTGCAGAGTAAGCGGCCCCGCCTCTCAGGGGCCATCTGGCTCTGGTCGCCGGGTCTAACAAGGCCAAGAGCACGTACTTGAGGGTCAGGGAGCCCTCAGTCTGTAGGCCAGCTCTCCCATTTATTAAGTGAAATAATAATAATAACAACAACACTGAGAGCCACATTCGTTGAGAAATCTCGCTGGAACACACACGGGGCTGGACACTTAATATGGACCGTGACATCCAATCCCCATAGCAACCACAGCCATGTTTGTTCCTGTTTTTCACAGGGGGAAACTAAGTCTCCTACCCAAGGCTTAGGAGACCTGGGTAACTTGCCTAGGATATCCAACCGAGGACGCTCAGCTCCCAAGTGTAAACCTACGGATTCCAGCACCGAAGTCTGGGTTCTGTGAGGTCAGTTGCTTTGAGAAGGACACCTGACCCCTGGACAGGCCTGCCTTCTCCCTTATAAAGCGAGCAGAAAAACAACTGCCTCTGAGTTTCTCGTGAGGATTAACTGAAAGAATGCTGACCAGCACAGAATCAAGTTAGAATTAGGAATAGTTGCTGCCCATCCGGTGGGGGAGCAGCCCAGAGACCCGAGTCACAGACACGCCAGAATCGGGGACACAGTGAGGCGACCACACGCACGGACCGGAGAAGAACAGGGCTGTGTCCCGGGCTGTTTGTTTGTGTGCAGTCCAGCGAAGGTGGCCGGGTATAAACGGCAAAAATCACCAAGCCAGCCTCACAAAACTGCCAAGGAAAACTCCAAATGCGGAAACCACTTCTTGAGGAGCACCAATTTCAGCCTCAGGATTAATATAATAACCATAACAACATCAACAGTGTATCATAAGCCTCTTCCTGAGCTAACGTGAGACGGTGATGATCGCAGAGGGACCCTGGCTCGACACCATGAAACGGAAGAGTGCAGCCACTGTTTGTCCCAACAGGCGAGGATTAGGCAGCGGAGAATCCACCTTTACTTCTGCAGAGATTTTTATTCATTTTTTTATACCAAATGAGGGTTTATGTTAGTTTCCAGAAATTTACTAAAAAGACAGACTATTAACATAAATTAGAAGAAGGGAAAGACTGCTGCTGCTGCTTCTAAGTTGCTTCAGTCGTGTCCGACTCTGTGAGACCCCAGAGACGGCAGCCCCCCAGGTTCCCCCATCCCTGGGATTCTCCAGGCAAGAACACTGGAGTGGGTTGCCATTGACTAGCAGATGTTAAAGGGAAGAAGAATATAAGATAGCTGGAAGGCTGAAATGAGAATACATCCCAAAGGAAATAATAAAGATAAGAGCAGAAATCAACAAAATTGAAAGCAGGAAAATAAAACAACATTGGCTCTTTTAAAATCAATAAAATAGATAAATCACTAGCAAGACTAACACAGATAAAAAGAGAGAAGACATGAATTATCAGTATCAGTAAAAAAAGAGGCTGTCACAATTTATCTGTCATTAAAAGAATAACAAGGAAATACCATGAGCAGCTTTACTTTCGTAAATTCAACAACTTAGACAAAATAGGCCAATTCCTTGAAAACCACAAACTACCAAAACTTAGCCACAATGAGATAGATCATCTGAATTATCCAATAACTATTAAATCAATTGAATGTGTCATTAAAAAGCTTTGAAAGAAGAAATATACAAGCCCATTTTGTCTCATGGGAGAAATTTTAGCAAACTTTTTTTAATTGCATATATGAAACCATTATTTTGTAATGCTAATATAATATTATATGTAAATTATAGTTCAACATTGTTTTTTAAAGAATTACCACCTATCTTATACAATGTCTACCAGAAAACAGAAGGCTGTGTTCTAATCAACATATTTTATAAGGTCAGTATTATCTTAAATACCAAAATCAGAACATAATGGCACATACACATATATACACACAAACAAACCCACTATAGATCAACACCTCTTATCAACTTCAGGCACAAAAATCTTAAATATTTGCAGAAATTAAATCCAGCAGTGTATAAAAATATAGTATACCAAAACCAAGTGGGATTATTTGAGGTATGCAAAGCGATTCAATATTTTAAAAATCAACCAATGTTGGGACCTCCTTGGTGGTCCTGTGGTCAGGAATCCACCTTGCAATGCGGGGGATATGGGTTTGATCCCTGGTGGGAGAACTAAGACGCCACCTGCCATGAAGCAACTAATGCCGAGGGCCACAACTACAGAGCCTGCGAGCCACACAGAGTCTGCACACGACCAGGGGGGTCGCACACGAGACAATGGAGATCCAAGTGCCCCAACTAACTCTCCACGATGCCAAATACACATGCAGAGCCTGCGAGCCACACGGAGTCTGCACACTACCGGGGGATCCCACACGAGACAATGGAGAACCAAGCGCCCCATATGTGCCGAATACATATGCACATGCTTTTAAACAATCAATCAAAGTAATACATATCGACAGCACGAAGAAGAAAACTCCAAGATCACATCAACTGATGCACAAAAAATCACTCAACAAAATTCAACACACATTCATGATGAAAACTGAATTCTGGCTGAGTACACTTCAACCAGAGAGGAACTTCTTCAACCTCGTAAACCACGTCTATGAGGACTTCACACCGTGCTTAATGGTGGAAGATTAAATGCTTTCTCCCTAAGATGGAAAACAAAGCAAGTCAGCCTGCTCGCAGCAATCTTACTTGATGTAGTATTGAACATTCTCGCCACTAAGATAAGGTAAGAAAACAAAGGTTGAAAAAAAACAGAAGAGAAAGAAATAAAACGGTCTTTTTACAGAAAATATAACTGTCTACCCAGAAAACTGTGAGAAATCTATCAAAAAAGCTCCTGGAACTAATAACTGAGTTTAGAAAGATCACAGGGTATGCAATCAACTCAAAAATCAATTGCAGGGACCTCCTCGGTGGTCCAGTGGCCAAGACTCCACGCGCCCAATGCAGGGGGCCTGGGATTGATTCCTGATCAGGGAACTAGATCCCACACGTCACAACAAACAACCAGCACAACAAATCAATAAAAATATGTTTAAATAATATTAAACATTTTTAAATAAATTGCATTTCTAGAAAAAGTGGAAATCAAAATTTTTAAATGGAATACAATTTTTATTACTTCAAAAAAAAAAGAAACAGGTATAAATCCTAATAAAACTGAATGCAGAGAATCTGTATGATAAAAACTATAAAATACTGATGGAAGAAATAAAAGGGAATCTAAATACTTGGAGAAATCTACCACAGTCATGGATTGGAAGACAGCAAAATAAAAATGCTAATTCTCCCTCAATTGATCTCTTGGTTCAACACAATTCCTACCAAAAATCTCAGTGAGTTTATTTGTAGATATAGACAAGCTGATTCTAAAACTAACAGGAAAGGACAAAAGCCCTAAAATAACCAAAATAGTTTTGAAACAGAAAACAAAGTGAGAGGAATCACTTTTCCCAAAATTAAGGTTTAATCTATAGCTGCAGAAACCACAACAGAGGGAACAGGCAGAGGGCGGCCAGCCAGCTCAGGCACGCAGGTGAGTCCGGCTCTCTGCGACCCCACGGGCCACAGCACTCCAGGCTTCCCTGTCCATCACCAGCTCCCGGAGAGCACCCAAACCCATGTCCACGGAGTCGGTGATGCCATCCAGCCATCTCGTCCTCTGTCACCCCCTTCTCCTCCCGCCTTCACTCTTCCCAGCATCAGGGTCTTTTCCAAATGAGTCAGTTCTTCGCATCAGGCGGCCAAAGTACTGGAGTTTCAGCTTTAGCATCATTCCTTCCAAAGAAATCCCAAGGCTGATCTCCTTCAGAATGGACTGGTTGGATCTCCTTGCAGTCCAAGGGACTCTCAAGAGTCTTCTCCAACACCACAGTTCAAAAGCATCAATTCTTTGGTGCTCAGCTTTCTTTATAGTCCAACTCTCACATCCATACGTGACCACTGAAAAAACCATAGCCTTGTCTAGACAGCAAAGTAATGTCTCTGTTTTTTAATATGCTGTCTATTTAATATACTTTCCTTCCAAGGAGTAAGCGTCTTTTAATTTCATGGCTGCAATCACCATCTGCGGTGATTTTGGAGCCCCCAAAATAAAGTCTGACACTGTTTCTACTGTCTCCCCATCTATTTGCCATGAAGTGATGGGACCAGATGCCATGATCTTAGTTTTCTGAATGTCGAACTTTAAGCCAACATTTTCACTCTCCTCTTTCACTTTCATCAAGAGCCTCTTTAGTTCTTCTTCACTTTCTGCCATAAGGGTGGTGTCATCTGCAAATCTGAGGTTATTGACATTTCTCCCGGCAATCTTGATTTCAGCTTGTGTTTCATCCAGCCCCATGTTTCTCATGATGTACTCTGCATAGAAGTTAATACGCAGGGTGACAATATACAGCCTTGATGTACTCCTTTCCCAATTTGGAATCAGTCTGTTGTTCCATGTCCAGTTCTCACTGGAGGAACAGACCCAGAGATCAATGGAGCAGAACAGAAAACCCAGAAACGGATGCACACAAATATCCCCAATTAATATCTTAAAAATGAGTAAAAACAATTCAGTGGAGCAGGGATAGTCTTTTCAGCAATTGGTGTTGGAGCAAATTTAGCCAGTGAAATCCACTGGGAAAAAAAAATAGAGCCCAACTGAAAACCCCATGACTTGTACAGAAATTAAACTCAAAATGTATCACAGACTTAAATCTAATATGTAAATCTATAAACTTCTAGAAAAGAATAGAGGAGAAAATCTTTAGGACCCAAGCATAGCGAAAGGGTTCTTAGACTTGTCACCAAAAACGTAACTCATATGAGGAAAAACTGATAGACTGGGCTTCATCAACAGAGAGAGATGGAAAGAACCATTACGGCTGGGAGACACTGTAATTGAGTCACACACCTAACAAATGCTTTGCATCGAGGATAGAGGAAGAACCCTCAAAACTCATCATTAAAAACAAATCTGATTGGATAATAGACAAATAAGTGCATAGACGTTTCACTGAAGAAGACACGTGGATGGGAAATAAACACGAAAAGTATTCAGTATCAATAGCCATTAGAGAAATGAAAATTAACACTGCAATGATACATCCCATCTACCAGAATGGTTAAAATGAGAAACAGTTCTGAGGAGAAACTGGGCCATTCGTATGCTTCTGGTAAGAATGTAATTTGGTACAAGCACTCTGGAAAATACTTGGCAATTCTTTCAAAACTAAAAATGGACTTACCATACGACCCATAAGTGCACTGCTGGACATACATCCCAGAGAAACGAAGACTTATTTTTATGCAAGAGCTTACACAGGAATGTTCACAGCACATTTATTTATAACAGCCCCAAACCAGAAACTATTTGTATCTCCTTCAAAGGCTTTCAGAGGCTGAAGGCTTTGACACACTGGTGTATCCACCCCACAGAATAATCTGTGGGTACATGCAGCAACTCGAATGAACCTCAAGGGAATGATGCTGAAAGAAAAAGGCCGGTCTCAGAAAGGACATGCATGATTCCATTTGCACAATAATCAGGAAGCAACAAGATGGAGATGGAGAAGAGAGGAGAGTAAACTCCTACAGACAAATGAGTCCCGTCTGGAGAGCCCGCCCATCAGTCCCACAAAATCAGTGGGCTGCCGTTTCCTCCTCCAGGGGCTCTTTCCAACCCTGGGATTGCACCCGCATCTCCTGCGTCTCCGGCGTTGGCAGACGGATTCTTTACCACTGTGTCACCTGGGAAGCAGGTTTGCAAGGCTTTCACTTGTTGCAACTAAGACCCAACTTAGCCAAATTAATGTATTTTTTTTAATTTAAGTTTCCATTGGAAGGGCTATTATGTTCCCTCTGCTATAATTTTTTTCCTTGGGATTGCCTTTCCTCCCCTGTAGATGCTTTGATGTGGTTCTGCCGCGAGCTGGGCTTGCCTGGTGGCTCAGTGGGTAACAAATCCGCCTTCAATGTGGGAGACCTGGGTTTGATCCCTGGGCTGGGAGGGTCCCCTGGAGAAGGGAATGGCTGCCCACTCCGGTATTCTGGCCTGGAGGATTCCATGGAGTGTATAGTCCACGGGGTCACAAAGAGTCAGACACGACTGAGCGACTTTCACTTGACCTTGCCCCCAGCTAGGCAACACCCTCCCCACAATGCGGAGAGAAAAAGAAAGAGGGAGGCTCCGGGAGTGGGTGTCCCACATCCCAGGGCTTGGGATGTCTCGGGGCCTTGGACCCACGGCTTAGCTCATAAGGTGTGGTCCCGTATATCACGTGTGCCTTCTGTTCGTACGGAATAGGATCTAAGTACAGGATGCTGAGTCCTCACCAAGTATCACCTTTCTACCCAACCCAAAGTTCACAGTGGTGGCTCCCTCAGGGGTTTACTCAGATAAAATGGAAAAGGAAAAAGTCCCCATCCAGTGACCTTTCTGAATTTATTTAAGACCCCATATACCAGGGCTTCCCTGGTGGCACAGTGGTAAAGAATCTGCCTGCCAATGCAGGAGCTGTGGGTTCAATCATCCCTGGGTGGGGAAGATCCCCTGGAGGAGGAAATGGCTGCCTGCTCCAGTATCCTTGCCTGGGAAATCCTGTGCCCAGAGGACCCTATAGTCCACGGGGTCACAAAGAGTCAGACACGACTCAGCGACTGAAGAACAACAACAAGCCATCTGCCAAACACGGCTGAAAAATTTTTAGCCAACTAAATTCAGAGGTATCCATTCCATATAGACTGACCGACTAAGATTGTTTCTGGTCTTAGTAAAAGTCCTTGGCTTCCCCCGGTTCAAAGGGCCCTCCTTTCTAACAAACTCCCTCCCCAGTCAAAGCATTACTCGCCCTTCTGAAAAGGAACTCCCATTCTCTGGAAACCTGTAAAGTACAAGCATTTGGATTAAGAGGGCAATCTTGCCAACTTACGTGGAACTGGTCTGAGGTTGTTCAAATGCTTCTTTGGGAATTTTAAGGCCAGGGTTTCGCTTCTTGCCTACAGGGAAAGATGGAAGGATAATGTTAAGGTCTACAAAAATCACAGCGTGAGAGCAGGCACAGAGATGGCAGGGGAGAAAAGACGGAACTGGGAGCCCAAGTCTCATCCTTGCATTCAGAGCCCCGCTTCCCACCAGGAAGGCTGTGAGTGACGAGACATAGTTGCCAGGTGGGGCAGAACTTCCAAGTGCAGACTGAGGTCGTGGGTGAGGGCTTCCCGGATCCATGAAAGGCCCCTGAAGGACGCCAACTCTCTTTACCCAGGGAGACCTGCCGTCTCTCTCTCTGCTGGGAGTTCGGCATCCCAGCCTCCTTCTTCCTTTCTTGTGCGACAATGGTGGGTGGTGTGGGTCACAGGTCGTCTCCCTTTATTACGTCCATCAGGGCTTCCCTGGTGGCTAGTGGTAAAGAACCCGCCTGCCAGTGCAGGAGACGCAGGTTCCATCCCTGGGTCGGGAAGATCCCCTGGAGGAGGAAACGGCAACCCACTCCAGTACTCGTGCCTGGAGAACCCCATGGACAGAGGAGTCTGGCGGGCTACAGTCCAAGAGGTCACGAGTCAGACACAACTGAGCAACTAGCAAACAATGACAGCAGCTCTCAGCCAAATGCGGTCCCGCCTCTCTGAGTGCTCCGCACTGTCTCACTGGGTCTGTGATGAGCTGACGGAGCAAACCAGGCAGGGAGAACAAAAGTTACCCCCCGCCACTGCTCCACGTTGCCCACTCTCAGCCACCCGCCATCAGCTGGAGAAGGGGAGAGCAATCTTTGTTTACGTTTGCGCTGCTCCAAAAAGGATTAAGGGAACAGAAGGGTTCGTGCACGGAGGCTGTCCCTTCTCTGTGAGCCAGATGGGCACGTAATCGATGTATTCGTTGTCCCTAGGCTGAAACCACAAGAGAGCTTGGCTCCAGCATTTGTTGTTGATGAGTTTACAAGAACAGACTGAGGGATGCCAGCTCAGGATGTGATCGAACCAGTCAGACCTAAAGGAAACCCACCCTGGAGCTTCCCTGGAAGGGCTGGTGCTGAAGCGAAAGTGCCAACACATTGGCCGCCTGATGAAGAGAACTGGGTCCCTGGAAGAGACCCTGATGCTGGGAAAGCTCGAGGGCAGGAGGAAGTGGGCGACAGCGGACAGACGGCTGCATGGCATCACTGACTTGATACACATGAGTGTGAACAAACTGGGAGACAGTGAAGGACAGGGGAGCCCGGCACTCTGCAGACCACGGAGTCAAAAAGAGTCGGGCATGACTGAGCAGCTGAACAACAGCAGGTGATCCGAGCAGCTCGCGTTGTAAGGACCCCAGGTTCCCCCCTAAGGAGCGCCTGTGTCTCTTGGGCTTGGCAGGAAGCCTAGAGCAGAGCTGGACGGAACACGCACAGGTGTGCTTTCCCTCTCACCCCTCCTCTATTTGTCGGGGGCCCTGCAGGGCCAACAAAAGCCCTGATTCAGGCCCTGCACAGAGATGCTGGGGCTGCGTAGAAAGTGAAGAAATCAAATCCCGATTTCCTCCTTGCAGGAGAACACCATCTGCAGACTTCAAGGACCGCTCACCATTAGACAGCCTCCGCGATGGCCTGGCCAGAATCAGAATCCAGGTCCCCAAGCACCCACGTGGCAGCTTTCCCTCCGTTCCCCAGTGGATGCAGTGTAGAGGGGACCAGAGAGAATGAAGAGGGGAAGTATGGGATTCTGGGTCTGTAAGACCAGCTTACACCTGGTTTCTCCACGCGCAAAGAGACCTCCAGGGTCACTTGTTATCCAATCCTTATTATCCTCAGCTATAATATGGTGTATTAATAGTAATGTCAATACCTACCTTACCAGACTGATGTGAGAACCATGGGATAACATGAGGAAGAGCAATGAAATAATAATAATTATAATCACTTCAAGAAACAATCTGCACAGTCTCATTAAAGAAAGGAAGTCATTGCAGAAACTCTGGAACAGAACTGGCTGTATTAGGGGACCCAAAGCAAGTGCTCTGTGACAACCTAGAGGGTTGGGAGGGGGAGGGAGGCAGGACGGGGGTTCAAGAAGGAGGGGACGTGTGTGTGCCTGCGGCTGATTCATGGTGCTGTACGGCAGAAACCAACGCTATATTGTAAAGCGATTATCCTCTAATTAAAAATAAAGATTTTAAAAAAGAACTGCCTGTGTTATCTCATAGCCCAATATATGGAGACCTTTCTTTCTGTGCCACCAAAATCCAAAACCCAGATTAACTGCCAAAGTGCATAAAGCCAGCAGGTAGCATGCTCGATGGCAGTCAACACAGAGAGAGCCTCTCTTACCGGAGAATAGTTGCTTTACAGCGCTGTGCCGGTTTGTGCTGTTCAGCAAAGTGAATCAGCTTTATGTTTACACATATCCTCTCTTCTCTGGACCTTCTCTCCATTTAGGTCACCACGGAGCAGCGAGTAGAGGCCCGTGTGCCACAGAGCAGGTTCTCACTAACTACCTGTTTTACACATAGAATCAGCAGCCTATATGTCAGTCCCAATCTCCCAATTCACCCACCCCTGCCTACGAATGTCTGTGTCTCTATCTCTTCTTTGCAAATAAGACCATCTCTCCCGTCTTTTCCTAGACTCCACATGTACACGTTAAGACACAATATTTGCCGGAGAAAAAGCCATCCAGAGCCACCTTCATTGCAACAGGTCGTCTCAATTCTCTCCTCACTGAGATTTCCCTACGTGTGTTTTTAAGAATTTGAACCTCACCGTTTACTTTCCTATCCCTGAAGCGCCTGTGGCCATTTAGGACCCGTCACTGAGTTAGTTCCTGACAACGCGCAGAGCTGTAGTGTATACAGAAGGATGCTAAGGCTGGATCTGAGAATCCAAACAGATAAATGGCTTGATTCCAGCAATTCCCATCCATGGGCCTCAGCTAAACTCACGGCAAAGGCTATTTTTCCCGAGATACTCTAGGGAGGTATGAACAAATGTGGCTTGTCTGGATCACGACATACAGATTCCAATACAGGTGACCGATCCCAACTGATTCAGCCCTGTAGCTCTCCCAGATAAAACAGAATGATACTAAAGTAGATCTTGCCTGTCAAAAAGCCTCTCCAGATGTCTTTTGAGCAAGCAACATTACTCTCCTCTTCATTCCTAACTCAGTTCCTCTTTGTTTCTAACTCACCTCTTCCTAGATAGACGTCAAGAAAGATAACTATTTATGGAGAAAAACACCTTTGGAAAACTTTAACATACCAATAAATTATTACATCACAGCAATGAATGATTAGTTAGTTCCTTAACAGCAATTGACTCAAACTAAAACCCACCATATCATCATATGAAGAAACAGCAAAAGAAAGAGGGAAAAACAAACAAACAAACAAAAAAAAAAAAAAAACACTTTTGGCACAAAGACTAAAGAAAGAGATGGCCAAAACTACAGTCTTCTCAATATAGGAAAAGAAGACCACCCCCCCACCACCACCCCAGGTTCTCCTCAGACAAAAACTAGAAAATGCATTCCAAAATGCTTTTGGACAAACAAAACCTGGTTGAATTACACCATCAGAAAACACCCTGCCTTCGTGTTTTAAAAGTAGATCAAAGAAAAGAAAACTCACAAAGGCACACGCCAACACTCCATAATTCACTTACCTGCCCATCGCTGGAAGAGCGATCCAGTCACAGAGCAGCAGACGTGACTCTGATGCGGTTTTCAAGGCTGCAAAAAGCAGGAGCCGCAGAAAACCCCACAGCAGGCATTTTCACTCAGCTCCCGAGACCACACTTGAGCGAGAGAGACGGAGCTGCAGAGGCCCCACCCTCCTCTAGCTCCCGTTGCCCTAAACCTCTGCAAGTTCATTGTTTCCGAGAAGCTCCGACTTCAGCAAGGGAGGGAGACGTGTGTCCGTTTGGACGACCAAGGTGTGACGTTAACCATCAGCCAGATTGGGAGGGATAAATCGACAAAGTGACCCCGGAGAGCCCAGCACTCGGCTGTCTTTCTATAAATGCCTCTTTCATTTCTTAGAAGAAAGGGACATATATGCAGTCCGCTTCCAGCTGCGTTTACTTCAAAGCAATCCGCTCCCCTTCGCAAGGCTGCCAACCAAGCTGACTCTAGCATTTAACATTGTGCTTTGTTGAAACTTAACCAGAGGGAGCAAAGTGAATAATAAAACGAGGTGACTGACTGTGATAAATGGCCTTTTTGCTTGATATTCAAAAGCAGAAATGAAAGCTAGCTCAGAAAAGAGGCTCCAGGTTTTGTCACACGCTGGTAACCAGCCTTCTCTGAAGACCAGAATTCTGTTTGTTTCTGCAGATCTCAACCAGCTGCGTCCTCTGAACTGGTTCAGTCTGCAGAGGGTAAAAAAAATCTCCTTGGCCTGATGGAGCAAACATATGTGGCCCCATCTTACATCAGCCAGTGGCCCGCCCACGCCCGTCTTCTCAGAAAATATTGTAGTCCCACTACACACATATTATTTGTAGAATTCATCTTAAACCAAAGCTGGGTCCTGATGATCACAGCCCAGAGCAAAATGGCATTGGGAGAGAATTGGGAAAAAAAGGAATAAAAAAATCTTGCCAATACTTAGAAAACATTTACTAAGCCACAGACATATTCACCAGCTCTGACCGTACTGCAGGAAGCGGTACACAGACCTCTTGCTCAGCACCGGCTCGGTAAAGCTGGGCACAAAGGGCTCCTCTCATGAGCCTTATGACACAGAACAGAAGATCCTGCTGCAGGGCCAACCCCAACAGCAGGAGGATGGTGTGGGGTCAACGGAAGGGGCACCGTGAGGCCAGCCTGGCCGGGGTGAGGGGGCTTGGTGGGGCGTGATTGCGGGGGTTTACCATCACTGACCCAGCCTCATAGAAGGGCGGCTTTGCGCCCTGCGCCAAATGTAGTTTAAAAATCTGTTTCCCAACGTGAATGGGATTTGCAGCCAACGAACTGGCAACCTGAAGGCCTTGGCTGCCCTCACCTTCATACTTGTAGATGAGGCTTGAGTTCCAAGGGCAGCTGGCGCTGAAACCAGCGGAGAAGTGTCACTGAATGTCATTAAATCGCAATGATTGGATGCAAAGCTGCTCACAGAGCAGGGCAGAGAGAAGGGAGTGCAGGGAGAAAGCCGGCCCTAGGATGGTGATCCAAAGGGGACACAGAAAGCCCCCTCCCACCCCCATCCCACCCACCCCTGAGGCTCCAACCAGGATGCCAAGTGTCTCCGGAATTACATAAAACGGAGACATGGAGAGCTGCACAGCCCACTGTAAACACGCAGCCGTTTTTCTTTCAAGCAGGCGGCTGACGTCCTAAAACCCCGTCTTTACCTGCCCTTGTGCTCAGGACACCCCAGCCCTCTTACCGACGGAACACAATCTGCTAAAAATCAACGCCCTCATCACACGACCCCCACCCAGATCTGCCCAGACCCCGGCACCTTAGGAAGCACTGCCCACACTGCCGGCTCCCACATGCTGGCCTCCCAACACAACTCAGTGCAACTTTCTGAATGTCTACTATTTTCATTTAAAATGCCCAGTCTGTCCACGACCGTTTTCGTTTATTATGTTCCTCACACCTTTGCTGACAATCTCGAATCATTTACTTCTGCATTGATGGATTCATTTCTGAATCTGTGCATTATTAATTTTCTTATCCACCTCCCCATAAATGTCCCATTATGACAGCAATTTTGTGCAGTACTTTCACAGCGTCTACATTTGTGAACAGAACATTCATTGTTCTTTTCTCAACTGTTTTGAACTTTAGTGCAGAGGCCTTCAATTTTTTTCTTTGAAGAAGTACACACGAAAAATGCTGAGCTACTATGATGTACATCTGAAGCTAATACAATATTGTATATCAACTATAATTATTTTTCATACAGCAAATTCCCGTTGGTGATCTATTTTAAATATGGTAATGTAAGTTTCCGTGTTATTCTTTCTATACATCTCACCCTCTCTTCCCCTCTCCCCACGTCCATAAGTCTATTGTCTGTGTCTGTTTCTCCATTTCTACCCTGTAAATAAATAATTCTTCTTAAAAATAATTTTTTAAGCTTTTTATTTTATGTGAAAGTGTAGCTAATTAGCCACCAGACTTCCCTGGTGGCTCAGAGGGTAAAGCGTCTGTCTACAATGCGGGAGACCCAGGTTCGATGCCTGGGTCGGGAAAATCCCCTGGAGAAGGAAATGGCAATCCGCTCCAGTACTGTTGCCTGGAAAATCCCATGGACAGAGGAGCCTGGTAGGCTACAGTCCATGGGGTTGCAAAGAGTCGGACACGACTGAGCGACCTCACCTCCACTTTCGTAGCCAGTTAACAATGTTGTGAGTCTCAGGTGGAGGTTGAAGGCTCAGTCATACAGACAGACGTGTAAATAGCACAGAATGGAATAGAAAGAATACAACCTTGAGCATAAGTGAGACTTCGTTTTAAATCTGAACTGGACCACTTAACACTGGGACCTTCAGGATGTTTCTCTTTTTTTCTAAATATTTGTTACTTTTATTTACTAAATTCGCTGCACGGGGTCTTAGTTGGGGAACATGGGATCTTAGATCTTTGTTGCACCAAGCGAACGCTTAGTGAAGGGCATGTGGGTTCTAGTTCCCAGACCAGGGATCGAACCCGGCCTCCCTGCACCGGGAGCTGAGTCTTTGCCGCTGGACCACCAAGGAAGTCTCCCTGAGGATGCTTCTGAAACTCACTTTCCACACCTACAACTGGAGATGCCAACTCTGACGGCCAAGAGATTCAGCTGGTACAACTGATGTGAAGAAGTCCAGCACATAACAGGTGTTCACTAGACAGAAGGGTCTTGTCTCCCTTTCATATCTGTGCTTCATTTTGATATGTGGCAAAACCAATACAATATTGTAAAGTTAAATAAAATAAAATAAATAAAAATTTAAAAAAAATAAGAACGAGGCAGAATGTCCCCTCTATGGGCAGCTTGTCTTGTCTTTCTTTCACTGATTGACTGAATCTACCTGCCCACCCATCTCTTCCACTCGAACGTGAGCTCTTCAAAGCCAGACCCCATTCCTTGCCCATGAACAGAGTAAGCAATAGACCCAAGAAATGAAGCAGAGACCACAGCATCTTGGCTCATAAATAAGCTGTTTAAACTCTGCAGAAGCAAAACAATGGGTTCTGGTCATCTCCTGGATAAAAGGTGGAGAAGATCAGGAGTTAAGGTGTAGTTGTAATACTAGGAGCAACCTGGCTTTTCCCCATCTAGATAAAATTAAGTAAAAGAGAAGTCAGGCCAGTTGGGGTGGGAGGTGGAAGAAGGCGGAGGAGCTCCACATCAGATGTGCTAAGGAGAAATTAAAAGACGTCTGCTCCTTCGCGGGGCGGGGGGGGGGGGGGGGGGTGGGGGGGGGTTGGCTATGACAAACCTAGGCAGCATATTAAAAAGCAGAGACATCACTGTGCCAACAAAGGTCCATGTAACCAGAGCTATGTGTTTATCCAGCAGTCTTATACGGATGTGAGAGTTGGACCATAAAGAAGGCTGAGCTCTGAAGAATATCATGATGCTTTTGAATTGTGGTGTTGGAGAAGACTTTTGAGATAAACTTCAATAGCAAGGAGATCAAACCAGTCCATCCTAAAGGAAACTCTGAATATTCATTGGAAGGACTGATACTGAAGCTGAACCTCCAACACTTTGACCACCTGATGCAAAGAGAGGACTCATTGGAAAAGACCCTGATGCTGGGAAAGATTGAGGGCAGGAGAAGCGGGTGACAGAGGATGAGAAGGTTGGATGGCATCACCGACTCGGTGGTCATGGATTGAGCAACTCTGAGAGATAGTGGAGGACAGGGAAGCCTGGCTGGCTGCAGTCCATGGAGTCGAAAAGAGTCAGACACAACTGAGCAACTGAACAGCAACAACAACAGAGGATACTCTGAAGGGCACGCGGCAGGCTTCAGACAGGTACCCGGGGCTTCAGACAGGTACCCGGAGCTTCAGAGCGGACAGGCGGGGGCTGGGCAGGGAGGGAAGCCCTGGGAGTGGCAAAGGGAGAAACAGAAAAGTCGACTGAGACCAGCGAGGAAACAGAAGGGAACAGGCATGGAAGGCAGCCAGGGCAAGAACAGTTCGAGAGAAGGAGGACTGAAGAACCTCTGGCCGCGTCCCAGGAGGAAAGCCAGAGTGGATGGAGCACGGCCGTCCGCTTATTCAGGAAAGGTCCTCGTTCAGAGCGTGAAGGACTCAGAAGGGCTTCCTTTCAGCTCCAGTCTCGTGACTGAAGCTTTTCTTTTGCAGACCTGGTGGAGCTGAGGTATGCGCTTTGTCACGCTAACCATTTGGTGCTGACTCTGTGCTCTTGAAAGAACCTAAAGGGACATGGCGGCCAAGCACCTCCCCGCTTGTGGTCTGGGGCCCCGGGACGGCAGGCGTGGGGGCGAGGGGTTCGGCGGGGAACCCCCACAGCTGTGCCCATCTCCTTCCTCATTCACACGCTGCTTCATTCATGAGGCTCAGCAAAAGGAAGTGCAGTTACAGGGTGTGAAAAATACCACGTTACGATAAAAACAAGGCAGCAATGTGTCTCATCTTTTCAAAATGCATACTCCGTCCCGGCTAGGTTTAAACATCTCACGTATATTTTAGAGAGAAATACTGAAACATCTCTAAGTGAAATAACACGACTCTAAGACAAACTTCCCGGGTGTGTGCTCATGGTAAAGATTTCACCTGCCAAAGCAGGAGACTTAGGAGACGTGGGTCCCCTGGAGAAGGGCACGGCAACCCACTCAGTATTCTTGCCCGGAGAAGTCCATGGACAGAGGAGCCTGGCAGGCAACAGTCCATGGAGTCACAAAGAGGCAGACACAACTTAGCGACTGAGCACGCAAGATAAGCTTCAAAATAGTATGTGAGTGGGGTGGGGTTTCCTATAGATCAAATGGCTGGTAATTGCCAAAGCTGAGTGATGACTATACAGTGGTTCATTGTCTGTCTATCTTTGACTATGATCGAAACTTTCCAAAATAGAAAGATTTTCTTGAATAGCTACTGAATCACAGAAAATTATCTTTTAATAGTTGAAAAAGAGGAACAGAAAGAAGAGGCAAAGAGTGGATTCTTTATCCCAGAGCCTCTGGAGGGAGCCTGACACCTCTTTTCCGTGGGGTCACTAAAGAGTCAGACAGGACTAAATCACAAGAACAGACTTGCTTGACTCAGGGTTGGGACAAACCTTCAATTCGTAAAACTTGCAGTATCTGCAAAGTGCAGTAAAGCGAAGCCCAATAAACACGGTTTGCCTGTACCAGAAACGGATGCTGAGTTTCACTAATGTCTTTTCAGTATTTACTGAAATAATCTACTGTCCTTCCTGCTATATACCCAAGCCGCCGAAATGCTAATAAATGCATTTCTTGCTTCTTCCCTTTCTGCTTTCTTTCTTTCACCACCTCATTTTCACTCTATTTCCTTCTTAACTGCTTCTGCCGCGGGCCTTCCTGAGGAACCTGTGTGTCTGCATCGCGTGAGGCAGTAGAAAGGAGCCTGCTAATCCTGGGATTCAGGTAACATCGACAAGGTCTCAACTTGACAAGGCAAGTGAAAAAAACAAAGTTAAGGAATTCAAGGCCAACAGGAAGAAACAGGTAGTCGACTCTAGATGGTCCTCGGGGGAGCGGGGGCGCGCCCATCTCTGGAACAAAGGAGATGATGCTGACTTCCTTTCGTTTCTTTCTAACTCGATGCCAAGGAAGAAATACACCCCTTCCCCAGGCCTGTGGCACATTCTGAAATTCTTCACGTCCCGTGAAGCCAGCAAGAAACAAGAAGGTGAAGAAGCCAGGGCCAAAACAATCTCAGAAAATACAGCAAGATTCCGCAGCTTGACACTCCAGCCCTCCAGCCTGAACAGACTCAGGAAGATCCTCTGGCCCACGGCTGCTTCTGCAATATCTCTCACCTTCCTCTCCAGGGAGGCTGGACATTTTTGAGTTATGTTTTACAAACCACAGCCTGGCGAGACACCTTCTGTTCTGCGGCATCCTTTGCTGGCTTAGTGCATCTTCCACTGGTGATATTTTTCTGATTAGAGGTTCAGGATGGTTGATTAAAAAATAAAGAATATGACAAAGCTTCAAGAAAACCACAAAATTTAAATGTGAGGTTTTTCTGAAAAGAGAAAGCAAACAACTTGTTTTCATGCACATCTACTCAGGTTTCATTGCTATTTCAGATCCTCCTGGAACCCTTGAGGGAAAATTCCACAGTTCTACAGAAGGACTCAGGCGCTTATCTCACCTCTATTAACAAATATTGCTTCGGGTGGGGCCAAAACTCAGGGTGTCAAAGAAGTGGAGTTCTCTAGTCTTGGTAACATGTCTAGAAATTGTTCCAGGCAGTCACCTTGAAACAGGTAAATCAGTTCTTCTCTAACACTAATAACAAAAAAGAAAAAAAAAAGTACAGCTGACCCCTAAATAAAGGGCTTCCCTGGTGGCGCTAGCAGTAAGAACCCACTTGCCAACGCAGGAGACATAGACGTGGGTTCGATCCCTGGGTCAGGAAGAGCCCCTGGAGAAGGAATTGGCAACCCACTCCACTATTCTTGCCTGGAGAATCCTGCGGACAGAGGAGCCATGACTTAGCGTTCCCGCACATGGACCCCTAAATAACACTGGTTTGAATGTCACAGATCCACCTATAAGCAGATTTTTTTCCCCAATAAGTATGGTGTCTGTATTTTCATTTTATAGTTCTTTAATTGTGGTGGAAAGCTTGTGCTCAGAGTTCACAATACATGGAATCCAAAGAACTAGGGTTTGAGTTTTGATTTTGTCCAAACTGCTTGCACTTCCTGCCCGGGGTTAGTCATTTATCAACTCCTGCATTTATCAATCCCTTTGTTTTTGAGGCAGAGACAGCAGTCTGCAGATTTCTGACTGTGTGGAGGGGGCGGGTGGGATGGGGGTCAGTGTCCAACCCCTGCGTTGTTCAAGGGCAACAAATTCTCTGGTGGGCTTCCCTGGTGATCCCGTGTAAGAATCAGCCTGCCGATGCAAGGGACGTGGGTCGAGTAGATCCCAGGAAGATCCCACGTGCTGCGGAGCCACTCAGCAGCTGTACCATCTCTCTTGAGCCCATGAGCCAGTACTCTGCAACAGAGGTCACTGCCACAAGAAGCCCTCACACTGCAGCTAGAGAGGAGCCCTCGCAGGCCACAAGGGGAGAAAGTCCTCAAGCAGCAGAGAAGACCCAGCACAGTGTTAACTGATTACTTTTTAAAATTCCCTGTTGCGCCCACAGGACGATCCACCTGCCTATCCGTGTGCGTGCTCAGTTGTGTCCGACTCCTTGCAGCTCCATGAGCTGTGGCCCGCCAGGCTCCTCTGTCCATGGGATTTCCCAGGCAAGAATACTGGAATGGATGGCCATTTCCTTCTCCAGGGGATCTTCCCAACCCAGGGATGGAACCCGCATCTTCTGGCAGGATTTTTTTTACCACTGAGCTATCAGGGAAGTTATGTGATCAGAAACGGGAGAGAAAGATATAAATTTAAATTTTGCCCCATGACATCTTATACACAGCTAACTACACAATTTCTCCAAATTGGTTTTAATGGCTGACCAAAAATTCGAGATGATTTATAATGATCCCTGGAAATACTAATAAGATTTTCTTGAATTCGCAAGTCTGTATTGGGTTGATTTCAATTGCATATAATAGATGGTGGTTCTCACAGGTTTTTATCATTGAGGAGCAGGGTGACGACCTGAGCGCAGTGCCCACTAGCATCTATACGTAATTAGGCTGGTTAAATCGGAAAACAACTCAATCTGGTGCTGAAAAGAAAAGGACCTCATGGGAAGGGACCAAGCCATCGTGCTCATCAGCTGCAAGATCTTGAGAAGTTATTAATTTAAGCCCCAACTTTAAAATGAGAATACCAATATCTATCAACAGCTCGGTGGGACTGAACAGCAAACGCAGGCAGGACCACTGAATAAATGCGTGTTGAATAAAAAAATAATGAAAGTTGCCAGCTCAGGTATACTGCTATTTGGGACAAGTGCTTTCTTTGTTGTTGTTTTAATGTATTTACTGACATATAGTTGATTTGGGCTTTCCAGGGTGGGTGGCGTCAGTGGTAAAGAACTCGTCTACCAACGCTGGAGACATAAGAGATGCAGATTTGATCCCTGGGTCGGGAAGATGCTCTGGAGGAGGGCACAGCAACCCACTCCAGTATTCTTGCCTGGAGAATCCCATGAACAGAGGAGCCTGGCGGGCTGCAGTCCATGGGGTCGCAAAGAGTCAGACACGACTGAAGCAACTTAGCATGCATGCATAGTTGATTTACAGCGTTGTCGGTCTCTGCTATCCGGCAGAGCGATTCCGTTACACACACACATACATTCTTTTTCACATTCTGTTCCATTATGGTTTATCACAGGACACTGAATACAGTTCCCTGGGCTCTATGGTAAGACCTTGTTCTTTATTCATCCTGCATATAACAGCTTGCATCAGCTGCTGCTGCTGCTGCTTCTGCTAAGTCGCTTCAGTCGTGTCCAACCCTGTGCGACCCCACAGACGGCAGCCCACCAGGCTCCCCCGTCCCTGGGATTCTCCAGGCAAGAACACTGGAGTGGGTTGCCATTTCCTCCTCCAATGCATGAAAGTGAAAAGTGAAAGTGAAGTCGCTCAGTCGTATCTGACTCTTAGTGACCGCATGGACTGCAGCCTACCAGGCTCCTCTGTCCATGGGATTTTCCAGGCAAGAGTACTGGAGTGGGCTGCCATTGCCTTCTCCGTTGCATCAGCTAATAAACACCAAATTCCCCGTCCCTCCCGCCGCCGCTGCCTGGCCCCTTGACAACCACAGGTCTGCTCTCTGTCTGTGAGTCTCTTTGTGTTTCACAGCTGAGCTCCTTTGTGTCAAAGTTTAGATTCCACACGGAAGTAATCACACACGGTATCTGCCTTTCTCTTTCCGGCTGACTTCGCTGAGTATGATCATCTCCAGGTCCACCCATGTGGCAGGCAGGTGCTTTCTTATTAACAGGTAGAACTCGTGAGAATAACGTACACACAACTACCAGTTGTTGAGAATGCAGAGCATGCAAGGCATAGTTAGTGATCACTACAGCTCCACAGGGTTAGCTCCACCTCCTCCAGCACAACAGCCTTGTCCAGACAGATGAACAGATCAGTCAGCTTTCCCACAGAACACAACTGTATCTCATCCTTGGACCATGATTACCCTCAGTGCTCGGTCGCTCAGGCGTGCTCGGTCGCTCAGGCATCCCCGGCTCTTCGCAACCCCAGCAGTGGCAGGCAGATTCTTTATGACTGAGCCCCTGGGAAGCCCTGATTACTCTTCACCCCCTGATTTGTAGAAGGATTCCTGCTGGAATGTTTCAGGACAATACATAAAATCAATGCAAAGGAAGAACTCCTGGGTTAAATTCCCTGTACACACTTTCTACTTGTATGTCAAACTTCCCTATGTCCAGGCTAGAAAGCTGTTTATAGGAAGTAACGTGAAGCGACCTAGTTCTATTCGGAGAGCCAGATTCCACTGAAAAGCTATACTGCCATGGACTGTGCCTAAGGTCTTCTAACCTTTCTGGACTTTAGTTCCCCTGATGCTAAAATGGAAAACATTCTGTCTGTAAACTAGGTACTTATCTCCTTAAATGGTCCTCTGGTACGTGACAGGACTGCTACACATGTTTTATTGTTGCTGTTGTTTACTCGCTAAGTCGTGTCGGACTCTTTGCGACCACCATGGAGCCTTGCGATGCCGGGCTCCTCTGTCCACGAGATTCTCCAGGCAGGAACACTGGAGGGGGCTGCCAGGCTCTCCTCCAGGGGATCTTCCCAACCCAGGGATCCAGTCCGCGTCTCCTGCACTGGCAGGTGGGTTCTTTACCACTGAGCCACTGGGGATCATCAGCTTTATAGATAATATCATAAAGTTTCTACTATGAGAGAGCTTGGCCGTGTGTTTACAAACTAACACCCTTCCCCTAAGGGGACTTCTGTTGAAATTGATAAGCCTATTCCGTTCCCATAAATTGCTTTTAGCAAAGGGGCCGACTCATTGGAAAAGACCCTGATGCATGAAAGATTGAGGGCAGGAGGAGAAGGGGACGACAGAGGATGAGACGGTTGGATGGTATCACCCACTCAGTGGACATGAGTTTGAGTAAACTCCGGGAGTTAGGGAAGGACAGGGAGGCCAGGCGTGCTGCAGTCCATGGGGGTGCAGAGAGCTGGACGGGACTGAGCGACTGAACGACGGGAGTGTATGTCAGTGACTACTTCAGAGGCGTGACTGCGGCTTCTGTTTGCATAACACCGTGTCTTAGGGATACGTGTGTGTGTGTGTGTATGTGTGTGTGTGCAGTGATGGCTCCTCTCAATACCACAGAAGGGGACTCCTACTCCACCAGCAAATTCCTTGATCCCCACATCCTGACAGGAATCTCAGCCTCATGCTTCTCACTTCCTGTCAGAGGACTCACCAGTCTCAGGCTAAACTAAACACTCACAGTCACTGAGCCTCTTAAATCAGCCGGAAACCTTAATATTCAAAATAAAATAAATGCTGATTCCTAAGATGTCCATGTTCACTCTTGCCGTTTCTGCTTGACCACGTCCAATTTACCTTGATTCTCACTCAGAATTGTTCTAGGAATGATATGTTCTAGACCTAATTTTAGCACAGTGTTCTTAAGTTTAAAACCTCAGGCTGTTTATCAAAATACACATTAATAAAATTATGAAAAGACACCGACTTTCCAAAAAAAAAAAAAAAAGTGACTGTGGGGGTAAAATAAGAACACAGTATATTATGAAATAAACCAGGATCTAAGGAAAGTTTGGGGGTTTTTTGGGTACATTTGTTACTACTTTCCAAAAAATGATGGGAAATTTGGGCAACAGTCCAGCCAAGAAAAGAAGTCAGTGGGGGACAGAGACCAGAGAAACGCCCAGCAATGGTGGGTGCAATCCCCGTGGATGTGATGGATCAACAGCTCAGAGGAGAGAGTTTAGACTCGGAGAAAGGTGTGGAGGGTCCCTCTCCAAGACAAGAAGAAAGGACATTAAGAGTGACAACAGAAAGAAAATTCAGTGTGAAAGGAAGTATTGACATATAACAGGGTGTTCTGCCAAGATTTCCCATGGGGTCCAGGAAATACGAGGCCAAGAAGCATTAGAAGCAGCCACAGTCGGTCAGCAGAGGAGCTCTTGTAGTTTCAAACGAAATTTTACCAAGGAGACTTGCAGAACATGAGCTCCTGAGGAAGTAGCTAATATTCTATGAAAATTCCAACAAGCAGCTCAAGTATGTACCATTGCAAAGTAGGCAGGTGCAGCCTAAACTCTATTTTCCTTAGAAACTTTTCCATTCCAAAGCTGCTCATCACAAAACCTGGCAACAAAAGCCAGAAGTGGTTCCCAGCTCAAGGACCGTCCGTGAGTCCCCAGGGTCTCACGTGAGCACACGATATGTTTTACTCTTCAGTGAATTTTAGAAAGTTTGTTACTCAAGAGTTGGAATTCTTCATCTCCAGAGCTGCAAACCTCAAGGTCCACGGTAGATCCGGACATTACTTCTGCTCTTCGATCTTTATTACAGCAGTTTTATTGAGATATAATTCACATAACATAGTTCCTTATTTAAAATGCATAATTCAATGGCTCTTTGCACATTCAGAACTGTACAACTGTCACCACAATCAACTCTACAAGATGTTCATCACCCACAAAAGAAACATCTCGCCTCTTAGTAGTCACTCTTCATTTTTCTCCTTCTGATCATGTTGTTGTTGATATTTAGTTACTCAGTCGTGTCCAACTCTTTGCGATCCCACCGACTGTAGCCCTCCAGGCTCCTCCATCCGTGAGATTCTCCAGGCAAGAATACTGGAGTGGGTTGATACTTCCTTCTCCAGGAGATCTTCCTGACCCAGGGATCAAACTCACATCTCCTGCATTGGCAGGCGGATTCTTTACCACTGAGCCGTGAGGGGTAACCACTAACCTACATCCTGTCTGTAGATTAGCCGATTCTTGACGCTTCATGTAAATGAAATGTTTTCAGTGAAGCATCGTTTTAAAGGCTCATCCACAATGTAGCATGTACCAGTACTTCTTCCTCTCTGTGACCTAATCATATTTTCTCATACAGACATGACACATTTTATTTCTTCATCTACCAGTTGACATTTAGATTTTCCCACTTTCTAGCTATTATGAACAATGCTGCCTATGGACATTCATGAACATGGTTGGATGCAGATGTAAATTTTCAAACATAACCTTTAATTTTTTATTTGAAAGTGCCAAACTTTCAAACTTTGAAACTGCCAAAGCAGCTAAGCCATTTTACATTTTCATCAGCAATGAATGAATGTCCCCATCCCCTGCATTCCTTGCCAACACTTATTGTCTATGTTTTTGATAATAGTCATCTTAGTGGGGAGAAGGCAATGGCATCCCACTCCAGTCCTCTTGCCTGGAAAATCCCATGGACGGAGGAGCCTGGTAGGCTGCAGTCCATGGGAGTCTCGAAGAGTCGGACATGACTGAGCACTTTCCCTTTCACTTTTCACTTTCATGCATTGGAGAAGGAAATGGCAACCCACTCCAGCGTTCTTGCCTGGAGAATCCCAGGGACGGGGGAGCCTGGTGGCTACCGTCTGTGGGGTCACACAGAGTCAGACACGACTGAAGTGACTTAGCAGCAGCAGCAGCAGCAAGCGGTTATATACTGTCTCCTTTTAAACATCATTGAAAAAGTATGCTTTAACTTTTTTTGAATGATCGCAGTGCTATAAATGGGCTTCCCAAGTGGTGCTAGTGGTAAGGAACCCGCCTACCAATGCAGAGACGTAAGAGATGCCGGTTCAACCCCTTAGTCAGGAAGATCCCCTGGAGGAGGGCATGGCAACCCACTCCAGTATTCTTGCCTGGAGAATCCCATGGACAGAGGAGCCTGGCGGGCTACTGTGGATGGGGTCACACAGAGTCGGACACGACTGAAACGACTCAGCAGCAGCAGCAGCAGCAGCATCTTAGCGGATATAAAGTGGTATCTCAATGTGGTTTGCAGTTCTCTGACAATAACATTGAGCATAATTCATGTATTTATTGACCATTTATATATCTTCTTGGGGAAATGTCTGTTCAAATTCTTTATTGTTTTTTAATTGGGTTATTTGTCTTTTTATTATTAAGCTATAGAAGTTCTTTCTAGAACAAGTCTCTAGTCAGATATATAGTTTATAAATATTTTCTCTCATGCCATGGGTTATCTTTTTACTTTCCTGACAGTGTCTTTTGCCATAAAAAGCTTTTAATTTTGATGAAGCCCCGCGTGTGGGTTTGTTGTCATATCTAAGATAACACTTCAAGATCATGAAGATTTAAACCTATATGTTATTCTAAGGGCTTCACAGTTTTAGTTCTTACATTTAGGTCTTTGATTCACTTTGAAGCAATTTTAGTATGTGGTGTAAGGTGGGGCTTAAATTCACTCTTTTGCATGTGGAAAGGAGATCAAACCAGTCACTCCTAAAGGAAATCAACTCTGAATACTCATTGAAAGGACTGATGCTGAAGCTGACGCTCCAATACTTTGGCCACCTGATTCGAAGAGCTGACTCACTAGAAAAGACCCTGATGCTGGGAAAGATTGAAGGCAGGAGGAGAAGGGGACGACAGAGGATGAGATGGTCAGATGGCATCACTGATTCAATGGACATGACTCAAACGAGCAAACTCTGGGAGACGGTGAAGGACAGGGAAGCCTGGTGTGCAGCAGTTCATGGAGTCAAAAAGAGTCTTAACTATTGAACAACAATTGGACTTAACTATTGAACAACAATCCAGTTTTCTGAGAACCATTTGCTGAAAAGACTGCGCTTTTCTTATTGAATTGTATGGGGACCCTTGTTGAAAATAAACTGATTGTAATGAGAATTTGTTTCTGGGCTCTCTATTTGACTCCATGGATCTACGTTTATCCTTATGCCAGTACTACACCGTCTTGATTACTGTAGCTTTGCAGTAAGTTTTAAAAGCAGAAAGTGTGATTCCTCAAAGACTGTTCCTCTTTTTCAAGGTTGTGTAGCTATTGTGAGTCTCTTGCACGATCATATAAATTTTAGGATCAGTTTGTCAATTTCTGCAAAGAAGCGGGCTGGAATTCTGATGGGATTGCATTGAACCTGCAGATTAATTTGAGGTATTGCCATCTTGACAATACTCTGTATGTTCATCTTTCTATTAATACTTTTTTAGGTCTTCTTTAACTTCTCTTGACAATGTAACTTTCAGAGTTTGACTTGTACTTACTTTATTAACTTTATTCCCAATAATTATATCATTTTTAGTGCTATTATAAATGGAATTGTTTTTCTTAATTTCATTTTCAAATTGTTCACTGCTAGTGCGTAACAATACAATTGACTTTTGTGTATTGAATTTGCATCTTGCAACTTTGCTGATCTTGCATATCAGTTTAATAGATTTTTAGGGGATTCCTTGGGATTTTCTATATGACAGTGATAGTTTTACTTCTTCCTTTCCAATGTGGATGGGTTTTATCTCAGGTTCTTGCCTAAATGCCCTGGCAACACACAGTTAAATAGATGCAGCAAAATTGAATGTCCTTGACCTATTCCTGATCTCTGACTTTGCCTTGACTCCTAGTAACCCCTCAAATAGACAACTACCACTAGATAAATGAAATAGGGCCAGTATGATATTGTAATTTCTCCTTGTAATTTAAAATTCTTAAGATGATGGTAAGAGAGTAAATTGGTATAAGCCCTATTGTGGGTAGTTCAACAAAAATCTATTTTACAAATGCACGTTCCCTTTGTCCTAGCTATTCCATCCCTAGACCCATATCCTGCAGAGGTAGCTTCCTTTTATGAAAAATGATGGATGAACAAGTTTACTCAACGCGACACTATCTGTCACATCAAACGCACAACACCAAGGTTGGACTCAGTAAAGTGGAGGGCGTTGGAACAACGAAATTCTGTGTAGTTGAAAAGAGAATGTAGACTTTTTAAAACATTAATATAGAAATAACTTAATACATTAAGCAAAGAACTGTAGATGCAAAAGACTATATGCTACTTTGCATTTTAAAATGGCAAGAAATGTATAAACAGATCTGCTCATACATGTGTAAAGTCTTTGGGAAAATACATTAGAAAATAGTGATAGTAAAAAGAGGATACCAGAGGACAAAGTAGGAAAGAGACAATGAACTGTAAACCTTTGTGGGCTTTTTCAATTTGACCCGTGTAAACATGTGACCTCTTCAGAAAACTAGCTTAAAAAGTGAAGAATAAAATCAAATGCCATAAAAGCCAGCAAACAGTTAACAGCAAGTTAAAGGACAGTCTTTAAAGGGCCAGAAAGAAGTGGTGCAAGGTACTATCGAGAGTTTAGACATTGTCAGAACCTCAGCTCTTTTTCTGAGTCTGCCGCTAACTAGAAACTTGAGACAGAAGTCGCTTGAATTTCTGGACTCAATTCCTTTGCTGGAAAATTCTATGGTCAGGCTAGTTTACAGACCACACAACTAATAGATTGAACGTCTTCTGAGGCCAACGCTATGCGCTCTCCTTTTCGTGCATTTGAATCTCAAAACCACCCTAAAAAAAACAAGCTATTTCATTAAAACTTGGAAAGAGACTGTGTGATCTAACAGTGCTACTTCTTTTTTCCTATTTATTTGGCCACACCGAGTCTCAGTTGCAGCACGTGGGGTCTAGTTCCCTGACGAGGGACAGAACCCGGCCCCTGCACTGGAAGCCTGGAGTCTTTAGCCACTGAACCACCGGGGACGGCCCTGAATGATTCTTTTAAATGACTTTTTTCTTAAATTTTACAAACAAGTAAGAAAACTGTCAACTTGGGAATATCGGGTTACTCTCGAAACCCTTCTGTGCCGGGGAAGAGAGCAAATCCCGCTAAGCGTGCAGCCAAAGACACACCATACAAGGTGAAAGCACATTTCCTGGGCTTAGTTCCCCAGATGTGCTCACCATCAGTCAAAAGCTGTCACACAGGCTGCGAGAAACTGCTCACATCCTCCATCGACACCAAAGTTCTGTTACATGTAATACTGCTCGGAATACATAGACCACTGTTTGTTAAGAAGGTTTTCTGTAGCACTGACGTACACGCACTGCCATGTGTGAAGCAGAGCTAGTCGAAGCTGCTGTTCAGCACAGGGAGCTCACTCGGCGCTCTGGGATGACCCGGGGTGGGATGGGGAGGGGGACGGGGAGGCCCTGGAGAGAGGGTGTGTGTGTACACAGTGCTGACTCGCTTCACTGTAGTGCGGGACTAACAACGCTGTAAAGCAATCGTACTCCAATTAAAAAAAAAATGTAAAGGACATTATTTCAAAAATTGATGACACTGGAATATGGGATGTGAATAGGTAACAGTATCATATCAAAATTAAATTCCTAGATATTTATAAAAAAATCAAGATGAATGTAAGGATTTCATTAACTCATTTTATAAAAGGAGAAACACAGCTACAGATACAGCTATTGGAGTTGTCCCTTTCCTAGCAGAAGGCAACCTGGGGCAGACATCCGTGCAGAAGCTGTGATCACCGACCACACACCCGCCTCCCTTCTGTGCATTATTAACCTGACCGCCTCAGTTTGCAGTGAACTGAATCCAGGTGCAAGCACAAGCTTGATCTGACCCCGGAGGAAAAATGGAGACACTTACGTTTAGCCTACAGCTCAGCTCCAAACCCCTCCCAGTCTGTGTCCTCAGGGCTGAGGGCATTTCCCCAGCTCTGAGGTAGCTGGGCTGCGGCCCGCCTGACGCCTCAGCATTGAACTTTAGAATGGCGAGGGCAAACGCAAGGCTGTGCGGTGAGATCAAGAGTGCACCAAGCTGTACTCTGCCCAAGCCTGGATTCTCCTGCTTGACCACCTGGAGTGGGGTGTGTGCAACTTGTATCCGGCTCCCGGTTTCTCTCCATCATCCCCCCAACATGCCTCCCCGATGTGGCTTTTCTAACTCAGCACAGGTTCTGAGCAGCTTCCAAACGGAGGGAGCCAAAGCGCCTCCTCTCTGGCTGCCCCGAGCACCCTGTGCTATCTCGGGGTTCCTGCGCTGAGTTCTCTGACACCAGAGGAACCCGGGGGCTGAAGCACGTGGGACCCCTGTGATCTGCGAACCAGGATGGGCAGGCGCGAGGCAACCCCATGGTACCCGCGGCGCACGGCTCTCAGATCCGCGGGCGGGGCTCTGAGGAGACGGTTCAAATACCAGCTGTCTCCATGGGTGAGCGGTGGGGACTGCCCCTCCGTCCTGCCTCATGCCCTGGGCCCTCCTACTGACTGAGATCACGCTGATAAACAAGGCTCTCCCGCACAAGCCTCTATTTCAAGCTCTGAGCTCAGAGTCAGGACGCAGCAGAAATGTGGGCTGAAGCCCAAGAGCGCCGGGCGGCAGCGGAGGTCGTGGAGCAATCCACCTGCCCCCGGAGCCACGTGAGTCAGCAGATCTGGGTGCCTGAGGTGTTCTCGGAAGAATGCATGAATCACCTGTGGACGTCAGCCAGCCTCCTCTCTCCGTCCCCTGACCGGGCACACAGGGACCCAGGATTGGGCAGCTCAGGTGGCAGGCAGAGAGGCTATGCCTGTGCCCAGGATACAGGCTCCCTCTGACCAACAACCCAACCATTGCCACTGTGGTCAGTCCTACAGCACCTTCAAGGGTCTCAGCCGGCTCTCCGCGAGGGGTTAATTATTAACAGATCATTGGCACCCTAAAGCGAAGGAGGGGAGAGCGACATGCTTCCTGGACTTCATGCTCACTTAACCCAAACACAGCTGTGCCTTCCCTGCCCTGAAGGGCTCTGCAATCACACCAGTGCGTCCACGGCTGCGAGAAGGCCGAGCCCGCCGGCGGGGCACCCCACACCACAAGGCGGCAGACCAAGGCACAGATCTGCGTCTCAGCACGTGCAACGGGTGTGTGACCGAGGGACCCACTGGTTTGACCACAGGCCTCATTGTGCCAAAGCAGCCACTAGGCGGAATGGTGGGGCGGCCTGATAAAGGCCTCCTGGTGGCTCAGTGGTAAAGAATTCAACTGCCAATGCAGAAGACGCAAGAGATGTGGCTTAAATCTCTGGGCCGGGAAGATCCTCTGGAGAAAGAAATGGCAACCCACTCCAGGCTGGAAATCCCATGGACAGAGGAGCCTGGGGGGCAACAGTCCATGGGGTCACAAAAGAGTCGGTAAAGGCTCAGCTATGGCCTCAGCATGAGAAAAACCACCTGCTCCTCCAGCAACACCTCGATCCATGCTCCATCCCTGGGGTTTCCACACGCAGACTTGTTTCCTTCCAGCGTCGGGCGGTGGGGTCAATGTCAGCACGGTCGTCATGACTTCACGTCCTTTCTTCTTGGCCCATCCATCAGTCCGCCCTTCAGAGGCAGGACACATATGAATTTGTGTGTACATACACAGATATGCAGGAGATGTGGGTTCAGTCCCTGGGTCAGGAAGATCCCCTGGAGGACGAAATGGCAACCCGCTCCAGTATTCTTGCCTGGGACCCATGGACAGAGGAGCCTGGCAGGCTGTAGTCCACAGGATTGCAAAGAGTCGGACACGACTGAGCGCATACACACAAATGTAAATGTGCCTCTGTCCAGCTCAGTCGCTCAGTCGTCTCCAACTCTGCGACCCCACAGACTGCAGCACACAAGGCCTCCCTGTCCATCACCAACTCCCAGCGTTTACTCAAACTCCTGTCCATGGAGTTGGTGACGCCATCCAGCCATCTCATCCTCTGTCGTCCCCTTCTCCTTCCGCCTCAGTCTTTCCCAGCATCAGGGTCTTTTCCAGTGAGTCAGCTCTTCGAATCAGGTGGCCAAAGTATTGTAGTTTCAGCTTTAGCATCAGTCCTTCCAATGAATATTCAGGACTGATCTCCTTTAGGATGGACTGGTTTGATCTCCTGGCAGTCCAAGGAACTTTCAAGAGTCTTCTCCAACACCACAGTTTAAAAGCATTAATTCTTCAGTGCTCAGCTTTCTTTATAGTTCAACTCTCACATCCATACATGACCTCTGGAAAAACCATAGCTTTGACTAGACGGACATGCGTGCACCCCTGCATTTGCTCCTTCCTATAATACCTCTAAAAGAGCATCAAGACATCTTTCTGCACGCTACCAAATGCTTCTCAGTTTAACGGTGATGAAATGTTGCCCAAAGCTCCCCAGCAGAATGACACTTCCGTCTCATTTGCCAACAAAGCATCACGTAAGTGTGCCAGAACCAGTCTCTGGCAAAAGACACAGGACCATCGTGGTTGGCTTAGAGCAACCATTCTCCCCATCGCCTCCACCCAGGGCTGGGGTTGGGGCCACCCCTCAAGCCCTCAAATCACACAGAGGAGGTGAAATACCCAAGGGGAACGGGGCTTCTTACAGGAAGAAGGAAGGGCGGGGACAAAGCGTGGCTATCAGAGCAGCAGCTGACTGTATCTGCTGCTTTAACCTGCAATCCGCACAGTGAGATGGGCTGGACCCTCTGAAATGAGGGAGCGTGTTCTCTGTGCATCACATGCGTAATTTTCCAGGGAGAGGATACACAGTGGTCATCATCTCTCAGCAGGCGCATGGACCCGAGAAGATTTTACACCCGTTTTCCTTTTAAAGGAGCACAATCCTTCATCTTGAATTTACTGAGCACTAGGGTTTCCAGAAACACATGCCCTGATTCAGAAGATGCAAATGTCTTCCCGGTCTCATTAATCGGCTCCCAGGGCAGGAACCAGAAAACTGCGCGGCCTTTGTCAAACTACACTCGTCTCAATGTGACTCCTCCTTGAATTGGTCCCTAGAGACGGATTTTTCCGGCTTCTAGGGTAATTGTTGTAGTTTAGTCACTAAGTCAGGTCCGGCTCTTTGCGACCCCATATACTGTAGCCCTCCAGGCTTCTCCGTCCATGGGATTTCTCAGGCAGGAAGACTGAAGTGGATTGCCATTTCCTCCTCCAGGGGATCTTCCCCACCCAGGGATGGAATCTGCATCTCCTGGCTTGGCAGGCAGGTTCTTCACCACTGAGCCACCTGGGAAGACTTGGGGCGTTAAATCCTGAGCAAATCTGCCCTGCGGCCCGTTCAACACTCATTCTTCTAAAGGACAAGGGGACCGAGCGGGCGTCTACAAAGGGATGAAAGACACAGGATTGCAAATTCTCACGACAAAGAAGACAATCTGTGGCTTGAAAGTCAAAGAACCAAAGCCAAGGCTGGACGTTGGGCTGAAACCAACACAATATTGTAAAGCAATTATGCTTCAATTAAAAGTAAATTAAAAAAAAATTTACGATATCCTCCCAACTCAGCATAAAAAAGTCGAGGCAGCTTGTGTGTTTTACTGTGTTCTCCGGCTTTTCTCCCATTGGCCCCAAATGTGCTATTCAGAGTCCTCGATGCACAGCCATCACTTGGGTCAGCTGTGGGGACGGAAAGAGATGGAGCCGTCTGGAGCTTTCATCTTCCAGCGCCCCCTCAGCTGTTCCATTTCTCTATCTGAAAAGGCTTCACAAATACAAAGGCATCGGCAGCAGCCACTGCAGGGGAGGGAGGGGGCGGGGCATTATGAAGTGTGTGCCCTTGGGTGTGGCTGTGACATTTTTGCCAGGCAGACAACTGCTGTGCAGACAGAGATGAAATTATAGAATCCAGATTCACCCTGTAGCCACCTCGGCCACAGGGGACCCTATAAAAATGACCGTCCCGAACGGGACACTTTGGAGAATGAAAGAGGATACTGTTGAGCATGAAACCAAGACAAGTGAGGTGAGGACGGGCAGGCCCCACTAGTCAGAGGCACGGCCTCCTGCTGGTCCGTGCTTGATAATGCTACTCTCCTCTGCTTTGGTCTGTGTCCTTCATCCAGTGCTCGGCATGTAGCTTACATTGCGTTAAACATAAACGTCGCCATTCCCTTCTCCAGGGGATCTTCCTGCCCCAGGGGTCAAACCTGGGTCTCCAGCATTGCAGGCAGATTCCTTACCTCCTGAGCCGCCAGGGAAGCCCCATTAAACATCACAGAGACTGCAAACCAGCAACTAAAATCACAGAGCATACCATAACACACCGTAACCTGTGAAGTCTGCTCACAGGGGGTCTTCCGTCCTCACTGCAACACGACTCTGGCTGTCTCTGAGCGACCACCATGCTGGTAGCCTTGCCATCAAAACTAGCTAACGTTCACTCTGACTAAGGCATGAAGACCATTTGCATGCTTTGGTTTTTAAATCTTTGATCCAGAATATACCCGAGTGACTCACTGGACTATTTTGGTCTTGGGAATCAAGCTGCAGTGGGTCTTGCTGCAACCAACACATGCCGGGGTAGGCAGAAGACCTCCGAAGAAACTACCAGAACACGTGTGGAGACCAGGGGATCCTGCAGACACGATGGGGCAGGCACTGCTCGAAAACCTCCTGAGCCCTGATCGTATTCCTGTATGTTAAGTCATCTCCAAATCCTCTCTGGGGTCAACAATCATTTATGTACATTAACCCCTCTTCTCCAAGTCCTCTTGGCTAAACAACATCTCAAATCTAGGACTCTGGGTTTCTAGCTTCTTCATCACTGGCTAAAATTAAAAATAAAAATAAATTTTAAAAGATATCTTACCAGGGAGGCTTAAAGAATAGTAAATCACTTTTTAAAACATACAGCACAGGATTTCTGAGCTCACAAGTAAAAATATTGATTATAAAAATTTAGAGAATAAAGGAAGGGGCAAAGAAGAAAATTAAAATTACCCAAATGAATCCCAACCACACAGGCAAAGCTAATATTAGTATTTTAGGGCATGACTTTGCAGACTATTTTTGTGCATATATCTTTATTTAATATATATATGCTAACATAGATACAGAAATTTCTCATACAATTAAGACCTCTCTGTGTATGTAATTTTAATACCGCTTTTACCCCTTAGCATTTTATTGTGACTATTTTCTGCAGACACTAACCATAGTTTTGTAAACGTTTTCTTTTTTTAGTTGCAAAATATTCCATTCAAATGGAATATGCAAACACGAGTTGTAAAGATGACTATTTATACATAATTGTTAAGTGACCAGTGGCATAGCTAGCATGCCTTGGTTGCAATGAAATACGTTTGGCTCTTTTAAACAAAACACAAGTTGGAAACGATATGCTAAGTCACTCAGCTTCAAGAACTTACAGTCAATCCACTGAGAAAAAATTCAAGACCTCTGAAGTGGGCAGAGATCCAAATGAGGGTGGTATGAGACACATTTCTGTACAGGCTGACCAGAGAAGACACTCTGGGAGGGAAGGGTTGCCGATGCTCCAGCTCCTAGCTTGTTTGTTTATTTGCCGGCGCTGAGTCGTGGTGGTGGCATGCAGAATCTTTAGCTGCAGTACGTGGGATCCAGTTCCCTGACCAGGGATTGAACCCGGGCCCCCTGCATTGGGAGTGTGGAGTCTCAGCCCCTGGACTACAGGGGAAATCTCAATTTTAAAATCATACAAGATCATTACTGTAAACATTGTCATGCTTTCTGCAGGCTTTGCCCTGGGCCGGGTGATGCCCATATGCCCGCAGCAGTGTCGGACCCCTGTAACCCGATGGGCTGCAGCCTGCCAGTCCCCTCTGTCCACGGGATTTCCCAGGCAAGAGTGCTCGCGTGGGTACCCATTCCCTGGGAAATCCCACAGACAGAGGAGCCTGGCAGGCTACAGTCCATGAGGTCACAAAGAGTGGGACACAATTAAAGCGACCGAGCAGGCACACACACAGCATAGCGTTTCCAGGATGTTCCATGTTGTCTCAGCAAAAAGCCCGAGTCGAAAACCGTTGCTTAATACTCAACTGGGCGGCAGTGAACATGGAAGGGAACCCAGTCCTGAGCCTCTAGAAGAACCAACCAACACACAATGAAAGGAAGCTCACCACAATGGCAGTCACAGCTCCACACAACCCCCTTCCTTCCTCCCCTGCCCCCTTGATCATCTCAGACCTTCCTAGTCGCAGGTCACGCACTTCCTAACAAACATCAGCCCATAAGCACCTAACAACGTGATGCCTGCAGAGCAGGCCAAGCAGGTGTTTTTCAGTATTAGATACAACAGCAGCTCAAGATTCCTCCCCAAGAAGTGTTGTTGTTGTTCAGTCGCTAAGTTGTGTCTGACTCTTTGAGACCTCATGGACTGCAGCACACCAGGCTTCCCCGTCCATCACCATCCTGGAGCTTGCTCAAACTCATGTCCATCAAGTCGGTGATGCCATCCAGCCATCTCATCCTCTGCCGTCCCCTTCTCCTCCTGCCTTCAATCTCCCCAGCATCAAGGTCTTTTCCAATGAGTCAGCCTTCCCATCAGGTGGCCAAAGTATTGGAGCTTCAGCTTCAGCATCAGTCCTTCCAATGAATACTCAGGGCTGATTTCCTTTAGGATGGACTTGTTTGATCTTGCAGTCCAAGGGACTCTCAACAGTCTTCTCAGTACCACAAATCGGTCCTGAGAAGTATTAAAGCACAGATGCCAGCATTCTTGTCTCTTCCTATGCATTGGTTATATATGGTCACTCACCCTCTGCTGTTTAGCCGCTAAGTGTGTCCAATTTTTTCGACCCCATGGGCTGTAACCAGCCAGGCCCCTCTGTCCATGGGATTCTCCAGGCAAGAATATTGGAGTGGGTTGCCGTTTCCTTCTCCAGCGGATCCTCCTGACCCAGGGATCAAGTCCATGTCTCCTGCACTGGCAGGCAGATTCCTTACAGCTGCGCCACCAGGGAAGCCCACGAGGGACAAGATTTGCCCAGAAATACCAGAACCCCATCATTCAGGGTGACGCAAGCAGGCCACAAACACCCCTGGCCTGTAGACAAATGATGAAGCTGTAGTTCGTGCTTAAGAACGTTACCCAAAGCCCTCAGATTAACACAGGCTAGAACTGGGGCTTGAACCAAGGTCCTTTGGGCTGGGGCTCTAGAGTTCAGTCTAGAAACCACTTCTGTCGTGGCCCTGGGGGCACCCGGTGGCGCCGAACAGCACAGTGTGTTCTGGTGGCGTTTTATGGTAGCACTGCCTGTTCTGGAATCCAGAGAGCAGCCAAGCTTCTCCCAGCGGCTGGAATGTCCTTGCGACACAGGTCAGCAGACCAGAGTCCATGCCCCGAAGAGAAGATGCTGAGCTTCCCCTGCTCACTGAGGCGGTGGCCGCAGGGTTGCTCCAGCCGGCTGTACCCTCGGCGGGATCCAAAGCCCGCCGGTGAGGGGCTCTACGCACAGCCAGGGGCTGCAGGCAGGGCACGGTGCAGCCTGGCGTTTGCACGTTCCGACCCCGAGGGCGTGCGACTCACTCCCAAGGCGAGCAGAAAACCCACCCCCTCACTTCACCTTCCTTTCCAAACCGCCTGCTTTCAGATTTCTACACAGAAATTCTGACCGAAACTGACTTCGTGCTTTCTGCAAAAGAAAGCAATCTGACTGCCAAGCAGGGAGGGAAAGTTGTGGAAACTGGTTCAGAGCGCATAGCTGGCTTCTTTTCTTTTTTTTTTTGGTGATGTGTGATTGACAATTAAAGTGGAATCTCGCTGGCCTGGGCTCGTTCCTGGCCGCTCTGGAGCCAGAGAAGCTGGTGACAGTTCCCATAACTATCAGAACCAGACTTGGAACAGAAGGCAGAGGCCCCAGCTGACCTCCGCTGGCCGAGGGGCGCCTCGGGGATGCTGGGCGGCAGCTCCCCGGAGAGGCCCCCGGAGGCCAGAGCACCCTGTGGCTTTCTCAGCAGCGCGCCTTCCCAAACCAGCTCAGCCCAGAACAAAAACGACCCTGTCAGGCACCACAAACAGTGGGAAAAACACGCCTGTGGACAAAGCAAGGCCATTCAGCGGCCCCCGAGGGCTGTTTCCCACCCCTCGGGCACAGGGACCCAACAACACCCGCAGCATCCGCTGTGAAAAGGGAAAGAAAGACACGTCTGTGGGAGGAGGAAGGCGTGAAGTCCAGGGTAAGCTGTTTCTCTCGTTCTTTCCATTTCACTGCAACCACGCGCTGCTGCCGGGCAAGCTGCTGGCTGAGCCAGGGGTACTCACAAGAGGTTTAGAAACCACGTCACATGGAGCTCTGGGGGCCATGGGGGAGTGGAGCATAGCACAGACAGGGAGCGAGGGTCGTCCTTCAGCCACTAAGTCGTGTCCGGCTCTTTGAGACCCCATGGACTGCAGCACGCCAGGCCTCCCTGTCCATCACCAACTCCCGGAGTTCACCCAGACTCATGTCCATTGAGTCAGTGATGCCATCCAGCCATCTCACCCTCTGTCGTCCCCTTCTCCTCCTGCCCCCAATCCCTCCCAGAATCAGGCTCTTTTCCAGTGAGTCGGCCACAATCAGCTTCCAAGATGCTCTAGTATGTGTAGGGATCGACTCATTCCACTTTGCCCCGGACATTCCTGGTTTTGAAATTGAAAGCCCGCTGGACATCAGGCACTGCGTGCAGGACCTCAGATCCCCAATCAGGGAGTGAACCCAGGCCTCCTGCAGTGGACGCATACAGCTCCAACCACTGGACTGCCAGGGAGTCCCCCAACTTTCAAGTTTAATAAAAATTTATAAACCAAAATAAAAAACAGAAACAAAAAGACTGAAAGTCCAGTCCCAGTTCCCCAGGAACCCACTCAGTCCCTGGCAAATCGGCAGGGTTTGTCATCCTGTAACTAACAAAGATCCAGATTATAGACTTTACAGCTCATGTTAACAAGTATAAGATAAAGAAGAACAAAGGAACCATCATGAAGTCAGAGATTCTCAGGAACTTTGTGTTCATGTCTATTCAGCTGTCACAATATTTCTATGAGGTCCATTTTACAGAGAAGTAAGCTGTGAGCAGGACCATAAAGAAGGCAGAACAAAAAACTGTGTAGATGCAGGCGACCATAAAGAAGGCTGAGCACTGAAGAATTGATGCTTTTGAACTGTGGGGTTGGAGAAGACTCTTGAGAGTCCCTTGGACTGCAAGGAGATCCAACCAGTCCATCCTAAAGGAAATCAACCCTGAATATTCATTGGAAGGACTGATGCTGAAGCTGAAACTCCAATACTTTGACTACCTGATATGAAGAGCCGACTCACTGGAAAACACCCTGATGCTGGGAAAGACTGAGGGCAGGAGGAGAAGGGGACGACAGAGGATGAGCCGGCTAGATGGCACTCCTGACTCGGTGGATATGAGTTTGAGCACGCTCCAGGAGATAGTGAAGGACAGGGAAGGCTGGCCTGCTGCCGTCCACAGGGTCACAAAGAGTCAGACACGACTTAGTGACTGAACAACAACAGAGAGTCAGACTTCACAGGTGGCTCAGTGGGGAAAGAAACTGCCTGCAACGCAGGAGACCCGGTTCCATCCCTGGGTTGGGAAGATCCCCTGGAGAAGGAAATGGCAACCCACTCCAGTAGTCTTGCCTGAAAACTTCCACGGACAGAGGAGCCTGGTGGGCTGTAGTCCGTGGAGTCGAAAAGAGTCAGACACGACTGAGTGACGGAAGATGCTCGCAAACTGAGAATCAGAAAGCCACGTGCCACAAGGCTGCGTGACAACTAGTCATCAGTGGAAAGCTCATAAGCATGACTTGACTTGTCTCATCTTGAGAGGGCAGCTTGCAGCCCTTAAGGGAATGTCTGCCGAGTGTGTGGCTTCCCCATATGCGAGACTGAGGCAGTGCACCCCTAAACACCAAACCTACAGGTGCTGCCTCCCAAGACAGCAGAATTTATCACCTCAGACGAAAACGAACAGCTCTCTCTCTTTAAGCATGTTTTACCTGGGGCTACAAATGTTTGTCCGTGTAATTAATTACTATTCTTCCCCAAACATATTTTTTTAATCATTCATAGAATTTCAAACATTAGAATCTTCCCTAATTCAAGGTCATCACTATCTCCAGTTACACTAACCTTTAGCTGCTCTCCTAGAAATCCACATTCTTAAGAGTGAAACATGCAGATCCAAATGTAAGTTTAGTTAGAACACCATGACCGTCAGCAAAATGCTTTGGGGCCTTCAGACGGGAAGCACACCTTTACACATTCTTCTGTATTTCTGAAACATGCAGTAGGGACACTGAATGCCCTCTGAATGCACGCACATCTCCCCGTTTTTCTGAGCCTCCCTGTGGTTTGTTCTGGACAGTGGGATGTGAGTAGAAATGGCAGGTGCCCCTTCTGGTTCAGGAATCAGTGAAAAGCCCAAGCTGGAATCTCTGGTCCCCTCCTCTCCTGCCACAGACACCTTCAACACCCACTTGTGGTACATGGTGTTTCTGCAAGAGGGCAGTCGGAGCCTCGTCCAGCTGTACCCAATGTGAAGTGAGTAAAAGAGCACTTGTGTGAGGTCACTGAGGGTCGCTGGTTACTGCCTCACCCTAGGGGAGCTCATCCGGGCGACCTTCTTCCTTCCTCTTTTTCTCAATTATGAAATTTCTTGCATGGGTCTTAAGAAAAAAACATCCAAACTTAAAATAAGGCAGGAGGGACTTCCCTGGGAGTCCAAGGGCTAAGACTCCATGCTCTTCAAGACAGGGGGGCCCAGGTTCGATCCCTGGTCGGGGAACTATATCCTGCATCCTGCAACTAAGAGTGAGCAGGCTGCAACTACACACAATCGCCCTGGCCGCTGGACTGACCCACGTGATCAGTTCTGGTCACTGAAATAGGAGACGTGAAATATGTCACTTCCGGGCTGAGGCAGCAAGATGCTCCGTCGTCACGGAGATGGGGGACAAGACCATCTTCTCCAGATGGTACGACCACACGATGACGGAGCTGCCATCCGGCTGGGTCACTGAGTCATTGTGTGGGGTGGGGTTTCCTGACGATTCATTTGGGACATAGGGCATGAGCAAGGAATAATATTTTTCTTATATTAAGCCACTGAAATGTGAAGGTTTTCTGCAAGCTAGTCTAAGCGGGTGAACATAGTAAGAATAATAACTCCATTTCAATGAAAAGACGACTGGAGTCTTTTCAAACAAACCCCAATGTTTCTTCATCAAATCAACCATTGCCTAATTATTGGGTTGGCCAAAATTTTCCTTCAGGTTTTTCCATGAGATGTTAGGGGAAAATTAGAATGAACATTTTGGCCAAAACAATACTTCTCTTAAAACTTTTATTTTATGTTGAAATAAAGCTCTTGAGAGCGCCTTGGACTGCAAGGAGATCAAACCAGTCAATCCTAAAGGAAATCAATCCTGAATATTCACTGAGGGACTGATGCTGAAGCTCTAACGCTTCAGCCACCTGATGAGAAGAGCCAACTCGTTGGCCAAGGCCCTGGTGCTGGGAAAGATTGAAGGCAGGAGGAGAAGGGGACGACAGAGGATGAGATGGTTGGATGGCATCACCGACTCAATGGACATGAGTTTGAGTAAACTCCGGGAGACATTGAAGAACAGGGAAGCCTGGCATGCTGCAGTCCATGGGGTCGCAAAGAGTTAGACACGACTGAGTGACTGAACAACAACAAAAAACAGCTGAACAATGTTGTGCTGGTTTAAACTAATTCAATTATCCACATACATATACCTATTCTTTTTCAGAATCTTTTCTCATATAGGTTATTCCCCTGTGTTGTACAGCAGGTCTTTGCTGTATTTATTTTATATATAGCAGCCTGTATATGTTAATTCGGACTCTTTTGTTGACCATGATGGCTACTCCATTTCTTCTGAGGGATTCCTGCCCGCAGTAGTAGATATAATGGTCATCTGAGTTAAATTCACCCATTCCAGTCCATTTCAATTCACTGATTCCTAGAATGTCGACATTCACTCTTGCCATCTCTTGTTTGACCACTTCCAATTTGCCTTGATTCATGGACCTGACATTCCAGGTTCCTATGCAATATTGCTCTTTACAGCATGGGACCTTGCCTCTATCACCAGTCACATCCACAGCTGGGTATTCTTTTTGCTTTGGCTCCATCCCTTCATTCTTTCTGGAGTTACTTCTCCACTGATCTCCAATAGTATATTGGGCCCCTATTGACCTGGGGAGTTCCTCTTTCAGTATCCTATCATTTTGCCTTTTCATACTGTTCATGGGGTTCTCAAGGCAAGAATACTGAAGTGGTTTGCCATTCCCTTCTCCAGTGGACCACATTCTGTCAGAACTGGAAAAGGACCACAGGACTGGAAAAGGTCAGTTTTCATTCCAATCCCAAAGAAAGGCAATGCCAAAGAATGCTCAAACTACCGCACAATTGCACTCATCTCACACGCTAGTGAAGTAATGCTCAAAATTCTCCAAGCCAGGCTTCAGCAATATGTGAACTGTGAACTTCCTGATGTTCAAGCTGGTTTAGAAAAGGCAGAGGAACCAGAGATCAAATTGCCAACATCCGCTGGATCATGGAAAAAGCAAGAGAGTTCCAGAAAAACATCTATTTCTGCTTTATTGACTATGCCAAAGCCTTTAACTGTGTGGATCACAATAAACTGTGGAAAATTCTGAAAGAGATGGGAATATCAGACCACCTGATCTGCCTCTTGAGAAATTTGTATGCAGGTCAGGAAGCAACAGTTAGAACTGGACATGGAACAACAGACTGGTTCCAAATAGGAAAAGGAGTACGTCAAGGCTGTATATTGTCACCCTGCTTATTTAACTTCTATGCAGAGTACATCATGAGAAACACTGGATTGGAAGAAACACAAGCTGGAATCAAGATTGCCGGGAGAAATATCAATAACCTCAGATATGCAGATGACACCACCCTTATGGCAGAAAGTGAAGAGGAACTAAAAAGACTCTTGATGAAAGTGAAAGTGGAGAGTGAAAAAGTTGGCTTAAAGCTCAACATTCAGAAAACGAAGATCATGGCATCTGATCCCATCACTTCATGGGAAATAGATGGGGAAACAGTGGAAACAGTGTCAGACTTTATTTTTCTGGGCTCCAATATCACTACAGATGGTGACTGCAGCCATGAAATTAAAAGACGCTTACTCCTTGGAAGGAAAGTTATGACCACCTAGACAGCATATTCAAAAGCAGAGACATTGCTTTGCCAACAAAGGTTCATCTAGTCAAGGCTATGGTTTTTCCAGTGGTCATGTATGGATGTGAGAGCTGGACTGTGAAGAAGGCTGAGCACCGAAGAATTGATGCCTTTGAACTGTGGTATTGGAGAAGACTCTTGAGAGTCCCTTGGACTGCAAGGAGATCCAACCAGTCCATTGTGAAGGAGATCAGCCCTGGGATTTCTTTGGAAGGAATGATGCTAAAGCTGAAACTCCAGTACTTTGGCCACCTCATGCAAAGAGTTGACTCGTTGGAAAGACTCTGATGCTGGGACGGATTGGGGGCAGGAGGAGAAGGGGACGACAGAGGATGAGATGGCTGGATGGCATCACTGACTCGATGGATGTGAGTCTGAGTGACCTCCGGGAGTTAGTAATGGACAGGGAGGCCTGGCATGCTGCGATTCATGGGGTTGCAAAGAGTCGGACATGACTGAGCGACTGATCTGATCTGATATGTTGATTCCAGCTCCTGATTCATTCCCCCCACATGCTTCCCCTTTGACCGTAAGTTTGTTTTTTATGTCTGTGACTCTGTTTCTGTTTTGTAAATAAGTGCATATGTATCATTTTTTTTTAGATTTCACATATACATGATATGCTATTTGTCTCTGTCTGACCTATTCACTCCGTATGATAATCTCAGAACTTTAAATTTTTGTATAAATTGATGAGATATGGAGTTTAGAGGACACGCTGCCCCACAACAGAGGACCGAACCAACGAAAAAATCACCAAATAACGTTTTACTACAATCTAAAAAGAATCCCATGCACATAGCTCAGACAAGTTTAGATGACAGAATTCTACAGGAATGAAATAAGAATTTCAAGGACAATAATCGTGAGGAGCAATAATGATATAAGTGCATTGGCTGAGGGCCTATGATACCCCCAGAACTACATTCTTTGTTTTATTTAGCTATGACATGTAACAATCATCACAACAAAGTTTACAAATTAGATGCTGAAGCAAACAGCTGGCTGCCCACTCAGTGTGCTAACAAAATCAAAGCTTTGTTCTGAACACGGGTGGCAGAGATGATGGCCCCTCCACCAGCCTCAGGAGATGAAAAGCAATCGATGACTTCATGTCTGGCACACACCCCTAGATATAATAATGATATTTACACTTTCCCAAGGTTAAGAAAACCAGTCAATCGTAAAGGAAATCAACCCTGAATATTCACTAGAAGGACTGATGGTCACCTGATGCAAAGAACTAACTCATTGGAAAAGGCCCTGATGCTGGGAAAGATTGAGGACAGGAGGAGAAGAGGGCGACAGAGGATGAGATGGTTGGATGGCATCACCGACTTGATGGACATGGGTTTGAGTGAACTCTGGGAGACAGTAAAGGACAGGGATGCCTGGTGTGCTGCAGTCCATGAGGTCGCAACAAGCAGGACACGACTTAATGACTGAACAACAACAAAGGTTAAAAAAAAAGAAAGAGGAGCCTAAAACAGAGACCAGAGGTGGCCCACAACGCCCAAACATTCACGGACTCTTTACCGAGAAAAGCTGGCTAACCGCGGGCTTACACCAACCACGGTAAACTAACCCCTCCTGCAGATATGGGTTTGAGGGGGAAATAAAGAACAACATTCAGCTCCAGGTTTGAAATCTGAGAAGTCGGCTGGGAGCCCCTGAAAAGCTTTTCCTTCCTGATTAGAACAAGACCCAGAGGAGAAATGACCCCCTTCTTTTCCAGCCCTTTGAAGTCGTCAGGTGCTTGCCGTGGTTCAGTGGCTCAGCTGTGTCCGACTCTGCGACCCCTGGACTGCAGCATGCCAGGCTCCTCTGTCCTTCACGATCTCCTGGGGTTTGCTCAGATTCATGTCCACTGGGTCAGTGGTATGTAACCATTTCATCCTCTGCTGCCCGCTTCATGATATTTAGGGCTAGAGAGCAACCATACCAGAAAGAAAAAGCCAAGGAAGTCACAAATTGAAGAGATTCCCACCCAAGCTGGAGCGTGGTTAAATGACTGAATTAATCAACTCTGCAATGTGGGTGCCACCCCAGATATCTTTGTGTAAGAAAGCTCTGCTGCGGCAACCACTTCTGTCGGGATTCGGCTAGTGCAGGCGACAGAGCCCTACTCTCTTTCCACTGTCCCTCAGTAAAGGACGTCACATTCCCAGGAAAATGGAAGTGGAGAAGCTGCTCTGAGCAGAGTCCTCCTTCAGAACAGGTGCAGGGTCCCGCACGTCCCCCCAGGTCAGGTCTCTCTGACTCTCGCTCAGAAAACCAAGCTCCAAATCTTTGAAATTCAGCCTTGAATAGTATTAACAAATGCTCCAGCAATCCCCACATCACAAGGTTAGAATCTTGCGTTTATAAAAAGATTTTTGTGAGCAAAATGCTGTTGACGCCATCCCTTAAAAATGTTGCTACTTATGAAATACTATCCCCAGACATGCATGTTCAAAATAACCTCGGTATCTCTTTATAAAAGTTCCTTGAATGTACCTTTTCGATCGCCCTGCATCTCCCTAACAAGAAACAAAAATCACCTTGAGCTCGGTCAGTCAGGCTTGCGGTAAGAAATGTCATCAAACGTGTATGCACCCAAGACAATGTGAGAAGGCTATTCCCTCTGGAACGGGCGGAACATCTGTGCTGATCACTTACTCTGGTCAAGACTGGCTCCTGGGGATAATGACTTAATCACTGGAGCCTGGGAGCTTTCACCAGGCTCAGAGGCTGTCACTGCTCTGGGTGATGGAAAAACCACTGCTGGCTAGCAGACATGGGCCAAGTTACAACACCTTCCCGATCCTTCTTTGCTTGCCTCCACAGAAACACAACAAAGGCCGCCTACCATGGCACTGAGAGCTAAGTTTGTCTGAGTACAGCCCTTAAAAGCTGAAGACGTCTATATTCATGGTTATGACCTGCCAGGCATCAGAACCTTTCAATTCAAGGCAGCGGTTTTTAACCTTGGCTGTACTTTCCCATCCCCAGGGAGCTTTAAAACATGCTGATGCCTGGACCTACCTCTGAAGTTCTGATTACTTGTTCCAAATGCAGCCTGGGCACTGGTGTCCAAAAGATCCCCCAGGTGATTCCAATACACAGTCGATGTTGAGAAACACTGACCCAAGGTCAACGGCAAATAGAAGAGTATGTAATTACAGAGCTACACCCAAGAGAAAAATAACTAAACTGCATTTAACAGAGGGCTAATAGAGAGGAATAGAAACGGTTCCTGCCACTATTTAACACTTCCAAAAAGAGCAGGAAATCAATTACTATTAATCAACAAGCAAATCAAATATACACACACACACTGCAAATTATTTAAAGAAAGGACAAAAAAAATAAAATAAAATGAGGGACTTTAGCTATATAAATTATAGGTTGTGCTATGCTGTGTCGTGAAATCAAAAGACGCTTACTCCTTGGAAGGAAAGTTATGACCAACCTAGATAGCATATTCAAAAGCAGAGACATTACTTTGCCAACAAAGGTCCGTCTAGTCAAGGCTATGGTTTTTCCTGTGGTCACGTATGGATGTGAGAGTTGGACTGTGAAGAAAGCTAAGTGCCGAAGAATTGATGCTTTTGAATTGTGGTGTTGGAGAAGACTCTTGAGAGTCCCTTGGACTGCAAGGAGACCCAACCAGTCCATCCTAAAGGAGATCAGTCCTGGGATTTCTTTGGAAGGACTGATGTTGAAGCTGAAACTCCAATACTTTGGCCACCTCATGTGAAGAGTTGACTCTTTAGAAAATACCCTGATGCTGGGAGGGATTGGGGGCAGGAGGAGAAGGGGACGACAGAGGATGAGACGATTGGATGGCATCACCGACTCAATGCACATGAGTTTGGGTGAACTCCAGGAGTTGGTGATGGACAGGGAGGCCTGGCATGCTGCGATTCACGGGGATGCAAAGAGTTGGACGCGACTGAGTGACTGAACTGAATTGATGCTGTGTTTATGAATTTATTAATAATTTTTCTTTCCAATTTGATTTCCCCTTAGAAACAGAAGTTAAAGAGTGATGTTTCCATTGTTTTAAAAAAATTTGTTCACTTTTTTTTTTTTTTGCTAGTCATTTCCTACGTGTTGCAGTAGGCTTAGTGACTGTGGCCTATAAATCTCTATTAGGGAACTCTTTTGGGGGGGCTGAGTTTTCCGTAATCCATACTCTGTGTAAAGCAGAAAAATGTTTAATTAAAGTTGCTTGAAACACACACACACAAGAGACAGGTCAGAGGGCTTTCGCCAGTAGTCCTGTGGTTACGACTCCATGCTGCCCCTGCAGGGGCACAGGTTCGATCTCTGATCAGGGAACTAAGATCCCACGTGTCATATCGCACGGCCAAAAATGAATAAAAATATAAATACAAGAGAGAGGCGGCCAGAAGGAGACCAAATTAAGGAAAGGAAATGAACACACTTGGCCCTGCTGGTCATAAACATTGCCTGCAGTCCCCCATCCGCACCTTCAAGTGCTCGTCAAAGTCTTGTTTATTTTTAAAGTAAACCCACCTTCTCAAGACCCTAGTCCAGGGGTCAGCAAATGGCCTCCGACGGGCCAGATGTGGCCTGTTGCCTGTTTGGGTAAATAAAGTTTTGCTGGAACGTCACACACTCACTTACCAACTTACGATCTGCCTGCTTTAACCCCATAACAGCAGGGATGCACACGGAACCAGACGCCCACAAACCCAGCTGTCTGGCCTTTGGGGGAACAGTTTGCAGACCACCGCTCATGTCCACAGTCTGGGATTCTAGTATCAGGCACTAAAGTGCCACCTTTCATGCTTTGCCTACAAGTGCTGAGGAGTCTCCTTCTGTCCAGCCATGTTTAATTCACTCCCCTCTTCAGTTCTCATCCAATGGATGCTCCCCAAACACCTCCTGTGTGAAAAGCGCCCCTCTCCGATCTGTTTCCTGAAGGACAAGACCATAGACACAGAGCCCACTTTCTAACTGTGCATCTGACCAAGCTGTGCCCCTGCCAACCTGTGTTGATTTCCCATCACCTGCACTCAGGGGCCCTGAAGAACAATGGTCCCCGTGACACCCAAGTGCATCAGCAACAGCAGGGCCCTGAGAAAGCAGCTCTCTGGGGAGGAAAGCTCAGATATTTGCCAATTTCCATGGTGTAAACATTTCCACCAGTGTCCATTTCAAACTACCCACAGTTTGACAACCAGCTTGCAAAACACGGTTGTTATTTAGTCACTAAGTTGTGTCTGACCCTTTGTGACCCCATGGACTGAAGCCCACCAGGCTCCTCTGTCTGTGGGATTTCCCAGGCAAGAGTACTGGAATGGGTTGCCATTTCCTTCTCCAAGGGATCTTCCTGACCCAGGGATTGAACCCAGGTCTCCTGCAGTGGAAAGAGTCTTAACCACTGTGTCACCTGGAAGCCCTGCAAAATGACAGGCTATTTCATAAATGGCTCTCATGGGCCGGACACGAGCCAGCTCCAGCAAGCTGCTGATGACCCCTGACCAGTCGCCGCCGTCCCTCACTCACACTTCAGTCGGGACAAATCCTCGCCGCTCCCAGACCACCGGGAGGCTCTGGTCCCACGCCCTCACTCAGGGCGCTTCCTCTGTCTAGACCAGGCTTCCTTTCCTGACTGACTCAGAAGCCCGACTCAGCGTTCTGGATTCGGCTCAAATCAAGTCTCTTCCACAAACATTTTTCAAGATTCACCTCTACTCATTCCATTTAAATAGAATAGAATCTGTTTAAATAGAATTCTCCTGCTTTTGCGTACACAAGTACCAAAAATATCTTCCCGTCACTGTCTTCCTATTACATTTCAAGATATATACTTGTGGGCACGTGTCCTAAGTCGCTTCAGTCGTGTCCGACTCTTCGTGACCCCGTGGACTGTAGTTCCTCAGGCTCCTGTGTCCGTGGGACTCTCCAGGCAAGAATCCTGGAGTGGGTGCCGTTTCTTTCTCCAGGGGATTTTCCAGACCCAGGGATTCTCCAGGCAAGAATCCTGGAGTGGGTGCCGTTTCTTTCTCCAGGGGATTTTCCAGACCCAGGGATCGAACCCACGTCTCTTACGTCTCCTTCATTGGCAGGTGGGTCCTTTACCACTAGCACCACCTGTATATTTACAAAGCCGTACGGTCTAGACTGTAAAGGCTGAGGGCAGGATCTATTTTGTATTTTTCTGGCACAAATGCATGCGTGCATGCTCAGTCGTGTCCGACTCTTTGCGACCCCATGGACTGTAGCCCACCAGGCTCCTCTGTACCTGGAATTCTCCAGGCAAGAATACTGGACTGGATTGCCATTTCCTTCTCCAAGGGCTGTTCTCAACCCAGGGATCAAATCCACGTTTCCTGCATTGCAGGCAGATTCTTTACCATCTGAGCTACCTGAGAAGCCCTATAGATTATATTATTATATATAATTTTAATAACATAATATTATATATAACATGTTATAAATATATTAAACATTATATAATTGTAATGATACATTGTATATAATATGATATTTTACATATAAAGAATGCTTCAGATAATAGAATCTTCACATCAACCCTATGTCCAGGGTACTCCTGTTATCCCCATTTCAGAGATTGAGAAAGATGTCAAGTCATTTGCCTAAGGCTACACAGCTAACTGGGCTTCCCTTGTAGCTCAGTCAGTAAAGAATCTGCCTGCAGTGCAGGAGACCTGGGTTCGATCCCTGGGTTGAAGATCCCCTGGAGAAGGAAATGGCAACCCACTCCAGGATTCTTGCCTGAAGAATCCCATGGACAGAGGAGCCTGGCGGGCTATAGTCCACGAATTCACAAGAGTCAGACACAACTTAGGGACTAAGCCGCCACCACCACCACACAGCTAATCAGAGGGGAACCAGGATTTAAACCCAGGCTCTTCATCACGGTGAGAGGAGACAACCAGGCTCCTCTACGACGTCTCACCACTGTTGAGAGGTGGGTCCCTCCTGGAGCTCTCCAAGGGGAGTGCCGGCCCCGGCCTAGACCTTGGCCTTGAGCCAAGGCACGGCTGAGCAGGTGCACGGCCCTGCCACACCTGCGCACACTGTAGTCGTCGGGGGAGCCTTTCCTCAGCAACCTCACCAGGTGGGAAAGCTGTGAACCCTCAGGACAGAAGAGGCAAGAAAGGAAAACAAAGCACCTCCCTCATCAGCAATGAACACAAACTCTCTGAACCTTGCTAGAAGGAGCCTCGAGGAGGCAAAGCACCACAAGGACATCGGGCCATGCAAACAGCTCGTCCACTGACCACAGGAAGGAGTCTCAAGTCACCTGGAGATGCTGAAGAGGGCCCGAGGGTCGGGATGCAGCTGAGTTAACTAACAGAAGCAAAGTACAAAGAAGTGTGGGAAGAGCCGTGGCCAGCAGTGGCCACCTTCGAGTGAGCGAGCTGGGACGGTGCAGTGATCACAGCGGCCAGAGGGACAGCAGTGGAAGCCACGAGCCGCCCAACCCGCCGGGAACCAGCCCAGGACCCAGCGACCTCTCCCAGGCTCCCCACGCCCAACAGACCAGCAAGGTGGTCACATTTCTCATATAAAAACAACGGCACAAGAAGTAAAAAGGCTGCCTTTTCAGAAAGAGATTCAGGAAAAACAGAGTTCAGTGAGGCCTCCACGCTTAGAAAGCTTCTTGCTGTTCAGTCACTAAGTCATGTCTGACTCTCTGTGACCCCCTGGACCGCAGCACGCCAGGCTTCCCTGTCCTCCACTATCTCCCAGAGCTTGTTCAAACTCATGTCCATTGAGTCCGTGATGCCATCCAACCATCGCATCCTCTGTCACCCTCTTCTCCTCCTACCCTCAATCTTTCCCAGCATCAGGGTCTTTTCCAATGAGTCAGTTCTTCACATCAGGTGGACAAAGTATTGGAGCTTCAGCTTCAGCATTGGTCCTTCCAATGAATATTCAGTGTTGATTTCCTTTAGGACAGACTGGTTTGCTTTGACTTTAGTTGTTTAAAAAATGCTGAGAATATTTCCCTACAAAGCTGGATAAGGGAGCCAGCTGGTTGACTTTATGATGGGGTCGGGAGTCCTGGGGACACAATGAGGAAGACAAGACAAAGGAGAGAGATGCTGTGACCGCAGAGCGGTGCATCTGTCCCGCCTCCTGAAGGACCGAGCGTGGAAGGAGCCTCGCTGTTTCTGGCCAAGGCTGCTGGACTTGCTTCCCTGCTCCTGACCCCGTGTCTCTCTGCTGCCTTCCGTACACCGCATTCCAGTTTCAGGGTTTTGTGTTGCGTGTGTTTCTGTGTGTTTGTTGGCTATGCCGCACGGCATGTGGGACAGGGACTGAACCAGGTCCCGCTGAACCAGGGGAGCCCCTCAAGTTCAGGTTGAAAGGGCCTCGGCTCCCAGTTGACCTCAGTGGTCTGGTCACTCAGTGGTACCTGCATCTTCCTGGACCCAGCCGTCCCTCTTTTCTTTTTCTTTTCTTTTTTTTGAGAGGGAGAGAAATGCTAAATGCTTGAAGTGAAAAGGGTCCTCACTCATCAGAAAGTCCCCATTTCAGAAGAGCTACCACTCAGTTTTACACACTATAAATGATTTAAAAGATTAGGCTCTGTATCCAGTAGTTGAGTGATTCGTAAAACAAAATGGCCACTGAAAGTGTTTGAAAATCAAACATCCACAGGAAAAATAATCTCATCATCAAGCCTGAAGGTTTCATGAATGGCCCAAACGACAAATCCGGGTCAGAATGCCAGGAACGAGCCCCGTCTGTGAGGCGTGGTGCGGCTGCCACCCTGCTGCCCCCTTGCTCCGCTCCATCCACCCCCTCTCGGCTCCCCGCCCCCCACTCTGCTCCATCTGTCCCCCCTCTGCTCCATGCACCCCCTCCACTCCCCATCCCCCTCCCCGCCTCCGCTCCACCCACCCTGAGCTGCCGCCAGGGACCCCCAGCCTCTCATCTCCCTCCTGCTTCTGGGGAGGCAGCCTGACTTCACCCAAGGCTGCCGCTCTGCAGAGGCACGGCCATGGCAAAGGAACAGCATCTTCATTAGGTGGGGAGGGGTCTATCAGTTGTCCCCTCTTTTCCAGGCCTTTGCAGCTGTGGGCTCCCCGCTGGGGAAACACAAACCTCGCCTCCTGGTCACTCCTCTGATGCCTTCATGAACTGACTTCCTTCTGGTCCACTACTGCTCACCCTTCTGAACACCCCGATGGCCCAGGCGAAACCGCTGCCCTGATCCTTTCTTTCTTCATGTCCTGCCTCTTACAGGGTCTACCTGTTTACAAAACTGCCTTCTGCACCGCCACCCAATTCCTCCTTTCCCAAACCTGCCTTTACACAGGACTCTTTGTAGGTGGAAAACAAAGACGACAATAACATGTGAAGTTATATAAATCACCACATCATCGAACCTGCTGAGGGTATGGAATTCAATGACTACTTCACAGAGTTGCATGATTCAGCATCTTAAAAACAAAAATCACCGTGCAGTCTAGCCATTGTGTTTTCAAGCACCTGTTCCCCAATAAGCTCAAAACATCGCCGTTGTAAAACAGCGGAGGAGACACACATTGTATTTCCAGGTCTGCGGGGAGCACTGAAGTGATGCCCAAAGGCAGGGGTGCAGAGAGGCAACGCGGGCTCCAGAGCGACATTCGCATCCCCACCTGCCATCAGCTAGCTCCGTGACGTCTCAGAGAAGTACTCAGCCTCCTGAGCCTTGAGGTCGTCGCCTGCAACAGAGAGAAAACCCCCACCCGGGAGGCTAGACCGGAAGAAGCAACAAGCGAGCACATGTGAGAGTCTGGGATCCAGGGAACACCACGCATCGCTGGGGGAGAAGCTGGGGTCCAGAGGGCTGCCTGGCCCCGCCAGTCCTGCGGCCACTGGTTTAGCCCATGTAATGCGACTCTGAGCCCAGCAACTCAATCTGCAAGCACCCAGGACAGTTTTGGCTTCCTGTGCGTCACGCCAAACACTTGTTGACTAAATCCAGGCTGTACCTTGCACTGCGCCCTCAACCCCTAGAACGCCAGCGAGCTGCCTCTGAGCGGTCAACTGCCAGTCACCGGCTCGATTACATAAACTCGATATTCTCTGGCGAGGCAATACATCTGTCCTGGCCCCTCTCTGCCCCCCAACTCCTGCCCCCCACCGCCCCCAGCCGGGTTTCCATTCATCACCAGAGGAGGCTGAAAACAAGGGAAAGCTAATCTAACTCTGAAAGAGGCAGCAGCTGGTGAGACCGCATGCCACATGCCCAAAATACCTTTGTTGCAGCGTAAAAAATAAACAGCATTTTTTTCCCCTGTTTAAACTCTTAACTCCTTAGGTGTGTGGGGACCTGTCTGATTTCTTATGCCATCTGCCCCGAGTGTTTTCATGACTTGAAATCAATCTGAACCAAAGCTCAGACTGATACATTTGAAACTGAAGTTGACAGCATAAATCTCTCCAAAAAGGGAAGATAGACCTCCGTGAGGTTTACTTTTTCAAGCAGAGTATAGAAATGCCATATGTCCTTTATCCAATAACCACCCCTGGGAAACAAAGCTACTGTTTACATCCTACAAGCCCTATTGTTAGGCATAAAATCAGAGTCTTTTAATACTCTTCACAGTGATACAGCATTTACAGGGAATTCATTCGTTACCCAAAGAAAATGGGATTCCTATAGAGACACAGCCCTGGGGTGGTGAAAAAGCCGAAAGCAAAAGAGAAAGAGGGTCCCAGCCCCAGGTCTACCACCTGGTCGTTACATAACCCCAGACCAGCCACTCCATTTACACACCCAACAGTTCTCCTTTCTGGGAAACAAGAGACACACCTATTCTACTACTCAAGGTTTTCAAGGATAAAACAAACCTTCGTCTCTGGCTGAGGCTAGAATTTCTGAAAATCACTCACATTTCAGATCTCACTTCTGTCGAGTGAGACAGATTTAGCTCCCTGACGGAGCGGACTAGGGCTGAGCCAGCCCTTTTGCTTTTGAGGTCAGTAAGTAATCCAAGACTGGGAGTCTTCCCTCCACGACGTCTCCGAGTCGAGTTTCCTTCCTCTGTCCCAGACAGTTGGTAAAAATCTCTTCCTGAGGCCAATACACGTTGAATTTCCCAGACGTCTGAAAGCTGGTGGCACGCACGTAAGGGCCAGCTGAGAGGGGGTCGTAGACATCCGTCCTGAATTGAGCCCTTGAGGTCCCTTCTTATGTGTGGAGAGCCTGTGACGTGACCAGGCAGCGCCAGCCACCAGGACGGAAGCTAAGCGTGCCGGCAACTCACTTTCTCAGCATCCTCTGCGCTGCAGTCTGGGCCCAGCACCGCCACTGTGGGCTTGGCTCTGTCCCTAGTGAGGTGAACAGTCAGGGGCAGCACAGGATTCACTCTAGCACCTGAAACAGCGGTGGCAGCCCCACGCAGTTTGGGTAGCCTTATGGAGACCCAAGGCAGAAGGAGAAAGGGGCGGCAGGGGATGAGACGGTTGGGTGGCATCATCAACTCAGCGGACATGAAGTTGAGCAAACTCCGGGAGAGAGTGGAGGACAGGGCAGCCTGGAGGTCTGCAGCCCAAGGGGGAGCAAAGAGTCAGCCATGACTTAGCAGCTGATCAGCAACAGCAATGGAGCAGTTGTCATGACAACCACACTCCAGGCCCAGCAGTGCAGGCCGGGTATCTGTACACACTAGTCACGGCAGTGGTATCACCACCAGGCCGCTCCTTCGGCCGATTTTGGGGTCTGTCCCAGCTCTCTTGTCTCTGATTCTAGTTCTCTGGCCTTTGGGCATCTTTTCTGAGCTACCCCAAATTCTTTCAACTGATTCATTTCCTGCCAAGATCAGAAAGAATCCGTATCTACACCCTTTAGCAAGGAACTCTCACACATTCCTTCAAACTGTGATGCTGGAGAAGACTCTTGAGAGACCCTTGGACTGTAAGGAGATAAAACCAGTCCATCCTAAAGGAAATCAAACCTGAATATCCATTAGAAGGACTGAAGCTGAAGCCCCAATACTTTGGCCACCTGATACAAAGAGCTGACTTATTGGAAAAGACCCCGATGTTGCAAAAGATTGAGGCCTGGAGAAGAAGGGGATGACAGAGGATGGGATGGTTGGATGGCATCACCAACTCAGTCAACATGAGTTTGAGCAAACTCTGGGAGATGATGAAGGACTGGTGTGAAGCCTGGTGTGCTGCAGTTCATGGGTCACAAAGAGTCAGACACGACTTAGTGACTGAACAACAACAAGGAAATATTTTAGGCTTTGTGGGCCATAATTTCTGTCCAAACAACTCCATTTCTCCATGGTACCGAGAAAGAGCTGAGATCACACGTAAAGCAAACAGGTGCAACTATGTCCCAAGAAAACTTTATTTATAACACACACTCGGACTCTGCGTCATGTTCATGGGTCATGAAATACTCATTTTGACTATTCATTTTAAAATGCATAAACCACTTCTGCTTGTGGGCTGTACAAAACATAGAGCCAACTCCAGCCGCAAAGTATGATGAGCTCAGGCTCATCGTAGACAATCAGACCTGGGTTACAGGTCTTGTCTCCAACAATTCATAGCAAGTGAAACTTCAGCTATGGTATTCCGTCTCTACACTTCCTCATTTACAGACTCCTCATTTATAAAATGCGGATAAAAAGTATACCTAGTTCATGCCATTTCTGAAGGAGTATACGAGATTTAAAAAAAAAAAAAAAAGTACAGTAAGAGCTTGACAGGGGTTCCCTATTGGTCCAAGGGTTAAGAATCTGCCTTGCAATGCAGGGGCACCATTCAATCCCTGGAGCAGGAAGATCACACACGCTGAAAAGCAATTAAGTCCGAGCACCACAGCTACGGAGCCTGTGCACCAGAGTCCACGTGCTGTGACTGCTGACGTCTGCGTGCCCATGTGCCCCTGCTCCAAAGCGAGAGAAACCGCCACGGTGAGAAGCCCATCCACCGCACCCAGAGAGCAGCCCGCTCGACAGAATGAGAGACAGCCCGGGCGACACAAAGACCCACGACAGCCAGGAAATAAGAGAAATCACAAAATAAATGAATAAATACGAAAAACGAAGAGAGAGCGCTTAGCAGAAGGCTTGCTTCAAAATCAACCCGAGACAACGGACAGAAAACGCGAGGCCACAGAGTGAGAACTATTAACGACAGCTAACAGCAGTCAGAACCCTTGAGCCCATCTACTTGGTTTAACACCTTGACCAGTCCCACGGCCATCAGCAGACTTGGCTTGACAAGAAGTCAGATGTTCATGAATACGTAATTCAGTGGCACTGAAAAAAGTCCCCTGTCCCCTTGGAAATATCTCCTCGTCTTGGAGATTTCACCATTACAAATACATTGCTTTATTTTAGGCTGTTTCCCAAGTGGACAATGCAAATTCCCCTTGGGTGAGTTTTTACGTTCCACTTACCATGTTGTTTTACTGATTACCTTTTAAGAGGTGCTCTTAGACACTAGCCTTCTTTGAACATTTTGTCGCGTTTCCGCCCAGCCTTTTTCTCCCTAACTGTTGTTCTATCCTATTCTGCCGTGTGTCTGCACCGGGTTTTCATCGCAGCGGACTCTTCCATCTTTGTGGCAGCACACGCGATCTTTCAGCAAACTCTCAGTTTGGCATGCGGGATCTAGTTCCCTGACCAGGGACCAAAGCCCTGCATTGGGACCATGGAGTCTCAGCCACTGGCCCACCAGGGAAGTTCCAGACACGAGATTTTGAGGGGAAATAAAAGGAGAAGAAAGACTATGATGCAGCCACACGATGGACTGCCGTGCGTGCTTAGTCACTCGGCCGATCCTGACTCTGCGACGCCATGGACTGAAACCCCCAGGCGCCTCTGTCTATAGCGTTCTCCAGGCAAGAATATTGGAATGGGTAGCCACTTCCTTCTCCAGTAAATCTTCTCAACCCACAGATGGAGCCCGAGTCTCCCGCCTTGCAGGTGAATTCTTTTATCGTCTGAGCCACCTGGGAAGTTCAGTGGAATGCTACTCAGTCATGAAAAGGAATAAAGTACCAATGACACGCTACAACATGAAGGGAATTCGGAAAAGAATTAGGCTATGTGGCATAAGCCAGATACAAAGACCACATACTGTATGATTCCATGCATAGGAAACATCCAGAACAGGCAAATCCATAGCAACAGAAAGTCAGTGCCTGCCAGGGGCTAGGCTGGGGGCTCGGGGGTGGGGACAAGACACTTTTCCATCTGTGGTGATAAAAATGTTCTGGAGCTAAACAGTGGTAATGGTTGAACAACCTTTTGAAGACACTAAAACCACAGAACTGTAGACTTTACAAGGATTTAAATGGTGAGTTCTAAGTTACATGTATTTGAGCACAATAAACACTACACATCTATAAAGAAAATGCGAGAGGATTCTACAGGTGTGTAAGAGGTTCTCCTGTGAGAAGGAAGAGGAAAGGTTGAAAAGGGAAGCATGAATTCACCAAAGTCCATCTCAGCCCACCTTACAAGCTTGCCAAAGGCTAGCTCTGCATATTGCTGATCAATAGCTTACTCAAACAGTACTTGTTAAGCACCTTCTATAAGCCTGGCTCTGCGGCTTCCCAGGAGGCGCCAGTGGTAAAGAACCTGCCGTCAATGCAGGAGACAGAAGAGACTCAGGTTCCATCCTTGGGTCAGGAAGACCCCCTGGAGGAGGGCATGGCAGCCCACTCCAGTATCCTTGCCCGGAGAATCCCGTGGACAGAGGAGCCTGGCAGGCTACAGTTCGTTGGGTCGCACAGAGTCAGACACAAGTGAAGCGACTTAGCACACACAAGTCAGGCGCTGAGCATGGCTCTAAAGATAAGCCAGTAAACAAGATAGAAAAGTCTTTCTTACAATTCTTTCCAGTCTAGAATTAACTAAAGCAAGACTCAATTTAAATATATATATATATATATATTTATACATATACAGAATATTTATGTAGGGTCCTTATTATACAAGTTTTTAATGACAGTGTTTCTTCATTAATTATCATTAAAAATCCGCCTGTAGCATATTCAACAGTGAGAAAAATGAAGAAATGTTCTTTGAATCAAGAGAACCACATGATTGTGCTCTTGAGGGGAGGGGAGCTGGTGGAGTTGGTGGCAGAAGCTCCATGGAAAAAGAACGAAATTTAAATGTTGTTGTTCAGCCACTAGGCTGAGTCCAGTGCTCTGCGACCCCATGGACCACAGCACGCCAGGCTTCCCTATCCATCATCATCTCCCAGAGCTTGCTCAAATTCATGGCCATTGAGTCACTGATGCCATCCAACCATCTCACCCTCTGTCGTCCCCTTCTCCTCCTGCCCTCAATCTTTCCCAGCATCAGGGTCTTTTCAACTGAGTCAGCTCTTCATATCAGGTGACCATAATATTGGAGCTTCAGCTTCAGCATCAGTCCTCCACTGAATAGTCAGGGTTGATTTCTTTTAGAATGGACGGGTTAGATCTCCTTGCTGTTCAAGGGACTCTGAAGAATCTTCTCCAACACCACAGCTCAAAAGCATCAATGCTTTGCCACTCAGCCTTCTTTGTGGTCCAACACTCACATCTGTACATGACTACTGGAAAAACCTTAGCTTTGACAACATGGACTTTTGTCAGCAAACTGATGTCTCTGCTTTTTAATACGCTGTCTAGGTTTGTCATAGCTTTTCTTACAAGGAGCAAGCAAGATCTGTTAATTTGCAAACTTGCTATCTTGCCCAGACGAAGTCTCTGCAGAGGACAGAGAAGTGTGATGGCTGTACTTCTTTTAAAGTGTTTGCACTCTAACGATCTAACTTTGCTGGCTGCATGTGTATTTTTTTCCTTTAAATCATTTCCAAATGATTGAAGTCTTTTCTTTTTTTTTTTTTTTTTTAATTTAATTTTTAGGAACCTCTGGTCTAAAACACCCCATAAAGGTGAATCTGTCCTTTTTATTAAAAAAGACTTCCTTATCTTTCTTGGTCATGGAATCTTGCATCTACAACTTACATAAAGAACAAACACTTCCTCAGTCTCCACTATTCAGCTTTTTTCTTATTTTTTTTAATTGACAATGTTGTATTAGCTTCTGGTGTTCAACACAGTGATGCAGTTATATATATACATAAAATATATAAAATATGTAAGTGATGTGAATACCAGACCACCTTACACACACACACACACACACACACACACACACACATATAAACACACATATATATCTTTTTTCAGATTCTTTTCCATTATAGGATATTACAAGACAGTGAATATAGTTCCCTGTGCTACATAGCAGGTCCTTGTTGTTAATCTATTTTATAAATACTAGTGTGTATATTGGAGAAGGAAATAGCACCCCACTCCAGTACTCTTGCCTGGAAAATCCCATGGACAGAGGAGCCTGGTAGGCTACAGTCCATGGGTTCACGAAGAGTCGGACATGACTGAGCGCCTTCACTTTCACTTTTCACTTTCATGCATTGGAGAAGGAAATGGCAACCCACTCCAGTGTTTTTGCCTGGAGAATCCCAGGGACAGGGGAGCCTGGTGGGCTGCCATCTATGGGGTCGCACAGAGTCAGACACGGCTGAAGCGACTTGGCAGCAGCAGCAGCAGCAGCAGTGTGTATAAGTTAAGGCCAAACTCCTAACCTATCCCTCCCCCTGCCCTTCCCCTTTGCATGAGTTTATTTTCTAAGTAGGTGAGTCTTGCTCTGTTTGGCAGAAAAGTTCACTTGTATCATTATTTCAGATTCCACACAAGTGATATCATATTGTATTTGTCTTTATCTGGCTCACTTCACTTAGTATTATAATCTATAAGTCCGTGCATATTGCTGCAGATGGCATTGCTTCATCCTTTTCATGGCCGAGTAACATCCCCTGTGTGTGTGTGACACATCTTCTCCATCCGGGCATCTGCTGATGGACACGGCTGCTTCCATGTCCTGGTTATTTCCAATGGTGCTGCTATGAACACAGGGGTGCGTGTATCTTTTTGAATTAATTTTCTCCAGATAGATGCCCAGAAGTGGAATTGTAAGGTCATGTTTATCTTTGATTCTTAGAGGGGTTTAAAATGGATAAATGTATTTTGGAAAACAAACAAGAGTCCAGTTATACATAAAATCAGGCTACTATTAGAGTATGATTTAAGTAGTTAATTTCTTCCAAACTTCTACCAAAAACAATGAAAGCATGGGTGATTTCCTGGAACCCACGGAGTACAGGAAGGGTGACATGTCTGAAATACTCCATCCACTAGGATTCATCCGTCTTAATTTCATGCTTCTGAACTTGCACTGTCTCTCTGTATTCTGTACATGTTCTAGCTTTAATGTGTCTTCCCAATCAACTTAAGCAATGTCTAAAACAACAGAGTTTAATGACCACCTATTTACAAGAGGAAACCAAGGCCCAAGGAGGTGAGATGAAATAGATGAGATTACAAATCCAGTGGAAAATACAGAAACTGGTTAACTGTTTTTTTCTCTGATGTGTTGCTAAGTTTGTTGCTAGGAACTCGGCAACACTGTGGATACAGGCTTTGGAAATTTTGAGTTAAAAAAAAAAAGAAAGTTGAAAATGACACAAAAATAATATTAACTGCTCATGAAGTTTGGAAGAAACCACCTGAGGTTTGGTTTTGCATTTCTTCTTCACTGAGGTGCTCCCTCTCGCACTGTTTTAAAAGCACATTTACGTGGCTGCATCAGGTCGTACCTGCCGCTTGTGCAGTCTATTTCCCTGACCAGGGACTGAACCCGGGCCCCCTGCCTTGGGAGCTCGGAGTCGTAGTCATGGACCATCAGGGAAGAGTGCCCGTCTCACACGTTGGTAGGCAGCTGGGAATCATAGAGCAGTCTGCCTTTTGAAGAGACCAGGAGTAGCATCCAAAGGTTCACACAGTTAGAACCTCAGGCTCGAGCACATGGGCTGCAGTTTCTGCTCAGTAAGAGGCCCTTATCTGTGAGTAGTGCTCGTCTGCCCTCAGCCAGAAAAGCCAACAGAGTAAGCCTCCCACCTCCCCGGGAGCTTAGCAGGCAGGAATGTCAAGCTCCCCAGCTAAAAACCAGAAGAAGCAGGGTGGGAAACCTGCCCCCATGAATGAAAACCTTATCATCAGGCCTCTGGGCGAGCAAGACCCGGCCAAATGCCAACAAAACGTCACTGTGAGCTCTGAGTTGAGTCATCAGATGGGAGGGAAAGAAAACCACCAATACTGATCAACTCTTGTGAACGCTTTCCCATAAGACTTCGTATCTTTTTTTTTCCCCTACTGATAAAGTTAGTTGCAGATTTGCCAAAGGAAGATACTTCATTGCCAATTTGGCTCTTCACTTTAAACCCGGCTCTGAATATTAACAAAACCTGTTGCCAAGGGACAGACATGCAGCGCTGAGTCTAAAATACAAAACTATATTCATCTAGCTGCTGAAAGAAAGCCCCTCTGGGGAGAATTTCACGCTGCAGACGGGAGCCCGGCCACGAATGAGTTGCACGGTCTCCCCTCCCGTGGCCCTGCCTTTTCCCCTGCCTCACCTCCCTGCCCTGCTGGAGGACCCCCAGCACGGTGGGCACACACGACTTCAGGACTTCCCAGACATGCATGCGTGCACACACTGCCCCCCAGCCCAGGGCTGGTCTGCCTGGACTTCCTGTCTCCCTGGAAGGGAGACCTTCCAGGTCTCCCGTTCCCTCTCCAAGATCCAGGCAGTTGCTCAGCCTTTCTGCTTGCACATGCCCAGCTGTGTCTCACTCTCTGCAATCCTGTGCACTGTAGCTCACCAGGCTCCGCTCATGGGAGCTCATGGGATGCAAAGGGAAATCATGGGATTTCCCAGGCAAGAGTACTGGAGTGGGCTGCCATTTCCTCTTCCAGGGGATCTTCCTGACCCAGGGATGGAACTCCTGTGTCTTCCATCTCCTGCATTGGCAGGCAGGTTCTTTACCACTGCGCCACCTGGGAAGCCCAACCTTTCCTTTGAACTCTTGTTAAATCACAAATGTTGGTACACACGTACGTTCCCTCATTAGAATGTGAGCTTCTTTCGAGTTGGAATCACCTCTCTGCACCTTCCTGGGTGCCGTGAACCACACCAAGAAGCATCTAACACGTGGTCAGGGGATGAATAGATGGATGAGTGACTGTGTGCAGGACTGAACAGACCCATTCCATCATCTGATGACCAACGGAATTAGCAGAGGTCCTGACTTTTGGGCCTGGCACTCATGTATTTTTAATCTTTAGGACTCAGGAGTCAGTTTCTGTCTTCACGGGATGAATATAAGGGCTCTCCAGAGAGGCACGGGTCGGCTTAGCACCAAGATGCACCCGGGATGCTAACGACAGCCCGTGTGAGGGTCAGGAGACCTGTCTTCCTGACCTAATACACTATGGCCTTGGATTTCCCAGTGACTTAACCCTCTGGATCATAACTGCCTCATCTATAAAGTGAAGAGGAACTAAAGAGCCTCTTGATGAGAATAAAAGAGGAGAGTGAAAAAGCTGGCTTAAAACTCAACATTCAAAACACTAAGATCATGGCATACAGTCCCATCACTTCATGGCAAATAGATGGGGGAAAAGTAGAAACAGTGACAGATTTTATATTCTTGGGCTCCAAAATCACTGCAGATGGTGACTATAGCCATGAAATTAAAAGTCGCTTGCTCCTTGGAAGAAAAGCTATGATAAACCAAGACAGCATATTAAAAAGCAGAGATATCACTTTGCTGACAAACATCCATATTGTCAAAGCTATGGTTTTTCCAGTAGTCACGTACACATGTGAGAGTTGGATCACAAGTAAGGCTGAGTGCCAAAGAATTAATACTTTCAAATCATGGTGCTGGAGAAGACTCTTGAGAGTCCCTTGGACTGCAAGGAGATCCAACCAGTCCATCCGAAAGGAAATCAGCCCTGAATATACATTGAAAGGACTGATGCTGAAACTGAAGCTCCAGTACTTTGGCCACCTGATGCAAAAGCCGATTCATTGGAAAAGATTGTGATGTTGGGAAAGACTGAAGGCGAGAGGGGAAGGAGGTGGGAGTGGGTGAGATGGCACCACCAACTCAGTGGACGTGAGTCTCAGCAAACTCCAGGAAACAGTGAAGGACAGGGAAGCCTGCCGAGCTGCAGACCACAGGGTCTCAAAGAGTCAGACACGACTGAGCAACCGAACAGCAGCAGCTCAAAGGGAAGCACTTGGCCTAGATGGCGTCCAGGGTCCCCACTGGACATGATCACCGTGGTTCCAAACTCTTCACGTTCCGCCAGTGTCTCTCTACTGCCCAGACCCTGTCCACATACACTCGGCCAACTGTCACAACAGTGCAAAGTTAGTCTTGCATTTATCTCTCGGCCACTGGAGAGCATCGCGGCACCTTTTCTGTGCCCTTTATCAGTTCAAGGGCATCGACTCAGTAGCACCAGATGGTATTAGTGTTCTTTTTACTGCTCACTTGGGCTCCTTACAAAGGCAACCAGCAACAGGACAAAGGATAGCATATACGGTCTGAGCCTTTTCCACCCATAGACAATATAAGCGAATATCAATAGACACAGCTCCTTCCCAAATAACCAAGTTCTCCATTATTTATACCATGCAAGTTTTAAAAACATCACCCAAATGTAAACTGCCGCAGGTCACACTACTGTCAAAGTGTCACTCGCGTTTAAGGCTCAGCAGCTGTATTCACCGTTCTCATTTGCGCGTGTACCTCCTGCCTTGTGACGTCGGTGCACGCGCCTCACTTGCGTCCCCACCTCGTGGGCAGCGCGCCCTGTGCTCACTCCTCACGCTCCTTGTGCACAAGAACAGCTAGCTCAGATCCAGCCGCTCATCATCGGGATTGCTTCTTTTTCCTTTGGCAAAATAGAGAGTCTGATCTCAGACCAGAGATAGTAACGAGTCAAAGAATGGTGGGGACTCAGCTACAGCGACAGAGATGCTGGGCTGGAGACTCTTCTAAACCCCGAGCCTACGGAGAAGGTACCGAAGCCTCATCTGCAGGGGAAAACAGTAAAGACTCTTGGGAAAAAGCAGAATGAGGGTCCCGGGGTAGGAGAGACAGAGGAGGGGACTCAGAAACGCCATCCTCTGTTCCTACAGGCTCAGCGGTAACTCCTTAATAAAGACTCTCTGATTTGAGGTAGAAGTAACCACACAAATGCACAAACACATCAGATCAGATCAGATCAGATCAGTTGCTCAGTCGTGTCCGACTCTTTGCGACCCCATGAACTGCAGCACGCCAGGCCTCCCTGTCCATCACCAATTCCCGGAGGTCACTCAGACTCACATCCATCGAGTCAGTGATGCCATTCAGCCATCTCATCCTCTGTCGTCCCCTTCTCCTCTTGCCCCCAATCCCTCCCAGCATCAGAGTCTTCTCCAATGAGTCAACTCTTCGCATGAGGTGGCCAAAGTACTGGAATTTCAGCTTTAGCATCATTCCTTCCAAAGAAATCCCAGGGCTGATCTCCTTCAGAATGGACTGGTTGGATCTCCTTGCAGTCCAAGGGACTCTCAAGAGTCTTCTCCAACACCACAGTTCAAAAGCATCAATTCTTCGGCGCTCAGCCTTCTTCACATCCAACTCCCACATCCATACATGACCACAGGAAAGACCATAGCCTTGACTAGACGAACCTTTGTTGGCAAAATAATGTCTCTGCTTTTGAATATGCTATCTAGGTTGGTCATAACTTTCCTTCCAAGGAGTAAGCGTCTTTTAATTTCATGGCTGCAGTCATCATCTGTAGTGATTTTGGAGCCCAGAAAAATAAAGTCTGACACTGTTTCCACTGTTTCCCCATCTATTTCCCATGAAGTGATGGGACCAGATGCCATGATCTTAGTTTTCTGCAATCATTTTGCCTGTATTTCTGCATCCACTCTTCCTGGGTCATGAGCGTCTCTCCATTGAAGCTCTCGTTCTCCATCATCACTGTTACACCAGGCGGGCACCTGTGACGTCAGCCCCCTCTTCTCATTGTGCAACAGTGTGTTTCTGGTTTCCACTGTTTTCACACGGCAGTTACACAGTGAGAAACACGAGACTGTGGGATTCAGTGAACCAGACTCAAGTCCCAGCACTGCAAACCACCGACTGTAGGATCCTGGGCAACTTAGTAACATGAGTTCCAGTTTCCTGCTTTGTAAAATGGGGATAATTCTACCTTCCTCTCGGGTTTTTTTGAAGATTAGCGCTAATAAGTTTGGTGTTTCTTAAAACTCTTGCACAAGGTAGGCATCAAAAAAATCACTCCCTACTGACCATGGAGTGTTATAAATAGGAATGAAATTGTCTAGGTCGCAAAGAATAGGACACGCCGGAAGCTAGAAATCCCCAACCCCCACCCTAGCTTCTTCAGGTGCCCCATGAAGCCCTTTCTAGAACAGAAAAGCAGCACAAACTTTCCTCCAGAAGTTGGATTTCTTATTCCCAGATTTGCCTTGGAATGGCTATTTTTGGCTTCACCACATTGTGGCACGCGGGATCTTAGTTCCCTGACCAGGGATGGAACCCGTGACCCCCTCATTGGAAGTACAGAGTCCTAACCACTGGACCGCCAGGGACATCCCTGCCTCGGAAGCAGATGACGAGGAGGCAGGGCTGCTTTCTCACATGAGACCGTATTCACTTCCTGATCGGAGATGGAAAATCGCAGGCCGGTTTCAGTCCTAGAACCAGAGTCCTGAGCATCCAGTGGCTTCCCCACTTCCTGTTTCCCCTATGAGCCTGTTGGTCCCGGGTCGGAGCCGTGTGCTCCCCAGGGAGCTCGACGGGGAGACGATCCCGGGCTCCTTCTCAACAAGCCGCCGGGGCGTTCCAGGCGCTCCTTTCCCGCGTATCCATCCAACCCGGCTGCACGGGCCCCCGGGAAGGCAAGACCTCACCACGGCCAGGTGGACCGAGACTGCTGCGAAGCTGCCGGGAACAGGCGAGGCGGACGCTCAGTTCTCAGCTGCAGCACACGTGTGCTCAGTCCTTCGGTCCGGTCCGAATCTGTGCGGCCCCACAGACTGCAGCCCGCCAGGCTCCTCTGTCCACGGGATTCTCCAGGCAAGAACACTGGAGTGGGTGGCCATGCCCTCCTCCAGGGGATCTTCCTAACCCAGAGATCAAACCCACTTCTCCCGCTTTGGCAGGTGGGTACTTTACCATTAGCACCACCTGGGCAGCACCAAGAGCCAACAAAAACGCACAGGCGAGCTGGGCTTCTTCACCCTAGGTCCTCAGGGCGTCTCCCTCTCTGATCCCTGCTTCCCAACTGACCTCCCTGTTGAGTATTTCCTTATTCCCTTCCATCGTCACTCACCTCTCGCCTTTCCACTGCAGCTTCCTGCCCACCTTTCTGTTGGATAACCTGCCCCCAGACCCTCCACCCAGCTCTGGGGGAGGTCTCACCTTCCCGTGGCTTGTTCTGGGTGCCCCTCGGCCCCGCCCCATCAGCAAGGTGCCCCATGGCAGCATAAGGACAGATGACGGATGTCTGTCCTAGCCTGGGGAAGTCCCTTTTCCCTGACCTTCCCTGCCACCTCAGATAACACATCCGGACTATTTAATCCTTTACTGTCCCCTCTTCCTGAAACTGGTCCTGGTACTCTGAGTCAAAATCTTATGCTAAACATACTCAGAACCACATCAAGAAAATAAAACTGCCTATTAACATGAATGAGCTTCCCAGGTGGCCCAGTGGTTAAGATCTACCTGCCAGCGCAGGAGACATGGGTTCAACCCCTGTGTCAGAAAGATCCCCTGGAGGACGGCACGGCAGCCCACTCCAGTGTTCTTGCCTGGAGAATCCCAGGGACAGAGGAGCCTGGGGGGGCGACAGTCCGTGGGGTCTCGCACAGATTTGGACATGACTAAACAATGGCACCCCACTCCAGTACTCTTGCCTGGAAAATCCCATGGACGGAGGAGCCTGGAAGGCTGCAGTCCATGGGGTCGCTAAGAGTCAGACACAACTGAGCGACTTCACTTTCACTTTTCACTTTCATGCATTGGAGAAGGAAATGGCAACCCACTCCAGTGTTCTTGCCTGGAGGATCCCAGGGACGGGGGAGCCTGGTGGGCTGCCACCTATGGGGTCGCACAGAGTCAGACATGACTGAAGCGAGGCAGCAGCAGCAAACAACAATTAACAGGAATAAATAGAACACAAGTTGAAAAGACTTCTTGTTAACAATCAATATTGGAAGAGCTTGGTAACACTCGAGTAGTACTTTTTTTTAAGGCTTACAGGCCTTCGCTAAAAATAAGCTTTGCCTGGCTGCAGATCCTTGGTTCTCACTTACTCCCAGTCCCTCTTAAGCTTTGTTCCGTGAGGACTGGAACCATTTGTTACAAAGCAGGAGATGCCCCAACTCCCCAGGCCCACCTCCACATCTGCACACGGAAGGGCCTGGGACGACCTCTGACAGGGTCACCCTGCCAGTCTGGTCATCACCACCAGGCACGATTTAAGTTTGGGGAATCAAGACAGCAACAGTGTGCGTGTGTGTGTGTGTGTGTGTGTGTGTGTGTGTGTGTGTGCTCCAACTTCACACACACACCTCCCCCTACTCCCCTAGTTTAGAAGCATCCAGTCTGTCACTAACGACAGAAAATCAGACGAAACAGCAGGTAGGGCTCAGGGACCCCAGGGCAAGCCTCCCACTTTACTCGCTGATTCTTGCAAGAAGCACCAAACCCGAAGTTTCGTTCTGCCAAGCTGACATCCCCCCCAGACCCACAGGCTCTCCCCCAGAAGGGTGCCCTCTCCCGCCTCTGCACCTCGTACCAGAACAGACACTCGTGTCACACGCCGTAGCCTTAAGCTGCTGACACGCTCGTCTTCTCATGCTGTGGCTGAACTCTGGCCCTTCCCCCAGGTTCCTAACGCCCAGCACCCCAGAAAGGGAGCATTTCTCTTACAGAGCAATTGGGTGGTTGCATATATCATCAATGGACATGAGTTTGAGCAAACTCCGGGAGTGCTGAAGGACAAGGAAGCCTGGCGGGCTGCAGTTCCTGGGGTCGCAAGGAGTGGGACGTGACTGAACAAATGAACCACAACAAATATATCATCAGAATGAGTCACACAGGATTAGGGTGGACGTCCAGCCCAACAGGACCGATGTGTGGATAAAAAGGAGAAATCTGACAAAGGCACCTCCATGGGAGAAGTCCAGGCAACAGTGAAGGCAAGGATCTGGGAGCTGCTTCTAGGAGCCAAGCAATGCCAAAGACCACCGGCAAGCCCCCAGAAGCCAGGGGGACAGCGCGGAGCAGACAGTCCCTGGTTAGTTCTCAGAAGGAATCTACCCTGCTGACACCTGAATCTCAGACTTCCCGCCCTGCAAGAGACTACGCGTTTCTCTTGTGCAAGTCACCCCATCAGCGGTACTCCATTACGGGGGCCCCTGCAAACCAACACATCCCCCCAGTCGGTGAGCTTCCTGAAGGTAGAGATGGAAATCTAGCTGACTTTGTAGTCACCGAGCCCAGAGCAAGCTGCAGATTATTTATATAATTCTTCAATAATGCATGTTAAAGTCAACCATGAAATATCAATATCTGGCCCTCGGCCTCCCACACGCAGTCTCATCCATCTGAGGTCTTATCCTTAAACATGTCACATAAGAAAAGAAAGACTGAAATGTAACTTGAAAAAACCTCACCCTAACCTTAACGTGGACTTCCCTGATGGATCAGCAGTGAAGAAGCCGCCTGCCAATGCAGGAGACGCAGGTTCCATCCCTAGAGCGGGAAGATCCCCGGGAGGAGGAAATGGCAACCTACTCCAGTATTCTTGCCCAGGAAATCCCATGGACACAGAAGTCTGGCAGGCTATAGTCCACGGGTTGCAAAAGAGTTGGACACGACTTTGCAACTAAAAAATAACAACCGTGACATATCCACATTTCCATCTCATTCTTAAATCAATTTCAGAATTAAATCTACATTTTCCCCCTTCTTTATCTGTAAAAATAGAAGCTTACTCAGGAACAAAGTCCCAAGCAAGGAGACTTGGCAAGCCACCTGCGGGAGATCACAGACCTGGCAGGTCCCATCCCCCTGGTTGGGTCACGTGGTCTCTTTAACTGCTCAGCGAGGTGACGACGCACAAACTGCCCCATGGTTCTCCTGACTCAGACTGGGGGGTGGGCGGGGGGGCAGTGACCAACCCACCCACCTAATCCACTGCACAGACCCTGAGTTGACTGAAGTCACCGAGGAGAAAGAAGGTGACTCAGTAGTTATTACACCAATCAATAGTCTATTGTGAACTCCAGAGCTTAGACCACTGTGTTTGTCAAACCAAGATAATGCAAGAAAAAAAAGAATGTAATCTAACAATTCTATGGAAATGCCAACTGTATTAAATATATTTCTCTTTTACATGGAATTTTCCTGAAATTAAAAACACACAAAAAAATGTATGAACTCCCTGGACAGCCCCTGATATCAGGCTTGAGTAAGTAAGTTTGGTAAAACAAAGAACTTTCTAGAGCATTTCTCCTCAGGTCAAAGTAAAAGGGGGCATCTCTGGTGGCTCAGTGGTAAAGAACCTCCCTGCCAATGTAGGAGACAAGGGTTCGATCCCTGGGTCGGGAAGATTCCCTGGAGAATGGAATGGCAACCCACTCCAGTATTCTTGCCTGGAGAATTCCATGGTCAGAGGAGCCTGGCGGGCTACAATCCAGGGGTCACAAAGAGTCGACTTCCCCGGTGGCTCAGACGGTAAAACATCGGCCTACAAGACGGGAGACCTGGGTTCAATCCCTGGGTCAGGAGGATCTCCTGGAGAAGGAAATGGCAACCCACTCCAGTATTCTTGCCTGGAGAATCCCATGGATGGAGGAGCCTGGCGGGCTACGGACCATGAGGTCGAAAAGAGTAGGACACAACTGAGCGACTTCACTCACTCACTCACTCACTCACAAAGAGTCAGACACGACTGAGTGACTTAACACTTTCACTTTTCAAAAGTAAAAGGAGAATTCCGAAGGATGGGTTTCCTTCTTTTCAACTGCCTTCAGATGATTCTAGAAGAGGGAGAAGGGACTGAGAAATGCAAAAGGCAGGTTGGCAGGTTATAAAAAAAATGAAACTGCAGCTGTGCTCATGCTCTGGGAAGTATTCTGTGACCTAGCAAGACGCTGATTATTGAACCAACAGCTTGCTTATATAATTACACTGTGCCCATAAACCCGCTGATATGATATACTTGTTTAACTATTAACCTCTAGGTTTCCTGGAGTTTCCACAATCCAAAAACAAAACCACCTAAAAGTATGACATAGGACAAGTTTCGCTTGTTAACCTATTGTGATTATAAGCAGTAAGTACAGTACTGAGGTAAGTAGAAAAAGGAAGTTCTTAGAAAACATACAAAAGGTCTTCGAAACTCCAGAGATTTTCCTAAGGACATCTTCTCTTTTTTCATCCTTCTAAGAAATTGTTCAGCCTGTGTTTGTTGTCATTCAGTCACTATGTCATGTCCAACTCTTTGTGATCCCATGGACTCTTTTCAAGGCCTGCCAGGCTCCTCTGTCCATGGGATTTCCCAGGCAAGAATACTGGAGTGGGTTGCCACTCCCTTCTCCAGAGGATCTTCCCTGCCTGGGGACCGAACCCAGGTCTCCTGCCTTGTAGGCAGATTCTTTACCGTCTGAGCTAGAGGGAAGCCCCTACGATCTTCTGGAGTTTGCTCAAATTCATGTCCATTGAGTTGGTGATGCCATCTCATCCTCTGTGGCCCCCTTCTCCTTTTTCTTCAATCTTTCCCAGCATCAGAGTCTTTTCCAATGAGTTGGCTCTTCATATCAGGTAGTAAAAGTATTGGGGTTTCAGTTTCAGCATCAGTCCTTCCAATGACTATTCAGGACTGATTTCTTTTAGGATCGGCTGGTTGGATCTCCGTGCTGTCCAAGGGACTCTCAAGAGTCTTCCCCAACACCTCAGTTCAAAAACATCATTTCTTTGGCACCCAGCCTTCTTTATGGTCCAACTCTCACATCCATAGATGACTATTGGAAAGACCATAGCTTTGGCTATATAGACCTTTGTCAGCAAAGTGATATCTCTGCTTTCTAATATGCTGTCTAGGTTTGTCATGACTTTCTCATCGACTGTGAAAATCTGATTGATACTTATACACTCATGGTAAAATTTTCCTGATCTCCTCCTCATCTGTAAGGCTTTTTAATCCACAGTGTCTATTCTAAGCATATCTAAGATTCTAGCTTGTATTCTACACATTTCTCTGCAATCTTACCTCCCACTAGACTATAAGCTCCTTAAGCAGATGGAGAGAAAGAAAGAGGGTTATGTTTATGGCGAGCTTACTATAGCCCAGTGCCTCAAACCCAGCAGGGGTCTCAATAAATACTGTATAAATAAACAAATGTCAAGCACTGCCCAAAGCACATTACACACATAGCCTTGCTTAATTTTCTTTTTAATAGCTATGATTTATTGAGTGCTTACTATGTGCCAGGCACTGTTTTAAGTACCTTACAAATATTATCTTTTAAAAAAATATTTATTGATTTATTTATTTCTCCAGGCCTTAATTGCGGCATGCAGGACCTTTCATTGTGACACGTGGGATCTAGTTCCCCAACCCGGGCCCCCTGTACTAAGAGCTCAGCGTCTTAGCCACTGGACCACCAGGGAAGTCCCATCTTGCTAAATGTTTATAACAGTGCTGCGAATGTGTCAGTCTCCATTCAGCAGGTCAGGGAATGGAAGGTAAAGATCAAGTAGCTTCTTCAAGGCTCCCAGTAAGTTAAAAACTAGAGTAGAGTGCACTTCTGTCTCATTCCACCCAGCAAGGTATCTTGAACGTAACAGTCAAAATGGTACCTGTTTGGCTACTTCATTTAAAATGGATAACCAACGAGGACCTACTGTACAGCTCAGGGAACTCTGCTCAGTGTTAGGTGGCAGCCTGGATGGGAGGGGAGTTTGGGGGGAGAATGGATACATGTAAACGTACAGCTGAGTCACTTGGCCATCCACCTGAAACTATTGACTATAATTCATAGCCAATAAACTATTGTTAATCAGCTATACTTCAATATAAAATAGAGTGTTTATTTAAAGTTATTTGTTTATACATTATATATTTTAAAGATCACTCTGTATATCGCTATATAGAGATAGATATTGATAAATATGGCTTCCCTGGTGGCTCAGACAGTAAGGATTCTCCCTGCAGTGCAGGAGACTTGGATTCAATCCCTGGGTCAGGAAGATCCCCTGGAGAAGGGAATGGCAACCCACTCCAGTATTCCTGCCTGGAGAATTCCATGGATAGAGGAGCCTGGTGGGCTAATATAGTCCATGGGGTCACAAAGAGTCAGTCACAACTGAGCAACTAATACTATCATTGTTGATAAATATACCTCTAGATATGTTAACAGGAGCAATAGAAAGATTTTTTTTTTTTTTAATACCTAGGAATACGTTTAACTAGAAATCAGCAGAATCTTCTGGGAGAAAACGTTATATTTCTATTGAGGTGCATAAACGAAAACTTTAATAAATTATACATTTATCTTGGGATAAAAGGCTTAAACTTGCAGTAAAGAAGTCAGTTCCAGTTAGACTGATCTATACATTGAGCAGGACTCGGGAGCTGCAGCTCTGAGCCATCCTGCTCCTACTGGTTCTCCAGGTTCTTGCTTCACCCTGATCTCTAACTCATCCTTCCCATGTGGGGTTGGAGGAGGGGGGGACAGAGGAAAGGAATGAGTAGCTTGTCCCTGAACACCCCGCCATCCACCCCCAGGGCTTCCTCGGGGATCACAGGAAGCAGCTAGAGCCTGGGTTTGACTGTTCTGCTCTGAGAGGAGAGAAAGCTGGGAGAGAATTAATAGCCTTGAAAGAAGATTCACACCTGCCTCTTCAACCACACAAAAAAAGAGGAAATTCTGGTTTCTTCCACACTTTCCAGTAGAAAAGGAAAACAGGGAAGATGCAGGTTCATTCACAGTTTCAAGGAAACTGTACTTGTCACATCTACATAGAAACAACCAAGATGAAAGGAAATCACTAACCCAACAAGGCATTACTCCTCTACTGAGGTATGTGGCCAAACTGGCTGCCTTTTTCTTACTGTTCTAAAGCAATTTCACTTGGATGTGCACGGAAACACATAAGGCTTAGATCTGCTTAGTTACAGACTCTAAGACAGGTAACGGAATCACCATTCATTACTGATGCTCAACAAATCTCTTGTCTACTGGTCTGTACACACCAGTGTGTTACACCAGTAGACCAGTCGTAACAAGCTTCCTTTAACCAATGGGCAGTCTGTACTTGGAATTCCACCTGAACTCTTAGGATGAGTCAGAATCAATATTTTAGGCTTAAAGGAACATCTCAAAAGGAACCTATCCACAGGGAGACACCGGTCAGCCCCACCTCATGACGACACGTGACCCTGGTGTGCACAAGTTCCCGCGGAACCCATCCATGCTTTCCGTCTCCAACCGTGTCCTCCAGGTAATGGGTTCAGACATTTATGATGGAGTGGCCCCTCAAGTGGAGGAGTCAGGAAATCAGGTGCTGGGGTCACACAGACCGTGATTAGAGCTCTGCTCTGTCACAATCAACCGTGACGTTTCACCTCTGGCCTCAGTTGCTCATATACAAAATGGGGCATCGTGACATCACGCCCTGCTGAAGTGAGTGAGAATGAGATACGTTCATCGCTGAGTGCAGTTATCTGGAATATGAGCGCCTCCGCAGTGGTGCCACCATCTCGGACCACAGGAATGACAGCACTTCTTGTAGGGGCTAAAGCAGACCTCACTTTGGAGATGATGAGCAATCCGGGTTCGTCCATCCAAAGCAACTCTGTCTTCACCTTACCTCCTTCCCTCATTTCCAGAACCTTTGCCAGGACCTTCCCTGATAAATATTAATACACAACCTCCACAATATCAGCAACTCTGAAAGCAACAGGATCCTTACACACAAAACGCAACTGTCCACCCAGATTTAGGGGAGCCCATATGAGAAAATGGGCTTCCCAGGTGGCATCAGCGGTCAGGAATCTGTCTGCCAACGGAGCAGACGTAGGAGACGGGGTTCGGTCCCTGGGTCAAGAAGGTCCCCTGGAGAAGGAAATGGCAACCCACTCCAGTATTCTTTCCTGGAGAATCCCATGGACAGGGGAACCTGGTGGGCTACAGTCCAGGGGGTCGCCATGAGTCAGACAGGACTGAGTGAGCGCGAGCCCAGGTGGGACAGTGGCTCCAGCCTTTGCAGGAGGCCATAACCTGCCCGGGGGCGGGGCGGGGGGTGGGGGGGAGGAGTAGGTGACGGACAGTGGGGTCCTGTCCTCGTCCACACAAAAGACATGCTGGCAGCCCTGAGCTGCGTCACGATACCAACCCAAACAACCAGGCAGCGTGGGAGCATGCCTTGGTTTGACTTCATTGGCTTTTTGCGCAAAATGTGGGACAAAGAAGTGGAGGATGAAGGGACCAGGGGAAGACTAAGGATCAGTTTCTCAAAGGGGCGGGAAAAGAAAGATGAGAACATAAAAGAAACGCAAAGCAAACAGGAAGAGTGAGGCAGAGGGGAGAGGACTCGGGATGGGCCAACGAGCCGCAGCTCAGCCGGGCGGAAATGAGCAATAGTCCCCCAATCTCAGGCCCGGAGAAGCGCCACGCAGACGCTTCCTGTGGGCGGGGCCCGAGGCCACCGGCTGCGTCCCGGGTGAGTGGCCATCCAGGTTAACGACTTCCAATTAAAGCCAAAGAGGAATGTAATATGGACCAGGAGTCATCACATGATTGAGGACAGTCACAAAGGGCAAGGTCACCAAGCTTTTTTTGAAAAGGGCCAGAGAGTCAATATTCTGGGCTCTGCAGGACATGCAGTCTCCATCACAGGGATTCGACTACACGATTGCGGGGAGAAAGCAGCCTTCGACCACTCAGAAATGAATGTGCAGAGCTGTGTCCCAATAAAACTTTATCGGTAGACGCTGACTTCGAATTTTACATAACTTTCTTGTGTCATGAAATGTTATTCTTTTTAATTATTTTTTCCAATCATTTGTAAATGTGTAAACCATTTTCAAGGCTGTATATTGTCACCATGTTTGTTTAACTTATATGCAGAGTACATCATGAGAAATGCTGGACTGGAAGAAGCACAAGTTGGAATCAAGATTGCTGGGAGAAATATCAATAACCTCAGATATGCGGATGACACCACCCTTATGGCAGAAAGTGAAGAGGAACTAAAAGCCTCTTGATGAAAGTGAAAGTGGAAAGTGAAAAGGTTGGCTTAAAGCTCAACATTCAGAAAACGAAGATCATGGCATCTGGTCCCATCACTACATGGGAAATAGATGGGGAAACAGTGGAAACAGTGTCAGACTTTCTTTTTCTGGGCTCCAAAATCACTGCAGATGGTGACTGCAGCCATGAAATTAAAAGACGCTTACTCCTTGGAAGGAAGGTTATGACCAACCTAGATAGCATATTCAAAAGCAGAGACATCACTTTGCCAACAAAGGTTCGTCTAGTCAAGGCTATGGTCTTTCCTGTGGTCATGTATGGATGTGAGAACTGGACTGTGAAGAAGGCTGAGCGCCGAAGAATTGATGCCTTTGAACTGTGGTGTTGGAGAAGACTCTTGAGAGTCCCTTGGACTGCAAGGAGCTCCAACCGGTCCATTCTGAAGGAGATCAGCCCTGGGAATTCTTTGGAAGGGATGATGCTAAAGCTGAAACTCCAGTACTTTGGCCACCTGATGTGAAGAGTTGACTCATTGGCGAAGACTCTGATGCTGGGAGGGATTGGGGGCAGGAGGAGAAGGGGACTACAGAGGATGAGATGGCTGGATGGCATCACTGACTCGATGAATATGAGTCTGAGTGACCTCCGGAAGTGGTGATGGACAGGGAGGCCTGGCGTGCTGCGATTCATGGGGTCGCAAAGAGTTGGACACGACTGAGCGACTGATCTGATCTGATCTGATCTGAAACCATTCTGGCTCACAGGCTGGCTGATTCATGTGGATACATGGCAGAAACCAACACAATATTGTGAAGCAGTTATCCTTCAATTAAAAATAAAGAAATTTTAAAAAACAAACAAACAGGTGGGTCCGGCTTTGGCCCCCAGGCTGTGGTTTGCTGGCCCTAGTGATGAGCTTCAGCCCTGCAGCCAAACAGGCCAGGCTTTGCATCCTGCCTGGGCTGCCTGCTGGCTTTCCAGCCCCGGGCATGTTAGTGAACTCTCCAAAGCCCCAGCTCTTCATTTGTAAATTAGCAATAACTGTACCTGTCCTCCTGAGCTTCACAGGTGGTTCAGTGGTAAAGAATCCACCTGCCGATGCAGGAGACACAGGTTCCATGGCTGGGTCAGGAAGACTCCTTGGAGAAAGAAATGGAAACCCACTCCAGCATTCTTGCCTGGGAAATGCCCTGGACAGAGGAGCCTGGAGGGCTACAGTCCATGGAGTGGCAAAGAGTCAGACACGATTGAGCACACATACACCTATCTGTCCTGCTGGGATTTAGGTAAAGTTCAAAAGCATAACACCTGAAAAGTGAGTGAGAAATAATAATAAGCGATGAGGATAATGATAGCTCTGGGTAATGGGTGTGGGCTGTGATGGCTTCAGATCTATAGCTAATTGTCTCTGGGGAAAAAAGAAAAAGCAAGGCTGATCCCAACCCAACTTAAGGATAAATATACAGACTAGAAAATAAAACAGGCGAAGAGGGATCCAACAAGAGCCTATTCAATGGGTGACAGAGGATGAGATGGTTGGATAGATCATCCACTCAATGGACATGAGTTTGAGCAAACTCTGGGAGACGGCAGAGGACAGGGAAGCCTGGTGTGCTGCAGTCCGTGGGGTCGCAGAATTGGACATGACTGAGAGATCGAACAAGGAACAACTCAGAACTAAGTTGACTAAATTATGATTATTCGTGATAGACTTCGTGTGTGTGTGTGTGCAGGTTATAACGTGAATACCTTTCCACAGCAGAAAGTGGGGGTTTTAGGGACTGTGTACCAAACTGTAGGCTCCGGCTCGCAGGAAGGAAGACCGCGTGGGGAAGCAGAGCGGGAACGAGACTGAGATGGGGCAAAGCCAGTGGTGGTGGTGGGTCCAGGAGGAGACTGCTACTGGGGCTTACCCAGGCAGAGGTCCCTGCTTGATCACAGGGCCGCCAGCTGTGAAGAACTGGCAGCTTATCTCTGACAACCCTTCAGATGCTCGAGTTCAGAGGTGACTTGCAAACCAGCTCCTAAAACCAGCACGGGATGAAGGAATTCACTTCAGTCCTATCCCACTGGACTCTCCAGACAACTCATCTTCGTCCTGCATATTTTTTGAGCTGAGTGAGGATCACGCAATCTTTAAACCTGCTTAGAAGGCCCAGGCAGTGAGAATAACACTTCTTCAGGAATGGTTCAATTGCTTTTTATGCTATCCTTGCAACTTTCAAATAATCAAGCGAAGATAGAATGGAGACATCAGTGTGGAAAAGAAAGCACAGGAAAACTGCATTATAACTTAATTACCCCACACCTTTTATGAAAAATGATAAAGAGCGCCACTCATGAAAAACACTTGCACTGTCAGACGTTCATTGAGCACCTATTGCTCATAAGCTCAAAGAGGCAGAGTTGCAAAGATGCAGAAGAAATGTTAGCGACCTAGCAAGAGGCTTTCAGAGATCACCCATAAAAGGCAAACAACCACAGTGGCTACAGTTTGCAGCTGTACAGTGTAGGCACTGGAATTAAAATGAGAGCATTTGCAAAATATCCTTTGGCAGAAAATTGATTAAAAAAAAAAAAAAAAAAAAAACCAGCACTGTGATCAAGTATCACAGTTTCACTCGGGCGCAGAAAGCACCTCTGCTGATTGTACTGTCAGCCCTGCCTGCCAGCGTGCTTCCCACAAAAACAAACAAAACAAAAAAATGTGAAATATCCTCAAGATTCTGGAAAAAATGCTTTATAAATGTGGATTCCTAGTGTTTGCGTGCGGTTGAGTGAAAAGAACGCTGAGGCAAAGAATCAGGAGGTGTAAGTTCCACCCATGGCTCGGTCTTCAGGCAAATCACTTTCTTTCAGAGCTTCCGTTCGCTCTTTGTAAAATGAGATGATTAGATTATAAAACTCCTTTCCACGGCTGTACATTCTACTACGTAATATCAAGGTGCATAAATAGGAGCATTGACTAAGGAAGGCTGTATCAGGAATGTGTGAACAGTGATTGACTTGATATAATTTCTGAGGTCATCAAAACAGATCCTTGGCTTCATTCTTCCAACAAATCTAGCAAAGGAAACCCCTTTTACGATTAGCTGTTATGCATGAAGCTAAAAAAAAAAAAAAAACAGAAAGAATTATTTGGCCATGATGCACGTAATACAACCAGGTGCTCAGGTGAGAAGCACTCATGAAACCAAAGAAAAACTACTTTTGCCTATAGAGAGAACTGAAAATGCACAGATGTCCAGAAGTTAGTAAATTCCAGATGGAATTTAAATCAAATCATTATACTTTTCTTATTATTGTCACCCAGATTTGAATAGCTACAGACAGTAGAACAAAATGAGTCTACAAAGTATATGTTTACTTAAGACATTTTGGTTAAAATTAAAATTAGAACTCACCAGGGAATTAAACTATTTAGATGCATGAAAGTTGAACCCAGCTTTGAACCCATGATTACCTAAGCTCTGCCATCTTGGAATGTTCTGGCTTAACTCTGAAAATAATCTGATCCCCAAATTAAAATTTTTAAAGACACATTTTGTGAGGAAAAAAACACATGAAACACAGATGTCAAAAAGAAAAATTCAACTTCTTTATCACTAAAAAAGTTCAAATGAGAGTAAAATAGTAATACTTTTTATCAAATAGGCAAATAAATTTTTTTCAAATTATTATATCCAGGATGAAGGAAAGAGAGCATAACCTTTTTTTTTTAAGTTTATATTGGGATATAGTTGATTTACGATGCTGTATCAGTTTTGGATGCCCAGCAGAATGATTCAGTTATACACATGCATGCATCTGTTCCTTTGCAAGCTCTTTTCCCATGTAAGTGACTACAGAGTAGTAAGTGGAGTTTCCTGTGCTCTGCCGCAGGTCCTTGTTCATTACCTATTTTATTTTGCTTATTTTTAAATTGACTTTTGTTGGCATGTAGTTGCTTTACAATGTGGTGCTGGTTTCTGCCGTGCAGCAACCAGCCGTGTGCATACGTGCACCCCCCTCTTCTGGACTTCACTCCCATTTAGCTCACCACCAAGCACCCCATGTAGAGTCGCCCGTGCGCTGCAGGTGGTTCTCCATTCTACATACAGGCGTGTGCATAGCCTCTCCGAAGAGTGGCCTACGTGGCAGCATTTACCAGGACGCCTGAAAGGAGCGCGTGAACACTTGCAAGCGTCCCTGGAGAGTAAGAAGCAGTGTTGGCAGCCTGGGGGGCGGCACCCCACGCCAGCCTCCGCTCAGCACTCCCTCTCCTCGGGGTCCATCCTACAGAGACAGCTGGGCCGACGTACAAACACACGTGTTCAGGGCGTTATAGTCCCTGCAGGACGGTGCACAGCTGTAAAAAAGTGGAGCTCTCTGAGAGTCCACCTGGAGACTGATGAAACAGTTACCTTCTTACAAATTAAAATGAGCAGTTGCTAAAAAGAAGGAGGAAGCTGTGCCCGCATGCCTGTGGAAAGCTCTCCGATGATACATGGTCCAGTATAGAGTGAGCTGCGCAATACCACATGCGGTGTAAGAGCACGCGTGTTCACGTGCAAGGAGTCACCGAAGAGTCAGCAGGAGTCGGCTGTGGGTTCTGTGACTCTGAGCGAGTTTTATTTTCTCCTTATGAATTTCTCTTCCCCTTGAATTTTTCTTTCAATGAGTATGTATTGTCTTCATAGTAATAAAAGAGTTATTTTTAAAAGGTGAAGAAAAGAATGCAGCATGGGGAAGAATGAGAGATTCGTAATCCGTAGTTCTATGTCCTGGAATCTAGTCAAAGGCCATAGTATATATAATGTCTGAACTGGGACATTTATCATAGCAATGCTCATAACATTGAAAGCCAATAAACATTTGTGTTCTATTTAAATAAATTCTAGTGTCAGATTATTAATGTAGCGATATATTAACTTTGACTATTTCATAGTATTATTGGCAAGTGAACCAAAGGCAACTAAATCATTTTA